>JARWLC010000003.1:15777500-18177500 GCA_033318265.1 Phyllotis vaccarum
AGTGTGGAGCTGGGAGGTTTGACAGGACAGAAACTGGAACTTTGGGGAAAGACAAAGTTTCTACCCACAGGCCAGTTCCCCTGCAGCCTTAAAGCTGTAAATACCCACAGGTCCCATGCTGATCTGTTTATCAGGAGTGGCCTTGGTTCTAACCTGCAAATCCTGTGAGGCTGGTATCCATGTGTCAACCTTCCTGTCCAGAGTTGCCCAGCTCACCTGAAGATATGGGGTTATCAGCTCTTTAACACTTCAACTAATATAGTCCTCTGGCCTTACCCCAGGCATTTAGGAAGAGGACTCCCCCTTGAAAATGTCCCTTTTCGAGCTTTAGCTTACCTGGGCCACTTTGGTGCATGCCAACTCTTCTCATAGTCTGAACTCTCCAATCTGTGAAGGAAACATCATTTAGACTCCACCTGCTTATAATGTGTGGGAGAGATTAGAGGGTGGTTTAAGTTGAGACAATACACAGCTGCGGGAACAATGTTCACATTCAAAAGTTCCATGCACGCTGCTCTTTTGTTCTGTTTTTCTATGTGGATTTCATTATCCTTAGAACAAGCCTGGGGATCAGGTCCTGGCATTCTCGCCATGGTGCAGTGGCCAAGAGCACATGCTCAAGAATCCCTGGGCTTGGATTCAAATCCTGCTTCCTCAGAAAGGGGCTCTGCGACTATGAGCAAACCACTTCACCTCTCTATCTCTATGCTTCTGTTTTATCATAGTGAAGTGGAGGCAATGGCTGAAGGGTCCCCTCCAATTATCTTGATGAGGTTTGAATGGCTTTTGGTGCACAGAAAGTACTCAGGGCTAGGAATAAGGCCTTGGGGTACAGCACCAGGGTGTGCAGGGCCCTGAATTTGACCCCTCAGCACCCCCCTCTCTCTCACACACACAAGGAGTACTTTAAATGCCACTACAAAACCCCAGATTCCAAGTTTAAAAAAAAAAATCACCTGTTTCCTGTCCACTCCCACCTGAGATGCCAGAGCCTGACAAATGTCGATTCCTTTTAGATTCCTATTTAGTTCCCTTCAACAAAGGCTACAGGATACAGGCACCATTGCCTGCCCTTCAGTGCAGGGGCCACAGGACAATTGCCTGCGTTGTGCCTGGCTTTCTAACATTAGCTACTGCTCATCACTGGAACACTGGCAGTCACTGTCCTCTGACTCCCGACCAGGTGAAAAGTATCCAGGATGCCATCAGAGACAGGAAGCAGAGGTTCAGCTTCCTTGGGGAGGAGATTCGCCTGGATCCTTCTGTGGGCATCTTTATCACCATGAACCCTGGCTATGCTGGCCGAACAGAACTGCCTGAGAACCTCAAGGCCCTCTTCAGGTGAGTCTGTCTCCACACATGGACTCTACGAAGAGGAAGTTTCATGCATTTTCCTACTGAAAATGTAGTTTATATATTAGAGAAAAATCACAGTATTTAGAGAGTAGATTTTTTTTTTTTTTAAACTCATTGACACTCCAAAACTGATTTCCTTTTGCCGTCAGGTATCAGTTGTAAGTAGCCTCTTGGTGAGGGGTGAGGCCTATGTTTGCTTCACTTTCTCCATGCTGGGACCCAGTCTGTCTGGACTGTGGGCAGGTCCAATACACGCTCTCACCATCTCTATGAGTTCATATGTGTGTCAGTCCTGTTGGGTTAGGAGAAGGAAACACGTGATCAAAATATATGTATGATAGATTTCATAAATTGAATACAACTTTAAAATACAAAAGTGATTTTTAAAGGTCAACTTTTATTATAATGATACCATCAGTAAAAATATTCTCTGCTTAATTGTAGCTCATTCAGTTACATGCGTATAGATTAATTCTATTTTGTGTACTTGCAATGTACCATCTGTGAGTTGTGAACAAATTTATTATTTTTTAATCCCCTAACCTCTGATTAATATTTTTTCTATTGTTTTTTATATATGTAAATCTCATTCCATGGCTACACATTTTTCTATCAAGCACATCATCCATAGTATAATTAACTAGCCCCTCATGGCTGAATATTAAGAATGTTTTTAGCATTTAAAATAAATTCATACACAATTCTGTAATGTACATTTTTTTTGTATATAAATCTTTTTTTGTATGCACGATTATTTTGTTTGGCTGACTTCCCAGAGCAGAATTACTGAGTTAATGAGCAGGAACATTTTTAAGGCTTTTGATACACATTGCCAAATTTCTTTCTAAAAAGCACAGTGTCAGATTACATCCTGGTAAAGACACGTAGAAACCCTCTTTTATTTTGCCCTTGCCACCCGTACATATGGAAATGTATGTCTATATGAGAACATGAGCATCTTTACTAGTAAGGGCTAGAGTTTGCATCCTTTATTTCAGACAGGAGAAGTTGGCCAACAGGAGCCAACTGGATCTTCTTATTAAACTTTTTCCTAGGAGAGACAGAGGGAGTCTGACAATACTGTTTATCTCAGTTGGCAGCTGGGTTGCAGTGCCCTCTCCAGGGGAGGTGGAGTCAACATTGTGATGGCCAGTCAGGTTGCCAGACATCTCCCTGGATGCCTTGCTCTCTCCTGAATTCGAGGGTTTTGTTTGTTTGCTTGCTTGTTTTATAGGGGGGGGGGGTCCCCACTGTGCAGCCCAGACTAGCCTGGCATGGTCTTCTTTGCTTCAGCCTTCTGAGTGCTGAAACTGTGACTAGGTGCTAGCACACATCTGGCCCAGCCTCTCACTTTAAAAATCACCCCTGTTGCAGCAACTTTCTGCATCATGTAAAGGTGGTATGTCCTCACCTAACCGATTCCTACTTGAACACAAAACCATTGAAACATGAACAGAACACTGCACTGTTGCCTGTTCGTTTACAGTCTAGGTGAGGTATGTATGGCAGACAGTGGTACAGGCAGATCATCACCCAGGTAGGAATTATTCCTCCTCGTGTTTTCTTTCTAAATTTAAAGTAATCTTAGTCTGGGCCATCTGAAACAACAAACTTCTGTAGACAAGCTGGCTGAAACAATAGACATTTCTCAGGGTACTTGAAGCCAGAAGTTCAAGGTCACGGGACCAGATGGTCAAGTTTTAGGATGTCTCACTTCCAAGTTACAAGGGATGGTTATCTCACAGAAAGCTTGCTCTAGAACTTCATCCTCTTCCTGAGGCCCCTCCGAATCCCATCACACTGGGGCTCCATAAAAATTTTAGGGGGATATAAACATCTAGATTCTGGCAGTCTATATTATACGCATAGAAGAACGTTGGGAAAGAATGAGTACTACATTTTTGAGTTATCTATTTTTTTGTAGTTTGCCTACACACACACACACACACACACACACAAAATGCACCACTTGCATGCCTGACACCTATTGGAGGCCAGAATCATCTGGGACTAGAGTTACAGGTGGTTGTTAGTGGCCATATGGTAGCTTGGAACCAAACCCAGGTCCTTTGCCAGAATAGCAAATAATCTTAAGTACCGGTCCCATCTCTCCAGACCTGAGAAAGAAATTTTTAAAACATTAAGATGAACATCTATTTTACACTCAGTTCTCACAAAGGCCCTGTGATGGTGACGTAGATACTATTAGTTTCCTCCATGTACTATGAGAAGGCAAGTGGTTAGTAAACAGTTGAGCTGGGGTTTGAACCAAGAGCCTGGGCCCATTACAGCCCAGGTCTGAAGCAATCCTGTAACCCCTTGACATTTTCCCTCCCATACTAAGTTAGCATTTATTTTTCAAAGCTGGAGACTGGACATATTGTTGAATATACTGCTTTCATTAATTAATACTTTCCCATGCCACTTACTAATCTTCCTCCTGCAACGTAATTTCTCACAGCCACATCAAATTCGCTTGATAACCTTATGTTCAGACTGCCAAATAATTTCAAGAATCTATATATTTGGTGGCTCCTTCAATTCTGAACGCAGGATATAACAATTGAAAGGACGATATGTACTTAAATTATGATGAAAAAGAAATGTGATCAGTACAGGGAAAATGTAATTAAAGATGTGTAACAGACGGGGGAGATATCTCAGCCAGTAAAGTGCTTGCTAGGCAAACCCAAGGATGTGTGTCCGTTCTGTTCAAAGCTGGGTGTGGTGTCAGGTTCTCACTCCGGTGTGAGAGGCAGGGGTAAGAGGGGAAACAGCTGTCTTCCTGGAGCTTGCTGGCCATCTAGCCTTCCTGAATCAGTGAGCTGTAAGCCACTGAGAGACATGGTCTCAACAAGGCGGGTAGCTTCCGAGGAACAGTGTTCAAGTTTGTCTTCTGGCCTCCACGTGTTCATCATCAGGCATGTGCATATGCATACATGTGCACACATATACATAGACACATAATTAAGCAATGATAAAATTCACATAGCATACCAAATAAATTAGTATCTTTAACAAACCACTTTAAAATTATATATATATATATATATAAAAGTGTGTGTGTATGTGTATATATATGTATGTGTATATACATATATATAGCGATATATATACATATATATATGTGCATATGTCACTAGTGGCAAAGAGAGGAAAATTACAGTAAATTCTTATATAGTAACGAAAATCTCAGATATTCTGTACTTTTGTGTATGCTATCCTGCGTCATGATGAAGCTAATTGGTACCTACCTGATTCTTAGCATTGGGAACTTAAATGTTTTATACAAATAAGTACAAAATAAACCATGGATATCTGTAGAACATCCCCACCTTGAGGAGATGGCACAGGGGAATATTCTGATTCTAGCAGACACCCAAGGAGAGACTCCATTTTTCAATCTTAGCTCTGTGCCTATTTTAGACAGTTTGTTGTGTTAACCTTAACCTTGCCTGAGGCACACTGACCCTCATGATAGCTAGGCCTGAGCAGTTGCTCCAACTCTCTAACTTGGCCCCCTCTAGCTAATATCACTCACCACCTTGGGTAGGAGGGTCATCCCCTTGGTCTTTAGTTACTTCTCAGATTTCGAAGTGTGAGATGAAAGGGTTATAAGAGTCCTTCTGTGAGCTTTGCCTTGGAGACAGCTTGTGTGATCATAGCCAGCATCCTTATCCTGAACCTTCCCCCTTCAACTCAGTTTCTCAGCCTCTGTCTCCCTGTGTTCAGGCCTTGTGCAATGGTAGTTCCTGATTTTGAGCTGATCTGTGAGATTATGCTGGTAGCAGAAGGATTCATTGAAGCCAGATTGTTGGCCAGGAAGTTCATCACCCTTTACCAGCTGTGTAAAGAACTTCTCTCCAAACAGGTAGGATCCCTGTGGCGGCCAATGACCAAGCACCATGCTGTGGCCCAACTCTAAATTCTGTCACAAACCCCTCTCTTGTGTCTAAACATTTAGTCAGTGGTGTGCCCACCATTTTCCCCATATCTAAAGAGCACCTCCACTCACCACATTCAAAGCTGCTCCTTCCTGCTAAAGAGATTTCTTTGCCTAATATTCTTGACACAGTATATCAAGCCATCATTTACTGCTTGCTAATGGGAGGAGGCAACAGGATTTAATCCTGACACTTTCTTCTCCCTCTTGAACCTAATAATTAACAAAGTATAAGTAGATTGTTTTGTCCCTACCAACGCTCCCCAAATAACCACACAGAGACTTATAATTAATTAAAAATGCTTGGCTGAGAATTTAAGTTTGATTTTAGCTAGCTCTTTTAATTTAAATTAACCCGTTTCTATGTATCTATGTGCTGCTACAAGGCTTATTTACTTCATATATATACTTCCCATCCTGCTCACTCTAAAGAAGTCTCCTCTAACTCTGTCCTTTTTCTGCCCCCAAATCCTGCCTAGTCATTGGCTGATCATCTTTTAATTAACAATGAAAGCAACATATCTTCACAGTGTACAAAAGGATTATCTCATCACAACAAAGTGGTGATGTTAATTCTGCTTTCTGGAGTGTCTTTGTGATGGTCAACTTGATGCTCTTGAGAAGAGAGAGTCTCAACCGAGAAACTGTCTCCATCAGACTGGCCTGTAGGCATGTCTGTGGGGCATTTTCTTGATTGATGATTAATATAAGAGGGTCTAGATCATTGTGGGCGGTACCATCCCTTAGGCAGGTAGACCTGAGCTATGAAACAAAGAGAGCACAATGTGTGCCTGGAAACAAACTAGTGAGTGGTTCTCAGTGATTTCTGCTTTAAGATCCTTGCTTGAGTTCCCCTTTGGGCCTCTTTCAATGCTGAATTGTAATCTTTAAGCTAAAATAACCCCCCCAAGTTGATCATGGTATTTATCACAGCAGCAGAACACTAGCTAGCACTAACTAGTACTAACTAGAATACCCATGCTTCTCCGTTCTCATTGTCCCTGCTCTAGTTACATGTATGCATGTCTCTTATTAAACTCTTCCACCTGCCTCTGGAATAATTTTGCTCCTAGTGATTCAGCTTCCTCGACCCATTCTTGAGATACCAGCTAGAGTAATTATCTTCAAATGCTGCTCATTGCTCTTAGCAACAAGAAAGCTTTTGATCTCTCTGCTCAAGTCTGTAAATCTCTGTGTTTTGCCTTCCTCAGAAGCTCATACTCATGGTTCTGATGCTGTGCTCTACTGGCCAAGTCTCCTTGGAGTTCCTTTAGATGAGTTATGCTCTCGAACCTGTGGACACGTGTTCCTTGGGCCTTTACAGCATTGCTCCCTTGTCTAGGCCTAACTTATTTCTACTCCTTCCAATGTTCTTTAATGCCTTCCCTTCAAGACTGTCTTTGGTCCCACAGCCCCCAGGTAAAGCCACTGCATTTTTTGTCTTCATTGTATATGTTTTTTTCCCCTTTATAGCATTTATCACAACTCTAATTATGTAGCAATCTGGTGTGATAAAGCAGGGCCATGAACCTTGTTCTGAATCATTTCAAACTCTGTATTCTGAGCTACCATCTCCCCTCACCACACTGTGAGCCCTGGTGTCAGTTTTAGGATCCATCCATCCCAGAATCTACTTTCTGGTGGCACTGTGGAATTCTTACAAATTTTTTTGTCATTTTTGGAAACAAACCTAGGAGTTTGCCCATACTAGGCAAAATTTCTGCCATTAAGCTATGCTCCCACATCAGGAACTCTCAGTGAGTTTGGAGGGGCCCTAGGAAAATTTCATAAGCTCACCGTGTACTTTCTCTAACACCTAAGGTGCTCTCTTCTTGAAAGCCCTTTCACCCTCTGAATATATGAGGAAAAACCAGATTAGTTTGAAAATGGTTCCTGTTTATCCCCCAGTGCCACATCACATTGAATGTTCTATGTTTGCATTACTATCATAGCTGAAAAAATATAGCTGAGCTTCAGTAGAGACCATGTGTGTGTAACTGTGTGGTCCAGGCATATGACACTCCACAACCAAGCAACTCTGACCTCAGCTTTCCTGTCTTCCCATAGGACCACTATGACTGGGGACTGCGAGCCATCAAGTCTGTTCTTGTGGTAGCAGGATCCTTGAAACGAGGAGACCCTGACCGACCAGAGGACCAAGTCTTGATGCGCTCTTTGAGAGATTTCAACATCCCCAAGATTGTGACAGATGACATACCGGTGTTCATGGGTCTGATTGGTGACCTCTTTCCTGCTCTGGATGTCCCCCGGAGGAGAGACCTGAGTTTTGAAGCTGTGGTTCGGGAAGCAATCTTGGACCTTAAGCTCCAAGCTGAGGACAACTTTGTGCTCAAGGTACATGAGGCTGTTTTCTAACAAGCTTTTTCTGTCTCTGAATTCTTCTCTTGGACCACGAGCTATTCTTCAGCCTTTATTCAAATGGAATCTTCGCTGTACAAATATAGGACCAGTTAGAGATGTCTCCGTTCGCTTATTAGTTCTTTTCTGAGAGACCACGGTGTGGAAGGGTGGAGGGGGACAAGAGAAAGGAGTCCCTGCCATAAGCCTCAGTGGAGAATAAACTATCTAGTGCTAAAGACATTAAGGAGGAGTAGTCTTTAAGAACCAATTTGGGTGCTTTGTGCTCTTCTGTAGAAGCTGCAGAGGCACATGGAGAGCCTGGTAAACCATCTCGCTCACATTCAAACAATGGATTAATGAAGAAGGTTCCGTTAGGGTCTGATCTCTAGTTGATAATAAAATAGTCTCCATCAGTACAGGACCTGCCTTTCTAATGAGAAAGACCTGTGCCTGGAATGAACCTACAAAGGCAGACAGACAATGAGGCAAGATGAAAATGCTTAGAAATGAACTGTTCTGCCACTGGGTAAGGGACAGGATTCACTGTTGACTTCTAAAGAGCTTGGAACACAAAGTTTTCTGCGTGTCTTATGGTCAACACCAATCCTGGCTGTTGTTTTTCCGTATGGTTTTGCAGAATGTGATGGTTACAGGGTACATATCATGTAGAAGTGTTAGACATGATTATATCGGAACAGGTTTATCTTACATCAGAAGATAGTTGCCAGAAAGAACAATCAAGGCTTCCTAATACAAAGACATATTCCTCTTCCTGTCAAATAATAGGTGTGAGAAACAGATGGGCAACACTTTAGAGTTCTCACTTGGGCTTTATATTCTGTCTCACATTTAATTCCCTCAGCAACCTGAAGTGGAAGGGGTACATTAGGTAGGAAAATGAGTCTTCACAGCACAATACATGAAGGTCTTTTAGGAAGGAGAAAGTACGGTCCATGAAGGCATGGATGGCAAAGGAATTTCTACCACACAGTATGCTCACTGGTGAAGATTAAGCCTCAATTACTTAAAGACAAATTTAAGAGTGAATTGGCACATACCATTTCCGTTGCAATAAGATGTATGATTTTATTGCTAGAATTTCATTTTACAGAATAAAGGGAAGCATGACCTGCCCCTTTGCAGCAAATTGATCTATCCCCACCCACCATCGTCTGCCTTCCAAGTTCAATGGATAGACTGACTTTTGAAGTAGCGAAAGGCAAGACGACCTTCTATTTAGGGTAAAAGGGGTCAACAAAGAGGTGTGTGCAGGAACGTAGAGGTTGTACAGGCCACAGCAGGAAGCCCAGCAAAGCCAAAGGAAAGGGTATTGAGGTGATGGGAACTGGGGTAAGGATTACAGTAAGACTGAAGAGTCAGCATGAGGCCATGGGAGAGAGGGCTCTGGAGGTCAGGCTGAGCAGGGTCCCCTTCAAGTGGCTAATCCTGGGATGCACCCTCCTCAGAGAAACGAGTGAAACTCAGTGAGCTTCATATAATACTTGCAACTAAAGATGTTGCCTTAAAATCAGGCAGGGCATGTCTTTCCAGACTCTCTGAGGTCTGGTCAGGGCATCTAGCACCCCAACCCCTGTCAGTTCTCCATCTTTTCTTTTTTTTTCCTTCTAGAATCTTACCTTTCTTCTTATCAGTTGGATGGTTCTATTTTCTCCCCCAGTCTCCCCTTTTCATGCCTGCTAAATATGCTCTCTGCTAAAGTTTCTTGAACCAGAAGACAGCATTCCATACCCAGTTTATATTTACTTTTTTTTTTTACTTCGGCTTCTGAAAAGTAATTCCCCCAGAACCGTCTCATGGAGCCCTTTTTGAATCCTTAAAAACATTATATTTTAATCACATAAAGGCAAAGAAAAGAAAATAGCTTATAAACCCACAGAAAGCAAGAAACAGACATCATAACAATTGTCTAAAAATATGGCAGAAAGATCCAGCAGAGGAGAGGGAACTGTGGAATAGGGTACCCTCAGACAAAGCATCTTCAGGAGAAAACATCTTGCATCTGGGAAGGGACGGGTGCAGACTGGAGGGACTCAGCGCTGAGGAGAGTGAATGTTGCAGGGTCAGCATCATGGTGGAGTTTCAAGGGTCAGGAGCAAAAAGGCAAGTTTTCTAGCTGACAGTAGAAGTAGAACAGTTGACTCAGGAACTTCAAAGTTCAAGGGTACAACACCTACCCTGCCTCAGCCTTGAGGAGGACCAACATGGTGGGCAGGAATGGTGACAGTGTGTTCTCAAGCAATCAAAATCTCGGTACACAGCCAGGGAGAGCTGGGTGCACGTGCAGGAGTCTCCTTTAAACAATTGTCATGTAAGAGTAAAATGGGGTCTCACAAGATACCCTAGTCCTTTGGATAGCCTATCCCGAAATGACCTAAGAGCCACTCCCTAAGCCCCACCCCTTAAAGCCCTAGTGTCCTATAGTGAGCCAGAAATCAAACAGTAAGAAGTGCTGGGATACAGGAAGGGTACCTTACAAGCAGAAGGCAGAGCCATGGAAACCATCATCAGAGAGTAGCTGCATGTCATTGTTGAAAATGTGCCTATTGGGGGATGGGAGATGAGACTAGTATCTCTCATTTGAGCCAGATTGCCAAAGGGATTTTAAGCCAGTCTACAGAGTTGGGACTTCATCTCTCAAGCTTTAGGTAGCTACTTAAGGGGCAGAAGAATGACTGATTGCCTGTAAGTCTGTTTGTTGTTTGGGGCCTTAATTTAGTGTCTAACTGACTGCACAGTGGTTTGATGCTACCACTGTCTCCAGGAGGTTTTCTGACTCCATCCTCCTCAAACCAGCCAGCCAACCACATCACACCCCACCATACTGCAAACCCTGTCATGGTGTCATCCTCCCGCCCCCATTTCTCCCAAAACATCCTTCCTATGTGTCCTCTAGACAAACTCCTATCCACCCATGGAGCCCTGTTTCAAATGCCCCTTCTCTGGAAAGCTTTTCTTATCCTCATTGTCTTCAAGATCAATGATTTCCACAGTGCTTCATAAATACAGGTGTTACAGCATTATCACCTCCAACATGACTTTCTTCCCTACCAGACTATGGCAGCATATTGGAATGCCCTTGACTGGTACCTTCCTAGAACTTAGTTGCCCAGAGATACTCACCTGGGTGAATGAGGGTCATGTGAATAAGTGAACTGTGATGCTCTTGCGTTTTAGACCCCACCATGTTTGTGATAAACACTGCCCCATTTCAAGCCTCACTTCACACACCAGCCTTGTCCCAGAAGAGCAGATAAATTTCCTCGACAACCTGTCCCTTTGGATGCTTTTCTTCTTTCCCAGGTGGTCCAGCTGGAAGAGCTGCTAGCCGTGAGGCACTCTGTGTTTGTGGTGGGTGGTGCCGGTACTGGCAAGTCACAGGTACTGAGGTCTTTACACAAGACCTATCAGGTTATGAGACGTCGCCCCGTGTGGACTGACCTCAACCCCAAAGCGGTCACAAATGATGAACTCTTCGGCATCATCAGCCCAGCCACTCGAGAATGGAAGGATGGTAAGGATGAGACGCTCTAAGCAAAGTCTAGGCATAGAGTCCCTGTCAGGCTCAAAGGTAAAGGGGTAAGCTGGAGAGGAGAGGAATAGTGAGTTGAGGGCTGGGCACCACGGAAGACGAGTATCAGAAAGAAGGAAGCCACTTTGGGCTGAAAGGAGAACCCTAGCTTTCCAAGTGTTACTCCCCAGAGAACTCTTCTAGCCCACTTTGTAAAGGTCCTTAAAGTAGATAAAGTATGCCGCACAGCCCAGAGTGGCTGCATTGCCTTCCATGGATTCAGGGATATTCAAGAAAGGGAAGTTTACGGCTTATTCTCAAAGAAACGGCACCTGCAAGCCTCTCATAGAAAGCCCCTCCTTGGAACAGGCACTGCCCTAGCAGTATTGGAGAGGGTGCCTGCTATGGACCAGAGTTGGAACCTGGTTTCTAGTGATGCAAGCGATGACCTCTCCAACAGAGAAGGGTTTGTGGCTCATGTTGCCTTCCATAGCAATGCAGAGCATCCCTCATCCCTCGAAGTGAGGAAATGTCAGACTTCATCAGAGCCAAATGTTCTGATCTTCTTTAAGGAGTTTCAACCAGAGACCCAGAAGGAATTACTGAGCCCCATGTCTGATTTGTATTTCTCTGTTAGTGATGCTTTTCTTTCTATTGTACTTAGTACTGCCTCTTCTGTTTCCCTTTATTATGTTACGTCAGTGTGTAAGAGTTCATAGATACACATATAAGCCACAAAGGTAACTCTCACTTGTGACATGTTTTGTATGTTGTGTTGCTGATGCTGTCTCCTATCGTGTATCTATAGAACTCCATGCTGCATCTTACCATGCACTTTTTTCCTAAAGGAAATTATATATGTCTCACTATTTTAGCAGCTGGGACGCCTGTTCATTTATAACTCTGTCTACTTTTCAGCTGCAGATATAGGATCATAAATTTGTTCAATAAGGATTCTTTTATATTAACATTTTTTAACCCATCTGGAATTTATTTGGTGGCTTAGTATGAGGGAGTGTAGAAAAATCAGCTCGATTTCCTTCCAGATGGGCAATTGGTTATGCCAGTTCAGTGTATTAAATAAATCATTCTTTCCGTCTGAGCCGAAACACCAGCTTGTTGGGTATTGAACCTTTGCACACTGAGCTCCAACTCCAGTGTTTTCCAGTCTGATCCACTCTCCTATTTTCCTCTTCCTAAACTAGTTTCATTTTGTGTCAATTGCAAACATTTTGAAGCACATTTTATAATCTGACAGGCACATTGACCCTCACAATTCTTTCGTAATTTGTTTTCTTTTGGTTTTTGAGACAAGGTTTCTCTGTGTAGACATGGCCATCCTTGAGCTTACTCTGTAGACCAGGTTGGCATTGAATGCAGAGATTCTCTTGCCTCTTCCTCCTGAGTTCTGGGATTAAAGGCATGTGCCACCCCCTGTCTGGCTGTAATTTTCTTGGATACACTCAGGTACTTATTTTCCCATATTAAATTTGAGCTTAATGTGATTTATAAGATAATTCAACATTTTAAACTTTACTGGAATTCTAATGAAAATATATTAAATGTATACATTGTGTTTGGGAAAACTGGCAGAGACAATAGAATAATTAAGAATTAGTATTCACTAAATAGCACAACTTTGAAGCAAATGAAATAGAGCCTTTTAGAAATTTTTAGAAATTTTAGAAAATGTTAAAGATGCAATGAACTATACCCCTTTTCAAAAATCATATAGTCCCAATAGAAAGAAAAGGATTCTTGAATTCAAGATGCTACATAGCTATTCAACTTTGCATTCAATAGACAGAATATTCCTTCCTTCCATTGGTTCATGATATAGTTTCAAAAGTTTAAAATTCATTTGGCTTCAGAGAAAGGTATATTGAAATCTAAGATCTCATTCTCTCATAATGCAACAGAATTGGAATTAGCTAGCGAGACAATAACCTCAGACACTCTCCTACTTGAAAATCAGGAAATGTTCTCTGTACGTTTATAAGGAGGAAAATCAAAGTGAAACCCACAGAAGAACCAGTGGACAGGATGCTTCACACAGGATCTGGGGAATCTTTTGAATCTGCAGATCCGAAGCCTAGAAGAACAATAAACTCTATTTTTAAAAAAGTCAACTGGAAATAAAGGAAGTGGTTACTCATGTTGAGCAATTAAATTATACCTGAAGGAAGTAAAACTAATAGTCTGAAATTAGTCAGAAGGAAACAAACCAACAGGAACAAATATCGAAGAGTGACACTGAATATTGGTTCCATGTAAAAATCATTAAATTCTTTGTGAGCACTCTTGGTGGGAGAAGCAGTATATATATATACTATGCATGTGCATGTGAGTACATGCATATATGCATATGTAGATGTGTGTGTGTGCATGTGTGTACATGAGCATGAACATGTGGGAACATGTGCATGTATGTATAAGTGTGTGTATGTGTGTTTGTGTGTGTGTGTGTGTGTGTGTGTGTCTGTGTGTATACAAAGAGAAAGGACAGTGCTAGATAAATAGCTCAGTCATTAAAGTGCTTGGCTTGTGAACAAGAGGCCCTGAGGTGCATCCTCAGAACCCACATTAAAAAAGTAAGGTTCATCCTTGTAAAAATAAGTGACTCATGCTTATAAAAAAGTGGCTCATGCTTGTAATCCTAGTGCCACAGGGGCAGAGAGATATGGGTCTCACTAGTCACCTGACCTCACTTACTTAATGAACTGTAAGGTGGGACGGGGGCGACTTGGTCTAAAAGAAAAGTACCTAAGAAGAGTATCCCAGGTTACCCTGTGTTCTCCACACACATCTGCACATGTACAAACATGCTCCTCCACACACATCTGCACATGTATAAACATGCTCCTCCACGCACATCTGTACATGTATAAACATGCTCCTCCACACACGTCTGCACATGTATAAACATGCTCCTCCACACACATCTGCACATGTACAAACATGCTCCTCCACACACATCTGCACATGTACAAACATGCTCCTCCACACACATCTGCACATGTACAAACATGCTCCTCCACGCACATCTGCACATGTACAAACATGCTCCTCCACACACATCTGCACATGTACAAACATGCTCCTCCACGCACATCTGCACATGTACAAACATGCTCCTCCACGCACATCTGCACATGTACAAACATGCTCCTCCACGCACATCTGCACATGTACAAACAGGCTCCTCCACACACATCTGCACATGTACAAACAGGCTCCTCCACACACATCTGCACATGTATAAACATGCTTCTCCACGCACATCTGCACATGTATAAACATGCTCCTCCACGCACATCTGCACATGTACAAACATGCTCCTTCACATACATTTGCACATGTATGAGCATGATCAAATAATTTTTAAGAAAATGATAATGGAACAGTAGAAACAAGATTTAAAGAGAACGTCTGAGCAGATAACATAGTATCTGAAACTGATGACCCCTAACAAAATGTAAATTGGAAATATTCACTCCATAGCAAGAAAGGAATCTGAGAAAACTAATGAAAATGATAATGTAAAGGAGGTAGGAAGGCAAAATCAAATCATTTCAAACCATAAAAATGGTGGCTCAGAAATCATTTTGTAGACTCAGAATAATTTTGATACCAGCTTTCATGTAGAACAAAAGGCAAATCACTCTCTTATTCCTGTAGATGGGAAAATTCTAGATCAAATAACAGTAAGTAGATTGCAATGGTCTCAAAAGAATAGTTGAGTTTTATGGAGTATAATATACTCTCTGGAGTATATAGACCAGTCAACTGTTTTTATAAAACAGTAACAAAAAAACATTGCCAGATTAAAAGAGAAAATAAATTGATTGATTGATACTAAAAGTCCAATAGCTGTAGTACGAGGTTTCTGGCCCGGACTTTCGGGCCTAACCTCAAGGTCTAGGACCCGCAGTCCCACAGACCCACAGTATCACAGAGACACATAGATGCTTTCAATAGTTTTAGGCTGATCAGCCTCAGGCCCAGGCATATAACTTGCTAGCTCTCTACCCTTCATCTAACCCATGATTCTTCCTGTTCAGCCATGCAGCTCGGTACCTTTTCTCACAGCAGCATAGTTGTCCTCTGCTTCTTTTGGCTTCTCTCTGGCATTCTGCTCTGTGCTTCCTGTTCTCAGAGTTTTTAGTCTGGTAGCCCCACCTACACTTCCTGCCTGCCTTTGGCCCATCAGCGCTTTTTATTAAACCAGTGGGTGGGACAATTATTTACCATGAAACAATACAATACCCCTACAAATAGCCACTTCTAGCAGAAAAAAAATTCTAGGTAAAGTGGGATCAGGTGGGACACTCCCCCTACCCCCAGCATGATAAAGACACTATATTTAAAGCCCAAAGAAAGTTAACCCTCCCTGAGTGATATGCAGAAACCCTCTCTGTTAAGGGGAGACAGGTCAGGAAGGTGCTTGTGAGCATTACTATTCAGCCCTGCTCTGCTGGCCCAGAGAATGCAGTAAGGCAGGATAAATGGAACATGTGGTATAAATTGCAGAAAAAAGAGAAAAATAAAGGTTTTTCTTAATTCTGCAATTTTACAGTAAGAAAAAAATCCAGAAGACTTTATTGAAAAATCACTGGAGTTAATAAGACAATTTATTAAAGATAATTGAACATAAAATATATATAACTTAGTAGCCTTTCTCTCTACTGGCAATTGCTAGCAAAAAGTGAAAACACACAAAAAAAATTTCATTCAAATTAACAGCAAAACCTATGAAATAATCAGGAGTGTTTTGGCCAATAAAATGGGGTTTTAAAAACTATGTAATTTTAGTGTTGGTATAAAACAATATCTGAATGGAATTTTTAAAAGTTAGACCTTGTTATTTAGTAGGAGAGTTTAATATAAAAATCAATCCTACCCAAATGAATACATAGATTCTGAGGTAATGATGGTAAGAATAAAAGGAATTGTACCTCAGTGCTTATCATAAACAAGATTCACTAAGGCTGTAATTACAAGGTACAGACGCTTGAAAACCTTGGTATAATTCTCTTGTGATACAGTCATTTGCTGCAGCAATTGCCTGGGTCCTTTGTCACTTAGTCTGAACTGCCAAGAACTGCTGCTACTGTTCTGTCCTTGCCGATGCTCTGTCCTTAGTCTGGTCCTCAGGAAGAATGTGCCTCAGGCACATTGTCAGGCTCTAGGTAGAGCAAGATACAAAACTGCTCTGCCCTGTCTTATCTATTTGCACCCCATGAGTGTTGTAGCCATTGCAGGAAAGCTGTGTGAAGAGAAAGATGGTCAGTACTGGAGAGGAAGCCATCTATGACTCCTTTCAGGACTGTTCTCTTCTATCATGAGGGAGCTTGCCAACATCTCCCATGATGGGCCCAAGTGGATCTTATTGGATGGCGATATAGACCCAATGTGGATTGAGTCCCTGAACACTGTCATGGATGATAACAAGGTATGGTGGAGGACCCCATGTAATCCGTGTTCATGTTGGGGGGGACCCTGTACAATGTCTTCTGGAAAGGCAAATTCCCAAGGTGACTCCATCCCTAGTAATCCTGATTCCATGCCACAGCCAGCCAGAGTAAGCAGCATCAGTGGAGTCTTTTGGAAATTACCTCATTCTGACCTGTGTGAGAGGCCCCGCCATTGCCCACTCTACTTTTGCTTTGTTTCCATGTCTTTCAGGATCTCTCATCTGTAGATTCATTTAATATTTAGAGCTCAGAAGAATCCTAGTTATCCATTCACATCTTTTTTATAATTTATTTCTCTTTAATAAATAAGGAAACTAAATATCAGAAACATCCTGAGTCTGTCATCTACCCTCCAGGATGATAAATGTCTACCCCCAAAGAGTAAATGTTACTTCTTACAGTGAAAACTAACGGCATCTTAGCAAAATGATTGTTCCGCTGGTAGCTGCTTCTAAACTTGTTTAAAAACCATGTCCAGATTGGAAATGTTCAAGTGGCTCCCGCAGTCACAGAATCATTAGAATAAATCCATAGTTTCCCAGCAGGGCCACTGAGAAGGAACAGCAGAAATATAACACCAGAAGCCCCTTTCATTTTATACTTTTATTGTTCCAGTATGGTCTGCTTCATTCAAATTATCAACATTGATTTGAAGTGTTTAAGTAACTTTTTCTCCAGACTTGTGAAGAGAAAGGATTGTTGTAGAAAATACTTGAGTGTGATAACACACACTGTAACCCTAGCACTCAAGAGATGGAAATGGATACCTTGGGCTACATTGTGAGTTTGTGGCCAGCCTGGGCTACATAATAACACCTGGCAGGAAACTGTCCTGTCCATGTTTTGTTCTGCTGTATCAGAAAACTGGAGACTCAAAAAGACATTTATTAGGCTCACAATTCTAGAGGATGGAAGTTCGAGATCAGAGGGCCATATCTAATGGAAGCTTTCTAGCTGAGAAAGCAAAGGCTTGGGCCTTTTGTGTTTAGCATTAATCTATACATAAGGGTGAAAGTCTCAGGACCTTAGCACATCTAAAAGATCCTACTTCTTATGCTGTTTGGGGAACATTCTCAAAGTATAGTATATCCACATCCCCAACTTACAAGAACCTATCAAACCCCACCAGTTACCAATGCATCTGTCTCATGCTTTTTCCCACTGTGATCAAATACCTGACAGAAGAAATTTAAGGGAGAAAGGGCCAACTTCCATCAGCTTCATCATGGTGGGAAAACACACCGAGAGCAAACTCATGGGAATTGGTCTTCACATCCTGGCTTGTGCGATGTAGAACAAAGGACTGGAAATATACCCTGCTTAACCTTCCCAGGCCTGTCATCCATGACCCACCTCTGGCAGGAAAATCCCAATTCCCAAGGGTTCCATAACCTCCCAAGAGCACTGTCAGCTGAGAACAAAGTGTTCCCGTGAGCCTGTGGGAGCATTTCACCTTCAAACCATGACAGCATCACAGCTCCATCCTAAATGATTATCCCTTCTGTGGTTTCCAGGTACTGACCCTAGCAAGCAATGAGAGGATTCCCCTTAATCCCACAATGCGTCTCCTTTTCGAGATCAGCCACCTGCGCACAGCCACACCAGCAACGGTCTCCAGAGCAGGTATAATCAACCCTCAAGTCAAGTGGTTCCATTGAGGCAGATGCTTATGGGATCACACTTGCTTTAGCATGTGCTGAAGGAAACTCTAGACAGGAGCTGCAAACCTCACCCTTCAAAACACTGACCAAGTTCTCAGCCCTTAAACTATGCCCACAAGGGCAAACGGGCACCCTAAGGCCCAGACCACATCAATTTGTACCTTAAGAAAAATTGTGTCTGTGGAAAGGGAGGTATCCCTTGATCTGGACAATTTTCCACTGCATGAGAGTATCTTGAATTAGGCGATATTCAGGCCAGGCAGAGCCTCCTAGTCGACGGAGACAAGCAAGTACCACCACCTCTCATTAACTCTTGGTGGGAAGTGGCAGCATAGTCTTCACTTTCCTCTATCTTCACCCGATCAATTTATTAGCAGAGACTATTGAACAGAAGGTGCTTTTCTGATGAAATAACCAAACCGAAGGTAGGATGTTGTGATGGTTCTAGAATCTTCCTGAAAAACAGTACAGAGCATGAGAACCATAGAAGTGTTGGACGTGATGAGCATAATGATGATCTTCACCATGGTGACTGTTTCACAGATGGAGTCACATATCCAAAACAAATAAGGAGCGTGCATTAAATGTATGGTGCTTTATATAACATTGATGTCTCACTAACACTACTCAAAGCTCTCATGAAATAATATAAAAATAAACAACCAGGAAACTTTATGATCTCAGACATAATCGCAGATTTCCTCTAAATGGCCACACTGAGATTGGCAAACATAGAGCTGGAGAGCTGGCTGCCTCCCTTCTCTGTTCCGTTTTTAGGGTGACTGTGACAGGTCTAACAAGTTATATATACCTGGTAGCTTTTTGAATAGCAAAACTTTATTTGCTCATGTTTCCAGAAGTCAGACATCCAAAATTAAGGCCACCAAGGCTTTGCTCTCTCCACAGGCTCTTGGGAGCTTTACCCCTTGTATCTTGGAGCTCAGGCAGCCCTTGGCCTATGGATCTGTCACACCAATCTCCACCTTTTCCATGTGGATTTATTAACTCTCTCTCCTCCCCTTATTCCCTCCTCTGCCTCCCTCTTTCTCTATCTCCCTATCTCCCTCACTCCCTTCCTCCCTCCCTCCTTTCCCTTCCCTCCCCTCTCTAAGAAAATGTTAAATCTAGATAATTCACCATTATCTCCTCTCACAGTATTTAACTTAGTTACATCCAGAGAGGCTTTTGGTAAATAATGCCAAATTGAAAATGTCCAGCAATTGAGATATGGGCCTATCCTTAGTGTAGTAAGAGGTTTCTGGCCCGGACTTTTGGGCCTAACCTCAAGATTTTGGACCCACAGATCCACAGTCCCGCAGTTCCACAGTCCCACAGAGACACGCAGAGGCTTACGATAGTTTTAGGCTGATCAGCCTCAGGCCCAGGCATATAACTTGCTCTTTATCCTTAAACTAACCCACGTCTCTTATCTTGTTCAGCCATGTGTCTGGGTACCTTTTCTTAGAGCAGCATAGTTGTCCTCTGCTTCTTCCGGCTTCTCTCAGTGCTTCCTGTTCTCAAGAGTTTTCTTAGTCTGGTAGCCCCGCCCACACTTTCTGCCTGCCTTTGGCCAATCAGCGTTTTTTATTAAACCAGTGGGTGGGACAATTATTTACCATGAAACAACACAATCCCCTACATATTATCTCCTCTCACAGTATTTAACTTAGTTACATCCAGAGAGGCTTTTGGTAAATAATGCCAAATTGAGAATGTCCAGCAATTGAGATACAGACCTATCCTTAGGGACCTTCATTTCACCCATTGCACATTCCCATATACTGACAACCATTGCTGATCAATTCCAGCTTGCTTTCTTCCTATCTAGACTTGACCTTGAGTTCCTTTCTAACACCATTCTCTTTTCATTCATTAATTGACATTGGCCTTCAGGAGGATCAAATCCATGTGCCTCTGACCTAGGTAAGGAGCTGGTTCTATATCAAGTCTTCTACGCACATTTAAACTGAGAAGCTGACTTCCTGGGATGAGAAATCTACTGATATGCATGAAATACTCACTTAACCATACTCCTTATACACTCAGGGATCCTGTATATCAACCCTGCAGACCTGGGGTGGAACCCTCCAGTGAGCAGCTGGATTGACCAGAGAGAGGTCCAGACTGAGAGAGCCAATCTGACCATCTTGTTTGAGAAATACCTTCCAACCTGCTTGGACACCCTCAGAAACAGGTAGGCCAAGAAACAGGAAGAAAGCACATCAGTGCAGCCATAAGGAACCTGCTGGCTCATGGCTGAAGCCCTGCTGATGTTCCGTCCTGTTCTCAGAATAAGAGCTCTCTAGACGCAGCAGTTGGCAGAGGGGAACACACATTAGGATGGCCACCGGATGCTTCTTGTCAGTCCAGACACGAGTGGAGAGGAGGAAGCCTTAAAGTACTTTTTTCTGGGAGCATGTGGTTAAGTCTGAAAGAGGGAACTGTCTGACAGGAAGCAGCAGCTGCCAGAGGCTCAAGTTTTCAGAGCAGGCATCTGTCCCTCCAACTGACCCAGAGGTAGAGAATATCCTTTTCAAGCACATGAGACCTACCTTCTGTGCCTAACTGCGTAATAATGTGGGATCAAATGCGATATGGCACTTGACCAGTCCTGCCAATGATGAAGTCAGTGAGTCCATTTTTACTGAGCTTGTTTTGACTCTGACCACTTGTGCTAGTCAGTTTTTCATCTCTGCAATAGAGAAATGCCCTAGATAATTACGTCTTAAAGAAGAAAGATTTGTCTTGGCTCTAGATCTGCAAGCTTTTTCTAGGACCAAATGACCCTGTTTTGAGGGCGTCTGTAGAGACACATGGCAGGGGTATGTATCAGAGCTAAAACACTCATCTCACATAAGGGAAGCAAAAGGAAGAAGAAAAAAGTCAGATTGCCATGTCTTTGCAAATTCACATCCCCAGTAACCTAAAGATCCACTACATCTTCCTAAAGGTTGCACTTCCTCAATTACACTAAAATGGAGAGCAAATCACTAACACATTGGTGTTAGGAGACACGCAAGATCCAATCTATAGCACCACCTGTCACTTAAATAGAAGACTAATTATGCTCAACCAGGTAACTATTATAACAAGATTAGTCATAACAAGGGCTCCCAGACTTCAAACCCACTTCTCTCTCATTAATTTATAATCTATTGGTCCATGTGTTTATATTCCATTTAATGTATTATCATGGAACGTTGGGGCCCATCACCATAATTTGGCCAAAAATGGTCATCAGAGATGGTATTGATAAATGCTACCACACAGTCTCTAGGTCTTTAGTCACTGGCCTGTCAAGCACATTGTGATTCCAGTTGCTCACAGGGACAGAAGCAGTAGGGAGGGGGAATTTGAATATGCACCAAAGTCATAAGGAACCCAAACACTCTCCCTCTATATTTTCTGCCTGAACCCACTCTAAGTAATGTATCTACCCACATTAACAGTGTAGACTGTACAGTTAGAGATGGAGCAGTAATCTACTAATTGAGAGATACCTTAGATATTTAACCAAACACTGATTTTGATTTTGAGGCTCATAATTATTTTCCACCTCTGAAGCCTTTGAAAGCCTTCAGCCTCTGGTGGCTCTGAGCACCAGTTGGGTTGTATCTGATGCATCTCTAGAAGCCAACAGAAATGGTAACATCCTGAAATGGTAACACAGTGTCTCAAGTAAGCACCATATGCAGCTAGAACGTGAGAGGTGGGTGAGGTGTTAGCAAGGTGGGCTGGAGTTGTGTGATACAGCTTTTCCTGAGGAGATACAGTACGGAAATCTACTAACACAGTACAGTATACATAGTACATAAAACAATAATATATCTACTAACCCCAGATAGGGAGCTCATGACAGACCACCAATTTCCAACCTATTGGACCAAGGCGTTTTATTGGGATTACTTATAGGAGCAGAAATGGCTCAAAGACAATTGCATCACCAAAGCCTACCCTAGCACACAAAGCTGGGAACTTTCAGCACAGCACACAGATACAGATCAAGGAATATCCCTTCCAAGTGATTCAGTTGATATAAGCCTCTTCCAAGCAGCTCAGCTGGTTTCTGCTTCTTCCAGGCAGCTGGTCTGATCTCAGTGTGGCATGTCTGAGAGTAACTCTTAAGCAGCCTTCGCTGTTGCTTACCATTGAGGTGAGAGGGCCCTAGTGAACCTGATTGCTTTCAGGGACTTCCTGAAGGGATTTTGAGTTGTTTATCCCTGCAGGATAGAATGTTTCAATCTCCAGGGAAATGGATGTACAATGGGTGGTCCCTCTTCTTTTAGTTTCTGCGGAATCCTGGGTGACACCAACAAAATTAAGATTTTGTTTTATTGCGTGTATTCATTGTTGATGCCACAGTGTCACATAAAGTTCGTGTCCTCAGTGGATCTCTCACACTCCCTCACTCTCGTTAATCCTCTCTGTTCTCCTGGCCGAGTTCCACCTCTACTCTCCCATCATGAATACATACATGATATCATGTGTTTATTAGAAAAATCTAGGAATTGTAAATAAGGAAAAATGTAGATGTCTTTCTGAGATTAGCTTCATTTGCTTAAGATGACTGTCTCTAGTCACATTCATTTCCTTACCAAAGGCACAGCTTCATTCTTCTTTACGACAAAGAGAACTTTCCGTTCTATATCTATACCACGTTTTTCCACCCATGCTTCTGTTGCTGGACACGCAGGTTGAGTCTATAACTCAGCTATTGTGGATAGTGATTCAACTCTGTGATCTGTTGACTTGAAAACCTTCCAGTAAGTACCCAGAAATGGTATAGTTGGGTCATATGGATGGTGTATTATTCGTGTTTTTAGAAACTCATGTGGTGATTTCTATAAAGCTGGGATGGTTTACATCCTGCCACCAGTATATATAAGTGTTTCTTCTTGTCCACATCTTTACCAGAAGTTATATTTTGGCTCCTTAGTGACTGCCATTCTGATTGGAATAAGATGGACTCTCCGAATTGTTTTGATTTGCATTTCTCTGGTAACTAGTGAGGATGGAAATTGTTTTCACATGTCTACTGACCGTTGTATTTCACCTTTTTAGAACTGTCTGGTCATTTCATTAGTACTTTTTTTTCATTTAATTGTTTTGGGGTTTTTTGTTTGTTTAGTTTTCTGAGGTTCTTTATGTGTTCTAGATAGTGGTCCTTAAACAGATATGTAACTTGAAGAGGTTTTCTCTCTGTGTGTTGGCTTTCTTTTTACTAAGGTGTTTTCTATTCTGCATAAAAGAAGAATCTTTATAATTTCATAAGGCTCTACTTAGAAAACATTGGCACTATTTTCTAAGCAACAGCGATCCTATTCAGAAACTCTTTACCTATGCCTATATCTTAAAATATTTCCTCACTTTTTCTTCTAACAATTTCAAAACTTCAGATATACTGCAAGGCCATTGATCATTTGCAGTTAATTGTTTGGTGTGTTGACAAATAGGGATCTAGTTTCATTCTTCCACAAGGACAGTTCCAGGTTTCTCAGCACTATGTCTTGAAGGAGCTATATTTCCTCCAGTGTGTACTTTTGACAGTTTTATTAAAACCTAGCTGTCGGTAGCTGTGTGGGTTGCTATAGAGGTCGTCTGTCATATCCTATTGGACTATATACCTGCTTTTGTGTCTGCACCTTACTGTTTTTGTCACTATGGTCTTGTAGTATAATTTGAGATCAAGCAATATAATGTCTCCAGCTGTGTTGGTTCTGTGTTGGATATCCATGGCATTAGGAGATTTGATATGAACATATTTTTCCTAGTTCTGTGATGAATATAATTGGAAATTTTATTGATATTGAACTGAATATATAGATGACTTTGTAACACTTTCACAATATTAATTCTTTTCATCCATAAGCATGGGCAGTCTTTAGAGATTCTATGTCCTTATTCAGTTCTTTCCTAGATATTTTAAGTTTTCATTATACATGTCTTTTGCTTCCTTCAGTCATGCCAAGGTTTAGTTTTGAAGTAATTGGGAATGCAATTGCTTCCCATATTTCTTTCTCAGCAGTTGGTTGTTGGCTGGTATTTAGGAAGGATACTGATTTTAATATTATTTTATACTTTTGGAGAATTTTGTATATTTTAATCACATTTCCTTCTCCCTCCTAAAGTTTCTTCCACACCCATGTAACACGTTCCTCCCTACCCAACCTCCCCCGATACCCAAATTGTTTTCTCTTTTTAAAAAAAAAAAAAAATCAAATCCAGTCATGTTTCCCAAGTACTCCTGAATGTGAGTTCTTTGCCCTACCATGAGTCATGTGCAAAAGACAAGCAAGCAAACAAACAAAACAACTGGCATTCCCCTTTCCAGCAGCTATCAAATACCAATAGCTCTTTTTCTAGGGGCAGGACTTTGTGCCCACCTCTTCTCCTCCATGCTGAGATTTTGTCTGGTCTGAACTCACACAGGTCTTGTGCATGCAGTCACAATTATTTGTAATTAATTCACCCAACCAGCTTCCCTGTGTATGTAGAAGACACTTTTCTTATAGCCGTCCACTGTCTCTAGATGTATACCCCATATTCTGCTATGATCCCCTAGTCTTTCAGGAACAGAACAGATGTCCTGCGTGCTCTTAACACTCCATGGCCTCTTCATGTACATTGAGCAGTAGCATCTCTGTGTCAATCAACATCTACTCTGAGAAGCTTCTCTGGTGGGGACTGAGAGATGCACTAATCTGTGACTTAGAGGAGTTGTTTGAATACTGTGTCCATTAGCAAAATATTAGCAGGTTCCCCCCTAATGCTTGGGACCCAGCTAGCCACAGGCTCTCGGCCCTGGTATGATGCTCACTTTATGTATTAATTTTTATGAAAATGTTGATCATTTCTGTGCATTTTCTTATGGACTTTTTAATGTCATCTACAAATGAAGATATTTTGGCTTCTCTTTCTAAAGCATCCTGCCGTTTGTGTCATTGTGTTATTAATTGCTGTAGCTAAGACTTGGAGCACTACATGGAACAAGAGTGGAAAGGTTGAGCATCACACCTCTTTCTTCATCCTGACTCAAGAGGAAGCGCTTTGAGGTTCACCCAGTTACTAAAACATTGGCCATATGTCTATGTTATACAGGTGTAATTATTTGGAGAGATGTTCCTGCTGTGGCCAGGTTTTTTTTTTCAGATTTTTTTTTTTTTTAATGAATACATGTTGGATTTTGTCAAAAAAAAAAAATTTCTGCTTCTTCCAGCATGATCTCATGCAAAGGTGGCATTGGGTATAAAGCCACAGAAGAATCGATGTGAAGTGGAGACCTGGAT
Organism: Phyllotis vaccarum; assembly: GCA_033318265.1. Classification (NCBI taxonomy): domain Eukaryota; kingdom Metazoa; phylum Chordata; class Mammalia; order Rodentia; family Cricetidae; genus Phyllotis; species Phyllotis vaccarum. The sequence goes on from JARWLC010000003.1 coordinate 15,803,111, forward strand.
GGGGAAATAGAACATGAATATAATATGTCATACTTTGCAGGTTCCAATCTCAAGTCCTTAAGCTTTCCTTCCCAGGCTCCCAGATGCCTGACATACCCCTGAGTGGTTCTTTGCAAGGTCAGGCCACAGGTGCTAGCTAGACCTCTGGGTAAGCTTCAGGAATCTGGTTGGAACATTGATCCTACCCCGAGGTAGTTCTTGCCAGTGTTGGCCACGCTATGTGTCCCCCTACAGACTCTGGCCTCCACCTCACTGACTCCTGTATGCAGCTCTGATTCAGTGTTCCCAGTGGCTTAGAAGTATTCTAGACCAGGTTTCAGTATATAGTCCAGCGACACTTGCTCTGACTTTCTCTGCAGACCACCAGCTCAGCAGGGTCTTTGTAAGATGACTTCATCATTGTTCCCCTATGGTCCAAGCAGAGAAGCTCTCCCTAGCGTGTCTTATCTTTCTGACATCACAGCACACCTTGATCTGCCTCCTACCCTCATCCTGTTTTCTGGCTCTCTAAAACATCTTTTTCTAGAAGTACAGTGCAACAGTGCAGACTTCCTGAGGCTCTTTTCTTTGCCTTATGCCGTGGCTATTACTGCCTGTTTGTGGTATTCTCTTTTACTAGGGGACACAAACTCCCTAAAGTGAGAAGATCTCTCTGGATGAACATTGAGCTTTGTCCCTGGTTTGTAAAGTCCCTGAGTTGATTTGCTATTAAAGCTATAGGTAATAGAAGAATATTGCCCATCTCTTCTCAGCTATTTTCCAAATTCTAGTTTATTCTCTGAGGATTTTAGCAGAATGTGCCTGTGAGATGCCGACTGTCTTGGATCTCATGTATTAAGAGTTTTAGTATCATTCATTTAACAAAGCACAATTATAGAGCATCTTTATTGTCCCTTCAAAAGTCTTTTGTGGGGGCTGTCTCATCTCCTGTTCTGGTTAAGATCTAGATATGGGACATGCATGGTGACATGTGTGTGGAATCATGGAACTGTGGACGATGTGGTGGGAGAGTGTAAAACTGAGTCACATAGCAAGGTGACTGTTTCGAACAAGTCAAGATTTGCAAAAGATCTGAGTCAATGTCTACAAAGTTTTCTGTCATTATTTGGTAATAAATATCTACATGCTCACATCTAGGCTCTCTCTCTCTCTCTCTCTCTCTCTCTCTCTGTCTCTCTCTCTCTCACACACACACACACACACACACACACACACACACACACACACACACACACACAGTGCACTGCGAATTTAAAGAAACAGACCTGATTTATAGTGGAGAAGTTCTGAGTGAGGACGGACAGTACTCTTCACCTCTTCTTTCTAATCTTCACAGCTATCTTCTCACCCCTCAGAGCTGAAAGAAGCCAGTGCAAAGAGAAAGAGAGAGGGGGTTGTCACTTGGCTGGACCTGTGTATCCATGGCTACTATAACTAGAGAAGATCTCAAAATCTAACTCCATCCCTCGGAAGATGTGGGAGTTGCTTATGCCCCTCCTCATCACTAGCATCTTCCATCTACATTTCTTTTAAAATGTGTCCCACTTCTTCATCTACTGGTGGGTGTGCTACCAGACACATAAAACCCTACAATGTGACCCCATGGTCTTCGAACACCCCACATGCACACCAGATTTCACTAAACCCTTTCCTCTACCTTTGACAAATGAGAGCTCAGGATAGCACAGCTAGAAACCTCTCTACCCTCTGCTCTCAGATCCACAAGTCCCTTGGGTTTCCCAGGCACCAGTCTTCCCAGCTCAGAGTAATCCAACTGGAACCAGTTCCCTACTCTTTCCTCAAGACACATCCTCGATTTCCTGTGGAGAACGAGGTGTTGGCTGCTCACCAAGGTTCTCACTGCAATCTCTCTTTGACCTTCAATACCACTAAGACATTGGGAGGTTAGAGTTGTAGGTTGGTCCCACCTGGGTTGTTTGGACCCGAGTTTTGAAGTAGAAGGACAGCTGCCATTGATTATCTTAGCACCTCATCCAATATGGTGCTGGAGATGAATTCCATTGTATTATTCTGTCACAAGTAGGCATTGAACAAATGATGGATTGCTCATTAGGACTTGGCTTCCACATGCTTCGTGAAAGTAATGTCTACCTAGAGCTCACACTCAGCTGTTGTAAGGACTAATGACAGATTAGAAGCAGCTGCAAAAAAAAAAAAAAAAAAAAAAAAAAAAAAAAAAAACCCATTGGAGAAAGTGGATGCTGGCCAGCTCATAGGCCAAAGGGAGGTAAATGACCTTTAAGGTGACTGCTGATAGTGCTGTTTATCTGACACCATTGGATTACAGAGACTCTGCTTCCCCACAGCATAGGAAGATAGAATTCCATGGCTGGACATGATGAGGACTGGCTGTATGGTTATATGATATATACTGTCCATACAGATGGAGGGATAAAATGGGGTGGTGTGTGACTGTATGAGGATGTGCATTAGTGTGTGGTATATGCACATGTGGTGCTGGATTTGACCCGGGACCTTGAACACCAGCTTACTTTGTCCAACCTCCTTTATTCTCCAAATACCATTAAGAGTATTTCAGTGCAAATAGAGTTTGAAAAAGGAAAATAGATCAGATCAGATAAGGAACCTTCCCTCAAAAGGTGTGTTCCCAAAGAACATGACAAACCATGAGCCCTGAAGTCAGTGGGCTGCTGTCATAATATTTTGTTTGTGCTCTAACAAATAAAGCTTGCCTGGAGATCAGAGGGCAGAGCCGGCCACTAGTTAACTGTAGAGGTCAAGCAGTGGTGGGACACACCTTTAGTCCTAGTACATGGGAGGAGGAAGCAGGAAAATCAGGAGTTCAAGGCCATCCTAAGCTACACTAGATTGATCCAGTCAAAAAGTAAAACAGAACCAAGCAGTGAAGGCTCATTCCTTTAATTCCAGCACTTGAGATCCTAGGCCTTGGATCCCAGTATTTGGAAGGCACACACCTTTAATCCCAGCACCAGGGAGGTGGAGACAGGAACTGTTAGGGCTGAGCAGAGAGTGGAATATAAGGTGGGAGGAGACAGGAGCTAGGCCTTCCCTTTGGCCTGAGGATTCCATAGAGGTAAGAAGTCTAATGGCTGGCTCCTTTGCTTCTCTGATCTTTCAGTACTTACTCTAATATCTGGCTCCAGGTTTTTATTATTAAGACCAATTAGGATCCATGTTATAGGGTTCCATGGCTGTACCACAAGAATGGAATAGTCATGGAGTCTTAGAAAACCAATCTCTCCCTCTCCCTCCCCCTCTCCCCCTCCCCCTCCCTCCTCTCTCTCTGTGTTCCCTCTCCCCATCTCTACAGATTTAAGAAGATGATCTCAGTCCCAGAGCAGAGCATGGTCCAGATGCTCTGTTACCTCCTTGAGTGCCTCCTGACAAAGGAGGACATCCCTGCAGACTGCCCCAAGGAGCTGTATGAACTCTATTTTGTATTTGCTGCCGTCTGGGCTTTTGGCAGCGCCATGGTTCAAGATCAGGTAAGGTGATGTGCTGAGATCAACACCATGTTGAAAGCTACAGCAGTAGAAACTGAAACTTCCACAGACTCAGAAGATAGGCTGGTTCTGAAACGCTGCATCAGGGCAGTTTCCGCACTAAAGGCATGGACCCTGTGACAAGAGCCTCACAGTGTCTGGGGCCACTGCTTTCTGAGCTGAGAACACATCTCTGCTTCCAGGGAATGCTGTGTGGTGTTGGCAAATTAGACAAATACTGGATATGTATATGATGCTCCATCAGCTGATTTGTACTCGATAGACAGGGTTGGGAGAATGCTGCATTGGAGAAATATAAGTGGAAGTATTCAGTTTAGCCTTCTAGAGCTTTTCACAAACATGTGCTACTTACTATGTAGCAAGGCAGAGTTCACCAGCATGTCCCTATACCCCTTAATCACAGAGAAGGCCAGGTAAAATGTTAACTGTGAGTGGCAAACCTAGTGATTCTAACCAGGCACTGACCCCTGTAGTCTAATGCTGTGCAGAGACAGAGATAATTGACTCAGAATATCTTGGCATTGGATTCCCTAACCCTTCCAATATTCACACCCCCTTTCTTTACTTTAGTATATTTTATTTTAGATACAACATAGTCAAGATTTTACAAACTGTTATTTTCTAACTGAATCTAGCTATTATACAGTGTTAGAAAGATGTCAAGAATGTGGACTATGTGAGGAATTTTTTAAATCCACATAAAATTATCCGTGCAATTCTGTGTAGATTTGCTCATCTTAGACCTCTCCAAATGTGAATGAGACATTTGACCAAGACTTACTACTTTCTGCTCCCAAAATACAACAATAACAATAGGAAGTAGAGGCATACATGGAAACTGGGATGCCTTGGGGAGGTTTATGCATTGATTATGGCAATGACCTCATAAGTGTATCCTTACATTGTATACATTAAATAAGTGCAGCTTTACGTATCAATAAAAAAAGTTAAAAATAAATCACTGAGAAAATATAGAAAATGAGAGGAAAGAAGAAGGAAGCGAATCAGGAAAGGAAAAGAAAAAACATTGGCAGGATTTGAATTATAACTGTTAATATTACCTGGGAGACTATGAGTGAGAAATTCAGACTTTGTCTTCCTAACTCTCCCTATGCGTCCAGAGGATGCTGATAGCTCTTGGGTTGTTGATAAGGAGATTGTTCTAATAGCCCAATGTGGATACATGGAAGGTACTGAGAATAATTCCGGTACTGAGAATATATATGTGTGTGTGTGTGTGTGTGTGTGTGTGTGTGTTTGCTAGCAATATTCTCTTAACCTAAGCACTCAACTACAAAAGTATCTGGTGCTTTCTCACACAGGAAGCCAAACAAACTGTGATTACTACGGAGTTATGATTTACTCCTTCTGGTCTGGGTTGATTGTGGGTCTCTCTCTCTCTCTCTCTCTCTCTCTCTCTCTCTCTCTCTCTCTCTCTCTCTCTCTGTGTGTGTGTGTGTGTGTGTGTGTGTGTATGTGTGTGTGTGTATGTGTGTGTGTGCACGCGCGTGTGTGTATACATGCACTTTGTGCACATGTATGTAGAGGTCAGAAGTTGATGTCCCTTATCTTCCTTAATTCTTCTACACTTTTTTTTTCTGGGCAGTCTCTTACTGTGACGTGGGGCTCATTGACTAAGCTAGACTGGCTGCCCAGTATGCCCTAGAGATCCCCAGTCCTGGGATTATAGTCATGCACTGCTGTGCTCAACTTTTACATTGGTGTAAGAATTTTAACTGGGGTCTTCAACCTTGTGTGGCAAACACTTGACCAACTAACCCATCTTCTAAGCCTTTTTTTCAAGAAAACTAAAGTTTCAGCCTTGTGGGACAAAGCCATATCTGAAGAACTTGAAAAGGCAAGAAGTGGGCCTAGAGGATAGACACTTTGCCCCTTAATGGGGCATAGTCTTGGTTCTAACCTTCATCCATTATTGCAGGTTTCTCAGACATGTTGCAGCTTCCACAGGCTCTCCATTCCCTGATCCAAACCCAGACTTGGATACCTTGAGGGTGGGAAGGGAAAGATGTGTAGGTTCAGCTGTTTGACATCTGGAAAGTTCTGGGCCTGCTCTGTTGTCCATAGGAATTGCTCCTCAGACAGCATTTAAACCGCTCTCACAAGGCTTTCCAGTTCCCTTCAGAGACAGAGTGTGCAGGATGGATGACACTTAGCTAAAAAGTACAAACTTCCCCAAATGCAGAGACTGATGCTTTCCATCAAATGCAGTCTCTGGCCTTCCAGTTGCTGAGATGTTAGGTATCAACTTCCGGGGTCCTCACTCACATTAGCAATGGGGTGTCAGGATGAAGACACCTGATCAACTTTTCAATCTACATAGAGATATTCCATTCCGCACTTTCTTTAACCCTGGAAGAAATCATCCTTCCTAGGTGTTTTAAGCTCTTAGAGCTATGGGCAGCCATGCCAGCTTATGGGGAGAGATAGACATAGGAGAAAGCTCTTAGCAGCAGGGAGTACCTAGAATCCCACACAACCTACATAAAAGCCAAACACCAAAGAGAGTGCTGTATATTAGAGAGTAGGAATTTGGCCAGATATGTGCATTAGCACCACCAATGATGCCTCACTTAAAAAGCTGACAATAAAACCATACACTAAACAAAAATGGAAACATGCCTGTGGGAAAGGCCTAATTTAAAAAAAAAAATCAACATAGTCCCGGTGAATAAGTTTTAACAATCACAGAAAGTGATCTCCTACAGAGACATGGTAGAGAGCACATATGTCTGGGGTGGGGACTTACTCATACAAAACAGAAATCATTCTAATGAGCCAATATAATTCAGAACACTGTGAAGATTGAATGTAGTGAAATCATATCCCAAATTTTAGAATAGGATGCCAGTAACATTTTTTTTTTCTCCCTTTGCACCCGCCAGTAACATTTTCATGTCATCTAGGTTAAAGGACATGACTATAATGGAATTTGAAGCCATGGGAGAGTGGATTTCACTAAAATACATTCCTGTAAAAAGTCCCACAGAGCTCAATACAAAGGGGACCAACCAATGGCTCAGTCAGCAGGGGTCACTTTGTCTTCAGTGAGAGTGGAAGATAAGATTAAGTGTCAGATTATGGGATGGCAGGGGGACAAATTAGTGTGACCCAGCCTGCCCAAGAACTAACCAGGTAGATCAAGGATTGAGGTGATACCAGGAGAAGATGAATAGACATTTCTTTCTAAAAGTAGCCTCAATTTGAAGTCTCCCTAGAAACCAAAGGGTCTCCGAGGACTTTATCTATGGATTAAAATGGGGATTTTCTCTGGGATTAAAATTGGAGAGAAAAGCAGCTTTCTCTTCATCCTATTTGAAACCAAAACTACACAGAAGCCTGACCATATTATTGTCCATATTTTATTTTCTTGCTCTTGTTTTGGTTTTTTTTTTATTTTGGTGTGCTATTGGTGGTCACATTGATTTGAGACAGGTTCCATTACATAGCCCAGACTGCCTCAAACTCGTCCACCTGCCTTGGCTTCTGGATTACTGGGTTTATATGCTTGTACCACCAGGTCAAGCTCCATCCTCATTTTGAAACAGAATTCCTATCCTATTTACTCAGAAGACAGTGAAAGGAGAAATGTTCCATCTCCTTCAGGATCCAGATTTATTTCCTCATACCAGCCCCATCACCCATCTAGTCTTAGAATGCTCTCTCTAGCCCTCCCTCCCTGGATCTCTTCTATAATGGATCTATGTGTTCTCTATGCTATTTCGTATGTCTGGGTCTTTGTAGTGTGGTTGTGCTGAGCCACAGAGTTGCTGTGTTTCAACTTGAACACAATGGAGTATACATGAGGTGTTCAACTATCCCTAAGGGGTTTGTGCTGTATATTAAAGCATGGAACTTATACACATAACCTACTATTTCTATCAGAAAGGCTGATAGGCTTTGACTCCTCTGCTGTTTCAGGATTTATGCTAGGTCTTGAAGGAAGTCTTTTCTAGAACCTTCATCTTTGGATGATGGAAGTGAGACCAGGAAGGTGTAACTAGCCTCTGTGGCTCTTCTTGCTCAACTGCATCTTGTCCCTTGTTGTCAATCTTCTGTGTCATGAAATTGCTCAGTCTCAGATGCCTGGGAGGGAGGGTGTGAGTTGGTTTCTTTCCTTCTTTTTCATTTGTTCTTCTGGTGATCAAGGACCCTCCTCCCTTCTGTGTCCTCACATCCTTCCTCCCTCGACCATTTTTGCTTTGGGGCAACCACAATGTATTCCTGTGGCAGTGTTGTAGCCACATTGTCCAGCCAGGATGCTTCATATGGTTATCTCACTCTGTTTTCTTTGTATCACATGCTAGGACATTTATAAAGAATAGAAGTTTATTTAGCTCTTGATTCTAGATGCTAGACTTAAGGGAGTCTGGCACTATACCTATTTTGCTGATGTATCACAACAGGGAAGAGGACATTCCACAGGTGACAGAGAAAATGTGCAAGCTTAAGTCTATTTTCTTTGAAATCCATCATGAAGGCCTTGCTATGTGGCATCATCTTATACTAATGCCCATTCCCACAAAGGCCTCACCTCCAGGTGCCTTTACATATGCCTTTGAACATTAGCTTTGCAGGATATGAATGCTAGAACACATCGAAACCCTAGAAGCTTCCAGAGGGCAACTTCTATCCCAGGGCATCCCATATCTTCTGGGTTCTGATAGGGCCAGTGCCCTAGGAGCTCTGTCGTTCCTGGGAGCTGCTCCATCCTAGAGACGTACATAGGCAGGAGCTCTTTGTGCCCATACCTCAACCTTCCTTGGTGCCAGAGTTACCAGCCTAGACCCCTTGGGCTTGGGAGGATCTGTAGCCTGACTAGCCTTGTCTTTGCAGCTTGTAGACTACCGGGCAGAGTTCAGCAAGTGGTGGCTGACTGAGTTCAAAACAGTTAAGTTTCCTTCTCAAGGAACTGTCTTTGACTACTATATCGACCCAGAGACCAAGAAATTTGAGCCCTGGGCCAAACTCATCCCCCAATTTGAATTTGACCCTGAGATGCCCTTGCAGGTATGTGGGACTATACAACCAAGGGTGTGGTTGCCATGAGGGTGCTCAGAAGGGACACCAGTAGGTATCATGGATTTGACCTTGTGTAAATCAGTTGGTCCCAGATGCATTTTTTAAAAAATCCTAGATGTAATTAAGCTACAGAGTCCCCTACAGGAGAGAAAACCAATAGAGAACCCAGTCAACACCATTAGGAACAGAGGACAGGGGGTGGTATGGCCAGAAGATCCTGCAGTTCCTTTGGAGATGCCTCCAGGAGACAGAGGACAGTAGCAGGTCTCTGTTGAACTTCAGGGTACAATGACAGTGAGTTTACAAGATGCTCAAGCAGTAGAAGTTAGGAAGAGTATTCAAACCTACCCTTATCAGGCAAGCTTCCCTATGATAGAATCTCTTCTTTTGGAATGTCTCAGAACATGATGCCTGTAACATTATGCTCTAGGCTTGTTTGGTACACACGAGTGAGACCATCCGTGTGTGCTACTTCATGGAGCGGCTTATGGAGCTGAGGCGGCCTGTTATGCTGGTCGGTTCTGCAGGCTCAGGCAAATCCGTGCTGGTGGGAGCAAAATTGGCCAGCCTTGACCCTGAGAAATACCTGGTGAAAAATGTGCCCTTCAACTACTATACTACATCAGCAATGCTGCAGGGTAAGCAACCCCAGGGGCCTGGGGAGTGAGCGGCTAAAAGGTTAATGGGACTTCTATGCTTTATGGGCTGGACCTTCATCACCCATAACACTGCTTTCTCCTTTTCTCCCTGTGCCTCTGTCCCATGTCCCAAGCACCCTTTAACACTGCCTTCTCCTGTCCTATGACCTATTAAATTCCATCAGAGCAGTGCCATAGCTTCACAGACAGCCCAATGCCACATGAAGGTCTACATAAGCTATAGACCCAAGCGCTGGAAGCATCTACAGATATCACTTTATCCATCCCTCATATCTGGTAGGTGGGATTAGAGGCTCCGATTAGGATGATGGCTGCCTAACGTCACACTAAGGAAAGCCTCATGATACACCCTGTCTTCTGAACTCTTCTGGGGTCAGTATTGAGCTATCCACAGGTGTTTGTTCAGTAGCTAGGAGAGGAGAAAGGCTCAGTGCAGAACTGACCTCATGCCAGTCACTTCTCATGGGTTCTCTCTAACAAGAGGCTCACAATTTATGATGATAAATTTAGCACATTAAAAAAAAAAAACATTTCTAGCTTGTCATCTTTATACCTAGAGGTAAAGACAGGATGGGTAGCCAAAGTCCATGACCAGTCAAGACTACACACTGAGTTCCAAAGTAGCCTGAGCGACAGAGGGATTCCCTGTCCCAGAAAACAAAGTACAACAAACTAATTGTCTTTTGAAGACTTATCCATCATGATGCTTCAGTAAAATAAAGTTAAAAACAGGTTTGGGGAGCAAACCTCATCCCTGCCTTGCCAATTGTAGCTGTTAGAGCTGTTGGTAGCTTATACACACACACCCAGAGAGAGAGAGTTAGAGGGGGGGAGGGAGGGATGGAGTGAGAGAGAGAGAGAGACAGGGACAGGCAGACACAGAGACAAAAGTAAAGAATAACTCTAAAATAAACACAAAAAAATGTACTACAGCATGTTTTAAATTTACAAAGCTTATTACATCAATGGCATCATACATATTTTCTCCAGTAGGACATGTAAAATACTGGTAATAATAGCTGTCCCTGGCATGTGGAAACTAAACACTAAGAGTATGATGACTTTTTATTTTAAAATTAAATGATTTTTAATTATTAAGTATTTCAAGAATGCAGAGAAGTCCATACTGTGACATAACAGATGTCCATATACCACCATCCAGATTCAGCAGATGTTAACACACCAGCCCTGCCCATCCTCCTTCCCAGTCTTCATTCATGTCAATACTAAACACAGTATGCATCACTATACAGTTAAACTCTTGATACCCACCTGTAGTCGTGAAACATAGTAGTACTCATATACATTTAAATGTTAAATATATATATCATATTATATATAATATATATTATATTATATATATATATAAAATATGCTGCTGTCTTTGGGAACTTACTTTTTATCAGTGTACATGCTGATCTATTTTATTTATTTTCATTCCTACATAGAATTCTATTGTAGGGATAAATCAAGGCTCTTTTATTTATCATCCTAGTGAGAGGAAACACAACTTCCTTTTTAAATTTGTATTAGTTCTTTGAGGATCATGTACAGTGTGTTCTTGTCATACTCACACCCTACCCAACTCAATCTATCCCCTTCCCTACCTACCCAACTTTGCATCGTATCATTTTTTTAACCCATGTCTGACTTGTGCTTCCCATACACTGGATGTGTAGCGTTCCATTGGAACATGATAAACTTATCAGGGATCACAATCTTAAGAAAAACTGATTCTGTCCCTTCCAGCAACTATCAATAGCCAGTAACTCCTAAGCTGGAGGGAAGGGAGCACTTTATGCCTACCTGTCTTATGATTCGGTCTGGCCTGAGCTGTCACAACGTCTGTGCCCTGCTGTGTCAGAAGACACTGTATCTCTGTAGTCATCCACTGTCTTGGGCTCTTCTGTACTTCCCACCCCCTTCTCCACCATGATTCCTGAGCCTTAGGAAAAGGTATGGTGCAGATGTCCCATTTAGGGATAAGCTCTCCACATTCTCTCACTCTCTGAACCTTAACCAATTGTTGTATTGGTGTTAATTAACATCTATTGCAACTACAGACTTCTCTGGTAAGGGCAGAGAGGTACTTTAACTTGTGAGCAAGCTTAAATACAACTTCCTTTTAGATGAGTAATAGAGGTAAATTCTTCCAGGGCCTAGGATCTATCTAGCCATAGATTCCTGGACTGAAAAATGGTGGCAGGTATGTGTTTCATCTTGTAGAGAGGAATTAATCTCAATCAAATAGTGATTGGTTACTCTCGTGATGTTCATACCACGAGTGCAAAAGTGGACCTGTCTTACTAGGACAGTTATTACTGTCGCTCCTAGGGTTCACAGCTAAGTGAAACTGAGGTTTATTTTTTTATTCCAGTAGTGTACCTGAAAATTTCCAGAACTTTGAAAGTTGGAGCAAGTGGGGATAAAGCTTCCATATCAATATCAATTTGGTTGATATGGTATTGATATGTTCTGTGACTCAACTGTGTGATGTTACTAGCAAAAGGATCTTACCATCAAATATCAAAGGATAGTTAAGATTATTAGCAATAACCTGGAATGTTTGGGGATCTGTGGACTTTACTAGCCAACAATTCCAAAAGAGGTAATGCATTTGTGGCAATGGGCTTTTTATTTGTTAGCCTGTGGTGTCAATAGGGGGTACTGTTGCACAATTAGAGTAGCTCCAAATTCTATTTACATCTATTATATATCAGTATATACCTATATACTACTTCTACTGTATAAAGCTTCTACTGTAGTAGGTTTCCATGTAATATTTTGAAAGTTCTCTAGCGTTATTATTCCCCATATTCCTTTACCTACCCTTTCCTCCCATCTCCCACCCCAGTTTAACTCTTGCTGTTATATTATATATTATTACTCCTGCACTCTAATGAAATAAAGATATCTAAAGGTTCAAAGTTATCATCAACAGATAAAAAAATGCAATGTTTGTTTTTCTGAAATGGGTTACCTCATCAGAACGTTTCCATCTCCATCCATTTGCCTGAGAATTTCATATTTTTTTACTTAACAACTGAACAATATTCCATTGTATAAATGCATTATGTTTTCATTGCCCATTCATCAATTTATGGGCATCTAGGCTATCCTCTTGGCCTACCTATTGTGAACAGAGTAGTAATGAACACGGATGAGCAAGTATCTCCATGGTAGGATGTAGTCCTTTGAATATATGTCAAAGAATGGTGTGGCTGGATCATGCAGATAGATATATTTCAAGTTTCTGAGGAACCTCGACTCTGATTTTCATAGTGTCTGTGCCAGATTCTACTCCTAACCAGAAATGAGTAAGTGTTTCCTTCTCCTTCATCCATGCCAGCATTTCTTATCGTCTGTGGCTTGGTTTTATTTATTTGTTTTGTTTTTGTGTTATTCTCAGCCATTCTGACTAGGATAAGATGGAATTTCAAAGTAGCGCTAGTTTGGATTTCCCTGATGGCTAAAGATATTGAACATTTAAAAAATGTTTCTCTGCTATTTTTGTTTCATCTCTTGAGAAGCAGTTTATTTTAGTGCTCATTTTTTAAAAGTTGTGTTGTTTTGTGATCTTTTGTGTTTTGAGTTCTTTGTATATTCTAGATAATAATCCTCTGTCATATCTATAGCTGGCAAAGAATTTTTCCCATTTTACAGGCTTCCTTTATCTGAAAGGTTGTATTGAGTTATAACAAATATAATAAACCACACATATTAAAAGAATAACTTTGGTAGATTTTGAAATATTTACACATGCACAAAACTTGTCATTGTTGAAATACTGAACACACCCACCTCCAGCTTTTCTCATGTCCTTTGATAATCCCTCACTGCCACCTTCCACCCTGCCCTATGCCAGACATCCACAAACCTTCCTTCACAGCCGTGAGTTTGCATCTTTTATTACTTTATATAGTAAAATAGCATACGTGCCTTTTGGCTTGCCTCCTCAATCAGCTACATTTAAAATTAACCCATGTTGTTCAATGTCAACAGTTTTTTTCCAGTCTTGAATAGTAAGATAAAATTTGTAAAAAAACACTCCAGATGATTCCTAACACCAAAGTGCTTAGTAAAGGGAATCCATTATTATAATAATATTAACAAAAATGCTCCTCAAAGTTGAGACTGTGTATCCTCTTCTTCCTAAACCACAGCTGCCAGAATCAAAAGAGCATAGACTAATTTTTCTTACTGAACAAAGAAGCTGAACAGAAAATTATTATGAAGGGAAAAAAAAAGCTAATACTATCAGGAAAAATGCTATTGCTTTGGAATCAGAAGTAAGCCATGCCACAGGCCAATCCCCAGGGATCTCAGGGACATTTTGCCGCTCCTTCATTGTCTTAGTCCAGTGGATCCTTTATTTTTTTTTCTTCACACTAGAAGTTCTTGTATAAAGGAGGCACCTGCCTCTCTTCTCTCTCAAGGCATCCAGTTCCGGAGTCTCCACTTTGCACTGACTGAAATGCAAATGAGAAATATGCTTTGGGCATTCCCACAGCTCGTATAGGTGTATAGACAACATAAATTCAATGTTAATGTAGTCAGCCTTGTGCTACAAGCTCCATTCCCACCCCTTTAATTAATTTAATCCCTCAGTCATCCTGGGACACCTCATTGGTAATGCTTTTGGTGAATAAGTAGCAAAATACCTAATGGCGGTGCAATAGAAATCACCAACACACACAAACATGCACATGCACACACACACACACACACACACACACACACACACACACACACACACACACACGTGCACTCACATGCATGCATGCAGGCAAAAAGAAGTCCAAAGGTAAATAATCGCAAGCTCTAGATCAGTTGTATAATGATCTGTTGTTTAGTGTTAAAATATGTGTTATTCCCTTGACTCATCTATCCTTTGAGATGGCAGAATGTCTTCTGCTTTGTTCATTGTATTTTCATTTCAAATAGAGAAAGAAGGGACATAGTGATACAAACCTGTAACCCTAGCTTTTGTATGCTGCAGTGGGTGAATTAAAAGTTGGAGGACAGCCAGAGCTATATGGGGAGACTGGATATAGTTGGATAGATGTGGATGGATGGGTGGATGGATGGATGGATGGATGGATGGATGGATGGATGGACCCATGGGTAAATTCATGGGTGATTCATGGGATGCATGAGTAGATGAATGAATTAGTAGAGCACTCAGGAGCCTCCTAAGTCTTTGCTTGTGTCTCCCTGTTCACAGTTCACAGCTGGAAAGCATCAAATGAGAAAGAAGTTGGGAGCCATGATGATCATAGCTCTGACCATGATTTCTCTTCTCCTAAGATGAGCAAAAGACCTACTATTTTTAATGCATCTTCTTTCAAAGTTGCCCTATGAGTTAGTAGCAAATTTGTCTGATTTTATGAAACTATTCTATTTTGATACTCTGGAAGGCATGTATCTTAATTTTCGTAATTGAATGCCATCTTTGCTCTATAAGCCTGGCCTGTGGAGTGTGCTCATATCTGTCTCACGGATTATGATTACGAAAGCACCTTCCTTCATTATGGAAAAAACTCAGCCTTTAACAAACGACCCTCTGTTCCATGCATTGCTAGGTTGGCAGTTCTCAGACCCCTGTTCTCTGTCCCACCAGATTCTCCACACACCCGGCTCTGTGGCTTTTCCTCCCTTTGCTAGGCACAACCTAATGGTTCATCCTTAGGTTCTATTGAGAGTTACTCTGATGAAAACCCATTTTAGCTTTATTTTAATATCTTCTCTGTTGAAGACCATCTAACATACTGGTATCTCTTTTATGAATAACTATGACCTATACCTCCCAGAATTTGTCACCTCAAACAAGCTTTCCTTTAGAAGAGGTGGAATTATACTGCTCATCTGATAAGCTGTAGTTACTGGATTTATACATATATTTGTCTCAGAGCTTTCTAACCATCCGTTCATAAAGGCAAATGTGAGCTTGCTTTTCTAGGTATGATAACAGGGTCATCTTTGAATGCTGGTACAAAAAAGTTGCTTCTCTTTCCAAATTGCTTTGTGGTCCTTTTGGGTCTTTGTTTCTGTAGATCTTTTTCTGTCTCTGCTTCTCTTCTCATTCTTTTATAAAGTGTGAATAAGTGTTTGTTTTTTTTAAAAAAAATATTAATAAAATTTGCCAAGATCCACAGACTAACAAAGATAGAAAAGCAGGAACAGAGAACTTGGTGAAGGTCAGTAGACTAAGAGTTTCTGCCTAGAGAAGCTGGCTGAACTTCATGGGCAGGGTAGCCCTGTATTTTCTCATCGTCCAAGTGTGATTTGAATTATTAGTTCAACAGATACTTGGGTGCTTAATTACACTAATTAGAGAGGCACTCAGACGTCTGAAAGAATAAGATGAGTCTCTGTAACCTGCTCATTAAAACTTAAGGTTATTGGTAACTTCAAAGAGTTACTCAAATCCCTACCTCAACGGAGTGATGCCCTTACACTGCTGTAGGTAGGGAGCTCCCCTTCACCCAATGTCTTCCAATCAGGAAATGACAAACTAGTGCTAGGTCACCTGCAATCCACCTCTAATGGTCTGCTTGGAACTGTGGGTGATTCGGAACAAAATGAAACTGAGAACACTACCTTCAGACAATAGAGAAGTCATCCCATGAATTATAAAACATAGCACAGCCATTAAAATCGTGTTTCAAAAGAATCTTTATTGTCAGAGAGAGAAATTTGCCACAGAGCCAGGCATGACGGTTCACATCTGCAATCCTAATCCTCCAGAGGCTGAGGCAGGAGGCTCATTAGTTTCAAGCCTGTGCTTTATAGAGAGACTATACTGGGAAAAAAAAAAAAAAGAAGAAGTAAAGAAAAGTTATATGACATATTAGATAAAAAACTAATATATATAAGCAATATGTTAACAATTATGTCTTTATGACTTGCAGAGATTTTAAAAACCTAGTAGAAAAAGGCATCTTGAATAAAGTACAGGACAGAGAACACTGAAGGAACAGCTAACTGCTTGGTGATAGAATTTTGGCCAATTGTTACTTTCATCACTGCAAATTTTTGTGCATTCTAATCTTTCCAGAATGAATATGTATGATTTTATAGTCATGCAAAGCAAGCTATTTCCTGAAAGAATACATCAAAAGGCCTTACAGATACAACCAAAAAGTTTTAACATATGAAAAACTTAAATAATCTGGAAGGAAAATAGTTCAAACACAAGTACACAAATCATGTGATTGCAAGGGAAGTCATGATTAATTAATTATTGATGCTATCTGCAAGAAAAATATGAAGCAGGCAATGAGCTGAGAATTTCTAAAGGCAGAAGGCAGATCCAAGGCCCTGTGCAGACGCTATTGGCAGCTGTGCTTCTTTGAGAGTCTGCAACTGGGCCGACTTGGGGGAAAGCCCTGACTCTGGCTCTTCATAGTATTTGATCTTGGAGAAAACCCCTTGATTTATCTAAAGCTCAGTCTTCTCCTCTAAAAGACTTTTGAGAAGTAAAGACAGTTCATTATGGGGCTCTCCAGGGTAACACCCAGCAGGTCAGCTACTTACCAGCAGGTCCCTGGCATACAGTATGGATACATGAATGTACTACTCTTGAATCTAGATACTGGAGCATGAGAATGGTCAGGTTCAACCTAGGGATGATGAGAATGAAGACACAGGGATTACTCACCCAGTGTGAGAGTTAATGTTTATTGTCAAATTAACAAAATACAAAATCACTAAAGCCACAAACTTCTAGAAGTAGGGAGTTTCTAGATTGAGTTAACTGAGGTGGGACAACTCACCCTAAATGTGAAAGGCACTATTCCAAGGGTTTAGGTATTAGCCTGAATAAAAAGGAAAAAGCAAACCCATCTATTTCTGCTTCCTGAAGATAGATGCAATAGACCAACTGCTTTCTGCCTCATTTGCCTGGGTATTTTAACCAGCAAAGTCACTTCTATGTCCAGTGAGAAGACAAGCATTGGGGTCAGCAGCTAAAGATGTAGATCCTGGTTTCAACAAGGAGTTCAACCTTCCTTGATTAACTCTTGTGCCTTTAATTCCAATCTGGAGAAAAGACTTTCTTTTCCTGTCTCTTAGGGCTTGCCATAATATTTTCCTTCATTCCTCAACTGATTAAAAAAAAATCCCTAAGCATTCTCCTGTGTGCTAACGAATATGCTAAATAAACAGAATAACCCCTGTGCTTAGAAGTTTAGAATCTCATATGGAATGTGTGAGTGAGATAACAAACAAGATAAATAATAAATAACGGAACACATTAAGTAATGATGAGTGTTATAAAGAAAAAAAAAATAAACCGAGGTGAGGCAAAGATGTGGGAGGTTCAAGTTTAGTTTGAACACTAGGAAGACCTTACTGGGTGGGTGGGTGGGCATATTTGAGAAAATAAATGAAGAAACAAGTCATTTTGGCATTTGTAAGGAGAGGATACTAGACACAGGAAATAGCTGGGGTAAATTCTCTGGAGGCAATGATGATGTTTGTATCAGAAGCAGATAGTTGAAACAGAGAGTGAAGAGGTTGTCTAGAATAAAATGAGATGCCACAGAGAGCTTATGCCAGGCACTGGCATGGTCTGGCTTACTCTTTACAAGGGTTCCTGGTCTGGGGTTTGGAGAGGATGTTGAAAGACGGTGGAGCAGGAAGTCAAAGTCGCCAACTGAGGTAGGGCTGGCATTGCCCTGTGGGGCAGAGCACAAGATGGCAGCCACAGAGATGGTGAAATAGTCTTCCCATAGAAGATGGTAGTCACAAAATACTGGAAAGTGGCATTAGTCAAAACACAGATCTCAAAAAATGGATGCCACTGCTCCTTGAAGCCAAAAACTGAACTGTACCATTCCACACAGTTCTCAAGAAGTTCAATTTAAAAATTCACAAATGAGGTGGGCTTGAATCAGACCTATGTGTGACAGGTCAGAACCAGAAATGCTCAGGGAGGGCCATTTCCCTCCTCACTCCCTCTTGCCTTGCAACTTCAATACCAACACAGTCCCTCAAACTTAAGTCACGCCCACTCCTCCAGCCCTACCGGGACACAGAAGGGCCATCCAGTTTCATTTCCTCTTAGACCTCTTAGACATGAGCAGAAACAGAGAGAGGACCACAAAGCTGAAGACCATGCCTCTCTCGTCCTTTCTTTCTCAGAAAAACTTCACATTTTCCATTTGAGACAATCCAGCAGTCTCCAAGGCCACTTCTTGCTAACTGGGGCGCTTTTCTTCTCTACCATCCTGTAGATGCCTAAAGAGTTTAATCAACCCAAATTACAGGGTATGCTTAATTCAAGGGTTTGATTTGAATGCTATTGCCTCGGGAGGTGGAGAAGCAAGTATTCCTAAAGAGAAGCTTCCTATTAGCAGACTGTTCTCAAAGCGTGTCCTTGGCAGCCCATTAATTATATTTCATTTTGACAGATCTCATATATAGTTGTTATATCTTTAGGCACGGGGGGTGGGGGGGGAGAGAAGGTGTTGGGTGATTAATTGGTTGATAGTGTATGTTAATTGCATGCTAATTAAATTTAAATTTAATTCATATTTGAAACACTTAATTTAACTTGGGCCAGGAAATTAGAATATTCAAGCATCTTGAAGGAACTTGTCTTTCTATCTGTCACCTTCCTTGTCTGTTGACACTTTCTCCTTGTTTACAAACTTCTTTTTTAGGAGAAGAAATCAGATGGTTCTTAGGGCTCTCAGCTGTAATAAGAAAGTGTTGGTTCTTGCAATTCATAATATTTAATTGCTTTACTAGAAAAAAAGTAAATCCTAACTCTCCACCGTATTACTTTTGTTCTGAACAAGCCCCATCAGGCTGGAAGCGGTGTGTCTGCTTCCTTCCTTCTGGCTTGATAATGGGAAAGTCCAGGAGAGTGTGTCTGTACTTAGTTGTGAGAAGGCCACTGTTCTTCACCAATAGGGAGCCAGAGGACTGAAGGCAGGCAAGGGTGCCTGCCGATGGATTCCTCTGTCTCTCAGGCTGTTCTTCCACTCTCACTCATGGAGAATGCCAGGAGATGAAGACTTCGCAAAGATTGTTGACAAATATCCAGTGATTCCTCCTACAGCTTTCAGGGCCAGAGGGTCCCTTTGTGTCTTGGGTGCAATGTCTGGCAGGGTCCTGTTCTATACAGAGTTCCTTGGGGATAAAGGAACTGGCTTAATGAGTGTGAATGTATCTTCAGTTTCTAACCTGTAAACAATAAAAACTGGGAATCACAAGAATGGCAATTGCATGGGCTTGGGGTGCTTAACTGTTCTGTTTTTCATCCCAGATCTCCCTTAGCAATGAAATTTAGTGCCTCTATGCCTTGGCACCCTTAGCTCAGAAGCAGGATATGATTCATTGTATCATCCTATGATGATGAGGTAGTAGATGCAACCTAACAAAACAAAGGGTAAGATACTTAGCATCTGGTGGGTAGTGCCTGGTCACTCCAGGTTCCTCTTCTGGTCCTGGGTAATGACTAATGTTTCTCTTTGTACATTCATGAGAATGCACCTCAACTTGTCCTGGACACTTGTAGTGAATCAATGTTTACTCAAGGTTTGAACATCCTTACCTAAATGGGATCTCTCCTCAGCTGTCCTGGAGAAACCACTAGAAAAGAAAGCTGGCAGAAATTATGGACCTCCAGGCAACAGGAAGCTCATCTATTTCATAGATGATATGAACATGCCTGAAGTGGATGCCTATGGCACAGTACAGCCCCACACTATCATCAGGCAGCACCTAGACTATGGCCACTGGTAAGTGTCTCTGCAGAAGGATTTCAAGCCACTCAGCTCATTAGGGATTGCGGTGACACACTTCACTCAGCTAACATGCCACAAGAGAGCCCAGGATAAATCCTTGGGGACTTCTGTGCTTTGAGGAGAGCTCCCTCAGGTTTGAGGTCAAAGGGTACGGAGCTGTTGCCCAAGAAAGAAGCTAGAGTTTTCTACAGGACTCATTGCCATCACCTCTGGAGATTGAAAAGGATGGGTGTATTGGAAGAGTGGGCAGAAGATAGAAAGGGAATTTTGGATTTTATTGGCTCCATGCTATACACACATATGGAAACATACCAAGGTGCACCATATGCACCTCCCAATTTCTAAACTGTTCATACAAATCTCCTAGCTATTGTTACTGTGGAATCTGAGGGTCGCTGTTGGAGAGAGGTCTTTCTCTTTACAGTGCTAATAGAGTAGTGCTGGCTTCTATGGCTTTCTGGGCAGCAACATCCCCATGATTTTCTTTGTGCTCTCCTCCCGGGCTTTCCATAGATATTGGATTTCTCATAATATTTTCTTGGGCTATTGTTTCTTCTTGGTCTATTAGCAAATCTAGGCTCCTACTTTTTTTTTTTTTAAACACCTGTGGTGGTTTGAATAAGAATGGCCCCATAGACTCATATATGTGGTCGCCAGTTTATATAACTGTTTGGGGGAAGGATTAGGAGGTTGTGGCTGTTGGAGGAGGTGTGTCATGGGGGGTAGGCTTTGCAGTTCCAAAAGATACATGTGATTCCCCATGCGCTTTTGCTGCCTCAGGTGTGGATCAAGATGTGAACTCTCGGCTCTTCCTTCTCTCTGCCATCATGGACTCTTACCCTCTGAAACCATAAGCCAAGTTAAATGCTGCCTTTTATAAGTTTCCTTGATCATGGCATCTTATCACAGCAACAGAAAAATATGTAAGACACAACCCAAGCCTAAGAATCATGGACATTGTCCTACTTTTGCCTTGATGAAGTGCTACCTACCTCAGCCCTCACACATAACTCTCACTATAAGTTTGTATGTTTGTTTTGCTTGAGAGAAAATGCTACTATGTGACCCAGGCTTCCCTCGTACTCACAGTTTCCTGCCTCCTGACAGCCTAGGTTATAGATATATACCACCAAAGGTGGCTCACTGGAGGCATCTATTGCAGGTATGATCGAAACAAGCTGTCCCTAAAGGAGATCATGAATGTACAGTACATCTCCTGTATGAACCCTACTGCAGGCAGCTTTACCATCAACCCAAGGCTTCAGGTATGAAAGCAATTGAGTATGTGTGATGTTTCTGAGTCCTGATGCTATCTATGCTTTTGATTATTAGTGGTAACTGGCCTTTCCTCTGCCAAGCCTACCAAACCAATTTGCATTTCTAGGATAAGAGCCCCTAGACTCAATGCCACAGGACTGAGAAGCAGAGGAATTCCCAGAGTTCATGTGACTCAGCTGCCTCATTCTTATATGAGATTTCTAATGGTTAAAATTACCTTTTCAAGGATATGCAGATACACAGTGTTGACTCAGATTTGAATCAGAAACTGTTTCCACTATCCTATGTAGGATGTTTAACCAAAGCTTTCATGCCATTATTTTTCCAATCACTTCTAGTTCAACCTAAGTTTGGATACAGAATCTCTGATCACTGTCCCCAGTGCAGAACAGTGACCTTCACTGAGTGACAAATGATATCTAACTTACTGTCCCTTGTTCCTTGTTCTACTCTGCAGCGTCACTTCAGCGTGTTCGTCCTTTCCTTCCCGGAGGCTGATGCCCTCTTCTCCATTTATAGTACCATCCTGACCCATCATCTGAAGCTTGGAAACTTCCCCATCACTCTGCAGAAATCCATCCCTCCTCTGATCAACCTGGCTGTCACCTTCCACCAGAAAATTGCCATCACATTCCTGCCCACAGCAATCAAATTTCACTACATCTTCAATCTCAGAGATTTTGCCAATATTTTCCAGGTAAGTTTATGAGAGACTGTGAAAGCTTGGAGATTATCCACGGGCTCTTATTCTTAATAAAAATAGATGATGAATGGCAAATCCTTTCAACAAAAACACAAATAGTATAAGTTGTGATCATCAATAGGTAAAGGACGTCATGGACGCCATGAGGAAGACTTCAACAATACAAAGTTTTATTTTAAAACTAAACTATTTCTCAGTAAAGATAGCACATGTCTCAGTTGGGTCCTTTGTGATAAGGCTCAGCACTGGGGAGACAATGCTCTATTACTCTTCTAGTACACTTCTACTGGAAAGAAGAAAGGAGAAGATGGACAGAAAGTGGGAAAAGAAAAGAGAATGAAAAGGAGCAATAGGGGAAAGAAGAAAGGAGAAAGAATGGGAAAAATGGAGGGGGAGAAAGAAGAGTGATTGTTTAAAAACCTCTCCACCCTTGTACTCATTGCTTTCTTGACAAAAAGAAATGGCTCCCAAACTATATGAGTTAGAAGCCATGTTATTCTACTCCTAGTGTGTCATCTTCTGATACGGCCCCAGCCCTACAAATTCCAGGTTCATTTCCAGATCAAATCTGTTTCAGATATAGTCTAGTCTGGTTTCCAACTAGAGATCCTTCTGTCACAGCCGATTGGAGATCAGTATAGACGATATCGTTAGATCCTATCTCAAAAATAACAAAAGCAAAAACCCTCCTACCCTATAAAGCTTATGGTGCTGAGGCTCCCAAAGCACGGCAAAGTCTGTGCTTACTCATAATTAGCTCTCATGCTTTGAACATTCATTGAGAGAGAGATTGCTTATATCATAGACCCATGCTTAAAGTCACTGAAATGTGATTAAGCCTGGGTGTTGCTGCCTTCATTTCCTAAATGAAAAGCAAGAGGTAAAGATGTTTGATCAAATTCACATGGCTCCTCAGTGGAGGGGCTAAAGGAAAAATGATCAATTGCCCCTAACCAGAAGCAAGTTTGCTTCAGCTACTGCCTGGACAATTGCCTTGTCACCTAGACATCTTAAAAGTTACTCCTCGGCTCATTATGTTGCAATGGGTGTTGTTTTGGTTGGTTTTATCAAGTTGACGCAAACCTAGACATATACGGGAAAAGGGAATCTTTAATTGAGAAAATTCCTCCAAAAATTGGTCTGCGTCCAAGTCTGGGGGGTATAATTGACATGGGTGGCCAAGTTCACTGTGGGCAGTGCATCCCTGACCAGACACTCCTTATAAGAGAGTAGACAGAACAAGCCACGGGGATCAATCCTGCAGTGCACACTTCATGGTCTCCTTATTAGCTCCTGCCTCCTGGCTCCTGCCTCCTAAGTCCTTGCCCTGACTACCTCAGCAAAGTTCCAAGGTGGACTAAACCCTTTCCTTCCCAAATTGCTTTGATCATGGAATTTTGCCACAAAAATAGAAACCCTAACTAAGACAGACATTATCACCTCTATTTCGTAGAGACTTGGAGATGTTACTGGCTAGCAGGTGGGGTCCTGAATACTCAGGGAGACAAAAAGTATAAGGCAGTGTTAGCCTAGGTCAGCTGAGTGGGAGCAGTGGTGGCAGGTGGTAGAAAGGTAAGGGATGAGACTAAATTATAATATAATTTGAGACCTGAAGAGGGAGGGCCTTATAAAAGATTTGGCTTTAGTTCATAATATTTTCTGAGCACAACACTAAACCTTTACAGCTAGTAATTCATTTAATCCTCTAACAGCTGTACAAGCTAAAACACTGACTACTTCTTTAACCTTGATTTCCACAGAGCTGAATTCAACCACCTATGAATTGAAATACTTGGAAGACTTGGATCTGTACAGAGCAGATTGTTTTCTTTCTGATCAGTATCCCACTAATTGTAGAATATATAAACTTATTTACCTTATCAACTTCATTAGATGTTGTACCTACAGGTGGTTAAAGGTATACAGAAGAATCTGCATAGGCTATATGTCTAAATCACTGAATTTTATAGAAATACCCAAGTATCTATGAATTATGATGCTCAAGGAGGTCCTAAAACCAGCACCTATGGGAAAGACAAACATAGGAAGTTAATAGGCATAACAGGAATTTTCTGATTCTGCGGGATCAGAAAAACAAAGTTAGAAGTGGAAAGTAGGTGTGATGGAAAGAGATTATGAGAATGATCGTCAGTAAACGGTAGCAATGTCGGGACCACATGTTCGTGTTGTGCAGATGAGTCTGGGTATTATTATATGAATAACAAGGAACCATTGAGTGTCGCCATATCCTCCAGGACAAGAAAGGAGTTAGAGTAGACAAGGTGATGAGTTTAAAGTTAGAGAGAGGAGTTGTTGGTGTTACTAAGTCTGCCTCTATCTTCTTTTTCATTGAAAGCAGAATAATAGCAAAGAGAGCTGTCAGGTACTCGAAGAATCAACACATCTCTGTAACACATATGAAGGGTACTCAAACCAGATGAACACATTGGTTGCTCATCTGCAAAGGCCAGCTAGTCCCATCCTATCTATCACCTGTCATTATTCTGATTTTATGCAGTCAATCATTGCCAAAATCAATTTGCAAAATGAATCACATAGGACTGAAGTATAACGTCTTTCCCCGCGAACTCCTTTTGAGCATTCCAAGTGTCCCCTCCATTGTCACATATTCTTTACTAAGATAACCCCCTGGCACCATCCCAGGTTGGACAAAAGCTGTAGAGCAGTAGTTCTCAATCTGCGGGTCACAGACTCTTTGGCAAACTTCTGTCTCCCAAAACTATTTATATCATGATTCATAACAGTAGCAAAATTATAGAAGTAGCAATTAAATATTTTTATATGAAGAACCGTATTAAAGAGTCATGCATTTGGGACATTGAGAACCAGTGTTCTAGAAAGTTCTTTTAGCTGCTGTCCTTCTGAACTGTTGTTAATATTATTGGTTGTCTGATCTCTTGGAAGGGCATTCTCTTCTCCTCTGTGGAATGTGTGAAGTCTACACAGGACCTAGTAAAACTCTATCTGCACGAATCAAATCGGGTTTATCGGGATAAAATGGTGGAAGAAAAGGATTGTGATCTTTTTGATAAGATCCAAACAGACTTCCTCAAGAAAAATTTTGATGTAAGTATTGTCTGTGATGTCTTCACATTAAAAAAATAATAATGATGATGACCATGGAGATGATCACCCAGATCAATCTAATTGACTGACTTGAGGAAAACTAGAGATTGAGCTAAAAAGGGAAATTCTATCATGATTCTGACCAGTCAAAAAATGAAGGGCAAGGCATAGTTCATTCATAGAACTCATATTGAAAGGATCCCTAGAGAATATCTGATCCACAGGAACATATGATACTGAGGCCCCTCCAAGCTCCCCAGGTGACATCTCTGATGATGTTCAGCATCCTAAAACTGGGAGTTCTCATCTCTCCAGTGGTCGCCATTTTAAAAGTGTTAATAAACGGAAATGAGAAGCAATTCTACTGATTTCAGAACTAGATGTTTACATTAATATTTCCCTATCTAGAAATCAGAGAGAGAATTAAAAAATAATCAAACCCTGTCTGACATTACACTATGCTCTTTCTATACTCATTGAATTAGCCTGTTGTCTGTTGTGTTAACAAAATACCCAAGGCTGGGTAATTTAGACCTAGGTGTATTTGGAACATAGATCTAGAAGCTGAAAGTCTAAGATAGGGTGGCCTGTAGTATTATGTTTCTGGCCCAGACTTTCCAGCTTGGCCTTATGGTCTGGACCAGCTGATTTGCAGTCCTGTAGTCCCGCAGTCCCACAGAAACACACAGATGCTTATATTAATTATATGCTGATTGGTGTAGGGCCCACACATATAACTTGCTAACTCTTTACTCTTAAACTAACCCATGACTCTTATCCTGTTCAGCCATGAGGCTCGGTACCTTTTCTCAGAGCAGCATTTCAACTTCTTTCCTCTGCATGGGCTGGCATCTCATCATGCTGTCTCTGTGGTGTCTCTCTGGCATCTCTGCTTTGTTCTTCCTGTTCCCAGTTTTCTTAGTCTGGTAGCCCACACTTCCTATCTGCCTTTAGCCAATCAGCATACTGTCCCTTCTACCTCTGTACCTGCTATCACCATGAGTCCCCTCACAGAGGCCAAACCATAGGGACACAGTAGTGGGACTCTATTACATTGTAAATAATTGTCCCGCCTACTGGTTTAATAAAAACGCTGATTGAGTTAAATTTGTAAATATGCCTTGTTTTTATGAGTTAGTCTGAGCTAGAACCTTAAAGGTTGCAATATTTGGTGTTTGAAGTAGAACTC
This sequence comes from Phyllotis vaccarum, assembly GCA_033318265.1. Classification (NCBI taxonomy): domain Eukaryota; kingdom Metazoa; phylum Chordata; class Mammalia; order Rodentia; family Cricetidae; genus Phyllotis; species Phyllotis vaccarum. The sequence continues at coordinate 15,829,327 of JARWLC010000003.1, forward strand.
CTTACATGGATTTGACTGTAAAGTGGTCATGTGATCACAAACCAAAATACCATGTATATAGCCATTATTCTAACAATACCTGTGAAGATAGCTGAAGCCCCTTGCCTGCATGTATCCTAGTGCTGGTACCAGGACAAAGTTGTCAGATTCATCACAAAGTGATGTAGCTCCCCTCATCCCCTTTTAAGCCTACAGTTCTCTAACTTGCTACTCAGAGTGACATGGTGTCACTATTGAGTATGCTTTGATTTACAGTATAGGGTGGTTTCCTCTCTTCCTTCTACACAACATGGCTCTGATCATTAAACTGGAGATTTGTTTTCTTCATCAAAGAATCCTTGTTGATGAGGCTTTTCAAAACTGCACTTTCCTTTTTCTCGGGATAGATCCTTAGTATAAATTGACACACATCAGAATCAACCCAGTATGTTAGCTTGTTCTTAAGATGGGTCAATTTTATGTGTATGGGTGTTCTGCCTGCATGTATGTTTGTGTACCATGTACATGCCTGATGCCTTTGGAGGCTGAAAGATGGCATTGGATCCCTTGGAACTGGAATTACAGATGGTTTTGAGCCACTATGTGGGTGCTTGGAAACAAACCTGGGTCCTCTTGAAGGGCATCCATTGCTCTTAATCACTGAGCCATTTCTCCAAATCTGTCTTAGTTAGGGTAACCATTACTGATAAGGAACTTGACAAGGGGAAGGTTAGCTTCATTTATAGTTTCATGTTACAATTAAATCATGAAAAAACCAGGCAGGAACTTGGAGGCAGGAGCTAATGCAGAGGCCATACAAGGGTGCTGCTTGCTGCCTTGCTCCCCATGGTTTGCTCAGTCTACACTATTATAGAACCCAGGACCACAAGTCTGTGAGTGACCTCACCCACAATGGCCTGGGCCCTTCCACATCAATCACTAATTAAGAAAATTCCCTACAGGCTTGCCTATAATCTGATCTTGTGGAGACATTATTTTTTCAACTGGGGTTCCCTCTTCTCTGCTGACTTTAGCTTGTGTTGACTTAACTAACCAGCACAGACTGCTATTGTGTATTCTTTAACAAGAAAAAGTGGCTTCTTTGCATTTCATTTCACCTACCCAGATATATGGGCGACTGTTTTTATAATCAACAAAGCTAGAATAGGCTAGAGTTTCCTATGGCCCTGAAAAGATCCTCAAAAGTCAGGGGAAATCTGAGAGTCTTCTAGCCCTCTTTTATGCTCAGACAGCAAACCTGGTTTCTCTGTGTGTGGTTGGCTTTGCCTACTTCCTCTGCGCTGTGTATTGTGGACCTAGCCCAGGGAATTATAAAGCCTGGCAGAGGCCCTTACTGGTTATCTGTCTACCAACAGGATTTTCTAGTCTGAATTTTAGAATGCTTTCCTGGTACTCATACTTATACAATATTTCTTCTCACAAGAAGTCTTGGGTATCTAAATTTTGACAAGCAAATAATTTGCTACTGTGTCCTCTAATGTGAACTAATAATAGCAGCCTCCAAAGTATTTAGAGAAGTGTTGATAATGAGGAGATGAAGAGTTGTATCTCTTAATCATATTGTACTAGTCATTATACAACACGGTAATGTTTGTCCTGGGGTAAGATTTGACTAACAGTGAGACAGAGTCCTTATGAAAGTTTTATAAATAGTACATTCCACTTTAAACGTCTTATTATGAACAGTCTTATATATAAACCAGCAAATTAAGGATGGAATCTACTAGAAAATTCTTTAGAACATGTATCTCTCTGTGGATAGATCCAACCTCACAGGAGAGAAAACATGTTTTATGACCATGCTTTAGGTTAGAAAATAAGATTCATTGAAATAGATGTAGAGTAAGTGAGGCCACTTGGCAGTGATCCCTTGTATCCAGTGTTGCCAAAGGAGGTCCTGCTTAGGGAAAGGCACCAGCATCCTTATCTACTTTTCTGGAAACAAAACAAAACAACAACAACAAAAAAACCATTATTACAGTTCTTTAATGGTAGATTTCCCCCATTTTTCACTTCCCACCATTAATCTGTAAAATTAACAAACAAGGCTTATGAGTTCATGGATTTGGTAAATGCAGGGTGAAAGTCCACTTCCTAGGAAATTGTCAAAGAGAAAGCATTGAAAATATCTCTGATGCTGACTTCTCATGGACCATGTAGAGAAAGCAGTAGGTTGTAAGTGTTAGCATAGCTCAGATGGAAAGGGATCCTGGCAGTTGGGAGTACAGGAATACTGAGTGTTACAGCTCAGATGAAAAAGTATTCTGGCAACCAGGAGCCAAAGAATACCACAGGTCATGGTAAGTGTAACTGCCTGTAGCCCTGCTCCAGGAAAAGGCTTCCCCAGTGTAACAGCTCTGCTCTGGCAATGGAAGTATAACAACTCGGTTCCACTAGGGACAGTATTACATCCTCTTTCCACTCAGCTCCACTCTGCTGAGCCTCCATCTCTGCTCAGACAAGAGAAGGTCATCACCTAAACCTCATTCAAGAAATTTATTGAGAGGGAAGCATCCAAGAGAATAGCTGCCTCAGCCAGGGTGGATAAAGACAGCAGGGAAAGAACAGCAGCAAGCTGAACAGGTGCAGGGCTTTCATAGAATATTTTAGGGGCAGAGTTTTTCTAGAAAGAAGTTTTTTGTTTGTTTGTTTTTTTTTTTTTTTAGGGTAGAAATTGGTCAGATAATAGTCCTTGAGCTCAGATTGGCTAGATCCCATGCTCAGGGATTAGTTGAGTTACCCCTCAGGCATTGGCTCATTTTTCTTGCTCAGGGATTGATTTGTTTGCTGCTTTGTTGGTCAAGGACAGAGTTGGCTCTGGTTTCAGAGTCAGGGTGTATTTTTTTGGTTCTGTGTTCAAGGATAAAGTGTTTCTTTCACTGGCTCTGGTTTCAGGGCCAGGGTATGTTTCTTTCACTGGCTCTGGTTTTTTTGGCTGGCCCTTTTACTCTACACAGGTTAATATCTCCACCATATGTGATACCAGACAGAGAAGGTAAGAGCCTCACCACTGTGTCTTCTCACCAGGACATTGAAGAGATGCTGCAGCAGACCCTAAGCCTGAACGTGTATTGTCACTTTGCAAATGGCATGGGTGAGCCCAAATATATGCCTGTGTCATCATGGGAACTTCTGAGCCAGACTCTGGTGGAGGCTCTGGAGAGCCACAATGAAGTGAATGCTGTGATGGACCTGGTTCTCTTTGAGGATGCCATGCGTCATGTGTGAGTATGCATCTCTTCCTGTGTGTCCTTGGTGGCTTCTCCTTCCCAGTGTTGGGGATTTCATTTGGTTATCCCAAGTCACTTTTTTCCTATAGTTTTGTAATTAGTTTCTTAAAAATTTTGTGCAATGTATTTTGACCCAATTCCCCCACCTCAACCCAGAACAGTTCCATTAAGCCAGAAATCAGTTACTGTTATCCTTCAGTGAGGGTCAAGATGGCAGCTGGTAGTGCTACAGCTGAAGTTTGACCAATGGCCATAGGGGGCTGTAAAACATAGGGCTCAGCTCAGGCAGAATTGTATTTATTTACATAATCTCAGTGACACCAAGAGATTTGAGATCATAAAAGAGGCACCAGGATCCCCATCTACACACATTACCCTCCATACACACACACACACACACACACACACACACACATACATCTTTTCCAAGTACACATGTATTCAAAACTTAAATATTACTATGTATGCTCATACTATCTAGTGAATCACTGGAAATAGCCACCTGCACACCCAGATAACTCAAACTCACACAATGTGCCTTCAAACCAACCCTTCATATTGTCCAGTCTGAATTCTACTTAACATGCTTGGTACCTTCCAGCATCCTTCAACCCCGCCCAAGGCTCCCAGGTTTCTTTACTGCTAAATTCTGACTGAAGCATGGCTATCCCTGAGTTGAGGGACTGTTCTCCTTCTCCACCCATCCCATGAACCCCAAGCTCAGAAACTCTTTATCCTCACCCTTACCCCAATGGCACATTTAAGCCATTTCTCCCTTTTAAAAGGTGTATTTGTTTTTATGTTTTATGTATGTGAGTGTACTGCCTGTATGTATGTAGTCATGCATGTATGTACGTATGTATTGTGCATGTATGTTGTATACTATATATGCCTGGTACTTGTACAGGATAGAAGAGGACATAAGCTCCTTAGGCTTACAAGTGGTTGTGAGCCACCATGTAGGTTCTGGAAACCAAACCCAGGTCTTCTACAAGAGCAGAAAGAGCTTTTAACCAACCCCAGAGCCACCTCTCCATGCCCCCCCCCATTTCTCTTTCTAATCTTCAGAAGACCCAGTCATTCTGAAACAGTCTCTCTGTTTTCATGTTTCTGCTCTCTCTTTATCAATGTCAACTAATGCCCCATCATTGCCCACCACTCAGCACTTATCTGTACTTGACTTATTCCTAACATCTAGCCCTGATCTTTATGTTTCCTTATCTCTTTGGCTCCTGTAACCTTGGCTAGATGCACAGTCCCTCAAACACATACTCTTCACCAGCATTGTCTACTATCAGTACTGAGCTCTTTCCCTTTCAAAGTCTGAATGACAAATATCTCTGTGACCCATGTCTCCATTGTCTCTCCTACTGGCCTCCCAAGCTCCAGCTGTTCTTAAACTCCATCAAGACTTCTCTTTATGGGCCAGATGCTGTATCCTACTCCTGAATCCCTTTCTCTGTCATGCCTTCTTGGTTAACCATTGGTTATCCCAGTCCAGGATCTTTTAACTCTACTATCAGTGTCTATGATACCAAATACAACTCTAGTTAAACCACACCATTTCCTCTTCCATTCCTCTCCCAAACATGATGGCTAGTGTTGCTTCATATTTGTGTCTAGACAAATCAGGTAAGCACTAAATGTGTCCTGAAATCCTCCTCCACTATTCTGGGAAATTTAGTTTCCTGAGATAACTGCAGATACACAATTGTCCTCTTTTCCCCAACTCTGACAGTTCTGCCCCATCTTCAGTTACAGATAGAGAGTACATATCTTATTTTTCCGAGATAATAAAAGTGACTAGAAGAGAATTTTCACACTTACATCCAATGCACAGGTAGCCTACCTAAACCCCATATGCATCCTCATGCATCCCAGGCACAGTTTCATTTCAGCTCAGGAATCTCCTTGAGTCTTCTGAAAGGCAGTCGCTCCATTTGTCATGGGGTCCCATCCCTTTTCACATCCTTGGTAACCTTCCTTCTTCCTGTAATTATTCCCCCTTCCCTCCCTTGTCACACTCTACTCCATCACTGATTTCCGGGCCAGATGTATCAGCATGAAAACAGTTTCAATTGACAAAAATATAATAAACCATTTCTTGGCCCAACCTTCTTTGTCATCGGCTACCACAATGTTTCTGCTCCTGTTCACAAGAAAATCCATCCCAGAGGCAGTCCACACCTGTCACACTTTCTCCTCTTTATTCTGTACTCAGCAAGCTGTTCCTGCCACATGAGCAAATCACTGTAACCATCCCAGACCCACCACCCGCTAAGGTCCAATGCTGACTAGTTGTATGCCTCGTGTTTCTTAGTCAGATCATGTATTCCTCATGATTTTCCACTCTTAACATCCACCCACGTATCCATCTAACATATGCTTGTAGACTAGCTAATGTCTACACGGCTACCCCTACACAGCTTCTGGGAAGTATCCTTACCTCACTGGGTACCTTCTTCTCTTTCTAGAAGCCCTTCTGCTGACGCCCTTCATTGCCAGCAGTGTGCCCGAAGGCTTTTCACTAGACCTTTTACTTCACTTTGGTGCAATCCTCATCCAGCTTCTCTCTTTGCCTCTTGGTTTTTCCTCTTCATGCATATTTACAGCATGTTCTTTTTCTTCTCTCAGATTCGTGGTAGTTATTAATCACACAGACCTTCATATGTATTGCTTTTGTGCTCCAAAGCCTTATTAGTCCTGCAGGGTGTGTGTGTGTGTGTGTGTGTGTGTGTGTGTGTGTGTGTGTGTGTGTGTGTGTCTTGAAAGAACCAGCTTCCTCCAGCTGTGCTACGGGCATTTTTAGCTTTTGTTTTTAATCTTTCAGAAATTCAGTAATGTGCTTAACATAGTCAGCCTTGGTTTCCTAGCCCAGGAGTCCTCTAGAATATTGATCTTCTTTTTAAATTCTGTGATTTAAATTCAGAGTCCCTAGCCCTTGTCAAAGGTTGCTAATGAAGCCCCAGCTGGAGGGCGGAGGGCTGCTTACCCATTCTAACTCAGAAACCTCATCACTAGGGGTGCATTTCCCATCTAGATCCCATACCATGCTGATCTCGGGCCTACAAGAATAGAGCTGGGCACCAATAAGCCCAGTGCCCCAGTTATGCCCCAGTTCTTCCCAAGTCCGCCTTTCTCCTCCAGTAGTTCTTTCCAGCCCCTACCTTTCCTGGATGAGAAGATAGGGCCTGGATGCTTGCTATCAGTGTCTCCTTTCATGAGGCAACAATTCAGATGCAGAAAAAAAAATCTGCACAGAGCATAATGAAAATGTGATACTGAGTGTGAACACTGGTTTTGTTTCAACTTCATAAAACTGTATTGGATAGCTCCAATGTGCTGGCTCTGTAATGGATACAAAATGAACATGTACACTCTTTAGGCATGTGGAAGTGATAGTTTAATAAGAAGGCAAGAGAAGGGTAAATGTAGCCGATAATGACAGAGCATAAGTTCCACAATTAAATAAGTGGAGAGAAAGGGAAAAGTAATATAGAAGTAAATGTAGGCCAGTGCATAACTCCTGAATGTTTAGGCAGACAAGACAGCCACACAGAAGCCAGTGGCATATAGTTTTAAGTCCTAAAGATTTTTTGAGGTCTATAGCATCGAAGGAAAACATACGGAGTAAAAGAAAACATTGACAGGAGCTCAGAATGCACATGACCAGGAGCTCAGAATGCTTGTAACAGGGCCAAGTGGGAGCTCAGAATGCGCATGCTCAGAATGCACTGTGACTGGGAGCTCAGAATGTGCATGACAGGACCAAGTAGGAGCTCAGAACGCACCTGACAGGGTCAAGTGAGCCTTGGTTGACAAAGTACAAACAGAAAATGAACAAATGGAAAACATCATGTTTCATAAACACAAAAGCTATTCAAGTTTCTAGAAAGTCAAATTAAAATTAAAACCATATTTTGCTTTTAGAATTGTCATTATGTGTGTATATATAATAAATACATACATAGATAGCTGGGGTCTATTCCCACTGCATGCTGCTGCAGGGGTTGTTGATACACAAACACTTATGCGAAGGTTTCCATCCTGACAGCAAATATGTTCCACGGGAGAGATGAAACAATGAAGACCCACAGTTTCTTATGCTGGTCATGACCGAGTCATGCATGTAATTTCACATTCGTGCAAATTTTGTGAACATGTCAAACCCCATCTTCCAAAGCCACTCCCATCACCACCCCCACACTATTAGCTGGAACTTTATCGTTCATCACCATTTATTTTGAATATGGAGTAGCATCATCAACATAGGGATGCAGGATCCGATCTCAAATGGATGCTCTACTTCTTGGCCAGAAGTACAACACCCAAATTTGAATTCTCATTCTCTTTGTCCAAAGAGCAGCAACACCGGAATTCAGTGACTTACTCTGTACATCTGTGACTAGAGCTAAGTGTTTTCTTGCCCTCCAGCATGATGGAAATATTGGGTCAGTATTTTTCTTGAGAAGAGCGCATATGGACACCACCATTCTGAGGAGTTTTTTTTTTTTTATTTTTTTTTCATTAAATTTCCAGAGCCATTAAAAAAAATTGCCTTGCTGTTTGGCTCAGCAATTTTACACCTAGGAAACGCACCCCCAAGGAAATGATTGGAGATATAAACAAAATGTATGACACATTATTTGGAACTGGAGATATTGGAAGCCACCTAAGTATCCAATAGTAGGGTATTTCAGATAAACAAGTTATTGTGTTTTTATTATCAATACAATATTGATATTCTATATGGTAGTGTTCCATCATAAAGGAATGGTGTAGGAGATTGCTTAAAGGCTTTTAAAAGTCATCGCAATCTACTGCTAAATGAAAAACTGGTCTCAGGACATTACATTCAGTGTTTAGGGGTCGTCTTAGTGGTACAGTGCAGCTTATCATGGTGGGGACATGGATTTGATCACCAGGACTGGATACAAATAAACAAACATTATGCTCATATATATGCTGCCCTCAAATTTTAAAAGCTACAGGATAGAAATACATTGACATTTCAGATGTAATAACCAAATATATATTCACAGACATCCAGACACACTAGCCTGGAAGGCCATAAAATTAATGTCAGTGGGATTTATTGCTAGACAATCGAATTGTGGTTTTATCCTGTGTTTTCTATATTTTGTATAATGAGAAGCCATTCGATGCCTTCTGTAAGATGCACTGCAGATGAAGATGAATGGGAGGCTGGTGTGACAGCCTGGAGGAGGATGCCAGTGTGTCCTTTGAGGAAGGGCCTCTTGGGTCAGGAGTAACTTCCTTTGGAGGTGATGATCTAAGCCCAGAGGAAACCTGAAATACTCTGCCATTACTGAGGTGGAGAAATGAGGACGGGAAGGGCTAAGACATTAGAGGGGAAGAATCCACAACCCAAGGAAGTAAATGCCTTGAAGGTGGACACTGAGCATCTGCAAACATCCATTGCTTGAACATTAGCATCCAGGAAGCATGCGAGGAAGCTCGAGAGAGACTCGATCCTGGACTCCCTGCTTCCTTCCAGTTGCTGTAGCTTTGTTCCGTTTCTTCCTGACACAAGCAGACCCTTCTAGCTTTGCCTTAATAGCTCTGGCCTCGATCATTTTCTTAATAGCATGTTTTCAACTTTTCTTCTTTTCCATAGTCCTTTTTTATTCAAAGTCACAAATATGTAGGAAAGAGGGAATTGGAACAAAGGTAGGTTCAGTGAGAACAAAGAAAATCACCCTGAGTCCCTCTCTGGCCTCACCGCTCATCCTGTCAAGACTGCTGGCTTGCCAGCCTACCCTGAACTCTTCCTTGACTCTCAATCACTGACTGGATCCTCTGGCTTTAGGTAAAATAATAATTATAGTGCACTTGGCCAGGAAGAAAGTAGTGAGTCTGAGAAGAAGCTATGAAAGTTCCTCAGAGTTCAGGTGAGCCTCCAAGAGAGGCTTCAGCTTCCTCTCCATCATGTCCTTCCCGCTTCTCACTGTGGACAGTGACCTCTGTGGTGGGTTTCTGCTTACTCCTCTCCAGCTGTCACATCAACCGAATCCTGGAGTCTCCTCGAGGAAATGCCCTGCTTGTTGGCGTAGGTGGGAGTGGTAAGCAAAGCCTGACAAGGCTTGCAGCCTTCATCAGCTCCATGGACGTGTTCCAGATCACCTTGCGCAAAGGCTACCAAATCCCGGACTTCAAGGTAAGCTTGGCCACTGTGTGATGAGACCTTGCCTCTCTCTGGCTGCCTACAATCCTTGTCATCTTTCTTTGGTTTTCTTTGTCTCCTGTCCAGAACTTCCCATTAATTGTATATTTTCTCCTTAGTTCCCAGGCTGGTAATATGAGGGGTTCTTATCACATTAGGCTTAGTCTAAGGACAGTGTCCTTCCCAGGGTCAACCTTTATAGGACCTCATCCACCCTCTTATATTAGTTTGCCTTGGCTTTTGACCAATCTATCAAATTTATCACACAGATTGCTAGCTGTTTTAGTATACTTGGGAAGGATTCAGACAGTAACCAAGTTTTGTAAGAAATTCACACTTGCAAAAAGATGGGAGAATCTATGACATTTACTGGTTTCAGATAAAGGACAGTGAAGAATGGCAGTACACACAACTTTTAAAAGCCATTTGTCCAGCAACCTCTTGTCTCCACAGCTACAACCATGTCACTATAGAAAGTTATGGTATAAATTCCATCAGAAACTGTCCTTTGTATTCCTGGGAGAACGCTAGCCAGCACTAAGCCAGACCTACCCACCTGCCCCCAGTATCTCTCAGGCAGTGATGAGAACAGTAGATGTTCACATTTGCTCTAAAGCCACATCCCAGTTCATCAACACTGGCTGCATCCAGGTTCACCTGTGGTCTTTCTTCAGTGTTTCCAAAGACAAGCTAGTGGGGTGCAAAGTGGGAATTTGCAGAATGGTACGCTCAATCTCAGATATGTACCAGAATCTCTGGGGGATCTTCCAGCAGTGATGATATCTGAATCCTTCCCCAAGCCATTCAGATTTAACTTGTGTGGGGAACTACCTAGGCATTGGGACTGCTAAAATGTCTTTTAGGTCAGTAGTTCTCAACCTTCCTAATGCCGTAAAATAGTTCTCATGTTGTGGTGACCCCAACCATAAAGTTATTTTCATTACTACCTAATAACTATAATTTTGCTACTGTTAGGAATTGTAATGTGCATATCTGTGTTTTCCGGTGCTCTTAAGCAGCCTCTGTGAAAGGGTCATTTGACCCCTAAATGGGTCATGACCCCTAGGTTGAGAACCACTGTTCTAGATCATTCTAGTGAAAATAGAGAAGCACTGTCTTAGATCATCAATATAGGATAAAGCCCATTAATCCAAAAATAAGCCAAGTTGCCTTTGAGATGTTATTTGAATACTATGGAAATTCAACAATAAAAGAATGTGTGAGGCTGTCACAAAGTCAGTTCTGAAGGGCACTTGAGAGAGTGAAGCCTAGTAGGATGCAGTGTAAACTTTATAAGAGTTATACTACAAGAAGCCGACACTGATTATACTGGATAAATTCAGGGCTTCACATCTTAGCCCCAGATTTCATCCGTCATCAGCTTTAACTGGGTTTCCCATGGGTGGTATTTGCACCTATGTCTCCAGCACATTTTTTTTTTCAATGAAGCTTTTTCTGTTGAGTTCTTCCTAAGAGCGCAAGGTGTTGCTGGTACGAGATGCGTTCATTCCCTTACAGGTAGCCCCTAATCCATGACTTCTCTGATAGCTTGCCTTCTGAAGAAAGTTATTCCCTTACTTGATGGAATTAGTAAAACAGATGAGTGAGGGTCACACCTGTCCTTTGGAAAGGACCGTCTCAGTTACCTTTCTGCAGGAGCCCCACAGCAGTGCATGGACCGCTGTGGTGATATGAATTAAGGACCCCATTATGTGGCCTTAACTGCTCACCTCCATTGGACTGATGCCTAAAACCGTGGCATATTTCCCTACATCTTGCTGAACAGTCATACTCCTCCCTACCTTTCAAAGTCATCTTGCTTGGCTTCCAGCTGCTGTAGATAAGAAAATGTTTCCATTGCTAAAGAGTGAGTTGCCAGTCTCATCTGACATTGATAATCTTGCAGGTGGACCTGGCCAGCCTGTGTCTGAAAGCGGGGGTGAAAAATCTCAGCACTGTGTTTCTCATGACTGATGCCCACGTGGCCGATGAGAGGTTCCTAGTACTCATCAATGATCTCCTGGCATCTGGTAAGAAAGTCTGCACATTTTATAACAAGGTCTGAGTCACTTAAAGATGGAGATGTGGTCAGGAAAGTCAGTTCACATGCAACAGAAAATTCATACATGAGGGACTGACTTACCCAAGCCCTTCTTGGGGATATATTGTACCTTACTGGTCCACTGGTTTTTGGAGTCTATTTTCACTGTGGATCAGCTTTAGTTTTGAGCCAAGGGAAAAAGAGTGGTCAGGGGTCTGAAAGTTTTCTAAGTTCAGAAAGTAGATGCCGTTTCCTCAGAATACCCTTGAGAAAGAGAAAGTGCATGCATTGGTCTTCAGTGTGATTAGACACTGGAAAAAGAGAGGGGAAGCAGATGCCCTGATACCACAGAGTGAGATATGTAAGCAGTCAGCGACTCAGCAAGGATTCAGAACTTTGATGAAGAAAAGTGGAGGCAGAGAAAGACAAAGAAATCCTCCGTTTAACTGTCTTCAGTCTCCAGTGAAGTCCTCGTGAATTGCCAAGTGCCCCACAACCGAGGAAGTAGGAAGCTTAGTTCTTATAACCTTGTTGTTACTGCTTACATAGGAATTCAGGATTTGTATAAGGCCTTCTAACAACAATTATGTATGTTTAAAGAGATGTACATAATCACATGAGAAAATAAAGCCCACAAACAACCCAGTGTAGTTCATAAATTTTATGTATAGCAATAGATTGTGAATTTAATAAATATGCATTAATGCCAATCAAAAAGAATATGCATTCCCAAGTCTTACATAAAACATATATATAAACTACCTTTTCACCTGGGTCATGAGAACATTCAGTATATAAATGTCCCTAAACAAAAGTCCCAGCTCAGTTCCCTGTACTTCAGAAGCACATTCATCTAGGACCCCCTCCCCCTGCTCCGTTTATTACCTCTTAGTCTAAGGACTATGATCACAGAATGTTTCTCCACCATTTCTCCCATATCATAAGTGTTACATCTCAGGATGATGTCACTGCTTCAGAGTCGCTGGCTGCTTCACGTCATATACATATAGCATTGCCTCCTGTGGTATAGGACAATCATTTCATGAAGAGCCACTGGCTGCTGATGCAAGACCATGTGCTAACAGCTTCTGTCATGGCTTGTTTCTCGTCTTTGTTCTGGATTCCTCTCCGTGCTGGCTTTTAGCATAACCCTGAGCCTACGCTTACTTCTTTCCCACTTGATCCTAGCTTTCTCCCCAAGAGTTTTCCCGCCGACTTGCAGACTCTTTCTCTTCCAAGCACAACTGTTCCCCTTCTTAAATACTGTCTTTAACATCTTACCATAGTATTTAACCTACAATATCACCACAACTTTTGTGGTTGTATTAAATGAGAGAGGAATCCAATTCTCCTCCCACCCCAAAGCTATTTTAAAACCTAATTTCTAAAAGAACTAGGAGAGTAAAAACCAAATTTCCAAAATTTACAGCGTCGGAGTTATTGGTCACGGTGCCAACTCTAGGTTGTATTTCACTTGGCATCAATCCATCCAGGTCACCTCCTAAAATAATGTCTTAGACCGTTGTTCAACTTTAGCCAATTGGAATTTCATCCCTTAATGAAGAATCTTTTAATTTACTTCATTAAAAAAAAAAAAAAAAAAACAGCTCTGTTGAAGTGCAGGTGAATTTCTGAAACCTTGTCCAATAATAACACAGCCATCTGAGCTGTGTTATATCCCACCATAGGGAATGGGCTGCAAAAAGCCAGTTCTATGCACTAGGGAAAAAATCTTGGTCCCACTGCCAGGGGCCCCACCAACTGCCCAAGACACACAAGTGTTGCCCACATTCAGAGGGTCTAGTTTGGTCTCATGAAGGTTCCCCAGCTGTCAATCCAGAGTCCATGAGCTCCCACTGGCTCTTGTCTGCTGTACTTGTGTGTTTCCCCATCATGATCTAACCCCCCCCCCCACACACACACCTTGATAAATAATCCCTCCTTCCTCTTTTCTACTAGACTCCATAGTGCTTCACTGTAGGCCTTGGTCCTGCCTCAACCTGATATGCCAGACCTTGTTGACTCTCCATAGGATGAGGGGGTAGCTGGGAGGAAGCGGAGGAAGGGGAACTGTGGTTGGTATGCAAAATGGAAAAAGATATAGAAAGAAGGAGAGAGAGGAGAGAGAGAGAGAGAGAGAAGGCAGCCAGCCTGCTCAGGAGTCATGAGGTGTATGATTTCCCCTTCAGTGTACAGTTTTCCAAAGATTGTATTTTGAGCATATGTGTTAAAGTGGGAAAAGTTGGATTCTGTTTTTTTGTGGTTTTTAAATACCTCCCCTCATTATAACATAACAATATCAACAGAGAAGACCAGATGTATCTTTTCCTTCTCACTTTCAAATAATTTCTGACCAGAAAGCAACTATTTGCCAGACCAGCCAAGGCTACAGGGGTTTTTAAAAACATTTCTCAGTAATCAATCCTTCAGTTCTGTGGGGTCATGTTATTACTCTGTTGTTGGAATTCACAGGGGAAGGAGAAAACTCTCCCTTGTGATCTAAGTTTGAAAAATTTGGCTCTAGAAATAGGAGAGAAACCTGCCACAGTGAAAGGCTGGGTTGAGGAAGCCCTTCCCAAACCCAATGCCTTGGGTGCTCCTGCCAGTAACTCAGCATGCCATAGTAATCTTCAAGTCAGGATGGCTGTAAACTTGCAGTGAGCATATGCTACTGATTCCACCCTTCCCCACAATGCCTGCTCTAAAGAGCCAGTAACTTCATGCCATAGGTTATAGTATTTCCTCCCATAGACTTTCAGCTCTTAGTATTATGACATCATTGTCAAAATCAAGTCATGATGACAGTGTCAAAAAAATAGAAAGAAGAGCCTCTAATTTTCTCATCTGCTCTGGACTCCGTTGCCATGATCCCCTGCCTGTTGCCAGCCTTTCTCTATAATCTATATGTATATGAGATAGCCAACCAATGCTGTTTTATCTCTACCTGAGACTGTCCCAATTTGTCAATTTTTGCTATGACAAATTATGACACTTCTTAATTCATGTCCTTCCCTCCCAGGCAGCGCCCAGTTGAGGCAGGTCTGTCTAAGCCATACTCCCTTACGAAACTCTGAGTACAGTTTAAAACCAAAGCCCTTCGGTATAGGGAACTAGCCATTTTCCTTGCTGCTCTTCTCTGGTTGCTGCTGATTGTAAGTTAACAGTTCCTAATTCCTTCATGCACACATCGCATCCTTTCCAGACATCCTTACCTCCAATGTTCCCTTTGAACCTTAGCCTCTTCTCTCGTATCAGAAGATTCACCCCAAGCATCTCCTTGATACTAAGCCTCCGCTCTTCCCCTTTGAGGACCGAGAATGGCCTTGTCCACTTTGAAGCATAGACTGTAAATGGAAAGGACACAAAAACTATACTGTTGGCTGTTGGTTAATTTTATGGTGCCAAGGAATCTCAAGAAACAAAAACATAAGAATTAAAAAACTGCTATCCAGCTTAGGAAAAAATGCTGACAAAACTCTTGCCATCTGCAGGTTTTTATTCCATTTTTCTTCTTAGTACTTAATGTCTTCTAGGTCCTGAAAGACATTCTGTTGACTTTTAAACAAGTGCATATACTACGTGGGTATGAGGATGGTGTGTCATTTTAGATATTGGACATTGTGATAGGATAGTATATTTCTTGATAACTCTCCATGCCATAGACAAGGAGGAACATGGATCATGAAATAGCCATTGAAACCCCCAGACTTTTTTCTTCTGGGGACAAAGGAAGCATGTTTGGGGGTTTTCTCCTCCCCCCCCCATTTAACCATAGAATGTACAGGTTAAGGGTGATTCCCTAGAAGGAAAGTTTTAAGATTTAAGAGCCTCTGCCTCCATGCACATTACCAAATTCCCTCTGACGGTTTTTATTGGAGTATAATATTAATATATCACAAAGTAAGTGACGGAAATCTTGTCAGAAATAGAGAAATACATCTGACACTTTTCTCACAGTTCAGATATGTGTGTGTCACTAGATCCAGTGAGGGTTTTTTTGTTTTGTTTTGTTTTGTTTTTTTAAGTCCCTGGGATCTTAAGAAAACCACCCACAGTCAGCTTATGAGCCTGGGTAACTTTATGAATGCCCCAGAGCTCTCAGAATCTTGGGACTAAGAATATTCCAGAAGCTCAGAGCATCCATTCTCTGCGGAGTCAGAAAGTAAATACTGCAGGGCTCTTCAGGTCACGTGGTCTCTGTCAGAACTGCTTGACTCTGTCATTGAAAGTACAAAAATTAGCACAAATAATGCATAAACATAAAGTCATGGCTTTACCCAATAAAAACGATTCATGAACAATAAAATTTGAACGTCACATAATTTTTGTACACTACTAAATATTATTTTATTTCAAACATTAAGAATTGTCTTTAAAGGTCCAATTCTCAGCTGGTAGGACATACCAAAAGGAGATAGCACCCACATGGCACCCATTTGACCATAGTTCTTATCCTCAGTATGCACCATATTTTAGAGAACCATCCAAAGTACATCAACCCTGCATCTTTCACATGACAGAAAGGTGAAAAGAATGTGGACCAGTCAATTACAAATATCTACATGGGAGGGAGCCACGCCCTAACTGGAGGGCTATTGTATACTCACACACAAAGAAGTGCAGAGGCTGCAGAGCTGGAAACCCTGAGCACTGCAGAAGCCCTGAGTGTGCTATAAGCCAACTCCATCTGAACACATTTACAAAAACAACACAAACCCTGACCTGAACCCCCAAGCCTCCAACACACCTTTTATTTTTCTGGCAGCTTTTTCTCTGATCTTTGTTTTTTTATCAAAATAGGCTGAAATATATTACTCTATTTGGAAGTTCTTAATTTTGACAAATGATAGCACAAGATTTTTTTTTAGGTATTCTATTTATATTTTTATATTTATTTTATGTGTATGGACACTTTACCTATACATATGGCTAGCTGTGTACCATAGAATGTGTGTGGTGGTATATTTTATATTTAATAAACTCATTCTGGAATATCAGACAACAGATCTACCCACAGTCAAGCCACGAGGGTTAGAGAGTGGTAAATCTGGCCTTTAATCTCATCACGGGAAAGACCAAGTAGTGACCTACGCCTTTAATCCCATAACTCCAGAGACAGATCTTTCTGTGTTTCTGTGAGTTCAAGGCCTAACTACCAAACTGTAGTATCTCACACTTTTAATCTTAACTCTAGGATTATGATACAGAGTTGAACCCGGAAGTGAAACAACTGGGCAAAGGAGATATTTAAGTAGGCATAGGCAGACAGAGCGGTATTCTGTAGAAATAAGAAGCACCAGGCAGAGGACTCTTGAAGATAGCTTTTACCCAGAGAAGTTAGCTGAGTGAGAATTGACTGTGGTCTTTTTCCTCTCTCTGATATCCCAGCCTTTTCCCCAATATCTGACTCTGAGTTTTCATTAAATACCAACTAGAATTCGTGTTTCACATGTGTGCCTGGTATCTGTAGATACCAGAAGTTGCTAGATGCCTTGGAACTGGAGTTAGGTGGATATGAGCTGCCATGTGGGTGCTGAGTATTAAACCTCTCTAGAAGAACAGCCAGTGCTTTTAGCTGGTAAGCCATCTCTCCAGCCCAACTTTGATCTTTGAAATGGCTTAGGTTATCTGGCATAAGATTCCTACCTCAGTAAGTGCAGACATGGTTGTAGTTCATTGATGTGCTCTGGTTTAGGTGAGTAACAAACTCATAATTCCAGGTACACTAGTATTGGAGACCATCATGTAAATTGCACACTTTAGGGGTTTCAAGTTCTCTTGAAAGGAGAATGGGGTGCTCACAAGAACTTCTCCCATCTCAGACATTTCTGCAGCTCTGGTATTGCCAAGCTTATTTCGGAGAAGAAACAAAGGCTTCTAAGAGTTAAGGACCTAATGGAATCTTATGGATGGTTCTGGGTCCAGATACACCATGCTTAACATGATGGTTTGTGCCAGCAATGTACAGGGCTTTGCTGATACCCATGTGACTTCCTAAACCCCCACATCACAACAGTGCTTTTTAACTAGTTAGTTAATCCATTGCTTCCTTCATTCCTTCCTCTCTCAAACTCAGTTCCCTCAGGTTGATCTGCACCATTGAACAAGAGCCTCGTGTCTCCTTTAGACCTCTACAGGGACTGAGTTTCTTTGCAGTATCCTTCTGACCTCCTTCACTTCATCCCACCTCTCTATGATCAGCTTTTACATCTGAGTAGGAGCCAACATATTTCTTCTGGTTTCTGCCTCACTTGCTTTCTGGCTTTCAAACATATCTGAACCTCTGAACCTGCTCCTTCTAATTACACACACACACACACACACACACACACACACACACACACACACACACACACACATATATGTATATGTATATATATTATGTATATTTCTGTGATGTGAAATCCAAATCCAAACAACAATCTATAATCCTTTTCCCAGACTAAATTATCCAAAGAATAAAATACACAATCTTTACATTATCACCCCCACTTTAACTGCTTTCTTTACAAAATATTTTGAGCATTCAAAATTCAGTAAAACAAACACCATTGAGATTGGAAATGATGTTGAAAGATGAAAACTTTCCCCTGTGTGTATGAGAGTTTAAGTCGGCCTTCCATGTGTGCTGGGTGACCTGATTGTCCAATTCTGTGCAATTTCAACTTTACAACGCCTAAAACTCTTTTCTCTAGGCTATACTAATTTGGGATCTCGCCATGGGCTTGTTTCTTGTTTCCCTATATTATTTTCCTCCCAACTTCAGCAACACTCACTCTATTTATCTGACACTAGGCTTTGTTGACAGGAATGAATGAAACCTCATTTTCCCTCTCCTTTTGCAAATGACTTGGAGCTGTAAGCAGCTCAAATACTTATTTAAAATATAAAATAAAAGGGGAAAGGGATTTGCTGCCAAACCTGATGACCGAAGTTCAATCCCTGGAGCTCACACCATAGAAGGATAGAGCTCACCCCTTCAAGTTCCTCCCTGACCTCCACATGCTGAGTCTTTACTGGATAGTATAGTTTGTGTTACTTCCTTCTATATTTTGGATACTGACCCTGTCCTCACTGTATGGGTGGTAAATGCATTTGAAAGTCTTTAGGTTTTGTCATGCCAATTTAGTTGTAATGTCACAAAAATAAACTGTATTTTTAACACCTTAGGCTTTTCATGTTCTGTTTCAGAAACTCTGTCCTACCTTAGCCTAAATTTTAATGTGGAAATTGCTCCTCTCTTAGTTTTTATACTCATGTTCTTTATCCACTTGGAATTTATTTCACATCGTAATCTGTTTTGCCATGTTGATATTATTCTAGCGCCTTGACTTACTATCCTATCCTATTACATGTCAATCTTCAATACTAGATTTTCTTGGCTTTATTTTTTATCTGAACTGGCTTTTAAGTATTTCACTCTTGTTATGCTAATTTGCCTCCCAGAACCAGTTTTCACACTGCTGTAACAATCTCAGCTTTACCTGGAGACTTGGTATCTTGGGTTTGTCCTGTGTTTTCTGTCTCTGTGTCAAGTGTGGCACCCACTGCATTATACCCCATGTGCGCATGCCTCTCTTTTCCTAGTGAAGATTTACTTCTTTTCATTAATAATATGTTGTTTCAGAACTAAGGCCTTGCACATTTTATGTACTCATTACTTACTGGCCTATGGTTTTGTTATTATTCTAAATGATAACTTTTCAATTATTTTTTTTCTTTTGCCGGAGAACAAAAATGCAATTTATTTTACTCTGTTGCCTTTGTATGCAGTAAGGCTGGAATGAACGCTCTTGTGAGTTTTCATTATTGGTGTGAATATTTTCTTAGATTTTCTCTGCTTAAAATTGGGTTTCAAATTAGAGTAATTGTGTTGCTTTAATTATCTTTGCGCATACATTTATTTTTTAATGTTTTGCACAGTCTGAAACAACCTGTATGATGATGAGTAGGAAACTTAACATTATCTATGTATGTCTTGTTCTTGGTTTAAAAGCAAACCTTAAGTTGTTTTATTGTTAGCATGTTTGGGATTGATACCTATCCCTGTCTTATTTTATTCCTGTTTGCTAATAATATTTTAGAAACTCTGTCTCTGTTTTAACGGTTTTGTTGTTTTTGATCCTTTAAAATTAGTACATTTCTTTCCTTATTGTGAGACATGAGGCATATGTGCGCCGTGGTGCACGTGGAGGTCAGAGGGAAGCCACTTGAAGGGCTGAGCTATCTCCTACTCCGTAAGTTCCAGGAATTAAATTCAGGTCATCAGGCTTGGCAGCAAGTACTTTTACCTACCGAGCCGCCGCACAGACCCTGCCTTGCTTCTTAAATCTTTTAATGAGCAAAATATTTTCATTACATTTTCTAACATGTAAACATCTTGGCATTTCTAGGAAAAACCCTAGTCATCTATACAGATTTTATATATTTATTAATTTTTTAAAATTGTATTCATTTGTGGGGTTAGGCATACAATTTTATTCTCATACTGCCTCATTAAAATATTTTATCTCACTTTAAGATCTTGCCAATGTAATTAAAAATCAACAATTAGACATACTTGTTACTATGAGCGAGTGTAGAGTCTCCTTTTATTTACAAATTTGATGAATACAAACAAATGATTCACCAGTTTTGATCAACATTTTTGTAGATATACCAAGGCTAGGTATCTATACATATGTCTAAAAGACAACTTTATTTCCTTTACTCTGAAATCCCTTTTTCTATCCTTCACTCATCTCTCTGTTGTTTACCAATCTTTTACTTGTGATGAATGTCTTTGAAGAGTAAGTGGATAATCTGAGTTAGTGTCTGGGCTTTACAGTTCCTGGGGCATGCTAGTGTTTTGACATTGTTTATGTAATCAATTGTGTCCATTTGAGAGCATCAATTTTATTATTTTTCTTTTAAAGTATATTGCGTTCAATTCAGAAAATTGTTTTTCAATCTAAGCTCATAAGAATTTTTTCTCCCCCCTTTTCTTGCATTTTTAAATCAGTTTTTAATAGTTAAACAGTTGATCTATTTAAGATTCATCCTAGGGTACAAATTAAAATGAGATGCTAAACCTGATTTTGTGCATCTTAGTTCTGCCATTACAGTCTTAGGTAATTCACAACCCCCCACCCCTTTGACTTAAGGCACTGTTTTCACACTAAATAGCAGCAGTACATCCTTGCTTCCCTTGTCCTGTAGGAAGTGACTGTTCTTCAGTCTCCTTAACTATGCCTATTGCTCTTTGTTGCTTTGTGCCCCTTTTACCATAAACCTTATAGATAAGTGTGGTTTATACTTCTTTCTAAATAGTAAACTCCTTGAGAGTACATCTTCCAGAAAGGTCAACAATACAGTAGTTGGTAAATGCCACCACACCCATCTGTGTCCCCACCTATCCCCAGGTGAGATCCCAGATCTCTACTCTGATGATGAAGTGGAGAACATCGTGAGCAACGTGAGGAATGAGGTGAAAAGCCAAGGACTCATTGACAGCCGGGAGAACTGCTGGAGGTTCTTCATAGACAGAGTCCGGAGACAACTTAAGGTACAGAAAGATTGACTGCCGGGCACGGGCAGAGGTGGCTATAGGACGGGATAAATCGGACACTGTCCCTCTGGACTGCCTCACAAGGAGGTGGTGAAGGTGCACTGTTCTTTCTTGGCTGAGCAGGGCTTCCAGGAGATCATTTTCCTCCAGGAATAGGCGCTCTCATGCACAGAGTATCCCTGGCATTACTGATCTGTTGGCTAGAGGGACAGGCTCAAAGGGGGAAAGTCTATCTCTGATTGGCATGCTTTTTAGTTCTCTTGGGGATAACAATCTGAACAAGTGTCTTCTTGGTTCTCCCTTCTTTTCTGATGTCTCAGGTGACTCTCTGTTTCTCCCCTGTGGGGAACAAATTGAGAATTCGAAGCAGGAAGTTCCCAGCCATTGTGAACTGTACCTCTATCAACTGGTTCCATGAGTGGCCTCAGCAGGCACTGGAGTCTGTGAGCCTCCGCTTCTTACAGAATACGAAGAACATTGAGGTAAGAGAAGAAAGGGTTCCCTTTGGTGTCCACCTCACCTCAGATGTCCAGAGGTCAAGGTTAAAGTTTGGGTTTGGATAGAGCTATTAAGCATAACCTTCCATGCGGAGAAGGATTAGATATCATCTTCAATGTCATTACTTGTGATTTTAGCCTGCAGTGAAACAGTCAATTAGCAAGTTCATGGCCTTTGTCCACACAAGTGTCAACAAGGCATCCCAGTCTTATCTGACCAATGAGCAGCGTTACAACTACACGACTCCCAAGTCCTTTCTGGAGTTCATCAGACTCTACCAGAGCTTGCTGGACAGAAATGGAAAAGAACTCCAGTCCAAGGTGGAACGGCTAGAGAATGGGCTCTTGAAACTGCACAGCACGTCAGCCCAGGTAGGCAGTGTCCCTCTGTCCTCCTATTAAGGAGCAGCCCCAAACCACTGCCCTGAAAGCAAAGGTCTGAAAACCTTCTGGGGTCATTCCAAGCCCCCATAGCATCAGAAAGAAGAGTGAAAGTCAAGAGCATGTTACCCCAGCACAGAAGCAAACATCTTCAGCTCCTGGTCTTCTCTGCCCCCACTCACTGAGGCTGGAATCCTCTGAGGGACTTCCTCCCCTTCCTACTTGCCATCTTTTCCTTCTCTGAATGCCTTTTCCTCTTCACTCGCTGTCCTTCATTTATAGTCTGTTTTAAATTGCTATAACAAAATAGCTGAGGTGGAATACTTTATAAAGAACAGAAAAAAATTTAATTCACAATTTTGAAGATTCAAAAGCACAACACCTACTTGTGCGAGGTGCTAACAAAGTCTATATGGTGGTGGTGACCACACACGGATATGCGCAATACACACAGAAAGGGAATGAAGAGATTTTGGGCTGGCTTTTTAGAGCAATCCATTGTCAAGTGAACCAATCCTGTCCCATGAGACAAGACCGGCATTAATCCATTTATAAGGACACAGGTCTTCTAATCTAGTTGCCTTCTCCAGCGAAGATCACACTTCCAGCACATGAGCATCTGGGGAACACACCACTCCCAAACCACACATCTTTCATACTCAGCACCTAAGTGAATAAATGATGAGAAGAAATGGTTCAGGGCTGTGATAATTTCTCTGTGTGTGTGTGTGCCTGTGTCTGTGTACTGCATTATCTGACAAAGAGCCCTTAAAGCTCATATTTAAATGAATCTTGTCTCATTTCATGTGTTTTCTATACTACTTATAAATAGTTGGTCGTGATAAGAAGGCCTCTTTCATCCTACCCTTTCTTCATTCTTTATTTACTCTTTCAGAAGTAACTGGCTTATCTCTTCCGACCTTCTGGTCTGCCCTTAAGAACTACAACACCTGCTTTACCTCTGCCCATTTTTGTCAAATACCACTTTCCCCTCAAAGTGACCATATCTATCTGCTGTTTATCAGCAGCCAAGCCAGCTGCTAACTGAGGTGGTGGCATTTTAGGAATCTGTACAATTAAAGTGCCATTATGCTCACCCTAATGAACATTGCATGTTCTTGCACATACATGGGCCTCTTGATGAACATCCTGTATTACCAAAAATATCTGGCCCTTTGTCTCCAAATTTTTGCCTTTGGAATTATGCTTTTGAACTCTTATCCCTGGACTTCTCTCTCTTCTCCCTATTTTGATTCATTTATTCAGAATACAATGTATTGAAGGATTTAAGTTCACTCAAGAGGATGACATGAGCCTTGGCGACCTGATAGGAAAGTTCCCCTTCTACTCTGTGGTTCTGTTCATCTGGCCTCTCCTCTAGGAGCAATGAATGGCTAGCTGCACAGTACCTGTGCCCAGATCTGTCATCTTTTCACTGTGGTTTTCATCCTGATGGCCATTTTCTCTGCATTATCGGAGGGGTTTTAAAGTTAATCCCAACAATAATATTTTCATCGTATGTGATATTACTTTTGCTTCATATGCTTGCAGCGTGAATTTTAATTATGCCATTGTACTTTAATGTCCTAACGGCCCCTTCTCAGCTCATCCTTATCAGTGCACGCAATCAGTAAAAATTTATCAATTTTTACTCTGGTTTTCTGCAAATGGGTTTGTGGAATTTTTGTGCCTGTGAATCCAGCTTTGGCTGTGTTATCTCCAGTCTGATGATGGTGTGCTCTTTATCCCCTGGACTACACTACTTCCTTGTTTGCTGTGTGGGTTGGGTTTAATTCTTTCCTTCATTTACCTTTAGGTAAACTGATAGCATTTCAGCATTTGTCATCAAATCCTTTGTGCAGTGACCAACACTCTGTCTATGCGCTCCAGCGCATGGAAGGCTGAAGCAGACAGAACCCAGGCACTGATGTTTTTCCTCATGTGCCTGTGTGCTGTAGGAAGGTTTCGTTTTATTATTTCCTTTCTGTTGCTTTCAATCTCTGAATTGAAGAAGAGAAGAATCAGTATAGTTGCCAGTATAGTGCCAGATTTCCTGATGCCTCCCACGTCCCCCCATTCCTTTCTCTCATTACCACTTAGATGTCCTCATAACATCCTAACATCCTCCACATCTCTCCCAGCACCTCTGCCTCCTCCTCCTCCCCTCTGTTCTGGAAACTGTTGATTTATTTTTGTAGGGAGTGGTAGCCAGGAAGTGAGGGGTGTGAAACATGCCCTGACCTCATGGGGCAGACACTGGTATCTCCTTTGTTCAGATACTGTGTCTTTGAGCAAACAACCAAGAAGGCACAAATACCCATGCTCACAGTAGAAGTGACCTCTATCTAACAAGCCCAAGGTCAGGCGCTCTTATTAGGTAAATCTAGCTCTCCATGTGCATAGTGAAGAATCTCAGACTTGGGTTCAATATCTGCCACCACCAAGAACCAGATTCTCCTTCTGTGTTCTCTACTTCTGTGAGGTCCACTTCTAGCTACTGATTTACACACACCAGAAAATTCCCAGATTCAAGACTGTGTTTACTAAATATTTTTGAAATCTGTCCCCTAAGCTACTTCACCAACTTACTATTTTTTAAATGCTTCTTGGTCTCTCCTCCACTCCAAACAGGCTTCACCATATTCATCCATCTCAGCCCAAATCCCTGGAGCATCCTCAATTCTGCTCACTCCTCTTCCCTTCCACACTCACACCCAAGCTATCAGAGACCCTGATGGCTCAGGCTTCACAGTACACTCCCTGAACTGTCAACCAGCTCACAGTCATCACACTCACAGAGCTCACTCACCAGCTTCTGCTGTCTGCCACCAACTGAGCAGCCAGGGTGATAGATTTCAAACAGAAATCAGACCCTGTCTTCCCTGCTCAAGGACTTATGCTTCTCTTCTCTCCCCAGTGGCTTCCAAAGATCCTCTCTAGGCCTGTCCTCCAGACTCCATTTCCTACTAAGCTATCCCGGCAGCCAGGCTGTCTCCGAACCCTCAGATACACGGGGGATTTCCATCTCTTTTCCTGCCACCTGGACATCTCTCTAGAACCCCATTGCCACAACTTTTGGGTTCAGTTCCACCTTCCCCCTAAGTCATGGAGTATAAACTATCACTCCTTTCCAGTCTTGACCCCATTATTCCACCCTACTACTCCTCTATATGTGCTCCCTTATCTGGAATAATTTATAAGTTACTTGTTAGTTATATAATGTTTGGTCTCTTATCAGTTGGTTACCAGCTCTGTAAGGACAGGAATTCTTGTCTGCTCTATATCCCAAGAACCTAAAAGATGACTGGACAGAGTACACTGATGTATTGGCAGATAGATTAATGAATAAACAGTGTCCAGTGCAGTGTCCCTGCTATGTTCTGGGCCCTTTCATGCTGTTCTACTGTTTTTTTTTTTTTTTTCCATTCAGCTAGTTCCTTTCTGTGTGTCTTCACCAATGCCTACACTTTGTCAACTGATCCTAAGTGGTTTTGCTATCTCTCCTAAAGCACTTTGAAGCTGATTCTAAGTTAATGGAGTTATGCATGCCCTTATCTGTGGTCCGTTCCTCCAATTACATCTTCCCCTGCATATATCATCATCAGTTCTTGGTAGAAAAGAGCAAGATTCATTTATCTTTCATCTCAAAGACCAGTACATGTTAGGTGATCTATGAAATTTGTGATTAAATGGACATGTGAGTATACGGTAGGTGAATAAACCAACGGTTCCCACAGTATCTCTAGGCTTTCAGTAGGGCTGCAGGTTGACTTTTGGCAATGCTGCATGAATGTGAAGCATTCTGTAAATACTTATCAATAGTCATGGATTATTCTTCTACTAAAAGTGGCATCTCTACTCCTAACTCTGGTGTAAGCACTTGATCTATCATTTTTTGGCTGTTTTTTAGGGGGTAGAAGAAGGCTTAATAATACCATCATAATCATGGTAGAAGACTAATAACTTGAATTATATTGTTAACATAATTCTACCACCTGAGTATGACAGCTTTCTGTGATCTTAATCATTGTCAGTACACTAAAAGAATACAGCTCTGACTCAGACAAGATGCTAAGTCATTTATCAATACTTATTATATGAGAAGCAGTTATCATTATGGTGATAATAAAACATGAAAATTGTGTGATAGGGACTAGAGAGGTGGCCCAGTAGTTGGCTCAGTAGTTGTGAGTGCATAGTCCCTTTGCTGAAAATCCAAGTCAGTTCCTAGCAGCTGCATCACTCACAACTGCCTATAATCCAGCTCCAAGGAATCCAACTCCCTTTTCTGGTCTCCATAGGCACCTGTACTTATAGGTGCACATACCCAGACATGGAAACAAGAAAATGCATGTGTTGGAATGAAAAAAAATAAATAACCCCTCTATAGGCCCATAGAAAGTAGCACTATTAGGAAGTGTGTCCAAATAGTGGATAGTTGAGGTAGATATAGCCTTGTTGCAGAAAATGTATCAGTGTGGGAGCAGGCTATAAGGACTCATATGCTCAAGCTATCCATAGTGTGATGCTCAGCCTCCTTCTGCTGCCTTCAGATCAAGATGTAGAACTCTTGGCTCCTTCTCCAGCACCATGCCTGCCTGAGTATCACCATGTCCTGCCATAATGATAATGAACTAAACCTCTGAACTGTAAGCCAGCCCAAATTAAAAGTTTTCATTTATAAGAGTAGCCATGGTCATGGAGTCTTTTCACAGCAATAGAAATCCCAACTAAGACACATATAATTTAAAATAAATAATATTTTTAGAAAGTTGTACAATAGTTTAATATTGATTAGCTTCAGATGTATGATTTTGTACTAAGATCTGATCAGATATGTAGCTTTTATTGTGCAACTGAATTTAACTTTTATTTGACTCATCATTTTCAATTACAACACCAATGCTCTTAATTTCAAATTTTAGCATGATTTATCCCCTCTGGGTCTAGAGCTTAGGTATTCAGGGGCTGCATATATACTGGGAGCTCAGTCCCCATTCTGTTTGCATTAAGAAATATTTAAGAAGTGGAACATAATGCGAGGTAATTATATCATTGGGTGGCAAATGTAGAGGTATTAATAGCTTCTGGGAGTTTAGTTACTGAAATGGTGGGTTGCTCTTTTTTTTTTTGGTTGGTTGGAGGTTTTGGTTGTGATTCTCATATTTTGAAGCATCTTCTCACTTGGAGTTTTAGCCCAGGCTAACCTCAAAGTCATAGTGATTCTTCCACCTCAGCATCCCACATGCTGGGATTATGAACCACCACAGCTGATAAAACTGCTATATGTGCTTACCTTCCTCTATACACAGCCAGTCCACTTCTCTACCACATTGTGATGCAGCCAGGAGAGCTTCACCAGGACATTGGTGCCTCTACCCACCAGAATCATAAGCCAAGTCATAAACCTCCTTATCTTGTAACTTTTCTGGTTTCAAGCATTTTCTTACAGCAATAAAACAAATTTTCAAGCTCAGTATTGGGGCTATAAAGATTTCTCAGAAGTTAAGATTTCTCACTGCTCTTCCAGATGACCTGAATTCAGTCCTTTGCATCTCACAATCACCTGTAACTCTAGGTCTATGGGAGTTGATGCCCCCTGCTGATCTCAGCAGGCACCCACACACACACACACAGTATACACACAACACACAAACACAAATAAAAATAAATAAATCTTTATTTAAGCCTAGTATTTGGAAGTGAGTCACCTCAGAGTTCAAACTCCACCTCATGGGTATTTTCCTCAGTTGGGTCTTTACCTCCTTTTCGTGCTGGTGGTATGCAGGTTCAGGAGACAGATGACAAGCCTCATGGTGTACATCATCTTAAAGTCCTCATTGTCTCTCATGTAGGCCTTTGGGTGGTATCTTATTCTGCTTTTGCATCAACTTCAACTGAAGTCTTGGTATAAACAGTGTTCTCCCCTCTTGATTTTGTCAGAGAACCCATCCTGACTCAGGAGGGGGTTGGTGGTCTCAAGAAATATGCAGTAAAGACTCAGTTCCCAGCATACAGTATTTAATCCACAGATAACACTTGGGAGGGTTTTTTTTTTAAAAAAAAAAAATTCTTTTACTTCCCTATTATTTTATAGTTTTGAAAGTACGATGTAATGTTATTTGTGTATATTGGATTCAGTTTGCACGTGGGGTTGTCAAGTAATGTCAGGAATTAAAGATAACAAAAGGTGGTGGCTCAGTGACATTCATCCTTTTATTTACAAAGTGAAAAATATAACTCAAATGTATGCACAAGAATACAAAAATGAAAGAGTGTAAAGGGAGGGAGAGAAGAAGGAGGATGAGAAGGGAACAGAGGGGAAAAATAAATATATGAAGTTCCCAATCACATGATAGACATGCCCAGCCACTTACCACTTGTAGATTCCAAGTACTCACACTATGACTAGAGTAGGTGTAGAGCTCAGTGCTAGAACATTTACCTAGTTGGCACAAGGGCCTGAGTTTTAATATCTACCATGATAGAAAAAGAAAACTTGTCAGGGGTGTGATCTGGTTGTCATGGTGCATGACTATAATTCCAAATTGTCATGTACATATCTGTAATCCCAGGTTGTAATGGCACATGCCTATAATCCCAGGCTGTCATGTGCATGTCTGTAATGCCAGGCTGCAATATTGCATGCCTATAATCCCAGGATGTCATGGTGTATACCTGTAATCCCAGGCTGTGATGGTGTATGCCTATAAACCTAGGCTGTCATGGTGCATACCTATAATCCCAAGCTGTGATGGTGCATGCCTATAATCCCAGGCTGTCATGGTGCATGCCTGTAATGTCAGGCTGTCATGGTGCATGCCTATAATCCAAGGCTGTCATGTTGCCTATAATCCCAACACTTAGGAAGTTGTGGTTGAATGATCCTTAGCTTGAGACTGGCCTGAACTATACAGGGAGGCCCTGTTTCGAAACGCCAGCAAAAAATGTGTCTAAGCCAAACTGAGGTGTGCTAGTACACCCTGGAGTTTGAAGATTTAGTTTGCTAAAAAGGGATATACAATATCTTAGCAGTTTTCTATAATTATGCATTAAAATCACAAGTTGCCTGTGTTGGTTAAATACAGTGTAGTGTTGTAATTTTTTTAATTACATGATATAGTTATTATGATTCTTTTGATAACTAACCAACCAAAATTTAAGTTGGTTTAAGAAAAACAAAACAAAATTTAAAATATGACTTGATTCATGCAACTGAAATATCATGTAGAGCTGAATTTGGATCAGGCTGGCACAAGCTTCTCACATTAGGCCCTTGTACATTGTGGCTTCCTCTACTCCTTGGCTGCCTTTTTTGTCACACATGCTCAAACAGGTGACCTCTTATCCTGTGGCAACCTCAGGTTTATATGATGCCTGCTTGGCCACCAACCCCAGGATTTTTAGCCATGTTCCCAAGTGAGAAACCATTGGCTCTGATGAGCCACTATGCCTAAAGTCAAACATTCTCTATGATCTGGATCCTCATTGGTCAACCCAGAGTCAAATGGCACCATCCTAATTATAAGGACTCTGTGAGCGTGAGTGTTCTCCAATGCAAACACTTAACTCCACTCCCTAAATAGAGATAAAACCTTTTACTAGATAAACATGCTGGTAGAGAGGGGATGCATCTGTGTCTGAGAGGGAAGATACCTTAAAGTCTGTGGTAGTTTGAATGAGATGTTCGTAGTCTCAGGCATTCAAACACTTAGTCCTCAGTGGTGATTCTATTTGAGGAGGCTTAGGAGGTGTGGCTTTGCTGAAGGAAGTACATCACTAGGAGGAGGGGAGCAGGCTTTGAGGTTCAAAAGCCTCCCATCCCCAGAATGCTCTCTCTGCTTCTTCTTCTTGTGGTTCAAAATTTAAGTAAGCCTACAGCTCTGTAAGTCGGCTTGCTGCCATGTCTTCCTCCCATGATGGTGAGAATGCTTCTCCCTATGGAACCATGAGCCCCAAATAATAGTCCCTTGCTTCTATAATTTATCATTCTATCACAGCAACAGAAAAGTGGCTAATGCAAACTCCAAATTCTCACAGGAAGAGCTGACTGATTGTAGAGAATGGATGAGGTAGAAAGATGCCTGGACTCCATCCCTTGTGGGAGTGTCTGTTCCTACTGGCTATCCTAAGCTTTCCTTTCCAGTGAGTTATCTAGTCACAGCCCTCCCCAAGCACCTGAAGCTACAGGATGTCAGTGTGTTACCCCTCACCCTGGACAACTCTGGGAAGATGCATGTTCTTTTTTTTTTTCCAGGAAATATGCGTCTTCTCAGCTCCTGTAATTCCCAACATCATTCCTGAGGTTCTGGGACTCAGGGAGGGGCCAAGAGAAGTTAAACCTCTCTCTTTGGCACTATATGCTTGGTCCTTAAACTCCCAAGGTCTGCAGACAGCCTTGGTACACCTTCACCAGCTCATCAGGTGTTTCCCTGAAAATGGAGCAGGACTCTGATTCATAGTGCTGGCAGTACTGTGGCACTAACCTTCTCTGGGTTCCTGAGATCTTCTTAATATTCCCATTTTGGTAGCATTAAGTAAGGAAACATGCAAAGTATGGTTTGTTTAAGCCAGGCTCCTCTTATTTGTTTGTTTGTTTTTTTAACCAAGGAAGAATCCTAAAATGAACCTGAGCTCCCTGTTGGTGGTGGTAGTGGGGAGTGGCCTCCTTCTGACTGCAGGACCCTGCTGTCACTCTACACCCCGTTTAAGAGCTATTAAACGCCTATTCATAGTGAAGAGGATTATTTACCTTGGGCTTGAGGTCACAGCCATATCTGCAATCAGCAAAACAAAACCACCACAAAGAAAAAAGAAGAGAAGAAAAAAAAAACCCTTCAATTTTCTCAAATCTCTCAAGATTTAAAAAGAAACAAAAAGTTACTGGTGTGTTGCTGACTGGGTGATTATGCAGCTCAATCATTTTGATTTACAATTGCATCTTTGTCCTTGGAGAAGTAACTCGGCAGCTGAACAACGGGAGATGGAAGCAGATTAACCTTCCAACTCGTGAATATAAGACACATTCCAAGGAGCAGCCTCTATTTGAGGTTAAAACAGGCTCTGGGTTCCATGAATACACAAAATTAAAGAACATTCTTTTTTGCCCCCTCCTTTTCTTTCTTTTGATCTGCTATGAAAGGGGAATTATCAGAGGCGTCTAAGCCTCAGTTTTATTTTTTGACTTATGCATTTTGCATCATAAAGCACTTGAATCTGTCTGACATGTTCCAGGAGCTCCAGAGTAATCTGTGGTTGTTGCATGCAATAGACCGCAAGAAAATGAGAGGCAAGAGGTCAGCCTGCAATGTAAGGTTTATGAGCCATACTGCAAATACAAACGACTTCTTAGCTTTTCAGAATAAATAGGTCTGTCTTCCCTTTGCACTTGAAAAGGCCATTACACTAGATGAGCCAGTCTCAAAACCTAGGCTAGCATCGGAAGCCACAGAAGCCATGAGGCCTCACCTTTAGAGTTTCTGGCTCAGTGGGGGTTGGAGGAGGACCTGAGTGTTTGCACAGTTAACTCACTTGTTCCTTGATGATCCTAATGTTGATGCTGACGATGCTGACCCAGTGAGCCTCGTCTCAAACCATCACTCCGCTGATCTGAAGAGACACAGAAAACCAGACTCTCTCCCATTCACTCACAAGGCTTCATTATGACTCCAGGTGACATCTGACATCAGAGGCTGTGTGGAGAATCTGGCTAGCTAGGGCCATTGGTACTTTGGCTGTCTAATCTTTATATGATCATTCATTTGTAGTTAAGGATTATAGAAGATGGTAAAGACTAACCAAGTGGAAGCTTCCCAAAGCCTCCAAATCGGAGCCTATTGACTGCAAGAGAGCCTGGCACCACAGCTGTGTCTGTCTTCAGCCAAGGCAGGGGAGAGGAAGGGAGCTTTGTAGTCTAGAAAGAGAAGGCCCTGACTAGAGTCTTGTTCACCTAGGGAAGTGGAGGCAGGCTTCCCTAGAAAGCACCGTTCTATGGGTTGGAATAGGGTTTTCCATGGACCTGCATTGGAAGTAACAATAATAATAATAATAATAATAATAATAATAATAATAATAATAATAATCAGCTTCTGGCGATTGAGAGTAACTGCCATATTGCTGTGGGACTCACTACTTATCTTTCTGGATTGTAGCTACAAGATATCAATCCGACTGCCTGCAGCTCGAAACAGGCTGGCTTCCTGAGGCAGTTGATAGTTTCAGGGGTCTCCCTTTCATTTGTTCGAGGAGTGGAGGGGCAGTGAATGGTTTGTTACATCTCTCTTCTCTCGTTTCTCTTGACGGTAAGGAGTTGTCTCCCCAGATAGTTGCTAGAGGTCATGGGTCAGGCTTGTCCTTGTTTGTATACAAGGCCTGGACATTCGTTCACATACTTGGTTTCTCAGACTACAGAGAAGACTTTCCCTTTTGTGGATCTTCAGCACATTTGGCACACTCAATTTTAATTACATAACTACTGGCCCTTGCTAAGGAGCTATCACAGGGAAGTATGATTGTAGACACATAAGGGCTTAATAATAATAATATTTTAGACTTACATGAAAAAGAATCGAGTTTCATCATGGCCTCTTCATGCATCATCACACATTTTTTCTCATGACCCTCCCCGACTACCATTGTACTAGGTGCTTTCTGTCAACTTAACACACATTAGAGACATCTGGGAAGAGGGACCTTCAACTGAGCAATTGTGGACACATCTGTGGAGCATGTTCCTAATTGCTAATAGGTGAAGGAGGGCCCAACCCACTACTGGTGGCGCCAACCCTAGGCTGGTGGTTCTGAGTCCTTATAAGAAAAGCAGCTGAAAAAGTCTGAAAAGCAAGTCAATGAGCAATGTCCTCCACGGTCTCTGTTCCTGCTTTGAGCTCCTGCCCTGGCTTCTTTTTAAAGGACAGTAACATGTAAGATAAACCCTTTCCTCCTCCCAAGCTTCTTTTAGCTTTACTTCATTCTAGTTTCTGCCTCTATATTTATTTCATTACTCTTTATTTACACCTCTATTAAGACCTCTTCCTCCCCTCTCATAAACCCCGTTATAACAAAAGCCACAGGAAGGGAAGGGGAAGTGGGGGAGGGAAGAGATTTTAAAGCTCAGATCTACATATAAAAGAAAACCTGCTACTCTTCTGACTCTGGTTTATTTTGCTGTAAGTAATTATTTTCAGTTTCACCAAATTTTCTGCAAGTGGCTGAATAAAGTTCCGTTGTGTTTATATATACTACATTCACCAGTTGATGGAAGCCTAGGCTTATTCCATTTCCTGGTTATCGTGAATTGTACAAGCAGCAAACATGGATGTAGGCCCATGGAGTCATAAAGGACATAAGAACTAATTCAGTGGGGCCTCCCATATCATTTGGTCATCAAGGAGAAGGTCCTAGGTATGTGGATTTTAGGAGAGTCCACCACACTTAAGGGTATCCTGCATGCCTTCCTCCGCCCCCCCCCCCCCACCCAGTTCAGAGAATTTGCTTCCCCTTGAGAATGCAGCATTTCACCTCTGTATATGAATGGGCTCTCGGTTCTATTCTGCAGCATTAGGTCCATGGAACCATGAGCACCTTCTCTCTGGTCTGCTCCTGATGGATGGGCCCTGTGTTCTCTGATGCAGGTGGATGGTCTGAAAGCCAAGCTTGCCACCCAGGAGGTGGAGCTGAAGCAAAAGAACGAAGATGCTGACAAGCTGATTCAGGTGGTGGGTGTGGAGACCACCAAGGTGAGCAGAGAGAAAGCCGTTGCAGACGAGGAGGAGCAGAAGGTGGCCCTGATCATGCTGGAGGTGCAGCAAAAGCAGAGAGACTGTGAAGAGGACCTGGCTAAGGCAGAGCCAGCCCTTATGGCAGCCCAGGCAGCCCTCAACACTCTCAACAAGGTAGGACAGCCAGGCAAGCTTGCCCACCTTTCACACCTACCACCTGGTCCTCATAAGTGATATAGGGCACATCTGGGAGGGCTGATGGTGGGTCCCTAAGCAGCTTCAGCTGCTGTTTCTTCATTAGGTAAATAAACATCAGTTTAAATGGACTGCATGATAGAGCCCAAGAACTATCAAAAAAAATCCTAAAATCATGAATCTTAGAAACAAACCAAAAGAACATGAAATATCAATTAGTCCAGCCTCCTCAGTTCACAGACGAGAAATTAAAGACCCAGTGAGGAGTTTTACATGTTGATGGTCACAAATTTTGAGAGCTGGGACTTTGAATTCAAGTCTTTAGAACTCAGTACCAGAGGTTTCTATGGTATGTAAGCCAGGGTCATTTTTCCTACGAGTCACCACAGACCACACAGATTGGTAGTACTCAACTTAAACATTTAAACTCTGGGACTTAAAAGAAGACGATGGTTCCAAACTATATTAACATACACACACACACACACACACACACACACACACACACACACACACACACACACACAAACAAAATTAATACCTATTCAACTAGGTGGCAAAAGCAAAATTGGGCACAAACTAAGTTTGACTCATATTTGGTGTGCAAAGTGTGACTTTGAGATGTATTCATCAAAATATCTTTAAGTTTACTCTGTGGGTAAACTTTACTCCATTTTAATGATTAACATCCCCATTTGTTAACCATGACTGAAAAGCAAAGGAGGAAGGGAAGGAATGGGTGAGCAGACACACTTGCTATCAGGTGATGCAGGCAAAGGACTGGGTGCCGATCTTTACATTCAGATGCCTACAGTGGTACCTGAGAGAGTCTGTTCCCATCTTTGAGACCTCTCCCCTATGTACAGCTTCCTCCTGATCTTCCTGGGGCTCTGGCAATTTACTTCACCCTATTAATGAGCCTCTTACAGCAGATCTAAGAAAACATTTGGCAGGTCTGCCAGGCAAGTGGCTTGCTCACTTCTCATCTACTGGAGACACCTATGTCTCTGTGTTTTTTTCCAAGTAAGTTGGATTTTTCCATAGTATTTTTTCTGTTTCTTATTTAAATTTTTTCATGCAATACATTTTGATCATATTTTTCCTCCCCCAGCTGCTCTCTGATCTCGCCACATCCCTAACCACTCAGCTTGTATTCTTTTTTTCTTTCTCTCTCAAAATAAACAAAAAACAATAAGAAAAAAAAAAGTGCACACACAAAGAAAACATGGAGTTCCTTTTGTGTTGGCCAACTATTCCTGGGCATGGGACCTGCCCTGGAATGTTGTTCATATACCCAGTGTTACTATGATGTGGGATGTCTTTCTGTACACTGTAAATTACCACTGGAGAACAAAGGAACTGTTTTGGGCTATGGCAAGCCAGCTTATAGGCAGGTGGAAAATCCAGATATAAATAAAGGGGAAGGATGGGGAGTCACTCAGAGATGCAATTCAGCCACCAAAGGAGCAAGAGGTTTTGGAACACTAGCCACAAGGCAAGACATAGATTAATAGAAATGGATTAAATTTAAAGAGCTGGCAAGTAATAAGCCTGAGCCATAAGCCAAACAGCTTGTAATTCATATAAGACTTTATGTGCTTATTTGGGATGGCTGGTCCATATCTCAGGGCTAGGCTGGGCCACAAACTCCTACTACATTACTCTGTTTTAGAAAACTAAATTTTTTCCCTTTCTCAATAAGTATCAAATCAATTGCAAATAGCTTCTTGGTTAGAAGTAGGTCACTGTGTCCACTTCCCTTATCAGTGCTTGGATTTTGTGTGTTTGAACCTATGCAAGATTTTGTGCACAGTCTCTGCAAGATCAAATGTGTATCAGTCCCGTTGTGCCAGCTTTTTCCTTAATTATATCACCCATGTCAGCCTTCAGGCTTTCAATTAGATGTCATTCAACACCACCACATGCCCCCATGCTCATTTTACTCCACCTAAACCCTACCCATATTTTAAAACAAAAACTCTCTCTTCTGATTTTTATATTACACACAAAAAGAAGTATAAATATACCCCTAGCTTGTTCCCTGATAATTTCTAACTAAGAAAATTTGCATATTTCTTAAGATCTTGTGACACAGGGATTACATTTCCTAAATGGGCTGGAGAAAATATAGTGTATTTACATGCTACTTTCCCAGGCATCTATCTTCACTGAGGCTCTGCCTCATTTGCTAATATGAAGCAATAATGATATAATGCCCCCCCATTGTTAGATTGACTAGATGAGATAATGTCTGAAAACTAGGTAATCAATAACAGTAACTAAGAAAAACTTGCCTGCTGTCAATATAGTCATAATCAAAATAATCACTTCGATTTTCATAAAACGTGGAAGAAGCGAACACCCGCCAATTCTCTGGTTGGTTGTTTAGGTGACAGATTGGTAGATAGAAATAAATACAGAGGGTAAGTCAATAACTCGAGAAGGGATGGACTCAAATCACCCTGGATCCCTCTGCCACAAAGGAGGTGAAGTGCGTGTTTAATCACAGCCTGTTGCAGACAGCAGAGTAAGTCATTTCCTTTACCCAGCTGCATGGGACGGTGCAGCTTTTTCTTCCTATGGCACAGAGAGGATGATGGGGATTAGTGGGCTCTTTGTTATACATAAATAGATACGTCCATCTATTAGAGTTTGATCAATGCTATGCTTACAGTATATCTAGGATCCAAATGTTTGAAAAATCTCTCCTGCATCTACATGATGGAAGCACCTTCACCCTCTGGTGCTGTGTCCATCTTTGCCACAGTGTAGCTTCAAAGCAATCTGAGATCTTCTCTTCCCTTTATTAAACACTGACAAATAGCAAGGGTGTTTGTTTATGGGGGTTTATATATATATATATATATATATATGTATGTATGTATATATGTATATATATATATATACATATGAGGAATGATTAAATTAATCTAATTATCATATGCCTCAATATTTAACAGCTTTGTGCTGATAAAATTTGAAATTTATTCTATTTGTGTTACAAAAATATATAGCCCTTAACTATTAACTATATATTTGCCATAGTATGATAGATCTCAAATGCTGATTCTGTGATATTAAGTCCCGCATACTATCCTCGTCCATCTGATTTTTGGAAGTCACTGCTACAATCCCTACTTATGTGAGTTTAGTTGTTTTAAATTCTACACATAAATAATATCATGTAATGATGCCTGCCTTTCTTTGTTTGGTTCATTTCATGTAGCATAATGTTTTTCAATTACATCCACCTTCTCACAAATGACAGATTTTCATATTATCTGCCGCATCTAATTTTCCTACTGTGGCCACTGGGAATATGGCACAGCAATGAACATGGAGGTACAAGCATTTCATTGCTGAACTGATTTTAGAGCATTCGTGTAAATGCTCACAAATGGATTGTTGGATCAGTCAGTGACTATTAGGGTTTTCCTGAGACATCTCTGTGTTGTTTTCCATAAAGTCTGTATTACTCTACAATCCCATCAGGAGTGTACAAGGGTTTCCCTTTCTCTGCACCCCTGTTGGAAGGAGGCCCCATCATCAAATCCCTCTAAGAAGTTGGGATGAAGTGTATTTTAGCTTGTGTTTCCCTGATGATGTCAAGACTCATAGCCATGAGCCCTTCACAAGTCTTCACTTCAAACTATTTATCACTTTTAACCATTACTTGAATGATTGCTTTCTGTCTATGGAGTTGTTCATCTCCATAGATTTTAGATGTCAGCTCCAAATCAGTATGTGGGTTGCAGATATTTTCTACCAGTCTGCAAATTTTCCTCTGACTTCATTAAGTGTTTTTTAAAATCTATGTTCATTTTTTGCCTCTGTTTCAAGGATCAAATCTAAAGATCATTGTCCAAAACAATGTTGTGAAATTCTTCCCTAGTTTAATGTCTATTGGTTTTACAACCTCAGCTCTTAAACTTGAATCTTTAAGTATTATGGGTTGGTTTTTATATGTGCCTAAATGTTCTGTTTCAATTCTTTACATTTGAAGACCCAGTTTTCTCACATCATTTATTAGATGAGCCAGCTGAATAATCTTGACATTTTTATATTATCAACTGGCCATAGACTGGTAGGCTCAATTCTGGGTGTTGGGTTCCACTGGTCAAATTGTTTATTTTTATGCCAGTACCATATGATTTTAATTAATATCACTTTATGGTATACTTTGTAGACTAGATAGTTTACTTTGTATGGTATATCTTACCCATGCCTTTACTATTTGTGACTCTTTTATAGTTTCCAGTGTTCTGTTCTCTTACCAACTTGGTTAATTTAGTCCAAGTGCTTGCGCATCTATCGTAAATGGGATTTGTGACAGTTTCAATGAGTATGGCCCCCATAGGCTCATGTGCTCAAATGTTCATCCCCAGTTTGGGAAGAATGAGAAGGTATGGTTCTGTTTAAAGAAATGTGTCACTGGGCACCCCCAGTGGGCTTTGAGGTTTCAAAGTTCACACCAAGCCTGTGTGTGTGTGTGTGTGTGTGTGTGTGTGTGTGTGTGTGCCTGCTGCCTATAAATCAGGATGTAGCTCTCAGCTGCTTCTTAAACATCATACCTGCCTGCTGTCATATTCCCCACCATGATTATAATGGATTAACCATCTGAAACCGTAAGCAAGTCCCAATCAAATGCTTTCTTCTATAAGTTGTCTCAGTTATGGTGTCTCTTCACAGCAGTAGAACAGTAACTGAGGCGGGATTATTCTCCCGGTTTCCTTTTGGGAACAGTCATTGTCATTGTGGAGAAATTCTGTTGGTGCTTGTGCCCTGACATGTCTGTGTCCTACAACTCTCCTAGACGTGTATTAGTCTCACCAGTTTGTTAGTGGCTTGTCTAAATTCTGTATATGGTATTGTGTGGTCAGCAAACAGCAGCAGTTTACTGCGCCCTTTCCTACGTGTGTGCCTTTATTTCCTTATAACTTTACTTCTCCTAAAAGGACCTCAGCTCCTGTGTTGAATGCAAGTGGTAAGATCGTGTTGTCCTCTTTTAAGCCACTCATGCCCCAATAATCAACTGCGACTCTTTCTCTACTGGCAGGGGGCAGCCGCAAAGGCCGAAGCTGGAATGAAGTGTGCCGCCATCTTGTTGAGGACTCTCTCTTAAAAAAAAAAAAAAAAAAAAAAAAAAAATTCTTTGTTCGTCAAAGATATTAGGCTATTGGGCTGTTGTTTTCTTGTGAAGTCCTTTCTCCATTTGGTGTCTGAGTAATGCTGGCTTCAGAAAGCGATTAGAAAGTATTTCTTCCTCTGTGGTTCTGGGGGGTTTGAGGTTTTTTTGTTTTGTGTTGTATTTTCAAGAAGAGTTTACAGTGTGTTGTTGTGAAGTTATCTTGAAAGGTTTTGTGGAATTCATCACTGAACCCAACTTTACTTGAGAGAGGAGTTTTAGAACCGAGTCTCCTGGTTCATTATCAGTCTATTCCTATGCTCTCTTTCTTCATAACCTATTCTCTTATATACAAGTTTGTCCATTTCTCCTAGCTCATCCCACTTGGAGACTATGACTGTTTAAGGTATTCTCTTACGATATTTATAGCAGTAGTGTTTTTACATCAGGAGCGTGAACCTCCACTAATTTTTCCTTCATGTTTAAAATACGGTCCAAAGTGGTCATCATGACTGAAAGGCACTATGAAACTTCTTCTGTCACATTGACTGCTGTGTCTTCCTTTGCTATTCTTCCCCTGCCCACACTGATCTCTCTCTGCACGTCCATTACTCCAGCCACAGCCAGGAGCTCTAAATAAACCCCTGCAGAGTGTTCATTTCCTCGTCCACTGCTCGTTTTACAGATAGTTTCTCAAATTACCTTAAATAAAAATATCAATTTCAGAAAATTAAAGAATACATGAAAACAGATCATTGATAGCAATGTTAATACTTATATATACATAAGTCTTATGTCATCATTTAGAGAGAAAAGTCACTAAAGGCAACAAAATAATAAATATTTGGAATCAAAATCAATATTTGGAGAAAACATATGCACAAGCATGCTCTTTGTTGATAAGGTATGGAAGTGATAGTGAAGTATATGTAGTAGCCTCTGGGGGGCAATAACCGGGGTATATAGGCTTGCATATATACCGTGGTCCTTAGTCTTCTGCTCCTATTAAGGTGTATAAGCTGTGTGTTTACAGAAACAAACCTTTTCAATGAGAGCATGGATGAGAACAGAGCTAACTGCCTGACCAGATAGGAAACAGAAAAGAAGGCACATTAGCATATCTTATTGGGACAGAATCAGTGGTAGGAAGTTATATCTCAACTTAGGAAAAGGCTTGCATAAATATGGACATGATATGAGTGAGCTCTGAATATAGAAGTGAGTCTGATGTTGCTGAGACAGGAAGGGCTGTAAAGATGGACCGATTAACACCGGGGTTTACCCTCGGCAGGCGGCAAGGGTCAAACGGCTCTTCATTTGTTTGTTTTGATAGAGTAAGATGGACTAAGGTGGTTTATATGTAGTTTTAACTAAAACACTGCGTCATGATCTGAAGGGTTCCTGGATATTATCCCCCAAACCCTTTGGCATTCCCAGGACTCTGGCGCTTAAGAACCATTTCCCTGCTTGCTTATTATTCTCAAAGTTAAAAATAAATCTTTAGCCAATGCATAAACAATACCTGTAAATCAGAGCTCAGTAGTAACTACATAGTCTATCTCCATCGTGGCAGTTTTATTTTGCTTTTATTACTCAGATGAAATAAATCCAGTGTAACTTTCCCTGCCTTAGTTTCAGAGTATTTTATCTTTTAATGTCATGGCCTTTTCCCCTCCACCTGCAAATTTCTATATTCTGTGCATTTTTACAGTGTATTTGTTTTATTATACATATAATATTCAGTGGTGTTTGTATCACTGAATAATTTAAACTGCAGAGAATCCACAGGGTCAAATATAAAGTCCTTCTCATTTCCCTCTAGCCACAGCTTTTCCCCCAAAGGATCCCCTGTAACAATTCAGGGGTCTCCACCCTAGAAATTCTTTATGCATTCATAGTTCTGGAAGCACACATATAGAATATATTATATTTTGAGGTAGGTGTAGTGCACACCCATAATCCCAACATTTAGGAAGCAGAAGCAGAAAGATTGATGGAAACTCAAAGCTAGGGCTACATAGAATGTTCCAGCCTCACTAGAGCTATCAAAAGAAGAAGTATGTAAATATAAATGCAAGCCAATGATACTAATTTAATTTCTCTTTTGATGATATATATTCGGGTTATGAAAACATGATGTTTTAATGTATGTAATGAAATAATCAAGAAAACTAACAAAGCCATCATTTCACAGGCTTCTAATATGGTACATGTCTTAGTTTTATTCTCCTCTTGCTATGATGGAAAGCCCTGAGAGAAGCAACTTAAAGGCAAAGAGGTTTCTTTTAGCTCACAGTTCCCTGTGACAGTCCATCATGGCAAATGTCACAGTTGCAGGAGCCTGAAATGGCTGGTCACAAGGAACCTATAGTCGAGATGGCAGAGAGCAAGGAATGAATGCTTGGGCAACTCAGCTTCCTTTCTCTAATACAGTCCTGAATTCTGTGCCTGTGCAATGATCCTGTCCACAGCATGATGGGCCTTTCATATCTATTAATATAATCAAGATATTCCTCCACAGGCGTGCCCAGAGGCCCACTTCACAGGTGAATCCAGACTCTATCAGATTGACAATGAGCACTAACCATCTCTATTAGGGTTTCTATTGCTGTGATAAATATCATAACCAAAAACAACTTGTAGGTGTGGGTAGGAATTGTACCTTAGGACTCCAGGATCACCCTCCATCACTGAAAAGAGCAAGAGAAGGAGCTCAAGGCAGGTGCTGATGCTGTGAGAGGGGATGCTATTGGCTTGCTCACTCACACGTCCCATGTTTGGCTTGCTCTATATTGTATTGGTTCATCTAGCACTGAGCACTTAGGGTTTGTTTGTTTTTCCATGATGAAAATAAACATATACATCATATCTTAAACTGCAAGTCATTTGGGAGGTCAGATAAATACAGTTCTTTGGTTGAACAATTTGACAGTGCATAGTGTCCTTTCCAAAGATCATCCAAAGTGTAACTTCTGGGACATGTGAAATGTTAGTGCATATAGGAAGGGTGGTTTTACAGATATGGTTCAGTGGAGGACCCTGGGGTGGGACATCTTCCTGGCTTGTCCTGGCGGACTCCGCTTATAATCAACAAGATCTGCAGAAGTGGGAATCAGGAAAGCCAAAGAGGTAGAGTGATGTGCAGGGAAGATGCTGTGATGCAGGCCCTGAGCAGGGCAGTGAGGGCAAGCGTGAGGAGCCTGGAGAGGCATGGAATGTGTTCACGCAGCTTCGGAGGGAGCCAGCCCTTCCAACATTTCATTTTCATGTTGTGCTTCCAGAACTGTAAGATAACAAATCTGGATGTTTTGAAATCACTGAGTTTCAGAAGCAATAAGAAACCCAACATGTTCTTTTTTAATAAACACTGCCTGGTTTCTGTTCAAGGTGGCTGCTCTTGTCAATAATACAAAGACAGATTTTCCCTATCTCTTTGCTGCCCTTGGATATTTTTAGACATTTTAGTTTTCCTCAAAGAAATGAGTCAAAATTTACTTTCAATTTTAAAGTTTCACTTATACAGGGCATATATCCACATATTTAGATTTTTCTTCTCCATTTGCTAGTAAGAGTTTTGACCCTTTTTCTTTTTATAACTTTAATTTTGAGATTACAATATAATTACAGTATTTCTCCCTTCCTTTCCTCCTTCCAAACCCTCCCATATGCCCCTCCCCGCTCTCCCTCAAATTGTAAACTAGTTATTACTGCATGCATATAGGTATTTTTATACACACACACACACACACACACACACACACACACACATACATATTCCAAGTTATAACCTTTTGAGTCCATGTAATGGTATGTGCTTGTATGTATGTTTTTGGGTCTGACCACTTGGTGCTGGACAACAAATCATTGTGTTCTTCCCAGAGAAGACTATCTTTCCTGCTCTCAGTTTTACTCAGTTGCCTATTGCTCTTTGTGTAGGGTTAAGGCCTCATGGGCTTTTCCCCATCGACTTTGGCATGTCTATATTGGTGTTGTCCTTGATCAGCTCATGTT
Organism: Phyllotis vaccarum; assembly: GCA_033318265.1. Classification (NCBI taxonomy): domain Eukaryota; kingdom Metazoa; phylum Chordata; class Mammalia; order Rodentia; family Cricetidae; genus Phyllotis; species Phyllotis vaccarum. The sequence continues at coordinate 15,872,258 of JARWLC010000003.1, forward strand.
TGGGTGGGTCATGTTGGTAAGACTTTATGGGTATAACTTTTGACGTTACTAAGAGACACAATCTCACAGAAAATCCCTGATTCTTCGTTCTGCCCCCTTTCACAATACTCCCTGGGCTATAGGTGCAGAAGTATTTCATAAATGTATCCATTGCGACTGAGTTCCACAACTCTGCTTCTTGATTGGTTGTGTTTTTCTGTAGTGTTCTCCATCTGCTTCAAAGAAGTTTCCTTAATGATGGGTGAAGACTATACCTATCTGTGGATCTAAGGACAAATGTTTATAGGTTGTTAGAGTTTATGCTAGGTTCGTAAATTAATGCTTGTAGATTCTCCTCCAATAACCATGACTTCATTAGCTAGGTTTCCAGTTCCAGGCATGGTTTCTCTCTTGTTGAAGTCCAAATGTAGAGATGTTGATTACCGCCAAGGTATGCATGCCACTACTGCACTCTTGGGGTTATTATGCCAGACTGGTTATTAATGTGTCATAGGAATTATAGTTGAGTAGAACTGTTGGGTGTCTTCTTCCTTCAGAAACTTGCATGGTTACTTCTGGTACCATAAAAGCTAGTCCTCCAGCTGACCCAAGCTGCTGGGAGCTCATTGACTCTGAACTGACAGCTGGGGAACCTGCATGGCACCTAACTAGGCCCTCCCCGAATGTGGATGACAGTTGTATGTCTTGGGCAGTTTGTGGGGCCTCTGGCAATGGAACCAGGATCTATCCCTAGTGCATGAACTGGCTTTTTGGACCTCATTCCCTGTAGAGGAATACTGTGCTCAGCCTTAATACAGTGGGGAGAGGCTTGATCCTGCCTCAAGTTGATATGCCAGACTTTGTTGACTCCCCATGAGAGGTCTTATCCTTTTTTTGAGGAGTGGATGGTGGGGGGGGGGCAGACTGTGGTTGGTATGTTCAAAAAAACTTTTAAATTAAAAAAAAATCAAAAGCTAGTCCTTAGGGAGGAGATATTCACATCATTTCCAGATCAAGGGTATTTTGGCCCCTTTTCTGAAGCATATGATGTCTTCATCAATGGGGACTCACCTTCTGCCTCTGGAAGGATGGATAACCAAAGGCAAGGCTGTGAGTTTGGGAAATCGTACCATCCACAAACAGACTTCTTTCCTATTTGTATCCCATTAATTTTCTTCTCTTGCCTTATTGCTCTAGTTATTACTATGAGCTCATGTTGAAAGGGAGTTGGGAGAGTGGGCATCCTTGTATACTTCCTGACTTCAGTGGGATTGCTCTGAATTTTCCCTATTTAGGATGATGGTGGCTGTGAATTTCTTGCACATATCATTTATTGTATTGAAGTATGTTCCTTGTAGCTCTGCATTCTCTGGGACTTTAATAATGAAGACACATTGGATTTCTGTCTAGGGGTTTATCTGCATCCATTGTCATGATCATGCGGTTTTTGTCTTTTAGTTTATTTGTAATGGTTTGCTGCATTTATTAACATGTATATGTTGAATCATCCCTGTATCTCATGGAAAAAGCCAACTTGATCATGGTATATAATTTTTCTGGCATATGTTTGCATTCTGTTTTCAAGTACTGTGTTCTTCTTGATTTTTTCATGTGGGCACTTGGAGCTATAAATTTCCCTCACGGGACTGCTTTCAATGTGTCCCGGAGGGTTGGTGCTATATTTTAATTTTCATTTGGTTTCAAGAAGCTTTTTTTTCTTTCTTTCCTTCCTTTCTTCCTTCCTTCTTTTCTTTATTACTTTTTCTTTAACCCACCTATTATTCTGTAATGATTTGTTTAATTTCTATGAGTTTGAAAATTATTAGAGGGGTTTTAATCTCAGTTGTGAGTTTCATTGCATTATGGTAAGATAGGATACAGGAATTTCAATTATTCTGCATTTGTTAAGGTAGAGGTGTGTGTGTGTGTGTGTGTGTGTGTGTGTGTGTGTGTGTGTGTGTGTGTGTGTGTGTGTATCTGTTTGTCCCAAGATATGTTCTATTTTAGGAAAACTTCCATGTGTTGCTAAGTAGAATGTGTATTCCCTGGTGTTTAGGTAAAATATTCTGTAGTTACTTGTTAAGTTGATTGGATATATGCTGTCAATTAATTCTGATGTTTCATTTTTTTAATTTTATACAGATGACCTGTTTATTGTAGAAAGTCAACTATTGAAGTCATCTAATATTAATGGATTGATGTTAATCTATGCCTTTAAATCCAGTAGTAGATTTTGATTCTTTGATATGAAGTCGGGTACCCAATAGTGTGGTGTATGTATGTTTAGGATAGAAATGTCCCTCTTGGTTAGCTGTTCCCTTGGTCAGATTGAAGGGGCCATCTTTATCTCTTCTGATTACTTTTAAAGTCTGTATTCTCAGAAATTGGGATTGTGACGCTTGCTTCCTGGTCCCATTTCAGAAGAGGACATTTGTCCATCCTTTTACTCCAAGGTGGTGGCTATTTTTAAAACTAGCATATATTTTCATAGGCAGCAGATAGAGGGATTTTTTTTCCTTTATCTTTTGGTCAGTTTGTATCCTTTGAATGAAAAATTGATGCCATTGATATTTAAAGTTCTGATTCAAGTATGTGTATTAATTGTGGTCAGGTGTTGGACTTTGGTGGTGTTTGTATTCTCAGTGGTGTGTTGTGTTTTAATAATTGTGGCTTTGTATTTATTTATTTCCACAGTCTCTCTGCTTTGCCTGTTCTTTCTTTCAGCCTTAAATGGTACTTCCTGTATTTTCTCTCTTTAGTTGGTTTTTTGTATTTGTGTGTGTGTGTGTGTGTGTGTGTGTGTGTATACATACATACATACATATATACATGTGTATGTATATGATGCTTATGCCATGAAAACTTTTATTTCTCTTCCAATCATGGTACATAGATTGGCTGGGTATGTTATTCTAGTTTGCCCATCAGTCTTTTTTAGGACTGGAATGCATTGCTCCAGGCTCTTATGGCTTTCAAAGTTCCCATTGAGAAACCAGCTGTTATTCTGAAGTCTTTTCCTTTATATATGGCTTGCAATTTTCTCTTGCAGCTTTTGATCTACTTCCTTTGTTATATATACCTAGTGTTTCAACTATGATATGCCATGGGGATTTTCTTTTCTAGTCTTGTCTACCTAATAATCTGTGTGTTTCTTGATAATTGTTTGGGTGTGCCTTTCCTTACTTTGGAAAAGTTATTTTCTATGATCGTATTGAAAATCTGGCCTATGCCATAGATACCGGACTCTTCTCTCTCACCTATGCCTGTAATATAAGGTTTTTTTTTTTATGTTGTCCCATATTTCCCATACTTTTCTTTCCTATGTTTTGTTTAACATTTCATATTCATTTCTTGTTTTTGGGCTAGCCCATCCACTTTATCTTTGAGACTCAATATTGTCTCCTGCTTGGTGCAGTCTACTCGTAAGGCTTCCCTTTGGCTTTTCCAGTTGAGTGGTTGGCTTTCAATTCCAGCTTCATTTCAGCTTGAGTCTTCGTCAGCGTTTCTATCTCCTTATGGAACTCTGGTCTCAGTATCTGGATCATCTTTCTTGTTCCCGTCAGCCTTGTGTTTGTCTTTTCTTGGACGTTACTCAGGTGTTTACTCTCCCTGGGCTTTTGCTCCTTGATTTCACTGAGTTGTTCCTGTGTGGTCTTTAAACTCTCTGAGTTCTTTGGTCAAGCTTTTGATTGTTATTTTAAATTCTGTGTCCTGGAGTTCATCTACGACATTCTTGTTGGCAAACATTTCCACAGGACTAGTAGGTTTAGGTGAGAGCATACAGACTTGATCTTTTATATCGTTGATATTTTTGTAATAAGAAGTGGGCATGTGGACTCCATTGTTCTGAGGTTGTTATTACGTTCAAGGTAAGTTGGGGAAAAGAGAAGATGTGGGGATAGGGCAGGTCTAGAGGCTGGAAATGGCTTGTGTAACATGAAGTCATTGTGGAGAGAGAGGACTGGGCTGGTGTACAGGATGTGCTTCCTTTTCCAAGCGTGGGTTATGAGGGTGGGTCTGTCTGGGTGGAAAGGTTGGATGTGACATGGGAAAGTCCTGTGGTTTGGGAGACAGGGAAGGAGGATCTTGGCTGATGCTCCTTTGCACTGAGGTCAGGGAGGGTCAGGCTAGGCTGGTGTACCAGGGGTGGGACCCAGGCTTATCTGGTGGGTTAGGAGAAGCATGGGTAAGGAAATCAGGATTCTTCACAGGTGGGACCATGGAGAAGGATATAAGAAATCTTGGTACCTAGTGAGGTGGTGGAGGCAATCCAGAAGGTATTTATCAGTAGTTGTGGATATGGCAGGTCCTGACAGAAGCCTAGAACTTGGCTGTGGTATAGATGACCAATTTTCTCTTACGATAATTTTTCTTCTTCCTACTAATTTATACTTACTGTTCTGAAATTGCTTCTATTAATTCTTGGTATAGACTTTGTGATATTCTCTTTCAATCCATCAATTGACTTTTAGCTTATTAATAAGCAATATTAAAACAGATTTTTGTACTCAAATAATTTTTGAAAACCAAGCTTAAAGGGCTTCTCAGGGCCCTTATTATGAAATAAGATTAATCCTAAAATTAATAGACATCATATAAGAAAATTAAACCTTTAACTAATTTATAAGCAGTCATATGAAGCCTTATGAAATGGTAATCACATGAATCCAGCAATTTAATCAAACACCAATATGCCAACAACTAATGTAATACATTATGCTACTCCGATAATCATACCCAGTCATAAACCTAAGAGGAAAAGTTGGGTGGCCACTTTGAGAGATGTCAAAAATGACTGAATTTGCCACTTCACTGTTGCTGTGACAATATACCTGACAACATAAGGAGAGAAGGCTAACTCACGTTTCAAAGCCTTTGGTCTCTTGGCCCCTTGCCCACAGACAGATCACAGCAGTGGAAGAATACCGTGGAGGAGAGCTATTTGTTTTATGGACAACCAGAAGGAGAAAATGAAACAGGAAATGTTTATATGCTTCTAAGGACCCACCTCCAGGAGCCTATCATCTCTGTCTCTATCTTTACCTCACCTCCTAAGATTCTACAGCTTCAACAAATAACACTATCTAGGGTCAAAGCCTTCCAATCAGGGCCTTTGCAAGGGACATTACATAGTCAAACAATGACAATGGTGTTTAATACAATTCAACAACCATTACCTAGCAAAGCAGGAATGGCAGGGTATTTGGATAGATTGCTAACAGAAATTAACTAGCCCAACCCAAGGACAAAGCACCTACCAATGGAGCATGAGACATGTTTCCCTTAACACGGAAAAGCACAATCCCCTTTGCTGCTATTACTAGAAAGAATTTGTCCTAGAGTCTTATCTATTGCAATAATAAGTAAAAATATTAATGGCATACTTATATGGGATAGCAGATAAATGTTATTTTTCATAAAAGTTATAGATATATAGTAAAACCAATAAAGGGGAAGGGATGGTGTTTTATTATAAAATAAATTATAAGATATAATAGCTTTTCTAATATCAGCAGTAGCTAGTCGGGAAACAATTTCAAAATAACAACCAAAACATAGCATACAAATAAGTGCAAGGAAATTTGTCGAAACTGTGAAGAAAGCTGCGCCTCATTTTGAAGGATTATGAAATGATGTGGACAAACTCATGGAACAAACTTGAAAATGTGAAAACTACTCTTTTTGCCATCATTTCTCCATTTTTCCATGAGTTAAATATAAATCTAATTGAAGCCCGATTTGGTTCTTAGCTTGTCTCTAATGTCATTAGAAGTTCATATTTTCCAATCAATTTCATAATCTGAGTGGTGTTCAACAACATGAAACTGGCTAAATTATGATACATCCAAGTGATAGATGAGTGCATTGCTTGTTTTAAATCATGATTAATAAGAGAACGACATTAGGAGTTTGATATTTACAGTAAAAAAAAAGGTTTAAAAATAGAATGATTAATATGTATGTGTAAGTCTGTGTATATACGGGCATATTACATAGGACACATATATAAATTTACAGAAGGGGTAAGAATATCAGACCAACAGAAAGACAGATCCTAAATCCCACTGGATAGATACACCCGGGTATAAATAACTTTATTAGTGAAGCTGTGAGTATTGCTTGCTTTTATTTTTGTCTTTGCTGAATTTTTCATGGTGTGCCCTCTTTTATGAAACAAGACACAGTGTAGCCTTATAAGATACTGACAGATACATAAGAAAGAAGGAAAGCCTAAAACAAGCACACTTTGCCTATGCTTTTCAACCCAAGTTTTAAATTTCCTGAAGTCTCCTTTGAATAGAAACAAAGTACAATGTCATTGGGGAAAATTGAACTAAACCTGACAACACAGAAACTTTAAACTGTTGTAGAGCACAAAATACCATAAAATTCAACACGAAACGTGCAATATGTAAGAGAAAATGTAGAAAGCTTTATACGTAAAAAGCTCTCAGACTCTGTTGGGAAACATCCATCCATGTATTATACATTGCTCCCCTCTATCACTGATAACATCAGTTTCCCCATTCTGTGTAGCAGTGGAGTTTCTTGGTCTCAGGCGGCCAGGGGCCAAGACCCACAGACCTGCCGTCCAAGACCCCTTAGTAGCCCGCCACCACTCAGGCCCCAGAAATGATTCAGACTCTTATATTAACTTTATGCTGTTTGGTCTATGGCTCAAGCACATTGCTAGCTAGCTCTTACATCTTAAATCAACTCATTTCTATTAATCTGTCTGCCACATGGCCCGTGGCTTACCTGTGTTCCTTACATGTTGCTCCTTTGGGCTTCAGCTAGGTCTCCCTGACTCTGCCCTTCCTTTCCTAAATATGTTTTGCTTTCTCCTCCTACTTCTTCTATGGTGTCTGTCATGGCCCAAAACAGCTCCTTTATTTAAAGATTGAGATTCACAGCATACAGAAAGGCATTCCCACATCAATTCTGTTGTTCACATGACCCAGAAGATCAGTTGTATCAATGAGTTGCCTTTGTCCTCCTGGTTCCTTTGACCTTGGCCTACATGAGCCCAGGAAGTCACTAAAGAACAGCCATGAAGATGCAGACATGCATCCCTTCAGTTTCAGCTTGCCAGAGCTGAAGGTTACAGATCCCTCCAGACTCCTAATTCATGTCCATCTACTCAGCCAAAACCCTAAACCAACTCACTCTCCTCTCTTCCCTAGAACTTCAGTAGCTCAACTTTCATATCCATCCCCCCTTTCTAGTTTTTCCACCCCACATCAAGCTCTCAAAACATAAATCTGATTGTTTCATTCCCTGCCTTAACTCTCCAACGGCTTCCCATTCAACCGAGAATGAAAAAGCACTCTGATTTTATAAGCACTTTGTGCTGATAGTTGGCTGAACACCAGTTACTGTGGTTGGCTGAGACCCAGATGCATGTATTAAAGCATTTTTATTAATTGTTCAAGAATTTCATACTTTGTATTGGGAACATTTTCATCTCCTCTGAAATCTCCTCCCAGATCCATTCTCCACTCTAGAACCACTCAACTTGGACTTAATCTTTTTTTAAACCCACAGAATCCCATTAGTGATGCTTATATACTCTTAGTATGTGAGCATTGACCAGGGGCTGATATATTAGACCTACTGGGGGCCACCCTTAGAGAATAATAACTCTCCCTTTACTGGCAGTTATTAATTACCAGGAGAGGGACTTTGTGAACTTAGCTGTGAACTACAGTTATGACCTGATGGCAAGATATGTCCATTGATGAAATTATGGCACCAAAATAATGGGAGGAACCAACCACTTTCTGACTGGCTGTAAGGCCCACTCACAACATGAAACCCATATCTGACACAGCTATTAGGGCCAAGCTCATGTGAATAGTCAGGTCTCAGCCCTAGGGGAAGAACTACTACTAGTACTCTGCTAATGAGACATAATTTTAAACCAACTCTTAAGGATTTTCTTTTGTTAAACTCACAGATTAGTGTATCTCTCAAATCTCATCAGAGAAGCCTTTATTTGACAGTAGATGGCAATTAACACAGAGACCCAATTGCTTCTTACAAGAGTAGCTTGTGGTCTGTTCATATATCTATGGCAACAAATACAGATTTTCAATTAATACTGAAAAAACCCAAGCTTATATGTATATATTTATGATGAATTTCTTTTGGTTAGATTTCCTCATAAGAGCTGCTATGTTGTCTTGCCTTTTTGCCTGTAGAGACCCCTGACTAATACAGTAATTAGAAAAAAAGATGATAACCTGTGGCAAAATGGGAAAATAACAAAAACCAAAAATAAATTCAAATAGCTTTCACAAATAAGTAAAATGTTTAGGGGACTTGGAGAGATGGACCAGCAAGTAGGAAGAACTGAATTTGGCTCCCATCTCATGTCAGAGTAGATTAAAAAACCACCTGTTACCCTGTAATCCATGCCACTCACCTCCAAGGCCACCTGCACTCATGTGCATATGCCTTCACACAGAGACATACAATTAAAAATAAAATAATTGTTTAGATTCACTTTTATTTTCTTTTAAATTTATGTATAAATTTTACATCCTGACTGTGTTTGAATCGACATACCACTTTTTAATTGCATTGCCTTCTGGTTTTTCTTTTAGTTCTTTGTTATTAACCCTTTATAGGCTGTGTAGTTGGTAAAGATCTTTCCATTCTATAGCCTTCCACTTTGCCTGAGTACCCTTCACTATACTTAAACTTGTCATTTACGTGAGGTTCCATTTATGATTAGTGCCTGTGCTAATGGTATCCTGTTCAGAAAAGCTTTTCCTGTGTCAATGAGCTCAAGACTATTCCACACTTTATCTTCTACCAGATTCAAAGTATCTGGCCTTGTGTAGAGGTCCTTGATCTATTTGTAATTAAATTTTGGTTATTGTGATGAGTGTAGATCTATTTGTGTTCTTCTACATGCAATGCCCGGTTTGACCAGGACCATTTGACCAACATGCTTTTTTTCAGTGTTTATTTTTGGCTTCTTTGCCAAAAATCAGTTGTCCATAGCTCTGTGGACTTGTATCTGGGTCTTCAATTCTAATTTATTGATCAAAGTGTCTATTCTTATGTCCATACCATACTATTTTATCACCATAACGCTGTAGTGTGACTTGAGATCGTGGATACTGATATCTCAAACAGTTCTCTTATCATTAAAAAATATTTTAGCCATCCTAAAACTTTTGTGTTTCCATATGAAACTGAATTTTATTTTTCAATATGCATGAAAAATGTTTTGTAATTTTGATGGAGACTGCATTGAATCTATATAATGTCACATGAAATAATGAGACTCAGGGATAGATCTCTGAAGAAGTCGGAGATACTAGAAGGAATAAACACCACAGTTAAATCTTACCCAGCTGTCTTCTAGCTTCCTCAGCCTCAATTCCCTTGGAATGGCTCCCTCTGTGTTTCTATGCTGTTTTAAGTATTCTTTCGGTAATTAAGGCGTGGCCCAACCACACCTGCTTGGGAGCCTGGAATTCCTTCTATAATCTGAAGTGACCTTGACTCAGTTGGGATTAAGGGTGTAGGTCACCACTCCCAGGATACTCCCTGTGCTGGGATTAAAGGTTTGAATCACCACTCTGATTCTCCTAGACTGACTGTGGTTAGAGCTCTGGGACTTCTGGAGCTTTTACTAACCCCCCACATAGACTGTGGGTAGATTCCCTCTGATATCTCCAAAACTTCTGAAACTTTACTAAATCCTCACAGTATAATGTTTTGGTAGGATGGCCAATTTTATTATATTAATCCTACTGAACCTACTGAGCATGGATCTTTCTGTCTTCTTATGTTTTTTCAGTGTCTTACAGTTTTTATTATATGAATCTTTCATTTGTTTGGTTAAAGTTATCCCCTAAGCTACTTTTTGAGGCTACTATGAAAGGTACTGTTTCTCTGATTTCTTTCTCAACGCATTTGTCATTTGTATAGGAAGGCTACTGACCCTTCATAATTTTATATCTTTCTACTTTGCTGAAAATGTTTGTCAGTTGGGGAAGCACCCTGGTGGAGTTATTAGAGTCTTTTATGTATAAAATTGTATCATCTGCAAATAAAGATATGTTGATTTCTTTTTTTCTTTCTGTATCCCCTTGGTATCCTTCAGTTGTTTTATGGATCTAGCTAAGATAAATATGACAAGAATGGTCAACCTTGTCATGGCCCTGATTTTAATGAGAATGCTTTGAGTTTCTCAGTTTTGGCTGATGTTGGCTATAGGCTTGCTGTAAATTGCCTTAATTATGTTGAAATATGCCCCATGTAACTCTAGTCTCTCCAGAACTTTTGTCATGAAGGGATGTTGAATATTGTCAAAGACCTTTTCTTCAAACAATGTAATAATAATGTAGTTTTGTCTCTTAGTCTGTTTATATAGTAGATTTTGTTTATTGATTTGTGTGTGTTAAACCATCCTTGTGTCTCTGGGATGAAGACAACTTGATCATAGTATATAATCTTTTTGATGTATTCTTATATTCAGTTTGAAATTATTTTATTTAGAATTTTTGTATCTCTGTTCAAATGCCAGTAATTTCCTTTCTTTGTTAATTCTTCATGTGGTTTAGGTATTGTGGTAATTATGAATTTGTAAAAAGAATTAAGAAAATTTCCTTCAGTTCTCTTTTATGGAATTATTTGAGGAATATGACATGAATTCTTTTCATGTCTGGTAGGATTCTATGCTTGTTTGGAGAGAGAACTTTTGATTACCCCTTCTATTTCATAAGGGTTATAGATCTGTCTTGATCTATAGATGACCCCCAAGGCTCATATAGTTGAGTGTTTGGTCCCCAGTTAGTGGAACTATTTGGGAAGGATTAGGAGGTGGCCTTGTTGGAGTAGGTGTTAGAGTTCCTTGTTATGGAAAATTTGAAATTGTGAGTGGATATTGGGATTCTAAAAGCCTGCACCAGACCAAGTCTTTTGCTACCTTGTGCCTCTCTCTGTAACCTGTGGCCCCTATGAGCTCTTAAGTACTATGAGCCATGCCTGCCCACCACCATGATAATCCTGGATTAACCCTCTGAAACTATAGGCAAGCTCCTAATTAAATGCTTTTAGTTAGAAGCATTTATTTATTCTGTGCTTTTGTTGAAAATTTTGGTGCCCTGAATTTCTTCTCTCTCCTCTCTTATTATTCCTAGATTTTGTCTTTTCATCATGTCCCAGATTCCCTGGGTGTTTTGTGCCTCCTCACAGAATAGAATAATAACTGATATAGACAGGCTCTTTTAAAAGTAATTGCTTATTTGCTCTTAATTTAACTTTGTTAAGTCCTATATGTCAAAACTTTATCCATTTCTCTTGAATTTTTTTTACTTAATGGAGTATATACATTTAAAGTACATCTTGACTAGTCTTTAGATTTTCTTTGTGTCTATTGCAATGCCCCCTTTTCATCTTTAATTTTAATAATAATGGATCTTCCTTCTGTGATATTTAAGATAATTTGGCTAAGAGTTTATCAATCTTATTGATTATTCTCAAAGAATCATCTCTTCTTTCCATTGGTTCTTTGTTTCTATTTACTGACTTCAGCCCTCAGTTTGATTGTTTCTTGCTTTCTACTCTTGTGGGTATTATTTTTTTCTTTTGTTCTAGAGCTTTCAGATGTACTAATCAGTTGCTAATATCTCTCTAGTGTTTTATATAGGCACTCAGTGCTATGAAGTTGCCTCTTGGACCTGTCTTCATGTCTCCCATAGGTTTGGGAATGCTCTATTTTTATTTTCATTCACTTCTAAAAAGTTTTTAATTTCCTTCTTGATTTCTATCTTGACCCATTTTTTTATTCAGGAGTAAGTTGTTCGTTTTTCATGAGTTTGTATACTTTCTATTATTGTTGATATCCTGTTTTGGTCGATGGTGGCCAGAAAGGATCCAGGAGTGTATTACAATGTTTATTGAGATTTGCTTTGTGCCCAAGTATATAGTCAATTTTGGAGAAAGTTCCATGAGCTGCTGAGAAGGTATAATCTTTTGTTTTAGGGTTAAATGTTCCATAATTGTCTGCTAGATCCATCTGATGACATTGTGTAACTCCAGCATTCCTCTGCTTAGGTTTGTCTAGATGACCAGTCTATTGGCAAAAGTGAGGTATTGAGAATTATCACTGTGTGAGGGGCAATTTGTGATACTTAGCAGCATCAGTGTTACATTTTTGAATCCTTGTATTTGGTTTGTGAATGTTTGGAACTAAAATATCCTCTTGGTGGATACTCCTTTGCTATCCCTTCTGATTATATTTTTATATGTCTTTTTACTAGAGAGTTGAGATCATTGATATTTATAGTTACCAATGGGCAGTGATTGTTGATTCCTATTATTTTGTTATGTTTTTGTGTTTGTTTTTCCCATCTTTTAATTTACTCCTCTGGTATTGTTTATTTCTTGTGTTTTCCTAGGTATGATTAACCTCATCAGACTGAAGTTTTCCTTCTTGTGTTTTCTGCAGAGCTGGGTTGGTGGTAGACACTGCTTAAATTTGATTTTATTGTTCAGATTTTCTTTCATTGTCCATTATGATTGGTGTTTTTGCTGGGAATAGTGGTCTGAACTGGCATCTGTGATATTTCAGAGCTTGTAAGAATTATCAGGCCAGGCCCTTCTGGCTTTCAGGGTCCCCATTGAGAAGTCAGGTTTTATGTAATTCTAGAAGGTCTGCTTTTATATGCTACTTAGTCTTTCTCTTGCAGATTTTTATATTCTTTCTTTGTTTTGAATATTTCATGTTTTTTTTATTATGTCATGGGAATTTCTTTTCTAGTTCAATATATTTGGTTTTCTCTGTGTTTCTTGTATTTTGGTAGGCATCTCCTTTCTTTAGAATTAGAAATTTTTCTTTTATAATTTTCTTGAAAATATTTTTCTGTGCCTTTGACCTGGGCTTCTTTGTCTCTGTTCCTATTATAGTTGGTCTCTTCATGATGTCCAAGATTTTCTGTTTTGTGCCTAGATATTTTTTTTAATATTTAACATTTTCTTTGGCTGAAATATCTACTTCTTCTGTCTTATCTTCAATGCCAGAGACTCTCTCTTTCATGTCTGTACTCTGTCGGTGAGGTTTACCTCTGAATATTTGTTTGACTTCCTAAATGTTTTATTTACAGTTTTATTTCACTTTGGGTTTTCTTTAATGGTTCTACTTCTTTTTTTCATGTTTTCAACTGCCTTTATTATTACATTCCACTTCTTTGTATTTTCACAGACTTCATTAAGTCATGTATTCAATCCTCTAACATTTTTGACCATATTTATAATTGCTGTTTTGAAATCCCTGCCTTTACTTCAGGCTGTATTTCATTTGCCATTACCAATTATAGTAGGGTTACTGGGATCTAGTGGAAGCATATTATCTTGTTCATGTTTACAGTTTTGTGCTGGTGTCTAGACATTTGGAGTTAGGGTAATTGAAATGATTCTGGGTGTTGGCGTCTGTTTGCCTTCTTTGGGTGAGTGTTCCATTCTTTGGTTTATGTGGCTCCCTTTGGATATCATGAAAGTGTGGGAGCTGTGGGTTCCCTCAGAGGGAGTGGATAGCTGGGAGGAACAGTGATGAGCTAGAAAAAGAGGCTGAGGGGAGATGTGGGAAAAGATAGGGAGCCTTTCTACATCAAGAGATGGGGTTCCCAGGGGTTGGGGATGTGGTAGAAGGGGAGCTTCTGCAGGAAAACAAAGACTATATATAGAGAGACGGAGGGGCTAGGTGAGCCTGTATCTGTACTAAGAGCTTCAGTCTTTAGTAAATGGGGTTGAGGTGGGAGAGGAGACACCTGCAAGCAGAGTGCTACAGGGCTGAGGGGAAAACTGGAGAGATCATAAGGAAGGACAGGAAGAACTGTGGAAATCACCTGCCTGAGTCTCTGCCAGGTGTGGCCAATGGGGGGTCCTGGTAGAAAGTGTTTTTGTGTATTGGAGGCTGATACAAGGAAGGAGGGTGGTGTAGGAGGGTGGGCCAAGAAGGCCAGGTTGGTTGAGCTAAGCTAGGTCGACACCAGAAGCTGGCAGAGTCCCCAGGGATGGAGGTAGGGTGAGATGGGACAAAGTAAGCAGGGCTGTTACATGGCTGGAGGTGAGTCAGGGGAGGTTGCTAAGGAGGAAGGATAGTGAAAATTGCCTACGTCTCAGCTACGTGTGGCTACTGGGTTCATGTTCATGCTGTGGCCTTCTGATCTGCCTACACCCACCCCCAAAAATCTCTGCAAAGCTGTTCCTTCCCACTCCTTACATCTTAGCTAGAATGCTGGGCCTCGAAATACCCTCCCCAGACCTACCTCCTTAAGCTACGGTGGAATTCTCATATCCCAACAATTCTACATTTCACCAGTACTGGGATGTATGGTTCTTCTCTCAATATGGAATGGCCAGCAACATGGTTCAGTAGGGAAAGGTACTTGCTGCCAAGCCGGACAATCCAAGTTTGATCCCCTAGGACCCACATGGTAGAAGAACAGAACTTACTCTTACATCTCCACATGTGCACCATGACACATGAACCCGTACAGATACATACACAAAGCAATGTTAAAATATTTTAAATATAATAATCAAACTTTTCATTGTTTTATTCACTTGAATAAATGATAGAATTTGGGTTCTATTTAACTCCTCCCTCATCTTTAACACTCAAAGCCATGCCTGACACATCCAAAATAAGTATTTATTTAACCCCAGGCTAGGGATATACACTTATCTATTTATTATTTATCCATTCGTTTATTTAACAAAGTCTTATTGACTGCTCTTTGTGTGCTAGGCAGGGATGAAGTAAGATTCCCACTTCTAAGAAGCTTAGATTCTAGCAGAGGCAGGAGACAGTGAGCCAGATAGTGCTGTTTTATCCAAAGTAGTAAAACAGAGCAGATGCTCTGAGGGAAAATGTGGAACAGAGAAACAGAGTGCTGGGACAGGCAGCTGGGGAGTGAAGGTGAAGGGGCCAGATGGTTTCTGTGGGCCAGAAGGTGGCATTAGCTTACTTAATCAGAAAGGGGTGCATGGCAAGAAGATTTATCTCAATCACAGCCGTAATTTATCCAAATGAGGAGCCCTGCTTCTGATGCCATAGTGGTGAGGACTGCAGGAATACTTCCTCCCACTGATTTAAAGATTCAAAAGACAAGAAAACCAAGGTCTAAGCATTCAGCCAAGTTTAATCAAGTGCGCACACACATACACATACACACATACATGCCATACACACACACACACAAAGTAAAAGGAGATGCTTATAATAAAGGCCTGTCACTAACAGTAACAAACATTAACAATACTTTAGCGATATTTCCAGTACTCTAAAGATGTTTGACTCCTGCCCCAGTGCCCCAGAAACAGATGGATTTCTCTTCTGTCCTATGAGGCAAGAGCAGAGTGGAGCCAAGTGCTCCTAATGTGTATTCACTGACAACAGTGTCTACTTCCTCCTGAGAAATGTTCCTTTCAACCTTGTGTTCTTCCTGCTTACACTGGAACTGTCTGCCCTGTGGTGGTGGCTGGCTTGAGACCCAGGCCTAGCTAAACAACATCGTCTCCTCAGCATTTGGCATTTTCAAGTGTTGACTTCAGTTGGAAAAAAAGCCTTTGCCCTTCTGCCTCCAAAGCTAAGGACGTGAGCTGAGCTGCCATCATCACTCACTCACGCCATTCAACCATTCAATGCCCAATTTTATGAGCATCTGCTAGAGACAAGTTTCCTCTGAGCAGAGGAAATGGAGCTCTTGAAAGTTCAATGGGGAGGGAGGGGCCCGGAGAGATGGTTCAGGGCTGCTCTTTTAGAGGTCCTGAGTTCCCAGCAACCACATGGTGGCTCATGACCTTCTATAATAGGATCTGATGCCCTCTTCTGCTGTGCGGATATACATGCAGAGCACTCATACCTAAAATATAAATAGATTTTTGAAAAAGTTCAACAGAGGTCCCTGTTCTCATGGCGAAGAAGAGTATAGAAGGTCATCTAGAAAGGAGTAATAATCACTTTGGATTGTAGTAAGTTTTATGAAGAAAATCACCATGAGACTGAGACAGGGAAAGAAGGAAAGGAGATTGGTGGGTAGAGTCTTTCTGAGTAGAGAATGTTTGAATTAAGGAACATGATGGTATCATCTGTACAAACTTTTTGGGAACAAATACTCTTATAGCAATCCTGAGATAGAAATGAACTTCGTAAGCCAACCCCCCCAAAGGAAGTGTACTAGTCAGTGCTGAGGCACTATAGTAAATATCTCACACTGGATGCTTATTGTACATACAGCTTTGCTCAGGTTTATGGTTCTGGTGACTCATGCCTAAGATCAGGTCTCTGTCAAGGGTGGTGCATCATTGCAGGAGCTAGTGTTTACACCTCCAGTCAAGAAGAGAAGAGGGCTGAGTCTCAGGAGCCTCTTAAGCCACTCCATCATTAAACCAGGTACTTTCCACCAGGTCCTTAAAGAGCCAAAGCACCATGTAATAAACAATGCCACCTTTGGAACCCAGCTTTAAACTTTCAGGAATATTTCCAAATCCCAGCAGGAAGTATTTGTAATTTGAAAGAGACGGAGAAAGAGTCCCATGGGCAGAGAGTCCAGAGAGTTGAGCCAAATGGCTTGTAACATAAGAAAATCAAAATGCCAAAGTGAACCCCCACAGGGAGACCCAGAAGCAAGGAAAAAGCCTGAGCTCTCTGTGAACTCTCAAGCATGTGCGCTTGGTTTTCTCTGGCCCATTCCCAACCTTCCTAGACAAGTCAACCATAAAAGGTAGTCCATCTCAGCTCCAGTGGGGATTTATTCCTTAGGCTGATACAATCATCATTGATTGGTGGACATATATGAATATGAAAAGGCTTTGAATGAATCCCATTGAAATCATAGCAGGACACGCTCTGGGTTACACACTTCCTATTTCGTTATACATGTCTTCTATTAATGCCGTCCATTGACTAGGCCTCATTCACTAGTTTAGATGGGGAAGAGTCTTGCTCCAAATTGTGTTTCCTTACTGTGTCCTCCGTCATCTCTCAAGCCGTGTCCCCACCCACTTACATTGTGCTGTTCTTTGCTCTGGCTGCTGACAGAGTGTCATGATCAAACATGAAATGAGTTCAGGAGTGAATGTAACCTTTCAAGTCTATGTTTGGTGCTTGTGGGTGTGTGGTTTCAAGGCTGACCATTCTGGACTGGACAACCAATAAGGGGGCTCACCAGTAGGTTTTACACACACACACACACACACACACACACACACACACACACACACACACACACACACACAAATAGTAAAAGAAAAGGAGGCTGTCAAGTTGAGGGGTTGTGGGAAGGGTCTAAGGAAGGGTAACTGTGAAATGTGAGAGGCTGGAGCTAGGAAAGTGAAGGAGGAAGTGACGTAATTATATTTCAATTAAAAGCATTTTTTTAATCTGGAAAAAAAAGTAAATGGAGCATCTCCCTCACCCCACTTCTTTCAGATGGCAGATTGATCCCCCTCACTGGATTTCCAGACTTAAGAGCAGTTCAAGTTAATTCGCAGGCCTTAAACTTTCAGCACACTTTAAAAATCACCCTTGCAAAATAGGTTTGCTGGTCTTTCTCAATCAGTGTTACAGCCTTGAGTCAGCTTCACATGCTCATCTCTGACACCCATAATTTTATGTCCAGATTAATGATGCTTCGAGTCGAGGTTATACAGGAGGGTATCAAAAAACTGGGAAGCCTAAGTGTCAGAGCCAACATTTCTGAGTTTGTAGGAGAGGCCTGGGATCAAGGTCAACATGTAGCAAAGGACACACCTGAGACCAGTCAGAGGCAGTTGACTCTCAAGCCACTCCTGGATTTCTGTCTGAATTATTTCTTGGCAAAAATACCACTGTGATTCAGGACAGTCAAGTGTATTTACAATGAGTTCAGAAAAGAAGGCAGTTTAATTAAAAGGGGGGAAAAAACCAATTGAGTTTCAGTGCTATCCTCTTCAATCCAAGATGGAAATTAATTTATAATAACCTTATCTTTTATTCATGTCATGCTGCATGTTTCAGAGTACATTGGCATCCTTTTATTTCTCAGCTAGATATGAAATAATGGTGTGTTTCTAATGGGCTGTAAGTCACTTAGTGCACTGGAAGAACATAGCTGAGTCTCAGGTAACCATCCAGCGAAGTCCGCAGCCACTGGGGAGTCACTCTGCTTTCCCTTTGATGAGTCATGATATTTAACATTCAGAGGGCAGCTGCAGGCTTCAAAGCAGCCCTTTCAGATTGATCACTCCACAGCCTAACTCCATTAGCGGCCCAGGACAAAGAGAACTCATCCATTTTCCTCTAACAATCTCTTCCTCTCTTCTCAGACCAACCTGACAGAGCTGAAGACATTTGGTTCTCCACCTCTGGCTGTTAGCAACGTCAGTGCTGCAGTGATGGTTCTCATGGCTCCAGGGGGCAGGGTGCCCAAGGACCGCAGCTGGAAGGCTGCCAAGATCACCATGGCCAAGGTGGACAGCTTCCTGGATTCCCTAATCCACTTCAACAAGGAAAACATTCATGAGAATTGCCTCAAAGCCATCAGGCCCTATCTGCAAGACCCTGCCTTCAACCCAGAGTTTGTGGCCACCAAGTCCTATGCAGCTGCGGGTCTCTGCTCTTGGGTCATAAACATTGTGAAGTTTTACGAGGTCTTCTGTGATGTGGAACCAAAGCGCCAAGCTTTGAACAAAGCCACCTCAGACCTCACAGCTGCCCAGGAGAAATTGGCAGCCATCAAAGCCAAGATAACTGTAAGTGAACCCTAGAACCTTCCTGCCCAACCCTGTCAACCTATAGAATACACAGCACCCTCTGGCCACTGCCAGAGCCTCACAATATAATGCCTAAGGAGAGAGTAACTATTCATGCAAGATTTGTCCCATTTCACCTGGGACAATTTTTACATTTTCTCCAACACACTTAGACCAAACAAGAAAAATCCACTGGGCAATTGGTATACATTACTTTGGGCAATAAATAAATAAATAAATAAATAAACAAGGATGGGAGGGGGGCTACTGGTCTCCTAGAGATACATAGCAGACTAAAAGTAGAATCAATGAAATTGTGCCACCCATATCAGTCATGAATTAAATGCTGTTGTACTTTTCAGCATGATGGACAAAAGGTTAAGGCTTTGAGATCCTCTTCTCCCTTGAAATGTGGGTGAGGGTTGTCTTCACATCACCTTTTCTACCCACCACTTCCAATTCTGAACACTTGTCAGTAGGTCTTCCTTTCTGCATTGCTTTGATGCGGCTTTGATGTGTGAGACATTCACTCTTCTAGGGAAGTTATTAAAAACAAGTCATCATGACGCAGTACCAGCCCTCAGAGGCCAAGGGTTAGCAGCATGAGTTTGAAGCCAGCCTGGGCTGCACAACAAGATTAAGTAAATAAAGAGTATGCTGTGGGATATAGTGGTCCTTGCGCCATCTGAGGCTTGTTAGCACTTATAAATACCATAAAAACCCTAAGTCTGTTTCACTGAGGTATGAGGGGTTGTTGTGACCTTGGGACTACACCTGCTAGAGTCAAAGAATCCTTTCACACGGGTTAGATATCACATATCCTGCATATTAGATATTTACATTACAACTCATAACAGTAGCAAAATTACAGTTATGAAGTAGCAATGAAATCATTTTATGGTTGGAATCACCACAACATGAGGAACCATATTAAAGGGTCTCAGCATAGGATGATTGAAAACCACTGTTCTGGAAAGAGAATTGCCCTTGAATTTTACTTTAACCATGGAAATGGATGCTAACCTGAGTGAGTAGAGGGCAGCCATCTTGGTAGAGCATTTGCCTAGCACATATGATGCCCTAGGCTTGAATTTCAGCCAAAAAGAAGTTTAAAAGAAAAGTGAGAAGTAGCCATCAGAAGACGTAAGATAGTAGATAATGTAGTTCAAAATCTGCCCTTCTCTACTGAGTCCCACCCCTAACCAGGAAGCTATTCTCAATGGATACCTGCTGGAGAAGGAAAAATTCTATTTCTCCAGTGGAGTGTCACTGAGTCACAGCCACACTCCAGGGTGGGCCACAAGGCCAGCAATAGGTGGCCAACAGAAAATAAACTCTTGTTTTGGGGTTTTGTCCACTTTTTAAAATTTGTTTTGCTAATCTTTTTTTTATCCTACTTAATTTGGTTGTTAATTTCCCTGCTGTGCTTTTTTTCCAAGAGAATGAGAGAGAGGAAAGAAAGATGAAGTTGGTAGAAGTAGGGAGATAAGAAGGACCAGAGAGTTAGGGGAGGGGGAAGAATATGATCAAATTATATTACATGACAAAATATTAAAAATTTTAAAAATTAATAAGTGTTCATCTCAACAGACCATGGCTTCAATCTCAGCTGTAATAGTTATTTCTTGTGTCTTCGGGGTACCCAGACCTCAATTCCCTGAAGGAAAGTAGACAGGATACAGTTCCTGCCTCAGGGATTATCCTAGGGATGGAAGGATGGAAGGCAACCATGTGTGCCATGAGCCAGAGGCAGCCTGTGACAAAGAAAACAGCAAACGGGACCTGGGGGACCATGATCATCACTGTTGCTGCTCTCCCCACCCCCTTTTTCCTATGCTGTCAGATACACACACGCACACACACACACACACACACACACACACACACACACACAATACACACACATCCAACCACATGCGTGAGTTCAGTTACTGCCAGGATGAAGTGCAATCAAAACAATGTTCTGGATATCTAGTTTCTCCACATGCATTCCAGGCAAATACGATTCTTGCTGCATATGTGTGGTGATGATAAAGCAGGTTTTACACACTGAGAAGGAGGATTGTAGGCATGCAGCATATCTCATGTGGCATGGGTTGATTGATAGTCAGGTGAAAATTGGACACATGAAAGCTCTAGGTGGAAGATCATTGCAAACAGCCTCTCTGTGTAATCCAAATCCCTGGGACTCGAGCTGTAGCTCAATGCCAACATATTTAAGATGCTCAGTCCATAGCATCTTAATAAATAATGATAACTTTGGTGAAGAAACTAATCTATAAATATTTGGTTTATAAACCCTGGTGTTATGGACCATTTTCTTAGAACCAATAGTAATGGCCATCATCAGCCTAATGCAAAACACCTGGGCAATCTCATTGCAGCTTTTGGGGGGAAATGACTTCCTAATAATTTTTATATTGTTAAGTTTCTCCAAGAAACGTGTAAAGAACTGAATCTTAAAAGACTTTTTACTCAAGTCATTTTAACTAAAGGAACATTTGGTACAGAAGGGATGTTTTTTAAATGTTTAGACCTTTCCAATAGCCAAATTCCCATGATGGGCCCACTCAGCCTGAGAATACAAGAGAATGTTAAGAACAATTGGCTACCATAGGAAATGTTTCTTTCATGCCCAAAATATTTTCTACTTTTAACAGCCTCCTCTCCTTCCCATGTTTATACATCCACCTATTAGCATCCCAAGAACACGACTACAAACTTACTATTATTACAGAGAGAAAGAGGCAGCACCCAGCCTTTTCATGGAGGCCCACTTGGACCAAGGGGCTGCCTCTCCAGGTGCTGCTGAGATCCCTATAACCTTCTCCATAAATACATGTATATTCATATCATCAAATGTGTATACTTACACACACACACATACACACTTGCTTTATTAACAATATTTGGTGTTTGGATGGTTTTTGTTTGATAACCTTAGTTTTCATGTTCTGTAACAAGCATATTTGACATTAAAATTTATGAATAATAGCAATAAGAATAAGTCGGATGCTTTTGTAGAATAATAAAAATATCAAATGATATAGAAAGGTCTTTGCAAGGAACAACAGTCCTCTTTTAATTCTTTGACCTACTTTGCCCAGTTAAGACCATCTCAGAGCCTGTTACATAGTAGCTGAACTGTCTCCTTGGACCTAAATCTCATATTTGCAGATGACTGAAGAAGTTGCTGTCTTAGTTAATATTTTATCACTGTGAAGAGACACTATGACCAAGGTAACTCGTATCAAAGAAAGCATTTAATCCAGGGCTTGCTTATAAAGATTTGTTAGTACATGGTCAGCATGACAGAGCAGACAGGCATGGTGCTGAAGCAGCAGCTGAGAATTTTGTATCCTGATCTTTGGGTACCAGGGAGAAAGAGACAGACAGACAGACAGACAAACAGACAGACAGGGCTGACATGGGCTTTGAAGCCTCAAAGCCTACCCCTAGTGACACACTTCATCCAACAAGGCCACACCTCCTAATGCTAATTCATCAACTGGGGATGAAGAAGTCAAATATATGAGGCTGTGTGGACCACTTTCATTCTGAATCACCACAGTTGTGGTGGTGGCTTGATTAAGAACAATTTCCATAGGCTCATGTATTTTAATGGTTATAATCATCAGGGAGTGGCACTATTTGAGAAGGATTGGAAGGTGTGGCCTTGTTGGAGGAAATTTGTTACTGGGTATGGGCTCTGAGGTTTCAAAAGCCCATGCCAAGCGCCCAGTGTTCTCGTTCCCTCTCTCTCTCTCTCTCTCTCTCTCTCTCTCTCTCTCTCTCTCTCTCTCTCTCTCACACACACACACACACACACACACACACACACACACACTACTTCCTGCAAATCAGGAGATAGAGCTCTAAGCTCCTTCTCCAATACCACATCTGCTTGCCCCCATGCTCCCTACCATGAAGATAATAGACTTAAGCCTCTGAAACTGTAAGCAAGTGCCCAATTAAATGCTTTCTTTTATAAAAATTGCACTGGTTTTAGTGTCTCTTTATATCAGTAAAATAGTGAGTAAAACAGACAGTTTCTAATATTGAAAAATAAAATTTGCATAGAAATATGATTTCTGGCCATTATACAAACAATCAAAAGATTCCTGTATAGCATTCACTGCCCTGAAATTAATTAGTGTCTTCATATTGGAGTGAATGACTGTGTTGTGTTTTGCCATCAGCCCCATCAGTGTCTGTTTCCTAATACTGGACTGGGGTCTGGCCAGTTCTCAATATCTTCTTGCTCTGTTTATTTGAGCATTCAACTTCTGTCCTTATGGAAGGTTGATATTTCTACTCCCCATGTCTTATTCAAGCAGTGACTAGTCTTGATAGTTGATTTTGACATCTTGCCATAAACTTTATGACAACTGGTTTATTTCTTGCTCCATTGCATAGAAGTGGCTTCCTGGGAGCCTCACCTTCCAGGATGAATCTGTCTATCATCCCAAACTTCTGCTTGTCTCTGATCTCCGTACCTCCCAATTTCTGCCATCATGATATTATTTCTGTTTAGGGATTGTAATAGCCAAAACTATCCACTTTGGCTTCTGTAACCAAAACTAAATGTCTCTGTCTGTAGGCTGACTCGTGAAATTTTTTTAAAAGAATCAATAACTTCCACTTATATTAAGTGAACATCTCTATTGCTCACAGTAGTTCTAAGTGATATACTGTAATTGTATTTTCTTTTAAAAGTATTTTTATTATACGTGTTATGCATGTTTTCACTGTGAACCCAGTGTCCTTAGAGACAGAAGAAGGTGTCAAATCCCCTGTAACTGAGGTTGCAACTGGTTGTGACCTACCATATAGATGCTAGAAATGTAATCTGGGTTTGTTACAAAAGCTCTTAACCACTGAGTCCTTTCTCTAGTTTCTAAAGTCCTTTTATTACAGCCTCTATTCCCCCCAAGAAGTTCCTGTCTTCCTCTATTGGTGCTCATCCGTGGCCCCCTTTTTGTGTAGCTTCTATTATTTATCCATTCTCCACACAGTTAGGCACTTTATCAGGTCAGTGTGTCCAGTATCTTCCTCTCTTGTTCAGAGTTCAGGGTCCCAGTCAGTTTTGAGGATAAGCAAGGATCGCTGATTTATTTCTTAAGCTTGCTTCAATGGTGTCTGAACCCCGTAACACCTCCGTGTTGGTTTATTATTTTATTTATCTGCATCCCATCCTCAAGTCATTCTTTTGAAAGTGAAATGTTAAGGGAAAGTGAATTTTCAGAAAGTTACAGTCTGGTAATGTATTTATTTGGCTAATAAACCAAAGAATTTTCCAAAGTATCAAATCTGAAATGTTCCTTTTTCTCCTTGAAATGCTGAGCACTCTCTTCTCTGATCTGCTGAACTGTCAGCCTTCTGACCCTTCTGCTACCCACCTTTCCCGAAGCCCTTTGACCTTTTTACTATTCATAGCACCTGATGCCCAGAACTGATGTACTTAGCTTTCATTCTTTATTATTTCTTGACAAGTTCATTTATGTGTGTGATGAATTTTGAACATCTTAACACATACCTTATTGCCTTTCTTAGCTTTCTTTTTACCACCAAAATCTTCTAATCTCTGCTCCTACTTCTGTGTGTGTGTGTGTGTCCCACTGAGTTTAACCACGGGTGCTTGCATGAGCATAGATAGTGTTATTTACTAGCATGGGAAATTTACCATTGGCTTCATTGTCGAAGAAAATGACATTTCCACCCCCCCCCCCCATCCAGGAACCATTAATTGTCAATAGACCTGCAGAAGAGGGTGGAGCCCCACTGGACTCTCTCTCTCATCCATGGTAAAATGATGACAGGCTCAGCCTTAGATCCTGCACAGGTAACCACAACTGCTCTGAGTTTATGTAGAACAACCCTGTCATGTCCAGAAGATAGCATTTCACAACGTAATTGCCCATCTTCTGGCTTTTATATTTTCTTGCCTCCCTGCACCAACACACACACACACACACACACACACACACACACACACAACTTCTGCAATGTCCCCTGATTCCCAGAGGAAGGGCTGTCAATGTCCCTTTTAGAGCTAAATACTCAACAGTCACTTAAGTTTTAGTGCTTTGACAGTTAAGAGTTTCTATGTTGACCACAACCCACTGCGAATTGAAGCTTCTCTGACCAAATTTAACTATAGCATAATCCCTGAGTAGAAACATAAATATTTAGACGGTAAATCAGCAACATGTGCACTTAGCAAAATGACAGCAGTAGGTTCCCCCACACAGAGCCTATGCCCTCCTCCATCATAGAATTTTCACCAAGTTTACGGTCCAAGGTATGAGTTCTCTCCTGTGGAGCAGGCCTCCAATCCAATCAGAGGGCAGCTGGTTACCCCCATAGCAGCCATGTCATTATTGAGCCAGTGGGTGCATCTTGTTTGGCAGGCTGCTGTTATCATTTGAAAGGTTCACAGCTGGGTAAGGGAACTAATGGATTTTCCCTCCCAGCAACCTGCTTGGCACCTCCTAGGCCTGTGAAAGCTGGCCAGCAGAGAGGAAGCTTCCAGGTCAGTTATAGCTTGACGATCTTTAGCCTACAAACAAAGTTTATGGTAGTTTCAGCACTAGGGTCTTACTAACTCATTCTAGTGTGCAATGAAGAGAACTGGCAATGGCCTGCATTGTTTTAGATGACTCCTGTAGCCTTCCTGATCAGTGGCTCTGAAGAGGGCACCCCATACCTTCGATTTTCACTTAATAACCAATGGTTTCTGAGAGGAGCATTGTCCACACAATGCAGAGTATCTCCTTTCAAACTCTTTTTAAATTATATATTCAATGCTCTTATAAAATAGTAGGTTTCCATATGGCTTATTCAAACCTTCTTAGTTTGAGATAAGCCCCACCCCCATCCTCTTGCCTTCCCTATGGCCTTCCCAACTTTGTCTTCACTTAAACCCTTCCACCTCAATGTAGCTCCCTCCTTTTTATAACACATGTCTCTAATATCCCATTCTTACATGTTATTCATGCAGACATGGGAGACCTACTGTCCTCAGTAGACATATTGTTTTCTGTGGGGATATAATAAAAGATTCAAAAGTTTCAGAGATATCAGAGGGATCTACCCACAGTCAGTCTAGTTCTAGGCTCCCAGGCAGGCAGTAGTGAGGCCATGCCTTAACTGAGCAAAGAGAGTATTTAAGGCAGGCATAGAAAGACAGAAGGGAGGAAGAAGCCAGGAAAAGCCAAGATAAGGAAGCTGAAAGATAGCTGAGTAAGATCTGACTGTGGTGTTTACTCTCTCTAATATCTCCAACTTTCCCAGAGATCTGTCCCTGAGTTTCTTTTATTTGTGCAACAGTTTGCTTCTTCAGCAATCTCCTATTTTCTTTGTAATCTTATCTCCTGCAATATGAGTAGATTGAATGTTGAACCTCCTAACTCTGCTACAGGGGGATTATGTTGTTCCATTGTAAATGCCTATGAGTTTAATAAAAAGCGCTGATTGGCCAAAGGTAGACAGGATGTGTGGGCAGGGCTACCAGACTAAGGAGACTCTAAGAACAGGCAGAACAGAGCAGAATGCCAGAGAGGAGCCAGAAGAAACAGAGGACAACAATGCTGCTCTGAGAAAAGGTACCGAGCCACATGGCTGAACAGAATAAAAGTCGTGGGTTAGATTAAGGGTAAAGAATTAGAAAGTTATATGCCTGGGCCTTAGGCTGATCAGCCTAGAACTATTGTAAGCATCTCTGTGTCTTTGCGGGTCTGTGGGTGTGCGGGCCTAAACTTTGAGGCTAGGCCCAAAAGTTCAGGCACTACACTCTGCATTCCATTTCCCCTTTAGTCACTATTCGGTTTGTCCAGCTAGGGAGAACTGTCCTGGTAGGGAGAGTTCTGAAGCCTTGCATGGCTTCTAAGCTCATCTTTCTTTGTTTCAAATCACCATTTTTTGTTTACATTAAGAATAAAATGGTGATTCCGAATGGTTTTGTTCTCCTATTGTGGCTGAAGCACCTTAGACCTCTCTGAGAATTGGTCCCAAGACCTGGTGCTGTTCTTGTTGCTATGGAGAACCCTGTCTTTTCCTCAGGTCATCACTTTCCTCTTACTGACCCAAATGTAGGCCTTTGCTAACATCTTCTATTTGTGTGTCTTGAAGGAAGCTAAGAAGATGGCATGGCCACTGCATTAATGAGCACAGAGCAGCAGTGATCACCCATGGTAAACCTACAAA
This sequence comes from Phyllotis vaccarum, assembly GCA_033318265.1. NCBI lineage: Eukaryota > Metazoa > Chordata > Mammalia > Rodentia > Cricetidae > Phyllotis > Phyllotis vaccarum. The sequence goes on from JARWLC010000003.1 coordinate 15,899,198, forward strand.
GACATGAAAGCTTGAGAGGGGATGGCAGGGAAAAGGGGGCCAGGAGGAATGGGGGTATAAAAAGATAATGGGATAGAATGAATATGGCCACCATGCATGGTGTATAAATATAATAGTGACAGCAATCTAAAGATAACATGTTTTAAAGCTGGTATGAAGGCAGGTCTGACTGATACGGTCTGTTTCTAAGATCAGATGAGCAATGTTGGATGCATCCCAAGTGCTGGAGTTTCTCCTTCATGGTGATGCTGGGTTCTGCATTTGGATAGAGATCCTTGATAAGGTGCCAATAGGCTTCCAGTTAGACTTGCTTTTTGCCACCCACCCAGTCATACTTCCAGAATCTCCAGTTGATGGAGGCTCTACAGATACATAGCTTCTGAGGTAACCTGTAGAAGCCACAGCTTCCTCTGCCCTTCTTCAGCCATCCAGCACTTCCATTGGCATGGTCTTCCAGTATCCTGCTGGATTCTCTCACTTTTGAGTAATGCTTGTGGATTTATGTGATGCACAGAGCTTATGCCTGTTGAAACTGCTTCCTAATCTCTTTAGTGATTGTTTGGGAAGAAGAGGAGGAGATGGGTGTGTCTAGTCTATCATTAACCTAATGCTGGCTGCTTTTTAAAGTGTTGGTTGTATGAGTTCAGACACTGTTTTACACCTTAGCAAGAGTCCACAAACCAGCCTGGATTTTTGTTACTGCACAGACAGAGGTATCTGACGTGTGTCTCTATGTCTTCACCTATGTGAATGTACACTCTAAAGGTGACAAGTGTGTTTCTGTTCTTAATTCTTAATAAATTCAGAGAAAAACTGAAGCTATGCCTTTTCTAAGAATAAAAAAAATGGAGGGAGGGCATAGATCACAGATGAGGGCAGCCCAGCCTCCTCAGTCCAATGGAGAACATCTGGTGAGTGGCACTCTTGGGCCAGTTGCCATATTTTTGCTTCTTTAGCTGTGATGTCTGCCACAGCAACACCCGTGTAAACTCACTGGAACCCCTCCCCCAGCCCAAGGGGCGATGGGATTTTGCTGTTCCTTTCTTTCCATGCTGGTCTCACCTCATTGCCTTTGTACAAATCAGGAGCTCTCAGCTTTGATCAGACATCTCTGGGCTTTCATCTCATGCTCCCCCTGCAGGAAGAAGCTGAGGTTGCCTCTGGGGAGGTAGCTAAGATCACCCCTCATTTGGCTTCCTTCCTCCTTCCCCCCTCCTGCCACCCCCCTTCCCTGCTCTCCTTAGGCTCTTAGCCTTCCTTCCCCCACCTAGCATTCCATTCAGAGTCCAATCCTCCTGAAGCCTTATCTCAGAGGTGGCTTGCAATTGCTGACCATTTTTGTGTTGCTTCCTCCACAGCACCTTAACGAAAACCTGGCAAAGCTCACTGCCAAGTTTGAGAAAGCAACAGCAGAGAAACTCAAGTGTCAGCAAGAAGCTGAAGTGACCGCAGGCACCATCTCCCTTGCAAACCGCCTGGTGAGGCTGAGCTCTAATTACATTAGCAGAGTTTGTCAAGGGCCCCAGAGGTGTTGACTAATTGAGCTCAGCTCAGTGCAGCTTTGACTGGCCTGGGGCGTGGGGGAGGGAGGGATCCATGAGAGTCTGTTTAAGGAGTATCAAGTTTTATTAAGATATGAAAGGGGAAAAAATACACTCATAGATACAGAACCAAGTAAACAGCCATCACTGCCCTCCACTCTGCCCAGGAGAGAATGTGCAGCCTGCATCTGGAACCTGTTATCATCCCGCAGTCCATGTGATGCACAACATATAGTAGGGGCTTGTGTATTGGAATGTGACCAATAGCCAGGGCATGGCTGACGGAAAGGGCAGATGGTGTAGAAGGATGTACAATGGCTTACTGAAACTTCTTGCCTTGGACATATGACTTGTGACCTTTGTGACTAATTACACAGCTCCATCTGATGCTTCTTTCTCCTTTCTGCCCTCTGAATGGTAGGTTGGAGGACTTGCTTCTGAAAACATCAGGTGGGCAGAGGCTGTGCAGAACTTCAAACATCAGGGAAGGACATTATGTGGAGACATTCTTCTAACTACAGCTTTTATCTCCTACTTGGGCTTCTTTACCAAAAAATACAGAAACAGCCTCATGGATGGGACCTGGAAACCCTATCTGAGTCAGCTTAAAGTATGTATGGCCTGAATTTGTCCTGTCTGTCAGCCTGTGTGATAATCATATGACCGTCATAACCCAAGCCTTCCAGTACTCCTTACATATGCACTGACGCTCCCACCTGAGCATCAGGCATGGGACATACAAGCTCACATCCTCTCTACTGCCAGGCATTATGTTCCTCTGTCCACTGGTCCACCTAGAATCATGTGTTAATGAGGTTGTCATGGGAACTCCATGTTCTGGTCCTCTGTGTTCTGGTTCTTTGATGAACTCTAACTCCTTGCCCACTTCCAAGTGGTAAAATTTAGGAGACACCAAAAAAAAAATCTCTGTTCCAGAGAACTTCATAGACTCAGGAGGGGGAAGTTCCTTCTCTGTTCTTCCTGGCCTATTGTCATTGGGTCCCAAAGCCATACAGTTTATAGCCCTGGCTCAGAAACACAGCTATAAAATCAACTTTGTCCACCAATGCTCAGGTGCTCTTCCATGGGCCATGCAGAGGGGCGTGTACCTCTCTGTGTAACTATTTTCAGACCCTCCCTCTGTATATCAAAGCAATAAAATGGGGATGGGGGATGCTGGCTGCTAATTAAAGATTTCAAGCTTTACCTAGACCCTAACATTCCCTTGACACATTCTTATCACTAAGATTCATCAGTTTCCAAACCCTAGCCAAAAATTCTGATGCCATGCTCATGGAATACAAAAGACATGCCAGGCCAGGTTGACTTCAGCACATTCACAGTCCAGTGGAGGTGATCAGGTCCACAGACTTCCGCACCAGAGTGAGCAGAATTCACATTGTGCCCTGAGGCATATGCCAATGCCACCCATAACTATAGCCCTAGAATGCAAGATGCATTTCTATAGTGATGGCTATGTTTCCCCAGATCTGCTCCTAAAATTCTACCCACATGATGATTTGATGGGCTGGTTTAAAATGGTTACAGTATAGAGAATAGTATGGATACTAGTTCAGCAGTAACTAACTAGTGGCACTAGCTGTGTTAACTAGTTAAACTAACAGCAGTAGTTGAACTGTGATTTCATTCATCTTGAAATCAGAGGTAAGAAATTGGCAGAACTATCAGCTGAGAGACAATGATTGTCTCTTAGCAGCAGCTGGGGGAGGGGGGGCACGGGCATCTTGTGCCATAAGCTCCCAGTCAGTGTTTTAGTTATTGTCAGGTGCTGAAACAGAGTGCCGGAGAGCAGCTAATCAATAAAGAACTGATACTTACTTGGCTCGAGATACTGCAGTCTGGTGTGGACCTCAGTCCTTTGACATCCCATGCCAGAAGGCAGAAGAAGAAGAAAAAGTGAGAGCCAGAGAAAAGATGGGACCAAACTCATGTCTGTGACCCACACAACCAACAGAAACTGATTTTCTCCCATAATATTAATGGGAGCCATTTATAGGACAGAGCCAAAATGACCTGCTCCCTAAGGCTTAAGTTTTTAAAAACCTAAATTTTGGGGAACACATTCGAACTACAGCAAGCAGTCTAGAAAAGTCTATAAATCCCGGGATAATGTTCCAATGAGATTATAAAGAAAATGTGGTAAAACACATTTGTTTCTGATTTTGTTATTTTGTTTCCTCTATATCTCTCAGGCCTACCTCAAACCCAGAATCCTCCTGCCTCAGCCTCCATCATAATGTCTGGCTATGTCAAGCTTCTTAAGAAAATTCAGCCCCTTGGTATTCTTATCCTGAGATCGGAAATGAATTTCAACCTGGGCATAGTGTCATATATGTATAAAATATGTGTAATTACAGCAGTCAGGAGGCCGAGATGACAGGGTCATGGTTCAAGGTCAGCAGAAGAGAGGGAGAGATTGTGTTTCAGGGTGCTAGAGCATGGACCTTCTGTTGCCCTCACTTGACGCTTTTGTAACCTTTCGCATTGAGAACATTGTGGCAAGATGTTCTCACCTATAACTTTAATATTCTAGAATTATGTGATTAAGTTACCCAAAGGGGAAAAACTCATAAAAATATCATGTTTTAAGTAAGTTAATGATCATTGTGAGACCACATCCCCAGATGTCCTGGGAATTATGTGGCCAGAGGGTTAACCACTTGACCATGCCTAAAGGATGAGGTGTTTTAAAGGTTTCCCTAGTTTTCCTGGGGTACTAAGTAAGCAAAGCAAACGGGTTTAAGGATGCAAGTCTAAACCCCCAAAGCATTATACTAAGTGGAAGTGGCCAGATACAAAAGGTCATAACTCGTGTGATTCCATTTTTATTAAAAATCCAAAATAAGAAAATCTATAGAGACAGAAAGCATATTAGTAATTGCCAGGAGCTTGTGGTAGAGAGACATAGGGAGGGATTGTCTAATGAACACAGGGCTTCCTTTGGGGCCATGAAAATCCCTGGGAGTACATAAATCAAGTTGAAAACTGCGTACCACTGAGAATGTGTTATCCTCCACCAAACTGTACACCTTACAATGGTTCGTTTTATGTTGTGTAAATTTTACCTCTTTTTAAAAGTATGTAAGTCAATGAAAAATATTGTTTAGAGAAGGATTAGGTGAGCTGAGAGAGGCTGAAATAGGAAAACAGAAAGGATTTTCCAGCTCTGAGGTACACAGAGAGACATGGGTGGGGTTCTCAGGGGTGAAGCCCCAACAGTACGCTTGCTGGGAGGGCCTAAAGAGTTCCATGGAGGAAGAGAGATTGAGGTAAGGGGAAGGCAGCTCTCCCAGCCCTTTGCAAGCTGGTAAAATGTTCAAAAGGAGAAAATATTCTGTTTATGCTAGTGTTTCCCACCAGAAAACTGACGTGAGAGAGAGAAACAGCAGGGGAGGGACACAGTTTTAGACATTATCTATTAAGATATAAATAATCAGGCTGGCAAGATAGCTCAGTCTTTAAGATGATCTTCCTGAGTTAGATCATGAAGGTCTACGGAGTAGAGAGAGAAACCCAATTCCTCCAAGTTATACTCTGACTTCCATACACATGCCATAGCATGTGCACACACACACACACACACACACACACACACACACACACACACATATATACATACTTGTACATTCACATTTTTAAAAGACATAAATAAGCCATAAAAGGAATTTGATTAAGATGAATATGCTAAAGAGCAAAGAGTTGGCTACAGGAAGAATTTCTATTATTCATCTATCAAGATGCCTTCAGCAACCATCAGTCAAGAAAGCACTCTTCAGAGGGATGTTGGTCTTGCTTTTAAAGGGGTCATGTTATATAGTGAAATACTGTGGATTCTCCACACGCACACACACAGATGGGATTTTCCATTAAGAATGTGCCTATCATCTCTTCATCAGGTTCCCATCCCAACCACCTCAACCCTGGACCCTCTGAAGATGCTAACTGATGATGCTGATGTGGCTGCCTGGCAGAATGAGGGCCTCCCTGCAGACCGTATGTCCATGGAGAATGCCACCATCCTCATCAACTGTGAGCGCTGGCCGCTTATGGTCGATCCTCAACTGCAAGGCATCAAATGGATAAAGAACAAGTATGGAGAAGAACTCCGAGTCACCCAGATCGGCCAGAAAGGGTAGGTGGCTGGGCACACAAGTTGACACTGTTGCTGTTTGTATACGTAGGAAACATTGCATGGAGAAGACTTAAGCCCGATTGGCTTTTTTATTTCCTCTTCTGACCTCTCCATCAGGTAACCCTCCTGATTTCTTTCAGGGTTTCTTCTCAGTTTAGTAAGTATTTCAGCAAGATGCTTAGGTACCAGCTCTGTGGTCTTTCTCATTAAGAATTATGTGGTCAGTAGGATGACAATAGTTTATAATTTATTATACATTTTATAGGGAGAGAAGAATTCAAAGGTTCTCTAACACACAGACACACAAAAAAAAATGGTTAAGGATTTAAGGAAGCAGAAACCCTGTTTACCCAGACCATTGCATAAGGTATACGTGTATCAAATCATCATTCTATACCCCACAAGAACATACAACTATTATATACCAGTTAAAACGTTGCTGGTCTTAGTTGGGCAATCATGATCACCTTCTCTTTTCTCTTTGCCAATTCAAATAGACAGTGTCAGAATCACCTAGGAGATAAACCTCTGGGCATGCCTGTTGAGAATCATCTTGACTATGCTTGTTTCTGGTCCTTGATTGAGGTAATTGAAGTGAGAAGACCCACCCTAAAAGTGGGCAACACCATTCCCTAGTCTTGGGTCCTGGCCTGTATAAAATGGAGAAATCTAACCGTGGTAGTTTGAACAATAATGGTCCCCATCAGCTCATAAGGAGTGGCATTATTTGAAGGATTAGAATGTGTGGTGGCCATGTTGGAGTGGGTGTGGCCTTATTGAAGGAAGCATATCACTGGGGGTGGGCTTTGAGGTTTTAGATGCTCAAGCCAGGGCCAATAACTCCCACTGTCTTCCTGCTGCCTGCTGATCCAGAGGTAGGGATTTTAGCTACCTCTCTAGCACCATGTCTGCCTGCATGCCACCATCATGATAATGGACTAAACCTCTTACCTGTAAGCCAGCTCAATTCAATGTTCTCCTTTATAAAAGTTGTTGTGCTCATGTTATCTTTTTAGAACATTAAGACGTAAGTTGGTTCCAGGGACTTGGGCATTGCTGTGATAGGTCTGACTGTGCTTTTGTTTGGAGGGATGTAGGCTTTGAGACTTTGGAATAGGAAAATAGTTGAATGCTTAGGCAGAGTTTGATGGGTTATTCTAGTAGGAACATGAAAGACAGCGGTGCTGAGAGTGATTTGAAGTATTGGAGCCTGGCCCAAGAGGTTTCAGAGGAAAGACTATCAGAGTGTGGCCTATAGATGCTTCTTGTGATAATTTGGTAATGAATATGGCTGTTTTCTTCCCTTTTCCTAAAAATCTACCTGAGGGTAAATTAAAGAGTCTTGGATTAATGACATTGGTATAGGAGATTTCAAAACAGCCTAGTACTGACTCTGTCACACACATGGTTACTAGTGGCCACTCTTATGCAAGCTGAGCAAGAAAAAAAAATACAAAATAATGAACACAGTTTGAGAAGAAAGGAGGCACCAGAAAGTCTTGTGCTCAAAGAGATGAACAGATTGAAGAAAAATGTACTACTAAACAGAATAAAGATGATGGTGACTTAGGACAAGATTCTACCAGAAAAACATAGGGCTGAGTGTGGTGGTGCACTCCTTTAATCCCAGCACTCAGAAAGCAGAGGCAGGCCGATTTTTGAATTCAAGGTCAGCCTGGTCTACAGAATGATATTCAGGGCAGTCAACTTTCAGAAGTGAAGAAAACCATTGAAACAGAAAGCTGGTAAAAATGTGTTTGAAATAGAGGCCATGTTCCAGCCTTAGAAAACAGAAGAATTCAGCAGCTTCAGCCACATAGTCTAGCTTTAGAGTCAAAGATACAAGAATGGATTGTGGAATCTCCCCCTGTGACTATGAAGAGCCACTGATGCTAGGTATATGGCAGAAGTGTCCCTGCATGGAGGCGCAGAGAAGCAATTGAGTGAAGCTGTGAAAATGAGGGCTGGATTTTGCTGGAGATCCCAAGATGTGGGAGATGACAAGGTCATGGGATGCATGTCAAGAAGACCTGATAACAAGATGAAGGAAATAATGTTCCAGTCAACAAAGCTGAAAGGAATTGGAAATCTGAAGAAAGCGTTGATGTCAGACATGGAGATACAGAGTTTGGAGTTTCACCAGATGGTCTTTGTTCTTCCTTTGGGTCAGTATTTCCTCATTATGCACTTTTTCCTGCTTTTTAGAATGGTAATGTGTATTCTGTACCAATGTATTTTGGAAGTATGTGATCTCCTTTTTCATTTTGATTTTAAGGGGGATGACAGTTAAGAGACTGCCCTGAGTATCAGAGACTTTGAACTGTGGACTTTTAAGCAGTGAGTGTTGAGTCTGTGATAGACTGTGGGGACTTTTGAAATTAGACTAAATGCATCATGATACGGTTACGAGCCTATGGAGATCAGATAGAGGAATGTGATAGTTTGAAAAATGGCCCCCATAGGCTCATAGGAAATGGTATTATTTAAAGGATTAGGACATATTGTCTTTTTGGAGTAGAGGTGGCCTTATTGGAGAAAGTGTGTCACTGAGGGTTGGGTTTGAGGTTTCAGAAGCTCAAGCAAGACCCACTAGCTCACTCACTCTTCCTGCTACCTGCTGGTCAGGATGTAGGACTCTCTGGAACCTCTCCAGCACCATGTTTATCTTCAGGTTGCTATGCTTCCTATCATGATTATAATGGACTGACTTCTGAACTGTAAGCCAGCTTTTAAATTAAATGTGCTCCTTTGTAAAAGCTGCTGTGGTCATGTTGTATCTTCACACCAATAGATCATTGACTAAGGCATTAACTGAGCATGGGCATTCAACTCTCTCTGGTTGGGGGCTGTGAATACAACTTAATCAGACATCTCAAGCTCCTCCCGATAGACTTTCCCTGATGGACTGTACCCACCAGCCAAATCAGAACCTTTCCCTTGATTCAGATCAGGTCTTGCAGGCCAGCAGCAATCAGGTCTAGCTCTTGATGGAGAAGGGCAACCTTGCCATGATAGTGGGTTCACTCTGTTCAGCCCAACTCTTGGGATCTTGGGCTTTGATGCCAGTTCCTGTGAGACTCTTGAGGAAGCCGACAGGCACAGTGATTATCTGTGTCCTGGCTTGGCAGCTAAGTAAGCATCAGTTTCTCTTTTCTCCACATCATGACTTTCACAATGTCCAACATGAGCTGGCTGGCTCATATTGAAATCCATGGAGGCCATCCTGACTGGCACCTATCACTCCATTCTTGCTGCATCAGAGAATACAAAACATTGGGGAGATATGAATGCACAAAAGAGAGTTCCCATGGACCTTCCTGGCAAAGCAAATGCCAGGAGGAAGTGACTAGATCAGTCTATTATGTAGCCGTAAGAAAAGATCACAGAAGGAGAGCCCTTGCCCATGGATGAGACTGGCAGAGATAAATGTGAAGTCACAGGGTGAGGTTGTGTTATTGAAAATGAAAAATGGCCTAAGGGAAGGCTGGCCTCTAGCCCCAGAGTGGCTGTGAAGTGCTTCCATACCCATAGAAATCGATGGGAAGTAATTGAGTTCTGGAGCAGCTCCAAGTACCACCATGCTTCTGTCCCCATCAGCTATGGGGGGAAAAAATGTAGGTTGTCCTACAACTTTGGGATGGAATTATCCTGGAAAAGTGACTGTAGGGAAAGAAGGCCACTGACAATCACAGGGGACAGTGTCTCAAAAGGAGAGCCATGGGAGTCTAATAGCCAGATCATCCTAAACTGTGGTCCATGAGGTCTTTATGGTGAACTGCCAGGGCTTTCAGTTGTGAAAGGCAGTGTCTTGTCTGTGGTTTGAGAGGTTTCCAGATTCATGTGCTAGTGCTAAAGTTCTTTGGAAAGATGGAAGAAGATGTGTTTTCTTGATTTTCTGAATCCTGTCTTCAGTCCAAACAACAGAAAGCAAGTAGAGCCTATTGTGTACGAAAAGTACCCTAGATGGTGATAATAGCGGCACAAGTAGCTCTGTAGCCTTTCCAACTAGCAAAGCCTCAATGCCAGGGTTATGGTACAAGAATGATCACAGCAGAGTGGACTTCCAGCCTTACCTTCCAGTGATCTCCTATAGCCTTAAATCTGCATACACAGTACAGCCATGCAGCCATTCTTTTATCTGCATAGTCACATAAACCCGAATCTAGTTTGAACTCCCTAAAAAATGGTTGATGTAGAAAGACACTCTTGAACATGTTTTTAACTGTTTTGGAAAGAGTCAGAATTGGGAATTGTGGGAGGTTGTATTGTTTCATTTTAAATAATTGTCCCAACCACTGGTTTAATAAAAAGAGCTGATTGGCCAAAGGCAGGCAGGAAGTGTAGGCAGGGCTACCAGACTAAGAAAATCTCTGCGAGCAGAATGCCAGAAAGAGCACCAGAGAGAAGCTGCAGGATGCAGAGGACAACCATGCAGCATTAAAGAAAGGTACCGAGCCGCATGGCTGAACAAGAGACATGGGATAGCTTAAGGGTAGAGAGTTAGCAAGCTATATGCCTGGGCCTGAGGCTGATCAGCCCAAAACTATTGGAAGCATCTGTGTGTGACTGCGGGACTGCTGGTCTGCAGGTCTGTGGGTCTACGGGTCTGTGGGCCTAAACTTTGAGGTTAGGCCCAAAAGTCTGGGCCAGAAACCTCTTACTACAGGGAACCATTTAAGAGATTATTTCTATGTCTTATGTCAGATGAGAACATGGGAATTATTAAGAAGTTCTTTGGGAATTATTGTTTTCTTTAAGGCAAGGTCTTAGATAGCCTGGGCTGACCTTGAACTTCTGATCATTCTCCCTCCACTGCTGATATGGGAATGTCTTTCTGTATGCTGTGAATATCCATCTTTAAATAAAAGAGCTGTTTTGGGCCATGACAGGCACCATAGAAAAAGTAGGCAGGGGAATCAGAATAGGTAGGAAAGGAAGGGCGGAGTCAGAGACAGATCGAGCCAGCTGCCCAAAGAAGCAAATTGTAAGGAACACAGTGAGCCATGGGCCACGTGGCAGGATAGATTAATGGAAATGGGTTGAGTTAAGATGAAAGAGCAAGCTAGCAATGTGCCTGAGCCATAGACAAAACAGCATGAAGTTAATATAAGCATTTGAATCATTTTGAGGGGACTAAGCAGCAGCGGGCACCTAAAAGGTTTGACACTGTAGGTCTGTGGGTCTGGACCAGGAAACCTTATTGTAATACACTGCTCTAATGCTAGGACTACAGGAGTAAGCCAAAGTGCCCAGTTATGTGGTAGCAGATATGAAACCCACTGTTTCACTCCTGCTAAGCAAGTACTCTTGTCAACTAAGCATCAGTGCAGATTTTCATGAAGTTCTTAATGTATCTTGAATACACACTCTGGAGGGATCCTGTCTGAGATATTATTTATCTTAGCCTGTCTCTGGTCACTCAATAGACATGGATATTTATAATAATTCCCTATTCAATTTGGGGTGATCTGTTACCATTTCTGCATTTTATAGAACCATTTTGATCTGATCCGCAGCACTTAAAATATAGTCTAAATGGAGGCCCTGTGGTAGACTTGAAACGTTAAATTTAGAATAATCTTCCCAAACTAGGAACTCTGGCAACCCAGAAAACAAGTCACATACCTCCCTTGAAAACTTCCCAGTCCTAAGAGTTGAGACTCTTTTTCGATGTTTTGGTTTTTACACTTAGTTATTTTGGGTTGGGGTAAATGTGCCACAGCAGATGTTGTGGAGGACAGAGGAAAACTTGCAGGAGTCTGTTCTTTCCTTCTACTGTGTAGGTTATGGAAATGGTACAGCTGTGAGGGAAAAGATGTTCTCAACGTATTATAACTGTGATAGGAAAGGCTTCCCCCAATAAAGGGTTACAGCTCTGCTCTGGAGTGGAGGAAAGGTTTCCACACTGCAAATATTACAGTCTGCTCTGACAGGGGAATGTTTCCCCCAAAGTGTTACACCTCTGAAGGGAAAGGTACCCTGGCAGCTGGGAGCCAAGAAATACTACAAAGTCAGCAGCACAACAAACCTCACAGAGACTCCTCAGCAAAGACTCCAGGAAAGTGGCTGCTGCCTCCGCTTAGATGAGAAGCAGCAGAGAACTGAGCAGAAGTCAGGAGTTTTATAGTGTTTCTTAAGGGTGGAACTTTCCAGGGTGAAGCTTTCCAGAGATTGGAGGGATTTCAAGTCCTCAGCTTGGGAATTTTTTACTCTGTAGGGTGGGAGCTGGGCCCAGCTATTAGGGCAGTTAGAGGGCCTCAGAGGAGCGAGGGGCTTGGCCACCCATGCTCCTTGATGGGTTTATAGGTTCCAGGAATCAAACTCAAGTTATCATCACTGGTATAAGGTGATTTTATCCACTGGGCCATTTCACCAGCCTCAAAATCTATTTTACATTAAGATTTTTTTAAAAATTATCCCCTTATTGTGTCTTAACAGTTTAATAAAAGTCATTTAAGAGAGTTTAAGAATACTGGAGATCCATTGCTACTCTTCCAGAGGACCCAAATTAAATTCGCAGCACCCACAGCTCACATACCATCTGTAACTTCAGTACCAAGGGATCTGATTCCTCTTCTTTTGACCTTCACTCATACGAAAGCAGACAGTATATGCAAATAATAAAAACACATCTTTAAAAATAGATGAATAAGACAGTATATGTTTATAGGACTTGTAAATTGAAAAGACCAAGAGAAAACACCCTAGCCCTGACTTGACCCTGAGACTAGAGCAAAGAATATTCTGACTGATACTGACTTGACCTCAAGACCAGGGCCAAGAAACAGAATCCCACCAATCTCTGAGCTTGCCTCAAGATTACACCACAGAATTCCACCAGTCCCTAAACTTACCCCAAGATCAGGCATTATAAAATCCAATCCCAGGCTACCCTAGAAAGCTCCAGACCCCAGGAAACTCAATATAAATTCTGCCCTTTGATCTGGTTCCTTCTGCTGCTCACTTGAGCAGAGGCAGTCACCCTCCTGAATTTTTCCTCCCAATAAATCTCTTGTGTGAGGCTGTCATGTAGTGTGACTTTGTGGTATTCCTTGCCTCCCAACTGCTAAGATACATTTCCCTCCAGAGCTGTTATACTTGCATTGGAAAACCTTCCCTGCTGGAGCAGATAATGTTTCTATTGCAGAAACCTTTCCCTTCAGAGCTGCAAAACTTAAAGATTCCCAAAGTGAGACTTACAGACTGCTATCTGTAGGTTAAATGGTGGCATATACCAACTTTTACTGTCTGATTAAGGGGTATACCATGTGCCCTGTTAGTTTTTCATAAATGGATAAAATCTGCTCTTTATTAAATGTGTAAAAATTACTTTTGAAGAATATTAAATGTGTTGAGGAGATGCTTACATTTTATTTAAAAAAACAGGTTATAAAGCAAAAGTATCATATAAATTCAATAATATAAAAACTAAAGTTGAAGGTATAACGTAGCCAGCTCTTCATACCAAAAAGTTGCATGGAGAGCCAACCATATACTTGGGAACAATTGTTCCCTAGACTGAACACATGCAGACTTTCCCCCAGTCCTTAATTGTGGGATGTATAGGCCCTGGAGGCTTTTAAGGACCTGGGGGCCAACCTGGCCATAGCCAGTTCAAACTGGTTATAACTGGTGCCTTAAAGCATGTGCTCATAGAACTTTCTCATAAGCCAGCCTGAGGTCTTCCTGGGTGCAGAGTCCTGATGTGAGATGGTAGACCATTGAAAGATAACACTACAGCAGCAGTTACCAGCAAAGCACAGCCCTTCTCTCTGGATGGATGGAGGGTATATAAGGCTTGCCCCTTCCTTAATAAACTGAGCCTGCTTATTTCAACTTGCTCCCTGAGACTGAGCCATTGTTCTCAGAGCCTTCTCTCCTCCTCCGCTAAGGGGAAAGTAGCAGGGCTCAAAAAAGCAACAGTTAATAATCCTATGCAGCCAGCCACCATTCCATAGCATTTCTCTGGATCAAGTATTATAAATAAAAGTTTATGGAAGAATGGCTGCAGATGATATGCAAACATAACACCATTTCATGTAAAGTATAATAGAGCACTTGTTGGTTTTGTTACCAGTGGGACCCCAAACCAATCACTCAGTCCGAAAGGACCACCCAGATAGCCAGATGTCCACAGTAAATGCTGAACAGAGGGATTGTGGTTAATTTTCATATCCCTTCTTATTTTGTCATTTCCCTTTCTAAAAGATGTAAAAAGTACATATAAATGTCAGAAATGTATTTTAAGGTAGTGAAAAGTGTAATAGCTGAAGACATTTTCAGAAGCTGTGCCTTCCTGCCCAGCACCACACTTCTCTCTGAGACATGGTGGTCTTGTTACATTGCTTGGATCCAAGCACTTATGGACTCACACTACCTAACATGCTCCCCAGATACCTTCAGACCATAGAGCATGCTCTGGAAGCTGGAGATGTGGTGCTGATTGAGAACCTCAAGGAGACCATTGATCCTGTCCTGGGACCTCTGCTTGGGAGAGAAGTCATTAAGAAAGGACGGTGAGACTCCAATGCATACCTGCCCTTAATCAGAAGCTGCGGAGAGAGGTCCCCTCTAGAACCTCTTTCCCTAGGCTCAGGTCAAGGAGCTCTCTGAAGCTGGCCATTTCATTGCCCTTGGATTCTGGAGAGGTTTATGGCAGCCTAAAATGTCTCATCCTCTTTCTAATGGCCATGGTGCACAGTTTATCAGGAACCCTAAGGGAATATGGTCAAAAGCAGACAGACTTCTAATGCAAACATTGTATTCAAGCAAGATTTGTCAATTTCAAAACTCAGCTTCCTATTAGTTTGATGACCCTTAGCAAGTAAAGGACAGGAAGAGGTGGTGATATGAATGAGAAAATAAGAAGTTGCAGGCCCTTCATCTCATATGCATAGAAGAACTAATTAACATCCTTACCTGTTTCCTGTTATTATAGCAAAATACTCAAGGCTAGGTAGCTTATTAAGACAACTTATTTGGAAACAGAAAGTCCAAGACTGACAAGCAAGAGGTTTGGGGGTTTTTTTTTGTTTTGTTTTGTTTTTTTTTTTTTTTACAATATCACAACATGGCAGATGGCATCACGCTGGGAATACATGATGTGGGGACCACATGGTGAGACAGGGACCAAGAGCTTGTGGAGAGCCCAGACTTACTAAGAGACTAATCCACTGCTGGTAGAGGCAGGCCTTCCCAAAAGATAGCAGTTATCCATTCCAATTACCTTCCACCAGGCCCCAACTCACGCGCACACACACAACACACACGCACATGCATACACACCCACACTATCATAGAGAAGACCAAGCTTCCAGACTTCGGTCTTTGGGGACAAATCACATCTAAGCCTTACTAGGAGCCTTACCAGTTGTACAGTCCCCAAATTGCCTTTCTATATTTTAGGCTGAACCTGCTTCTGTGTTTAATTATTTTCACCCATCAAAATCTGAGAAAAAGGAAGCCCTCTGGCATGCCTAGGAAGCTCTTCCTGGCAACTGCAAACAAATGCCCCTTCCACCACACTCTGTGCTGCCATCTGCTGGGATATTGCCATAGAATCTTAATCTGTGACACAGTGGGGACAGCTCTGCCTAGAGTTTCACCCTGTAAAATGAAATATGGTGACTCTGACACAAGATGTAATACTTCTAACCTGCTTCCAACATTAAGGCAAAGATGGGTTCTAGGTAGTTAGGTATAATTAGGATAAAACATGATAATTCTGATCTTGTTTGGTTTTTGTTTCAAAAAAAAATTCTACTTACCTTCACTTGAACCTTTGTGTTCCAGGTTCATTAAGATTGGAGACAAAGAGTGTGAATTCAATCCCAAATTCCGGCTCATCCTTCACACCAAGCTGGCCAACCCTCACTACCAGCCTGAGCTGCAAGCTCAGGCCACCCTGATCAATTTCACGGTGACCAGGGATGGTCTGGAGGACCAGCTGCTGGCTGCTGTGGTCAGCATGGAGAGACCAGACCTGGAGCATCTGAAGGTGTGTCAGAGATTCCCTGAGGAAGAAAGGAATGCTCTGCCACTAGGTCCTGCAGGCAGGCCCTGTGGGAGCAGGGATGGGCAGTTTTTCCTAGAATTCAGCAGAGTGGGTTCTTCAAGACACTGAATGAGTCCAAACCGAACCTGCGAATAACCCTGTTGGGAAAGGGAGAGTGTAGTGAGCTGAAGAAGAGAAGCAAGATATCTAGGAGACTGGGCATTTCTGTCCCCAAGAGGAGTACCTGGCTCGGGGTGCTGATATGTGGGTATCTGATCTCACAGGAGAGATTAGAACTAAGAAGGGTTTCATTATGTATGGGTAGCAGAAACAGGGTCATCCTTGTTGGGGTTGTGTCAATTCAAGGCACAGGTCAGGCAGCATAAACAGAAGGAGCTTAGGAGTTATCAGTTCAGAAGACTGGGAGCCCAGGACTATGGTGCTAGTATGGCTGTTCCTTGTGAGGCTTCTCGGCTCTCTGGCAGTGCCTGCTCACATGACCTCTTAAACATGTTTGGAGCTAAGAGCCTTTCTCTTGTTTTTATTCTAGGAACATTAATCCCATCTAGCAAGGGCTTCCTCTGACATCTAAGCACTTTCCTGTGTAGTCAGATGGGGGATTAGAGCCTTAGCATACGTATTTGGGGGAGCGTAGTTCACTCCATATCGTGAGCATGCTTTTCTTCCTCTCTTTAAATGTGATGAGATTATATAACACAGGTCAAGAAAGGAAAGCAACCTTTCACAGCAAATATGAGATGAGTTTAAGGCTCCTCAGAACTCTCTCCTAAACCATCATTATTATTCAAGAGATGCCCTGGAATCTAAGTCCACAGCAAACAAGATTATAGCATGGAAGACCCAGCAAAGCCCAAGAAAGACCATGTAGATGTTTGTAGAGCTTATAACCAAACATGGGATCATGGGAAGTAGAAATGTAAACTGAGAAATAATGTCTTTTTAGCTACTAATAAGAATTTTCAGGAAATGAAACAAGGTAATATGGAAATTAAGGAAAACAAGGAAATACGAGGTCCGTGCTAACCTCAAACTCTCAAACTCATCATTCCAGTGCCTCTGTCTCCATTTGGCAGAATCATGTGTGCATGCATGAGTGTGTACGTGTGTGTATGTACATGCACTAGGGGCCCCAGCAGAAAGCTTCTATGAGGTGGTGGCATCTAAGCTAATGCATAAGTGATTTGAAAGCCTCTGGGTAGAGTGTTCCCAGAAGAGAGCAGAAAGTCCTAGTCAGAGTTTGTAAAACATGGAACACTGGCTGGAACAACGGCTCAGCAGTTAGAAATGCTTAGTACTCTTTTAGAGGCTCCAAGTTCAGTCCCCAGCAGCCATGATTACAACCATCTATAACTCCAGGCCCAGGTGATTTGATACTTTATGGCTTCTTTGGGCACCTGTACATGTGTGCAAATACAGACACACATACACAAAATTAAAAATAAGAAAGAGAAGCAGGGGTGAGTAAGGGTTGACATGGCTAAAAGTCCTAACATATAAGTTGTTCTTGACTGGGATCAAAAGGCTTCACAGGTCAAGGATGCTAGAGCCACCTGGACTTAACTTCCACTGCCAGCATACAAATAAAAGGTGCCTAGTGCTGGTGATCACAAAGCAAAGAGAATCTCTGAGCTGCTCAGATTCCAGTCCCACCCCACCCTCGAGGAAGGATATCGTTGGAACTGTCTGAGGCAGATGGGTTTGTCTTTCGAGTACTTCTTTATTGTTCATCCAATCCTAGTGAATTGAGAACTAAAACATTACTCTCTATTCACAAGGTCCTTTTAGTGACCTTAGCACTTAGGTATAAGTATTGGGAGTCACAAATTAGGAACATGCAAAGAGCATAAACCGGTCCATGTATCCTGGAGCCCCTCAGATACCAGACCAGCTAATACTCCAGTCCCTTATGTAAATGATGTGGTATTTGTATAGAACATGCCCACATCCTCCCATATGCTTTAAATAACCTCTAGATGACTTCTAACACCAACTGCAAGGTAAATGTTACAGCTGTCACTCACAGACTGCTGTTCGGGAACAATGATATGAGATCATCTGGGCATGTTCCATTCAGCTGTAACTTTAATAGTAGTTTCAAGCCAGGCTAATAGCATCTCACACCCAAACTTAAATGGCTGACTTCACAGCTGCAGCTTGGACGCCCCTCACCTGCTTACTTCCACTCTTGGCCAAAAGCACTCTCCTATTTTAGCTTTGGTTCACCCTAGTCCCTTCCAAAATCTATATATTCAGGTCTATCCTAGAGTACAATGCTTTGCCAACTCTACCTGACTTGACTCCTCCTTGCTTGCTATTTACAGTCCGATCTCACAAAGCAGCAGAATGGATTCAAAATCACCCTCAAAACCTTAGAGGACAACCTGCTATCTCGCCTGTCTTCAGCCTCGGGGAACTTCCTGGGAGAAACAGCCTTGGTGGAAAACCTGGAGATCACCAAGCAGACTGCTGCGGAGGTGGAAGATAAGGTACACCCACTCTGAAGTGCCAGAAGGCCTAAGCCGGATGCTCCCTTGGTTTCCACTTCTATGCTTTTAGTACCTGGATCTGGCTTCTGTTTCCATCTTCCCAAGTTTCTTATAAAAAACACGTGTATGGATAGCACTATTGGGGTGTGGTGGGTTGTCAAGAAAGACCTAAAGTTGGGAGATAGGCATGTTGAGGGGAGATTAGAGAAGGGAAGTGGGGGACAGTGGATATGATCGTGTTCTTTATAGGCATATATGAAATTCTCAAGGATAAAGAAAAATTGTAATTTGTTTAAAGTTGTTTTAAAATTCCAGGCACAGTCTGGAGTGACTCTTGCCCATCCTGAGTTATAGGACTCTCACCTTCTAGAAAAGACTTTTAATATTTTCACTTTATAAACAGGGGCCTGATTTTTCTTCAGGGAATGGTGCCCACAGAAGATGCTCAACTTTGTGGGATAGCTCCAAAGTTGTGTAAATTAATAATCCAGCCAGATGTGATTGTGTCCTAAAACAATGCACTGGGCTGGCAAAACAAATAAGCAAGCGAACAAAAGCACACCAAACCTTAAAGTCTGTTTTTAATGAGAAAATGCTGGTAACATCCCAGGAGAGTTGGTCATCAATGACAGCAGCATTCTGTGAAACAGGAACAGTGCATAGCCTCTTTGCTGCACAGCATGTTGGGAAGGCTCTTCCCCCATGGAGACTAGAAAATGACTTGATTTAAAAAAAAAAAAAAGACACTCAATTTTTCACCCTTCCTACCAAACCTCCAACCATGCTTGGCTCGTCTGTATTTCCTCACTGCCCAGATCAGACCAGTTATAAAATTGGCTCTGATGAGGATGTCACACATGTCTGTAATGGGGAAGGAGTAACATGTCTTCAAATGAATGTGCTGCTGACTGCCCCCTGCCTGGGACTTGTCCAAACAGGAAGGTCTTTGTTCCAAGTAGAGGCCAAATATAGATAAATAGATAGATAGATAGATAGATAGATAGATAGATAGATAGATAGATAGATAGATATTAAATAATTAAAAAGTGGGTGGGACTGTAGTTCATTCAGGGAGCAATTGCCTCATAGGCACCAGGACCTGTGTTCAGTCAGAGATGTTAAAATCAGAACATCAGCTAGGTCATTCCAACTCCAAGCTAAGAAGTAACCATGATGACTTTGAGAAGTGCAGCCTAGCTTGGTGGCTGCTCTGTGACCAAGGTTTACCATCTCTTATCTTGGCAATTATATCAGCAGAGTAGGCCACACAAGTTGTTGTAATGTGTAAGAAGTCCACAGCTCTAGGCCAGAGAGACCCAGCTCACATAGAGGGAATCTGTCAAGGTGGAGCCAGCCTTGCCCATCTCTCCTTCCCCTTCATCCTTAATTCCCTCGTTTTTCTTTAAAATCAATGAACCACTGCTTGCCACATGTCCTGTGGAACTTTCTCATCTATTTTGTATCCCCTTTTAGGGGCTCTTTATTTTTCTTTCTCATCCATCCTATAGATATTTATTTGGCACCTGTCATATTCCAAATTGAGGAACAGCGGTTGGGGCTCTAACATGCAGCATGTGTGGGTTGTAAAGGAAGATGGGCATTTGAAGAAGGGCCTTGAATTCACAGCAATGACAAAGGATGTTTAATACAATGGAGCTCATGATAATGTCCACTTCCGAGTAGATGAAAAGCTTGTGTATGGGAAAATAGAGTATCAGTTTCCAATGTCATAAGTTATAAGGGGCAAATGTGAGTCTACAATTGGTCTGTGGGTTCATATGTGCAACTAGGAGATGCAGATAGAGAATGGCAACAGGCAAAAACGAAGGTAGCTTTTTCCTGATTGTTTCTATAAACAGTCATGGCAGCTTTGCAGCAAGGCTGTGTTCTGAGGAGTGTATCATTTTGAGGATATCACAGTGTACTTCCATAGAAACTCACAGATAGACCATCATTGGACAGTATGACTATGGGATTCCATTATATATGTATTCTGTCTTTGACCAAAAAGATTATGTGATTGTACTTTGGGGACCCAGTAGTCAGTCGTATCTGCTACAGTGAGAGAGTAGTGATGAAATATGAGTGAAGGTGAAAATTTATATTTATGGAAAATTAGAACAAAATTCAACTAGAGGCATAGAGATTAATGAGCAGTGTCGGGGCCTTGAAAACTAAAGCAGTATCTGACTAAAACTGTGATTTTTTTTTTTTTAACGCTCTTCTGAGGTTCAGCTACTGAGCTTAACCAGTTTATACTTATTAACATCATTGGCATATGGTAGTTGGGTTTTTCTTAGAGTTTCTTATTAATTAGCATTTTCTTCTCAAGCATTATAGCTTCTGTGTTCTTCAACCTTTCATCTCTTCCTAATTAGTTTGGAATGGATCACAAAGGCTTATAGGCACTAGGCTATAGGATGCTAGAACTATTTGTGGGAGTTATCTCTTATCAAACCCCTCTCTTGTTATTCCTCCACTGTGCCCTTCTAGCAATCACCACTCTACTCCCTGCTCCTATGTCATCTGTTTTCCAAGCTTCACAAATGAGTGAAAACACAGAGTGTTTGGGCTTCTGTGTCTGGCTTCTTTTACTTAACACAGTTGCTTCTAGGTTCATCTACTTTGATACCAATAGCAGACCGACAATCCTCCTTTTAGCTGAATAATATTCCTTTGTGGATATCCACCACATTTTTCTTTATCTATTCAGACATCAGTGGGGATCTTGGTTGATTCTATAAACTGGCTATTGTGAATTGAGAATGTTGTTTGCGGTCAACTACCTCTTGGCACATGGATTTCATCCTTTAGATATGTGCTCGGTGGTAGATCATAGATGAACTGTGAAGTTTTCTTGTTTTGTTGTCTGTTTTTTCCCTGGTTTCCATATTGACTAAAGAACTTTAAAACTATTTATTATTTTATGTATATGAATGTTTGTATGTGCACTATGTGAGTTCCTAGTGCCTTCAGAAGCCAGGAGACAGTGCCAGATTCTTTGTAACAAGAGTTATAAACGAGTATAACTGGAGTTATAAACATGGATGCTAGGGACCAAATCAGGATCCCCTTGCAAGAACTTCAAGTACTCCCTCCAGTCTTGGCTTAACACTTTGCATTCCCATCAATGACATATAAAATTTTCCATTCAACATCTCTACAAAAGTGCCCATCTTTTTAAAAGATTTATTGAAATTAAGAAAATGAACCATTTCTTTTAAATTTGTTGATTAAATTCCTTTCTTTTGAGAATTTTATATATATATATATACAATAAAATATTATCATATAGTTTGAATAAGAATGGCCCCCATAAACTCATGTATTTGAATGATTAGTCATCAAGGAGTGGCACTATTTGAAAGGACTGGCACTATGTAAGGATTGGGAGGTGTGGCTTTGTTAGAGGAAATATGTCATTGGGGGCAGACTTTCAAAGGCCCATGCCAGGCCCAGTCAGTCCCCCCCCCCCGCACCCCCCTCTCTCTATCTATCTCTATCTATCTCTCTGCTTAAAGATCAAGTTGTAGCTCCCAGCTACTGCTCTAATACCTGCCTACATGTCACCATGCTCCCACCATGATGATAATGGATTAAACCTCTAAAACTGCAAGAAAGACGTGCATTAAATGTTTTTTTTTCATGTGTTGTTATGGTCATGGTGTCTCTTCATAGCAATATAACAGAGGTGAAGGCACATATCTATTCCCTCTTTTTCCCCTGAAACTTCTCCCAAATCTTCTTATTCCATTAAACCTTTTTATTTTTTATGTTTTGATAAGCAATAAGTCAAATTAGAACTGCCCATATGCTCCTGGGGGTGGCTTTATTCACTGGAATATGGTAAGCCTAGCAGTGGTCAATAAAAAATGATTCTCCCTCCTCAGCAACCATCCACTGCCAGTAGCACTTCAATAAAGAGTAGAACTCTATCTATGCCAAGATCAGGCTGGCTTGATCTTCTGTAGCTCCTGTAAAGGTAACTATAGCTTTTGTGAGTTAATGATTCCGATAGCTATGTCATGTCCAGAAGACATATTTCACAGTACTCCCCATTCTTGGGCACTTATATTCTTTCTGCCTCTTCTGTGGTGTCCTCTGAGAGTAGTATAAATGTGTTGTTTAGGGATGAGTACTCCATCCCTTCTTCTTAGAACTTTGGCCATCCATGTATCTCTCCATTGGCTCCTATTCACTGCAAATAGAAGCTTCTCTGGCTAAGGCTGAGAACAGCTCAGGTCAATTAGTGTAAGCATAAATATTTAAAAATCATCTTGATATTGTGTCCATTTAGCAAAATAAAAATAGCAGGTTTTAACTCCTTGACCTCTCTGGCTATGGGTTTTGATTAAGACTAAAGTAACAAGCATGAATACATTCCTATATAGCAGGCCTCAGATCCAACCAGAAAATGGTTAGTTACCCCATAACAGCCATGTTATTCTTGTATGAGTGGACACGTCTCACCTGGAAGGTCAACATTGCACCATGCAGTGTCAAACACGAGGTAAGACCACTGAGGCCTTTTCCCCCAGCAGCCACACAGTACTTTCCAGTACTATAATGTGGGAGATTGTGTTGTTTCATTTTAAATAATTATCCCACCCACTGGTTTAATAAAAAGCGCTGATTGGCCAAAGGCAGGCAGGAAGTGTGGGCGGGACTACTAGACTAAGAAAAACTCTGAGAACAGGAAGCACAGGGCAGAATGCCAGAGAGAAGCCAGAGGAAACAGAGGACAGCTATGCTGCTATCAGAAAAGGTACCAAGCCGCATGGCTGAACAGGATGAGTCATGGGTTAGATGAAGGGTAGAGAGCTAGCAAGTTATATGCCTGGGCCTTAGGCAAATCAGCCTAAAACAGTTGAAAAGCATCTGTATGTCTCTGCGGGTCTGAGGGTCTGCGCGTCTACGGGTGGGTCTGTGGGCCTAGACCTTGAGGTTAGGCCCAAAAGTCAGGGCCGGAAACCTTATACTACACTATAAAGGTGTAGCCAACAGGGATAGATATTCCATTTTGGTTTGAGCTGCTATTTCTATGTCCTTGCAGACAGCCTTGCTATCTTCAGTAAAAGGGTCTTGACAGGTAATTGTGGTTACAAGTGAAATAGTTTGGAGGATCTCAGAAGCATCTTTGAATAAATAATTTACAGGAAGGTGTCTCATACCTTGCATTGTGATTTTTGTGTTAACTTGTGTCTTCTGGGGATCAGCATTATTCACCTGGCCAGAGTAATTCCATCCCAACTCTTTTTTATAAGTTTTATTTTAAAATTAGTGTTATTTTAAAAGTATATTAACTACTGTGTACGTCCTTATTTTGAGCTAATACCGATTCTAACTAGAGTGAGATTGCTCCTTCTTCACTAATTATTTTTTTTATTCCTCTCTTAGACTTTGAAGATTTGAACGATTTGCTGTATTTTATTTAGCATGTTTGCTTACATATAAAATGTATTTCATTTTAAGTGTGACTTTAATATGTATGTTTTGATGAGGTATAAAGTTAAGCAGTTATATCTAGCACAGACAAGGTCTCACTGTGTGGCCCAGGCCAGTCTTGATCTTCTGGTTTTCTGGGCTCAGACTCTCAAGTGCTGGTTGGAAGTCTTCCAGTTGACTGCTTTGGTAACAGTTCTAACTTACTTTCTGTTGCTGTGACCAAGCACCATGACTAACGCAGCATATAAATAGAAAACATTTCATCTGTGGCTCATGGTTACAAAAGGTTAGGAGCCACAACAATCATGGCTAGGAGGATGGCAGCGGGCAGTCAGATATGATCTCAGGGCAATAGCTGAGAGCTCATACCTCAATCAACGAGCACAAAGCAGAGACAGTTCACTGGAAATTGCATGAGCTTTGAGTCCACAAAAACCACCTTCAGAGACACATTTCCAACCTTCTGTTCCCCAAATTTCCACTGACAGGTGACCACGAATTCAAACATATGAACCAACGAAGGCCATTCTCATTCAGACCACCACATTTCATTCCCCAGCCCCCACAGCTTATGGACACATAATAATGCAAAATGCTTTTAGTCTAATTTCAAAAGTCTTCATAGGTATTCAGTTTCAAAGTCCCAAGTCCAAAATCTCTTCTGAGACTCATGGCAATCTCTCAACTGTAATTCCTATAAAATAAAAAAGTGAATTGCATGCTTCCAACATACAGTGTCATAAGACATACATTAATGTTCCAAGACAAGAGAAAGGGGGCATAATGAGGAAATAATGGCCAAAGCAAGACTGAAAGCCCACACAGCAGACTCTAAATCCTGTACTTCTATGTTCAATGTCAACGGCCCTTTATGGTTCTTTCCTTCATGTTTTGCTGACTTTAACACACTTCTCTCTTCTGATTCCACTTCTGTCTGTAGCTGTCCTTGGCAGGTATCTCATGGCTCTGGTATCTCCAACATCCTGAGCTCTCCAATACAATTCACTTTTACAGCTCTACACCGTGACCATTGGGTCTCTCAGTGCAGGGACTCCCCAACCACACACATTACCTCTGCAGCCTTTCTTAACCACAGAAGACTCCAAAACCCCCTCACTCTGTACCCTTTATGACTCTGGCCAATGCTGCCAAGTTCTGGTTGCCTGCTTGGGTTGGAATCTGTCCCCCCTCCTTTATTCACTCTGCTATACTCTGATTTGTTGATGTACACATGATTTCTTTTTTACAAATTTCAGGACTCATTGGATCTTGCAATGAGATCACCATTCCCTTCATTCCATTTCACATCGATCTCTTCTCATCTTTTCAGAACAAGCATTGGCTCCAAAATTAAATTTCCTGGTGCTCATTTTCTTTTCAAAATTACCATGTTGTGGACTTTTGTGTTTTGCTTTGGCTTTACCCTGCTTGCTCTGTTCCATTTTAAATTTTGATACTAAAACCAAGTGACAAGATCAGTATTAGGCTATCTTGAAATGTCTTCTGCCAAGGAAATTTGTCCCATACTCTTCAATTTAGCCTCAGGAAGATTCTTAGTATACGGCAAAGAGAAGCTACATTCTTTGTCAAAATTTAACAAAGAATGGTCTCCACCTAGGTGATAATATTTTCCTTCCCTGAAATCTTTTGCACTGGACCTTCAGAGAGAACTATGCTTTCAACACTTCTGTCTTCCCTGTTCATATTCAAACAGCCTATTAAGCCCTGTTTACAATGGCCGGCCACTTTCCTAGTCAAAAGCCCCAATGTCTTCTATAGTCCCCCAGAAAACAACATGATCAAGCCTGTCACAATAGCCCACTTCCTTGTACAAACTTCTATTTTTCTTACTTTTCTTTTGCTGTGATAAAATACCAAGACAACTTATAAAATAAAGCATTTAACTTGGGGCCTACAGTTCCAGAGAATTAGAATCTAACTTGGTTGTAGTGGCATTGTGTTCTGTTCCATTGTAAATGATTGTCCTGCCTACTGGTTTAATAAAAACACTGATTGGCTGAAGGCAGACAGGAAGTGTGGGTGGGGCTACCAGACTAAGAAAACTCTGGGAACAGGAAGAGCAGAGACAGAGATGGCAGAGAAGCCAGCAGATGCAGAGGACAACTATGCTGCTCTAAGAAAAGGTACCGAGTTGCATGGCTGAACAGGATAAGAAACATGGGTTAGTTTAAGAGCAAGAGCTAGCTAGTAATATGCCAGAACCATAAACTGATCAGCATAAAATTAATACAGGCATCTGTGTGTTTCTGTGGGACTGCAGGTCTGTGGGGAGCAGAGTGCCAGGAGACCAGATTGGGTGGATTAGCTAGAGCGGTAGCCAAGAGCTTAATTCTTGATCTATAAGTACAAGGCAGAGATAGCTATCTGAGAATAGCAGGGCTTTGAAAACTAAAAAGCCCACTGTCAATGACACAGCTCACCCAGTAAAACCACACCTCCTAATCCTCAAACTGTTCCACCAAATGGGGAGCAAGTATTCAAACATATGAGCCATTCTCTATTGGAACCATTCAAACCACCACAACTTCCAACTGTAATGTGTAATCATTTGATCTGAAAACATGAATCATGGTGGACTCTTCAGTTACCAAAGGTTTTATTCTATTTTGGAATCTAAGAAGAAAAGCTAAAGGTGATATGTGGAGACACAATCTTACAGAAATATATATTCTGGATAATTTACTCTCTTATTAGAATTCTTCTGAAAACAAAATATTCTACTGAAAGGGATTCTCCTTATGACTCAGTATATAATTATTCCATTGAAATTAAGAAAAGGGCTAAGTATGTGGATTAATGATGAAATGCTTTCTGGCCTATACGTGACTCTGTAATCAATTCCCAACATGTCACACATACAGATAGACACATACACAGGCCCACATGCACACACACAAGAATGAAAATTATGCTGTGCCTCCTTCCTGGACTTCTAGTACCTTTTACTTTAGAGTGATATGCATCTTGGTTTTCCAAGAAATCTTCCCATGAGACACGATGCTTAGAGTTTTCCATACTTCCCAGCTTGAGGAATTATGTCACCCTCAACTGACACTCTCACCGACATGCAAAGCTGGCAGTGTAATCTTTTACCCTTGAGTTCTTCTAAGGAATACCATAGGAACTATTTGAGCTCCTACCTCCTTAACCCTACCCTGGTTCACTATACTCCATATGCATACAGGTATTTGCACAAATGAAAGGCCCAGATTGTTTCCCTTGAAGTCCTGATTGATTTGAACACTGAACTGCTATTTCTGTTTCCAGGTCCAGGAAGCCAAATTAACCGAAGTGAAAATTAATGAGGCCCGAGAACACTATCGGCCAGCAGCTGCCCGGGCATCTCTGCTCTACTTCATCATGAATGATCTCAGCAAGATCCACCCAATGTACCAGTTCTCCCTCAAGGTAACTTATACCTGGAGTTTTTCCCGTAATCACAATATAGCAAAATAGTACTACAAACCTAAGGCACTATGAGTGCTTACCCATACACTCCATTAGTGATGGCAGATCTCAACACTGAAGCCAAGGGAGCAGCTACATTGACCTAAGACCCGTGTGACAGACTCCACCTCTTTGATCTCATCTTCCATGGCTTACTCTAACAGAAAAAGGATGCTGCAAATGAATCTTGGCCTCCTTTGTTCAGTAAGCACATTGAATATCCATTAGTCCTGGATGATGCATAGCAGAGGGTACCAGACAAGCAGAAAAAAATTTAAGAAGCTATTCTGTCCCCAAAGAGCTTAAAACATAGTGGAGATAGTCCAGATATATATTGTTTTTATTGATGAAAGACCAACTCTAGCTATTAGGATGGACCAGCATTAAATTACTTTTCTTATTATCTTAATATTCCCAAAGCTACTACTTAGGGTTGTTAAAATACCCATAAAACTAAAGTTCTTAGCACATTTTTAGTGCTGACTAAACTTATCTTACTCATGAAAAAATAAAGACCTATAAATTTTGTGGACTCTTTGAAACTACATCTTATCCCCTAGTGCATTCATCAAAAAACCATAATTAAAGACATTAAGATGATGTGGATGGGGGTTCTGAGCAGAGATTTTAAACAATAAGTAATAAAGTTGTGCCAAGAGCGAGACAGATAGAGACAGACACAAAAACACTAGCATTTCCCTCAAGATGGAACATGCATTCACACAGAGAGCACACCTCAGTTCCATAAAATATTTGCAGTTAAACCAACATGTGGAAGCCAAGGTATAGGGTTGGTCTTGCATGCGCAGGCGCACACACACACACACACACACACACACACACACACACACACACACACACAAAACCCCTGAGAAATATACAGGCTTCCAATTCCTGAGGCTGATTGAAATGTAATTGGCATGTCACCACTTCCTAGGCTCTCTCTTATAGCCTTGAGCCTCTGCAGCTGTGGATGAACCGTGCTTGTGGTATTTTGTGGCTTTAAAAAGAAACATAAGCTTATATTCATATCCTAAGAGCAAAAGAATTACAAGATAGTAAAAGGCCTAAAAGTGTGCCTAAAGCTACATGATGATGCCCTCCATTCAAGAGTAGTTGAAAATCACAGTAATATTAGGGACCTGGCTTCCCGAAAACAACAATTGACCTGAAACCTGTGATTATGTGTTCAAAAATAGGTTGTAAGTTGTTTATTAGTAATAGTGTTCCAATGCAAGAGGCTCTGAAGTATTACTTCTAAAAAAGGAAGAGGTCACCTGTCATTTTAGCCTACCTGTAGTGCCAACCTCAAGATTAAGAACTGAGGCACAAGGGATCACGAATTTAAGACCAGTTTAGTATGCAGAGCTTGTCTAAAAAATAAAGGAAATGTAGTTTTGATTCTCATATAGTTGTGAAGAATTGCCAAAGACAGTTTACGTGATCTTTGAAAACAGATTTAAATGTGTAATGATTAAATAGTTATGAAAGGATCTTGAGAAATAAAAAACAACAGAGAGAGGGAAGAGAGTGAGAGACAGGAAGGAAGGGAAGAGAGAGGAAGGGAGAGGGAGAGAGAGAGAGAGGGAGAGAGAGAGGGAGAGAGGGAGAGAGAGACTGAGACTCTTCTGGACTCCATGGGCATTGGGCAAAATGTGGTATAGAGATATACAATCAGGAGAAACATCCATACAGACAAACATGTAAAATAACTCTTTGAATACATACTTATAATTATGATAAAGAGACTTGAACCTAGCACCCAGCCCTAGAGAATTTGATTTCTAACACTAAAGAAAATCATGGCAATAGAGACTCACACAATTCTAGTTCCTGGCTTCTTGTGAAAATTAAGAAGATAGACAACAGTGTTCTCATGGTCCATGTGTTATGAATGTGCTGGAGCTGAGGCTGCCACTCTCTAAACTCATATGTGCCCTCACAGTGAAGCCCCAAGCCTTTCCTGTTTGGTCTTATGTGTCAGGCTCCTTAAAGCATTTCGACTTTAGCCCCTTGGCTCAGCACACCTTAACCTTTTTCTAACATCTTTCAGGCACTGGTGGGAAACAGTCATCCACTCAGTGTTTTCTGGTGCCTGTACTAAGATATGGGTGGGATTCTGGGAAATACAAGCATAAAGAACAACCTCTTCTCCGATCATTCATACCATTTTCAGATAAATGGAAAGAATTTATTAAAATACTAATAAGTTTCAGAATAAAAACTAAAAGTTTCAGAATAGCTACTGAGGATCTTCCAGAATAACTAGTGTCAGTGAGAAAACCCTCTGTGGAGAAGAGACCTTTTGGGAGTAAATGTGAGTATCAGTCCCAGCCTCAAAATAGGTCACACACCAACAGGGGAAGAAACTAGCAGCCACAGTATGCACAGTGTGAAGGAAAGGCGAAGTGGAGCCAGGATTTATATTTTCTTTAGTTATTTTCTTGGGCTATGAATCACCTTTCTCAAACTCAGTGATTTAAGTTTCTTTACTGACTACTGGCTATGGATAGAATTTTAGAGCAAATGAACAGTAACGACCTGAAGGAAGCTAACCACCTGATTTTATGCAATGGCTTTACGTGGAAGCTTCACAGCCTCTAATGAGCTATTATTTTATTTAAAATCTACCAAGGGGAGGTAAACTTCATAATGGGTTAGGTTAAGTATGGGCAGAAGATTTGCTGAGATCATCAGCAAATGAAGAAAGCTCTTAGGACTTGATTAACAAGCAACACCTCAGCACTGTGAGAAAGAGTGCTTCATCACATATTCTTAGTGGAAGAACACACAGACTCAGACCTTATGTGGCTTCCATTGAGGTCCAAATACTGATGTTATAAAGACTAAAGGTTTTTTGTTTTTATTCTTGGAGCCACAAAAGGAAAATAGAGAAAAGAGCAGAGATCTGCAGAAATAAGAATTAAGTCCAATTATAATATACATTTTATTTTCTTTCATTATTTGTTCTATCCATATCACACTTAAAATGTAGCATCCCAAGTATTTATTTTCCTGAGAAATCACTAATTTTAAAATGATAGTATTGTGAGATGGTTTTTCTGTATACTGGGAACATGTGTCGCTACTACTGGTTAATAAAAAGCTGTGGTGGCCTATGGCAAGACAGGAGACAGCCAGGCTGGGACTCCAAGAGAGACAAAAGAAGAAGGGTCAAGACAGAGGTGATCCAACCATGCAAGAAGCAAGATGTGAAAATACCGATCAGCTACCAGCCACATGGTGATACATAGATACTAAAAATGGGTTAATTTAAGTTGTAAAAACTAGTTATCGAGAAGCCTGAATCATAGGCTAGACAGTTTGTAGTTAACACAAGCCTCTGAGTGATTGTTTTATGAGTGGCTGAAGAAGGGGTCCATGGGGCAGAGAGAAACTTCTGGCTGCATGATAAGTTAGTGGTCACATAATTTTTATTTTATACTAAGCCCTTATTGCAGTTCAGAGCAGAATCTTAAAGGGAGTTGTGCTTCTACCACTGCAGAAAGAGACAATGGGTCAAAAGATGCTTACAAGATATGAAAATGAGTACAAAGCTAATAGAAACAAACTCATGGCATCTGAGATTCCAATAGAAAAAGTCACAAACTGAAATAATTATCATGAACCACTATGTCCTAGGATCAGTTTTAGAAAATGAAGTTGTTTAGAACATGGTTTTTTTTAATGCCACAAAAATTTTGTCATCTATTAGATAATATCACTAACTCAAATAGACATTATTGGCTATATCATCTTTGTATTTAGGTTAATTATCCAATAAAAATTTCCTGGGTCAAGTCCTTTGGCTACAGCACATTTCTTCATTGATTTCATTTCTTACCATTTAATATGCACATTTATTAAATGACTTTGTGTTGCTAATAATATAGTAATACAGACTGGGTGAGTCAGGAAGAGAAGAAGTTTATTTTGGCACACAATTCTTGGTCTAAGGTCTAGAGGCTAGATCTAGTGACAGTCTGCTTGTTGCAGAGTCCAGAAGTTGCACAGGACATCACTTGTTACAGGCAGCACACGTCTGTGCCCTGCTCATTCTCCATATAAAGCTATCAAGATTCAGTCTTGAAAGATCTACTGCTGATGACCTCAACTCCCAAAGGCCCCACCTCCAAATACCATAGTCAAAATAAGTTTCTACCCTCTTATGATGTCAGGATAAGGATTAGATTCCAATATGAGTTTTTGGAAGGACTAAGAGCTAATAAAATGTCTTGTTCCTTCAGACGGTGTCAGATCCCTGGGATTGGAGTTACAGACCATTGTGAGCAACCATATGGGTGCTGGGAACCAAACTTGGGTCCCCTGGAAGAGTGGCCAATGCTCTTAACCTTTGAGCCATCTCTCCAGTCCCTAATAGCATGGTGGCTTCTTACTGGTGTCTCCTCTTAGCAGAAAATGCTGGGAGATACTTCCGATGAGTGGACTAGAAAATTATAATAGTTTTCACAGGAAAAAGGATTTTATAAATCACCCATGGTGCATCTTCTCTCCTAGGCCTTCAACATTGTCTTCCAAAAAGCTGTGGAGAAGGCAGCTCCTAGTGAAAATGTCAAGGATAGAGTGAACAATCTGATGGACAGCATAACCTTCTCAGTGTACCAGTACACCACGCGTGGCCTCTTCGAGTGTGATAAACTGACCTACCTTGCCCAGCTTACCTTCCAGGTAAAAGCAAATCAAAAATGGTTCCACAAGTCATATTTGCCATTCAGTCAACAGATGTTAAGAAAACGTTTTGTTTTGTTTTGTTTTGTTTTTTGATATTGTTTCTCAAACAAGCTCAACCTGGGCAGCACACATGCACTGACCTACCATTGTCCAACTCATGGCAAACATTTAAATGGATCATTGTCCTACTCAGAGTAGACTTCCTTAATCAATCACTGTGCTTTTTCTTACGGATACAGGATAATCTGAGATCTTCACAAAATAGCACTCCAAAAACCATAACAAGTCGGTCAGATTGGTGCTGATGATGCAGGGCTTCCTATTGCTATAGCCACAGTACATTTGGGGAGTTTCCAACAGCTTTGGTTTAGGAACATGGGAACTTAGGACTTCACATGTCAGTGCATTATTAGGACTAGACTTTGATCTGCTACTTAATCCCAACATCAAAAAGCCTTAAAACATCACTTCTTTGTATATAACTTCCTCCTCGCTTAGAATTGGGATTTTTCAATGAATCAGTAAGTATACTCTAGGAGCTCAAGGCCCCCTCCAATGCCCAAAGTCAGATAGTCTGTCATCCATTTGTGCTGTTTGTATGTTTTAATGTCTGGATTTATGATGCATGCAAGAAATGCCTATATTACTCATCTTCTATAGTCCCAAATATGACCCAGACAGCTTCACTATCCAAAGAAACCTAGATCCCACCTCTCATTGTGAATTACATCCACAGCCAAGCCAAAAGCTTTCCATCCTGTGCACATACTTCTCTTAAGTGCCCATCCAAACCCCTGAACCTTTAATTCCCCTTTTCTGGAAAGCTCTCCCCTCCTGTTTCAATATCTCTGTCTCTTAGCTGCCCCAAGACCCCAAGACAGAAAGCTTAGCTGGGTTAATCTTGTCCTTCTCCTGGCCACTCCTCTACTTCAGAACACCTTTCACGTTATTGATTTATATATGCATCTCTATTTTGCATATATTCATATGTCGCTTTGACACTTGCCTCAAATCATGTCGTTTGTATGTGTCATCTGCTCAATTAAATTACAGGCACATACTCCACAGCATTTATGATTGATATATAATACTTGCTAACCAAGATATATAGTCATCCTCTGTGTGCATTTAAGTTGCTCTGGTGTTTTGGCTGAAAACAGATGCACGCAGAAGAAATTTGCATGAATATACACTTCCAATCCACCCTCTTTAAACAGCCAAAATTGATGGGCAAGCTCTTGAGCTAAAGGCAGCAGTAATTACACTGAGTGACAATCCCCCCAAGATCTCTAGCCACCATGACCACAGCTGAAGAATCACAGTGTTATTATTTCCACATTGCAGATTCTCCTCATGAACCAGGAAGTCAATGCAGCAGAGTTAGACTTCTTGCTTCGGGCTCCAGTACAGACAGGAACCCCCAGTCCAATGGAGTTCCTCTCCCACCAGGCCTGGGGAGGCATCAAGGTCAGTACCAACCCCCAGAAAAAGTCAAATTCTCTCAAAGGTTTGATTTAAATATGTGACTTCATGATAGCAGCGTGGCTCTCTGAGTTGAACCATGGAGCTGTGTTGTACCACCTGAACAATCTCATTCTCTCAAGCCTGCTAAGGAGAAACAAGGACATTCTGGGGTGAATGTTCTCCCTTTAGGGTGGGAGAGAACCGAAGGTCTTGATGGTTTTGGGGTTTTTTTTGTTTTTGTTTTTGTTTTGTTTTGTTTTTTGTAAGCTAAACTGCCTTTCATCTCCAAAGCATAGGGCTGGGATCTGGGATCCAAAGGCTCTTATGAAGATGATGTCACACTACTTCCAGAAGTCAAGCAGGGCCTGGGGCTTTGCTGGGCATCTATTAGTCTGAACTGAAACTCCAAGCATAGGATCCTTTCCAACCTGGGATTCTTAGCACTAAGAATTGCTCATGTCTATTGAGTTCAATGAACATACACTACTGTTTCATCCTCTTGTCCATCTGGGAAATGTCTTATTTGTTCCCATTTAACATGAGAACATAAAACATTGGTCCTACCATTTACAAATATCAAAGCCAGGACACAATTCCATGTTAGGCAGATGAATCTAGTTAGGATTTTATGAAAGTTGAAAAGATCACAAACCATACAGTCTTTTCAATAGGGACTAATTCCACATTCAAAGCCAGACCTGACGTCTGCCAGGAAACGAGGGCTAAGTGACTTCCAATACTAGAGAGTCCACACCTGCACGCTGTTGTAGGCAGCTTCCTGGTCCATGCCCACAGGCACCCATGAAATGGCATGTTTGTAAGATGGATCCTGCTTATGCTTTCTCATACTTGTTCTCACATTGCACCGGTATTTACTAGTACAAAAAATATAAATCTTAAGTAATATAATCAGCTTTCCCTATATTTCTTACTCAGTTTTTTTAATGTACTTGTGTATTCACAAGCAATTATAAGAAATGATTCGCAGACATCCTGTTTCCTAAAATGTTTTATTCTTGGAGTGCTGTCCTACAATAACGTATCTGGGAAACTGACACTGAGATGGTCCACCAGGCTCCCTCTGGTTTCACTAGTCTTTACATTCTTGTGTGTGTGGTGTGTGTGTGTGTGTGTGTGTGTGTGTGTGTGTGTGTGTGTGTGTGTGTGTGTGGTGATGTATGTACCTGTGTATATTTTGTTTTATTGTATATATTCTTCAACATTTTATAAATTGGTTTGGCTTGCTGTTGTGAATGGAATACTCCTTTATTTCTCTCCCAGTACATTTTTTCCTCTTCCCATACCAGATTAGGCATGTGTAGATTGTGTAGATTGAAATAATCACTACTATCAAAATTAAGCAAGTCCTGTCACTACAAAGACTCCTAATTGGCTTAGTACCAGCCAACCACCATTCAGTTCTCCATTTGCGAAATCATTCTTACTTCAGGGATGTCAGATGTCATGTGAGCAGAATATATATATATCCTTCACAGATTAGACCATCCACTCATCATAATTACCTTAAGGTTAATCCAAGCTGATTGGTACCCAGAATGTAATCATTGTAAACATGCTGCCCACGTAAGTGGAGTCACCTTAGGAAATTCAAGGCTAATTCTGCTAATGTTAGTATTGCTCACCATCCTTCCTCTTTGGAGAATCTGTAGCTGCTCTTACAGTCTCCAGACCTGCATTAGGTACCTTCCTCATGGGTACTACAAGACCCCTGACAAATGAGGTCACAGAAGAGTTTACCTTGGCTCAGTTTGAGGGTTCAGTCAATCTTGGTGGGAAAGTCATGAAGTCATGAGGCAGCTCATCACGTGGCAGCCTCAGTGCAGGGGTGAGGGGTGGGGGGTAGGAGGGGGGGTAGGAGGGGGGGAACAGAGATGAATGCTGGTGTTTCACTCATTTCTTTTTTTTTTTTTTAAGCACATGGAATGGTGTTGTATACCTTCAGGTCTTCCCACCTCACTTAATCCAATCTAGAAACTTCTTTACAAGCATGCCCAGAAGCTTGTTTCCATGGAGATTTGAAATCCTATCAAGCTGTCAACCAAAATGAACCATCCCAGTTCTAGGTCTTGTCAAGCTGACATTCAAACACATCACCCTCAAGACATAATCTTTCATTACTTGTCCCCAAAGCTCTTGGTCATCTAATAATGCAAGATGTATTCAATCCATTTCTAAAAGTCCCCATAGTCTTCAAGAGCCCTAACACTGTTTAAAAGTATGAGTCTCTTGTGAGACTTATGTAATGTCTTACCTGTGAACTAACTCCTGTAAGATAAAAATAAATAAATCACATACTCCTAGTATAATAATGCTTAAATAAGGAGCAAAATAAGCTTAAAATGAGGATATAGCATTTCCCTCACAATTTTAGAGGTTCCTGTCCATGGCTTGTTATCTCCCCTCACTTCCATTTCTGTTCCTGTTCCATTTTTATCATTAGCATACAAAGTGATCAGTTCATTATGAAATTTACACTCGTATTTTTTTTTTATTTTGAGACATAGTCTTATTATATAGCCCAAAATGGCCTTGAACTCACAATCCTCTGCCTTGGCTTCCTGGTTGCTGGGAGTAAAGATACACACACATCTATTCTCAGCATTCCCATTGCATTGGGGCCTGTACTCATCATGGGATGAAGGAAAGCTTATGGCAGCCAAGAAACAAAGAGACAGAGAGAGAGAAACCCTTCAGGGGCTGCGCCTTTAGTGATCCAGCTTCTTGTCACTGGGCCTGGCCTTACCTCCAAAGCTTCTGGAATCTCTCAATGGTTCCAGGAGTAACAGCCATACCTTTTAGAATAGGAGTCCTTGTTAGGTATTTAATACTCAGCCATAACTATTATTAATGAGATATTTTGCTTTCATCCTGTCTTTGAAACCTGCTGAATATTTTGCACGTGTACTCAACTCATATATTAATCTTTCTCTCAAAATATTTCTACTTAGATTTTATGTTATTGTTAAAACAGTTGACTCATACATCCAAATTATTCCAAACATCCCTCTATAAATTTTCAAATTACTAACATGAGTTCTAGTTTCTGCATTCAAGCTGTAAAATCATTCAAATTAAATACAGTTGAAAATTGAGTCTCGAGCTCTACCTCAACTGGATATGCCAGACGGAACTGACTCACCTTGGGATTCTTGCTTTCTCTGGGGGTGAAGGGGGATGGGAGAAGGGGTGGGAGAGGAAACAGTAGGGGGCATGGGAATAATTTTTTAAAAAAACAAGATTTAAATAAACTGAGTCTCTGAGCCAAGCAAACCTTTGCCTGTGTAATCCCAGTTGTCTAAACACTGAAGTATGATCTCTTGAGTTCAGGATATCAAGGACAACCTTGAATCCAAAGAGAATCA
This sequence comes from Phyllotis vaccarum, assembly GCA_033318265.1. Classification (NCBI taxonomy): domain Eukaryota; kingdom Metazoa; phylum Chordata; class Mammalia; order Rodentia; family Cricetidae; genus Phyllotis; species Phyllotis vaccarum. The sequence continues at coordinate 15,935,845 of JARWLC010000003.1, forward strand.
CACACCTTTAACCCAGAATTTGGGAGGCAGAGGCAGGTGGAATCTGTGAGTTCAAGGCCAGCCTGGTCTGCAGAACAAGTACTAAGATAGCCAGGGTTACACAGAGAAACGCTGTCTGAAAAAAAAACAAAGCAAACTCCTTCCATCACACTAACCCTATTCCTCGTGGCCAGTGAGAGGTTACCTTGTTGGACTTAGAAATCCTGACTCAGAATCTGCTGGCTTTATGGAAAGTATGTTCTAGAAGCATTTCTGGATGAACCCATGTGCAGAACAAGAGCAGCAATGGAAATTGACTAGTTAACACAGACCTGAATTCAGACATATGTGGATCCAAGTGTAATGGTGTGTGTGTGTCTGTCTGTCTGTCTGTCTGTCTATCTGTCTGTGTATGAAAGAGAGAGGGAGGGTATATATGTGAGTGTATGTGTGTATGAGAGAGAGAGAGTGAATGTATATGTGAGAGATTGTGTATGTGAGTGTGTGTATATGTATGTGAATCTGGGAGGGGGGGAGAAGCCTCTGGCATGTTATCTGTTTGCTTCCTTATCTGAAAAATGGCCATCATAACATCAGATGTTCAGAGGTCAGAATGTGCCAATGCGCTATAAGCTGAGTTTCTTTAAAATGACAGAAGTGTAGTGTTGTGGAGCCTAGAATTCAGAAATGATGATATGGGCAGAACCAGGCTGCCTCCAAATCTCTGGGTGGGACTTGTCTTTTCATCTTCCGGTTTCTGGTAGCCTTTGGCATTCCTCAGCCGGAAACTCAGTCTCGAACTGCACATCAGCACAAAGCTGCCTTCCCTCTGGTTGTCTCTGTTTCCTCCTCCTCCTTGAGAATATGTAGTGGGTTAGGGCCCACCTAGTAAAAACCATTTTAAATTGAGTATACTTACAAAGATCCTATTAATTTTTAAATTCTATTTTATTGAAAGACAAAACTATGCAGGGGGATAATCCTTCAGTATAGCTTTTGAAGAGCAAAGCTCATAATAATCCTGATTATCAATTTCCCCAATATAAGGGACATGCATCCTGTGGCTGATGCGGGTTGTCTAATAGAATCTGTCCACAGTAAGAAAAGCTTTCAGGCCCTGTGAACTGCCAAACTGGGCCAAATCCAGTTGATGCCCTCTGCGTTCGTTTCCACTCTGCCCTCCATGACAGAAGTGAAGAAGACCCAAAAGAATGGGGCTGTTGAGAATAGATGTGCGTATCTTTTCAGTCCCAGCAGTCAGGAAGCTGAAGCTTCAGTCTTACACAGCTTACCTGAAGCGTTCCTTCCCTTCACAGAATGTATTCTTGACTTGGCATGGCTTCCCTCTGCTTCTGTGTTTTGCTTTGTGGACTGAGCTCCTCTTGATTGTTTAAAGTCTTCTGCAAATGAGCAAAGCATGCTCTCTCTCTCTCTCTCTCTCTCTCTCTCTCTCTCTCTCTCTCTCTCTCTCTCTCTCTCTCTCTCTCTCTCTCTCTCTCTCTCTGAGTTTGTTACGTGGAACAACATATACAGATCCACCAAACTCAAGCACAGCCTGGTGTATGCACAGGTGGGGCACAAAGCGGTATGTGGTACATGTTTTGGAAGCCTTTGATGAATGCTTTTCAAGTGTATGCTTGGATTTTAGCCTCAAGAAACAAGCTGAGTATAATTGAATAGGAGATAATAAAAAAATTTTTTTTTAAAGGATTCTATCTAATGAGGAAGGTTGATTGCTTTGCTTCCATCCCCAGAAAAACTAATAAGCAGTTAATGAATGACATTTCTGTGATAAAATCCTGCTTTTATTGTTATCCTTTGAAGGGTGTTTTTAGTCCCCTCAAATGTTGAACTTTCAGGTAATGGGCATGTTCTGTTCTTCATTAGAAAAATCTCATCTGTGCTGAATTTCTTTGTTTGCCTTTGAAAAGGCCCCTTACTGCCACTCTGGATGCCAATTTAGCACTGTTGTATTTTGCTGCACAGTCCAAAGTAATTAGGTTAATTAGTCATTTCCATTTAGCTTATTAGAAGGCTAGAAATCCCTTTCCCTCATTTGGGAGATTAAATGGTGCAATTGTGTTCACCAAAGAGCTTCAAGGATGTGGCTTTAGACCCTGTCCTGGCATCTGGGAGCTCTGGTCATGGTGTAATTTGCTGTTTTGTAGAGACATGGTAAGGGTAATTGGATAAGAAAGGGTTAATGATGCTGCAGGTTTAGAAGTAGAGGAGAGTCAGCTACTGGGCACACAGAGAATCACAGCAGCTACTGCTTTGACCAGCCCAGACCCCCCCCCCCCCACCCTGAACTCCAGACCCAGCCCAGATCCAGACCAGGCCCTTCTCAGCTCCAGCCTCAGCCCAGGCCCAGCCCTGCTGTGACTCTGCAAATATCAGACTTCCTTAATTTAACATTTCCCAAAGGCTGCCCATGCCTGAGGAAGTTCTTGCCCATAGGAAACTCATAACCATATAGGAATTAAAGACAAATAATTTGGCAGTTGAAATCCAATAGCTCTCAAGCCTCCATAGACGGAACTTTCATATTCTTCAAAGTTTTGTGTTCATGCTAGGATATATAGCACGTGATCACCTGGCCTCATTCTTTTGCATGAACAAACCCAAGGTCAAGGAAACCACACGTGCAATGGGCTGTTAATAGGGGTGCTCAGACTGAACTCTGTCTCCCTGTGCCCCATCCACCTTCCCTCACAGCACCCTCACCACTTATGGTGAAAGATGGTGTTTCTTACGCTATGTAGCTGGGGTGGAATTGGTAATCCATGGAGGCCAGGTGAAGGACCACAGAAGACTACAGGCATACCAGGACCAGTGCCCATGTCCTTCCACAGCCTCCCTCTGTCCTTGTCCCCAGCAAGCAACCTCTGCTGCCTTCTGGTTTTCACAGTCCCATCTCACCCTCAAAAATTTGGCTCCTTTTTATCCTATTCTTATTAAAATGCTTTCTTATTATCTTATTATTTGTGCCTACCTAACAATCTACATGCTTTCCAAGACTTCCCTCATCTCCTTTCTCCTTAAAACTGAAAGCTACTTGAAGATGCATAGCTCTTCTCCCCCTGATGTTCTTGGAATGTACTAGGACATTAATAAATGTCTAAAGAATATATGAATAGATGGGTGGATCCAAATAATGATAACAGTTTTGAGCTCCTTAACCTTCATTGCATTGTGTAAGTACTTTAGCCCCTCAGTCTACTGTTGGTGATATAAAATATAAAGGTAGAGTGGAAGCATTACCCATCATTAAATGTATAAGGGGGAGGGTCTATGTCAAATCTCCACTGAATTCACTTGCTTTATGTCACTGTAACGAAATGCCTAACAGCACAGTGTAGGGTGCAATATTCATTTTGGTTCATGGTAGTAGAGGGCTCAGTTCATCAGGGTGGGGAAGGTGTGAGGGACAGTCGGATTTATATTGTGGTAGACCAAAAAGCAGAGAGCAAGACAAGTCTGGCCAGGGACAAAATGCCCATAAATATCCACTCCCAGAACCTTCTTCCAGCTAGCCCGTACCTCAAGTTTCCAAAATAATGCCACAAGCTGGGGATTAAGATTTCAAAACATAAGCTATATTTAAGCCATAATCACCACTCAAAATTTTCAATATCAAGATTGATGATGTCATAGATATACTAATATAATATAATATAATATAATATAATATAATAGGGTTTACTACTCTTTGCTTAGCCTGAAATGAACTATATATTTTACATCCCTGATCTGGAGGGTCAGGGACCTTTGCAGAAGAAAGGATAGAAAGATCTTAAGCAAGATAAGATGATATATAGATGTCATATAGCTGCAAATAGATAATATTTGTTTTCTGGAGACAACTGGGTAGGTATATATATGAACTCATAGTGACTATAGCAACATTCACAAGACCTGTGTTTGCTTAACTAGACAAAACCTCAGCATGGAGGGAGAGGGATGGGAGTTAGCTTCCTCAGCTGTAGGTCTACAGACTTTTGAGAGCTGCTGGAAGAGGAAGATTTGATTTTCTTTAAGAGGGTGACCTCTGGTAGGCCTGCCACATTCCAGGACAGGCATTCTACCCAAGAGTATATGCCCAGAACAATGTGCACTCAGTTTGGGGTTAGAGGTGGAGAAAGAGAGAGATAAAACAAAGTTGGGTATACAAAAAGTGTTACAGCTCTGAGGAGAAAGGTATCCTGCAGAGCCAGAATAGACCTATAGCTGTGAAGGAAAGGTATCCTGGATACAGCTCTGAAGAGAAAAACAGGAGCCAGGCTATATCTATAGCTGTGTCCCGGGGAGGGGGTGTTCCCTGAAGGAGTATAGTAATTCTGCTCCTCTCTGAGAGAGCTATTAGAGCTGAGCTCTATTCCGTTCTGCTAAGAAAGTTTCCCAGCAGAAATGTCCTTTGCTTCTCTGCTATGGTGAATCTTGTCACTTCTCTGCATCACTCAGCTAAGGGGGAGCCCCCACCCCCAAACACACACACAGACAGAGAGAGACAGACAGAGAGAGAGAGACAGAGAGGGGAGTAGCAGTTTGCTCCTCCTCCAGTGAAAATTGTTAGCTCTGCTCCTCCACTAGGGGAATTTCCCAGCAGAGATGTTCATCGCTTCTCTGTTCATTCTACTCAGACAAAAGAAAGTCTTCACTCGAAACTTATGCAAGAGATTTATTGGGAGGGAGGAACCCAAGGAGTGGCTGCCTCTGCCAGGGTAGAAAAGGGCAGCTCCCAAATAAACAGGGAAGGGGCTTATATAAGGCTCCCTAGGGCAAAATTTTTCCAAGGTGAAGGTTTTCAGGGTGGCAATTGGTAGGATTCTAATTCCTGATCTTGGACAAGCTCAGAGATTGGTTGTATTTTGTGCTCAGTGATTAGTTAGTTTTGTGCTCAGAGATTGGTTGATTTTCCTGCTCAGTGATTGGTTGATTTCATGCTCAGCTGGTTGAAGACAGAGAGTATTTTCTTGTCTTTGGTTTTAGGGCCAAAGAGTGTTTCTTTCATTGACCCTTTTATCTTTTTCTTTTCCTATCTTTTCTTCTTCTTCTTTTGTTTTTAACCTTTTGGCTCTCTTTGCAAAGCCAGGATGTGTTTCTTTCACTGGCTCTGGTTTCAGAGTCAGGGCATGTTTCTTTTCCTGGCACTGGTTCCAGGGCCAGGGTACATTTCTTTGGCTGACCCTTTTATCCTACAGGATTGCTAAAAAGGTAGGGGTGAATCTGGGAGAAGTTGGAGAAAGGAGATGACTATTGATCAAAGTACTTTATGTTACTGTGAGACGGAAGCTTTCTGGAAGGAAATGGGGAGCTTCCAAGTAATGCAAAAAAAAAAAAAAAGTGCTTTGGGGTGGTAGGAGCTATGAATGGCCCAGGTTAAAGCTCCTAGATACATAGATAGAGGTTACATGGTACAGATTCCCTTCAGCTTCAGAGTAAGAAGTGCCCTGACTTACTTCCTAGCCTTCCCAAATATGAGGAAGAAGAAGGGATACGACGCATGCTATCAGGAATCAAACATCTACAAGTTGAGCAATTACTTAGTAGAAATTTCAGCTTTGTGAATGGCTATGAGTGCTCTCCAAGAAAGGTGCGAGGACATCTTGCTCTAATTTACAAGAGGATGTGCTGTGTTTGCTGATTTTGAACTGGACTTTGTAGAGCTTTAACAAATAATAAGCATGACCAGAACAAGAAAACGAAGGAGTCAAAATTAGTGGAGAAGAGAACAGAACTTTAATTGAACTGGTAGAGTTGAGCACATACCCAAGGTTAACACAAGAAAGCTCAAATGGGAAAGACACCTTGGAGAGAGTCATTAAATGAGGTGTGGTTTCCTTGTTCTGTATTTTAAGTTGATGCATGTAGACTAGGCCATGGTTGGCATTCTAGGGACATTTGAGAGGTTGATGGACAGAAAAGCCTCTGGCTTAGATGTTGGGGCTCTGTGACCCAAAAAACTATAGCACCTGCTTTGATCCATTTCCCATGTAACAGTGTACTGCTGGGTGTGACCCAGTCACAAACTTTTTATTTGCAACTGCTTCATTGTACTGGTGGGCAGTGTGTTGTGGATGGACATGTATATATCTTCCTCTTTCTTGTCGTTTTGTAGAGGAGGATCCAATATTGTAGACCAGTATTGCCCAAATTCTATTTGGTATTATAATAAAACCTATAACTAGATATTAGGGAAAAGTTGAACTATCAGAGACAGGGAACAAACCACAGCCAATTCTCATGCAGCTGCCTCCTCAGGCCTTTTCCTGAATCCTCCAGCCACAGGTTTCTCTCTGTCCTCAGCTGACAAGGAAAATGGCAAGGGAAGCTAAACTCCCTTCTGTCCCTCTGCCCTGGTATCTTCCTGGTTTAACTTTACTAGAGCTAAGTTTAAAGGTGTGTTCCACCACTACCTGGCTGCTAAGCCCTGAACTCACAGAGATCCAAATGGATCTTTGCCTCTTGGGTGATGGGATTCAATGTATGGGTCACCAATCTCTGACCTTCATGGTTTGGCTCTGTGGGCTGCTCTGTCCTCCGATATTCCAGACTATTTTTATTAAATATACAATATATCACCACAGATCAGACTATATATGAGACCTGTTTGTGTCACTTGCCTCTCAGCCCTCTGTCCCCAGTGCAATGCAAACCACAGTTTTCTAGAGAAACTGCCTGTTAGAACAAGATTCTCTGTCATTCCCTAGGCACTATCATCAATGGAAGAATTCTACAATCTGGATCGAGATATTGAAGGATCTGCCAAGAGCTGGAAAAAGTTTGTGGAGTCAGAGTGTCCTGAGAAAGAGAAGTTTCCCCAGGAGTGGAAGAATAAGTCAGCCCTACAGCGCCTCTGCATGATGAGGGCCATGAGGCCGGATCGGATGACCTATGCCATGCGGTAGGGGGCAGGCCACAGGCTCTAGGAAGGCACGTGTGCAGGGCAATCGCTGAAAGGGCAGCCTGGCATAGGTGAACTTCAAGGCCAGGTCTATATAGTAATGTGCATCTTTGCACAAAGACTAAAACCCATGAGACTAGTTGCCTTGGATACGCCATCTGTTCTCTTGAAATCATAATAGAAAGTTGGGAGAAGATACCCACCAATATCAGCATTGAAAAAGGTGTCAATCACTTATAAAGAAGAATGGGGGCTATCCAGAAAGCATTGGATATTCTGCCTTTAGCAACACAGAGACATAGAAAATGAAGTCGTTATAACTTTAGGTTAATAAATGAATGGCAGAGAACTAATAAGGAGATTTAACTTCTAACTTCTCTGAGAAGCAGGATGATTTATTAAATGGAGAAGGCTTGGAAGGAGGTTTGTCTCTAGAAGTGTGGTAAAGAATACCAAGCAAATGTGAACTAGACTCTGGAACCCCAGAACTCATGCACACGCTAAATAGGTGTGACAGTCCTCTTAGAGCCCCAGTGAATGGGCACAGAGACAGGGAATCCCTAGAACAAGCCAAAGCCAGTCAGTCAGAGTCAGTGAGATCTCAGTACCAGTGAGAAACCCTGTCTCAATATGTATGGTGGGGAGCAATTGAAGATTTTCAGTGTCAGCTTTGGCCCTCCACAAGGACATGCACACAAATGCCTGTGCACTTACACATATTGCATGTACCTATGTGTATATGAACATGCATACACACACACATACCACACATATGCAAAAAGGGTCTGTGATAATGAAAGAGAAGGGAGATAGAGCTGAAGTTCAGTTGGTACAATGCTTGCCTAGCACGCATACAACCCCTAGCAAGATCCCCAGCCCCACATAAACTGGGCATGGTGGTACAAGCCTCTAAGCCCAGCACTCAGAAGGTAGAGACAGGTGGATCATCAGAAGTTCAAGATCATCCTCAGATTTATAGCAAGTTTGAGGCCAGCCTGGGATACAGGAGACTCTGTATCAAAAGAAAGGAAGAATAGGAGAGGGTAAAGCAAGGATGGAGGGATAGAGGGAGGGGCGAGAAGGAACAAGACAGAAATATGTCCCGGGAAATGCAAAGAATCCCAAAGCTATATTTGTAGTGGTGCCAGACATCACCATTGGATGTTTTCCCTCTTAAAGATGTAAGAGTCAGAGGTACATGGCTCCCAGGCTAAAGTTCCAGTGACTTCAAAACAGTGACATGGAGTTGGGAAAATGCGGTTAGGAAAGAATTGAAAGTCAAAGGCCATGGAGTCTACAGAGGCAGAAAGTAGCTCAGCAGCCACTTGGGAAATATCTGAATGTGAAAGGTCTCACTGGTGCAATGAAAATATTCTAATACTGAACTTTCAAGAAGATTACACAACTTGGTGAATTCATGTTTAAAAAAAAATCATTGAGTAATACACATATATGGGTGAGTCATAGGTATTTATTATACCTAAAATCGTTACTTTTTAAGGAAAGGAATTATAAAACACAGCATCTACACTAGATAGGAAAGGAGTAAAAAGAATGAACTGATGGGAAATCATCAGAGGGGCCAAGAAATTGAAATGTCTGTACTTTTCATGACATTCATTCAGGCAAAGGCTTGTGGAGATTAAGATACAGTGCCAGTGATTACAAGGATCGAAGATTGTAGACTGAGAATGAGCTGGTTCAGACTTAGAAAAAAGCTCCCAAGTAATGGCATGGAGTGAAGGATGACTATGAACTGGGTAGAGAAGAGTACAGAATGAAAATCAATTGGTTTGAGGTCTGACCACACAGATATTGATGTCACTCAGGCTGGAGTTCATGAGCCAAGAGCCCAAGTGTTCAGTGAATGGGTAAAATACTAAACGGGATGATAGTGTTCTGGTGTGTGTGATATCACTCTGGTGGTGATGCACCTGGAAGAAATGAATCTCAGTGAAGCCACACAAGTGGAAAGGTGTTACCTTGAAGATAACTATTAGACAGTGAATATGACGTAGACACCGTCCACCCTGAGATCCATCTACTGCAAGAGAGTAAGCCCAGCTGAGAAGGATATGGAAGCTATGTCCTGGGGAAGCGTGGAAGGATCAGTGAGTGTCAGGAGTTTGTTCAGACATCTAGTAAGCTGCAAGGATTCATTTCACACCAAGGGGGACACTTTGGAGAGGAGCACTGTGGGCAAGAGTGGAAGAAAAACCAGCGAAGAACAGAAAATCAAAGAGTCTTGTGGGACCTTAAATCTTGCTCATTTTGGCTCATTGCAGGGATATAGAATAGATCAGATTTAGCTGCCCATAATCATTCAGTGGTTGGTCCTAACAGTCTCCAGAAGGGTGAGGTGGTGATGTAGGAAGAGAACAGGTCTACAGAAGGAGGCAGCAATAATCTGGGTGGAGAGCAGCCGGGAACCTAGATACACATTGGAACTAGCAGTATAGACAGAAAGTGCTAACAAGTTGTGAACTTGAAGCGAGTCCTAACTCTTCTACCCGCCAACCCCATGAGCTTGAACATGAGCCTTTTTTATTTCTAGAAGCCTCCATTTCTCAAATGTTACGACTTTTTGACTGACACACATGCTTATCTCATCCTGCAGAGACTTTGTTGAGGAGAAGTTAGGAAGCAAATACGTAATGGGAAGAGCACTGGATTTTGTAGCCTCATTTGAAGAGTCAGGACCAGCCACACCCATGTTTTTCATCCTGTCTCCAGGGGTGGACCCACTGAAGGATGTGGAAAACCACGGTGAGGCAAGCTTGTGTTGGAGCCAAGGCTGCAGTAGTTAGTCTGTGTCCTTTTATTCTTTGGGTCCCTTGGTTTCTCTTTTCTACAATCAAGGTTCATTATGCAAAACTATCTTTGCAGGCCAGACAGAAGTCAGGATTATTGCTAAAGCAAAGCCGTAGCATCATGAACCAGAGAGACTGGATTTCTTTTTAGCTATTCTGTGTAGACCTGTGATTCCTGTAGTATATAGTATGAGTAAGCCATCTTGTTTTATCCTTTGGTGTGTAGATACTGTGTCAAAAACCTGAATTGTCTGGGAATTCCAGTCAAAGTCAAGTTCATCCAGGGAAGGAAAAGTAGATCAGCAGTTGAGAGTGTTTGCTGTTTTTGCTAAGGACCTGAGTCTGGTTCCCAGCACCAACATCAGATGGCTCACAAACACCTTTCCTGGTCCAGAGAATGTGATGCTCTATTCTGGCCTCCACAAGCACCCCATTAGCATACACCCACACAGATACATACTCATAAATAAAATAGCAATCAGTGTCTGTTAAAATTGTAAGTGTAAGAGCTTCTTTGGGGACTATTAATTCTATTCTGTTAAGCTATATGTTTATGTATGCCAACAGCAATACTGATAGTGTAGCTTTATGAGAAAATTTTAAGTTAGGTAATGAGTCCTCATTTTTCTTGAAGATTATTTCATCTCCTTGTAGTCTCTTGCATTCTCATACAACTTTTAAAATTGGCTTGTCTAGTTCTATAAAGAAGGGCTGGAGAGATAGCTCAGAGGTTAAGAGCACTGGCTGCTCTTCCAGAGGTTCTGAGTTCAATTCCCAGCAACTACATGGTGGCTCACAACCATCTGTAACCAGATCTGATGCCCTCTTCTGGTGTGCAGACATACATGCAGGCAAAACACTGTATACATAATAAATGAGTATTTAAAAAAAAAGAAAAAGAAAAAAATATGAAAATAAACTAAAGAGAAGTCCATTCAGATTACCATGTAAATCAACTGATGACATGTGGCTAACTTAACAAGATGAAATGCTCTAAAACATGAACATGGATTGTCTTTTCATGTAATTTTTTAAATTTAATTTCTTTTTACAATATTGCATAGTTTGTAGAGCATGTGTCTTGCATTTGTGTTAATTGCATTGTATATAAAATTATTCCCTTAATTTCAATTTCATTGGCAGTGAAATTTGATATATAAACTTCTGTTACAAAAGTCTAAACTTGTCTGTTGGGTTGAGTGTTCTTATATCTGAGGTGCTTAAGATTTTCTAGATACTAGATTCTACACACATGCACACATGCCACACACATGCATACACCCACACATACACACACATGTACACACACTAACACACATATATACATACACACATATACATGCATAAATACATATATACATACACACAAACACACATGCACATACACTTGATTTTCTAAATATAAAACTATTTCCTCTACAAGTAGAGATAATACTTTTACACTCTGAATGCCTTTTATTTCTTTTTATTTCCTAACTGCCATGATAAAAATTTCAATATGGTAATAAACAAAAGTGGCTAATCTGGGTATCTTGTTCCTAGTCTTAGGAGAAAGATTTTCAACCTTCCCCATTGAATATGTTAGCTGTGAGTCTTTTGTAGAAATCCTTTATCAGACCCAGGAAGTTGCTTCTAATTCTTACTTCTGACAATTTTTCTTTAATTGTGAAAACATGTTAGTTTTGTCAACTGTCTGATATTCTTCTAATAGGGTAATAACGCAGGTGTTTTTCTTCATTGTATTAATACAACATGTTATATTGCTTGTTTGTTTAATTAAACCAACCTTGCTTTCTAGGGATCCCAAATGATCCTATTATTTAATCTATTTCCTACATTACTAGATTCAGCTTGCCAGTATTTTGTTAAGTGTATTGGTGAGTATCTTCATCAAGGATATTGGACTACCTTTTCCTTTAACTCTTTCTGGTTTTTGTTACACGATAATACTAGGAATCTGCTCATTTGGCTAAGTTTGGAAGTATTCCCTCCTCATTTTTCCTCTGTGTCAGTGTCTGTCACAGGCTCCTGTCTGGTCCCCAGCTGGTAGGCTGCTTGAAAAGGATTAGAAAGTGAGGCCTCGTTGGAGGAGCTGTGATGTGGAAATGTCTTTCTATATGCTGTGAATAAAGGATTGTTTTGGCCACAAATACCATAAAAATAGACAAAAAACTCAAAACATTAAAAAAAAAAGTCAAACCAAAAATAAATCAGCCCAATTGCCCCAAAAAACAACATATAAAAAGCACAAATAAACCACAAACCACATAACAAAACAAACGAGTAAAAATAAATTAAATTAAAATGCATAAACTAACAATATACCTGAGCCATAGACCAAACAAAATATAATTAATATAAACATCTAAATCATTTTTTAAAAGCCTAAGCAGCGGCAGGCAGCAGCTAGGCACATTAAGATGACAAGTCTTAACCATCTGTAACAAGGTGGTTTTTGGTTTTTTTGTCAGAGGTTTAGACTTACAGGCTTGTGTGGTTTTTAGAGTGTTTAGCTGTTTGTCAATATTTTGGCCTTCTAAAAATGATTTAGACGTTTATATTAATTTTATGTTGTTTGTCTTATGTTTTAGGTATATTGTTAGTTAGTTTTTATTTTAATTTAATTTATTTCTATTAATTGGTTTGTTATGTGACTTGTGGCTTATCTGTGTTTTTTTATATGATCTTTTGGGTGTTTGGCTTGATCTCTCTCTTGTTTTTTTAATCTATGTTTATTTTTTGTCTATTTTTTATGGTGTTGGTTAAGGGTTAAAATAGTTTTTTTTTTTAATTTAAAGAATGATATTTGTAGTATCTAGGATGACATTTTTATTTTTTGTTTAATTAGAAATTAAAGTTTTAATTTTAATTAGTAAAATTATTATTTAATATAGTAAAGTTATTAAATGAGAATTATAGTTATAATATTTAGTTTATTTGTATTTAATAAAATTTTAAAAATATATTTTATTTATTTTATTTTTGTGAGTTTAAAGTTTCATATTTAATATATTTTTTAAAATAAGAAAAGCTAATAATTATAACTATTATTTAATCTTTAATTATATTAAAGACTATAGAAGAATATAATATTTATTTAAGTAAACAGGAAGTGTAAGTAATTTTTAAAATTTAGAAATGACAGAGATGATATTTGTTGTCTGGACAGTCATTTAGAGATTTTTTTATAAAGTTGGGGAATTTATTTTTAGTCTATAGGCCTAGAGTTTTTGGTGTATTTTTTAGTGAAGTAGGAAATTTGAAAGAATGGCTTGTTCATTTTGGCATTGTTTATTAGGTTTTTTTGTATGTTTTGAAGAATGTTTGGTAGTTTTTTTTTTTTTTTTTTTTGGTAAAGTGGGAATTTGAAGGATTATCTTGGTTGTTTTGTTAAAGTTTAGAGGTCACCTTTTTATGGAACTTGTATGTTTAGTTTAAACAGTATATTGTTAAGTAGTCAATATAAGAACAGGTTATTGTCTGGTGGCTAACTGTTGTCACAAAGGAAGTAAATTTTATGTGGAGGTTTTTTGATGCCCAATTTTCTCTTGAAGTAGATTGGTGTTGTTAGGAGTAGACTTGTCTTATTGTTTAGAAAAGTTTTAAGTTTTTAAACTAGTTTAAATGTACAATTTTGTAGGTCTTAGAAGTGTTTGAAGTGTTTGAAGGTTATTTATCTAATTGAAATATATTTTGTATATTAAAAAAATTAATTACATGATTATAAGTTTGGTTACATAGGTGATTACTAATTTGTATTTTTAATTATATATTATAAATTTTAAATAAAGTATATAAATATCAAATCTTAAACAAAAATAAAAATATGTATATAATATAATATAATTAACTTTAAATTTATAATAATAAACTAAAATTTATATTAATATAAAATATTTTAAAATTAACAATTTTTAAATTAAAATAAATTTAATAATTTATTTTTTAATTATTTATGTATCAAGGGTGCATCACTGAGAGTGAGCTTTGGAGTTTCAAAAGACTTGTGCCTTTCCCAATGTACTTTCTGCCATTGCTAGTGTGCTCTATACCTCCTATTTGTGAACCAAGACATGACTCTCAGCTGTTGTCATGCCTTCATTCCATTATCTTAAACTAATTCTCTGGATCTGTCAGTCCAATTAAACTTACTCTTCTATAAGTTGTCTTGGTCATGGTGTCTTACCCTAGCAACAGAAAACAAAGTTAATATAGTCTGTCATTGGCCCGAAGCTCACAAAATAGGCTAGGCTGGTTGGCCAGTGGGACCCAAGGATTGATTCACCTTCCTCTGCCTTCCCAGCAATAGGATTACAAGCATACACCAACATAGTTGGCTCTTTTATGTGGGTTCTTGGCATTAAAGAAAGACAGGTCCTCATGCTTGCCTGGCAAGCATTTAACCAAGTCATCTCCTCAATCCCAAGGAAATATTTTACTCCACCAATTTTAGAGTATTCTTCTTGACTTCTCTCTATATATGCTTCCATTTTCCAAGTGTGAAGCTGTGGTTTTATTTTTACATAATCAAAGCCAAGTATACGGTCATTTTTCTCTGTTACTATTATTAATTCTATGTATGCCCAATTTATTGTATTCACATTTGAACTTGAAAATAATAAGTAGCCCAATCCTAGTTAATATTTGTCCTCTGAGACAAATAATGAATCACACACACATGGTGTTGGGGAGTGAACATGTGGGCGAGAGAATGTAGAGGTCAGGGGACAACCTTGTGGAGTAGGCGGCATCTAATACCTCTCACTGGCCCACTGACTTAATTAGGATTTCTGTTCCTGTGTTGGAACACCATCACCAAAAGCAATTTGGGAAGGAAAAGGTTTATTTTGCTTACTCTTCCATATTACAGTTAATAATCAAAGGTAGTCAGGGTAGAAACTCCAAAAGGGCAAGAACTGAAGCAGAGGCTGTGGAGGAGGATGCTTACTGGCTTATTCTTCATGTCTTGCTCAGCCTTCTCTCCTATACCATCCAGGACTACCTGGGGTGGTGACACTGCCTACATGGGATGCCTACCAACATCCATCATCAACCAAGAATATGCACCACAGACTTTTCCATAGGCCAATCTGATGGGCTCCATCTCCTAAGATGACTCTAGCCTGTGTCAAGTTGACATAAAAACTAGCCGCATACTCATATTTTCTGGGTTTTGGTTCAATGTCATGACCTCTAGATATAGCCTCAAAAGGAATTTTTTTTTTTTTGCAGGCCTTTAAACCCACATAAAATTCCGCTTTGTTTCATGTAAATGAAGAGTTTCTTTGCAAGCTTCCGATTTTTCCAGGAGTTGTAAATTTTCTTGAGAAAAGAAATAAATATCATTTATAATTATTGCTAGCTTCATATTCATTCTATATATTGAAAGGCATTTTCTTTGTTTACTCTAGAAGGCATTCTTATAGAGTTATTAGCATCCTCTTACACTGTGAATGAATTCCATTTGAGCTTTCTAGGAAGCTGATATCCCTAGGTTTATTTTCGGGGCATTCTATCTTAATTTCATATATTTTAATCCTACTTTTTTTCCTATTTCCCATCTTCATTTTGCAGGCACATATCATCAGAAAAGAATCCTAAGAACCCTTGTTTGACACCAGATTTGTTGGATAGTTTTTCTGGATACAAAATGATTTCTACTTAGAACTTTAGCTACATGGATCTGCTGTATTCTAGAAGCTGGTTTTGTTTGTATGTGACCATATGTCATTTTTATCCCCTGGAAACTTTGGGATCATCTGCTCTGTGTTCTGTACTTTCGTAAGCTGTGTCTACCTGTTGGTTCTGTCTACTCATCTGCTGAACTCCCCCATGTCTATTTAGAGAGAACACCATTCTTTGGCTTTACTCTATTACTTTTGGTAAATGCCAACACTAGTTACCAAGAAGGAATAGGTCATCATAAATGGCCCTTCCCGAGTACTATCAAATTACCTCGATTTTTTTTTTAACCTCCCGATTCATCTCTGCCCTCCTCCCCTAGAAATGCTTTGCTACTCTGTGAGCAGAGTCCCCTTGCTAAATCTCAAATTCCACTCTGCTCCTTAAAATGTTCTTGTGGACTCCCATCAATCTAAAGGTTAAGTTAAACATTCTTCACATGATCAATGTAGCCTAAGAGACCTGGCCTTCCTTTCTAGACTTGGATCTGATCTACCTCCAGATTTCCTTGTTTAGATCCTCAGCGACATTTCATCTGAAATATTCTCAACAGTGCGGTATTTACTCATTGCCTTAGTTAAGGTTTTCTATTGCTGTGAAGAGACACCATGACCACAGCAACTCTTAAAAAGGAAAAACATCTAGTTGTGGTGGTGGTTTACAGCTCATAAGTTTAGTCCATTATCATCATGGCAGGAAGCATGGTAGTTGGGAGTGTGGAAACATGCAGACAGACATGGTGCAAGAGAATTCTACATCTTGATCCAAAGGCAACAGAAAGTTAACTATCTCCATGGGAATATCTTGAGCATATATATGAGACTTCAAAGCCCACTTCCACAATGTCACACTTTCTCCAACAAGGCCATACCTACTCCACCAAGGAAACACTTAATAGTGCCACTTTTGGGGGGGACCATTTTCTTTCAAACCACCGTATTCCACTCTCTGGCCTCCAGAAGGCTTGTAGCCATATTATAATGCAAAAGTGCATTCAGTCCAACTTCAAAAGCCCCCATAGTCAATGACAGTCCCAAACTTATTTAAAAGTCTAAAGTTCAAAGTCTCTTCTGAGATTCATGCCGTCTCTTAACTGTAGTCCTCTGTAAAATCAAAATCAAAAAAGCAGATTACATGCTTCCAACATCTAAAGGCACAGGGTGTATATTACCATTCCAAAGTGTAGGGGAGGAAGCATAATGAAGAAATACTGAACCAAAGCAAGAACAAAAAAACAGCTGGGCAAATGCCAAACCCTGCATCTCTACTTCTGATATCAGCTTTCCTCAGCAGGTATCCCACAGCTCAATTTCCAACACCTTGGGGTCTCCAAGGAAATTCAGGCTTCAACTTTACAGCTTCACGCAATGGCCTCTCTAGGCCTTTATGCAAGGACACACTGACACACTCCTGATATGAGTGCTTTTCCCAATCATTCTTTGACCCTAAAACCAGAACCACATGGCTGAAGAGTTTCTGCCCCTTGCTAGGCATGGAGCATGGACCCTTTGTTAAATTACATCATGGTTACCTTCTCTGCCTAAGCGTGGCTGTTCTGAAACTTCCTCTGTAGACCAGGGTGACCTCAAACTCAGAGATCTGTCTGCCTCTGCCTCCCAAGTGCTGGAATTAAAGGTGTGCGCCACCACTAAGCCTTTTCTTAAATTTCTTTTCACAAATTGGAAATTTATCTGGATGGGATCTTGCCCTGAGGTCACCACTCTCTTTATTCCATTTCCTAATCTGTTCATCTCCTTGAACACGGGACTTAGCTCCATTCCACTTCCTGGTGCTCCTTTTCCCAATCTGTACATCCTGTATTTTTATTTACTCATCTTGCTCCTTTTCATTAAAAACCTTTATCAGAGTCAACACATAACCCCGTGACAGAGTCTAGACTAGGCTGTTCTGAAATTTCCTCTGCCAAGGGAATTAATCTCAAACTCTTCACTTTAGCCTTAGGGAGACTTTTTGGAAAGGGCCCAAAGTGAACAGAAGCGTCTGCTGTGAAGAGACACCATAGCCATGGCGGCTCTTATAAAGGAAAATGTTCAGTGAAGTCGTTTGATTAGAAGACGAAAGGAAGTGGACTGTCTCACTGAGAGTGGCTTGAGCATATATGAGACCTCAAAGCCCGCCTCCACAGTGACACACTTCCTCCAACAAGACCACACCCACTCCAAGACCACACCCACTCCAACAAGGCCACACCCACTCCAACAAGGCCACACCCACTCCAACAAGACCACACATTTTAATAGTGCCACTCCCTTTGGGGGCTATTTCTTTGAAACCACTACACTCCTACAAAGATCAGCATATGACCATTTGGTTTTCCATTATGTCATCTCATGGCACTGTGTATTTGTGTCACAGCACTCAATACAGTTCTAATTTAATCATTCTTTTATTGTTGGATGTTATGTTTGCCTACCTGCTTGTCACTAAAATCCTTGGGGTCATTTGGGTCCTCATCTTACCAGAGTCTTACAATGTGACTATCACAGAGAATATATTCAGTAAATATTTGTTAAATGAGTGAATGAATGAATATTGTAAGACATTATTATAACTACAGTATTCCTGGCTTCCATAAGTTTACAGAACTCTGCCTTCCTTTTATCCACAAGAGCTCTGTTGGTTTCAGAGGGCTAAATTTCGTTTCCTCATTTTCATTCACCACTCTCCCTGTGAAAGCTTTCATATACTCTGTTTATAAGCAATTTTGCTCTTAGCCAATTGACCTCCAACTATTCCATCCTGTTATTTGGAGTTGCTTGTCATCCCGGGCAAATTAGCCTCCTACTTGCTCTACATTGTTTATCTGTCTCTGGCTGCATTGCCTCAGCCTTGCCCTTGGTCTCATCTTAACGCATACCTCTAGAAGCATATTGCTGTTCATCAACAGGAGATCACTTAGGCACCTGTGCCCCGCTCTTTCCTCTTCCCTCACTCCTTGATGGTTTGATTTATTTTCTAATTTTCCCACTTAGACATATATCCTGGGCCTACGTATTTCCCCGTTTCTTGAATCTAATCAGTTTGTCTGATGAGCCCATTCTTGTTTGGAATCCACCCAGCTGACCCAAGCAGTTTCCCCAATCACCCTTAGTACCAGAATACTAAGTACTGTCTCCTTGCTTGGTTTCACGGTCTGTATATCAGATAATTCATCATATTCCTCTGTTTAGGCCCTTAAAATAATAGTATCCCTTCACACCCTTAGGCAGCTGGTTTATACTCTTAATTCTTCCATTGATTTTTTTTCCCTTTGTGTGTGTGTGTGTGTGTGTGTGTGTGTGTGTGTGTGACAGTTGTTACCACTGAGTGTTTAAAACTCCCAAAAGCAGATTGAAGATTCGTGTTCCTGCCTTCATCTACCTCTCTGATGAAATGCACGTGCCCTCGTACTAGCAGATCTATGAGACTGCTCAGCAGCCACAGCTTGCCTTTGATCCTTGGCTAGGACTCTCCCCTTTTCTGATACCACTCAGACTCTGCCAGAATGCTCCCCCTGAACACTGTGGAGCAGGGGAGAGAAGAAGGAGAAATAGGAGAACAAATAAGATGTGGACAAGGGCCGGGAAGAGGGAGGTGCGGAGGAGTGAATTGGATCCATATTTCTTGGCCTCTGAACATGAACTCCACCTCCCCCATTTACATCTCTCTTTGCAAACTTTGATTAATGCCCTAACGCTTTTCTTTTTTCTCCTTGCTTTCTATCACCCATTATGCCTCCCTAGCCCCTTGGGTTACTGTGAGGATAAAAATGAAATCTCTGATGTGCAGAGACTTTGAAAAGTTAAAAGCAAAGCAGCGCGGACAGGATGATAGTGACAGAGACACCGCCTCTGTTCTCTGAGGTGGCACAGCGTGCTCCTTCCCTCGCATCCTGTCACATCTTTCAAAGCCAGCTTCAGCTTTTCACATCTGCCTCTCTGGTCTTTCCCGCGTCTGTGGCATGGTCTTGCTTGGTCCTCTTTCTCCTTTATCCAAGTACTTGGCTTTGAGAAATTGAGTTCTGCTGCTTCTGTTTTGTGATCAGAAAGTCTACCTCACCTCTGGCTTCTTCAGTATCCTCTTGTGGGATCAGAATGGCAAGATCACGTAGTTTAGGGTAGGCTGCCCCGGGTACGTTCAGAGAGGAAGGTTTCATTCTGAGTCTTTGCTACCAGATTATCAATCTGTTGCTTAGGTCTCTCTTTTGTGACCTTAGCCCTATTTTCTTTGAGAGGGAAGCAGTGACATGTGATTTGGACTTGGCCATGACTGGCCTCCAGAGGGCACTGTGAGGATTGATGCAGTATTGTTTTTGGTGGTGAGCAAACTTGTGTGTTCCTGTGCCGAGAAGCAAGAGAGCAAAGGGAGAAAAGTTGAAGGTGCGAAGAGACAGTATTCAGAGAACAGACTGATGAGCAGAAAGAGGGTGCCCTTCTATGAAGGAGGAACATGCCCAGGAGGAGATACACTGGTAATCAATTGAAGAGGTTCCTGACGGAGCGGGGCAGAGGAGAGAGCAAAGCAATTTGCTGGCAATAGGAAGGAGGCTTAAAAACAGAGAGGAGAGAGGACATGGCTAACATCTGAACGCATAAAAAGCTTTTCTAATAGCATGAGACTGAAGGCCAGGAGCTTGTGGTAGCACCAATTCAATAAAGGCATTTTTTAGTTTTCCCTTTTAGTAATGTTTTAGAGCTAAAGTATCTAAAAGTTCCATAATGATGTAGAAGGAAATGGTGGAATTGCAGATTTTATGAGATCATGGATCAAATTCAACATTATTGGATACATAGTAAACTAAGCCAAATGGTAAAGCGGAAGATAAGGAAAATATGGAGAGGCCAGTAACCTGGACATTTGATTGAAACAGAGTAATAGATGGTTAGGGTTAGCTATGATAGACTTGAGGCTGCATCAGAATACTATAACTCAGCCACGTACTAGTTTTCAGTGATGGGAACATCCTTGGGAGGGCTATCAGCCGTGGTGCCGAGGTAAGTTCTTGAAGCTTGAAGAAAATAAGGAAGCATAAAAACAGATGTTAGCAAATACATTCTTAAGGGCATTAATGACCATCATGAAACATGGACCAGATTAAGCCCTTCATAAAAGTCAGTCTCACCAGGAATCCAGTAGGAAGCACAGATCACAAAAGTTAGTAACCAAAAGACACATGTGTTAAAGGGGGGGGGTGCTTTTTCTAGCAAGAGAGCTTTAGAAAAGCATTCCCCTTGCTCAGAACAACACAGGTCCATGGCACACAAGGAGCTGTGGCAACCTCATAGAGACAGTGGGGAGATGAAGCAGGTAACATAGCCATCTGAAGAGATAGATAGATCAGAAACAGGAAAGTATGTCACACACAGTAAGGTGAGAGCGTGGAAACCATCTCGCAAAGCAGTGTGAATGTCAACCTCATGACAGTAATACCTTGCGGAATTTGCTAATAACCTACAAGGTACCTATGGGCCTCACAATTGTGAATGAAAAGACTGTAGAAGTTCACCACCCACACCACAAGGCTCATGTCTGATATCGTCAGCTGAGTGTGGAGTAAACCAAGCCAATTGCCCCGCTTCTTACCACTTATAAGACCCATTTCTTCTTTTGGTCGGCTGGATTGATGGAGACTGGTCTAAACTGGCTGTGAAATGACAGACTTTGTCCCACCATGACCCTCCAGGCTGTCATTTTCCAACTAATCTTTATTAAGTACCTTTCCCCATATCCTTCTCCAACAAATAAAGGAAATAAATAGGCTCCTTTGTGAGCAGAAACATCAAGAAAAACATCGCAAAAGCCATCTAATAATCCCTGCACCTTTTATCCTGGTGTTTGCTCTGGAATTAGTTGTTTATCTCCCCGGTTCTAAAGCTGACATCAAATGCTTGCCAGGTAGGATTTATCGAGTTTAATAAAGGTATTTCTTGGGTTCATCTCAGTCGAATCTATAGTGACTATTTCTCAAAATAAAAGTCATCATCTTACTTGTATATGGTTGAGGTAGAGCACACATACTTTTTAGTGTTTCAAAGAACTATCCAAAATAAACATTTTCTTTTCAAAGCTTTCTTACATGAGTATAAAATTATACCTATAATTTTAGTTCTTCTGGAAGTAAAGTTTTTTTATTCAGCTTTGTACTCCTTTTCTCTTTAACTTATCTTCTCCCTCTATTTTATCTTCCCAGAAAAAAAAAAAATTGTTCAATGATTTCCTTCATGGTATTACACAGTTTTATGATCCTTTTGTAAAGAATGACCTACACCTTTCTCAAACTTTATTGGATTGTGCTAATAGCTAATGTGTAAACAGGATTGGTCCTCTATATGAAGGTCATTCTTTAGGTTCTGTGGTCTTTGGGCTTGAGGAGGAACTCCATGGCATCAGTCCTGCATCTGTTGTGTGACTATGCTGTTTTATTATCGTCACTGTATCTTGTTTCCTATGCTAGCAGCAAAATATGACATCCCCACCAGGCCCTGCTCTTGCCATCTCTTTCTTCTCTGCTTTCTTCCATGGAAGGACGGTGCAAAGCTTCCTAGGAACTGTGAACCGTCGAGAAGGAGGCTGATGAGGGTGAAGGCAGGACTGGCTGAACCCCGCCCACACCCCTAGAAAGTCCCAAAGAAGATGAGACGTATTCAGAAGACCATGAAAACTAGAAGGGAACACAGCCACATTCCTGGGCTATCCCTTTTTATATCAGCTCTTTGTGGACCAGTGCCCACTCTTCAAGTAGGGACCATTTAAGAAGCAGGGGTGGGTGATTTGGATGTGGACACATGTTTTCTTTTTCTTCTGAGGTTGCACATCTGGAAGATTTAGTCTCCTATGAAGAGAAGGAAAATCCGAGGCTTGGATCTGGGTGCAGGCACACCTAACTTTCAGGGTTGATAACTGGGGAAAGGTCTTAGGAATAGCAGGTCAAATGACTAAACCCACGAAATGATACAACTCCGTTCCTGTTTTAGGAAAAAAACTTGGATATACCTTCAACAATCGGAACTTCCACAATGTTTCTCTGGGGCAAGGACAAGAGGTGGTTGCTGAGGCTGCACTGGACCTGGCTGCCAAGAAAGGTCACTGGGTTATTCTGCAGGTACAACCCCTCTGCACAGATCTGGATCAGCCTTGCCTTTGCTGCTGTTCAGCTTCATCCCATAGATGCTGGGCTTCCTGTGGCCTCTGACTCTCTTACCTACGTGTTCCTCCATGCCATTTCCCCCTTGACTTCCTACCCTGCTCTCGCTCTCCTCAGACTCACTTCCTCTCCCCAGTGACTCCTCTTTCCCTACACCTCCTCTACCATCGTCTCCAAACAGTTCTGAGTTCTATTCACAAAAGGAAATAGATTCCACTTGGATATGTGCTCAAGAAATTAGCATTTGATTCAAGGCCCTAGCAGCTGGTACTTTCTTCCTTTGAATACGAGGTCACTTTCCTCTATAGTTTTTGTTTTTTTTAAATTTGTTTTGGGGTTGTATTTTTTGGGGGGTTGTTTTTGTTGTTGTTGTTGTGTGATAAGTTCTAAGGCTAAAAGTTAGTGCCATGCTGGTATCTGAAAATGTGGAAACCCACTGCCATGATTCTACAGGTCAAAGGTGAGAAGAAGAAGTTACCATTCTTCTACTGAAGCCTGCCCCCCCCCCATATAGCTCTTGGCCGAGTTAGAACAAACAACTTATTATTCTTTTCTCTGAAAGCACTCTGCAGTCAATCCTATCAGGCATCCATCGCCATGTTGACTGATTTGTTACGGCATGTTCTTCACCAAATTCCTTTAGAGAGAATGATGTTTCTTACTTACCTTTACCATCAAGATCACTGCCTTAAACTGCTCAGCAAAGGCCTATGGGAGAGGGGCAGAGGGATGGGTATGTGGTTAAGAGCGCTTGCTTGTTTGAGCCGAGGCCCAGAGGAGGTCCATTCTACTAGCACCTGTGTCAGGTGGCTGTGCCGGCCACCACTTCTTCTGGACTCTGCAGGCACCCGTATACATAATACATTCATATTCTCTCTCTCTCTCTCTCTCTCTCTCTCTCTCTCTCTCTCTCTCTCTCTCTCTCTCTCCCTCCCTCCCTCCCTCCCTCCCTCCCTCCCTCCCTCCCTCCCTCTCCCTCCCTCCCTCCCTCCCTCCCTCCCTCCTCTCTCTCTCTCTCTCTCTCTCTCTCTCTCTCTCTCTCTCTCTCTCTCTCTCTCCTCTCCCCCCCCCACACACACACTAAAGAAACCATTTTTTAGAAATCCTATTGAGTTTGAGGGAATAACGAGAATATCAAGGAGAGTAAATATGATCAAAATATATAGCATGCATTTTCAAAACCTATTGGGTGGCAGAATTAATGAGGAAACTTAAGAAAGAATAGCAGAAAAATGCACTCATCCACCATCCTGTCTTCATTACCAAGAACGTCATCAATCCCCTGATTGGTCCCCTACATCTTGCTGCTGATTTATCCTTAATTACCCTCTTATTTATGGGGATCCCAGCAGCTGAGAGATCTGCCAGTCCCTGAAACTCCATTTTCGGGAGCAGGAGGAATCCCAGGAGAAACAGTGACAGCAGCTGGAGTCTCTGCTTCCTCTGTGTGCCAGGAGATACAATCCCCATGTTTGCAGACTCATCTGTCTGCCTGGTTCCCGGGCACTGGCGACTAAAGGAATCCCGCCTGCTGCCATAAAAGTCACAGTGTGTTTCAGAAACTGTGGTTCTGCCTTCAGCAAGGTTCCTCAGACAAGGAGCTGAGTTTCCTTCCTTAGCACACGCTGGCTCCTCAGTGCCCCCATTTCTTAAGTCAATGCAGTGTCTTCACTCCCCCAGGCTCTAAGCTCATAGCTCCCCCTTCATTTCTGGTGATGGACATCTCCTACGGAAATTGTTTCTCTGGGTGATCTGAAGGCTCCCCTTTTCCTCTGGAGTGAAACATTGCGAGTATTGCAGACTAGATACTATACATCTGAACTGCAGAATAGGGTTGGACCCTCAAACACCTATCTTCCTGAGATTCCTAGATATCCAGGTTTTAATATTTACCTGTTGTTACCCAAGTATGGTGGCACATGCAACCCCAACAGTTCAGTGGGCAAGGCAGAAGAATCTTGAGGGCAACCTGGGCTACCTATAAGATTCCAGGCCAGCATGGGCTATGTAGTAAGAATCTGTCTTAATATTCTACCCCCAAAAAAGTTCCTGGAAAAGGAAAAAAACCATTGAAGTCATTCCTCTTTTAAAACTGGAAAATAATAATAACCGTTGCAAGGAGAGCTTGGCATCAACAGCCAAGTGCTTCTGAGAAAGTGTGACACTGAACTCTAGTTTCAGTCACTGTTTTTCAACGATGGTTATATACCATGTCATATTGGGAAAGCTGCCTGAGCCCCCAAGAACAGCCAGTGTGTGATCTTCCTCGGACCTGGGGACTGGCCAAGGATCAGGAGGTTGCCATGCTTTCTGACTGTAACAGCTGTGGGTTGAGTCTCCCCAGTTCTGGAAATCCCCTAGGACCCTTGAATACTCCCTAGAGTCCCTGCCACAGAAACCAGGTTTTCCTCCCAGCCCTGCCCAACTCTAACATGCCCAGTTCTGTGGGGATGTGGAGTTCTGAGGTACCTACAGGGTAACTCACTCCTAGTTTTCAGGTATTACCACCTAACCAGAACCTTGGCT
Organism: Phyllotis vaccarum; assembly: GCA_033318265.1. Classification (NCBI taxonomy): domain Eukaryota; kingdom Metazoa; phylum Chordata; class Mammalia; order Rodentia; family Cricetidae; genus Phyllotis; species Phyllotis vaccarum. Next base: position 15,960,890 of record JARWLC010000003.1, read on the forward strand.
GTCCAGAAAGCCCACTGCACTCTGCTCTAATCATGTGATTCTAAGTGACTCCTTAGCAAATTTTCATTTCAGCCTCTGCTACTAACCTTCACCTAGCAGTTTCCAGTATAAAGAGCCCTTTCAAATTCATTGCCTATGGGTCTTTGCAGAAACTCTGGAGTTAGTGTGGCCAGGATGATTGTTACTGCTCCATCTATAGAAAAGAAAGCAGCATTCAGAGGCCATATTACTGTGGTCCTTTACTGTATTTGATGAAGATCTGTGTATTTAAGGCTCTGCAAGCCTACTTGTTCAAATATTGATTGAGGAAACTTTATCTGTTCATCATGATGAAACATTGCAATGATTCTAAGGGACCGACTTAATAAAGGGAAGGTGCTTTCTCCAAAGGAATGTGATGAACTAAGTATTGGTCTTGATAAAAGACAGACATTGGATTTGATAGCAAAAAAACAGGCTCAAAAGCCAGACAGAGAATCCTGTTATGAAATTAGGGACCCCTGTGGGCCTTTGACAGCAGTGTGTCCCTGTATTTTAGGGAGATAATTTTGGTGGCAATTAGCAGAATGGTTTGGTGAAGAGGAAGCTTTGTAGAGAGTTCGAATCAGTGCCTTTCAAACTTGAACATGCATATACCCTACTAGAGGGATGATTCAGTAAGTCTGAGTGGGATCTGGGATTTTGTTTTTTTCCAGCTCCCAGGTACTGCAGCAGTGTTCATTCCTTTGGTTCTCAGGGGTTCAAATAATCAGGGAGCGGAGAATTGGACTTAAAATGTAATTGGATTAAGGGTACTCCCTGTACCACCAGTGTGGCATCATCTGGGAGCTTACTGGAAATATGAATGACCATGCTCCACTCTAACTATTGAACCAGAAGTTGTAAGAAGGGCCAGAAATCAGTGCTTTAGGCTGTCCTTCAGGGGATTCACATGCAGTCAAGTCTGAGAAGATTTCTGATTATTAAAGGTCAGGGTTCACTGGGCGATGCTAGGAGGTCATCATTTCTGGTGTCTCTAAGTTTTTCTGTGTTGTGATTTCAGACATTTCTGTCACTGAAAGCTATGTATCATATGGCAGTTTGGGTGAACATAATTCCACCAAATGCTTTAAAAATATGTTACAGGTCTAAGGCAGCTAAGTGAAAAAGCCTACATACCTGGCAAGTGTGAAACCTGAGTTCATCCCTAGCACTACCCAAAATGATTACTGTACAATCAGAAGTGGTTGGGGTGGTAAATTTTACATTGTGTCTATTTTACTGAAATCTTCTTTTTAAAAATACTTCATGTTAAACCCAAGCAATGACAACTCCAATAGTCATGTTAATGCCACTAAACAAAGAACCTAAATAACCACTGTTAAGAGAAAGAAATAGTCTTCTCCAGACAAAAGCTCCTGGTACCGAGTGGTCAGCCTTGAAATCATATACATAGAAGCAACAGGAAACAATCTCAGCAGGTTGTATTTCTATATTTGTACATTTGTGTATGTATATATGTGTCACTACAGCAACCACAGAAAAAGAGGTCACAAACTTGAGAGAGAGTGAAGATGATGTGGAAGAATTAGAAGGAGGGAAGAGGGAAATGATGTAATTATACCTTGACTAAAATCTTAAAATTACCAAAAAAAAAAAAAAAAACCCTTGAAGCTAATGAAAGGTAAGGTGTCCCCTCTAGCTGCCAACCTGATAACTCTTTACTGAAAATAAATATTTCTACTTTGGGGGGGGGTCTTTCCTTCCCAACAGAATATCCACCTGGTGGCCAAGTGGCTTGGTATCCTGGAGAAGAAGCTGGAGGAACTGAGTGAAGAAAGTCACCCAGACTTCAGGGTCTTCATTAGTGCTGAGCCTGCACCCTCCCCCGAGGGCCACATCATTCCTCAGGGTATTCTGGAAAACTCTATCAAGATCACCAATGAGCCCCCCACGGGCATGCATGCCAACTTGCACAAAGCCCTGGACAACTTTACTCAGGTACTGCTGAGAGAAAGGGTAGAGAATGTACCCTACCCCACAAGGGGCCAATTCAAACCCAGTGGGACAAATGTGCCAGTGGCTGCCCATCAGCACTGACTGATGTGGGCAAATGTGCATCCTCTGACATTAACTTCTACTTAGTACCCACAAAGTAGCTCCCAGCTCGCTCACATACATACATACATACATACATACATACATACATACATACATATATATATATATATATATATATATATATATATCAAGGTGCTGTGGATAGGTCCTTCCTTTTGCAAGAATGGAAAATTTCATGCAAGTCAATTAACTAATATTCAAAATGAAAAAGGGATAGCTACTATGCTTCTAATTGATATAAAACACCAGGTCACACACTTATTAGCTAAACACTCTGTCTTCAGGAAGGAGTATGAAGTTCCATTCAGCTATTATCACTGGCTAGCTGCAGCCATTCTTAATATTAAGGTATCAAATAATCCATAAGAAAGACAAAAATAGCACATTTTCTGTCATCTGCAATACGAGGGTGTGTGTGTGTGTGTTGTGTGTGTGCATGTGTGTACATGTGTATGTATGTGTGTGTTCCATGTGTGCACGTGTGTGTCTGTATATGTGTGTGTGTGCATGTGTGTACGTGTGTGTCTGTGTATGTGTGTGTATGTGTCTGTGTGTGCGTGTGTATATGTGTATGTATGTGTGTATGTGTGTGTGAGACATGAAAGCAGAGAGACGGGCAGGTGCCTGTCAAGAGAGAAAAGAGACACAGCAGAGGGCAGTGTAGCAGGAGGCTATGGGAAAATAGAGTAATGTATGAAAGTGTCACGATAAAAGCTTTTTGTTTGATAACCAAAGGGGTTAATTTTTAGAAAATCTAAAGCCAGGCGCATGGATGGCTGAACCCTTCTGCACAGTGTTTGCAGTTCAAGCTTCGTCTAGCTTTCTGGAAAGATACCATTTTTTCATCCCTTCTCCCTGGGGAAGGAAAACTCATGAAGGTATTCAACAGAGGAGGGTAGGGGCAAAGGACTACCTTGAAGCCCCAGCGAGCTTTATTAGAATGTATGGAGAAGCTTCTAGGAGTGGTCAGAGGATCTTTCTCTCTGGTTTCCAGTCATGCAAACACATGTCACATCCAGGAACTTTAAGTGGGCCATCCCACACAGCAAGTCCCCAGCTAGGCGGTCTTAACCACCTGTGTTACTTGCCCTTTGGGACTGTTTAACTTACAATATGGTGAAGACAGTGGCAGAGTCTCAACAGGTTTTACTGACCCTGTGTTACATCCACAGCATGGAAGTCACAGAGTTTGAAGAGGGACAGTGTGTGCACAAAGGCTGGGAAGCAAAACTTGTCTATTCTTTTTCGTGCCCCCCCCCACCTAGCTCTAATACCTAATACCACTTGACAGTGATGAACACTATGAGCAGCTGTAGTGTTATTTTAGCTTGATATTTGGGGTAAGAAATATCCTACCCATTGCAAGACAGGAGAGAAGTTAGGGTTCCCTCTAGCCAGGGGCATTTTCTTTACTTTCACCAAGTAATAAAACTTAATTGAATTCCTAGGTATTCCTAGGAGTACAAAGGTCAAACATTTAAATTTTCTATCTTTAATAGTCCATAGATGGGAACATACATGTTTAAGTCTACACCCAAAGAGAGAAGCCTTGCCCTCAGAAGTGTTGGCTTGGACAGCAGCATCAGCACATGTAGTGCCTGTGAACCATGCATTTAAAAGAGCAATGATGGGAAGTTGTATATTTTGTCTATTTTACAGGGGTTTTTTGTTTTGTTTTTACTTAGGAGTTGGAAGAGAGGAATGTAGTCCAGTGGTAGTGTATTTGCCTCATAGGAGCAAGGCTCTGGATTTGATCCCCAGTGCTCAGAGCGGGAGGGAGGGAGGCTGGAAGAGGGTGGTGACGAGGACAGCATTAGAATGATCCTTGCTGCCTCTAGACCCAAGGACCCAGCATAAGCTATTCTCAGCTGCCTGCCTTGTGGGTCTTGAACAGTAGGGAGGCAGCAGGTCCTCACCTGCTGTACCTCCTTACCATGAATCCGGGCCTGCTCCTCACAGCCAGGCTACGGGTCATTGTCCCTGGGCTTCTCTCCCTGCACTCCTGATGTCCAGACTTGGCTACTTCACAAACGGGAATAAATTCAAAGAAATATTCTCTCTTCCTGGCTATGCCATCCCTGCCTCCAAAGGTTCATTCACAGTTTACAGCCACCTTAAGTAATTCATTCTGAGCAGGACAGAATCATGAGGCTGCTCATTGTTTAAGACGAGGGCTCTGTAAATTCGCCTTGCTCCCACCGAGGGCTATGCTAACCATATGAGGGACAAATTACTTGGTCTTTTCATTCCTGTCTCCCTGATGCTTATGCTATTTGGGGGTAATTACTTTATTCCAACTTTTATGTGAGTGTTTATCACTGTTAGTGGTCTGGGCATTAAAGGCATTTGTACTTAAAAACATTTCCACAGAATCTTTTTTCCCTTCAAATGTGTAAGAAATAGCAAACCATCCTATAGTTTATGGAGAAGTACTCTATCCAGAAAACAGTTATTAATGTTTCACAAGGTAATATCTTTACCCTCCATACCACCTCTGACCCAGTGAGGACATCACAGAGATGCCACGTGTTCAGGAGAAGTGTATCCACGGGAATATGAGCAATATCAGAAGCTCCTCCCCATTTTCTCTGTGGGCCCTGACCCGTGTGAACACAGCCTATGAGTGGTTCCTAGCAGAAGCATCAGGACCGAATGGATCTAGTGGTGGGAGCCTTCAGAGCCCCTTCTAGGGCCCTGACTATCTCATCTTGCCCCAAAATAAACAGAAAGAGTCTCATTCAAAGAAGTAAATTTACTTATTTATTTTAGAGTATCCAGAGATTGTGTTACCATCCCTTAGAAATGCAGGCTTACCCATCCTTCATCACCATCATCCTCCTTCAAGTCTACCAAACAAGGACCTCACCGACTTCCTCTGAAGCAGCACCTGCTTCTTTTCCTCCTATTGCTTTTCTCCCCGTCATCATGGGCCCCATCTAGGCCCCTCCCCGTGCTCTTCAGTCATCCCCCCATACTGTTTGCTCAGACTCCTGTTTGATCTTCCCTGCTCTGGAGAGAAGTGAGGACCATGGATAGTGCAGCTTCTCTCATTGCTGTGAATCAGGTTCCGGTCCTCTCCCTCATTTCAAAAGCTCCTCAGTACAGAAGCCAGGGACCCTTATCACACATAGATGGAAAGACACATTCTTATCCCATAATGGGTAGAGATAAGGCTGTAGGGGTCCCCACCTACGTGGGGCACAGTGACATTGATAGAATGAATAAGATACTCATATCCACAGACAGTTTGCTGCTGTCATTAGCAATGCTTGGGTACCTAAATAGTTAATCCATGTGCACAAAGTCAGATCATAGACAAAATGCACTATAGCCCGAACATGAACTTTGACTCAAATGCTGAACTGAAACTCATCTCTTCTGCATGTCTGCCTCAAAGTCTGAGCCCCCCTTGGCTCTCCTCGGTATGATTGATAGTCTTTCACCATGCATCAAACCCTAAGCATGACTTACCATAACCTTCCCCAGTGTGAACCCTGACCTTTGTCACATCCTCACCTACCCCAGGGAAGAGAAACCGTGTCAGTATTGTTAATGGTGCTTCTCTTCCAGGACACTCTGGAAATGTGTTCCCGGGAGACAGAATTCAAGAGCATCCTCTTCGCTCTCTGTTACTTTCATGCGGTGGTTGCAGAAAGACGGAAGTTTGGGCCTCAGGGATGGAACCGGTCCTACCCTTTTAACACAGGGGACCTCACCATCTCTGTCAATGTGCTCTACAATTTCCTGGAGGCTAACACAAAGGTATAGCAAAAGGGTACCAGTGGAGGTCATTATGATGTGACCTTCCCGTACACAAGGGTTGTGTGGTATGAGGAAGGTCTAAGACCCCACACAAGTGAGATAAGGGTTCCAAGCCCAGGACCAACCTAAGGCTGAAAAGTATTACCATGAGGTCAGAGCACAGAAAGCAAAGGAACAAAACTATCAGTTGTGGGAAGTTTCTGGCCTGCCAATAACTCCCAAATACCCAGCAGCTGCTTCCCAAATAATTGACTTACTCAGAGGCTTGATATTATATTAAATGCTGGGCCAGTAGCTCAGGCATATTACTATCTCTTTCACTTAAATTAATTATTATCTATGTTTAGTCATATGACTTTGTACCTTTGCTCAGTGCAACATTCTCACCTTGCTTCCTCTGCCTTTTTTTCTTCCCAGAATTCTCCTAGTCTGCTTGCCCCACCTATACTTCCTGCTTGACTAATGGCCAATCATCATTTTATTAAATCAATATGAGTGACAAATCTTTACAGTGTACAAGAACATTATCCCACAACAGTCAGCCCCAAGGGAATCCATCCAAACACCATCAGACCACCTATATGCATTCACAGCATGGCAGGAACTTGTGGATTGACAGAAAGAGATCTCATACTCACCTATTATAAGTTCCCAACCCAACTTGATTAGGCAACAGGGTAGATCTTTCATCGGTACACACAGCTTTTAATTTCGGGAAGTATCCAGCCCCAATGTTTTTAGAGACCTCATTCTTTCCTGCCCTCTCTCACCTCTGACTCAGGTACCCTATGATGACTTGCGCTACCTGTTTGGTGAGATCATGTATGGAGGCCATATCACAGATGACTGGGACAGGAGACTCTGCAGAACCTATCTGGAGGAATTCATTAGGCCAGAAATGCTCGAAGGAGAACTGTCCCTGGCCCCAGGGTTCCCACTCCCAGGCAACATGGACTACAGTGGATATCATCAGGTGAGACAGTGCTGTGGTTACAGCAGTGTGACGGTCTCATGGAGGGGGAATGGGGACTGACTATTCCTCCTGTCTGCCCTGCGCAGCTCAGCATGCACATGTTCACACTGGAACGAGACTGGGGCCAGGACAGACTGGTCAGAAGAGCTGAGCATATTTCAACCTTGCTGTCTACCCTGAGCTTGCTTTGTTCAACCCAAGAGGCTCAGGATTTCCAGCCTCAAATTAAAGATGAAATTAAGCCTGGAGATCCTTAATGTATCCTAAATGTTTAATTCCATAATTCTATTTGCCAATCTTTTCCACAAATAACATCTGAGGCAATTATTTACTTGTTTTATTCAGATGTTGTCAAAAAACAATAGGGAAAACTCTCAGATAAAAATTTCTAGACCTTTGCATAAACAGTTTGTTAAAACAGTATCTTGATAGAAAATGATCTTGTGTCCAGATCCCTTACTCCTCCCATTTCCTGTTGGTTGCTATGGACACAGACATATATACCCACATAAAAGAAAAAACGTTTTCACTGGGATTTTTCTTACTAGCTTTTCAGTTTTTTGTGTGCTATTATTGCATTTATTTTTAAAGCATCCAGCTCTCTTTTTAATCTGCCATGAGAAATCATGAGATTTCTGAGAGATATGCTGTGTGTTGGGAGGGGGGTGTTAGACTTTAAGCATTCTTGAAAGAACTGAAATTTTCTAAAGTTTATACCAAATTTAAGGGAAAAGAGTAGTCATAAAGACTTTTAATTCATAAAAGTTAAGAATCATAGTCACAAAAGCGATTTGATCCAGAAGAATCATGCCTGTAAGAAATCCAAAATGAGGGGAATCCTTATGAGAAATAAGGAAATTCTAACCATGTTGAGAGTTTTGCCCAAGATCATAGTGCAAGAGCATCCCCTGGTGTCTGTGGACAATCCACCTGCCAGAGCAGCATCCTTAAGCAGGCCTGGTCCTTGCATCCACCAGTAAAAAGAATTGTACATCCCCAGAGGGCTTGAGGTAGAACCCTTCCTTGATTTTCTCTGGAATCTGCCAGATCAGAAATGGTTCTAGTGTTACCTGCTTAGGGACCATGAACGAGCTGGAGAAAATGCAAGAATGCAACCAAAATTGTCTTCTAAGAATGAGCAATATTTAAACTAGTCGGTAACAACACCAAGAGATCTCAAAAGCCTCTCGAGGAGCTTTTCGCCTTTAAGAAAAAGAACTGAGAAGGGGTATTCAGAACCATCACTGAAGAAAGTGGCTTCTATAAACTGGACAAGACTCTTGGGCAGTCTAAGTGTGCCTACCAAAATTAACCAAAGATATGTGTGACAGTGTTTTAAAATGTTTCAACTCCAAATCCTCTTCTCTGGAGTGTGAGACCTTCGGTTTATATGGGAGTTTATATTTTGTGTTTGTTTTGCGCTTATATTTTGTGTGGGAATGTGGGGAACTGGTCTGGGGTGAGAAGAAAATGTCATGAAGAACAGAGTAGGGAAATTGTGGCCAGAGGGTGAAATATGCTATGATCCTCTACCAGGGTGTCGGTGCTGTGGAGACAAGTTAGTTACTCCTTGGCTAATCTCACCCTTGATTTTAGTACATCGATGCTGAGCTGCCCCCTGAGTCTCCCTACCTGTATGGTCTCCACCCAAATGCTGAGATTGGCTTCCTTACCCAGACATCGGAAAAGCTCTTCCGAACGGTGCTGGAGATGCAGCCTCGGGACCAGCAAGCTGGAGATGGAGCCGGCAGTATGAGAGAAGAAAAGGTGTGTGGTGGGTATTGCCTGAGGTAGTTTGGGGATCTCAAGGTTTGCAAGTGGATGCCTTCTTCTGCTAACAGCATTGGCCGGAAGTCCTTGACATTGAGCTTGGGGGATGGTTTTGCCAGTTCACAGTCAGATTTCATTTGGCTTGTCTGCTAAAATGAGGGAAGATCAGAGCTGAGCAGGAAGTGCTTGGGGGCATTGATACCAACTTCTGGATTTGGGAAGCAAAGCAAATAATGATGCTGCAGTTCGCTGGGAAACCCTTCGCTCACCTGCCAACCGGACCCCATCTGGACAGCCACACTTGTCTCAGTGTGAATAACCTCCAGCTCTAAAGTTTGCTAATGGATGCAAAATGCTTTGAGAACAAATTGGGGAAGTTTCGTGAAGCAGGGAGACATCAGCGAGTAGAAAACACACTAGGTATATGGATTTGAGGATAACCAAAGGCAGTGTTGGGGAGGGGAAGAGCCTTAACATGATGTTAAGGGAACAGAGGACTGAAGAATGGGCCACCAAATTGAAACTTACTGATAGTTTTTGTTTTTGTTTTTCTGGGACCAGTGCATCCTACTTAGATGTGTGTTTGCCAGCTCACATCTAGCCCATAGCACTACTAGGTCCCTCTAACTCAGTGGCTCTCCACCTTCCTAATACTGAGCCCCTTTAATACAGCTCCTCATGTTGTGATGACCCCTGCCCATAAAATGAGTTCATTACTACTTCATCACTTCAATTTTGTTAGTGTTTAGAATTTAATGTAAGAATTTGATGTGGGGCGCCTCACAGGTTGGGAACTATTGCTCAGCTGCAGCCACCATGGGCCTCATAAGAAGCGTAAGGAATCAGCTTTGGAATGTTAGGAAAGAAAAGCTGGGCACTTACCAAACATTCATGATGCAGGAACTAATTCTGAGAAAACAAACTGATTGATGCTGAGGACTTTTGTAGTGTTGGGAGTGATAACCTTCAAACAGGAGTTATAAAGTTATCATATGCCTAAGTGTGAGCTACAGGGTTTAAAAGTATAATTCTGAGGGTGACTGTGTAAAGTTCAGTGACAGAGGACTTTCCTGGTATATACAAGGTCCCCAAACTCAATCTTCAGGACCCAGAAAAAAAGAAAAGGGAATTGGGTCTTAGATAGGAGGTGACTGGTTACTAGCATATCTCTGTGACAAGAATGCCTGACAGAAACAAGTTAGGAAGAGCTTGCTTTGTCTGATGCCTTCAGAGGGAATCCCACTCCCATGGCACAGAAGGCAGTGTAGAACAGCTCTGTCCATGGTGGTGGGAGCATGGAGTAGACATGCTCCTCACACTCAAATAGATCACAAAGCAGAGAAAGCATGGTCTGAAGCAGCAGTGAAGAACAGACCCCAGTGGCCTTCTTCTGTCAGTTCCCAGAGATCATCAGCCTTCAAAATAAATCCATAGGGATTCAGATTTGAATTCAGATTCAAACTATGACACAGGGTTAGGCTCTAGAGTTGGTACACTAATGACTTTGATGGAGATGAGCATATTAATCAGCCTTTTCCACCATTCCATGTGTCAGATAAAATCAGAGAATAAGGGAAGGCAGTGGAGTGACACAGAAAGAAAAATGCCCATTTCTGACAACAGCCAGGATGTGTAAGTAATGAACAGGAGCCTTCAAGCAAGGTTCAGCTGCCATCATGCATAGCATGCATGCAGGTTATTGGGTACATGTCCCATCATGCCTTATCCCACTATTCGGCCATATTTTGGCCATGGCTCTTCTGTTCTTAGAGCCCTGCAGGTCAGGAGGAGGAGAGCCAAAGTCAGAACTTGCCCTTTCACCCACACTCTTGAAACCTTGAACCAAGTCTATGGGTCATGCTCACACCTTCGTGAGGGGAAGCTGGTTAGTGCGACTGGCTGCTGTGAGCCTAGAAGAGAGGAAGGCAAGGGTTGGGAAGACTAGGGAGGGGGCAGTGTCTACCATACTTGAACCCAAGTGCGTTTCTTTGAGGACACTATGGGCTCACTGGACAACCTGGCTATTTAATAGCCAGGAGGACAGACAGCATCCTGTACATCATCTGCTAAGACCACTATAACAAATCTCCACAATCTGGGCAACTTAAACAGCAGAAAGTCAAGTTCACATATATCTGGAAACTAGAACCTCCGATAAGGTACAGGTGGGTCTGATTATTTCTGAGGTGTCACTTCTTTGCTTGCAGTGGCCATTCCTCGGCCGTGTCCTCATGGGGCTTGGTTTTTTGTTTTTGTTTTTGTTTTTTTTGTATGTGCCCAGCCCTCTTCTTCACTAATAAGACTGGACTAGAGCCAATCCTAATAGGCCCATTATCACTTAATTTCCTCTATAAATATGTGTTCAAATCTAGTCATATTCTGAGATACTGAGGATTGGTTTCTGCATCTGAACCTGGAGGGGATTCTGATCAGCCAGAGCACTGGTCTCCTCCAGTGGTGCCCGGGGGTGCAAGCCTCTCTCCCTTCTGGTGATGAAGCAGTTTGGTGCTAAAGTACAGGATTCCTTAGCACTGAAGAAACAAACAAAAAACCCAACTAGTCACTTGGAGAAAGTAAACAAAATATACTTTGATGAAAGTTTAGCTTAATTTTTTTGCATATTTAAATGCAAACCAGAAAACCTATAAATGCACTGTCAACCCAGTTGTATGAATGTTTTGATGACTGTACAAAGCAGGTGCTTTGCAACATTTTAGAAACCTCAAAATCTAGAAACACAATGATTGATACCTTTGATGGATTTAATTTCTTTATAAGTTAAATGCACTTGCTGTTTGGGTTCAGGCCCCAGCACCCACATCAAGCAGCTCAGAGCCCTGTAATTCCACTTCCAGGGGGTCAAAGATAAACAGTAAGAAAAGTGATACAATCTTAGTGACACCTAGGGGAAGAGAAGGGTCGTTTTCCATAATGCTGAAAGGTTTTCAAATGCTGTGGTCCACAGTGGTGAGAGTTATAAGGGTAGGCCTGTCCATCTCTGCTGACAAAGGCTGAATTGAAAGAAAAATTTGACAGGAGCTGCCAAAGCTCAGAATGTTCAGATTTTCCACTCATGACTCTATTTCTTAGAAATCAGCCACCAAAAGCACTCAGAAGTACACAGTTGATTTTATGATTATTCACATTTATTTATTTCAGACTTTTATGGTGTAGAAATGATCAGAATAATTACTTATCAGTAGAAGAAAAATATGTATGTCGAAACAGCAAAATAATACACACTTTGAATTAAGAAAACCATTTTTATATGTAGTCACGGAGGGGTGCACTCAAGATTTATAGGAAAGCCACCACTATAGCATATACCTTTAATCCCAGTACTGGGAAGGCAGAAGCAGGCAGATCTCAGTGAGTTCAAGACCAGCCTGGTCTACATAACAAGTTCCAGGACAGCTAGGACTATATGTACATATAATATATAAGACCCTGTCTTCACAAGTAAATAAGTAATAAAAGATTTATAGAGACAGCTCTGTAGCTCAGTGGTAGAATGGTTGCTTAGCACACTTGAGACCCTGGGGTTCAACCCTCAGTACTAAGGGGGGGGGAGACTTTAAGGCTTAAATACAAAAGAAAGGTTTGTGTGTGTGTGTGTGTGTGTGTGTGTGTGTGTGTGTGTGTGTGTGTGTGTGTGTGTGTGTGTGTGTGTGTGTGTGTGTAGAGAAAGAGAGACTCATAGGCATGGTAATGGATGGATGGGTGATAAATTCATAAGTGATAATTAAGTGACCGTGGCTAGCTGACTGGTGATTGATAAGACAGCGTGTTCTATACCTTGAAGGAATTCTGCACAACCCAATCAAATATTGGCACTTAACAGTATTTCTCCTCTTATAAGAAAAGATTCTAGAAGATTTTTTTTCCTGGTATTTCAGGTAAATATGTATTACTTTCCCAAAGAGAAGGAAAAGCAAAGGTGTTGGCTTGTGGAAATGAAGTAGCCCTAATCCCTAGGAACCCATCCCTCTCTTCTGAAGGACCCTAGAGGCTCCCTGAACACAAGAGAGTCTTCCTTTGTCTGTGTCCAGCTCCTCTCATCTGCAGCCCCTTCTCAGGCCTCCAAACTCCTTGTGACCTGATGAGAGGCAGGAGGGAACTCTGTGTCCCCATCCTTGTGTATTTTGGAGCAGTCCCTTTAGAGCGTCCTTTCATCTCTTTGTGAGTCGCAGCCAAATGGCCGCTCACTGATACAGAACTGTTTCTTCAATTCCACTCCAGAGATAGAAATATAATATAAATTTAGCCATTTGTCTTCGGCTCTGGCAGCAGCTTTCAGGTACCATTAAAATTCCATTCTACTTTTTGCTATGACAGCAACCAGAGACCCATTTGGCTTGGGGTTATAGGCTCTTGGTTTCTTTTTTTCTTTTCTTTTTTTTTTTCCTCCTACCATCAGCTCTATCAGCTCTTTTCCTGGGGAATGAATTGTGTGTTAGCAATTCAAGACAAGGTGAATATTAATCATCCTTTACATTTATATAGTCCTTTAGTGCTTTCAGATGCTGCGACATCCATCAGCTCATTTGATTTGATCTTCAAGTCAACCCTGGGAGCTGGGGGAGGGGAGACAGCTAAGACTCTGGTGGATGAGTTTATGGATGAAAACCTGAGGCCTAACTGATTTACTCGCATCCCATGAGAACTTGGGCCTAGTGACTGTGTCCAGAAAGATGGGAAAGAAATTATTTCTCAAAGGAGATAGAGGCCTGCCCTTCGAGAAAGGGATGGAGATGCTACAGCTGGCCAAGCCCAGGCAGGTGCAGGCCCCAGAAGCTCAGCTCTTAGGACTCAGAAAGGCTGGTGCTTGCTGGCCTGCTCCTTCTTTCCTGTTCCTTTCCTCCCATTCTGCTGCCCATATGGCCATTGTGTGTATGGTGTTTCATTTGTCACTCTCGGCTAACAAACCTCCTGGGTTTAGCCATTTACTCCAAAATGGCAGACTCAGCCTCCAAGTCTTGCCCCCAAATAACCCACAATCTCTGTAGCTCAGTTCCAATTTTCTAGGAGAGCAATCTGGGTTATTCTGGCTCCCCTGGACTAATTATCTGATAGTTTGTGTGGGGGAAAAATGTGGGAAGGAGTTTAAGTGATAGATGGCCGTGCCTCGCTCGGAATTCACAAATAGAAAACCACAGCATTACCTCCTAGAAATACAAAATAGAGGAAAATGGTTAAATATCCATGCCCTTCCCTATAGATGCCAAAGTCCCGAATGCCTTCTGTTGATAGCTTGGTATCTGCATATGAGTTATGCACATCTGCTGGCATACAGTGCTGGACCTTGTTCATGCTGGGCAAGAGGTGCAGCCCATCCATTTCATATAACTTAGATCAGCTATAATGTCTAAGGCTGTACAAACAGTTATACTGTTTATAGACAAGTGACAAGGAATTGCTTAGTTTCTGGTCCATGATTCGCTGGTCCTGAGGATGTAGGAGAAGCTGACTTGGAAGGCTGTGGATGTATACATGTGCACCCACACACACATTTGTCACTGTTGCCCATCACTTCAGCCCCATGTGGCCTACAAGGGGCATCTTAGGTCAAAGTCTAAAGCTTTCTAGTCTAGTTCTAGTTTAATTCTTGGTTGGCCTGTGGGTTTTAAACATCAATACTTAGGAAGATGTGTTTATGTTTTGGGGATGGTGAGAGAAGTGTCCTGACATCCCTCCTCTACTCTGACCTGGCTGACCTAAGCAAGCAACCAGAGTGTGATGTGAGGAAGGGCAGCAAGTGACAGGTGACTGTTAGTGTCCATTACAGCAGGATGGGATCCTTTCATTTTAAAAAACTACTTTAATTCTTTGGGAATTTCATACAGTGTACTTTGATCATACTCACCCCCCCAAATTCTAGATCCATAACACTCACCTCCAAACACCCTCAACTCTGTCTTTTTTTTCCTTAATAATCAACTCAGGGTTTGGAGCCGACTCACTTGATCTTTTGCAAGCAACCACAGCTGCTACTGGGTTTAAAAGTATGACAGCCCTATCATGGCCTGACACTGCTTTGCTCAGGCCCTCACCAGCTTCTGGCTACTACAAGCATCCAATCCCTGGAGTGACATCCATGTCCCATGTGTGACTGAGCACTCCACCCTCACTGATTCTCAGCACGTTGACTGGTTTTGAGTTTCTGTGCCAACCCTCATCTGCTGTACAGAACAACTTCTCTGATGAGGTCGAAGAGCTGCACTAATAATCTATGGGTAGAGAACTATGAATTTAGAAGGTAGTTTGATACTATGTTCATTTAGCAAATTAATAAAAGTAGGAGTGTAATACCCCTTGGGCTTGTGAAGTCCCAAACCAGGAGATTATTGGCTAGATTTACCATACCAGGCATGCATTTCCATGGAGTCCCTCCTTAACCCCATATTTCCTGCCATGGAGCAGGTCAAGGCCCTTGTGGAAGAAATACTGGATCGGGTGACAGATGAGTTTAACACCCCAGAGCTGATGGCCAAGGTGGAGGAACGCACACCCTACATTGTAGTTGCCTTCCAGGAGTGTGAACGCATGAACATCCTTACCAGAGAGATCCAGCGCTCACTAAGAGAGCTACACCTTGGTTTACAGGTGAGTAAGGCCACGATTAAGAAAAACATTGCCCGAGGACATGGCTACAGCCCACAGGAACAGTGTCAGATACACCAAGAGGCCTGGAAGCTGAAAGGCAACTGTCCCCAAACCACCTGAATTCTCGAAAGGTGTCCCTCCACAGAAGCCAGTCTGGCATGGGGGCATGTGAAAGAACCAGCATCATTCTCAGTGGCGTCTTCTATGTCCATGGGTAACGATTTAAATGCAGCTACAACTGGCATCTTTAGTAAAAGGGTTATAATCTCTGCCTGGCAGAACAGTTCAGTGATAGAACTTGCCCAGAATATACAGTATCTTAGAAGGAGGGTGGCGGTGGCAGCAGTGACAACAGTGGCGGGGTGTGTGTGTGTGTGTGTGTGTGTTCCAAAAGCTGGTTTTATATCTTACTGTGAAAGCTCAGCCAAGCCCCCAAAATTCAAGTCTGGATTCTGCAGGTGCTTTATGTCAAGTTATTGAAGTTACAAAATCACAGTCTTGTATGTGAAAAACAATTGCATTTTCTACAGGTGAAGACCTATAGAAAGTACACAGTAACACAAAATCTAGGGTTGTTTTAATTTCTCTTCTTTTAATCTGTACCCCCTCCACACACATGCATAATACGGACAGAGGGAAATTATATGGAAGATGAGATGGGAATGACAGGGTTATTGAGGACAGGCAGTGTTTGATGGCTTTCAAGTTCCATGCCAGCATATAATCAGATAAATGCAAAATTCCACAGCAGTCTCAAGCGTAAACCAGGCCCTTGCCTGTCATATTTTGCATCTCCAGTCCTGAGGAAGCAGGTATACAGTAGTGATTATCTTGAGTGAGTTTGCTGCAGTAATAACTTACTGAAGCCATGCAATTTGGTGCATGCTATTTACCCACTCGACTTCCAATTTGTTCACTCATTTTTCTTCTAAGAGCCTCTGTTGTGGCTCTGGGTAGTCAATCATGAAGAATGCCTGCTCAGAGATGGGAAAACAGTGTGGAGTTTCCCTCCTTTCAGCCTACTTCCCACAATGTTGATTGATGGACTCTGTGGGGAAGGAGGCAAAGGCTAAACAGAGAAGCCTTCCCTGCCAGGACAACCTGATGTGAGGTGGGGTCCACAAACAGAGGATAGAGGAGGATGCAGACAGAGGCCCAGGGAGACCTTTGAGAAAGGGTAGATAGGGACAGTTGAGGACAAGAGGGTAGGTCTTCTGGAGATCAGAGCCTGCTCCAAGGGTTCACCCTGACAAGCAATAGTGTAAGTAAGGTGAACTTCTCGAAGGTGATAGAACAGTGACCTAGAAGTAGTGAGGAACCTGTGTGACCTGGAGAGTATTTTCCAATCAGAATCCTCTCGGGAAACAGTTAGATGGTCCCAGAGTAGCCTGATCATCAGACTCATAACATTCTCCCATCTCTATGTCTGACCACCAGTCCTGCCGCCCTCAGTGGGGTGAGTGCAGCTTCTACAGCACAGAAAAAGAGGAAAGTCAGAAGATGCCCTCCATGGCAAAAGGAAGCCGAGTTAAAGGCAGGGAACACAGCAGAGGAAGGTAACCCCAGGAGCACAGCTACAACAGGTGGGCCCCTAGATAGGCTGGACATAGAGCACCCGGCAGCTGCTAGAGAGGACAGTGGGAAAGTCTGATTCCGAGTTAAGGAGCTAGGCGATCTGCTGACCTAGAGGACAGGAAGAGGAAATGCTGCTCACCTTTTTCTTTTCTCTTAAGCACCACTCAAAGCTGTGGCTGGTCCAGTGTAGGAAAAGTGGGCATCTCCAGTCCCCAAGCACATAAGACAAACCAAATGACACCCCAAACTAGGCACCACTTACAAATTGCCTGACCCTTTGAGTCATTAACCAAACACTCAGCCTTTATGATGAAAATGAACTGACTGGATATAAGATCTGTTCCCAGAAAAGTCCTCACTGAACTGCCGGATACAGCCCTGGAAGCCTGGAGCAGCTCAAAGCACCAGAATGTGGGTAGGGTAGAAATCTGGGGGAAAGCCAGCCAGCCAGCCACAGACATGTTCCACAGAGAGATTTCTCATGGGAATTTACCACTGTAAATTAGCCACTGACATCTGGCTCTCAGCCTCCTTAGGCGTTCTCATTTCCATTAGCCAGATGCAGAAATGCCTGATCTACAAAATTCTTAAATGATAGTTCATTTTTTTCACTATTTTTAATTTTCAAAAGAGCATATACTTAAGACTACTTAGAAAGTTCTCTTCCTACAGAGGTAAACTAAGAATTTACGTTTTTAGACTTGTCTAATACAATAGACACTGATGCAAATGGCATATCAGATTTAGAACATAAAAGACCAAAACCTGTAAAATATGTCATTTGTAACTTATATTGGTTGTATATTCAAATATTTGGTATTTTAGGTATACTGCATTAGAAGAAACATTAGAAAAATTAAACTCACCTGTTTTCATGCTTTGCATCACAGCTGCCAGAAAAATTTCAGAACTCCCATGGGTCCCATTTTACTTGGCTAGCCTGGCATGTGGGCACGTCTGGAACTTCTCGTTATTTAGATGATTGATGGCATCTGGTTTTTTCACTATGCTTTAGTTTTTATAAGTTTATTCACTTGTTCAAATGCAAAGGCTGGCTTTGGGTCTTGACTCCCTCCGCAGCCTATATTGATTTCCAGCTCAAGTATGAGAGGCATCATGCTTTAATCCTCTGATCACCACCCATCCAGCAGCTACCCAGGCCTGATACCTTAGACTACCTTGTTCTCTAGCACAGACTGGAAGCTTCTTGGTGACTTATGTAAATGAAAGTGAGTGGCCAGGGGTTGTGTGTGTGTGTGTGTGTGTGTGTGTCAGAGTGAGTGGGGGAGAGGTAGTTCAGTGGTACAGTGCTTACCTAGAATGTGTGAAAGCACCAGATTCAAGCCCCAGAATGGAATGAGGAAAAGCTAGTTACAAAAGACAGACGTTTTCCTGAAAAGAACAGATCGGGATCTGACCCTGACCACAGGGTGTGACCTCAAGGAAGTCCTCAAGAAAGCATTATCCTCAGCCCATCGTCTACGGACTGAGTGTGATACTGCCATGTGACTACAGCCTGGCTACTCGTCATCTTCCACAGACCACGTACCTGCCTCCTTAGCTTTCATCTAGTTCCTAACACATCATGTTTTAAGGAATGAAACCCTATAAAAAAACAAAACAAGGTTTCCATTCTATTGTATCAACGGAAGATTCTGCAGGTTATTTATACGGATGAATAGAGAGGGTACCGTCACAGACAAGCAGCCTTCATACCTGTGCCACATGGACGGCAATGTTCTCCCAGTTTCCCAACAGTGTGGAAACCAAGGAAGCATGCCACAGGACCCTAGACCACAAGGCTGCTGAAATAGATGCCAATTTTCAAGTTTTCTTTTTGCTGACCCACCACGAGAGCAGTTAAGCTTAGATATAAATCAGTGCTGCTCAGAGCCAGGATAGGAAATTTAGAAAACCACTGACCATTTTCTTTATTGCATTATAATTTTTGAGACGAGCCATACTAAGGGCTGCTGTGGGCTCATGCTTTAAGTGCACATGTTGCTCTTGTAGAGGACAAGATGTGGTTCTCAGCCCATCTGGAAGGCAGCTAACACCCTCTTTGGCTTCTTAAGAAATGGCATGGGGGTGTACAAACCTACACAGACCTATTTGCACATAAAATTTAAAAAAATAAAAATATTTTTAAGGTGAGGGGCTAGGCTAGTGCCTGAACTTTGGCCATAGACTCTTCCTGTTCCCCTGTGAGTTTCCATCAATCTGATAAAATCTTGGGAAACATCTTTTTGTCGGCTCTGAATAGCTTTCAGGACAGAGTAGCATGGAGACTGTCAGTGCTGTATTCCCCTAGGCCTAAAAAGGCAATGCTGGTAAGGTACACTTGAGCCAGGGAAGGGAACTGCTGCCTCGGTCTCCTTAAAGATCAATCCTTTCTACTTCTCTTCAAGGTAATAAAAATGCCTGTATGCAGAAACCAAACTAAAAGGTGGCTCTGCTTCCTCGGTAGTTCCTGATTCTGTTGTAAATAGAGGAAGCCTAGAAAGCCATACATTCTTTTGGTTTCTCTTGCTTATGTATTTAGTCAGTCATTGCAAAATTGTTGTCAGAATAAATGATGTTACAGCTGATGTGAGAAATTTAAGGAATTGTCACATATTTTATGTTTCTTTGCTGTCAAATGAGTTTAGATTTCTGAAGGGTGTTAAGTATAGCATTTAAATAATTAGACCTATTTTTCTAGCATGTTATTTAAGTTCATAGCAATTGCAGATTCACATCAGGCCATTTGTTACATCTGTGGGGCAGGGAGGTGTTTGTGTGTGAGATAATGCTCTTATACACTTAAAGATTTGTCATGAGTATTGGTTTAATAAAATGCTGACTGGCCAGTAGCTAGGCAGAAAGTATAGGCAGGGTGACCAGACTTGAAGAATTCTGGAAGAGGAAAATCAGGGCCCAGATGCAATCAGAGGCAGAGGAAGCAAGATAAGAATGCTGGACTGAGAGTACTGAGGTGCTGAGCCACTCAGCTAAACATGGAGAAGAGTCATGGTCAATATAAGTGTAAGGACAAGTTAGTAATAAGCTTGAGCTCAGCATTTACTATATTAAGCCTCCAAGTCAATTATTTGGGAAGTGGCTGCCGCGTGTCAGTTTCTGTGGGATAGAAACTTCTGACTCCATGTTTGTGTGTCAGGGGGAGAGGGAGAGGTATATACGCACATGCATATGGAGGCCACAGATCAACTGTGAATGGTGTTCTTCCTGAGGAACCATCCGTCTTGTTTGGGTCTCTCACTGTCCTGAAGCTCACCAGTTAGATAAGGCTAGCTGGTCAGCTGGGACTAAAAAGGACATACCACCATGCCTGACTTTTTACAGGGACTCTGAAGAATAGACCTCAGGTCTTCATGTTTGCCTGGAAAACATTTCTGCCAACTAACCTCTTGTTATCCTCTGCATCTCTCCTGTGCAAAACAGATTCAGACATCAGCTCTGCCCCTGACTTTCCTTGGCCCTTTTACTCCTGTTCGTATCACAAAGAGTTCACAAATGATCTTGGAATCAAGGAGTGACAGTGTAAATTTTACCTCATGCCCTCGCAAATGAGGACTTCCCACAGAAGATCAGCTCCTGCTCTGACCCATTCACCACCACCACCTGATTTCCTTACCCTTAACCCAGAATGCGACCATAAGAAAGCAAAAAACCTGACCATTGCAGTTTTGTTGTTGCTAGGGACATCCATGCCTGCCAGGCCCCATGTAGCTAGGGGCACATGAAATGCAGCCACCAGGACTTAGGAAGTATGAGCCCATAAAAACGTTGTTGAATTTGCCTGACCTATTGTAGGAGCCTCCGGGTACCTAGGCCCAGGAATTCCAGTAGGAATTCAGCTCATGCATCTGTGCTGCCTCACAGAGCAGCAATGCATTGCAGTAGCAGATTATTGCCATGTGAAGTGGCAGCAGTGGGTGCTAGGCATGTTCTAAAGTATCAGCATTTATAGGATAAATCTTGCAAAGCAAATACAAGACAGGACCAAACTAGTAGCCTCCACAACAGATTTCAGTTCCTGCCTGAATGGCAGGCCACAGAGGCTAGTGCTTCCCAAGACTTCTGCCTCCTTACACTGTCCTCCTACTCTTGGTCTTTAGGGGGAGCTGACCATGACCAGCGAGATGGAAAACTTACAGAATGCCCTGTACTTGGATGTGGTTCCAGAACCCTGGGCCAGGCGAGCCTACCCTTCCACAGCTGGCCTGGCAGCCTGGTTTCTGGACCTGCTTAATCGAATCAAAGAGCTGGAGGCCTGGACAGGTGACTTCTCGATGCCCTCAACTGTGTGGCTGACAGGCTTCTTCAACCCCCAATCCTTCCTGACTGCCATTATGCAGTCCATGGCCCGTAAGAATGAATGGCCACTAGACCAGATGGCCCTGCAATGCGATGTGACAAAGAAGAACAGAGAAGAGTTCCGGAGCCCTCCTCGGGAAGGGGCATACATCTATGGCCTCTTCATGGAAGGTGCCTGCTGGGACACACAGGTACAGTCTTGAGGACAAGCCAAAAGGACACTTTGGGGCAGGCAGGCTGGATGATATACATGCACACTGACTGCCCAGCATAGTGCTCCAGGTACATTTTGTCTCAAGACTGGTTTTACCCAGCCAAAAATGGTGCAAGAGCAAAGGCTCTGAAGAGGGAGAAGAGTGTGCAACCACATTTGCTGGATCTGACCTCGGTACCACCAATAACTAACCAGGAGGCTGGGATCTAGTGTTTCCTCTCAAGGGCACCATTAGCCAAACTGTTAAATGGGAGAATAGCCACTGTGAAGACCAAATGGGTTACTATGTAAGAGAATGGGACTGCATCTGGTACACAGACAGCTGATGCCTGATGCCATGGTGATGGCAACTGGTAATAGGCACTGCATTTCTTTCTCGAGTGATAAACCTAATCTGAAACTAGTATGTTATTATTAATCTCTAGAAACACTGAATCATATGCTTTAAAAGGGATGGCTTTATGGTGTGTTAAAATCAAATAGTCTGAGCTTACCCTGCTCTTCCTCAGCATGACCATTCTGTCCTGAGGACCAATGAGAGTCCCACTGTCCACTGTTTCTCTTGCCCACCATGCCTTCCATCAGCCTCAGGAACTAGAAAGACAAATCCTTTCAATACATTTCATGAAAACAAACCAAATTATTCTGTCCCTAACAGAAGCAGGTCAGGGTCACATGGGTAAAGGGGTCAGCATTCCCAGAGGGTGCTGTGAAGCACTCAGCACCATGTGTGGTAAAGAAGTGTCCTGTGATCCAATAGAGTTGAGAAACAGCAGGTTAAATAGTTAAATGTCTTCTGAACTCTAGGAAAATAGCATCTTCAGTGTACTTGCTCCAAGTCCATATTTACTTGGCTAACAACTCTTTTTCTTTGAGAGAATATATCTTAGAATTAGTAGAAACCTTATAGCCAACTAGACAGTACTCCTAGATAATTCTATCAAGACATCTCAGAAGACTATAAGATAGCCCCATCTGAAAAGTTCAAACTGGCTGACACTCCTCCTTGTTCCCAATAAAGAAATCATGTTTAAATAGCTCTAGAGGTGATGTGATCACACAATGAAATCTCAAAGAGGTAGTGACTGGACCCAACTATAACCTCAAAACTGAAAGCATCTGCAAGCAGAGATTGTGCTGCCTTCCCTGATAATCTCTAGCTCCTGGCATAACAGCTACCAAATACCCTTCATATTCTGATCAAGTATATGAAAAAGTATAAAAGGGGGACTCTACCTGGAGACGGGTCAATCTATACATGACAGATAAACTTAGGGAGTTCTACTGACTTAAATCCAGTTGTGTTATCACATGCTTACAATCCCAGCATTGGGAAGCTAAAACAGGAAGACCAAGAGTCAGGTACAGCCACAGCTACATAGCAACACCTCCCTCTCAAACAAATGAGCAAGAAAGCTGATTTACGCGGAACAGATGGAAGTTTCCATCGTGGGTTGGGGGAGAACCTCAAGCATGAGCAGGAATGAGGAATGAGGGTGGGATCTCTGTGTGCCTCTCACAGAAGCAAGGCGGGCAGACTAGCTAGCTGGGACTAAAGTGGCTCTCTTCACATTCTTGTTCTCAGGCTGGGATCATTACAGAGGCAAAGTTGAAGGACCTGACACCTCCCATGCCTGTGATGTTCCTCAAGGCCATTCCAGCAGATAAGCAAGATTGCCGAGGTGCCTATGCTTGTCCTGTGTACAAGACTTGTCAGCGAGGACCCACCTATGTGTGGACTTTCAACCTGAAGACTAAAGAAAAGCCATCCAAGTGGGTTCTAGCTGGTGCTGCCTTGCTTCTCCAGATTTAGCATCTTGAAGAGCCCCAGGGAGAACGAAGGAGGGTGGTTGGCAGCTCCCTGACAGGGAAGTGAGTGAGGGGTAATGGCAAATTTTTATGAAGAAATCATAGGCACCAACCTTCTGTAGAATTTCTTTGGGGAACCTAGGGTGCTTGAAGTGAAACTGAGTTGGAGAGTTGGCCCATGAATAATAGGAGAACTCTGTAGTAATGAACTTCTTCTAATAAAAATGATTTATTCTTCAACTCTTCTAAAACTTGTTGAGTCGTAAATAATGGTGAAGAGACCAAGAGACTCAAGGTGTGAATGAATTCTGACCGTTACACAGTGCAGTCCTGGACCTCAGTGCTCTGTCTCCCAGATACCTCAAACACATAGGCAGTGCCCATGAGTCAGAATATCCACCATCACTGTTTGAGAAACATTAACATTTCTCTGTAAATACAGAAGAGGTACTCAAAGCTTTGCAAGCCAGTCTTGGCTAGAAACCCTCCTCTTTGTGCCCACTGTAGCCCAAAGCAGCCTAGACAACAGGTAAACAATGGGTGTGGCTGCATTGCAATAAAACTCACAAATACCTCTGTGGTAGGAGCTGTTCTATGACACCTGTCAGTGATCTGTGCTTGTTATACACCTACTAATGTTTTTCCTTACTGTTTGAAGAGGACACGTCTGTGAACATGTAAGTGGATCCTGCTAGTGCTCCTCTGAACACTACTTATGAGAAACCCAAGGAGAAATGACTTACCTGAAACTTTACCGACTTCCCACTGTGGAAATGTCCACTGGAAAGCAAAGAGGTCTGTCGCTTTGATGGGTTTCCACACAGCTCTGGGGTGACTTTGGTAAGGGAGGTCAGGTGAGAGCGGGAGCACTCTTCCTTCATAGCCCTGCAGCAGTTTAACTGTACTTAAATGGTGTTCATGAACTAGAGGAGGCACCAGAAGCCCCTGGACGACTTGTTAAGGTAAAGTTATAGTCTCACTCTGAAGAATTCTGACTAGACTAGACATTGTAAGGTTTAAGAAAGAAATGGGAAAGGGGATGGGAGAAGAAGGTAAATTTGGAAAATGGAGAGAAGTGAATTAAACAATAAAGATGCCATAGGAATCATACCCTTATCAAGAGCAAGTCCTACAACACGAATACTTCTGTATATAAATATGCATATGTAGTTTTGATGAACTTCTCTCATCTGAACTAACAGTGCTTTATCGAAGAGCCAAAGACTATCAATGTAACAAAACCCCCAACACCAGACATTAGAAGCTGTCTCTTAAGTTGTTGGCCAGGGCTATCCAAAAGACTCCCCAAACATATAGCCTACCGCTGTTGCACTTCAGAAAGAGAGCCCAAATACTCCTGAGCTGTAACTGACCTGAGCACCCCCTCCCTGAGAACTAACTTCCATGGTACCATAAGTCATCATGAAAGCTTCCAAAGGAGAGAGGCAACCAACAGTCCTACCGAGCTATGACACCTATGAACCACATCAACAACCAGCATGGCACCCTGCACACATACCCTGGCAGGAACCAAAAGCCCTCTAATTAGACTTAAGACATATTCCACAAGAGGAAAACTAGATAACTACTAACTCACTAACTACTCATTGCTAGTGAAGTCATGGGAACTGAAGGAGAACTGATAGCTAGTAGTTTACTAAAACCAATAATCCCTAACAGAAACCAGTACAGTTGTCCTTATACCCACAGTTAAGTGTAGTCTTCACCCCTCATCAAGGAAACTTCTTTGAAACAGAGACCACTACAGAAAACCACAACCAAGCAAAATACTGAATTGTAGAACCCAGTCCCAATAGATACATCTATAAAACACTCTCACACCTAAGGCTAAGGGAACATTGGGTAAAGGTAGTAAAAAAAAAAAAAAAAATGAAGAGCCGATCAGGGAGTTGCTTTAAGATTGTGTCACCTAGGAATGTCAGAGGCTACATCTATAAAGTCTCACCAACATGACTGCCCAAATGTGAGCTAAACAAAGATACCAACAAATATGTCAAACTGGAAGGGAGAAGTCCACATTACTTCAACCTTAAACAGAGCTAAAATACTCCACAGGGCAAGTGGTCAGGTTAGACATATATATCAATAAAGTCCTAGGCAGTATTAAAAGCTAGATCGATACTGGTGTCTTCCTAACACCCTAGAGGCAAAGGTAATAAATAACATTTTAAAACAAAATAGCAGAAATAAAGTCCAAGAAGGATGCCAGGATAAAGAAGGGGCACTTGAGACATGTGATCAAGTGGAAGACAGACACACACATACAAAAAATCCTCATCACAAACAGACTTACCTCAGATAAAGATGGGCCCCAGCATGGACCATTCTCTCACTTTCTAGTACTTTCTGCTATATATAAACCTGATAGGTTTTTATGGGCTGGTCCTGGAGCTCAATTCCCAGGTGTACTCTTCTATGAAAATGGTATGTTCAAAACTAATAGTGAACACAGAGTGAACACAAGAGATACAAGGAAAGCAAAAGGCCAAGTCAGTTCAGTTTATTTCAAATAAGGAATGGTTAAATGAGAACGTTATCATGTGTCTACAGAGACAGCATGCATTCAGGCCTCCCTACCTCCCCTTCTGCAATAGGCAGCCTGCTCTAGAGCTACGGTTCTAAAGCTGATCCCAGGTTCTCACTGCCAGCAGAAATCATGGCCATACCAGCGAGGTTCTCATCACAGAGAGCTACTAAAGCCATTATCTACATGACAGGTCTTCCCAAGGGGTCCAAAGTTAGAAAAGATCAGCTGAAAAAGAAAGACAGGACTCATTTCCTGGCAAAGAAAAAAAGAAAAAGAATAACCCAAGAAACCCCTGTGTCAAACAGTGCCCAGCTCCTCTCCCTCCAACCTTCAGAGAGGAGGTGAGGTCCTTTCTGGTCACAGTTGTTCCAAGCGGAGCTGAGCAGGGCTGCAATGGACTGGCAGGCTGGCTGGGGGTGTGACTATGGGCAGGGCTTCTTCCCCAAGTGTGATCTCTGATGCTTATCAAGGCTGGAGCTCCAGCTGAAACGCTTGCCACAGTGGGTACATTTATAAGGTTTCTCACCCGTGTGAACCCTTTGATGTCTATTAAAGTTTGACCTCTGAATAAACCTTTTCTCACAGATGGGGCATTTAAAGGGTTTCTCTCCTGTGTGGATTTTTTCGTGGTAGCGCAAGCCTGATAAGTCACTGAAGCCTTTCCCGCAGTGGTCACATTTACAGGGCTTCTCTCCTGTGTGAGTTCTCTGATGTTTCACAAAGTCTGAGCTTCGCAGAAAGGCTTTTTTGCAAGTGGGGCAATGAAAGTATGTCTCTCCAGTATGAGTCCTTTGGTGGAAAACAAGCTGTGAATTCCTGTAGAAGGTTTTCCCACAGTCTCTGCAGGTGGGCAGTTTCTGGGCCATGGGAGCTCTGGCCTGTCCCTTCTGAGAGGCCTCTCTCTTCTCCTCCAGCCACAAGGCAGACAGTTCTCCTGAAGAAGAGCTCTGTATGTGCAGACCTAACTGTTTCCCAGAGCCCCTTTCAGGAAAAAAGAGTTGCCCCCCTGTTCCCTCACCCTGAAGGTTTTCCAGAGCCTCAGGGACATTCTCTCCTCCGAAGTGATGCAGCTCACTCTCACCAAGGAAATCCAAGGCAGTCTGTGGCGGTGCCTCACCTGAAGCCTGACAGAAAACATCCAGGGATGCCTGGTCCCTGTGATTTTCTAAGTTTAGGTTCTCTTTGTCATTTTCTTGTCTGTCTTCTAAAAGGAAAAAGAAGGTTTAAGTGGCAGTAACTTATTCTCTCTTCAACAATAAAAGGGTGACATCAGGCCATCTTCCTTTTTACTGAGGTGACCAATAATGTGGATGAAAACTATCAACTGGGTGCCTGAGCCCCACAGACTTCCTTCACCTGTGCTGGGTTCAAGGCTGGACAGCTCTGGAGCTGAGCCACTTGGAACACTACAGGCTTCTAATGGGTTTTCTGACCCCTCTACAAGCAAGCAGCATGCACTTATAAAAACCAAACATGTTATTTGTAAGATGGTTGGTTGGTGTTCTTAAGATTTATTTTTATTATTTTTAACTATGTATATTGAGTTTGTTTGTATATATACACACATGGGTGTAGGTGCCCACACAAGAGATGGTGTCACAGACATCTATGAGCTACCTGACGTGTTCTGGGAACCAAATTCAGGTCCTCTGCAAGAGTAACATACATGCTCCCAATTGGTGAGCCATCCCTCTAGCTCCAAGATTTTTATTTGATTATATATAAAAGGTAAATATAATTTAAAAGAATTTAGAAAGGCAAAAATAAACATACATGAGAAAACCAAATCAACTAACAGCACTGCCAGACATGACTACATATGTCTTCTTCAGTCTTGTCTTTGGGACAGGGTCTCGCTTTGTGGTCCTGGCTAGCCTGAAACTTTCATAGATGAAACTGGCCTTAACCTCAAGTGATCTGCCAGCCTCTGCCCACTAAGTGCTGGGATTAAAGATAGGAGCCACCACCACCACCAGGGCTGGACTTCTAGTCTTTTGAGTTTCCATGTATAAATGTATAACCTACTTTCAGATATCACTGATGTCATACTGGCATCAGTTCTCTATCTGGCTATATAGCATTTATATAGTAAACACTGACACTGGTCTATTTAATATTAAACATGGATTCTCTTATAATAAGCATAAAATTTAATTAATAAACTTTATTAATGTGTCATTGTATTGTAGGTTAATGCAATAGGGCCATGTTGTGGCACACTGGTTAAATAATGCAATTGTGTGTACCTTGCCTCAAAATGTAAATAAACCAAAACGAATATAAATAATAGGCTGTCTTCTGTTTTTTCATCTTTGCCTTAACAATGGCCTGCTACGTATGGGCACCTGTCGGAGAACTAGAACTGAATATGTTAATTCTCCAAGTGCCAGGACATAGTCCACTCAAAGAGTAAAGTACCATCTCTCTCATCTTTTAAGAAGTTTTTAGAAGCAGTACCTTAAAGAGCCAAGTAGCAGCCACCATCAAAGACTTAAACACATTGTGTACTTAAAAATTCCCACTGTGTGTTTGCTGTAATAAGTATCAGTGTAGTAAGCAATTTCTCGTAAGTTTTCACTCATTTTCTGATCAATATCTTAAAGGCATTCCTCAGAGCACAATTGCTATACCTATGACATGAACATTATGGTTCTTGTTTTAAAAAACTGTCCTTAGATTTGTGTGTGAGAGTATACATATGTGCCTATGTAGGTCATAAGAGGGTACTGGATCCTCTAGGGTTGGAGTTACAGATGGTTGTGAGCAGTATATAAATACTGGGAACCAAACCCACCGGCTATGTGAACATTAAGAGTCTTAAACCACTGAGCCATCTCTCCAGCCCCAACACCCTTAGCACCTACCTAGTGGCAATTGGATTTCAAGAAGGACTCTCCCACCCTTTGGTATGTCGTTAAGCAGGAGGGAAATGGAAGGGGGCTGATAAATACTTGAATATTGAGTGGTTTTTTTATATATGCTGTCTAGAGCACTGAAAATGGATTTTTTGTGGTTTTAAGTGTTAATTCCTCAGCGATGAAAGGATGAATCTTTCCCATTCACCACATCTGGAGCTGCTTTTCACATTCCAGGACCTGCCATTCGGATCTTATGGAGAAGGATTTATTCTCATCAATTTCATATCTAACTTTCTCTATACTAAGAAAAATAGTACAGTCTCTCAATTTCACCAAAATGTTTTATACCAATTTAGTTGCAGTCATTTTGTTTTGAGTAATTTTTATTTATAGAATTTTTTTCACTTTATAAGTATGGGTATCTGTTAACCTTTGCCTCAAAGATATTTTATTGCCTCTATGCTTGGAAAAAGGTTTCAAATCCAAACAGGATTCAAATATCAACTCATTTTCTTCTTTGTGTCTACTTTGCACATTAGCTTTTAAAAATTGATTTCTAACTTATTTTATTAAGAAGCACAGATAAAACTGATCAGTCTTCCCCAGTGCTTACAGCCATGCCAGAGAAGCAGCTCCTGCCCCTGGGGCTGTGCATCCTCCATCAGAAATGAACCAGACAACCCAGCTCTTCCCAAGCTCCTTCCCTAGGTGATATTCATGAAGCATCTTCCTGCTTTCCCCCGCTGTTAAGACATCTATTTAGGAATCACATAACTATTTTGGGTTTTGGTGGTGGTGGTTTTTTGTTTTTTTTTAATCCTGTGGGACTCTGATTACAAACACAGACCTGCTTTTAATCTGTCCTTCCATATGATCAAAGAAAGCAGCATTTTTCTCTTGTGACTTCTGCAGCAGGTCTAACTCCACATCTGGATTTTCCAACTGGGCCTTTCTTATCTAGTCCCTGTAGCTTCTGCCCCAACTCAGAGTCTCTTCTCTGTGCACCTGGACCCTCCCTTTGGCTCTCCACAGGCTTCTCTCTTCCCATCTGTCCACATCACCAACAAAGTAATCTGTCCACACTTCCTCCTACTACCCTCTCTCAATTCTATCTCTAGCTATAAAGAGAGGCCTCTTCGAGGCAGAGCCTCATGGGACCTAGTCAGCAAGAGGGATGGATGAAAACAAAACAAAAGCAAAACCCAAGACAAAATAGAAACAGTTTGGGAAATTCTGTGCTGATTATCACAAAATCCTATTGCTCAAGCTATAGGCAGCTCTGTCTACACTCACTTTTATTGAGAATATAAAACTGCACCAAAACCAGTATCATGTAATAATAATAATAAAAATAATAATGGGCTAAGCATATAAGACCACTTACTGCTCTTGCAGAGGACCTGGGTTTCTTTGGAGCAACTGATTTCAAATTATTTCATACCAGAAGAGAAAGTAGTGAGCAAAGCTGAGCAATGCTTCCTTCAGAAGTGTCACGTAGAGAAGGAGCCCAAAATAACGAGCTGTTCGGTTCACTTAGTGGGATTAATGTCATTTGTAAAATGTTTAAATTTTATGTGCATGGGCATTTTGCCTGTGCACCATGTGTATATGTGTGGTGTTTAAGGAGGCCAGAAAAGGCTATCAGTTCCCTGGAAGTGGAGTTACAGACAGTTGGTGAACTGCCACGTGGGTGCTAAGAACAGAACACGGCAATATACACTGCTCCAAATTAAAATCATAACTGGGTATAATGTGTGCCTTGCATGTATAAGAGCTGGCTTGACTCCCAGCACCAAAAAGAACAGGTAATAGAGTCCTATCTATCGGTTCTTGTTTTCTGGAATACATTAGGAAGGAGAATAATGAGACCTCACTGGGCAAAGGGTAATTGTTGTAAAAGTCTTTTTCTTTCTCTAAGGCTCTGGCATGCGTGTAACATGGGTGTATTTGAGTAAACTGCTTAATTTCCTACCACAGACACATTTTAGAAGGAGCGCCCAGGGCAACAGCATGCACAGCACAATCTCAAGCACGTTAAACATGAGTCGCTGCTGCTAATAATGAAGGCCAGGTACACAAAGAATAAATAAAACATTTTTCTGTTTGTTATTTTACTGACTATGCTACACAAGCCAGATAGCCTGAGTTTGATCCCCAGAGCCCATGAAAAGGTCACATAAGGCTGCTATGCACACGCAGTGGCAAAAGATGCTCCTACACACAAATCATAAGCATAGACTAGTAATACAATAAAAATAAGTTTTAAAAAATCCAGAAGTAATTTCTCTGAATTTTCTTGTTGATGATGTTAAAGATGGCTATTACCAAGTGTCTTCTGAGGGAATTCTAAATACCCACATTGGCTTCATTTGTCTGAACGTGAATTTTCTCTGAAAAGGAGAACTGTCAAACTTGAGAAGACGGAAAGCATGTGGCCCTCCTTTCACGGTTAAATAAATATGTCAACAGCCCTATAGTGCTGGGGACCTAGCTCTGTCATTCCGGCTAGACCACAGTTCGCCCTTCCTACTACCTCCAATTGATATGAGGCAGTCAGAAAGGCTGGAGACAGTGACACCCACTGACCTTTGCAGGTGAGTCTTGGTGTCTTCTCACTGCTCTGAAGATGTAGACCTGCCAGTTCTTCCCCGTATTCTGATGCGTTAGGCAGGTCAGGTTTGGAGTTGGAAACACCTGCTACCAAGAAGACAAATTTTGTGGGTTTAGATTAACAGTGATCTCTGAGAGCTCCAACTGTGTCTTTTGAAAAAGATCCTTAGATACAGAGACAGTGGACCTTCCCCCCCTTCCTCGAGAACGAGATGATAGAAACATATGATGAATACCATGAAAACAATAATCTAGACAGGGGACCACAAGGGTCTGGGGAGGGGACCACGGCAGGCTGGTGCAAGGATCAGGACAGGGACTCCACCAGTTTAGTAGGAAGAGAGCACAGACCCAAAACCCATCACAAATGACTCCACTGTGACCCTGCCTGGGGGCTATGAAAGAGTGAGCAAGCCCCTGGTCTGATGCTACTTTCAGAGTCGTTAAAAGAGGAATGTCATGGCTGGGTGTGGTGGCCCATGCCTTTGATCCCAGCTCTCAGGAGGCAAAGAAGGCAAGTTTCTGTGAGTTCAAAGGCAACCTGGTCTACAGTGCAAGTTCCAGAGCTACAAAGTAAGACTCTGTCTCAAAAAGAGAAAAAGAAGGGACTGGGGGTGGGGAATTACTGGATGTAACACACTCACACAGACATTTTCAGTATCGGGGCATTCGTACTTCTAAGCCTGCTGTCTCTATCTCATCAAGTTCCTACAGTAGTACCTACAAAACCCTGAGCAGGCCTCTAGAAATGCAGATATATATCTCTAACATTTTCCCAGTCTCCTTATCTCCTCCTATCAAATGGGCCCATGCTCTACCTCCTGAGACCATTTTCCCATAGGTCTCCAGCATGAAATCCCAGTACTGTTCCTTCTGTGTAGAATCCAGGTGTCTCCACTGCTCCTAGAAAAAAGCCACAGAAGTATCATTCCAATGAAGGTAGCACAGAAAGCTCAAAGAAAATGTGCCATAGAAGCTGGTCAACAGGAGACCTCAGATCTCACAGAAGACAAAAGCAGAGAACCAAAGGGAAGACGACATGGTTAGATCAGCACTTTCTGCCAAGTTTAGAAAACGATAGGGGTTTGAGTTTGGGTTTATGCTGCATCTATTTAAGAGTGAAGAGTGTCACCACACATGTGATCCTTGTTTTTATCTCTTTCAAGAGCTGCAGTGAAGCTCTCAAGACACTAAGGACATGCTATCCTCACTGCTGGAAACCTAGATATTCCAGAGAAAGGGAAGACAGGAAAAGGGACAAAGTGGAAAAGCATATAGGTAAAAGGTAGGAAAGTCAACAATGAAGTCAGCTGCAAAACCTGATTCTAATCTGGAAGCTGTTGGCTTCAAAAGCATCAGGTGTTGCAGCTGCACATATCTAGACCCTCCAATGGTTCTCCGAAGGCCTAACGTAAATGAAGTTGGTTTTACTCTCAGAGCTCCTGAGGAAGGTGCCCCCTGCTACTCCAAGTAGCCTTTCTTCTTCTCTTCAGCTGAAGGCTTCAGGTCTCAAACTAGGAAGGCCACTCATCTCGCATCCGTCCACTTTTTAAATGAAATTTCAGCCTCCCCATGAGAAGCTGACAATAGCAACCCAGAGTGTCTGGCAGCATGCTCGGTGGAGTCATACATTCTGTACCCCAGGTCCCAGGCTGGCCACTTTATAGCTGTGTGACCTTGAACAAGTTAATTAACCTTCTGGAGTCTTGCTCCTCACCAGCTATTAGCATTGAACTCAAGAATTTATTGGGAGGTTTGAAAGAAATAATACAAGTACCACTAGTTACAACAGGACACAGCACTTTCACCCTCAGTTCTAAAGCAAGTCTGCCACCTAGTGTCAGGAGTGTTTCCAGGAGAGACACCAAAAGTCTTAAATTAAGCAGATGCTGAGAGGAAGATGTCGAAGATGTAGAGAGGAAGAGAGGAGAATATTTTGGTATGAAAGACATCAGAACACTCAAAGGTTTTCTCAACACACCTAACTATATTTTATATACAAAATTAAACTTATTTTGCTACTGTTCAATGAATGAAACTCCTAAAAACAGCCAGTCTGAGTAAATACTGCTAAGAGTCTTTGGTTGGAACACACAACCTCATTTTAGTGCTGGCAGATAAAAGTATGCTACACAAACACCTGAGGAATGCCAGCTTTGCTTACACTGAGCATTTTCCATGGTACAAAACAGCTGTTGCTAAGCACAGTGTCAAGCAAAGGAGCATAAGCATCAGAAACCCCTACAGGCATCATCAGCCCAGAGCAGTGACTGGGGTGGCTCCACAGAGCACCTCTGGTTGAAAGCCCCCCACTCCAGAAATGCAAAGAAGCTGAGGCATGAATGTAAGGTTTGAATGTAATCCCCACTAGGAATGCAAGGTACCAGCAGCCATCACCTTTCCCTCTGAAAACCCCAAGGTCTTACCTACTATAGAGGACACAAGCGAGCATGTTCCTGTGTGGAAATAGCACCATCTTGTGGACTTATGGGCTATGCCACCTTCTCAATTTATGGCTTCTAATAATCAAACCCCTTCAGTATTCTGACCTGATTAGCAAAAATTCCCAATTTATAGATAAGACTGGAGGTAGGGGTTACTCGTATTTAAACTTCTCTCCACTTTCAAAGGATTCCACTATATTCAAATGTTTTGTTAAGGTTGATAATAGATAACTTTTTTGCTTTAGCACTTGGTAAGTGGTTGTCAGTTAACACAGGTACCTGTGTGGTGATATGTTATATTTAATAAAACCAATCTGAAATATCAGAGATCTACCCACAGTCAATACAGAAGGATTAGAAGGTGGTAACTCTCACCTTTAATCCCAACACAGGGAAAGACCCCCTGGAGTGGTGACCTATGCCTTTAATCCCAGCAGATCTGAATTTGAGGCCAGTTTGGTTTACAGAGGGAGTTCCAGGCTTCCAAGCAGGCAGCCTTTAATCCCATAACTCCAGAGACAGAGATCTTTCTGTGTTTCTGTGAGTTCAAGGCTAACTACCAAATAGTAGTAGCCCACGCCTTTAGTCTTAACCTGGATATGAAACAACTGGGCAAGAGGGTACTTAAGGCAGCCTAGAAGACAGAGGAGGCAGTAGAAGCCACAAGGAGTGAGCCTAAGGAAGCTGGAAGACAGCTGGGTGAGATTTAACTGTGGTGTTTCCTCTCTTTGATATTTCAGCCTTTCCCCAATATCTTGTTCTGAGCTTCCTTTGTTACATACAACCAGAATTCATGCTACAGTACTGCATGTGGGTATAACTGCCAGCTGGCTAATACAAGCATTGTATTGCATGTAGAAATGCAAATATGCTAATCTAGCCATTGTATCTGTGCACAGTCACCAGTCAGCTAATACAGGCACTGTACGTACATACAATTAATTGCCAATCAGCTAATACAAGCACTGTATCACATGTATAAATGTCTAACAGCTAATGTGAGTACAGTGCATGTTTACAGTTGCCAATCAGCTAATATTGGCACCATATGTATGAATAGTCACCAACTAGCTAATACAGGCACTCTATGTATGTACCACCACCTAGTATGTATGTATGTATGTATGTATGTATGTATGTATGTAATATGTAAGTATCAACCACCTAATATAGGCATTGTATATGTGTAATTACCAATATTGAACAGTGCTGATGAGTATTTTGAATATTTCATTATTGTTTCATTTTGTGACTAGTCTTAAATTCTAATCCCGTTGCCTCAGGTTTCTGAGTGAGAGAATTACAGCAAAGTCCCACCGTGCCCAGCTTTGATCTCTCAAGTTATCCAAAACAGGTGATATTTGGTGTTTGCACTATTTTAGATACATTACTCAATTCTCTGGGACTGTCTGTACATACTCCTTTGGTACTGTCATAAAAACAGACAGACCAATGGCACAGAAAGAGGATGTGAACATGAGATGACAAAGCTTCATGCACACACTTAATTTTTGACTATGGAGCAAGAAATTACATTGGAAAGAGATAGCTGTTCAACAAATGGTGCTGGTAAAACCAGTTATTCACCTGAAAACTAAAATTAGATTCTTAACTTTTACCTTGTATAAAAACCAATTCAGAAATGGGCAGAAGAGCTAAATTCAAAACCTTAACTGTTGAAACTTCTAGAAGAAAACACAGACAGGAGTCTTCAAGATGTTGGGGTAGGCAAAAACTGTCTTAATGGAACACCAAGAGCACAGGCACTGGCAGCAAACAGGACCAATGTCAACAGATGACCACATGAAAACCGAAACCTGCACAGCAAGCAAGCAGCAGAACACACAGCTGCAGGAGGGGAGGAAACCTCATCGGCTCCATTTCAGACAGGGCTAATGTCAGAATTTACAAAGAAATGCAGAAATTAAATACCATGAAATGAAAATTCCGCTAAACCAAAGGAATTAAGACAGTTTTCAAATGAACCTTAGCCTTAAGCAGTAACTTAGGGATCCTCCCACTCTACATTTTCACATCTCTGGTTTGTTACCCATTGTCAACTGAACACAGAGCATCAGATGGAACTTTTCAGAACTACTTCCTAGGTTTTAAACTGTACACTATTCTTTCATTTATTATTTGTCTGCCTGTTGATGCTTTTCAAGCAGTTTCTTTAGTACAGTTCAGTCTGTCCTTAAACTCACTATGGAGTCTAAGTTGGCCTAGAACCTACAACTTTCCTGTAGTTACTGGTTCAAACTAACCCCAAGCTCTGGACCTGCCTGAAGCTGCTTAGCTCTGCCTAATCCGGAGGCCCAGACCAGCAGTCCCAAAGTTCCAATAAACACACAGAAGCTTATATTAATTACATGTTGTTTGGCTATGGCTCAGACGTATTGCCAGCTCTTTCATCTTAATTCAACCCATTTCCAGTAATCTGTTTTGCCAGAGGGCCCATGGCTCACCTGAATTCCTTTACATCTTCCTCCTCAGCAGCAGCTCACACCTCTTCCTCTTTTTCTATGCTCAGGTTTCTTGCCTACTTCTAAGATGCCTTATCATCGGCCCAAACAGTTTTTACTATCCAATGATAATTCACAACATTCAGAAAGACATGCCACATCTCTTTCCTACTTCATTCTTTAAAGTGCTACAATTACAGGTGTGCCATCACACCCAGCAACTGTGCATCATTCTGAGTGGATGATACAATCTTGGACAGGCCATAAACTTAAACTCATAAACTTAAGTCAGTATATCCACCCTGCATATCTACTTACCCACTTGTCACTTAGCAGCTGCTTGCTCAGACTCACTGTTGCAGTATTACAGTGCTTCTATTCATCTGGCTCTTATTTTACTTAACAGAGGCCCTTTACCAGAAGTGCAAAAGACAGTGGACATGATAGAGAGAAGCCATGAACTACTTACTGGGTCTCTACTCACTAAGAGAAAAAGCAATACACAGAGGTTGCTGATACCATAGTAAGAATCACTCTTCTCTCCACAGATGGTGAAAAAAAAAAAATCAATGCTAGAAATGTTGCAAAATATTTACCTATACTGTGAAGATGTGTCTTTACCAAAACATTTTCTGATTCATTTAATAAAGAGTTGGATGGCCAATAGTTTGACAGGAAGAGGTTAGAAGGAGTTTCCTGGCAACCTAGATATCTTGGATAGGCTTGGCATTCAGAGGTATAGCTCTTTTAAGAGGATCTGTTGTGCAGCTGAGCTTTGGTGGCTGACAATGGGTACAACTGCTGACAAGTGGACACAACACATTCTCAGAGATGGGGCAGGTAAATGCACCCCAGGACCCATACCCACCAGCATGAGGCTAGACTCTCAGGGAACCAAACAGTGTGCCTAGTCATGGAAACAGTTTAAGCTTTGGTACAAATGGTCAGAGAATACTACAGACTGAGAGAAAAAAAAAGTCAGGTCCAAATCAAGAAAACCCCTGAGCAGAGTAAAATGTGCTTAAAAATGTGCTTAGGTGCTGAAGAAGAAAAAAAAATTAAGTCATAAAAATAAAGTTTAAAAATAAGCAAGTCTTTAAAGGAAGAGTAAAGTAATATTTTTTAAAAATTCACATAAGAATGGGAAGTACACAGGGCACCTGGATCCAGTATGTTGCTTTGTTGACTTTGAATTTTTTTAATGCTGAACAGAAGCTGCTGAGAGGCATTAGATTGTGGAAGGAAGGAAGTGATGAATTAACTAGTCTATATACTTTAGGAATGTCTTTGCTTCAGAATGGAAGTTGGGAAATGTGTTGGTTTTGGAGGAAAGCTTTTGTTTCCACAGGAAATGAAAAGCTATGGGTTCCTTCAAAATTAATAAAGATCAGATTTGACTAGGGTAGACCTCCTGTAGATCTTGGCTGTAGACATGAGGGAGAAAGCCAGGAAAGACTACAAGACAGGTGACCTGTATGCTGGCTGATCCTCTACATGGGAACAGCTCTGGCACTGGATGAGACATGATAAATATTGTTGGCTGTAGAATCTTCATGACTTATTATCACATGCCATATTTTTATATGGCATGGATAGAGGTTTGGTTATATAGTCCAAACAGTCTTATAAAGTTAAGAGATGCCTTTTACCTGCTCAAATATTAAAAAAAAAAAAAAATCTTTAGCTCACTTGTGCAAACCACACATTCCATATTTGTGTTACAGACATATGTTACCTTTAAAACTTCATGTTTTCAGGGCGAAAAAAAAGGGAAGACACTAATGAAGACAAGAATCCCAGGTGATCCAGCCTCAAAATACCTCTGTTGTAATTTCCTCAAAATCCTGCATACAGAGCAACTTCAAAGCTGCTAGCTCAGATCGGCCAGCCTCATACATTACTCCAGACAGGACTTTAAATAAGCCCTCTACTTTCTCATTACACAAAGACTGAACAACAAATATTACAGCTAGTTTTCCTAGGACTTGACCATTATCTTAATTTTCTCAGGGTAAGCGAAAGATTCTGTCACCCTCAGACAACAAGAAGCAGTCTTAGATAATACTATGCTCATATTCCCAAGAGGTGAGGCGGGTGGCTTCTGGTCATCCAGTGGATGTCTGACATCGTTTTATTGGGGGAGAGGGGAAGAATGTCTGTGGTTTCAGGCTGTTATTCATCATGGTCAAAAAATAAAATAAAATAAAAGCCTAAACAAGGGATGTTGGATTTTTTTTTTCTGAAAAGAAAAAGGGGGTACATAGTATATTGACACAATTTAAGGCTACTTTTGTTATATATACTATATATATGTTTCTACTCATATTTAAAGTTCTGTACCTATGCAGCGCATTTAAAAATGTAAAGTTCTAGTCCTTGAAAGCTATTATTACATTGAAAGCCATTATTACAAACTATTTAGAATAATTAAGAAATACAGGTTAGTTGTTAGTCATCTAACATCCAATCTGTGGCCATGTTAGGTCATATGTTTTAGATAGGTGGTCTTCAAACACTTTAGAGACCACAGAATATGGCACTTAAGATGTTTTAATAATACAAGGCTTTTCATAACAATGAGACATGTCTGCTTCTGGCAGCCCCAATTTACTTCAAAAAAAATGATGATGGGCATTGAAGAACCTCCATATGGAATTTGCTTTTATTATGGCAAATTTGTCTCAACTGCTGACAGTATGCTGGCCAATTTGGACAAGCAGGACACAAAAGAGGCAAGTGACAAGCTTTGCCAAGACAAGGTAGGACAACCCTTTGAAATTCCTACTTCACAAAAAAATCTGTCAGAGATTCTAGGCCTGTTGGCAGAAGGTGGGTGCCTCAATGTTGCAGAGCAAACTTCGATGTCTGTCTAGGCAAGCAGATGACTCTGTTGAATTTGCTTGCTCTAAACTTCCTGTTTACTATTTTCGGGTCTCTGATAGGGTTGAAGACTAGACGGTAAAAGTTTTCCTTGTTACCAAATTTGGAAAAGAAACTACAAAAGAGATGTAAAATATATAAGCTTGAGAGACACAGAAGCTTAAATTGTTTATCTAAGGAAATGTTTTTAAGGTCGAAAACGATAGTTCTGGGTTGGTATTACAAGTTAGGATAAAAAGTGAATTAGGTACAAAACTTTTGATACTATAATATAATATAGCATCATAGATACTAGAGATAATATAGACAATAGAGTATTTTCTCTGAATTTGCCAAATACAAATGGACTGGCCATTGTAAATGTAATTCTTACCTGATAGTTGCTCTTAGCGCATATAGTTTTACTGTGTTAAGAGGTAAGCCTTTTCCTTTTTATTTAGATAAAAAGGGGGAAATGTTTCAGAATACTTGTGTCTTTGCCAAGACACCCTCTGATTGGTTTAATAAAGAGCTAAATGGCCAATAGCTAGGCAGGAAAAGGTGGGGGGGGGGAGACTTCTGGAAACAGAGAGGACTCTGGGAAGAAGAAAGGCAGAATCACTAGCCAGATGCAAAGGAAACAGGAGGTACAAGATGGAAGAAAGCTAATGCCACATGGCAGAACATAGATTAAAATAAATGGGTTAATTTAAGTTATAAGAGCTAGTTAAGATAAGCTAGAGCTAAGGGCCAAGTTTTCATAATTAGTAAATCTCTGTGTCATTATTTGTGAGCAAATGGCCAAAAGAAAAGTCCAACTAGAGAAGTTCTGTCATACTATGAATTGTGAAGTTATGGCCAGAGTGGGTGATAATGCTATCACCCACCTCACTCCATCTTGCCACACAGGTCTTTGCCATCTGACATCAGCACATAAAGGGTGAGTACACTGTCATATGGTGACACAGGAAATAATACTCATGTAATTCTCATTACAGTGTGCTATTATAATTACTCCAGATTTAGATATAAATGTTAATCTCTTACCTTTTATAACTTACAAGCTAATTTTTATCAGAGGACTGACAGGATAGGAAAGCCCCAGTCTATGTACAGGTATATAATGTTATCCATAGTTTCAGATATCCAGTGGGTCTATGAAATCTCTCTCTCATACACACACACACACACACACACACACACACACACACACACACACACACACACACACACACGTGCTCACAAAAAGTCTGGGCAAACTATAACAAACTTTGTCTAAATAACTGCATCCTGATAAAAGCCCAAAAATACTTATAAGAAAACAAAGATACCCAGCAACTCAGCAGTAGATGTCACTGGGCATGCATGAAAACCTGGTGCAACCACTGGAGTGGACCACACAAAAATCAGCAAGAAAACATTAAAAATAAAGCAAAAGAACATGAAATAATTCATTATGTATATGAAAAAGGAAGAATTATTTGGTAAAATTCCATTTTACATAAAATTCTTGAAAATACAAATAAATGTGTGTGAACAGATGGTAGTTAGTAGGTATCTCAGAATGGCTAGGATATATATAAAAAAATCAGAAGAGATAAGAATTTAAAAAGTAAGAGAGTGGCTGGACAGACAGCTCAGCAGTTAAGAGCACTAGATCCTCTTCCCTAGGACCTGGGTCAATTCCCATCATCCACATGATGGCTCACAACCACCTGCAACTAGAGTTCCTGGGGAATCTGCCCTCTTCTGGTCTCATGGGCACTAGGAATGTACCTGGCATATACCAGCCAAAACATCCATACACATACAAATTTTTAATTTTTTTAAAATTAAAGGCAACTTGAATGCGATGGAGATATGTATTCTTGACTGTGCTTATGTTTTAGGGCTGCACATGTACATGAAAACTTATCCAACTATATATTTTGAGTATATGCCATCTATCAACAATATGCCCATGATGTCTGAGAAGAAAAGCTTCACTTGTCACACACAAGAAATAACCATTCCAAGTTTCTAACAGACCCTTGTGTGGGTACCTCATACTAAGAAATAAAAAGCTCTTTCTTAGAATAGGCTCAAAGTTTTTTGTTTTTTTTTTTAAGGCAGGAACTGCCATATTTGGGCAAAGACTTCCCAACAACTTGCATCTTTTCCGCAGAGGCCAGATCCCATCAGTCAAGATGACTAGAGAACTGGGGACATGGCTGCATAGTAATTGCAGTGTGTGTGGCCTGGACCTCGTCTCTGCTCCTCTTGAGTCTGTGGCCTACCAATCCTCCTGAAGCAGGGGAGGAAAGGCAGAGAACGCAGCTCACCTGATGTACTGGTGGAAGAAAAGCTGTTCCCATGTCCTGGTCTCTGATGGGCCTCTCCTCTGGTCTGGCAGGAAGCTGGGAAGCAGCCAGAGCTGTAGCAAAGAAAGGCTTTCAGAATCAAGATGCTCCCTTAACTGCTCCCTAGGGACCACTATGAATTCTTCACAAATTACAACAATTGTGGTGCCAATCAAATTCAAAGGCTTATATTTACCACCTAACAACTATAACTCCCTCCAAACTTCCAAACAGTCTCACCCATATTTTTCCAGCTCCCTCTAAGGAATTAAAAGCTAAATGATGTGGCCCAAACACAGAATGGCTTAGAATACAGACCTAGGTCGTTTCCGCACTTTCTAGGGGGCCTTATATAGTTTCTGTATACATTTAGCCCTACTAACCAAAACCCCCAAATTTCCCCCAGAGAGTACCACGCAGCACAATGGAGAATGCCCCTTACCTAACTCTGGTTCCATGTCTGATTCCTCTTTCACACCATGGCTCAGCAGCTCTGTAGGAGCTGAGGGTGAATTCTGAAGGGGCAGGTCCTGAGGCACCACTTCCAGCCTTGGCTCCACCTCACTGCCTTGGCAGTGTGCTGAGTTCACCTTCTCAAATGGGACCTCTTGTCCTAGAACTTGGATGCCAATCTGGATACCAAACAGCATCAGTTACCAAAGGATGCAGAGTCAAGGCAGCTCAAGGTCAGTGCAACTGG
This sequence comes from Phyllotis vaccarum, assembly GCA_033318265.1. Taxonomy (NCBI): domain Eukaryota; kingdom Metazoa; phylum Chordata; class Mammalia; order Rodentia; family Cricetidae; genus Phyllotis; species Phyllotis vaccarum. Next base: position 16,002,833 of record JARWLC010000003.1, read on the forward strand.
CCTTCTACATCAGACCATGAGACGGACAGAAAAAAGAAAACTTTTTCTTAACCCAGAAAAAAAGACCAGAACCAGATCTGGGAGATCTTTAAATCATGCCACTAATATTTGTTCTACTGGACAGTCTCCAATAATTAAGGTTGCTTTTTAGTAAGTCAAGTTTTTTACGTGGTGTAGGTGGAGACTAAGACACAAAACTAGTAAAAATTGAAGAGACTCAGATCTAATATAAACAGGGCATACTGTGGTCTTTGTTTTCTGTTCTGAGAGCTCCTTGATCCCCTGTTGTTTCAGCACAGGAATTTTCCATTATGCATAATGCAGACTTTTCACCCACTTCATAGTCCATGCTGGGAAGCCAGCTCTTGGTGGTCCTTAAATAGCTTCAGGATGGGGCCTGGTTGCCAGATGAGGACACCATGGGATTCCAGGCTTAAGACTTTCAGCGGACCCCACCCCCAAGGGAGAGGGACCAGAAGTATCTAACCATTGATGGCAATGAGTTAAGCAACTGCGCTAAAATGGTGAAACCCCCAGAAAAAATGTCTAAACAATGGGCTTTTGGAGCTGCCAGTTGGTTCTGAGGAGATGGCGCCCTAGGAGAGGACTTGTTATGGTGAGTTTTGCTCTACATAATAAACTGGTAACAGTAATGAAAGCACTGATTCCTGGAAGTCACTAATCAAATCTGACAGCCAGTTTGTGAAGACACCTGGTCTGTGACATCTGAAGTGCAAGAGCACTGTGGGGCTGGCTCTGTCTGGACCTGCATACCAAGTTGTCAGAACTGGAATGACCTGCTAATGCTCATTTTGTATCTGAGAATCAAAGGACTGGTTATTGGTTTGGAAACCCTACATAGTTGCAATCATAAGAATTATCAAAATAAATTAAATAAGACAATGAGCCAGAGAAGCCCCAGAGGCTTAACTAGGCTTAACTCACAGACAAAATACTATGCTTACCCATTGCCATAGTCTCTGAGGATCTCCCTTCAAGCTCTCCACAAGGGTCACTGCTTCTTCTCCACTGCCTGGACACTGTTCCCTAACCCACATCTGGATCTCTCCCGGAAGGATGGTCAGAAACTGCTCCAACATGAGGATCTCCAGAATCTGCTCTTTGGTGTGGACCTCTGGCTGCAGCCACTGGAAACAGAGCTTCCGAAGTTGTCTCAGGGTCTCCTGAGGCCCAGACATCACCTGGTAACGAAACTGCCTGAAAAGCTGTCTAGCAGTCTCAGAGTTGGTGAGCTCTTTTTGCTGGGTAGCATCTGATCCAGAGAATGTAGCATCCTCAGCTTTGGCCTTGGTCAGGGAAGGCAGCAGGCCCAGAGCCTGCCCCAAGTCAACAGGCATGTCTGGCTTCACAGGCCTTTTAGGTGAAAAGCTTCCAGGATGGAACGTCTCTGGAGAGGACTGGGTCTTCTAGGGATGCTGAAGAATGAGAGCCAGTGCTGTACAATAACAACACATGGTCAGGAACAACATATATGCACCCCCACCAAGAGGCCTGCAGGTTCTTAACTGTTTAATGTATATGCAATTCTATTCATTGATCTTCAAATGTCCAGAGACTTTAGAAAGAACATAAGGTACCATGCATGGTAGTGCACACCTGTAATCTTAGCATTTAGGAGGTGAAGACAAGAAGACAGTGAATTTGGAGCCAACTTGAGCTATATAATAAGTTCAAGATATACCTTGACTATGTAGTAAGACTATTTCAAAACAGAAAAAATAAGAGACTGGCACAATGGACTCAGAAGGTAAAGCATTTGCTGTGCAAGCCTAACAAACTGAATTTGATCCCCAGAGCCCATGGAAGAAGAAAATCACCCCAAAATTTGTCCTCAGACCTCCATACATGCATGGTAGTATGTATGAATATCTGCACATACATGATATTTTAAATTTTTAAAAGAAAAACATGAAAAAAATGCACACATGAAATAATTTTCACTGTTTCCAAGTAAATACATAATTCTGTATCTCTGTACACATGTAACTGTAGGCTAACACATAATGCTATTCAGGGCTGGGGATGCAGCTTAGTGAGTAGAGTGCCTACCTAGCATGAGCAAAGTCCTAGGTTCAACTTGTAGCATCTGGAAACTGGCACTGTGACTCATGACTGCAATATCCTCGCTTAGGAGGTAGAAACAAGATCAGTAATTCAAGGCCTTCTTCAGTTACACTGAGTTCAAGAACAACCTCGGATTCATGAGACCCCATCTCAAAATAATTATAAATCAATAAAGCTGGGCAAGAGCTACCGGTGCCCTAGGAATAGGCGAATGACAAAAGGATCATAGGCTTTCATAAGGTGCACAGGTCTCCACCATGTCCTGTCAACATAACGCATTATCACAACGCTAAAACAAGGGGGCCAAGAGACCACAGGCCAAAGCCTGCAGCTTTAACTAGAAGCCAAAATAAACCTCTCCTTCTTATAACTTCTTATCTCAGGGATTTTGTTACAATGACGCAAAGCGAGCTAACACAGCATCAAGATCTAGAAGGCAGCAAATGAGGCAGTGAAAAGGGAAGCACTAAGTACTTACTAAAGCTTAAGTGTTTTCAGAGGCTCATTTACTCTGTTAATAGTGATTTTATTACAGATACTCATAACAGTGGGTCATTGGACTGACCCTTAAAGCGTCATGAAGGAAGGAGCCAACAGTCACCATTTCTCTGTATCACTAATGGGGCACATGCACACGCTCGGGGACACACACACACACACACACACACACACACACAATATACAATACACATACCACAAAAAAATAAAATTAAATAGAAAGGACAAGAGGGGAGAGAAAGAAGGGGGAGAGGAAGGGAACAGGATGGAAAGGAGGGAACAAAGGGGGCAAGGAAAGGTAAGTGTAACATTCAAGATCCAACCAAAGCCTCTTTTTCAAGAGTGCAAACAGGGGAGGGGAGGTGAGAACAACTTAATGACATCATTTTTCATGTGAACCTCAGTAAATGTATTAGTTTCATTTGGGGGTGTTGTTGTTCTAAGGAGCCCACACACTTCATTTATATGGTCAGATAGTATTTGCTGGAGAGAAAGGTGTCCTGACTTGTCAGGAAGCCAGGCTATACCTGAAGCTGGGGTGTGGCAGGAGAATGGTGGTCTCCCGGGGATGTAGCGCTTACAGCTGAGCTCTGTCAACCCCACCCCTAACCCCCACCCCACCCCACACAAGGGAACCTCCCAGCAGAGCTGTCATTTCCTCCAGCTCTGCTCCCTTAAGGGAATGTCCCGGCAGAGAGATCCCTTTCTTCACAGCTCCAGTCCAAGGTACTACTTCTGCTTCACTCTGCTAAGGGAAACCCCTGCAGAAAAGCAGAAATCTGCTCTGTGGAAAAGTTGTATCCTTTTCTTCCGCTAGGCTCTGCTCTGCTCCCAAGGGAGCTTCCCAGCAGACTCTGCTCCTCTCCATCTAAAAAAGATCTTGACCCAACATTCTTTGAAGAAAGAAATTTGGGAAGGAAGAATCCAGGAGAGTGGCTGCCTCTGCCAGGGTGGAGGACAGCCCATAACTGAAATGTAGAAGGGCTTACATAGGGGTTTTAGGGGCGGAGCTTTTTCCAGGGAGATTTTCCTGCTCAGGAATTGGTTGGTTTAGGTGGTTGGGGCAGACTGACTCTGGTGTCAGGACCAAAATGTTTTTTGTTTTTTTCTTTTCCACTGGCCCCTTTTTAGTCTTTTGGCTCTAGTTTCAGGGCCAGGGTGTATTTCTTTCACTGGCTCTGGTTCCAGGGCCAGGGTGGGTTTCTTTGGCTGGCCCTTTTAACCCTACAATACTCAATGGCACTAAAGGAAAAATATGTATTTGGGGAAATCCATTTCTGGTCCTGGCAAAATAAGTGATAATACCGACTAGCCAGTCAACTAAATAACTCTAAAGCTAGAGAAAGCATGTAAGGCAGGCAGTTTCAGGCATTCCACACAGCAGGTGAGAATGCAGTCCTGAGAGAAATGGCTGAGGTAAAGCCAAGACCATATGGCTGGTGATGTGAGGCCAAGTTTACAGTCACAGGGCAGGAAACTCAAGTCCAAATGGTGCACAATAGTCTTGAAAGCTGAGACAACAAGAACAGAACTGAAAGCCATTGGAGTGACTAGATTCTGAAGTACAAGGCAGGGAGGAACTTTGGGGATGACAGTTGGGGACAGGTATGTGTATGGGGTGTACCCTCGGTCCTGGTATCGACTTCCGCCTACCTATCACCAGGAAGAAACACCAAGGTTTAACAACGAGCAGAACACATACAAAGGCCAGTCAGGAATGAGGCACTGAATTTTTAATCACACAGGCTGAAAAGACACCCAAGAGACAAGAGGAAGGCCATGTGTTAGGAGTGACAAGCACAATCTCCGATAAGGCCCACGCTCACCTGCCCTAACAAGACCTAAAAGCAAGTTGCTACCAGATCCACAGGTAGTAGTTTCATTTCATCAACTTGGAAAGCTGTGGGGAAGCACCCTGCTCCTTCCAAAGATTTGCTCCACCAAGGCATAAAATAAAGCCTAGAGTACACTGCTTGCTTCAACAGACAGCAACGTCCCACAAGAAGATAACTGTCTCTTAGAATCACTAATACAACCTCTGGAAGAGCTACATAAAAGAATGTCGATTAAAAGCTATGGGCTAATTTAAGCTAGAAGAGCTAGCTACAAATAAGCCTTAACTGTCGGCTAAGCTTTCATAGTAATATGTCTCCATGTGGTTATTTGGGAGCTGGCTGGTGGGACAGAGACTTACAACAACACAGCAAGAAACAAGCAAACAGAATCCAGTCTCTTTAAAAATCTAAAGTCCTTATAAAAGAATTTGAAATTTCAGGTGAGCAGTGGTAGCAGACACCTTTAATCCCAGCACTCAGAAGGCAGAGGCAGGCAAGGCGGATCTCTGTGAGTTTGAGGCCAGTCTGGTCTATAGAGCAAGTTCCAGCAAAGCCAGGACTAAACAGAAAAATCCTGTCTCCATAATAATAATAATAATACAAAATCTCTTAAAAGTCCAAAGTCTGTCAACTATGGACTCCTATAAAATTAAAAATAAGTACATGCTTACTTGAGGGGAAAGGAAAAGGGCATAGTCACAACCAAATCAAAATAAAACAAAACTCCAATTGTATAATAACTCAACGTCCAATGTCTGGGATCCACTCACAATCTTCTGGGCTCCTCTGGGAGCTTGGGTCATTCTCCAGCTCCACCCTCTGCAGCTCACACAGCTTGTCTTCTAGGCTCCAACTGGCTCCATTCCACTGCTGCTGCTGTTCTTGGTGGGCATCCCACAGTACTAGTATCTCCAAAACGATGCGAGCTGCTGATGCAATTGGCCTGCACTTTCACCAGTAGCCTCTCCGAGACTCCCTTCATGATGCCAAGCCTCAACTTCTCTCCATGCATGACCCCTTCAATTCTGGGACTTCAGCTGCTACTGAAGCTACATCTTCACCATGGCCTATCCAGACCTCTCATGGCACCAAACCTAGCTGCTTTTCCTGACCATATCTTCAAAACCAGCACTACCCGGGTAATTCTTAACACTACCAGGTTCAGCTGCCAGCACAAGATACAACCTTGGCAACCTCTGAACACAGCTTCTGTGTGCTGACCCTGATAAGACACTTCCCCAGAAGATTTCACATCAGTGATACTGGTCTCTTTTTTAATCACCACTAATTTATTAGATACAGCTGACTAATATTAACTGTCCCAGAAAATCAAAGGTTTTAAAAAAGTGTAGTGGTTCTCAAACTTCTTAATGCTGAGACCCTTTAACACAATCCCTCATGTTGAAGTAACCCCCAACCATAAAAATATTTTTATTGCTACTACATACATATATTTTTGCTACTACTATCAATCATAACATAAGTATCTGATATGCAAGATACCTGATATGTGACCCCTATAAAAGGGTCATCTGATACTGGGGTCATGACTCACAGTTTAAGAACTACCACTTTAGTGGTTCTGTGGTTCTCTTTTAGCCTCAGATGATTCTTCAGCCCCAGCTAGCCAGAACCACAGATTTCTTAACTGAAAATATGAAATAGTTTTGATACAGTCTTTTACTAACTCTCAAACTTCCCTCTAGAACTTTACATGCCAGGCCTCTATCATCTGCATTTCTCTCAAAAACTCTTATCTCCCAAGCTCCCATAGGACAACTCATCGAGGTCTGAACACGCCATGGCTTTTAGAGCTCAAAGTTCCAAAGTCTTTCCATAATCTTCCCAAAATAACATGGTCCGGTCTGTTCACAGCAATACCCCACTATGCTGGTAGCAATTTCTATCCTAACTGGGGTTAGTACTGCTTGGATGAAACACCATGACCAAAAGAAAAGTTGGGAGGAAAATAGTTAATTTGGCTTACATGTCCACATCATATTCCATCACTAAAGGCAGTCAGAACAGGAAATCAAACAGAATTGGAACTTGGAGGCAGGAGCTAATGCAGAGGCCATGGAGGGGGGCTGCTTGCTGCCTTGGTCCTCCTGGCTTGCTCAGCCTGCTTTCTTATAGAAGCCAGAACCACCAGCCCAGGGATGGCACCACCCACATTGGGCTGGGCCTGCAGTGATATGTTATTTAGTTAATAAAACCAGTCTGGAATATCAGAGATCTACCCACAATCAATCCAGGAGTATCAGAGAGTGGTAATTCACACCTTTAATCCCAGCACTGAAAGACCAGTAGTGATGACCCATATATGCCCTTAATCCCAGCAGATCTGAGTTTGAGGCCAGCTTGGTTTACAGAGGGAGTTCCAGGCTCCCAGGCAGGTAGTGGTGGTGCCATGCCTTTAATCCCATAACTCCAGCGACAGAGATCTTTCTGTGTTTCTGTGAGTTCAAGACTAACTACCAAATAGTAGTTGCTGCCTCATGTTGGGCATTATTTATTGTATTAAGTTTCTGGCCTGTCCAGTCTGTGGTCCAGACCGGTAGTCCCACAGAAACACACAGACACTTGTCTTAATTTTATGCTGATCAGCCTATGGCTCTGGCATGTTGCTAGCTAGCTCTTGCTCTTCAACTAACCCATGACTCTTACCCTGGTCAGCCATGCAGCTCGGTACCTTTTCTCAGAGCAGCATAGTTGTTCTCTGCATCTGCTGGCTGTCTGGCGTCTCTGTGGCATCTCCGCTCTGTTCTTCCTGTTCCCAGAGTTTTCTTAGTCTGGTAGCCCTGCCCACACTTCCTGTCTGCCTCTGGCCAATCAGCATTTTTATTAAACCAGTATCTGGGACCATTATTTACAATGTAACAACATAATCCCAATACATGGGCCCCTCCCTGCCAAAAACTAATTAAGAAAATGTCCTACAGGCTTTCCTACAACCAGATCTTATGGAGGCAATTTCTCAATTGAGGTTCCCTCCTTTCAGATAACTCAAACGTGTCAATTTGACATACACAGTTCAATTTAATTAGAAATCAATGCCAATAAGGGAACTTGAAATTCTGAGTTGTAGAAATTAATGCTCAGTAGTCAAAAGACATCGCAATACAAATTAAAAGATATTTTCACACAAAATGATAATGAAATCACAGTAAACCAAATTTTCTGAGCTTACAGTAATGGTTCTCAATCTGTAACAACCCCTTTGGGGGTTAAAGACCTTTTTGTAGGGGTTGCCTAAAACCATTGGAAAACATTTTTTTTTTTCAATTACAATTCCTAGCAGTAGCAAAATCAGAGTTATAAAATAGTAGCAAAATAATTTTATGGTTCGGGGTTACCACAACATGAGGAACTGTATTAAAGGGTCATGCACAGCATTAGGAAAGTTGAACACACCAGTTTAGAGGGTAAACTTACAAAGAAGCCTGTTCTAGAAACAAATATCTATACAAAAATCCTTTGCTATCTAAATGAACTTTTTTCCAGAGTTTTACAAAAATAGCAGAATTTCAGCCAGCAAAATTTCCACCTATAACCTTAGTCACACTTTGTTCCTGAAACTAATTTGGAGAATATTCAGAAAATGTTAACTCTAAATCTTACGCTCCTAATACCACTTGTTCCGGGCTGTAAAGGCCAACTGCTGGCTAGCCCCAAGCATTTATGACAAGACTTTCATTTACTCAAAATTAAATTACTTTATAAAGGGGCTTATGAGGTTTTACACTGATGAGGATTTCTCCTCACAGAAGGAACTCGTGATCATCTATTATATTTATATCATTGACGCCTTAACAAATCGGAATGAAATGCGCATCTAGGTCAGCATTCTTCTATACACAGCAAGTTATGCCCAAGTTTATCAGCTCACTGCAGGCTCCGGTCGTGCTGTAGCTGACCTTCCCGACCGCCGGGTTAAGGTGAGTATTAAAAGTTTAAGATCTGGTTCCTCCATGGCTCCCAAGCAGCATCAGTTTAAGTGCTGAAGTCGCTAGAGCGGACTCCCGGGGATTTGCAGGGTGCTATTGAGGCTGTCACCGAGGGCCGGTCACTAGCGACTAGCCACAAAGCCCTGCAACCTGAGCCCGCGGCTTCCCCGTCCCACCTCTCTCCAGGGGCCGGCAACCCGGAAGAGCACACTTTCCGTTCCGCCCCAGTCCCCTCCCCCGCACGCGCCTGTTGCCAGCGAGCGCTACAGGAGGGGAGCCCGAGACCGCTGTCCCCACCGCCGCTCGCTCGGGGCAGGGAGTGAGCTGGAGCGACGGCGGGCTTGACCCCAGGCGTCGGCGACCCCGCCCGCCCGCCCGCCCCACTCACCCACCTACCTCTGCCCGAGACAACCGTACTGGCGCACTTCCGGAAGCTGGACAGCTGCGCGTCTCCGAGGCCCTGATGACGCGCGGCGCCGGGGCGGGGTGAGGGGCGGGGCATGTGGGGGCGTCTCGAACCCGGCTTTCCTATTGGCTCCCGAGAAGTGCCGTTCGCTCACCTCCAGGGGGCCAATGCCTCCCCAAACCAGGGCTGCCAGCGGGTGTTTCTGATCACTAGACCGTCCCGCCCGGGTCTCCATTCTAACCCACATAATGACACAGCCTTTCGTCCATTTTCTGACCAACCTGCGCTTGGCCACAGCTGTCATCTCGTAACACTAAACCAGGTTGATTGAGCCTCATGTTCACTATTAAGTGACTGACAGCAACGGTATAGAGATGTGTCCTCTCCTTGTCCTATGGTCAGAAGGGTTGACATCTCCGAAGAAACACAGCGGGGATGAGGGAAGCGTGGTATGTTCACACGCCTGAAAATCTTGAGCAGTGGGAAAGGGACTCGGAGTGTTCTTAAAGTCCTTGGCGTTGAAAGGATCGTAGTTAGTGAGAAAGCATTTCACAGTGCTGATTAAAGCAGTCATTTACTCGGATGTCAAAGGGCATAAGCGGTTGACAGGTGACCAGCTTGGCCGACATGTCTATCACAGTTCCTGAGGACAGTTGGGCTGACTGATCTGACGTTTAGGGTGAGACAGACAGACAGACAGACAGACACACACACACACACACACACACACACACACACACACACACACACACACACACACACACACCTACCTTGCTGGTTATTTTTTATTCCAAGGAACTTCACTTCCAAGATCAGGTGGTTTTAGTAAGGACCTTGATAATGTTCCTGTTAAACGTGTTGGGCTTTAGTGGAACAACACTCAAGAAGATCAGAGTAACTCAAATCTTTGAATTGTGCAATACACCTATGAAAATCTGATGGGAGCTGAGGCTTTTCCCACGGGAAACATTTTGTTCTGAAATTCAGAGAGTGAATAGAGGCAACCTTGGAGTTCACAAAGCTCAAATTGTCGGTTCAAATAAGGATGTCCTTTTGGCGATTTAATTTATTTTTATGAAGATGGCAATTGGGAAGAGACATAACACTTTTTTTTAACAGACTAAACAACCAAGACACATTTTAAAACTAGAAAGACATCTAACTTATCTGAGGAAATAATAGAAAAGTACCATCTATTTTCATTTACTTCATACATATTTACCAGCTGCCTCCTCTGTGCCCAGTACTATTCCATTAGCTAGGGATGTAACATACAATGCTCTGGCATTTACAAAACTATTTTGTGAAGGAAGCTGAACAATAAATAAATGCACAGGTAATAAGAATGTTGGGTAATGATAAATGGGTAATGATAAAATTAATTAGGTAAGGCGATGGTATCCGAGTTGAATTGCAGTTTATGTAGGATGATTAGGGGGAAATTAACAGATTAAAAACAGCCTTGAAATCAGACCAGAAGTTAAGGAGCAAGTCATGTGTGCAGGGGAAGTTTTCCAAGCATAGGAAATAACAAACGTCTAAGTCCTACCACAATGAGTGAAAACAAAAAGGGGCGTGAGACCTGAGCCATAGACTACTCCAGCAAATACTTCCTTCCTACTAGTGCACATGTATCTCAGACTGTAGAAGGAGAAGGTGAGAGAATGCACTTCTAGTATGCAGGAAACTTGGCTTCCCTGGGGCTGAATATAATGGACTGAGTTGGTTCTTGTGTTGAACAGACTTGGGAGCCATTATGATGAAATGGGAGATCCTTCACATGGAATAGGTGAGTTCGAAGCCAGCCTAGGCTTCATGGGATCCTGTCTCAAGCACAAAACAACAATTTTTTTAGCTTGTTGTAAATGTATTGAGACAGACAAGTTGCCCTTTGTTGAATTCAATAGGTTTGTGAACTAGGTTATCTGGTTTTCTAAACCCTAGCAAAATACACATCTAATTTTAAAAGTTCTCTGCATAGTAATGCCATTTTAAAGACGTGTTATAATATGTGTAAACATGGCAAAATTACATTTCTATTTTGGTCTTGTAGCCCAGTCTAGTTTTGAACTCACTTTTGATCTTTCTGCCTCTACCTCCAAGGGTGAGGATTACAGGCATGTACTACCACACACAGTTTTGTGCATTACTGAAGCTGGAAGGCAGGCTATAAATAAATTAATTAATTTGATTAATTAAATATATTTATTCAACTCAATTATGAATTGTGTGTATCTGTGCCAAAGTCTTTGTGTATAGAGGTCAGAAGGCAACTTTGGGGAGTCAACTCTCTCCCCCAATCATGTAGGTACCAGGATCAAACTTGGCCATAAATTACCCACTGAGTTGCCGGCTGGAGTCTAGTACATCTTTAGTCAAGCACTCTACCAATGGAGCTATATCCCCAGACCCTGATGTACATTCATAATCAAGTCCTTCACACATATAGTAGAATCAATGACAATGCTAACTGAATCAGATGTGACTAAGAAGCTAGCAAAATACATATGAGTGTATTTTAAACATACAAATTATATAGTAGTTATACACATAAATGGTATATGTAAAGGTTATATGTGTACAAATTTTGATGTGTGTATAAGTGAATAGCTCTAGAACATGAAAAAACTCTTTTTCACAGTTTGCAGTCATCCAGCACCATACCAAGTACTTTATAAAATGTTATTAAACCTAATGGCAAATATTTGGCAACCTCTATTGGGTCCTAATAGGCAAATATCAACATATAAAATATTCCACGTGAAACATTTTAGTGCTTTTTCACTGTGAGACCATTGAGTCACCGACTCACATGAGAGACTATGGAAATTAATAGCCACAGATGATTTTAAAAATAAATATGCGGATATTAATGTAATTTATCCAGTTGAAGCTTTTGTGAGGTGTGATTTGGCTTTTTACTCTGGCAATGGTTAAAACTATGAAAAAAATAACTAAACTTATAAGGGAGACTTAAAAGTCTCCATATCCCAGTCTAGTAAAATAGTATTTGCCCAAATTCAGTGTCAACTGCGTTTTAATGAGAACTTTATTTAGTAAGTAACATGTATTTTAAAGTACTCTTTCTTATTATCACCTCTTGCCCACCTTTTTGCATGTTTCCTTGTATATTTAAGCACAGAGGACAAGATAATGACTCGCTTAGATATTTCAATCATATTTTAACTGATTGAAACTGCTAAGAGTACAGAGTCCTGCTCTAATTCCATCTGGCAGCATACAATGGGAGCAGGTTAAAGCCACATTAGTTATGCCTTTCTCCAAATTGGAGTCTCTCAGAGGCAGAGCCTGCAACTGGATCTTTGAAACAAACGTTTTAATGCAGTTCTGTGGTCTCTGGTCTGGGGAACAATACCACAATTCATGATTTTAAAGCCCCTGTCCATTGGACCTGAAGAGATGGCTCAGTGATTAAGAGCATATACTGCTCTTGCAGAATACCAGAGTTCATATCCTCACACTAATGTTGGGTGACTTCCAAGGGCAACTTCAGGGGACCTGATGCTTCTGTGCTCTGAGGGCACCCTCAAAGGTATGCACAAACACAAAAGCACACACATGTACACACAAATACACATTAAAGCTATTATCTCGGTCTTTAAAAGACAGATATAATTATTTATATTGTTGGTGAGTTTCCAGGTAATGTAATAAATACCTAAGGTAATCAACTTACAAAAGAAAGAAAGATTTGGATCGTAGTTCTGTTTTCAGTACATCGTGGTATAGCCTTGCAGCTTTGGAGCCTGTGGCAAGTTAGCACACCATGACAGAAATGTGTGCAGAATAAAACCACTAATTATGGCAGGGAAACAAAAGGACTGTGTGTTCAGAGTCCACTATTCTACTCAAAATCTTTCTCTCTGGCAGGATAGATAAATGATTTAGTAGTTAAGAGACTTTACTGCTCTTCCAGAGGACTGATATTCAATTCCCAATGACCATATGGATTCAGATCCCAGCAATAGTATGGTGGCTCACAAAGGTAGGTAACTCTAGTTCTAGAGATCTACTACTCAGGCATGCACATGGTTCATAGACACACATGCAGAGAAAACAGCCATACACATACATTTAAAACAATTTTTTAACCAAAAGCATTCCCCTAATGATGCAAAGACTCTCCACCTGTAAATTTTTTTTTTGTCTTTTTAAATAGAATTTTGCCTGCTTTGGCCTAGAACTCAGAGCCGTCCTCTTGCATAAGCCCCACAACCAAGTCTTACCTATATAATATGTAGTGATGGTAACACTCAGCTATCTTGATAGGGCTCAGTGATTCCATCAGTAATATGAGCGCTAACCATTCATCTTGCTTTCTGGGTTATTGCAAGAATCAAATGAGAAAATCAATATAAAGTTGTGAGAACAAGCAGGTACTGATTCACTGTAAAACCTAGGGGTAGTGACTCATAGAATGCCTTTATGACATCTGTTTTAGGAAGAGAGATAAAGACAATAAGATCATTATCTTAATATCTTAGATAATGATAAGAACCAGAACTGAGCATACATGCATAAATATTATTTTACCACACTTTTTGACATGATGTTTTAACATGATACCTCAAGGTGAGATTCATAATGACCATAAAAGTCTTAGCTACATGAGTTGGGTTATTCACTTGGCAATATGTTCTGTACTACTGAAAAAGGCCTCCAGATTGAAACCTACCAGAAAGGTGACCATTGACAAGGCTTCTATGATAAATTCCTTTTCACTTACATTATTTTTGACTTCTAGAGTCCTAACACATCTGAGATTACTATTGTGTTGTTATAGTTTATAGGGACTTTCAGAGGGGACAAGCTCTGGGAGTTTGGGTTGTTTGTTAGAAGGGGGTTGTGCTGTATGGTTTGGCTGGATTGAAATTCTCCAAGTTTTCTCGACTCAGCATTTAGAGTGCTGGGATTAATTAATTGTGTTTATGAATTATCAGGTCCTGGTTTCCCTTAGGGATTTAGCACCAGGTACTCCTCTAAACCAACGAAAGTGGAGAGGGTTCCTCTATGTAGTCCTGGCTATCCTAGAACTCCTTTGTACATCAGACTGGCTTTGAACTCAGAGACCCACCTGCCTCTGCCTCCCAAATGCTGGGATTAAAGGTGTGCACCATCACTGCCTGGCAAAGCTTCACTCTTAAGATGTTTGTATCCATGGGTCACCTTTTACGCTTCAGTTCTTGCTGAAGAAAGGGCAGGCTTCACTCGGACTGGTGAAGCTGCTGAACTCTGTAGGTGGCTCCTTTGGTTTCGTTTTTTGGGCTTGCTGCCCGTGGATGGACGCAGAGCCTGCAGCTCAGCCTGGACCAATGCTGTTCTCTTAGTTTCATCCAAGCCCTGCGAGTGATCAGGTATCTGATTAACTAACCTAGGATCCATTAAAGTTCCATCAATGTGTCTTTAAAGTGCTTCCTTTGCTTTAAGGCACCTAACTCTTTGTTGTACCTACAGATCTGCCAAACTTCCAATAGCCAAGCTTTGCCCTGCTGTGACATCATCAACCTCACCTTGATAACTAGGACTCTGGAAACTCTCTTAGCACTGAGCAGTGGGAGGTCCCATCTGTCCCTGCTGCTTGTACTGGGGGTGGTTGGCTGCCTGCCCAGGCTGAGATTCTGTCTTCATTTGGGTTTTCAGACTGAATATACTTCCTTCCAACAGAAGCCTCCAGGAGCATGTGGTGGCTCCTGAAGGTTGCCTGGAACAATGAATAAGGAAGCTTTTTCTTCCCCTGGAGAGATGACAAGACTGTCACAGCTAATTAGCACAAAGGTTTGGATACTGGGGAACACACCGAGAGGAAAGGATTGGGATTAACAAATTTCAGGGTTCTTTTTTTTTTTTTTTTTTTTTTAACTACTATTTCTCAGAATGTAGTGTATCAGGAGTACAGAGAGGAAATGAAAAGTTAATCAGCAGAAGGGGGTCTGTTTTAGAAAGGCTTAAAGCCAGATGCTTCAGGGAGTTTGGGGTTGCCCACAGAGATGTGTAATCAAAGACATCAAATTTAAATCCAATGTTGGAAGACACTAGTTACAACAAGCCAGCAAGGCATGAGCACTTTAATGCTTAACAGGTTTGGGCTAGAGAAATGGGTCAGCAACCAAGAACACCTGTTGTGCTTGTAGAGGACACAGATTCCGTTCCCAACACCCACATCTGGTGACTCACAACCTCTTGTAAATCCTAGCTCCAGGAAATTCATTTACCTATTTTGGCCTCCTTGGTACTGCGTGCACATGGCATGCATACAGAGAAGAAGGCACATAGACGTAAACATGAATACAAATGAATGGTTTTAAAAGATGTATCCTTATATGATGCGTATGAGTTTTTGTTTGCCTGGATATCTGTGCACCACATGTGTGAAGGCAAGAAGAGGTGGTCGGATTTGGACTGGGCTTACAGACTGTTGTGAGCCACCATGTGGGAGCTAAGAACAAAATTAGGATCCCCTGAAAGAGCAGCAGCACTCTTGACCACTGAGCCATCTCTCCACATCCTCATCAGCTATATCTGAGAATGATACTTGGCCACACCCTCATCAACATATTGTGTTAATATAGTTTGACTTTTAGTCACTGAAGCAAATCTCATTATGGTTTTAATTTGCAATTCATTTTAGCATGACTAAGTTTTTCCCCGACACTCATCCATTGCTGGTGAGAGTGCAAACTTGTACAGCCACTATGGAAATCAGTGTGACAGTTCATCAGAAATATGGGACTCCATCTACCTCAAGATCCAACTATACCATTCTTGGCATATACCCAAAGAATGCTTCATCCTCCTACAGAGACCTTGTTCAATCATGTTCATTGCTGCTCTATTCATAATAACCAAAAATTAGAAAGAACTTAGAAGTCCATTAATGTATAAATGGATAAACAAAATATGGTACATGGAATATTACTCAGACATTTAAAAATGAACTCATGAAATTCACTAGTAAATGGAACTAGAAAAAAAACATAGCGAATGAGATAATTCAGACCCAGAAAGACAAAAATGGTATGTATTCACTTATATGCAGATGTTATCTCTTAAGACATTGATAATCAAGCTACAATCTATAGAACCACAGAGATTATGTAAGAGTAAGGGATTGGGATGGATCTCCCTCAGAAGGTAAATAGAATAGTTATGGATGGATGGGGAGGACGGTAGACGGGAATGAGAGGATCAGACAGGGGAAGTGAAGAGACAGTGAGGAAGGGAACACAGGGAGGGAACAGCTTAAACTAAGGTCACTTGAAAGTCATATGGAAACTTAATACAATAGAAACGCCCTATAATATACATATATAAGAACAGAAAAACCACAACTGGACACCTCTCATTGGCAATTTAAGTTCCTGAGAATGAGTTATAGCTAATTGAATTCTTGGCCAAAGGGGTCCCCATAGGAACTCACAAACAATCCAGGCTTTTACCAAGGTTATTGACAGCTCTCCACAAACTGAGAGTAAGCCCCTAGGGCTGAAGACAATATCTACACTGTTCCTGGTACTGGTAGGTGTTCTGCATGCTGCCAAAGAAGAAAGGTAAATACCATCCCCACTGCAAACTCTTCTATCTATAGGAGTGGCCTGCCTGCAAGATGTGCTGTCATAACACTGGCACAAAGCTGGTGAGAGTAACCAGCCAATAGGCCCACTCCATGAGATAGAGCCCATACCTAATGCTACTTGGGTGGCCAAGAACCTAAGACTAGATGAGCCAGGAACCCAGGAGAAAACCAAATGCTACTATTCTGCCAAAGGAAAGTAGCAATAAAATGACTCCTCATGACATTCTCCTAAACGCAAAGATCTCTGCCTTGCTCAGCGATCATCAGATAAGCTTTCTTCTGAAACAGGTGAGAACAAATACAGAGACCCACAGCCAGACGATATGCAGAGAGTGAGAAACCTTGGGGGGGTGGGGGTCTCCATCAAATTCCTCCTCTCAGGGATCAGGGGACTCTGGGGAAGAGGAGGCAGAAGTGTAAGAGCCTGAAGTGACGGTGGGCACCAAGGAATGAAGGCCTTCTAGTCACAACATGGGGCATACATATGAAATCACAGAGACATGCACAGAGCCTGCATGGGTCTGTAACAGATGGTATCCTTGAGCTGTAGAGAAGTGGACTCACATTTTATCCATAGCTGAAAACCTCTCTCCAACTAACAGCCACCTGTAAATGAAAAATTAGGTTTTTTTTTCAAGGGAGTCTCACTGGGTAAACAAGCCACTCTGAAGGGTGGCCCCACACTCAGCAGTAGATGACCAAGGATAAACAAGGTCAAAAGCATCTTTGGAGGTTCTTTGTTTCACAGCGTCAAGCCAGGGGATTATTATTTTTTTTGCCTTACAGTTCATTTCCACACACACACACACACACATATGTATATATACGTGTATATGTACACATGTATATATGT
This sequence comes from Phyllotis vaccarum, assembly GCA_033318265.1. NCBI lineage: Eukaryota > Metazoa > Chordata > Mammalia > Rodentia > Cricetidae > Phyllotis > Phyllotis vaccarum. The sequence goes on from JARWLC010000003.1 coordinate 16,020,051, forward strand.
ACATATATATGTGTGTGTGTGTATATATAATAGTTTCTAGCTTTGAATCCGTATGGATTCCTGTGTGTGTGAACATTGTGTCTCTGCATCTTTATTCATGTCTTGTGCTTTTTTCTTTAATGTTTTGTCATATCCCAATTTGTTTGTTTTTGAATGAGAATATTTGATTTTTGTATTGTTATTATTTTTTAGATTCCTATGTGTTTCCTGTGGAGAGACAGAAAGGATGTCGGTTTGGATGGGATGGGAGGTGAGGAGGAATTACTAGGAGGAGTAAAGGGAAAGCTGTAATTGGAATATAATGTATCATAACAATCTGTTTCCAATAAGAGGACAGGTTTGCTTCATTTTTTTTCTTTATTCATTCTGTATATTTTCTTCCTTTGTTTTGTTTTGTGGTGTGTGGTGGGTGGGGCTGGAACCCTAACCCAGAACCTTGCACATGCTGAGCATGCACTTCCTTATGCTATACCATTCCTTGTAGGAAATTTTAATAGTTAGATTAGCTCTTTATCTATGATAAATTGAAGGATATGTTTCCTGTCAGTTGTTTAGTTTTCCACATGTTTACCATAAATTTTGCCACAAAGCTTTATTCTTCTCCATCACAGTTTTGCTATCCTCCGAAACAACGGGATCTTCTCATATTGCATTGATTTCTTGGGTGTATGTGCATGTGTGCGTGTGTGCGTGTGTGCGTGTGTGTGCGTGTGTGTGTGTGTGTGTGTGTGTGTGTGTGTGTGTGTGTGTGTGTCTGAGCATTCTTTACTCTGTTGCCAATATTCCTTCCCTGGGTGAGAGGTAACCAATGTCTACCCTCTTACTAAGGTGCCAATAACAAACCAAGGTACAATTCCACCAAGGTTCACTGGGGAAACATGTCTTAATTACTTTTCTACTCCTGTGACAAACACAATGACAAGGGTGACTTATAGGAGAAAGAGCTTATTGGGGACTTACATGTTGAGGAGGTGAGTCCATGACCATCATGGGGGCAGTATGACAGCAGGCAGGTGTGGTACTGTACCAGTGGTGGAGAGTTTATATCTTGAGACCACAACCACTAGGCAAAGAGTGAGATAGAGAGGCCTAGGCTTTTGAACCCTCAGTGTGCATATCCAGGAACACACCTCTTAATCCTTCCCAAATAGTTCCATCAAATGAGGAACAAGTGTTCCGTTACATGAGTCTATGTACACAACTGTCTGGGAGAGGTAGATAGATACTTAGAAGAGGGTTCCATGACCCTCCTCATGTTCTTCTGTGAAGAAGGCAAATAAACAATAGACCAAGCTGTGATGATCTTTTGTGACTAGGAACAGCACAACTCTTTAAGATAATGGATGTTTGGTTTAGAGGATAGTCCTGTGTTCCAGATCCATTGTACCTTATTCCAATTGAATGTTTGAGATTTAGTTGTTTGCAGATGTCTGTCTCTGATTTGAAAGCCCATATTTAATTATACTATACTGTCGTAAGTATTGGAGTTTATGTCTGGTTTTGTGAATAAGTTATATAACTGTATACTCATGTGCTGAAGGCCAGAACTAGTACCCTGGGCTGGCTAGAACAGCATTCTCTCACTTTCAACTCCTGAAGTATATTTTCACAGTCTGTTATATTTGGTGAATGACATTTATCAATAAACCTTAATTAAAGAAAATGAAATTGACCATGCTGCCATTACTATATAACCTGGATGAAATTACTTTTTACATTTAATATGGCTTATAATTACTTATCTCTTCTTTAATAATTTTTATTCTCTATGTACACATGTGTGAGAGTGTTTCTATGTGTGTGTTTGTGTGTGTGTGTGCATGAGAGAGAGATGGGGGATGATGGGTGGAAGGGAGAGAGAAGAAGGAAAAGAAAAAGAGAGAGAGAGGAAAGAAGAAGAGAGATATTTTGTAATGAAGAACCAGATCCCTCCTTTCACCATGGGTTCTGTGGATCAGACTGAAGCCATCAGGCTCTCACAGAGAGCAAGCATTTTTACACAGAGTCACCTCAGTGGCCTACAATTTCCTCTTTCTGTAAGTTAGCCATATCTTATAGAATAAAAAAAAGATAGAGATTTTTTTTTTAGTCCTGGTTTGAAAAAAAATGGACTGATTGTAAAGTTTATAGAGAAGATTAGACAAAGCAGAAATCTGAAGGATGAAAAAATTAAGACTCTCTAATCTCTAGGTATTAAAATAAACTGGGCTGGTCTCAAACTCACTCTGTAGGAGGATGCAGAAGGGTGACCTAGAACTTCTGATTCCGCTTCTACCTGCCTAATGCTGAGATTAGAGATGAGTCTGTCACCACACTGGTTTACAGGGGCACCAGGATTAAACCTAGGACTCCGTGCATGCTAGGCAAGCATTGTACCAACTGAGCTATACTATATCAAATTTGGACAGCTGCAGTCTAAATTTCAACTCTTTACAACAAACTTTACCTACTGGGATTAAAAGACTATGCAGTTCTGTGTTGACATTAAGATGTGTTATGCAAACTTCAGGAGGGGGTGGGTTTTTTCTGGTTTTTTTTTTTTTTTTTTTTTCCAATGCTGGGAATTGAACTTAAGGCCACACATTTGCTAGGTATGCACTCTTTCTTTGAGCAATAGTCCCGGTCAGGCTTTTCAGCTATTAGTTAAAAATTGAAATAGAGAGAGAAAAGGAAGGCTTTTGAACAGAAGTTGAGGTTAGTTAAATGAGCTGTCCTTGAAATTCTAGGGCTTGTGTCTGAGATACCTCATATGCTAAAAAAGCAAAGAGAAGCTGAATGGGATGGTGCATACCTATGATCCCAGTATCTGAGAGGCCGAGGCAAGAGAATTTCCAAAATGTTCCAGATCAGCACAAGTTACATAGAGCGATCCTATCATAAACAAAACCCACAAAAAAACACCAACAAAAGAAGTCCTGGCAATGGGGAGGTATTGTGTGACACTGTTTCCAAGGAATTGTAAACAAGTATCTACTCACCCCACCTAGGAAAAGACAACAGATCAAAGCAGGATACTAATAAAGTCCAATTGGTGGACCAATGACTTTACCAGGATTAGCTACAGGAGTGCAGGTGAGGGGTTGCTTACCATAACAGAAACTACTCAAAGACAGTTACATCACCAAAGCCCATACCAGCATGGATGGCAGCCCGCAAAGGCTGGAAAGTTAGGGGGTACTGAAAACCTGCACATAGCGCAACAGGTTAGAGAGTATTTTTTTCAGGTTGTTCTGATGGTCTGAGAGTGTAATCATTTCGGCTTGTGTGTGCTGGGAGAGGAAGGGATCTAGTGATCTGGTCAGTTTTAAGGCCTTCTTGGAAGTTTTTGAGTTGTGTTCTTCTTGATCGCAAGGAGCTTCCCTGCAGAACAGAATGTTTTCCCCACCTTTAGGGCATCTTGAGGTTGAATGAGCTTTCCTTCATGTGGGATGTTTTATCTTGGAGGAAACTGCTACACAGCAAAAGGCAGAGGCAGGTGGATTGCAGAGAGTTCAAAGCCGACTGATCTATGTGGCAAGTTCCAGGCCAGCCACAGAGAGATAGTAAGGTCTTGTTAAGAAAGGAGGAGTCAATAAAAAAAAAATCAAGCATCTCTCTACTTGCCTGTTTCATAAGTAAAATATAATAAATCATTGTTTATGTACATTACTATAATTACACATGAGAGTTGTAATCACAGGTTATAAATAATGAAATATAAGTAAGTCATTCATGTTTTATTCATTTTTATTGCATTGTGTTAGCATATTGGCTTGTGTGCTCTTTAGGTATTAAAATAATTAAATGTCTTTCTATGAATTATGTATTCTACATAAAGAAAACTATAAAGCATTCTTGGTAGCTGGGTGGTGGTACATAACCTGTATTCTCAGCACACGAGCAGCTGAGTCAGACGAACTGGGACTCAGGTCATCTTGGCTTTCAGTAAGTACTAAGACTGCATCTGAAAAAATCCAAGCCAATCAAACATAATATGTTGCAATAAGATTTTCAGGCCCCATCTGGCCAGAGGTCCAGACCCACTGACCTGCGGTCCCAGACCCCTTCGCTGCCCAGTGCTGCTCAGGCCCCCCAAAATGACTCATACACTTATATTAAGTTCATGCTGTTTGGCCTATGGCTAAGGCACGTCGCTAGCATGCTCTTTCATTTTAACTCAACCCATTTCCATTAATCTATCCTGCCATGTGGCCCATGGCTCACCTGTGTTCCTTATATGTTGCTCTTTTGGGCTGCTGGCTCGATCTGCCTGACTCCGCCCTTCTCCTACCTATGCTCTGATTTCCCCTCCTACTTTTTCTATGGTGCCTGTCATGGGCCAAAACAGCTCCTTTATTTAAAGATTGATATTCAGAGCATACAGACATTCTCACATCAATAATAATTCTTTAAAACTATTTCATTTTTTTCCTTTTGTGTCATCTCTCTTGCTCATTAATATTATTGTGCTGTGTATAACTTTATTTTCTTGTTAATTTCAAAAATTGGAGAATTCCAGTCTTTCCTGCATTCCAAAAATAGTTACATGTCCAGCAATAATCATTAATCTATGTTGATGGTAAGGTGGGGTTTTTTTTTTTCAATTACTAGTAGATTTTAATGTCTGGTATCTCATTAGTACATAGCCCAACTTCTGGCATGTGCCTCTTGCAAAGAAGAAGGCTTTCTTGAATTGTGATTAGTTTAATCAGTTGTGATCTAATTCAGTCAGAAGCAACTGATCATGGCCTCAGAGTCCATGACAGTCTCTCTTGGAACACACAATAGCACATGTTTCCTTTGTAGTTATTATATATTCTTTATATAGCTTTATATATAAAATAAAATATCTGTTAATGTTCAATTCATTGGCTAGTGTAGGCGAAATGCTTCCCCCAACACAATGAGACTCTCTAGGGAGGCTACAGTCAAAAAGACAGATAGCAATCTGGATAAATGTGGTGAAATCGTACCTCAGATATTCTGGGAAGACAAATGACTCAGCCACTCTGGGAAGGAGTCTGATAGTCCCTTAAGTGGGTACACACAGAGTTTCCCTAAGAACCATTCATTTCAGTCCACATATCCAGACATCAGATAATTGACGCCCACAGGAAAACCATACACAAAGTTCACTGCAACATTGTTGAGAATAGGCGAAAACTGACAACGTCCTGAAATACCCATCAGTGGAAAACGGATAAACAATCACATTAATTCAATGTACTGTTATCAAGTCGCCAAAAGGAACAAAGTACAAAAACCAGGCAAGTATGGGTAGAAAGGAAATAGAGTAGTACTCACCTAGATCTGGGTGTGTGTGTGTTAGTTTTAGGGTTTCTATCGATGTGATAAACATGACCAAAAACTGCTTGGGGAGGAAAAGGCTTATTTTATCTTACAGCTTACAGTTTATCATGAAGGGAAGTCAGTGGAAGAACTCAGAGCAGGAAACTGGATGCAGGGATTAAAGCAGAAATGGTGAGAGAATGGTGTTTACTGGCTTGTTCCTGCTCGCTTGCTCTGTTCACTTTCTCATACTTCCCTGGACCACCTGCCCAGAATATGACATAGCCTACACTGGGCTCTTTCACATCAATTGTCAATCAAGAAAATACCTCACAAACTTGCCAATAGGCTGGTCTGATGGAGGCATTTTCTCCTCTGAGGTTCCCTCTTCCCAGACAACTTTAGCCTGTGTCAAGTGACCATACAAAGGGCATGGCTGGTAGTCATTGAGGGGTGATGATAAAAGGGATAACATAGTATGAAGTTTCTGGCTTGGACTAGCCAAAAGATCTGGACCAGCAGTCCCAGTATCCCAAAGAAACACACAGAAGCTTATATGAACTTCAGGCTGATCAGTCTATGGCTCAGTCATATAACTTGCTAATTCTTAACTCTTAAACTGATCCATGTTTAGCCAAGTGGCTCAGTACCTTTTGTCAGAGCAGCATCCTGGTCTTCTTTCCTCTGCTTCTGCTGGTGTCTCTGTCTGACTCTTCTTCTTCCCAGAGGTTTCTTAGTCTGATAACCCCATTCACACTTCCTGTCTGCCTTCTGGCTAATCAGCATTTTATTAAACCAGTAGGTGGGACAAATATTTACAATGTATCAGAACATAATCCCACAGCAGGATAGGATTCTTTTGGGGTTAATGAAAATGTTCTTAATTTTCCTCATGTGGTGGCTTCATACTTCAGCAACTATACATCACTGAATTGTGCAGTGTAAGTAGGTGAACTACGTTGTATATGGACATAGTTGAAATCTCTTGCCAGAAAGACAGAACAAGTCATGCGCATCTTTACTTTTCTTCTTGCTGTGGCCAAATACCAGAGAGAAATAACTTAAAGAAGAAAGGATTTGGCTCACAGGATGAGTCAGTCCATCATGATGGGAAAGGCACAGTGCCAGGAGCATGAGCCTGTTGGTCACGTCGCACCTGCAGTCAGGAGCAGACAAAGATGAATACCAGTGTTCAGTTCACTGCTCCCCTTTTCATACAAGACATAACCCCAGCCTGTGAGATGGTGCCACCCACATTTTCAGAGTGAGATTTCTCACCTCGATTAACCCAACCTGCAAGTTTTCTTACAGATTCTCTCTGAGGTTCATCTCCTATGTGATTCCCACATCTGTCCAGTTGACAATCAATATTGGCCTTTCAAGTAGGCAAGAAAACACATGCCTATAATCCTACATGTGCAAGACTGGGACAGCCAAAAAGATACTAGTTATTTCTATAAAACTAGCTTGTGCTCTCTGGCAAGACAGCCTGAAAGCCAAAGAAACAGTGAGCTAAGGCAATGTTACTAAGTTCAAACCATGTATCATTATCTAATTGCAAACAACAACAAAAACCAACCAGAAAGCAACAATAATGTACCACCCATTTCCTTAACAAAGTCATCAACTAGCCAGTGGGCCAAACTTTACTTAGGTTTAAATGACATTGTTTCTTTTGTAACTTCATTGAAAGCATAACTTAGCAACATGTTTAATTTTGGAATATTTTTAATGGTTTTGTGCTTTCCTTTTTTGAAATATTATGAAAAATCTCAGATATAAAATTGAAAATATTATAGTTTGACTCAGTGTACTGGTCCTCTAGACTTAACATTAACGTTTAATGAAGCTTGTTTAGCACACATCTACTCACCTTTCTATCCCTGTGATCTTCAGCCAACCACTCTTCTGTCTAGTGCAGATTAGTACATGGCCTTCTTAAATACCTCAACATATATAGGATTAGCTAGAGTTCGACATTTGTTAGGTTTGGGGAGGTGTGAAATATATACACAAAAGTACACAAATCTTTAAGTATACATGTACAGCTTTTTTTCGTCACGTGCGTACACATGTGTAACAAAACTTCAAGAAACAGAATAGTGTCACCACCCCGGGATGGTCTCTCTTACCCATCTCATTTGATCTCCAAGCTCCCTGCTCCCAGAAGAGCACATACTGTTCCCTTCTCTCCCTCTCTTCAGTTCTCCCTACTTCTTCCTTTATTTCCAGCGCCTCACTCTGTAGCTCAAGCTGGCCTTGAATTTGTGACTTCCTTACTGCAGGCTCTCAGGACTGGGATTTTGGTTGTATGAGACCTTGCTTGAATTTCACAACACCTGACTTTTCCTGTCTCCCCTCTTGTTTCCTTTGTCACTCCCTCGCTTCCCTCCTCACCTCCCCCTTTCTTCTTTTTGATATAGTCTTCCCCTTCCCGTCCTGCTGTTTGACACAGTTTCTCCCTATGCAGCCCAGGCTGGCTGGAAATTTTCCATCTTCCTGCCTTAACTTCCCTTCCAGCATTCTGGGATACAGACATGCACCACAGCGCTCAGTGCCCCCCCCCTTTGCTAATTAAGTTAGAAAAATAGAACACAGGATCTGAGTGCTGGATAAGAGTGTAGTTCTGGTAGAATAAAGTCACATCCATGTCTATTTGTATCTACTCAGACCATGGCCAGTGCTGACAATATTACATCTTCCTCGTTAGCAATGGTTTAGTTTCAATTCTTCCATTTTTATTGTTGTGAACAATGCTACGATAAACATTTGCCTGTGGGTCTACACAGATGTAGGATTATTAGCAATCAAAATTAGTAACATCACCTGAATAGCCATCTGACTCGGATTGAAGCTCTGGCCTTTCTGGTGTTGGAGTGGGTCAAAGCTCCCTTCATGCCCCATGTTTCCAGGTGACAAGCTGCTCAGATGATTCCTAGAAACCACATAGTTCACTGTGCCATTGGATGGCTTGGCGCTAAGTCCTTGGTGATTCTGAGTGGGAGGGGGTTGGGTTTTTCAGAATGTCACCTGTGGAGAGCTTACAAGAAATACCTGATGACTCCACTAGCCACACCGGAGTGTCTGACCTCTTATTACTGTCCCAGAGGCTGAAATTGGGGTCCTAAGGTTAAATCCATATGTAAATTACTTCTGTTTTATTTGAGATATAAAGTAAAAATAAATTCTTTTTTAATTAAAAAGTTTTTGATTTATTTTCTTTTATGTGTATGAGTGCTTTGCCTGCATGTATGTACATGTAGCATGTGCATGCTTGGTGGTCAGAAGCGGATGTCAGAGTCCATTACGGATGGTTTGTGGGCCACCATGCTGTACTGAGAATCAAACCCAGGCCTTCCATAAGAAAAATCAATACTCTTAACTGCTAAGTTACAGCTCCAACCCTTGAAAGCTGGATCTAAATCTAAGCATTGAGGCATGAATTAGAAAGAAGCAGGAAGCTAGATTTTCCACCCAAGTTCCCTACTCAGGAGCTAGGCAACCATGCCTTTTTCTCTGCAGCTTCACCCAGGGAAGTTGCTGGGGCTTAATACAGGTTACCTAATCGCCTTCCCCTCTCTCCTCAAGTTATGACAGCTACTATTATTATTATTACTCCAAATTTTAAGCTTCTTTTGAGGGTTTTTGTTTTTCAAGACAGGGTTTCTCTATTTAGCCCTGGCTATCCTGAACCTCCTCCCTTTGTAGACCAGGCTGGTCTCAAACTCACAGAGATCCTGCTAGCCTTTGCTTCCAAAGGGCTGGGATTAAAGATGTGTGCCACCACTGCCTGGCTGAGAAATCCACTTTAAAAGCCGTAGATACTATCCACTGTGGTTGCCATAACAAAGTACCGTGGGCAGAGAGATAGCTTGACAACAGTGGTTTGTTTGCTCAGAGCTCTGAGATCAAGGTGTGGACAAGAGTGGTTTCTCTTTCTGGCTTCTTGATCCTCATCTCCTAGTGTCCTCATGTGGATCTCACTGGGGTGTGTCCACACACCGCCTCATGATAAGCATAGCAGGCAAATGGATTACCCACAGGGCCTCTTCTACCATACCCATTTCTTTAAAGACCTCACCACCTTCCTACATAGTCCCTGTCATTGTACCAGGGCTAAGGATTCAAATGAATTTTAAGAACTCCAGCTCAGTGTCTAACAAACACAGTATAGAAGCATGCAGGGAAAACTGGAACGTGAGAACAAGCACAAGACACATACAAAGCTTCGTCAACTTTAACAAATCAAAACCCTTTCTTGTTTTGGCCCATGTTTAGATTTAGTAAGATATTCTTGTTCTTAGTCCTTATCTTTTAGTTTACAATACCAACAGTGATGCAGGCTTTGATTGATCACAAGCCCCGCATTAGACAAATAGCCTGGCGGGCTTCACGTCACCTCTTTAATTCCCTGGCCGTTATGAACTTGCTGGGTTGAATGCTTTCCTTGGGTTTTGTTTGTTTGCTTGTTACTTTATTCCTCATTCATGTTCCATTAACTTTATTGACTTAATATTTTCCATAGATTAAAATCCTTTTGTATACAACCTATACACTCTTTATGGTGATATTAGAAACAATGGTATATTCATCTTCCAGGATTCTTCCAAATTCTGGTAATGCCTTTAAGAGTCTGATATATATATATATCTTACTAAAGGACTATGTACCTGTTGGAAGGCGGCAGGGGTGGGGGGGGGAGAGACACTTTACAAAAGCACTTTTCTTAAAACCTTGAACATATTGATTATTTACACCAAAGAATGTGAGTGGGAAGCTCATGGTGTTTATAGGAGGAACAAGGAAATTTAAATTCCTCCAAACTATTTCTTGGCATCACTCCAGACCCCAGAGAACTGGACCTGGGGACGGACATGACACTGACGCACCACAGCACTTAGGGTCTTGTAATGACAGAATATGACATTTGAGACATTTATGGGGCCCTTGATGCCTTATCTTTGTGTGTCAAAGTGTTCAAGTGAAAAGAAATACACACACACATATATATTGCACACTTACGTATGGCGAGTTGTTTTGGAAGAATTTCATGTGATACTTTTCCTCCTTAAAACTTTTTTTTTTTTGGCAGGGTCCTGGAACAAATACATAGATCAGATTAACTTCAAACACATAGAGATCTGCCTCCTAAGCACTGGTGTTAAAGACATTCAACACCAAGGTCAGCCTTATGATTTTTGGTTCTTCTCCTGGAATTAAAAAATAACCTTCCTCAAAGAAAGCCCCCTTTTACCCTGCACTTGAAAAGGAGATGTTTGAGAGCCACCATGGTCCCTCCTTTGTTGTTTCCTGCTCGCTTCCCACACAGATAAGTAGACACGAATATTTAGCATGTATTCTGGGCTGAAAAATCTAAATCGGAATCTTTCCTTTTTTTCTTTTTTTTTCAAAGACTCCTGCCAGCTTCCAGCAGTACAGAGAGCATAAGTCTGAGACCATAACTAGAGCAGACTCTTTTGGAAGCGATGGATCAGAGACTGGACAGGAACCCAGATCTTTGAGGCATCTTTCAGAGCTGCTGCTCTGATTTTGGGTTCTGAAGTTCCAGGAAGGTAGTGCTAAAGCTTTGGGATCACAGGTCTTTCTCGTCCTCAAATGCACAAATATTTTTGATTCTGCAAGCCACTTTGGGTCCTCGGATGGTAGAAGGCCAAGGCATCCAGGACTGCAGGCCCTGCCCCTCAGTCCCCGGTGCCACTGCTCAGCCTGAACTGCGGGCTGCGCGTCAGCTCTGGCGGGGGCGTGCACAGGGGGCGTGTCGGAGGTGTGTCCTGGGCGGGGCTAAGGCGGCGCACGCCGCGCCCTCAGCGGAGCGAGAGGCCGAGCTTGCTGCATTGCAGCCGCCGCGGCGCCGCTCGGCTCCTCACTTCCAACAATGGCGGCTCCGACCCCGAGCGGCGGCGGCGGCGGCTCCGGGGGCGGTGGCGGCACCCCCGGTCCCATCGGGCCGCCCGTCCCCGGACACCCGGCCGTCAGCAGCATGCAGGGTAAGGACGGCGGGCGCGCCGAGACTACGGGGGCCCCTCGCGAGGCGCTCGGCTGAACCGCGGCCTGTGAGCCGCCGCGTCCCCGGGGCTGTCTGAGGAAGCCGCCCGAGCTCCGCGTCCCGGGCCCGGCCTCGCCCCGTTTCCCTGCCTCGGGCCCGGCTTGGGTGCTCGCTGCGACGGCTCTGGCTTGGCCGGTTCGGGCCCACCTGGCTGCCCCCGCCCGCCGCTCACCTGGCGCCCGCGGGCTTCGGGAACGCGCGCGGCCGGGCCTCTAGCTCGCAAGTCGGCCGCGTCCCGGCCCTCGGCCCCGCCGCCCCCGCGCGCCGCAGTGGGGCCGGCTCAGGGCCATCTTGCGCCTCGCGGGGCGCCGCTGGAGCCGGGCCGCTGAGCTGGCCCCCCACCCCTCAAACTTTCCGGGGTGTCTGCGTGGGAGGGGCGGGGGCTCGCGAGGCCCCGTGCCACCTGTAAGGTGGGTAGACAGCCGCTGGCCCGGGGGAGGCGTCTCGACCCAGGCTGGACATGTGTGTTCTCCTCGCTTGCAGAAAAGAAAATCAGATAAAAATAGAAGACCGAGTTCAGTTCGACTGAAAGGGAGAGAGATTCAGGAAACCGAATGGCAGAGGTCAAAGTGATCGTGTCTGGGCATCTGAGAAGGCTCTCCTGTAATGGCCTTTCCCCACTGGGAGGCCCTAGTAGCTCTGTGTGGGTTTGACAGGTGATGTTGTGAAAATAACAGGCCTGAGCTCATTATGGACCATTTCTTAAGTTTAGCGGGAGGGATTTTGAGCAGTAATGCTGTATTTGAAGCAGACAAGCCCAGAAATCTCTTGGTAACTTTAGCAAACGACTCATACTGAATTATTAGAGTCACTTGGGTATCCTTGGTATCAGTATGACCATAATTTCTTTTAAAAACAAAGACTCTTCATAAAGAGTTTCTGTATCTAGCTAACAGATTATATGCTGCATATTTTGTGTTTATGATAGCCACAATTCAGGCAGCAGAAATACAATCTACATTTGCATCTCATTGCATAAGAAAAATGTAGTTTATATATGAAACTGTGATAAATGTATCAACAGGACGAGCTCAGCATTTAGAAGATATATTCTGTGCAGTCCCTACATTAATTAATTAAAATTGAGCTATTGGATGCCTGCTATGCTGTGCATTACATTACGTAGAATACAGAGTTGATATCCTGATCCTTTTACACTCTGGTGGGATAATTTAGGATTATCTTGTGTCTTGTCCACAATAGGTAACTTAAAGTTTTTGTTTTTTGTTTTTTTTAAAAATGTTTCAGGGGTATAGACATAGCTGGATCTGAGTTCAATCCTTGGCACCTATATGGCAAAGAGAGGGCTGATTCTCTCAAGTTATCCTCTGACCTCCACTTGAACACACAATCAATAGCTCAGTGAAACAATGTATATATTTCAAGTTTTCTTTTTTCGAGGGGAGAGGCTGATAGTTTAAAAAGCCTATATACATTTTTTTCTTGTTCAGAAAGCATCGAGCAACTCCTTACAACTAGCACAGTGTTGTTTTGAGTATTAGAAACCAGTGAACACAGCTATCTCACCTCTGATGGAGCATGTATGTCCCTTTGAGAAGGGGAAAGAAAGACATGTAGATAAATAGTAGAGATTGCTTAAGAAAGAGAAAGGCAACAAGCCGGATTTTCTGATGGAAGATAATAGAGCAATCTCTTTGATAAGATGGACAGGGATAGCCTGTCTGGAGAACAGATGGGGCCAAGGCAGAGAGAACCATGAATGTGAAGATTCTGCAGCAGGGAAGAAAGAGTTCTTAGAAACTCAGTCATGTAGTAAAGAATTATTCTCGCTTCTCCTCTATCTCTGTCTTTTGATTTCCGGAACCCCGTTAAAAGGGAGGACCCTAATTATTGCTAAATTTTTAAAAAGATGTTTATTTTGTGTGTGTGCACATGTTTTGCCTGTATATTTGGATGAGCATCACATTGCATGCCTAGTGATGGAAAGGCCAGAAGAAGTCATTAGATTCTTGGAGACTACCTTTACAAATGCCTGTGAGCTGCCATGTGAGTGCTGGGAACCAAACTGGGCTCCCTTGCAACAGTAACAAGTGTTCTTAACCCCTGAGCCAGTTCTCCAGCCCCTGAATTGTTACTTTTAATTTTTTTAAATCTTTACTGATACATCTTTGATCCATGCAGGAACATGCTAAGTTATGTCTTGTGTTTTGAATCTGATTTGATTGCTCAGAATAAAGAGAAGTGTTTGAAATGTTCAAGGTGTTGGGTAGCATAATCTGAATTAGGAAGCTTGAGCTTGCGCAGCAAATTAGTAAATTTTTTTTTTTCTAGTTTTGAGTCAAACTTCCCATTCTTTACCAGTGACCTTCTTTAGATTTATTTTTATTTATTCTTTTTGAGGGGAGGTCTTGCTATGTTTCCCAGGGAAGTTCATATGCTTGCTATCCGAAAGACCTTTTTTCTTGGGGCTATTCATGATCAGGTCCTACTGACCAGATTTAGTTGTAGAACGTGTGGATTAGACTTCAGTAGTCATTGGACAGTCTCCTGTAGGCACCATGCTTGATAAAGGACTTTGTACTGTTTTATGGGTTGGCGTCTGTGATCAACTATGGTCCAAAGTTGGAAACATTTTCTTTATATTGTAATGCTTAATGGCCAGAGCTCTGGAGTTTTAGGTTTGCATCCTATCCCCACTCTACCCACCAGCTTCCTGTGAGTATATTATTTAACCTCTCTGTTTCTTAGCTGGAAAGTGAGAATGGTGCTTGTCCCCTGGCACAAAGAGAATGCACACAAAGCATAGGCTTGGCATTCAGTAAGGATGCCATGAGTGTTGGATGTCAGCATCCTGCTGTTATTTGCTATGATGATCTCTAGCTCTTTACCTCATTTATGAGTCCCTAGTCCATTATGACCCAACTTGCACAATTCTTTTTCTAAGCTTTATTATCTATGTGTTGGGCAATTCTTAAACCTGTTTATGTCACCACTTTTTACTACTAAGGAATCCTATTTTTAAAACTCCAGAGAAGATACTGTTCCACTTCAAACTCAAAATCCTTGTTTTCTGGATCTGAGAGCCTCAAAAGATGATAATGTTGCTGTTTTGAGATACTATTGAAGCTGTAAACAGGGTGTGGGTTGTGGGTAGCTGGAATGGGAATTGTAGTGCCTTTGGCTTCTTAACAGTCATCATTTGTTCATTTAGTTACATTTTTACAGAGAAGTTGTACTTCTGATCTGGCCATTTTTAAAGCATTCTTCCCACATAGTCTCAGCCAATAGAGAATAGTAGCTGACTTTGTTATTACTCATACATTTGAGTTTTCATTCATTCTGACTCATTTTCTTTCTTTTTGATTTCCTCATGCCCATATACAGAAGTACAAACATTTACAAGCTGAGCATGCCTTTCCCCTCACCTTTCTCCCTTGATTATTTGGTGACTAAAACTATCAAAATGTAGATCTGCTTGCCAAGTTGGGTAAGTAGTATTATAAAAATGTATTAGACTTTAGGATAAGCTTTCTTTTGAGAAAGAAAAAAATATTCAAATGAGCTACTGTGAAATGGGCTTTTACTTTCAATAATTAGTTGAGAATTGGAAAATTATTTCTCAGTAATTTGAGCATTTGAAAAATCATTTTCTTGATAATATTTCATCATAGACAAATTTAACTGAGAGATTTCTTGAATAGTATAGTACTGTGTAATAGTGTAATTGTTTAACTCAAGAAATTTTAGTGAACTTAGAAATGTACAGTTGCCATCCTAATATTTAAGAACCTTTCTAGTGGTAGCCTGTAAAAGACTAGATATTTTGCCCAATTAGTGAAAGTATATCAGGTGATCAATCTCAAGTGAGCCTGGCAGAAGTTTAGGATCTAATGTTCCATCAGGTCACCATGGACATGTCAGAGAATAACAAATATTCTGGTGAATAAAGCTTACCAGCCCAGAGTTGAGCAGCTTCAGCAATAAAAGCACAGTAGGATGATTCCTTCTGTGCTTCCATGCTGACTTTACCTTTGCATGGAACAGTGTCTTAGAAATAGGACATCAAAGCTGAGAGAATGCTGTATTTGGACTAGGAAAAACCAAGGCTTAGAGTCTGCTGAGTATTACCAGATTTTTCTAATTTTCCATCTATTAAAAGGAGGATACACAATTTATAGACTGTTTTAAGAATTATATTAGGTTATTGCATGTGCAGATGCCTTAAATTATAAAATATTATGAATATGTGAAGATTATTAGAAATTATATTTACTTGCCTTATCTGCTAGTCACTATAATGAATTTAAAAGATCTCTTAAAAATGTGAGAAGTTTATTATGAAGACTTAAGAATATTGGGGAGATGGCTTAGTTTGTAAAGTGATTGTTGCACAAGAATGAGGCTAAGAGTTTGGACCCCCAACATCCATGTAAAAAGATGATCATAGCAGCATACATCTACAATGCTAGCCTGGTGAGTTGAATCCAGACAGATTTCTGGGGCTTGCTGGCCAGCAGGCTCAGTGAGAGACGCTGTCTCAAAAAATAAGTTGAAGAGCAGTTGAGGAAGCTAGTATGTGTTGACCTTTGGCTTCTACATGCATGCATTGCATTGCCCAATGCTATGCAGTCCTTGTAGAAGACACTGGGACATGCCCCTCCCCTGTCACACACACACACACACACACACACACACACACACACACACACACACACCTCTGAATGCACAGGTACACATCCAGAATAAATTATAAATAAAAAAATAAAATAAAAATAAAGGTTGTAAAACCAAAAATAGAGCCTTAAACTTGAGTAGTTAGGAAATATGACTTTAAAAAATAATTATTTCAAAGTGGTTAACATAGTTATACTTACATTTTTATTTATTTATTTAGATTGGGTCTTGCTTTATATGTTGGACTCAGACTTGTAATCTCTGTAAGGGTTGAGACTACAGGTGTGGACCAGCATGTTCAGTTTAGAATCCCATTGATTGTAAAAAACAATATTTGTAAAGCACTTGCTGTACAAGTAGCTGTAGCAGAAATGTACCTCTGATTCTCTTAATGTGTTGATCTAGGCAGTTTTTCCTGTATGTTTTTCTTTAGGTCTTAAGTATAGGTGGATACTATGTGATTAATGCCACATATTTAGCTCGCTGGTGAGCATTTTATATGTGCCAATTAAAGTAAAAGTATGATAACTTTATGCAGGAACTTCAAAATGTCATGAAGTGTTTCTATTCAGAGGAATGAGAGATTTAAGATCATTGTGCTTTTTTTTTCCAGCAATATTTAAGTGTATAAAACATATATGAGAAACCTGCCTTTGATTTAGTGTGTGGTTTAAAGAACCAAATTCAGGATTGGGAATGTAGCTGAGTTCCTAGTGTTGCCTAATACGCAAGAAACCCTGGGTGTAGTGAGTGCTGTGACTCAGCCTTGGGAGGTGGAGACAAAAGGAACAGAACCTCCGTGTCATTTTCCACCACATAGTGGGTTCAAGGCTAGCCTGGGATATAGAAGACTATTTCATACACACAACAACAAACAATAGATCCTGACTCATACAGTGAAGAGTTCCAAATCCTGTATTTGCCTGTTTGTCTCAGGATACTGTTTCCCTGTAAGTACATGTGGTTTGCACAGGTTGTGAAAACATATGTGTGTGTAAGGATGCATACATGTAGAGGTCAGAGGTCAACTTTGGATAGTCACTTTTTTAAAAAAATGGTCTCACTTTTAGCTGAGGACCTTCACTTAATCTAGACTGGCTAGCTAATGAGCTCCAGGGAGCCCTTAGTCATCTCTGCTCTGGAGTTACAGGCATAGGCCACTTTACCTGGCTTTTTCTATGGATGTTAGATACTAAACTTGAGACCTTGTGTTTGCACCCTGCCTTAGTTACTTTATGTGTTGCCTTGGCAAAAGCAAGGAAAGGAGGTTAATTTTGGCCCACAATTCCAGGGTTCAGTCCTTCATGGCAGGGAAGTCACAGAGGCAGGAATTTGAAGTTGATGGCCACATTGTGTCTACAGTCAGGAAGAAGAGAGCAGTGAATGCTTGTATTCAGTTTACATCTCCTCTTTAATACACTGTCCACAATCCTAGCCCAGGATTGGGCCCTCCCTACTCCCCCATTGGGGCATCCCACCTCTGTTAACCTAATCAAGGTACTCTTCCACACAGGTAGTTTTAAATCTTATCAGGTTGATTGACAACTGAGATTAGCTATCACACATGGCAACACTTTACTATGCACTTCATTCCCAGCCCCAAACAGCATTTTTACTATTTTTTAACATGACCTGGTATAATAATATAATGTAGTAAATTAGCCCTCCTCTAAACCACATGTTGAAATTCTCCTATGTGGCTTTAAAAATGAGAATATATTTAGTAAAACTGAGTAAGAAATGATCTTTTAGAACTCATACTTTATCATGTTTTTGTTAGATGTACCTTAGAGTGTTGACATGATGAAAGTTGTCCTAAGATCAGGTCAGCTGGTGACACAGTAGAGGGAACATGAGCCAATAGTTAATGCTGTTCAAAGTGGGCCTTTCAAAGGAGAAAACATACCAAGTGCAGTTTGATTCTTTAAGAACAGCACATTGTACCCAGCACTAGGGAAGAGTACCAAAATGGATATTACATGAAACTTTACAGCTCAGCTGTATTTCATCTTGCTCAGAATAGTGAAACAATTTTTTAAAAGGATAAGAAAAGTGACACTACATGTGTGTGTGTGTTTCATGCAGGTATAGGAATGCATGTAGGGGCAGAGGACACTCACATAAATGGCATATTTATAGATAGTGAGTGTGCAGCTTTGCCAACACCTTTGTTAAATGTTCTTGATTCTATTTTATTTTATGTGTATGGATATTCTGTCTGCATGTATGTGTGGATACAGTGAGCATGCCTGGTACCTGAGAGACCAGAAGAGGACATTGCATTTCCTGGGACTGGAGTTACAGCTGGTTGTTAGCCACCTGAGTTGAACCCAGGTCCTCTGGAAGAACAGCCAGTGCTTGTAACCATGAACTATCTCTCCAGCCCCTCTTCTGATTCTTTTGGCAGTTTCTCTGAGACCTGGCTTACATGCTTGTCAGGAAGTTGTCACTTTAGGAGATGTCAGAGGCTTCATGACACCAGATTGGATAGCAAGAGCTGCCAGGTAGACATTTTGTTTGAAAAACTGTGTTTTTGCCTCAGCTGACACAGAAGACTGCTAGGGCATCAAAAGTATGCCAGTTTTTCCTTCCCAGCAAGCTAAAGATGAGTTTTTCTGGATGACTTCTACCTCAGTTCTGATGCTGTTCCACTCAGAACTGAGTGATCATCTCCATTTTTATATGCCAGTTGAAAGCCAGAAGTTGGAGTTCCTGATCCAGGAAACAAGCTCACAGAATATTACAGGGGGGTACAGAGGAGAAGATGCCTAGGGCAAGGTGAGGTGGGGAGGGGAGAGAAAGAGAGAGAGCTCACTGGATCTTACCTGTGGGGCTATTTGTGGAGACGTTATTTCATATTCTAGATGAGGGAACCTAGCAAGACTGGTCAGCTTTACACTTATAGCCTCTGTGAGCCGCACTTGTCCTTCATGTTGGGAGTCAGAACTCCTCTGGAATGTGGTAGATCCTACAGCCTACTCTACTGTAGATGGGGTAGGTCAGAAAATCCTCATTTGAGGTCCTAGGGATGGAACTGGGTTCTCAAGCATTCAAACAGATATTTTACTTGGTGTTTTCCCCAGCAGCCAGAGAAATTCAGTAACAACGGTGAGAAGGAAAAGATAGAGCTGCTAAGACTTGGTTGGGGAAGAGAAACTCTTGTTTCCGTGGCCTGCCTCAGGGAGGGAGTTACCAGCCCAAAATTGTAGGTGGAAACCAAAACATATATATCATAATACCAAGGTGGTAGAACGATGGGTGTGGGGTTGGCCAAGAGTTCCTCCTTGTTACGCTGGTTGTTAGGTTCCTGGGAATAAATAGAGGATAGGCTTTGTGTAGGTCAGCTGCTCTGATGAACACCTGGAAAGGCAGAGAAGGTGCTGTTGATGTTGCTCATCCAAGGAAGGGAACGGGATAGCTAAAAACCTGCTCGATTTTGGTTCTTTACTGAGCATTTTGATCCCCCCCCCCCCAACACTCTGGGTCTTACCGAGTCTGATAGGATAGGTTCTTACTTAATGTCACAATTCTGAGTCCTTCACCCCGGAACCATGCTACATTGAAACAATGTGATTGATGTTCAGTTATGCACTCAGAAAGTAGAGAGGGTGGCTGTTGGCCACAAGGAGAAAAAGAGTGGGCATATATGGACTACAAAATCCAGAGCTTAAAAAACATGGGAAGAATTTGATGACTGCTGTCTGAGTGATGGAGACAACCTGGAATTACTAAATTAGGCAAGCTCCCTTTTGATAGTGACTAGAAATAAAAAACAACCGATCAGAAAAAGAAGTCTTGTAGACATTACTCTGAAGTACAATGAAGATACAAAGTTAGGACAGTTTAGATAACTAGATTTTAGAGCTATAGTGATGTGCTGGGTGTAGCTGTGCTGTCAGAATGTGCCAGGAATGAGGTGGAAGCTGGAAGGTAACCAAGCAACAGTAATGTCGATGCTTGTGCTAGGAGGAAGGATTTGTGCCTGGGCTGTGCCATGAAACAATAAGGAATCTGGTCCAACCCAAGAGAAGGAGAGCAGAGACCAATGCACAGCCAAAGCTACATTTAACCTCAGCCTTCAACCCCACAGGGTATTGGATATAATTCTAACTTCTTTTTTTGACAGTTAAAATTCTTTTCTTTAAAAAAAGTTTGATTCTTTGTGGATTTCACATCGTGCATTCCAATTCCACTTATCTCCTCGTCCCCTTGAATCCACTCTGCCCTTGCAGCACCCCCTCAAAAAAAAAATTTAAAAGAGAAACAAAAAACCAAACAAAAAACCAAGACAAAAATAAAAACAAAACAAATAACCAACAAAGAGTCTTGTGGAAGCTGTAGTGTGGCCTGGTGAGTCAGAGTTTATCCTTCAGTCCATACATCTTACTTGTTCATTGAGTCATTGGTCTGGTTTGAGGCCTCTGGTTTCAACTACACCCCCAGTAATAGGCTATCACTGGGACTCCTCTTAGATATCTTGCTGTTTGGATTTTAATTTTATATATAAAGAAGAAAACTGGAGCTGTCTCTTGGAGGGTGTACAATGCTGGTGTGATACCCCACATTTTGTTTATCACTTGTCCAATACTACTTGGGTTCTGTGTTTATTTTATAGCATAACCAGGCTTCTAAACTCTTATGGATCATCTCCCTACAGTAAATCACAGATTTCCAATAATGGCCAATTAAGAGATCTCAGAATTGAGGGGAGGAGTTGAGAATGAGGGGGATGCCTGGGATGAGCCAGAGCGAGAGAGGGGAAATCCCCTCTTTATTTCCTTTGTAGCCTTATTAGCATATGGTGCTGTAGTGTCTGGATGTTGCCTCTCTGGTTAGGGGGAAGCAGAAGTTTACTTGTCTGGGACCAGGAAAATAGAAGGAATTCCCCTGGATGCAGTAGGGAGATTGAACTGGAGGGTCATAAAATTGAGTCCTAAGGAGTATATAAGGGTATAAAGAAACAGGGAAGACTTGAAGTGATCAGTTCCATCAAAAGATTCATCTGACACCAGCAAGCCTGAGATGGAAGGCTTGGTGTAGATGAGTGGCAGGGTGGAGTTAGGGAAATAGGAGAAGCCTCAAATGGAACAAATGTGTGTATTAGTGGGAACAAACACCCTTCAAAGGGGAAGGTATTGGGTCTCTCTGTAGTTTTACTCCAACCATCTGCACAAGCTTTTGAGTATAATGAGCCCAGTGATCCACTGGGCGCTAACTTCCTGACTTGCACAAGTCTTTCACACAGACACACATGGGGCAAAGAATGATTTAGCTAGAATAGTTTTTCTTAAAACAAAAAACCAAAAAACCCCATTTAATTGATGTTTTTGAAAAGTGTTAGAATTACCAAGGAAGTGGTGAAATACTGTGTTGTCCTTTGCTTGTCAGTGGCTGCAAGTCTGCATAGTGAGAAGTAATTCCTGGAAGTGAACAATTGAGGACTCAGAATTCAGACACTTAGTTATCTCATCCATAGTTAAGTAAAATAAGCAAGTTTATAGTCATGCATCAAGACCTTCAGTTGATTTCTGGATTGATGGAAGAATTTATAGTTTTAGTTATTTTGTTTAGCACTCAAGCTAGGTTAGTTCTAATGTGGTACAGTTAGAATTGGTGATAGTTGGCCTCTAACTCAGAGATCTGCTTGCTTTTGTCCCCGCCTTCCCAGTGCTAGGATTAAAGACTTGTACAACTATTTTTCTTGCTTCACCATTCACATTTGCTATTTGTTCATTCATAGGTTCTCTCAACTCCCTCGCCCCCCCTTTTCCCTCCCATAGCAGCCGTTTGCTTTGAAGAGAAAGTTCACTGTTGTTCTAAGTATGATTGTTACTTTGCTTCCTCATCTCTCCCTGCTGTGATGATGCCCTGATCAAATTTGCTTCTGAACTTGGAGCTTTTGTCAGGGTTCTCTTCCAGGGCTGTTTCCAGGAAGCCCCTTCCTCCTGACTTGTACTCTGCTCTTTTGGCCTGCTAAAAGGCTGGGTGATTTTTGGATGTTCTAGTCTGAAGACCATGGTTTTCTAGTTTTCTTCCTATATTCTGTTCTGCTGCATAGTTGATGGTACAGCATATTACCCGTCATGTAGAGTTTGAGTATACTGCTGTCCAGCTTCTCAGGACTTTGTTCCCCTGAAGTTTCCATTTCTGTCTGTTTTTTGATTACCATTTGAGAGATTAAATAGTCCACAATGAGTTACTTAGTTGTCTGAAAGTAACTGTGTAAGCATTGTCCAGATTTTATTCATTGTAAATGTTATTGCCTCTTCATAAAGTCTTAAGGATTTGGGCAGCTGGATATGAAAGACTAAATGCTCTTTAGGTTGAGCTCTTAAAAATCATGTTTTGATTGAATTTGTATAAACAAATTGCAAATATAGGCAGATTCCTAAGAAAACCGCTTGACTGACTGAGTAAACTAGAGGGTAAAAGAATGTACTCATAGTACTTTTTGAGACAGGGTCTTACTGTGTGGGTCAGCTCGATTCAAACTTGTAAGCCCCACCTTGTCCTGAGTGCTGAGACTGCAGATGCCTTACTGTGTAAATGACTACTATACAGGGCCATTTGACAGATAATGACATGGACATGGTGCCTATACAGGGTATTACCAGATCCTAGGAGACCTGAGATAGGTTCATAGGAGAGGTCACACATTTTCCTTCTATAACTTCTAAAGCCCCTCTGCCATGGCTTTCCCCAAGGATACCTTTTTTTTTGGGGGGGGGTGAATGGGAGGGATAGGGAAATAAGATCTCATTTGCTGTATAGACTACATTGGCCTCAAACTAGAGGCAATCCCTCGTGAGTGTTGAAATTACAAAGCATACCATTACACCCAGCAAGGACCACTCCCACATCTACTGGAGAAGGATTTTTCCTTTCTTTAATGATTTTATTCTTGTTACTTAAGTCCCTAAGTTCTATAGCTTATGGATTACTGAAGTTTCTTAGTTGTGGGTAATTATCTTGGGCACTTCTAAATCAATAATTTTGGCTAGTAAAATAAATTGTAATGTATTCTGAATTTGTATATTGGGAACATTCAAAAACTGATGAAACAACGTTAGAACTTTTTATTGAGTGTATGGGAAAAATAAAGACTAATGATAAAGATGATTTAAACTTTGAGTGTAATGCAGTACGTCTGTCTGTGTTAAAAAGAGCTGAGTTTTTATAGTAAGCCCTCTACTGTCCTTGTCTTTGTCTTGGGGTAAAGTAGGTTTGAACTGTTTTTGCGTTAGTTTTATTCACAATGTAATTTTAAGATGCAATATCATGTTCTGATTTGGTTTGTTTGATTTACAGCAAATGAACTGCAACTTATCTTTTCTACTTTAGGCTTTCAGATAAACTTCTGTGAAAAGGCTCAAAGTAAGCTAAAATTTTGATATTCTGTTACTTTTTTTTCATATTCATCTTGGTATTGGGAATGTGTCCACTGTTGTTTCAACTAACAGACCATGGTGATTTGACACTGAAAGAGCTTCCATTTTTCATTCTGTTCCTTCCCATTCTTTATTATATTCTTGGCTATAAATTGTTCTTGTTTTTAAGTTGAAATTCAAATAGGAAAAAGATGTGTATAGAGATTTAGATGCATCTAAATGTGGGCGTAGAAAAAGAAGTATTTGAACTTGACTGTAATTTAAACCACTTATTGCAAGTTCACCTTTAAGATTGTGCAGAAAGCCCATAACTGCATGCAAAGACTAGTTTTTATTGAAAGGTATTTAATGTTCTTACTTTTTGTCTTAAAACAAATCTTGTTGCAGTCATGTCTGCCTGTCTGCACCCTTACTGTACCAGGGCATTCGTCTTCATAGACTTGTGATCTGGACTTAGCTCAGCTATAGCTCTTTGGTCATGTAAATGTAGTCTCTGGATTTGAGTCCCAGCACCAGATTAAAGCAAAACAAACATCAACAAAAACACAAATAAAATGTTTGGGTTCATATAATATAGATTCTTAAAAAATAAAAATAGTATTTATAAAGCTAAAACAAAATACACTTTGAACTTTAAACAGGTTATGAAATGCAGGGTTTTTTTTTTTTTTTTTTTAAGCTCATCTCAAGGAGACTACTCTAGTTTACATGAAAACATTCCAAAATGAGGTGGTTTTAATCTTCTGCTTCTTCATGTCTGGGGAAGAATGATGACCACTTGCTGTATATCATTCTTAATAAATTAGTTTGTAGGGAGAATTTAGCCTGAAGATAAAGCATTTCTACTATACGAAAATTTCTTGTTCATGTTTTTTATAGATCATAAAGCTTAATTTTTATTGGCTGGACATTGTGGATTTTAATGTATTTCTTGAATGGGTTACCCATGATTTGAGTATGTGGTACATGATAGAGTCAAGGCAACAATACACTAGAATAAAAGTTATTTAGTAGATACATTATTATTATTATTATTTTCCTCTTAGCTGAAGTACTAAACCAAGTACTTGAGTGAATTTCTGCTTATATCATACCTACAATTATATAGATATGAAGTTGTAGTTTCTATTTTATGCTGTCCTAATTTTTAATACACTCATGGTAATTTTTACACTTTTCCATAATATTTGCTTAATATTTAGCAATTAAAAAATTCATTACACACTCTAAGGCTGATATATTTAGAATTTCTTATTGTGTTCACTCTATTCTCTTTGCCTTTAGTTCTGCTGTGTGCAAAAAAACAAGAGGCACATGGTTGTGTTAACTCTAAACTGTGTGCAGTGCTGTAAAGAACTCTGAGGATAGCTTAGCAGTACTGTTGCTGTAGCTCTGCCTGCTGTGCTGTTCATGGGTGACTAATAATTAGAGAGGTTGAGCCCCAGAGCCTGTTGGAGATTTGTGGGAGGGGCATATGCAGGCACACTTTTGCACTCACTTTTTCATGCTGCTTCTCACTGTCCCTGCTGTCTCCTCTTTCCCCAACTTCTGCCGTGTCTTTACTAGTTCTTTTCTGCCTTTTGAGGTTCAGTATCATATTCACGTCTTCATGAGGTACACGTTGACACTAAGAACTGTAAAGTGACTGAGGGTCCTGCACAGAAATTAATATCAAGAGCTATCTGCACTTAGGCTCATAATGTAGTGGACAGAGCTGTCTCCCACTGATTGATTATCAGTATCTAACTACTGGTGTTACATGCAGACTTCTGAGAATCTGAAGCCAGGGTAAGAATGGTTGCAGGAGCTGATGTGTCCAGGACACTTTTATTTCTATTGTCTTTAGGAGAGAACAAGCCTAAGAACACAGTGGGTCTCTTGGTCACTCCTTCCATCTCTTTTTTTCCCCTTGAGATGGGAGTTTGACTTTGTTGCTGAGATTGGCCTTGAAGTTAGTGCTCAAGTGGTCTTCCTGCCTCGGTTTTGTGAACAGCTAGAACTGTAGGTACATTCACTACCCTATTGTAGTTGCTGTTTTCTTAATGAGAGCTGGGGGCTCAGGAATCCTGCATGGGCTTAACCTACTTCAGAGTTAAGGGGACAGAAAAGGAGTACACATATCAGGAAGAGGAGGGGGAGCTGGAGAGTCAGTAGGGATGGTCACCCTTTAGCCAACAGCATTTGTTTTTGTAAAAATCATTGCAAATATTTTAGGATAAGGAGAAGCTTATATGTTAACACCTTCCCTATGATTTTATAAATTAAAAATTTTAAATTGCAATTTCTAATGTTTGCAGCAGTTTTCTAGTTTGCTTTAGAGTGCAGATGTTAAGTTTCTAAAGTAATGACCATTGCTTTAAGAAATTAAGAATTTGAAAACATCATTTGAGTAGTCATTTTTCTGCTGGTTCATCTTTTGTCAGAAATGCCAAAGGATGCTTCAGAATTTCGGAAACATCTAATTCGTTAACACTAGGCATATGTCTTACGGTAGTTGTAGGAGAGGGTGTACCAATCAACAGAAAATGAGGAATTTTAAAGGTCCAGTTGAAGCAGTAATACCCCATTCTCTATCACAATCAAAACTGTTATAAGATGATCATGATAAATGGAAGCTCTGAGAGATTAATGTTCCCATTGTTTGACATGCACAGTTTTTTTCTTTGTTTCTATATCACTGTTTCAATCAATAATTGTGATTGCCTGTTCTAAGTTAGTGAAAGGTTTTTGGAAATGTGTATACGTATATTTACATGCACAGATAATGTGAGATTTCAATTTTAATTTGGGGTCCAGATTTTGGTAGAAATTGAATATTCACTTTGTGTCTCTTTTTTAAAAGTAAATTATAGTCTGTGCTTGTCTGAATTTTGATTTTATAAAATTTTATATACTTTAGATAATAAAAAGTTACTTATTCGTGATAGCAATATTTATTACTGCTGCTGGATGATTGAGTTTTTCTAGTGTAAAATTACTTGAGGAAGAAATACGTTTTCATTTGTGAGAATTCTAGATGTACAGTCTCTGCATTCCAAGACTGAGCTTCAGTTAGAACCTGTTGGCTAAGGTGTTAAGAAATTACCTTTGTTCATGTAAATATGCTTATATAACTTATGACCAAGTTTGAATGCATCTTTTGTGTTCAGTAGATAAATTTCACAGTATGATTTGCCTGTTCTATAAAACCAGTCTCTAGGAGTAAAGGTAAAGGTTTACTTAGAAACATGTTTTGAGATCATTTGAAAAAATTTATTATTATTATTATTATTATTATTATTATTATTATTATTATAACAACAAATATGAAGCTTGCCTGAGGCCTGCCAACCACATGACTTTGGAGTGGATAGGGGACAAGAACAGTGTCTCTCATAGATCCCTGGACATGGGTTTCCCTCTGAAATCCTGTGCTTATTAAATTGAGAGTTTCTAGGAGGCTGTCCAATAATTTAATTTAGGTTTTGTTTCAGTGTATTTGTTAGCCCATAGCAGAAGACCTCATGGTCTCTAAAGAAACTTTGGTTTCTGTAGCTTTGCCTTTTACACTTTTGATGGCTTAAAAAACTTCTTGTGTTTTTTAAGAGTGTTTTGCTGGAATTGTTTGCATAGCAGTAGAATATTATTACCCCACTCCTCCCCTTGTGTCTCTATCCAAGGCCTACTTGGAACTCATTTTGTAGCTCAGGTTCGTCTTGAGTTTTTGAAACCTTTCTTCCAGCCTTCTGAAGCTGGGATTGCAAACCTGTTCTCTAATTCTTAGTTTACAGCCAAATCGTTATGTAGAATGCATGTGCTCCAGAGGAGATCATTGTTTGGTGCTATGAAGTGAATTAGATAATATTGGTAGTCATTTTTGGTGATACTGCATATGGATGTATTGGGGAAAGGATTATGTGTGGAAGAGAGGCTTTCTTGTGGCTGATTCTTCTTACTGATTTTTAAAAATTATTTATGTAGGATGTAGCTCACTAGCCTAGGCTGGCGTGAACTCTTAAAGTTATAGTCTTCCTGCCTTAGCTTCGGAGTGCTAGGATTATAAGCGTGGACCTTCACACCCTTAATTGTGAAACCTTTCTTTTATAGTAATTATCTCTTACTGTTTTAAACTGGTGGTAATAAAATGGCAGTAGTAAAACTAGAGGAAGGATGTTTTCTGAATCTTTTCAGAAGTTCGTGTTAGATAGTTATAGTTTGCTGAGTCCATAAAAGTGTTTGTAAAAGGTGGTGTTTTGGCTTTATTGATGGGATATAGAGAACCTGGGATAAGAAGTAATGGAGAGAGGGCCATTTCTTCAAATTTTAAATAAACGAAAGGCTTAAAAACTAATTTCTTAAAGATTTGTTTTTATATCTTTATGTCATCTTGGTATTGTTCTTCTTATCAAGAGAGACTATGAAGCAAACATTAACCTCAAGTGAGGACTAAGTGTAGACAAGCATCTCTTCCTTTTAGAGTGTTCCTTACAACAATCCTCTGAATGATTGAGGCCCACCTGTACCTGTGTCCGAGTGCTAGGACTTTGGAGCGGAAATCAATCTAGCGTTCCCTTTGAAGAACCATATGTTCTTAGAAACTGGACCTGTAAACACAGGCTGTATGGTAGAAATAATAAGTGATTGTGGTGATGATGGTGACAGGGTCTCACCACCCTAGCCTAAGATTCTGTGCCCTAATTAAAAAAATCTTTTAGTTGCTAAATCTAATTAAAAGTTACATTAAGTGAAAAGACCTTTTTCGTGTGCAATACTGATCTTCTGAATCAAGAGACTAGCCTTTTAATTTTTCTTATTTTATTTTCCCTCAGAACCCAGCAGGTGCCATTTACTGTTCAGCAGTAACACTGTTAGCCACTTCTTTGTTAACACTGATTCGTGTGCTGACTCTGAAAGTCTAAAGTGTGCTCCCTTCCATGTTCTAAAACTGACTTGATCTTTTGCTTTTGCTTCTTGGCTCCTGAGGGTGTATGTGACAAAAGGGAAACATGTCAGTCAGGATCTGTTATGCCAGGCCCAGTCTGTCTGTCTACCTCCCTCTCCCCTCTCTGATTTTGGATCAGGATGCAGCTCTCAACTCCTGCTACAGTGCCATGCATGCTGCCATGTTTCCTGCCATTATGAGAATGGATTAAATCTCTGAAACCACAAGGGAACCTTCTTTTTATAAGAATTTGCTTTATCGTAGAAGAGTTGCCTTGGCTGTGGTGTCTTTTCACAGTGATAGAACAGTGACTGAGACGGGAGTGTTTAATAAGGGTCAGAAGAAGCTATTCATATTGTGGAAAGAGGTAGAACAGTGCTGTGATCGCTGTAAATATATAATACTAATTTTGCATGGATGAGCTCACTTCTTTCCCACCTTTCTTGTTTGCCTTGGTGACACAGTTAGATTTAAATTAAAATTGGACTATACTTTCTTTCCTTGAGTAAATAGGTGCATTTACTATGAATTGTCTGCATCTTAAAGCTTGCTTTATCCTAGTCTGTTTGCTAACAAGATCCTTACAGAATTGGGAAGTTCAGAAGAGTTAATTACTTAATGACTGATGGGAGTCCCTATGGTCTTTGGGCTAATAAGGAAAGAGTGTATCACATTCACTTTTGACAAGAATCTGACTTTCGTATATGGTTAATAATAATATCCTAAGCAAACTTCCTAAGGAGGAAAAATCAGATCTGGTGTTTTTTGTGGTCTGTGAGTTATGTTTTGCTATGAATACCTGCCTGCTGCATACAGATCTCCTTAGCCCTGTTACTTGGAATCAGTGGAACTGCACGCCAATGCGCTTCAGCCAGGAGCATTCTTATTGTCTTTATTCCATTGAACAACTCTTTTTATCCCATCATCACATAGACAGTTTTATAATGTTAACTGAAAACATACTGATAGAATAGTTATGAAAAACTCTGGGCTTGATCCCCAGTGCCACACCTTCTCTCTCCTCCCCTGAGTTTGCCTGGAGATGTTTAAACCAACAGCTGCTGCCTTTTAGCTATCTATTGGGTACCATATAGAATGTGGAAGTCCAGCTCCTAGATTCCTCTAGAGTTTGTTTCCTGAACCATTCGTACTTGCAGTTTGTGTAACAAGTCTCCATCACATCAGTGATTATAGTGTCATTAGATCTAATTGAGACTCAACAGGGGTCATGTGTAAAAGAGGAGAAATTATAAGAGGATTCAGGTTCAGGTTGTTCTAACAGCTAAATGAAAGTGTATACATTTATATTTTTAAGGACTTGAAAAACCCAACTTGTTCTTTAGGCTTCAACATGACTGAGTTAGAAAACTGTTCTCCTTTAAAAAGATCTGGAATGAGTGACAGAGAAATTGTAGTTTAAAACAGAAACAATAAATACTAATTATAGAAAATCTGAAACGCACATGCACATATGTTCATGTATTTGTGTGTGTGTGTGGAGGCTGGAGGTCAACTTCAGCTGTTATTCCTCAGGGCCCGTATTCGTTGTTTGTTAAGACAGAGTTTCTTGTTGGTCTGGTGCTTACTAAGTAGGCTAGGTTGGCTGGCCATCAAGCCCCAAGCATCGTCCTTCTCTGCTTCCTCAGTGCTGGGGAGCAAGTGTATGCCATTTTGTCTTATTGTTATATGGATTCTGAAGATCAAAGTCAGGTCCTCTTGACAAGTAGTGGATTGACCAAGCTAACCTCTCAGCCCTCTGAAGTAGAATTTTTAAAGGGGGAGGAGGACTTACAGTTGCAGCACCTTCAATTATTGTGACATTTTGGAGAGTAATGTGTGTACATGTGCACGTGTGTGCAGACAAATTACAGGTATATGTTTACCTAAAACATCTGTTTGTCTCATTACCTACTGCCCAGTTTTATTTTTAAAGTTATTAATATGCATTGATGATTTCTAATGTTAATGGTTTCATTTTATGGTGTGTGTGTGCATGCATGTGTGTATGTGTATATATGTGTGTATGTATGTGTATATATATGTGTGCATGTGTATATATGTGTGCATGTGTATATGTGTGTGTGTATGTGTATATATGTATGTGTGTGTGTATATGTGTGTGTGTATGTGTATATATGTATGTGTGTATACATGTGCGTGTATGTGTATATGTGTGTGTGTGTGTGCGCGCATTCTTATACTGTGGTCCCATAGTGAGCATGTGGAGGTTAGAGGAGTTTCTCCTTCCACCATGTGGTTCCTGGGAATTGAACTCTTGGCTTGATAGCAAATGCCTTCACTTTCTCTTGTTGGCAGCGGTCGTGTTTGTCTGTCTGTTTTTAAATGGTGTTTTTTCTAACAGTAATGTAATATTCCAGTTATGGATTGCCATAGTTTTTATAAGTAATGTAGCATAAATATCAGTTCTTTGGATATCTTCTTTGCATATTTTTTAATATCCTTATCATCATTTTGTAGAAATGGAATTATTAGTCAAAGATATTTTGAGATGTTTGCTACATGCTGCCTTTTGGAACTTGGACCAGTTTCCAGTCATAGCGACAGTGTGTTGAGGGTTAATGTGTTGACACAATAATGAGCACCAAGACAGGTGAGAAGAAATGAAGTTTTACCTCCTGGCAGATGACATGGTCATAGTGGGCCAGGTACTCATTCCTCAGAGAGTGGCAGATTGGGCACATTTGAAGAGGATGCCTACTGCTGCATTCTTTTGCTAATACTGACACTAGGATCTGTTTATTCTTGGTGGAATTAAATGTTTTAATTTGTTTTATTTTCCATATTGCTATGACCAGAGAGAAACACAAGAAAAGGGAGAAATAAAAATCGTTTGGGCTCATGGTTTCAGATGGCTCTGGCCCTTGCATTTGGGCAGGCAAGTCATGACAGTTGGGAGCTTGTGGCAGGGAAAGTTATTCACTTTTTTTCAGACAGGAACCAAAAAAGGGATTTAGCATGTGTTTATTTAGAAAGTCTCTTAGGTAGACAGCATGCCTACATCCCAGGTTCCTGTGGGCTGAGATACTTCACTTAAGACTCAGAGATGCTCAGAGATTTTGGCGTGGAAGGTAATAACAACCCTTCTGATGTATTCTGGTTATAGCCACATATGCTCCTAAAGTGGTGAAGACCTTGGCTATTACTGTTGTAAAATTAACCATGATTTTTATCACTTTTTGAAGTCAGTAGTTTTGGAAATATATGAGTTTGCTGACATATTTTATAAATTGTAAGTGGTTTTGGTCTTCCAAGATGGAATGGCCATATGAAAATGAGTCTTCTTTCTTATGATTCAGTAGAAAGTAGAAAAAGTAAGCCCATTAGGTTAAATTGGAGGATATTGAGGTAACAGCAAGTTAAATAATAAAATTGAAATCCAATAAATGCTTGTTAACACTCCTTTGTTTTAGGTATTTATTATGTGTAGCACATTTACAGATTTCAGAGGTAAATCACGATAGTTAAAAATTGGGAAAGTTAGCAGTTGAATCACAGGAGCAAATTCGAGGATTAGCGGGAGGCAAGTGTAAGCATGGAGTCCCTCTCGGAACAAACTTGATAATGTATTCATGCATCTGTGCAGGTGCATTCCCTTGTGCGTACATTTGTAGAGGCAAATGTACATTGCTGTTGGTGTTGGATGTGCTCTTCATCTCTCTATTTCAGTTTTTGAGAGAGGATTTCTCACTGAAAGTGGAATTCACTTACGTTTTAAACCAGTGAGCCAAGGAAACCTGGGGTTATAGGATGGCACCTCTGCACTTGACTTTTTGTGTGGTTATTAGGGATCCGCACTCCTGTCCTTATGCTTGGATAGCAAGCAAGCACTTTTCCCACTGGGCCAGTTTTGATGATTTTGAAAACTGTATATAATGCTGGTTCTTAATGAGTCATGAGGAAAAGAGTCTTTTCCTCATCTGTAGAAGGTGAGTGAGAGTGTTTGCAGTTTCCTGGATTACTGTGATTATAGATACAGTACATGAGTAGAAGACTATCAGCTCTTTCATCAGAGCTTTGAAGGAAAGGTAAACTGAGATAAATGAAGTTGATTATGAACGAGATGTTAAAGGTTTGTGTTGCTTGAGTGGTCAGTTCAGGGAGAATAACGTTTAGGGTTCTTTATCTTCTTATGTAGATTGAAGTAAAGCTGGCCATATTTCCCTTCACCTTCAATATTCTACTATTTGCTGAGAATTGCAGGGAAGGAAATTTTTATGCCTTTGTGGATCCACTTGGGTAAATCCTTTTTAAAGGTTTATTTATTGTGTATGTCTGCATGTATGCCTACATACCAATAGAGGACCCCAGATCTCATTATATATGGTTGTGAATCACCATGTAGTTTCTGGGAATTAAACTCAGATCTCTGGAAAAATAGCCAATGCTCTTAACCTCTGCCATCTCCCCAGCCCCCACTTAGGTAAATCTTGATTTTTTTTAGAATCAGTGGGTCTTTTTTAATATATTTTTTATTCTTTGAGAATTTCATATGTGCATATAATATACGTACTGCATTTTAATCATACCCTCTTTTTCCCTAAATCTTTACAGATCCCCAGTTTTCAGATTCATGGTTCTTAGTAAGCTTGATGGCCCTATACTTAACAGTGCCTTTCTTACGGGAAACTTGGAGAACACAGTGTGTAGGTGAAGCAAAAGCTCATTTTGACTATGTGGGGTGTTCTCTTCAGATGGATTGGACAGCAGAATTCTGAGAGAGATGCCAAGAGGGTGCCCCCCCCCCCCTTATTCCTGTGTCTTGGGCTGCAAACTGCCCAGGCCAGCTGGTGGGCCAGACATGATTTTAGTTTTTCTAGTATTAACATGTTCTCATTGTCTACAAGCCATGAAGAGAACAAAAGTTAGGCAATGTTTCCAACAGTGGTGACGGGTGGTCCAGAGCAGTTCCTGGGAAATACAGACACTGGCCTATGCATACAGCGAAAGCATCAAGTATAATGTGTGCTTGCTCTTCTACCCCGTTTACTTGAACATAGGTTTCTTTTCTTTATTAATTTCAGTTTTTTAAATGAAAAGATCTGTAGTAGTGTTATGCATGTTTGTATTTTTAGTGACTACAAATACCAACGGTATAGTTCAGTGTCAAGAGTTGGTGTTTAGTATCCAGAAAGCCTCAGGTTCCATCTTTAACACCAGCCAGTCAACAAGAAATACCTGAATACATGGCACAGTGAGGGAAGAAGATGCTTTGAAAGGAAAGCTTGTTACCTGTGGATGTTTGGAAGGAGATTCTCGGGCCTGAAAGGCCACCCACCCCCTCCTACTTGCTTTAGTCTCGTTTTCTCCTCTAGACTGTTTAGTTTCAAATTCATTGTGAGCTAATCTTTGCAGGATTAGGGTGTTTGCATGAGAGCTGGCAGAATAACAGGGTCTTACCTTGTAGTTGAGACATTTGCATCTGGAGAGACTGAAAACTTAACAGTTCTTTCATTTATTTGTTAGTGAGTGGTTGGAATATATATTTATTTGCAGATTGAGTGTAGAGCATGTTTAAATCTAACTTATATAAATCACGTTGTGTTAAAACATGTACATTTGTTTTCTAAGTAAATTGCCTTTAAAGCCCCTCTTTTTCAATTTGATTTTTGTTTAGACACAGTACTGAAAAAGATTTGCTCTTTTCTGTGTGCTCTAAATGTCTTTATCATCAAGAAAATAGCTCATGTGAGCTTTCATTGTGTGGATGTGCTATAGGATTCCCTGCAGAGTTTGCCTGTTACTGGTCCTTCACCCACAAATTGAGAAGTTGCTTAGTGTTTTGCTTTCATAATAGTTCTTTGTTCTGTCTTCGACTCATGTTTGGTCTGCATCTTTTGTCAGTTTTTCTTCATCTGGAGAGATCATGAATGATGTATGTGTTAGTTGTTTTTAAGAAGAGTGTGTGACAAATAGCGTTTAGCTTTTAACTTGGTGACTTTGTTGGGTTTGAACTCATTAAGATACTTGCTTGCTTATCTTTAATTTTCTCTGTTGTTCTTGCTATATAATGCAACATTCATTGGTTTAGGGGATTAGGAATTGGTATGCTTGAGGATCACCTTTCAGCCCAATACTGGTCCTATATTAGTCATACATAGTTTATATGCAAAATATTCTGCACTATCCCCAGGGTCTTATACATTACAGTAGCACCACAGTCATCACAGTTATTTCTGTAGTTAGTGGTTAGATTCAGTGTATTATACATCCTGGCTCAATAATTTGTATTGAGAACCTAGAAAATAGAAGACAGATGATCTAACTCCACACAATGGCGAGAAGGTGGCATGAGCAGCATTCCCATTCACAGAAGACAAAGTAGAAGGAACTGTTAGAGTCCAACACAGCCAGTTTCATCAGGGCAAATCCCTTGCCTTTGAGAATCACAAGGACAGATTTTCAATAAAAAAGCAGCATTTCATTAACTTTTTAAAAAATATATTGCTGACTTTTGTCAGTTTGCTATTTAAAAGCAATTTTCTGTTTGTGATTCTTTCACTCAGTCACCCTGGTCAGCATGTTCTCTAGCTAAGAAGTTTGTACTCACTACAGACCTTCTAGACTGGGCCATTTAACATATAAAGCATCTTGAACATTTTGGTGTTAGCATTTCACACAGTTCTTCTTATTTACATTTATTTCTTTGTTAAATTTGTTTTGTGTGTGTGTGTGTGTGTGTGTGTGTGTGAGAGAGAGAGAGAGAGAGAGAGAGAGAGAGAGAGAGAGAGAGAGAGAGAGAGAGAGAGAGAGACAGACACACAGAGAAGAGAGAGAGAGAGAGAGAGAGAGAGAGAGAGAGAGAGAGAGAGAGAGAGAGAGAGAGAGAGAGAGAGAGGCAGTCTGGAACTTGTTTGTGTTGACCAGCTTGGCCTCATACCTGTGGTAATTCCCTTGCCTCAGCTTCCTGTGTGCTGGCAACATTGCCAACATACACCAACATAGCCAGCATAGCCAACAAATTTGTTCCTTGCTTTGTTTCAAATGTTAAAGATCATCTTGTGTCACATGTGGTGGTGGTACCTATAATTGCAGCACACAAAAGGCAGGAGAAAACCATTGTCAGTTTCAGGCTAACCTGGTCTATATTAACAGGCTCCAGTTGGCTGGGGTTACTCTGTAACTGTCTTCCTCCCTACCTCACACCTCCCAGAATGCATTTTAACTGATTTTATTTAATTTCTTATTTTATTGAAATGTATTTTTATACATCTGTTTCTGATTATAGTTTCCCCTCTAGTCCTCCCATGTCTCCATATCCCTTGTCATCCAGATCCATGCCCTTGTTTCATCTTAGAAAAACAGCTGTTTAAGGAATAATAATAAATACATACAACATAATATAATACAGTACAATGATAATGTAAGAGTAAACAAATTGGGCAATGACAAAACAATTAATCAAGAAAAAGCACAAGAAACATTGATGTGGAGACATATTTTCACATACTCTTAAAAACCCCAAATTGGAAACTAATACACACACACACACACACACAAAGACCTGTAAGCTTAGAAAAAACACAAACAAAATAAAACCCTCTCTGATTTAACATTATGAGACAACCTCAAAGATGCCAGCCCTGTTGTGACTAGAAGGCCTTCATTCCTTGGTGCCCACCATCACCTCAGGCTCTTACACTTCTACCTCCTCTTCCCCAGAGTCCCCTGATCCCTGAGAGGAGGAATTTGATGGAGGACCCCCCCCCCCCCCAGGTTTCTCACTCTCTGCATATCGTCTGGCAGTGGGTCTCTGTATTTGTTCTCACCTGTTTCAGAAGAAAGCTTATCTGATGATCGTTGAGCAAGGCAGAGATCTTTGCGTTTAGGAGAATGTCATGAGGAGTCATTTTATTGCTACTTTCCTTTGGCAGAACAGTTGTATTTTGTTTTTTCCCCAAGTCTCTGGTCTATCTAGTCTCAGGTTCTTGGCCACCCAAACAGCATAGGGTATGGGTTCCATGTCATAGAATTAGCCATACCTCAGAATAGATATTAGTTCGTTACTCCTACCAGCTTTGTGCCAGCATATCTTGCAGGCAAGCCACTCCTGTAGATTGAAGGGTCTGTAACAGAGGTTGGTATTTACCTATCTCCTTTGGTAGCATGTAGCTTCCATTACCACTAAACAACCCAGGTAAACACCTGGTCTACTTCTCTGAGTTCAATCAGTTGTGTAGGTGTTGTTTTCAGCCATAGGGGCTCACTCAGTTTGTCGGGAGCCACCAATAGCCTTGGCAGTAGCCTAGGTTGTTTGAGGGTTCCCACAGGGACCCCTTTGCCTAAGAAATTGATTAGCTATAACCCATCCCCAGTACTGGAAGCTTCATTTTGGTGATGAGAGATGTCCAGTTGGGCCTCTCTTTCCCCCATTATATGGCCATTTTATTTAGATTGTCCTTGTATATGTATATATAATAGGAAGCTTCTACTGTATTAGGTTTTCATTTGACCCCTCAAGTAGCCCTTAGTTTTAGTCCCTCCCCACATTTCCTTCTTTGTCTTCCTGTTCTGTTCCCCTCTCTCTCTGATCCTCTCATTCCAGTCTTCCCTTTTCCTTACCCATCTATAACTATCTTTTCTGTTTACCTTCTGAGGGAGATCGATCCCACCCCCCAGTCCCTTACTCTCCATCTAGTCTCTCTGGTTCTATAGATTGTAGCTTGTTTATCAATGACTTAACAGCTAACATCCACATATAAGTGAATATACAGCATATTTGTCTTTCTGGGTCAGGATGATTTTTTTCTACTTGAATCCATTTACCTGTGAATTTCATGATTATATTTTTAATGACTATTACTCCATTGTGTAAATGTACCACATTTTGTTTATCCATTCATCTGTGGACAGACATCTAGATTATTTCCAATTTCTGGCTATTATGAATAGAGCAGCAATGAACATGGTTGAACAGGTGTCTCTAGTAGGATGAAATATCCTTTGAGTTTATGCCCAAGAGTGGTATGGCTGGAAATTAAGATAACTTGAGCCCCATCTTTCTGAAGAACCCCCAGATGATTTCCATAGTGGCTGTACACTTGTACCAGCAATGGAATTCCCTATTCCTTGTCCTCGCCAGCATGAGCTGTCATTTATTTTATTGACTTTGGCCATTCTCATTGATATAAGATGAAATCTCAGAGTAGTTTTGATTTGCATTTCCCTGATGATTAAGGATGTTGAACATTTTTAAGTGCTTCTCAGCCATTTAAGTTTATTTGAGATTTCTGTTTAGATCAATGGAATTATGTTTTCTTTTGGGGGAGTTATGTTTTCTTAATGTCCAATTTTTGTGTACCTTATATGTTTTGGATTCTAGCCCTCCCTCTATCAGATGTGTAGCTGATAAAAATCTTTTTTAATTCTTAAGCCTGCTCTTTGTCCTTTGATTTTTTTTTTTCTCCTAGTTTGGGTTTTAATTTTTAAAAGTTTTAGATTAGGAGTGGTAAATGCACATATGCAGTCCTAGCCATAGTCAGGAGAAGGTGGAGACAGGAGAATTAACAGATCAAACTCATTACTCAGCTACATTGTGACAGGTGGGCTTCATGAGACCCTATTTCAAAACCAATAAAAAATGTTTTGTTCCCCAATCCCCTAGAAATATATACTTTTAAAATTAAAACTGATGTTTTTGTATACATGGAGTTTGAATGTCCCAAGTCAGATGAAAGTAGCTTGAAAATAAAGTTTTGATACCTGAAACAACAAATCATGTGGAAAACTGTACTATCCTTATTTCTGAAGCAGCTGTGCCAAGTATCTTCCTAATTTTCTGGAAAGGTCCAGCCCTCACAGCTGGAGTTATATGCTCTCAGTCTGACACCCCTTGCTCCACACCTCAAGCTTGTTCTGCAGTTGGTGTGCTCTAGTCAACCTTTAGAATTTACTGAGGTGGGAAAGTGTTGATTGTATAGATTGGCTGAGTAGCCAGCCATGTGTATAAAACACTGGAGTGCTGGAGAAAATAGCTCTAAAATGAACATGAAACCAGAGTGGGGAACCTTGTACTGTTAAAGGATATCTGTAGAAACCCTAAAGAATTGATTTCACATGATTTGTTGGCCCAGAAGGAAATATGGTTAGCAGGGAAAGTATGTTGAAGCAGTACCATGGCCTGAGTGAAATTTTGAGATAAAGCACATGTCTATCTATGTTTAGGGAAACAGTTTGAAACAGAAAGTAACAAATTGTTATTTTGGGGATGATTAGAGTGATTTGTGGATACTATATAGTGTATATTAATATTGTGTATTGTATATTAAATTATATGTTTAGCATTTTAAAAACTTGTTTTCTCTGAATTTTCTGGTTTTTCTATACAGTTTACTTATGTATTAAAAAATGTTGATACTTCCCAGCTATTAAGCCCAAAGAAATTGGTTCAAGGAAGTAATTATTGGAGTACCTGTGTTGTTAGTTTGAAATAGACCATGCTATGGTGGCTTTTACTATCAGCTTCAGAATGCTTCAGATCTGTCATTCAACATTTACAGTCTTCTGAAGGAAGGGCATTTCTGTTAAACTGAGGAAATTCTGGCTTATAGCACTGCGGTGTTTGAGCTCACCTTGGGGTAGGCAATTCTACTGAGACTGATACTTTTCCTGCCAAGTGTTAAACTTCTGGACACTGAACTGGAAGCACTGGGCATCACTTGATGCACTGCAGCACAGGGAGTGACTTGTGGGAGTGGGCTTACGATAACTTTATTCACTTTATTTTTATTGTGAGATACTTGTTGCCTTTTCAAATATTGTTCTATGTTGACTGATAAATTAAATCAAGTTTTCTGCATTTCACTGAATTTCTGATGTCTTCATTCATACATAATACATGTATTTGTGGTTAGTATTTGAAACTTTTACTTTGTGTTTGTCATTTCTCAGGTAAACGCAAAGCACTGAAGTTGAATTTTGCCAATCCACCTGTCAAATCAACAGCAAGGTTTACTCTCCATCCTAACACTACAGGAGTCCAGAACCCACACATGTGAGTATGCTCAGTGACTAAGGGCAGAGCTTTTTTGCTGCTGTACTTTATGTGAAGCAAGGGGCTCTATTGCTGTTTCATACAACAGTGTGAAATGTTACTCTTTGAACTGAAATAGAAAGTTACTGATTCTGTGGTCAAGTTGATGAACATAATTTTCTTTTTTAAATGTTTACTTTGGAAAATACTGCCAAAGACACAGGCTCACTTATATCTTTCTAAGTGCCTTTTGATAAACTTTGAGTTTTCATTTAAAGTACAGGTTGTATTAAGGAACAAAGCTGTATTCTCAGTGTTTCAGTCCCCATTGTTTACTTAGTGGGAACTTAGATTCTTGTTTCTAGAACATTCCTGTGGTAAATTAAAGTTGGTTCAAGTTAGTGTACAGATGTTGGTGTTACCCTTTATTAGTTATTTTAAAAAGACAGAAATGATAGTCTGTCATACTGAGAACATGTTAGTTGATTTTAACTAATAACCTCAGAAATAATAATTTACCAAAACCTTCATTCTAAGTGATGTGGCATATTAAATAGTAATGTCTTCCCCAAACCTTCCTATGCATGACAGCCAGAGGCTTTACATTTACATTTGCATTCTCATCTGTTCCTAGGCTTGAGACACAGAGAGCAGGTTATAGTTAATAAGCTGGCAACCAAATGTCTTATGTTTTAAAAATAATATTATTAATGTCTGGATCAAGCTTTATTGGACTTCAGATAAATCTAGTCTTCTCAAAGAGGCACAGTTACTGATTCTCTTTTGAAGTTAGGCATACCATGTGTTTGCAAATAGTAACAAGTGGATGTAGTGTTCTTTAACGCGATGATTGAAATACTTTATTTTTGTAATAGTAATGTCTACAAGTGAGGACTGTGTATGTGTAAGGGTTTCACCAGTAGCCTTAGAATGAAGGATAGCTTCTCTGTCTGGAAAAGCTATCGAGTTATCATTAAATTTCTGTTGAGAGCTTAGCTAGAGTCTCAGTCCTTTTCGTTTGAAACATCAAGCTGGGCTTATATTGAACAAGAACCCAATGCTTATCCAGTCAAAACTCAAGCACCAAGAAATGCTCCTTCCACATGTTTTACCATTTTGGTGAGAGCAAGTCAAAAATCCACCCATAAACATAGCTCAGTTTCTTATTGTGGCAACCAGCTTGAGTATAAGATAGGAGAGTAAGACATGCTCGCCCTCCTCCAGTCTCCCTTTGCTTTTTCTCTTTTCTCTTTCAGTCTTTGGAGGATAAAGAAATGATCTCATTAGGAAGTACCAGGCTTTAATTACGATTTATCAAAGTTATAAATACTTCTACTGTGTGAGAAATTAAGTTGTATGATAGAGACCCTTTTACATTTAACAGCTGTCAGCGTTTTACCTTTTGGCTCCTAAAATGAAAAATTAAATTGTATAAACCAAAGAATGCAAAGAAAAATAGATTAAAGGAAAAATATATGACTCCTTTGTATATTTCTGTCAGATTTGTATTATACCAGGCACTCTGTCTTCCTTAGACCCCAGGGCTATACCTATAAAGTACATCAGGCTTATGCTGAAATCATATTCAGTATATAAACTTAAGAAGAAGTGGATATTCTGTTGTTATATTCTATGACCTTATCGTGTTGAGTAATGGTTGATGCTCTCGAATGAATTGTGTAAAGTGTGCACAGGACACACTGATACAACACATCACAGTTATTCAACAAGAAAAAAAAAAGTTTAAAAGTTAACTTGGAAATGGGCCAAAGAGATAGTTCACCTTTTAAGAACATAGATTACTCTTTCAGAGGAATCAGGCTTAATTCCTACCAATCACATGGTGTTTCACAATCATCTGTAACTTCATTTTCTTGGAATCTGACACCCTCTTCTGTCCTCTGTGGGTATTGGGTGGGCAAACATACATGCAGCCAAAACGCTACATACACACAATGTTTGGGTCTTGAGCACTGGGAACTACAATCTAAACTCAAGGCATTTGGTTGAGACCAAGGTCTCGTTTATCTTTGTTTGATATATTGGAACAAATTCCGTTTTAAAGTCTTGTGTTAATCACCAGTACTCTGAATTCTATAATGCATTTCCTCAGTAAAGCTTCACTGAGAAGTGCACTTAGAGTTGAGAAAATTATAGAAACTTTTACCTTCTTTTTGAGACAGGGTCTTTGTTGTTCAGACTAGCTTCTAACTCACAACATTCCTGCTGCTTCAGCTTTCTGAGTGCTCAGATTGTAAGTGTGAGTGAGTATACTTGGCAGCCTTTTGTCTTTAACTTTTTCTGTAGATACAGCAGTAGGTGGAAACAAGTACTGCTGGCTTCTATTCAGCACTATTACTATCTCTGGTTTAACTGTGGTGTGTAGTCCAAGCCTGACTTTGGATTCTAACAATGATCATTATTTCATTTATGAATTGAGGGAGAGAGTAGGAAAACTTAAGAGTTTGGTGGGAGTGCAAAGAGGATGAAGTTCTCTGGAAACGCCTTCTTCACTTCATGTATAAAGTTGACAGGCCAAAAGACAAAGAACTTTTTTAGCTGGAAGTGGGAGAGGGCTCTTCCTGCATTCTGCAAGCAGCTCCAGGACACTTCTGATCTCTGCCTAGTCTGTCTCTGTTCATTTCTCTCCCTTCTGTTGTGGAGGGAAGGTTTATGCACAGGCCTGCTTGCTGCACTTTGGGATTTAAACTAGGCAAGAAGGTAAGGTTTATTTCTATTACAGACTTACTGCCTTTCTTCCCTGTGCTGGAACCTTTGGTACTCCAGAGTAAACAGCTTTAGGGACCCACTGAAGCAAAGAGGGGTCATTTTTACTTGGCATCGTTTAAGGCTCTATGACTTCTTAAGTCCTGTGGGTTCAAATAGGATCTGGGATTGACCCTATCCTGCATCCTCATCGATCATTCTTGCATTTGATCTTCTGTAGTGAAAACCAGCCAACTAACCTCCCTCCCTCCCTCCCTCCCTCCCTCCCTCCCTCCCTCCCTCCCTCCTTCCCTCCCTTTCCTTCCTTCCTTCCTTCCTTCCTTCCTTCCTTCCTCCCTCCCTCCCTCCCTCCCTCCCTTTCCTTCCTTCCTTCCTTCCTTCCTTCCTTCCTTCCTTCCTTCCTTCCTTCCTTCCTTCCTTCCTTCCTTCTTTCCTTCCTTCGTTTTGTAGGCATTTCTTTATTTCAGTTTTTTTTCTGCCTTGCT
Organism: Phyllotis vaccarum; assembly: GCA_033318265.1. Lineage (NCBI taxonomy): Eukaryota > Metazoa > Chordata > Mammalia > Rodentia > Cricetidae > Phyllotis > Phyllotis vaccarum. The sequence goes on from JARWLC010000003.1 coordinate 16,062,532, forward strand.
TGCTCTTTTAATTTGATCTTCCTAGTATTGTTATTATTTCTTCTTTTCTTGGTAATAGGTAACTTTAGTAGATATTAGAAAGTAACTTGAAATTTCTGAGCTAGGAAACTATGGTAGGTAGATGACAGTGTTAGTTAACTTTATGGCTTATATGCATAGAGTAGTTAACAACAGGTATAGGACTAACTAAGGGACTCTTGTAATAGTTCTAATAAAAAAAAATGAAGCAGATCAGAGTCTATAGGTAAAACTTTAGAGATCAATTGAGTTAGATTGAGAAGGTTCTCAGTTGATTAGGCCCAAATCAAGAAAATGCCGTAAGTACTTAATTTGGTCTATTAAGCTTAAAGAAACTCAGTTAGATATACACATTCTTTCTGAAAAATAATAATAACTAAAAAATAGGAAATTAGAATGATAGTCACTTTATGTATTTTTTCCCCATTTGTATGATCTATTTTAAATACATTAGCAAAATGTAATTCAGGAATACTTAATTTCAGGTGTTTTCCTTTGCAGTCACCTAATAAAACAATAATGTATTTTTACTTTAGCTAACACAGTTAAATAATACTAACTAGTTTTATTATCTTGAAGAAACAAAGTGATATGATATATAGTTAAAAAGAGTTACGATCCACTCACAAAATAGTTACTATTTGTGATTCAGGGCCACTGGTATTTATTGAGTACCTCCTATTTTCTAGATTACCCAACCGTCTCCTTTATATTATAGGATCCTCAGAACTTTTCTTTATGAGGATTTAGTTTCATTTAAAATAAAAAACAACAAAAACAAAAATCAAAACCCAAAAAACAAACTAAGGATGAGACCCATAGGACTGGCTATGTTTAGCATCACAGGCAGTAACATATCCTGTTCTGTTCGCTGTTCTCAGGGAACATGCCGCCCCTTCCTCACATGTATGCTATATCCGTACTCTTTATTTTTAAATGTATTTCTCTTAAATTCAGTATGGACACAATCAATATTTTTATTTATAACATCACCAACTCTCTTTGGATAAAGTCTTAACTTATTAATTATATTTTTTCCTACAAGCTTTACTAATATATACATAGAAGGAAAAATATAATATTAAGTGCTACACTGTTATTTAGATGTAAAAATGGTAGAAACATACTTTAAAAAAATAACCATTAAGAAATAGGTGCACAACTATGATTTCTAAAATTTCTTTAAAATTAAACCTTTTGGTTGATAATTAATAGTTTTACAAACACAGGATGTTCAGGCCCTTAGATGACTGTATTATAATGGTAAGCTACACACACACACACACACACACACACACACACACACACACACACACACACACGTCAGTACTTTATATATATGTATGTAAAACATCAGCTGAGTTCAACTGAAATAGAATGCTAATAGTTATGTTTTTCTTTACATTATAGATATATAATTAAAGCCAAGGGGTTATACAACCAACATAAAGGATATTGAGAATAATCTAATAGTTAATAATAAAATCTAGAAACTTTGTATGCTATGAAATGGTTCTCTATTATCTTGACTTTTTTTTCAGGTGGCCAGTTCTCCTGCCATAGTTGGCTTATAAAAGCTTCCAAAATCTTCAGTCTTGCTAGAGATTGTTCTTGTAGCCCAAGAAGAGTGACCGTTGAATGTAGGCTAGAGACTTTCCAAAGATGTTCCTTATTTATGTCTTGTCTGCAGTATGAATGTTCAGTTTGTAAAACTTCTGCACTGTGGTCTACATCCTTATTTGAGGAGACTAAGTTGGTGTCTTCCATTTCCATGGCTTACTTTGGGGCAGGTATGACAGAGTTAACTGCAGCTTTTGAATTTTCTATGGGTATAAAAATATCAAGAACAAATCTGTTATTTGTGTTTAATTCTTAACTGTGCTGAAGAGGTATTTTCCTGACCTGACACAGTTTCCATAGAATACTTATAAAGTTTGAATTAGCAAGATGATTGGTAATGGTATCTTCTGAATTTGAAGTTGCCGAAGTGGCAGTTGCAGAATTTAGATTCTCAGAGGATGCATAAAACCCAGGTACAACTAAATTGATTTATTGATGTTTCCAAAGTATCTTGTTTAAGAGTTATATTACTTTGTATACTCTGCTATTAAAGCTCGTGGCTTCACTAGGGCAGTTGAATCAAGTAAGTAACTGGACCTGTTCAAGTTAACACTTCTGTTACTTATATTTTCTTTGCTTCATTTGATATAAATGATTCTTTTGACTCAACTTTCATCATACTTTTTTCTCATTAACAGTTTTCTCCTGGGATTTTTTTTTTTTTTTTAAAAGAAAAATATTTTCCTTGACAGTCTTTAGGCAAAGAAATGCTTTAGAATTGTGGTTTTCATTAAGTAAGGGATACCCATCTGACATCAACAGAGTCAGGAGTCAAATGATCACTACATGTAAAATGATATTTACTGGGAATCCAAGAGTCTCATTTCATATCCTCTAGCCACTTTGCAAGTCTTTCTTTATCATATAGAGTTAACAAAAAGCTCAGCTTCCAGTCCTTATTATTAACGTGGTTCTTGCAGTATAGCACCAAGCAACACTGACAACCTGGCTACTAGGGGTGTGGGCAGTTGCTGTTTCTTCTCTAGTGCTACCTCATTTCCTAGCTTCTTTCCATTGTGAGGTTGTTTCTTGCAAACATCTGCTCACTAATGTTAGAAGAGCAAAAGGAAGATACTACATATATATTTAGAAGTTGTCATTAGTAGGAGCTTTGAAATTAAATCTTTTGATTGAAGGAGTTATATGTTCCCATTGAAAGCTGATCTCTGAATGCTTTTCTTTTTGTGATGGTAGAGAGCTTAAGGAAAGAGCTTGGAATCATTTTAAATTCAGTGTTTAATCCAGTCTGGCTTGAAACTCTTGCCTTAGTTAGCCACCTAAGTGTATGGATTCTGGGTGTATACCATGAAGCTTCACCCTACATGTTTCTTAAGTCACTCCCCTCCCCAGTGAGCATCAGTTGAACTCAGTCTGAGAAGTTATGAAAATTTTAAACAGTCAGAAAAAGAAGCCTAAGGATGTTATTACTAAGTATCTCACTGCGTAGGCAAGGCACAAAGTCTTTTTATATGGTTAATGAGTAACATTGAAGAGCTAGGAAAGAGTGAATTCACGAGTTAAATTAGAATAAAGGAGATAATAGAAATAGAACTCTGGGCAACATGAAATAGATGAATAATAGAAATTACTTAACCATTTCAAAAATTGTTCCCAAAAGGAAATAAATAAGTACATCCATTTGCTGTATGGCAGGTGGGATTCTGGAGAAGCGAGAACTTAGGCATGGCTTATATAGCCAGACTCTGCCTTGAAACAAGGAAACTAATAGCAGTGGTAATGACACATAAGAGTCAGCCTGTAGATCTACCACGTGGAAGGACAAGGTGCTTTCTCCCAAAGACGAGACAAAAAAAGAACTTCAAGCTACCATTGTAAAAACTGAAAGAGGGGATATCCTTACAGAAATACAGTAATTTATCTCAAGAAACTTAGCAAATTGAATTAGTTTGTGACATAAATAACCAAAGCCGACTCAAGAAGAAACCCCTCATCCAATAGAAACTTGAATTCATACTTCAAACATTCTTAGAAAGGAAATGTGGGACCTTGTTTTCCTATACCTGATAGCGGATAAAAAAAGGAAGAGGTGGAGGGCACAGCTCAGTATAGGGATTGCTAGTGATCCTTCCTGAGGGGTGTGAGGCCCTGGCAGAAACAAAACAGCAGCAAAGACAAAAGGAAAGAAGTGATACCAGATTTACAGAACTGTGTAGACAGCAGAGTAAGGAACATTCTTAGCTCATAACACTGATAAAAACCAGACAAGGACATCACAAAGCAAAAGGAGACCATGGAACGCCAATGTTAATAAACACAGTGAAATCTTCATAAACATGAAATTGGATTCATCTTGATTGGATATTTGAAAATGATCCTTATAATTCACTGTATTAGTAAACTAAGGGAAAAAGATATGGGCATTTCAATAGGTGCAGTAAAATATATGACATTAATTATCAAAACATTTTATTAAACTAAGCATTGCAGTTCCTTACTTATTGGTGGCATCTGAGGAAATGTACTTACTATGATTCACTTAGTGACGAAAGATTCAGTACTGTGTCTTTGATCTCTGAACAGAAAGACTTATAGACTGGATTGCAAACTAATCATTTTTCAAACATATTGTGATCGCATATGTAGAAAATCTTAATCTACCAAAATTAAAATTATTAAGTGAGTTTAGCAAGGGGTCAGGGTAATGAAATCAGTTCTTTCCGTAATCTTCTGTTAGTATACATAAACATGTGGAAAGTAAAATTTTAAATGATTATAGTCGCCTTAAAAGTAAAAAATATTTATAGGTACAGTTAAAGAAAAATACATCAAGAATTCTTTAACACCTAATAAGTGAGAGAAATGACAGACTTGAATACATGGGAAGGATGTCTTGTTCTGAGCAAGTCATGTATGTAGTAGCTCAGTGATGGAGTGCTTGCCTAGCATGTGCCAAGCCCCCTCACCTCCACAGCCACCCCCCACACACAGACGTATTCCTAGTTCTATATTGAAAAGTATCATATTTCCAAGCTGTCTGTTCTTATTGCTTTCATTTATTAATTCAATCCAGGAGCACATTCAAAGCCCTACCACACACACATGCACATATGCACACAAACAATGGTGTATGCCAGGATTGGAAAGTACAGTATTAATAGGCTGTCTGTTCTGATCACATCAGTTTATTAATTCAACTCAGGCATGGCTTAGCAACTTTAACACCCCCCTCCCCCGCACACACAAGTCATTTTGATCATGTAATTTATGTGGAAATATAAAAGATATAGATAATGAAAATTACTTTTATAAAGTAATGAAGGCTATACATTACTTGATATCAAGGTTTAATATGAAAATACAATATCTAAAGCTTTGTAGAAGAATGATATTATGGTTAGACAAATACATTAATAAGATGGAATAAGAAGTTTAGTACATGAACACATATCTACAGTCTGTTAGTTTTTGTCTAAGATGCCTGTACAGGTATAGGTAAAGGGTAGACCTTTTATGATGATGGGACATAATGGGATGAGATCAATAGCAAAATGAACCCCAATTTCTCATTCATACCATGTGCTTGAGATACAGCATTGTCCTAAAAGGATAGAACAGAAATTCCATTCAACTTATAAAGGAAAATACCCCAGTGTATTTATCTGGCACAGGCAAAGACTTAATTGACACACAGAGAAGCATACTTAGTGTAAATCGCCACCAAAGATATATTGAACTTCACTGAAGATAATGTTTTACATACCAGAAGTTTCTTAGGAAAGTATATAGGCCAGCTGTGCAGTGAGAAAATTTACCTGACAAAGGACTTTCAGATATATAATGAACTACTCAGAACAAATCTCATTTTTTAAAAAAAATGGGTTTTAGGATTACATGGACATTTCACAAAGAAACTTAGAAATAGGTAATAAGTTCATGGAAAAGGAAGACATGTTTAACATTAAATGAGGATGATGTTGCTTACCTGCCAGAATGGCCCAAACTTAAAAGTCTAGTATCAGAATTCCACATATTGTTAAGGGCGTAGGAAAAAGTTCACTTGCTTTAGGGAACTCCCTGATAGTTTCTTAGGAATTAAAACACGACCTAGGTTTGTATTCATTGCTCAGGGTAAAAATGCTTTTTGAAAATTTCCATTTCAGCATTCATAGTAACTGTTCATTGTGGTTCCTAAAACTAGAAGGAATGCAGATGTCTAGTAATGGAGGGATAAATGGATAAATTGTGTCTACTGGAATGCAGAAAAAAACTACTGATCCACATGGCATATGCAGATCCAGAAGTGCTAAGACAAAGGCAGGCACAGAGAAAAACACCCACCGTTTGCTTCATCTGGCTGAACAATGGTAGTGGTTGAGGTCAGAGTAATCCTTGTCTTGGAGGGATTGACAGTGGTACAATGAGACACTTAGGGTGACAGGTTTTCTGTCTTGTTAAGTCTTGCAGCACCTAAGTGTGTACTAATTTGCCAAAACTTACTTGCTGCATAGTTATGATTTGGACATTTCACTATGTATAAATGGTATTATAATTTAAAAAACAAAACATGATATGGATAGTCCTACTCAACAGTAAAAGTGGTTTTCTGTCCTTTTTCTCAAATCATACATGTAGTTATGATATTTAGTGATAAATATCTGAACACTGGTGTTGGTGAATTCACTTCTTATGCTGGTAAAGAAGTCTGACGAATGTCATTTCTGCTCATTCAGTTTTTCTTGCTGCAATGCTGGAAAGAAACCTAGACTGATTTATTTATTTAATTTATTTAGGAGTGCTAGTGATTTAATCCAAGGCCTTAAAGCTGCTATTAATATTTCTACCATTGGACAGGACCCAATTATAGAGGGATTTGTTTGTGTAAAATTTATTTATTTAGTTTGTATGTATATATTTATGCATGCTTGTATAAGTTTATGTACGCCATGTGTGTGCTGGTGCTTGTGGAGGTCAGAAAAGGGAATTGGATCCCCTAAAACTAGAGTTGCAGGTGGTTGCTAACTGATGTAGGTGCTGGAGCTAAACACAGGTCCTTTGCAAAAGCATTAAGCACTCTTAGTCACTGAACCATTTCTCCAGCCCGAGTAAAAATTGTTATCAAGTTGTTATCATGTATTTTCTGGCACTCAGTCAAATACTCTGGAGTATTTGTTGCATCATGCCAAGTAAAGTATATGCCTGAGTGGTTGTCTATCTTTAGATAACATTGGCTTCTCTTTATTGTGCATTCAAAAGAACATTTTTGAGTCAGATATGGTCTTGCACCTATAGTCCCAGGTACCTAAGAAAACCCAAGTGGGAGTTCCCTTGTGCCCACGGGCCAGCTTGGACAGCATAGTGAGGCCCTGTCACAATAAAGAACAACCAGGTTCTTTTATTATAGTTAAGTATAATCTTACCATTTAGATTGAATATGTCATCTTTAAGATACTAATACATGCTTTAGGTAAGAGTATTCAGTTTGGCCAGATATCGTGGTGTACACCTTTAATCCCAGCACTTGAGAGGCAGAGGCAGGTGGGTCTCTGTGAGTTCAAGGCCAGTCTGGTCCACATAATGAGTGGACAACCAGAGCTACATAGTAGTACCCCGACTCAATAAGCCAAGAAAAGGTATATTCCATTGATACAGAAAAGTATAGAATAGGATGTTTTGTGCTACTACTACTTCTTTTCCAAAATAAGCTGTAGGCAAAGTTTACTTAGAAGGCACCAGTGCAGGATAGATATTTATTAAAATATAAACCAATACTCATGGTACAGGTAACAGTTTATAGAAGCACCTGGAGTCTGGAACGGTGGACGAGCAATGGACGGACGATGGATTCCGATCCTGACTCTTCAGCAGCCAGGAACCATGCAGGGGCAGCCCCTCTCAATGGGGCTGGCCACACCCCCTCCAGGAGCTCAGGACCCTGGATAAGCGTCTTAGGACCCCATCAGCTGACACCTGAATCCCACTACAATAAGCTAACTAGAATAAGCGTGTGTGTGTGTGTATGTGTGTGTGTGTGTGTGTGTGTGTGTGTGTGTGTTCTTGTGGAAAAGCTTAGTAGCTATCAAAAAACATAGTCTACTTTTCACTGTGACAAAATATGCAACAGCAATAGCTTAAGAGGGGGTATTGATTTGATTTTGACTTGTGCTTTCAGAAGATTTCATTCCATCATGGCAATAAAGGCATCTGTGTGGGTAGGAGTGTGATGTAACCTGGTCACATCTGTAGAGACGAACAAGAAGTAGGTGCTAAATTGTAGATTTAAAAGAAGCTGACAGTCATCAGGACATTGGTAATAAAGTTGCCTGGTAAGAAGATAGGACTTCACTTGGTGAGAAAATTGTACATAGAACCAACCCCAAAGAAATGTAGTCAAGGCTTAAGGAACAAGCAGAAAGTAAGGAAAGATGCTTGAAAGGTGGAAGGCAAACTGTGTGTGATGTCACAGGAGCCCAGCATTTCAAGGAAACAGTTGGGATGGGATGAATTAGCAATGTGTAATGCCAAGAGAGTGTTTAGTGGAATTTATTTGGTACCCTTTTAAGTTCTGTGGTGGGGGTAGGGATCAGAAACATAGCCTGTTAGCTTTACCTTCCTCCATATGAAGCACAGCCTAAGGAAACAAAAAGACTGATAAGCTTTGAGAATAGCTCTTAGCAAGTAGACTGGCTGTAGCAGCAGTATATAAACATGCTCTTTAACATCGCTCTTCGTCCTTGGTGAGGACACATTTGTCTTTCCATCTTAAATGAGCATTAGCCCAACTATGTAGATTTCTAGTTTGTCCATTCCTCCTCCTCCTCCTCATCCTTCCAAGTCAGGGTCTCACCACTTAGCCTAGACTGGCTGAGGACTTCAACTTCCTACTGTAGCCTCCTGAATGCTGGGATTATAGGTGCCTAGAGTGCACCCAAATTTTTAGTACTTTCTGACTAAGAACATTATAATGTGACTGCTTCTGATTGAATTGTTTGCAAATTTTTTGGTGACTTTTTCAGATTTTCCTTTTGCTGCTTCTTAGGTCTAGGGAAAGACACTCATTTTGTTAGTAATGCCAGGAAGCAGGCAGTTTCCATGGTAACCGACAGGCTGAGTTTACTGTGGAAATTTCCGGAATTAACAGTGCTAGCTGCATTGCAGAAGGATGCATAGAGCAGTATTCATCTGAAGAGCTTCACAGCATATGCAGGAAGGAGCAGTTGCTGTGGATCAGGATATGTGCATGTTTATTTTATTTTATTGACATGAGAGAGAGAGTGTGTGTGTGTATGTGTGTGTATGGCCTCTTCTCATCTCTATGTGTGTGTGTGTGTGCACGCTTGCTGATAATAAAACATTTGAGGCATTTTGTACATTCTGGCTCGGTAACCTGGAGCTTGCAACAACAAAAATGAAAAAGTGCTTTGGAAAAGAGGATCTACCTGGTGCCATGGGGAGAGAATTAGGTAAGTCATCTCTTCGAGGAGTGGTGAGGAACCGGGGAAGCGTGCTTCAGTAGACGGAAAAGGCTCTTAGGGAAGGTGGGCCTAGACAGAGGTGGGTTTTGCATTTTAAAGGAAGCATCATAATATTTGAAAAATCAGGTTTCTATTTTGAGTAAGAAATTCATCAAGGTAATTATTATCACCTGCTGAAAGACAGTAGCTAGAAGAGGTGCCCAACACACTAATAAGGAGATCTCCTGCCTTCTTAGTGCCTTAACTAAATGATAAGAAAGCCTGGGAAAGACTAGCATCCTTAATCCTGTTGATGTGGGAGCAAGATCTTTGAGAAAAAAACTCAAAATGCAGTTTGAGATTAAATTCTGGAAATAAATCTGAAGGATCTGAGTAGATAATTAGGAGGTTTTTTATGATATAAAATTAGAAATTTCAAAGACAAAAGAGATCTAGGAAAAACTTAAATGATAACCAGACAGCATTCACCTCATGTGCTCTGAATCCTCAAGGAACTACCTTCTGGTTCTGTACAGAAAAGTTTAAGAATCATAATGCATTCTTATGTTTGTTATAACTAATTGTGACAGACTTGGTACCTTAAAGCCATAGTAATTTATTCTCTGACAGTACCTGAGGCCAGAAATGAAAAATAAGTGTATTGGTTGGGCTGTGCTTCTCAGGCAGGCTCTAGAGAAGGCTCCTTCCCTCTCTTTGGTAGTTCCAAGCTTTTCTGGCCTTGTCTCAGATGAGCTATAATTAATCTCTGCCTTTATTTTTATTTTATCACCTTTTGTTTCTCTCTCTTTTTTTAAGGAAAGTCAGGTTTGAAATGTCTCAAAAGTCATACATGCATATGACTAGCAAGATTCTAGGATTTTTTTCTTTGTCTGTTTCATTTTAAGACAGGGTCTTACCACATGATTCAGGTTGGCCTGGAACTTGTTACATAGATCAGACTGGTCTTAAGCTCATAGATCCTCTGTCCGCCTAGTACACCTTAAAAGTGTATGCCACCACACCCAGTGATTCTGCTTTAGATTTGTAAAGATAAGGTTACATTCTGGGGTTCTGGATAGACATGTGCTTGGGGAGTATGGGAGATTATTGAACTGGGTTTTGTTTTCTTAAACCACATTCTGTGTTAAGGCTAGTCAGTTCCTGGCCAGTTTCCTTTAGACACCTGTGAAGAATATACTCTGCAGGAGACTTGAACTATTGGGAAAGATACAGAACCTACTCTTTAAGTATGGGGCCATATAAATCATAGAGTATGGCCTTGTGGTATGAACAGCAGTGAAGATGACATGAGCACTAGATGCTCTAGAGAGAACCAGAATTCACAAGGGACTTGGGAAGACAGTGCCAGAATCTTCTTATGGCCTCTTCTCATCTCAATGTCTTTCTTCAGCTCTCAGCTCTCAAACTCCAAATAATAACAAACACATTTGGAGTCTTAATGAAAAATGATTGGAACCAAAGCAAGAATCATAGTTATGAGGGATGAGACTCATGGCTATGCCACTGGAAACAAACTGATTCAGAAGAAGCACCAAGTAAGCAAATGGTAGATGGCACTGTCAAAGGAACACACCAGTGCAAGAGCCTGAGGCTTGACTTTTGCTAAGGTGTCTGTACTGTGGGAATGTCTAAGTAACCAACCTAGGTTGGGTGGTCTGCAATGCTTCTTTCTTCCTATATTCATGAGCCATAGTCAGGATAATGATGTCTGCCTCTTTGTCCCTGAAAATTTCAATCACTATATTTGAATGCATGTTTGAAAAGGGATGAATATATATGGTGAAGAATCAAGCTAGGGTTTCAGTGTGGATACTGTCCGAGACAGAAAAGCCCTTTGTATTTTAATTTGATGGGTTAATCCTTATAGATTTATCTGAATGCTTTAAAATAAAACCCCTGATAAAGACACTGAGGAGATGATCATAAGAATTAGGTTATCATAATCATTTATGATTAGCAGTAGACACAAATTAGGATTTACTACAAGTAGGAACTAAATGACCACCTCATGCTTTTTGATAATGTTGCTAGGATTATAGATCAAATATCTGCTAAGGACTAATGTTCAGATTCCATTCATAGATGCAGTGGAGAAACACGAAGGCCAGTCTAGGATTTCCAGGAAGAGTTTCCCAGATAGAAAAGACCAAATGAAGTCTTTTGTAGTTGAATTATTTATTCTATAAATGTGTTCATATTGGATGCCAAGTTTAGATGGTAGGAGGCCCTGGGAATATATATTTTTTTAATTTATTAAAATATTTGTAATATGGTTGAATTGTATGTTTAAGCCTAAATGGTTTTCTAGAATATAAAAGTTCGTATAAATCCAGTAACAGTTTTATTTATTGGAATCATGAGTATGTGGTAAGAAATATTGTAAGAAAATAGAATGAAGTCATGCTTATCATATAGTCTGGATTAGATTAAGCTGTTTTATCACAGATCACAACTATGCCGAGCTCTTTAATCCTCCTGGAACAGGTCTTGCTCTCTGTCCCAGGTTGGGCTGGAATCTCTAATCCTCCTGTCTCAGCCCCCTGGATGCTGACTTACAGGTGTGTACCCACATCTCATGCTGACCTCTCATTGACAGCTTATTATGATGCTACAAAATAAAAGTTCTATCCAGGTTTTCTCCTCAAGTACCTGTGAGAGGGTGGCCCACTCTGCCCTTTCTCAAGTTCCCTTTTATCCTTTTCTACAGACAGAAAAATAACAGTTCTTTTCTTCAAAGGGGAGAAATGGATGGAGGCACAGCTTATCTGGGAAATGGGGTCATCATGAGTAAAGCATTGTGGGTGGAAGTAGAAGATTGCAATGGCAGTAATTTATGGTCGTTTATGCTTTAGCATCCTCTGCTGTCACTTCAGAGTTTATTAGTAAGGGACCAGGAGACTAGAGGTGGGAGAGTTTGCACAGGAGCAGTGACTATTCTTGTTACTACACTAGGCCCTGGTGTCTCACCAGCTTGTGTCATTCCTTTCGTGCACTGGTATTTCCATACCAGGGGAAGGGCTGCGTGTCTATGAAGTGCTTTTCTATGTGTACCCTGCCTTGTTAATTCTTTTTGCCTTCGTCTACCTACACTCCCAGATCCATGTCCTCAACACACAGATATTGCCGAGCCTTTCTGGGTCTCCTTTCCCTGCAGTGGTTTTAGTGTTCCAAGTAGCAGCTAAGGACAGTGACGGTTTTTGTCTCTCAGGGCCCACCATCATCCGTGTCTGATGCCTCGGGTCTCTCCTGTTGTGAGAGTCATTCTTCTCATCATATATTCTGTTATGGGAAACGTGGGCTACACTAACACAGATGGGGACAGGACTTGCAGGGGCACATAGAAAACATCTTGGCAGCTCTTTGAAAGATTATCTCTCAGTAACATCTCTCAGGATTCAAAATACTTTTATTCCCCCACCCCGAGCAGTAACTAGTTTTCTTCATAATGTTAAAAAAAAAAAAAAAAAAAAAAAAAAAGATTTTTTAGGGGTTGAAGAGATGGCTCAGTGGTTAGCAGCACTTGTTGCTCTTGCAGAGGACCTGGGTTAAATTCCCATTCTTACATGGTAGCTCATAACTTCATAATTCTAGTTTTAGAGAATCTGACACCCTCATCTCGCCTCTGTGAACACTAGACATGCTTGTTGTACACATACATACATGCAGGCAAAGCCCTCATTTATAAAAAATAATATAAACATTTTTAAAGAAATGTAACATAAAAAATGAGACTGAAAAATCAAAATGTGAGACTAGGTTTGGATGAATGAGCAGCAACATTAACAAACAGAATGTCAAATGAAGACTGATTCCTAAGAACCTGGAAACACAGTGGTATATTTAGAGTTACATACAGCATACACACATACACAGCAGACACCAAGAACTAGTGGGAAATAATTGATTTCAAAATATAAATAACTGAATTTTTCTCAAAGCCTACAGATTTAAAAAACAAAGAACTGTAACATTATGTTACAGAACATTAATCAAACCAAACCCTGAGAAAAGTTGTATTTCTTTGTTTGCTTGTTTGTTTTTTGAGACAAGGTTTCTCTCAGCTGTCCTGGATGAAACTGTCTAGACTAGTTCAAGCAAGACTGGTTGTGAACTCACAGAGATTTAGATTTGCCTGCTCTGCCTTCCAAGTGCTGGAAATAAAGGCATACAGTACTACCGCCCTGCAAAAAGTTATATTTCTGTCCCACGAGTCTAATAAAGGTTCCCAGGGATATCTATATAGGTGGGTAGATTTCATGTTGTTTTCTATGTAGATGGGTAGACTTCACATTACTTGTTTTGTTTTAAATACAGTAACACAACCAAGACAGACAGCTCCAGCCACACTTGGAAATCTATAACTGCCCTCTAGTACTGATGTCTACTTTGCAAACTCAGCAGCAAGATAGGTTTCTGAGACATTCCTGTCTAATTAGACATCCTAAGCCAACATCCTTGACAAGGCTATAGAGGTAGGGACAAGGAAAACCTCACTCACAATTCAAAAACAAAACATTTTCTGTTTGTGTCTTTTTTATACAATATGCATAAATAGGAAAAACTAGTTTACAAATTCCACTAAATATTTTAACATAGCAGTCATTAAATAGTCACCTCATTTTGGTCAGGACTGCACAGAGTACTTTCATGGACTTGATAGAAATAACAATGCCCACCAGTGAAGAGCACACTTTGCCTTGCATTCTAATTTGAAACAATACTAAGATTAAGTAACTTACTCCCTCTTTTTTGAAACTGGGTTTATATAGACTGAGTTGGTTTCAGACTCTTGCCCCAGCCCCATAGGTATTGGGGTTTCAGGCGTATACTACCAGTGCTGGCTCTAGACTCTAATTGCACTTTACATGGTCACTGGTGCACTCGAACAATCCTATGCTTGTTGATTGATAAGTATTTCTTGTTCTGTTATCTGCCTGAAAGAACATCTGAAACCTGCTAGTCCAGCTCTCTGTTTTGTCATTTGTGCTTTACCTAACAAATTCTTTATCTAGACCCATAAATCCTGCCCATTATAAATGTTTCACTGATTGTTTTCTCTCCCTCCCTTGAGAATCACTGGTGGAGAAAATAACATTAGGGACTTAATTAGTTGAGAGTAAATTTGTGTGCACATAAGCGTCAAGTACTGAGACAGTGGCAGTTTCCTCCCCCCTTTCCATAGATTGATCTAGTGTAGGCTAGGGCTCCTGTAGTGTTGTCACATGGAGTGACAAGGTGGAGGGAGCAGTTGCATCAACTCCTTTTAAGTGCTGTGCTCCTTCCTCTTTACCACTTTTAACTGCCAGCGTTGTTGGCATCTTAGACTGGCCTGCTAAGAAACTGAAACCAAACCAGATTTCACACTTGTGGAGGGTGGAGAGTCCAAGGTCAAGTTACTGCAAGATAGTCCACTCTGGGGTCTCTTCCCAGGGCTTCCAGGTGGCACCACCTCCTTGGCTGTTCATAGGACAACCTCTTTTCTGCCTATGAGAATGAAGCGAGTGGGCTAGTGTCTTCTTATGAGAACCAATCTTGTTGGAATAGGCCCCACCCTTAGAACATTCCTTTAACCTTGGTTGTTACTTTATAGACTTTATCTTCAATACAATCACACCAAGGATTTTTTTGGTATGTGGGGTTGGAGAGAGAACACAATTTCATTCATAAGCAGTTGGGATATACAGCATTACCATCTCATGTAAGAAGGATGGAGAGGACAATCGATGCTGGGCAGCATGGTGGTTTCATCTGCCACATACTCTTACCCAGCTTGGCAATAAAGAGCTTCCAGTTGGGTTGTTCATGGATTGTTCACTGAAGGCAGCTGAGGGTGATTTGTAGAAAACCTTGAACAGAACACGAAGGGTATTAGAGAGAGATTTTGATAAAACAGGTTAGTTTTGTTTTGTGTTCTCAAGAAAGGAATTATCTCAGAGTCGGGGATTATCTATTCCTCTTCAAGAGTGTAGCCGTAAGAGTATATAAATTTAACATTTTCTGTGGGGTTTTATTCTTATCATTTTGTCTGCATGTGTGCGTGTGTGCGTGCGTGCGTGTGTGTATGTGTGTGTGTGTGTGTGTGTATGTTCATGTGTTCATGTACACATGCTTTTTGAGATCAGAGCACAAGCTGTGGGAGTCATTTTTTTCCATCCTGTGTGTGATCTAGGGATTGAGCCAGTGTAGTTGGGTTTAGCAGCAAATGTTTTTACCCCTGGAACCTTAGTGCTGGCCCCCTTGCCAGGCCTCCCAGTAGATGTGCTTTCTATTGTTTGTAAGCTTTTTCCTCCCTATGCTCCTGACTTACTGCTGTTCTATTACTGTGAGGAAGCACGATGACCATGACAATTAATAGAACAAAACGTTTAACTGATGACTTGCTTACAGTTTCAGAGGGTCAGTTCATGTTCATCATGGTGAGGAGTATGGAGGCAGGCATGGTGCTAGAACAGTAGCTAAGGGTTTCCTTACATCCTCATCCACAGGCAGAAGACAGAGAAAGACTGGGCCTGGTTTGGGCTTTTGAAACCTCTCTCATAGTGATGTGCCTCCTCCAACAAGGCCACACTTATTTCAATAAGGCCTCACCTCCTAACCCTTTTCAGAAAAAGTCCCAACAACTGGGAATCAGACAGCAAATATAGATGCCTATGGAGGTATTTCATTCAAACTATCACAGCCTCTAAAGTAGTTTAGGGTAGAAACTGTCTAACAACTAGAGTTCATGGTTGGGTTCAGGCAAGTTTCCTAAGCTAGTGCTATGCTTATTATGCTTTGGAAGTCATTGAGATTGGGCTTTTGAAGTGGAAGCTGCTAAAGGCTTAATTTTTCTGGAAAGGTTGTTGGCCCAGTATGAATGAAGGCTGTGGAAACATGATGTGATGATGTCATAACCATGAAATGTTCTCTGTGATTTTGTAGTATATTTAAAAAGTTGTATATCTGGTGGCTTACTCAATTTTGGGCATTTTATTAGCTCAATAAGATATTTTGTATCTCTTAGCTATTTAACTTTTCACTTTCGAAAATAAAATAGGGGTTAATCTCAAAACTGTAAAGCTGACTAAGTGAGGTAAATATTATCAGAGAGATTTAATAATGCTAAAATTTGCACTTAAAATTATAGAGCATTACGCCTGTTAATATTTCTTGCTTTTATATAAGAGTAGTGCATTCATTTCCATTCTCAAGAATTGTAGCATATGCATGTGACATAATACAATCATGACGTGATATCCCATGATCTCTACCAAATTCTGTTGGTTCAGAGCAAGTCACAGATTAGCCCCTCCAAAAATAGAAACCTGAAAACAGCTTGAGGCCAGAAGGGGAAAGGTGTTGAAAACCATGTGGCCCTCATATTAGCAAATATTTAAAATATTTCTTTCAATTTACAAGTAATTTCAGTTAACTTTTTACAGCTACCTTTACTGTTAGGCCAGTGCTGTGCTTCATCAATGATTAAAATAAGCTATAGAGCCATGGAGCTGGTGTTACCAATAATTATAGAGCAATGGTCATTTCATTATAAATAGAATTTCTTTATGTTAGAGTATTTCCTGGCTTATTCTGTCTACTTCAGAAGAAGAGTCCTGAGAAAAATCTCTTTGTTATCGCCTGAATATAATTTTTTATCTTCAGTGATGAGTGCTGGTTTCACCGGGATTGAAGTGATCACTTGGCCAGAATGCTGGGCTTCTTCACTAAAAGCTAGCCTTGCCAAGGCAGGTGTGGAAGTGAAAAGCACTTGTGTGAGTGGAAGCTACTGATTTGGGACTCAAGGAGACCCCCTCATTTGGAACACGGCTTCCCTAAGTTATTTAGATAAAAATAAACAAAGCTTTTTACTATATATCCTTGAATCTTGTTTATTATCAACATTTGTCAATATAACCATTTTGGAAAAGAGATTTTTAGCATTCTAAAAATCTAAATTTTTTTGAGGCCCTTAGAAATAGGCACAGGAAACAATTTCCACAAAATGTAGGAGACATTCCAGAGTTCTGTAAGAGCACAATAGCCAACTAAGTGTGTAAACCTTCTTTGCTCATATCACAAGGCTAGACTTTGAAACAGGTTCTGATAATTTAGTATGAAATTGAAAACTAGTTAGTTGATACTCAGTGGTCTGTTATATGTGTTGCACTTTCTAGGTAGGCATAGCTTGTTCTCACATCTGGGGAGAGGTAGGGAAGAAATAAACTGTGGTTTCTGTGATAGGATTTGGGTGTGGTATTTAAGGCAGTGTGATCTCTGCTTTTTCTAGTAGCAAACTCCACTTTTCATTCAGCCCATTACTTCTGCTGTTGAACAGAAGTTGAAAGGCTTGAATAAGACAGCGCAGACTTCCTTTTAGTTAGCTGACACTTTATCTGTTCCCTACTTAGGATGATGTAAGCAGAACAGGACAGTACATTAAAGTACTCATTCTCACATGTTGCTAAACCACTGGGAATACTTAGAAATGCCACTTCCAACTTATCCCATATACTCTGCTTTAACTCCTACAGGCTGTTTCTTAGGCTTTGGAGTTTAGAACAGTAATAGGTCAGGCTATTCTCAGGTATAGCAAATTTTCTAAACAGCTTTACCAGGTAGAGAGTGTGATAGGGTAAGCATTTCGTAGAAATGAATCTCAACTCTGTGGCTCTTGCTTGGTAATACAGCATTGTAGGCTCAAAAAGGGTCTACTATTGAGTAATCAAAACTGGTACACAGTGTTTGTTTCATCAGCAAAATGAGATTGGATTATATGAATGTCTTAAAGGTGTGCCTTCTGAATACCTAAATGTATTTTGCCAAAATTCAGTGTATAAAAAGCAAGATGATGCAGACTGCTCCAGAACTGGAGATCATGCTGCTTGTGTCCTTGTGAGCTAATGAACTTTCCCACACCGTACTCAGTGCTAGCTAAAAGAAAAAAAGTTAAAACCTATTTAAAATGTGGAAAAATTGCTTCCCAATATTTTAACAGAGAGAGACTGAGAACACACAGCATTGAGTCATCAGGAAAACTGAAGATCTCCCCTGAACAACACTGGGATTTCACTGCAGAGGACTTGAAAGACCTTGGAGAAATTGGACGAGGAGCTTATGGTTCTGTCAACAAAATGGTCCACAAACCAAGTGGGCAGATAATGGCAGTTAAAGTAGGTGATGCCATGATTACTTTTGGTACTTTAATCCATTAGCTAAAATTCTGTGGTGCAGCAACACCACTGCTCTGTTCTTATCTTTGTGGTAATAATGGGTGTTAAAAATTCTGTCTTTGCTTTTCCTGAGGGTGTTCTGTGTAGAGGTTGTCTTACTGATTGTGTGTTTTCTTACTCTGGAATGTGAATGTGTGAAGCGTGTGTGTTCATTGCATTTTGCCATGATGCATTAACAGGTTTTAAACTTCTGGCCCCTTCACTGCCAAGGTGAGTTCAGGCTGGGCCACTGCACCCCTGGGAGCAGGGCAGTGCTGCTCTGAGCCAGGCCAGGCGGGAGCTGGAGGAAGAAGCAGCACACTGGGCTGGGCAAGGTGCGGGGCTAGGGCTAACAGCAGTCTTACTGAAGGTTTCCTGGAAACCACACACATGCTGTTGCCACTAACCTCAACCTTACTCGGTCCTGACCGGCTCGGCTTCTGTTGGTTTATTCCATCCCTACTCAGTACTGCCCTGTTCCCTGGTTTAAAAGTTGTATATAAATGCCAACCTTGTGATAATACTGTCACACTCTGTCCTTATTGTGTTTTGTCATTTAATTTGTTCATTTACCTCCTTCCCCTAAAAAGGCCATAAGTAGAAATTTGGTCTAGAAGCCATACCCAGCAGACCTATGTGTACCTATGATGAACTGTGTCTGTCTCACTCTTAAGGGTTTGCACAACTGTACTTTGTTCAGATGTTTAAAAAGTATAGTGTTCTGTTTAAGATATCCAAGGCACACCAGCAATTTGGGGGCGGTTTTAAAAGAAGAAACAAGATGTGGCCATTTTCTCACTAAACTTAAAATATCTGAGAACAAATACCATCTCAGTTTATAACAGTTGAGAGTGGCTTTGCAGGTAGTCTATTTTTGTTAATCTCTGTTTTTAGGAGGTGACACTGGGGAGTGGGTCTGTCTCACAGTACTTTAATGCTCTCAGGCCTGTTTCAGTAGCAACTTCTTGATAGTGTTTACTCCAGTGCTCAGTGTTTTATTGATGCTGGCTCACATCAGGAGAATGTTAAATTAGGATTGAGGAAATATTTTATTGTTCTCACTAGTTTCTTATTTTTGACCATATTTTTACAATGTGGAGAGAAAAGTGCTTTTGGTAGGAAGTATGTACATTCATGAAATTTTGCATACAGCCCAAAGACCTAAAAATGCAGACTGAGACCTCTGCTCTAGAGTATCCATCAAAACAAAATATTTCTTAGAATGATTTCTGTATTTTTATCTTGTACTCCTGCAGTGTAAGGAGAAAGAAAGTCAATTATTTAGATGCTTCTAGTGAATGTCATGTTGTCCTTATGTTCTTGTACTGTGTGCATGTAGCATCCAGCTCAGTCGATGAGATCTTAAGGGAAGGCTTCATGGATAGCTCAAGCTCTAAACTTGCCTTTCAAATACAAGGCCAGGTAATTTTAAATATTATTACTGACTTTTTCTTAGTAGTGAATGTACTTTATTTGTGGTGATCAACACCATATGTTATTTAGTAATGTGGATAAGCTTTAAAATGAGTAAAGACTTTAAAAGAAAAAGCACTTCATTTTGACATTTCTCAGTAATTAATTTGATTATATTTGGAATTGTATAATGGTCACCCAAGTTCTAAGAGTGACAATATTGAATTACTGTTCAACACTCATAATAGATATTATTATAATACCAGTGACTGTTTTGAGGTTTCCATTGGAGTGTTACTATGAACTCCAACTCTTAGGAGGTGCTCAGAGACAGTTATGGAACCTACACACTCATTACTGTCAAATGTACACTTCCTAGCTTAATTGTTTCTGTTACTCCCTTAAGTAATTGAGTACACACAGTAGTTTGGTACATGAGAGGATAACAGTAAGGCATAAGTTGACATTGTCATTGGGCTCCATGACATCATTAATACTGAAAAAAAAAATAAGTTCAATGTATATTAATTTGATTCTAGTTGATGAATGATAGATGTCCCCACTATAGAATTTTAAACATATTTACTGTTGATTTCTTTAGAGAGTCTTTTGTCACACATCATCATGTAGACACACAGACCACCCTGACAAGCATAATTATAAGGAAGTGATAAGTGGTTTAAGGACGAGTTAGATTTGGTGGTATATGTAAAGAGAGATCACCACACTTGGAGTAGCTGTACAGAAGTGAGCTGAAATTTCTTTTAAGATTATGAATTTTCCTTGTGAGAATACCTTTTCCCAGATTGATTTTGCTGTGTATAAGAAATAGTTGAAAGGTGTCTTCTTAATTACCTGAAATAATTGTCTCAAAGACTTAAATCTGAAAATTGACTACGGTATAATAAATCAAATTCAACAAGGAACATGTAAAATGTGTCTGTAGAGTTCCTGATGTGTTAGCAGAAAGATGTGGACAGTTTTAATCTCAAAGATTTAATTGCATGCACTGGGCAAAGAGCTATTGCTCATTACTGAATGTGAGTAATACTATTGGCCTGTCAGCCCATGCCAGGATAGCCATAGCTTCCTAGAGAGAAGTCATTGTTGGCAATAAAGTCTCCTCAAGTGTTGTTAAAAAAAAAAAAAGAGCAACTGTCAAATCTTGACTTTAATCAGTGTTTTCTACAAATGACATTTATTTAATGTCTCATTAAAATTTTAAATTAAAAAATCTAGAACACATCCATAAAAACAAAATCCTCTCCCCTTCCAACATACACACATGTACACACACAAACAGTACAGTGCTTAAATCATTTAAATATCAGTTACTTTAAATTTATCATTTCTTGATGGTGGACACAAGCTAGTTTTTTGAAATATATAGCACATTTTCTATTAAGATGTTAATTTCTATACAATAAAATAGCATATTAGAAGTTTCAACTATCGTAATAACTATTGATTAATCTTTATAGTTCTCTCTTGTCCCCACTGCCCGAGTGTCCACTACTGTGTTCTCAGCTTCCGAGAGAAGTGTTTTTCAAGCTCCACAAATGAAACTGTGAAGCTTGCCTGTATACCTGGCTGGCTTACAGCTCCAACAATGCTTTTTATGACCAGGACTCTGGTTTTTTGTTTGTTTGTTTTAAATGGATGAGTTGTATTCCACTGTGTGACCACACTACATTCTTTTTATCTACTTCTTAGCTGGTGGATGTGCAAGTTATTTTTGTTTGTGGCTGTTGTGAACAGCACTGCAGTGAATTTTGAGGTTACTGGCCTATTTTTCTTGATGGCAGGGTAATCATGAAATGAAATGAACAAGAAATCACAGTCCTCTAAATAAAGAAGGTTTCTGTGCATAGCTATCCACAAGGGTGGTTGTAATAGGTAGCTCTCAGGGTTTGAACCCAATCTATGAAGAAGTTATTAGGGTTAGAGAAATTAAGGTCTGGGGGAAACACCCAGCAGCGTCAAGATGTAGGTAAGTCAGAGTCACAGAGAAGATAGCTCTTGGGATGTGGGAGGAGATGAAAAAGAACCAGTAAGGTGTCACACAGTGACTCAGATTCATGGCCTGACACCTGTGTACTGTGAATAGCACCAACTGCTAACTATGTGAAGGAAGACGGACGTGAATCATCCATTTAGGTCTTCCCACAGTAAGTCCTGCATGCCCAGAGAGTATGGGTATTATGATGATGTCTCAGCTGTCTGCTTGGGGAGCTACCTAGGCTAATGAGAAAATCAGGCTAGTTGTCTAAGTTGAATTTTGTATCAGACTGCAAATGGTGTGATAGTGTGTGTTAGGGCTTCAGGAATTTTCTCTTTTTTTTTTTTTTGATCATCTGCCTAATTTGTCTCATTTTTCCCTACTCTCCACTCTGATCCTTTACTTTTTTTGTCTTATTTATTTTTAGTTCAGGACTGGCCACTTGATCTTTGATATTTTGAGTTTTATTTCAGTATTCTTAAACTAGAACGTAGGTGCTTAGTGGGACAGATAAATTTCCTCTGCCAACACTATCAGCAGCCCCACAGTTCAGCCCTTCCCTACCATCTGCTGGTTAGACATGTCTGTCCTTAGTGCAGATGGTACAGGTGTGGTATTGTGTAATTTTTCCTGGGAGATGTAAACAAACATTTACCTGAAGTAGGGCACCAATGGCAGACCAAAGAAAGGATCCTCCCCAAGCCTAGCTTAATGGGATAGTGTATTTATTAGAGTACTTACGGGGACATATTAGATGAGAGATCACTTAAGGAGTAGGAGGACTTGGGCAGTTGTATTAGAGAAAAGCCCTACCCTAGCTGTAGTAGGAGGTTTCTGGCCCGGACTTTCGGGCCTAACCTCAACATTTAGGACCCACAGACCTGCAGACCCACAGACCCACAGTCCCACAGTTCCACAGAGACACAGATGCTTTCAATAGTTTTGGGCTGATCAGCCTCAGGCCCAGGCATATCACTTGCTAGCTCTCTACCCTTCATCTAACCCATGTCTCTTGTTCAGCCATGCGGCTGGGTACCTTTCCTTAGAGCAGCATAGTTATCCTCTGCTTCTTCCGGCTTCTCTCTGGCATTTTGCCCTGTGCTTCCTGTTCTCAGAGTTTTACTTAGTCTGGTAGCCCCGCCCATACTTCCTGCCTGCCTTTGGCCAATCAGCGCATTTTATTAAACCAGTGGGTAGGATAATTATTTACAATGAAACAACATAGTCTCCCACACTAGCACTTTGTAAAATTGCATCTCTGGTGTTCTCTGTCTATCTTTCAGGCAGCTCAGCCTGCTGTGGAGGGTAGTTGTTACTGTTTATGTATTCCCAGGGCTGTGTGAGTCTAAGTTTCAAGAGTTTCTGGACCTTTTGCATTTCATTTGTTTCCTGAGTCTTAGCTTGCCTTCTTTCTCCCAGTTGGAAGTACTTCAGTTTGAAAGAAAGAGCTACACATTGTTCTACCTCTTCCTACAGCTTAGGGTTTTTGTTTCCTACTGCCTCCTCCAAGTTCTCTGAGACACGGAGGGGTACTGGGTATATCTGATTATTTTCTCCCATCTATCACTGAACATTGGGCTTCCGTGCTACAGCAACAATCATCTACTCTCATAAGCTTGACTGGCTACGTACGAATCTGCATTAAGCTCTGCTCATTGCAAGAAAGAAGTTTTTCTTCCTGAGTTACCTAGGCTGAAGACAGCAGTAACCTGTGGTTGTACATATAAACATGAAGAAGGAAATTGAATAGGTATATCATATCTGTTTAACCAAACAATAATTTTGTTTTGTTTCCCCCACTTGGACCTATTACTGCCTTGCTATGGGATTTCACCTTGGAATATAGTAGCAGAGACAAGTTTCCTCTGGTGTAAAAGGCCTTAAATCCAGTCAGAAGGCAGTTGATTGCACCCATAACAGTTGATTGCACCCATAACAGTTGTGCAATGCACTATTACTCCAGTTAGCACATCCTACCTGGCACAGTCCATAACTGAGCAGCGCTGTCAGTGATAGCCCCTAGCAACCTCCATCGTGCCTTCTTGTGCAGCAGAAGTCAGCCAGCAGAGAAGGGACTTCAGTACAGTCCATGTCTGAGTCAACACCTGTGCTATCTATCAACCTGTGCTGTCATCAGCATGAGGTTTGACTTCTAGCTCTGACATAACCACTAACAGTGGCAAGAGATTTCATAGTTGATGGGGCCTAGGGTCTCCCTGGCTAATAGCTGACAAAGAAATACAACTGCTGGGACTGAGTTTTTTCACCCAGTAACTTGTGACTCCAAGAGTGCCATTTTCCACTTAACAAGGGACTTTCATGTTAAACTCCTTAACTACTCTTGCAGATGCTTTGAAGGGACTCAAGGTAGCATTATATAAATGAGCCATTTTACAGAGGGTACACAGGATCCCTGAAAGCATACTGTCTATTCCAAGCAAGTACCAGTTCTTGGATGGCTAAGAATATTTCAAAAGAGAGAAAGAAAGATTATTCAAGGTTTAGTACAGCATGAAAAGATCTTATCACTTCTGTCTTTCTTTAGGAGAGCATATTGGGTAGGTGAGATGTCTCAGCAGTAAAAGCCCTTGCTTCCAGCCTGATAGCCTTAGTTTATTCAGTCCCTGGGTCAAACATGGTGGAAGGAGAGAACCAATTCCCAACAATTGTCCTCTGACTTCTGTACGTACAAATGCCCCCCAATATAATTAGAAAATATAAAAATATAATTGTCAACATTGGGTATTGCTGTGTAGATAAGAAACACCACCTATCTGGCACTCTGATCCATCCTTTTCCTTGAGTCATTTACTGACCCATTCTGAGATGCTGTGCTTTACTCCACCTTGATGGCCTCTCTATAGGACCAACTTACTTTGGTGAACCTGAGAATATGATTGGCCATATTTGTGTCTGTCACTGGCGCTGGTGCCTCAGTTCTGACAAGCTCTGGGTGACCCTTGTAAAACATCAGCTACATCTGGCTGCTGAAAGGGTGCCAAGCCACTGAAACAGTATTCACTCCTAGAATTGCATGGCTTTTCCTGGGGAAAAGGGAACAGTTTTTCATCCCAGATAGGACACCAGCAGCAGACCAGAGAAACAGTTTCACAAAAGTGTAGCTTGGTGAACTACTGAGTTCATTAGGGCTGTCTACAGGAACATGGGTAAGGGATTACTTATAGCAGCATTGGTGACTCAGAGGTATCCATACCACTGAAAGCCACACCCAGAGTGGATGATGACTCATGAAAGCTGCATTCCTTGAGTTCTCTGCACAACTTTTAGGTGACAGAGCCAACAGGAGCCTCCTCTCTGGCAGTTATTACTGCTTGTATAACCCTAGGGTAGAAGTGTGTAGGGGTTAAGGGTGGAGCTTATGAATCTTGTGAGCTTCAAGGGCTTCCTGAATCTTGTGAACCTTCTTCTTCCCTCCAGGGGGGATGCTTCAACAGATGGGAAGTCAGGGATGGTAAAAGTACAATTTGATTTGTGTTTCCACCACTTTGGAGACTGTGCCAACACTTCTGTTAAAAGTTCCATCACTGAATGGTTTTGGTGGATATTGATGGCCACTAATTGGTGGGGGAGAGTGTTCATTTTAGTATTTATATTTATATCTTGCATATTCTGAAGGCCCTAATGTGATAGTGACAGAGGTGACTTCACTGGGAAAGTCACCTTTTGATATCATAGAGTGCTTTATTAGGCAATTGAAAGACCATAGTAGCAACATTTGATTTTGTAAATCTGAATGGCATGCAGAATTCGTAGCTGTGTTGCTTGATTCAAGAATGATCTTTATTATCTTATGATCCTTTTATTGGTTAGATCATGTGGCTAAATTTAAAAATCCATGATTGACTGAGCCAATACCTTCCTAGTGTTTCTTAGAGGTGTAGTATTTCCCATGCACAGTACAAATTGAGGCTGCCAAAGACTGGGGAATTCCAGATATGACAAAGCTGCCTCTAGTCAGGCTGGGTTTTGAATTACACCTGCTTTCTTTGTTGTAGCTCCAAGTGAGTGGTTTTCATAGCGTGGGCTCCTTCCTATAAAAGTTTTACATGAAACTTAGTAAATAAAATAGATAAATCAGTAGAGGTTAGAAGTAGCTGAGCATATAATAAAGTGGTAGAATGTGTTTAAGCATGCTGAGGTTCTGGATTCAGTCTTTACCATGAAACAAACAAATGAAAAAGAGAGAAGCTATTGGGACCATGAGGTAAGAAGTCTGAAAGCCCTCAGAATACCAGTTCAAAGGAAATGTGAGAGTTGAAGTAAGCTAGTTTGAACATGCTTGTTGTAGGTGAGTTTTAATCACCCATTGTGTGTTTCAGATCATACTTGAATCTAGTTTTTGAAACTGACCATTGTTTAGTAAATCTTTCTGAGTTGTAACACTGAATTATATCTCAGTTTTCATAGCTATTGGAAGAAATGCTAAGCTTCTTATATCTGCTCTCCAAGGGAACATCTGAACTAACATTTGGTATAGTTGCTGTCTCAAGACCTTATCCCTGGTTGTCCTTTCGGTTGGATCATTGTCTCCTTTAATGTCATAGGTACAGGACTGATAACATGACCTTTAGACTTTAGAAGCTTTCGTGCTTGTCAATATTATGCTGTTTGAATGCACATGGTATGCTTAGCGAAGAAGAGGGCTCTTTATCAAGGCTTATCAAACTTGTTACATTAACTCTGCTTCCTTTGATGGGATATGACATATTCACCCAAGTTCTCACTGCACAGTCAGAATATGTAAAAAGTATCAGGTCCTATTGTCCTCAATGAGAAAAAATGGGAAGTATTAATATTAATTTGTTAATTTGGTGAAGATAAAACTAGTATTTTGTAAATTAATTTAAAAGACTTCTGTGAGTTTCCAGCTAAACTTCACAACCTTTCTTCTGTACTTAGTAACTGCAAATACCCTCATTATAATTTCATATTCAACGAAAACAAATGTATCTTGGATCTGCATTTCATGTTCTCCACACATCCTTCCCTGTTTGTTTGGATGATATTGCCATCTGTTTGTCCTTGTTGGTAATGGCACTAGGAGATGTCTTTGGAATTTAAGCATGTCATCTGTATAGAGACTCTAAAGACGAATTTGTTCCACAGGAATATGAGTCAGTGGAAGACAGAAAAAAAAATTCTTAAGATTTTATGTGGCCCAGAGGAAGGTTGTATGGAGAAGTGGGGCATACAGGGCATCTCCTTTTTTATTTTCTTACTTGAATTTGCGTCTCTAGTTAGTGGCATGTGCTATGGTAGTAGTTTTAGGAGAATGAAGATCTTTGGGTTCCCCCCTCCCTTTGTTTTGTTTCTAAAAGAGCCATAAACAATAGCATTATTCCAAAAGCTAAAGAGTTACAGTTCTAACTTAGATCCTTCCTCTGTGATGATAGTGGAACCATTTGGCATTTCTGATCATACCTACATGCTAATTTTATTGGTGTTTATCTGCTTTAAAGTCTTACCAGGTGCGTAAGTGACCCTGAGTAAAAGTTTGGACAAATAAAATAGTTTTTGCTGCTCCATTGCCACTCCAAGAATATAGTATCTTCACCGAAAAAACCTTGGATATGAAAGTTATAATTTCTTATTATTTTAGATTTTTATTTAAACTATGCTATATTCAGATAGAGTAAAAAGTAGAGATGGTCCAAAGATATTTTTGAATTAGAAAGAGATGTGAATTGCTTTTCAAGAGTAACAGCTACATTTTACCAGGGGCATGTGGTCACTAAACATGGTTAATAAAATAGGGACAGTGAAAAGCTCAAAATGACCATAATAAAGAAAATGGTGATTTTGTGGAATTTTCCTCTATTTGATTGTAAATGAAGTGTCTTTAAATGATGAGATGACTTTGTAAAATGTTTCATGGTCTCTTAATGGACATTTCACCTACTCTCTGAGTAAGAAGAGAAGAGAAGGATAAAGGCTTGTACTGCCCAAGCTAATATCACTCCTGCTTGGCGTCAATTTAACATGTAAATTAGTGAGCATTTCTTAGAAACCAGTACATGAGTTCCCTGGTTCAGCCTCTGAGCATGGTGAGTGTTTCATCTTTGCATTTATGACTTCCTGTGGCTGGGATTAAGGACAGACTGGGAAGGGAAGGAAAGGTTCTTACTGACTTATTCAGCTTTTGGGGGGCTCTGCTCCTCGGTATTAGCCCACATTGGCCTCACTTGTTGCAAATGATGGAAACCTTTCCTACACTACTGTTCTGATTTCTCTTAAGAAAGTGTCCTAGTAGTAACTGTTACTAAAATTGGCTTTATACAGCTCATTTTCCATGGATATTCTCTAACTTGAATTACTTCGATAAGGTCCTGAGAGTCATCAACTTGAATGTACTGTTAATCTAGGCCTATATTTGTAGTTAGTTTTCCTTTGGGAGGACTAGTAGGCCTCTTGAATTGCTTTAGTTTGTAGTGTACACTGAGATAACTTTAGTTATTGAGAACTTTAGTTATTGAACTTGTTCATTCCCAAATCATTCAGGTGAATCCCACAGGGTGAGTACATAAGAAGGTGTTAGTCTAGTGCAGAGTCCCAGGCACACTGGTGTCATGCTGGACCCAGAGCCATCAGTGCTGATGTTCCTTTTGTACAGAAGTGAACTGTGTGCCAAGCCTAGAGCTACCCAGGAACTGTCCCCACGTTCTCGTTAGTAACAATGCTGCTGGAGATTTCAGCTGGGCCTATATGCTTCCTCTCCTTAGCTATGACCAAGTTTTAGCAATCTGCTTCCAGAGTCAGATACTGATGTGAACTGTTGTAGTTTCCACTGTGAGGTTCTTTTCTTAGACTTAGATAAACTTGGTAAAAATGTAAACTTAGAAAACTTAGGAAAACAAAATTTAAAATCATGTTTTCTAAGCATGCCTTTTTGTATATTTACATTTACTGATACACATATGTAGAAAAGATTGAAAAGTAATAATTAGAATTCGTAAACTACTGCATTGGAATCTCAACTAAAGGGTAGTTAGAGGTTTTTATTTCCTCTCTCCCTGTTTTTATTTAATTATCAACTCTTTTTAAATTCTGCTATGTGAAAATAATAAAATTCTTTAAAAAAATTACACTGACTATTTTTACAACCACACATTCAAACTGTATTGTTAATATAGAAATAAATGTTAATTCAAATAATTACTGATTATTAATTATTAATTAAAATTATCCTTGCCATGCTTATGTTTTGGGCAAACACAAATCACATATCTGTTTACCTAGACTTTTAGTAGGTATCCTTTTGCAGCCAGATGTTAATGTTGATTTAGAGGCACAGTCAGTCATTCTCCAACTTTGGAAACGAGAAAATAAGAAAGAAGGAAACTGTTCCCACCTCTAAGGGGGTAGTTGTCTTCTCTGCTGTTTCTCATTCTTACTTTTATCTTTATTTCTATGACAGTGGTGTTCAGTGTATCATTCTAAATTAAAGTCAAGGCATTTTCTTTTGTATGAAACACTGTAGTTAGCAAGGTATGCATTTTAATTAATACAGTTTAAAAGATATATTTGGAGTATATGGGTGGATGCCTGCTGTGGTATCAAAACCTAAAGATGAGGGACCCCCTTTTGTTCTTTAACTGCTTGTTCTCGTGTCACGTGGAATACTCTTTTGTATCTCTGCCTCTGGCTTCTCTTCTGTAAAATGGGCTCAAGAATTTAATTGACTGCCTTCACCCCTTGCAAGAACTTGAGGACAGATACCTTGAAGTCTTGGAAGACAAAATGCTACCTTGTATATTTTTTGATACTAACTTACCTTGTAAGTATGTGCTTTGTGTTGTGTGCAGTGACATTGTGAACTTTTTTTTATGAGAATAAAAGTTCTTTGCATGCTTTAATGTTAAACTGTACTTTCATCATTAATGTTTTATATTTTCTGAACTTGTTTCTGTTCAATCTTTCTAGTGCAGTAGGGAACATTTATCTGAAGCCTATGTATTTTATAGTGTTCTGCTTGGGAGGTGGAGTATAGATGTTTTCTGACAGTCTTAGAAATGTGTAGAGTTAAACAGTTTGGTTAGGACTCTGCTCCAGGTCTGCGGTGACAGAGGACTGTCTTTTTCAGCTTAGGAGCAGGCAAAAGGAGCCCTCCGTTTCTCTATCTTAGGGTTTCCCCACAGATTTCTGCTGACCTGTATGCCAAACCACTAATAGAAAGCCAGGGAGAGCTTCCTGTTTTTAATGTAGAGGAAGTTCAGTGAAGGAAGACCCCAATCAGGATTTGATAAGCTTGGATTCTCATCTGTATGCTCCCCATACTGGTCCTCACTTTTTCTGTCCCAGACTGTTTTCCATCACAACTTAGTGAATGAAGTTGCTAGGTAGTTAAGGCTGTTGTTGTATTGGATTCTAGAGCCTATATAATTCTGAGATGATGTTTTAAAATACATGTTGTGAAGCTGCCTATAATTATTCATATGAAAACTTCTATACTCTATGGTTTTCTTTGTATTTGCATGTGGGCACAGTTCTCAGAGCCTAAAAGCATTGTTGTGTAACCCCCACCATCATCAGTGAATATGTGATCCAGAGTCCTGTGCCCTTAAAAGAATTTCTGAGTGCTTTTTGTTGTATGTTCTCTGATCAAACTTACAATTGTAAAGTAAAAGAATCATTACAATTTTCCTGTTTGCTTAATATTGTGAAGTTTGGTAATTTTCAGTGCTATGGTAAAGGTTTTACTCAAATTTCTAAAACTATTCTGTTTGCATGACATCTGTTATCATTCTTTTCCAGAGAATACGGTCAACTGTGGATGAGAAAGAACAAAAACAACTTCTCATGGATTTGGATGTAGTAATGCGGAGTAGTGATTGCCCATACATTGTTCAGTTCTATGGTGCACTCTTCAGAGAGGTACAGATAAACTATCTGGGTTTGTGCTGTTTAATGCATATCTAATTTGGATGAGTAGGAAGATGGCAAGATTAATTCTGATCTTCAGCAAAGTGACCCATTAACAAGTTGTCTTTCATTATTGTAGTATAGAGCCATCCAAGTTAGCCTGTAGCTTGTACTTTCTGCCCAGGATTGCTTTGGCTACTCACTTGTTTGTTTTCGTTATGCTTTTACTAGTTCTAGGGAAGATTCTAGTGAAATGTGGATTCCCATCTTTTTACATTACAAGATGATTATCATCTATACAAATGTGAATAGTTCTGTATATTTGTGGTTGCTGCTTCTGAATCCCATGTGTTCTATTCAGAATGCTTTATTAATATGTTTTCTATTAAGAATGTGATACATCTGTGTGTCAGTACTTCAATGTAGATTTTTAAGAATTATTATGTTTAAATATTTTTGGTTAGTAATGAAATGTAAGTTTAGCTAAAGTTACATCTTCGTATTTTTTATTAAAATTAGAATAAGTTTAGATCATTTTCCCCTTCTCTTCCTCTAGCCCTTTAGGTATATAGCTCATCACACTTTGTTCCTACTTGCCCCACCCACCTACCCTTTTCTCTTTACTCCTCCCTGTCTTAGTTAGCCTTTCCATTGCTGTGAAGAGACGCCATGACCATGGCAACTCTGACAGAGACAGCATTTGATTCAGTCCATTATTATCATGACGGGGGAGTATGCTGGCATGCAGGCAGATGTGGTGTTGGCTACATCTTGACCACAAGGCTGCAGAAAGTGCACTGAGTTTCACACTTAGGGAATCTTGAGTAAATGAGACCTCAAAGCCTGCCCCCACAGTGACACACTTCCTCCAATAAGGCCACACCTTCTAATACTGTCATTTTCTTTGGGGGCCGTTTTCTTTTAAAATACTACAGTCCTTGTTGCTGACCACCTTCCATTTCCTAATGGTCACCTCTTCTGTCTCCGTCAGTGTTTTCGTCTCTCTTACTCACTTTACTTCCTCCTTCAGCCCTCTTTCTCTCCCTCCTCCCCCCCCCCCCCCCCCCGTGTTATATATTATGACTGTGGCAGAAAATATGCTGTATTTGTCTTTCTGAATCTGGCTCATTTTGCTTATTATATTATTATTTCCTGTTTCATCCATTTTCCTGCAAAGGACATAATTTCATTCTTTACAAAAGAATAAAACTCCATTGTGTATGTATGTACCATATTTTAGAAAGGCCATTCATCTGTGTGTGTGTGCGCGCATCCAGGCTGGTTCTGTACTTTGACTCCAGTGAATGTGCTGTCATCTCTGATAGGCTGATTTAGATCTTCAGATGTATGCTTAAGAGTGGTCATAGCTGGATCATATGATGGTTGTACTTTTAATGCTTTGGAGGGACCTCCATACTGATTTCCATAGTGGCCATACAAGTTTATACTCCTACGGGTAGTTTATGGAGTTGCTCTCTTTCTGTGTCTCCATAGGCATCTGTTTTCTTCATGGGACCCATCTTGACAAGGTGACATGCAGTGTCAAAGCAGTTTAATTTGCATTTTCTTGATGGCTAAGTGATTTGAAAACCCTTTTTAAAATGTTTCTTGGCCATTTGTTTTTCTTCCCTTGAGAACTGTCTACTCATTAGTTTGCTTATTGATTGGATGATTGGGTTTATTTTGTTGCATTTAACTTGCAATTCTTTATAGATTCTGGATATTAAGTCCTTGTCAGTGATATCACTGACAAAGACTTTCCTCCATTCCATAGGTAGTTACTGTGCTCCGATCATGGTTTTCTTTGGTGTGTAGAAACTTTTCAGTTGAGTGTAATCCCGTTTGTCCATTCTTAGAATTGTCTACATGCTGCTAGAGTCCTTGTTAAAAAGGCCTTGCCTGTCCCTCTGCTTGGAATGTTCTGCATCTTTTCCTCTAGCAGCTGTAGCTCTTAGATTAAGGTCTTTGTTTTAGTCTATATATATTGGATTTCTCTCTCTCTCTGTATGTGTGTGAGTGAGTGAGTGAGTGAAGGGCAAAAGATAGTGTCCTAGTTTCCTTCTTTTTCATTGAATATCCAGTTTACCAGCACTGTTTGTTGAAGAGGCTTCCTTTGGAACTGTGTTTTGTTTTTGGAATTTTTTTAATACATTTGTCGAGGATTTGCTGGCTGGAGTTTTCTGGATTTATTTCCAGGCCCTGTCTTGCCTACCATTGGGCTCTGCAGTATCACTACTATTTTTGCCATTATGTCTCTGTTGGTATAGTTTTAGATAAGATTGGTTATGAAGCCTTAGGATTGTTCATTTTTATTAGTATTGCTTAGTATTCACTTGTTGTCAATTTTGTTTTGCTTTCCTTACTAGCTCTCTGTGGAATCCACTGAAGTTTGGATGGGACTGTCTTGGTTAGGGTTGCTATTGCTGTGATACAACACTGTAACCAAAAAGCAACTTGGGAAGGAAAGGGTTTATTTCACTCACAGTTCCATATAATAGTTTATCTTCAAAAGCAGTGAGGTCAGGAACTCAGGAAAGGAAGCAACTTTGAGGCAGGAGCTGATGCAGAGGTCATGGACAGATGCTGCTTACTGGCTTGCTTCCCATGGCTTGCATAGCTTGCTTTCTTATAGAACCCAGGACCACCAGTCCAGGAGTGTCCCCTCCCACAATAGAATGGGCCCTCCCTAAACAATCATTAATTGAGAAAATGCCTGCAGACTTGCATACAGCCCAGTCTTATAGAGGCATTTTCTCAATAGAGGCTCCTTCCTCTGATGACTAACTTGTATAAAGGTGACATAAAACCAGCCTGAATGGGGACTGTGCTGAGCCTGTAGGTTGCTTTGGGTGATATCTAATCACAATGTAAATTCCGCCTGTCCTGTGTTTTAGAGGTCTTTTCATCTTCTAGTGTATTCTTCAGTGTTATTCTCTTGATTAGGGTTTCCCTAGGTATTTTATTATTTACTTTTAAAATGAAGGCTTTTGTTTTGTTTTTTGTTTGGTCCGCCACACACACCCAATTTCTTTCTGGGCATGTCCATTGTTGGTATATGGAAAGGCATATTCGTAGTAGATATAAACTATAGTTTATGTCTTAGTTCCTTTTCTATTGCTATAAAGAGACACAGTGACCCAAGCAACTTAATAGAAGGAAGAGTTTATTGAGGCTTGCAGTTTCAGAGGGTCAGAGCCCATGGCCATCATAGTGGGAGCATGACAGCAAGCAGAAGGCAGAGAGACCTAACTGGGAATGGAATGGGCTTTTGGAATCTCAAAACCCACCCCAGTGCACACTTCTACTCCCCTCCAAATAATTCCACTAACTGGGGACCATTCTCATTCAGACCTCCATAGCTACTTTACTATGGTATCATATCTAGATTTTTCTGGTGGAGTCTGTAGGATCTTTCAAAAGTAGGATCATGCCAACAGGCATTGATGGTGCATTCCAGCACTTGAGAGGCAGAGGCATGTCTATCTCTGAGTTTGAGGCCAGTCTAGCTTACAAATTGAATTTTAGTTTGGCAAACTGGAGTTACACAGAAAAACCTTGTCTGGGGAAAGGGATTATGTCATCTGTAAATAGGGATTACTTCATTATTTGTATCAGTTTAAATTTCTTTCTCTTGTCTCATTGCTCTAACTAAGACTTTCAGCACTACATCAAATGGAAGGGCACACCCTTGTTTCTTTTCTGATGTTAGAGCAAATGCACTCAGTTCTCTTAATTCACGATGTCTTGACTATAAATTTGTCATGTATGCCCTGTGTTGTACTGAGCTATGTGTACTTGTAACCTTAGTTTCTTTAGAGCCTTCATCCTGAAGGAATGCTGCACTTGTCAGAACCCTTGTCTGTATATATTGAGATGATCGTGTGCTGTAATGTTTCATTGTATGAAGTAGCTTAAATAAGAAATGCCCCTGATAGGCTCAGGCATTTGATACTTGGTCCTCAGGTCCAGTTGGTAGCAGCATCTGCAGAGTTTTTACGAGGTATGGCCTTCCTGGAGGAAGTATGATACTTGAACAAGTTTTGAAAGTATATAGTTACATTCAACTTACAGTTCATTCTCTGCTTCATACTTGTCCTTAAAAATATAAACATTCAGCTTTCCATTTCTGCTGCTGTTTGCCACCATGCCTTCCCACCAATGTAGTCGGAATTTCCTCCGACTACACACCCATAAGTCCAAATACACTTCTAAGAGTTGCTTTGGTTGTGGTGTTTTATAACAGCAACAGAAAAGTAGTGTGTTTAAGTGTATGTGTGAAACAATCCTTACATTACTGGAATGAAACTCGCTTGATATTTATGGGTTCTTGAGTTTGGTTTGCAAGTATATTGTTGAGAATATCCTGTGATATGTGGGTTATTGCAATGGCAACTTTGTAAAATAGTGTTCCTTCCTTTCTATTTTATGGAGCAGTCTGAGGATGCTGGTGCTGGCTTTTCTGGAAGAGCCTGGTTGAACTCATCAGTCATTCTTTCTTCTCTTGGGCTTTTCCTTATGGGGGGTGATTTTATTACCACTTCAATTTTATTGCTCCTTGTGGATCTGCTTAGTTGCTTTTATCTTCTTGATTTAATTTTGGCAAGCTATATATGTAGCATGTGCAAGGCTCTTTATGTTTTACCTTTGTTAGCTCACAGGACTATATATTATTATAGTCCGTAGGGGTGGTGGGCAGTCCCATTTTATAAATGAGGGAGGAGGCCTAGGCTTACATAAACAGAAAGCGTCAGACCTCGCAGGCAGGAGAGATCTTTCCACCCTTGAAATTACTTATTTCCTGGTGGTGGTCTGAGTACACTGTAGTTTTTCTCTAATAGAAAGCTGTAGTAAATCTACTGAGAAGGTGTTTTTAGATTAAAATAGTACTGAGTGTATGTGTTTTTGGTGGAGAGTTGATTTTTCTGTGAGAACTGTTCTTTGAGAACACTGTAAAAGGTAACACTGAGAAGAAAGAAAATGTCAAATATGCATTAAAAGATGTTCCCCAGCCATTTAGTGATGGAAATGTTCCAGTCCTCTTACTTACCTCAGTGTTCTTTAGTGTATGCTCTCCGTACTTTTGAGGGAAATGTCTTGTGCTATATGAAGAAAAGACTCAGGGAAGCTTTATTCTACTCATAGCTCAGTCACTAGGGAATAATTTCCCTTAAGGGTCAGGGCATTACCTTCCTCAATCTAAAACAGGCCTGAGAGAGAAGAAGTTACTGGGTAGAAAGTCTTTGAAAGTACAACTCTACCCATTAATTAGTGGCAGCATAAAGTTGTAGAAGGTGACTTTCAGCATTATCTTTGATGGTAGGTTTTCTACTTTGGTCAGTGCTTTATACCCTGTTCAAATGGGCACCAGAAGCTAGTTCCTTACCTGCTAAGGCCTCCACCTTTTTATACTTTTCCTGCCTATCTCCATGACACAGCGTCAAGAAATGGAATTTAAGATACTCTTTCCAGTGTTGGCACACCATTCCCTTTTTTGAATTGTTTAGAGTTTTCTATTTTGTTATTTTTTCTTTAGTTTATGGAATATTAAATATGTATTCCTGATAATGGGATGATTCTACCAAATGTCAGCATGGCTACAGTAGGCTACCCTTACTTGGAGGAGGTGCATCACAAGATAGCCATTGGATACCTGACACCTCTGATATTACCAAACTCTTACATTGTTTTCTCTTGTGCATATACCTGTGGAAAACATCAGCTTAACATTGACGTAGTAAGTGATAATCATAATTACACCAGTCATAAGGTGTAACAATTATAATACCTTAGGGATACTTGAAACACAATAGTGCAGTACTGTGAAAGTTGATGATCTAATAATTGGAGTGGCTACTATAGGAACATTGCTACATAGGGTGAAATACTGACTCGTATCAGTGGTGGGATGGGGTAGGACATCACAGGGCGTTCTCACCTGTGCAGGGAAACACACAATTTGAAACTTAGGAATTGTTTATCACTAGGACACTGTACTACTATCAGATCACAATGACTGCAAGAAATCGGGGATTGCTTCCTGTGTCTCTGCATAAAATGGCTTTCCTGCACTGTCTTAATTGTTGCCAATACTGATTTTCTGAAAACAAACAATAAATGAGTACCATACTGTATTAGACAGTGGTACATGCTCCATGGAGCAGATAGGGAAAAGGAATCCCGTCTCACCTCACCAAGAATGCTTCTGGTCTGAAAAAGTTGGCCTTTACTATTCCCTTTTAGTTTTCTAACTTGAGAAATTTTACTAGTTTCTCAGAATAAACTCTTTTGTCAAGGAGAAAGGATAGTTGTTCATATATGTCCTAATTTTATACTCAGTTATGACAAAATTTGAAACTTTTATCAAAGCACAAAATTTTCTGTGTAAGTTAAAGTCTGAAGAGATGGATCAGCCGTTAAAAGCACTGACTACTCTTGCAGAGGACCCAGGTTCAGTTTCCAACAATTATCTGTAGCCCTAGACCCAGGGGACTTGACACCCTCTCTTAGCCTCTGAGGTTTATTGCACTGTCTACACACAGAGGCATAATTTGAAAAAAAAAATGAATAATGAACAAGAAGAGTGGGTAACTTAGACTTTAGTCATTTAGTTACATTTACACCTAAAGGTCCTTAATGATGAATAAAAATGATCATGAGTTGGAGGTTCAGTGTAAAAGCAAAGAAATTCTGCTTAATCCTTCTTGTTTCTTTTTCTGTCCTAGCCAGGGAGAAGGGCCAGTGCTTAATTTTAGGATTTTAGTTGTGACAAGCATCTGTTGTTTTACAGGGCGACTGTTGGATCTGTATGGAGCTCATGTCTACCTCGTTTGACAAGTTTTACAAATATGTATATAGTGTGTTAGATGACGTTATTCCGGAAGAGATCTTAGGCAAAATCACTTTAGCAGTAAGTATCTGGTTTTCATACCACTAATGTGTAACCGTATGAAGAAGTTGTTTGTGTTCGTGGATGCATGTGCTTTTGGGTTGTTGCCTTACTGAGAAAATCATTTTTAGTAGGATAAGAGATAGTCACTTCTGTGCCATAATTAACATAATAGGTCTGAGGGACACTTCAAAATATGGTCTGTGAATACTACGTTATTGTTTCATCCAAATCTCAAAGAGCTCTAATAGACTGTCTTGAGTAAAACTAGGAATGCAATTTTATCTTTGTTTCCTCTGTTGTTTTAACTATCTTAAGTAGATTATATCCCTAAGCTAATTAGAGTGGCAGAAGTCTTTTTGAAGCCTCTTAGGTATGTGCTGAAGACTGAGGGCTATTCAGTTTAAGCCATTTAAAATGTTGACTTGCAATTTTAGAAGCCAGCATTTGATCACTTCAGTTTTACTCGAAGACCAAAAAGGAAAAAAGTTCTCTTAGGAATTTATGTTACAGTTTAAAAAAATGAATTCGTGATCACTTGCTTTCTTGCTCTCATCTTTTATTTGATGAGTATATACAATTTATTTTACAAAAGAAAAGGCAACTTAATTTTTTTATAAAGCAAAACTAATAAGACAGTTGACATTTGAGCTAAATCATACTGTGGTTGCATGTGACTTCCGATTTCTTTGAATTAGTCTCTTCCTCATTTTAGTTCCTCAGTTGCCAACTTAGTGATTTCTAAAGCTAATGAAGCTGATTTTAAAATATACACAATTTCTGAGCTTTATTTCAGTTGTAATAGATGTGCTTATCTAGTAGACTTTTAAATTTCTGATTAAACCGTAGTTAATAAATTACTTTAAGGTTGATAATTTTGTTAAAATTTTGTCACTGCCAAATTAATGATTAAATTTTTATGAGCTAGCTATCTTTTAAGATATATATTCTTTCATATAATATTATAGAGTAAACTGAGTTTACTTACTCATTGCTCAGTTTTATTGGAACTTGCCACTGTTCACCACTGTTGACAGTATTAGAATACAATAGTACTATGCAATAGAATAGTACTGCAGTACTATGCAGTAATAGAATAATGATAGTAGTTAATGATGAGTGAATAGTATTTGTGTTGAGCCAAATTCTTTAACATAATTTTCTTGGTAACTTGTGATAAGTAATATCCTATTTTTACAGAAGGCAGATACAAAAGCATAGAAATGTTAATTTGCCTTGATATTTGCAGTTTTAACTTCTTGATGGTCAAAACCTCCACAGCCTAATCTCATAACCCCACTCTTAATTGCAATCAATATAACAGGATGGCTGTGACATTTGGAAAACAAATATAAAATTACTTTGTCATGTATTGTTATATGTTGTATGTATGTGAATAACTTATTTAGTACATGTGTTTTATATTTTTCAAACTAGGTGGTCACCTTATATACTAAGCACATTTTAAATTACTTTCTATAAAGTCTCTGACTAATTAACAAATCAGTGAACACACAGGAAGAGTTTTTCAGATAATACAAGATGTTATTTTCTACATTCTTCGTATAATTCCTGACTTGACCGACCTTCCCTCCTCCATTCCTTCCTTCCTTCTGTCCTTCCTCCCTCTCTCTCCCTGCCTCTCCTCCCTTTCTTCCTTCCTTTCTTTCTTTTTATCTCTTTTTCTTTTTCATTATTTATTTATTAACGGCAAATGTGTTGGCCTGTTGTCAGATCTCTGCTGTCTCCCTTTCTGAAGAAGCCTGTGATTTCTGTTCATGAGCACCGTGCCCCGGACAGGATAAATTGCTGCTGGCTGAGCAAATAGGCCAGATCTGCAGAACTTACTTCAGGGGTTTAGTGAATGAGTTTGAGGATCTGAGGATTTATGAAAATTATCACCATCATGGATAGTAGAACCAGTGAACTTGTACTGTTTTTGTGATTGTACTTATTTGAGGTACAAAAACAATACAACTTTTTAGTGACTTAATCTGTACTTACTGTTTTCTTAGCTATCAGAGAATC
Source organism: Phyllotis vaccarum (assembly GCA_033318265.1). Taxonomy (NCBI): domain Eukaryota; kingdom Metazoa; phylum Chordata; class Mammalia; order Rodentia; family Cricetidae; genus Phyllotis; species Phyllotis vaccarum. The sequence goes on from JARWLC010000003.1 coordinate 16,101,997, forward strand.
AGGTAAAGGCAACTCTTCCGATATGCCATTGTCATTCAATGGACAGAAGGATAGCATTTGAAATACTAAGCTAAGAAAGCATACAGAGGGCTATGGAGGCTATTGCTTGTGATAGGTTGTTGGGCTATATTATTAAAAATACAAAATCTTTATCCCACCTCTTTTTTTTCTCCCTAGACTGTGAAAGCACTAAACCACTTAAAAGAAAACTTGAAAATTATTCACAGAGGTGGGTATGGATTGTTTTCTATGGGATAGAAGTCAACTTTTTCTTCTTAAATGTGTTAAAATAATTTTTAATGAAAACTACCATAATACTATGTAAACTTCCATGAAATATTTGATTTGTGTTTGTGGCAAACAAAACAAAAAATCCAAATAACCAAATAAACACAGAGAACACCCAAATGCTATACCCTGAGGTACCAGCTCTCCTCTCCTGGATTCTTTCAGTTTTGTCTGACTTAGTAGTGTATTGGACTTAAAATTACATTTTGCTACAAATTATTGATCTTAGTTAGAAATGTTACTGTTGATAATGAAGCCTTATTATACAGTTGAAATGCGCCAATAAAAGAAATGAAAGGGAAAAAGAGATGGCTAAAAATAACTCATTACCTAGTATGACTGATGATGGATGCAGTCAAAGCATCAGAGCAGCTGTGCAGATGTTCAGAGAAGAGTGAAGGGACAGCACCGTAAAGCATTTCCCTCATTTCTGGGGATTGATCCCAGGTTCTTGTGCATGCTGGACAAGTACTCCCTACCACTTAGTTCCACTCCCAGCCATGCTATTTCTCCTATGAAATATTACTTCTCACTTTAGAACATGTGTTTGTAAAAGAGACTCAAAATTCACATTATAAATGAAAATTTCCCTAAAACATAACATGTTTATAAAAACACTGATTGCCTGGCATTGATGACCAGGTCAGCTAGTACTGTTTCTAGGAAGAAGTAACACCGACGAGAAGGCTCTCACTCCACAGGAGGCTTCTTTAGCACTAGAAACTTTTCTTTGTAAGACGTCTGTGCTCTATGCCACATTTCCTATAACTCCTCCCTACTTTAAGAGCATGAGACTTGACCTTGATAAAGCTGAGACTAGTCAAGGGTGGATAGAAGCCTTGACAAGATGCAGGTACCACAAGAAAGAATGGGAGGATTAGGAATAGGGTTTTTGAGACATGATCTTTTGGATCTATTATCATAGGGCAGCCTTTCTGGACTTTTAAAGTTGTGTATATAGATGTTTTCTGCCTCTAAATTTATTACGTTTTTTTTTCCCATGATATTGATCATGACATAGATAGAAGGTGTATGAAAGAAGGAGAATTGGAGAGCATGGGGGAAATTTTGATCATCAGCTCATTGGCACATTGTTACTGATTGGAAGCTTTGACTCTCTACACACTGGGCAAAGGCACAACAGTTTCAAAAGTCATAGAAATGAGTCCAAGGGAAACTGGAGAAAGTACTTTAGCTTAAAAGACTCTGAGGGGGACTAGAGAATTGGTTCTGCAGTTAAAAGTGCTCGCTGCTCTTCAGAGGACCCAAATTCTGTTCCTAGCACCCACACTGTAACTCCAGATCCAGAGGAGCTGATGTCCTCTGGCCTCTCAGGTTCTCTCCTCACACGCTTGACCTACACTCACTCACTCACTCACTCACTCACTCACTCACTCACTCACTCACACACACACACACACACACACACACACACACACACACACACACACACACACACAGGAATAAAAATCCTTAAAAAAACAAAAACAATACAAAAAAAAAAAAAACCTCGTAGAAATAATTCCATTTTTTGAGAATAATTTCTTCCTTTAAAATAATGCTTTCATAAATTAATTAACCTAGTGAAATTTTTGGTTTATGACTGACATACTTTATACTTTGCTGTGTTAATTATTCACATCTTTTGAAAATTAGCTTAGTATATATCTGATAAAGTTCATTCCCTGTTTTGACTGCTGAAAACAATTTTTTTTGCTGTGTGTTTTATATGTGTGAAGATTTTAAGAGAAAAAGTCTTTCCGCTTGTTAAATTGAATGGTGCAAGGAGTTTACATTATAATTCTCCTCTCCTACTCTGTACCAGGGGCCTCCAGCTCTTGGCAGTCCTCCCCAGCAGTGTCTCAAGTACTAGGATTACGGGGATGAGCCACCACCTCTGGTTCTTAGTTATTGATGTGTGTTTAAAACATGAACAATGATTGTATGTGCTAAGTTTTGTTTCTTATATATCTCAATTTAAGGACTCAGAATTTTCAGTAGTTTCAACCATAGTACTTTATAGTCACTTGATTGCTCAGTTGTAATCTGAATGGCATGCATCTCTTGCAGATATCAAACCTTCCAATATTCTTCTGGACAGAAGTGGAAATATTAAGCTCTGTGATTTCGGCATCAGTGGACAGCTTGTGGACTCCATTGCCAAGACAAGAGATGCTGGGTGTAGGCCGTATATGGCAGTAAGTGTGCAGCCAAGTCTCTTGCTTGGCAGTCATCACATAGAGAGCCTGTGCCCTTTGGTGTTAGGTGTAAGGGGTTTGCCTTCAGCCATGCAGGTTCACTGTGCTGGAATATTTCTCTCCCTAAGCATTTCTAAGCATAAGTTTTAACTTCTGAAAACATGTTAAATTATTTCAGCATACTCCTGTATACACGTTAATCCTCTTGCTGGAATTTAGCATTTATGGTCTGATTTTGTTTTTACCATATCAACTCACCCAATCAACCAGGTGATAAATTGTCTGTGTCTTTGTTTGTGTCTGTATCTACCTCTTGCACTTTCTTGTCCATGATAGATAATCAGTACCAGTTGAGAGATGTATGTTCTAGGCTGCTAACGGATGCTGTTACAAGTTACAGAAGAGTACCATGGTACAGGTATACAGTTCCTGGAGAATGCAGTGTATCTTACAGAGTCTGAAGCTATGCTCCAGTCGTGATTTCTTACTTCAGGGATGGATGGAACACAGCAGTATATGCAAAGCTAGAGAGCTGAGGCATTTAGCAGGAAGCAGCTCTTTCCTCAGATGGACACTGTCCTTTCAGAGCTTCCCTGTGTGCCTTATCCCCATGTATTTGCATGGCTTGTTCCACAGCTCAGATTTTGAACTGCATTTGATTTGTTTTTGGTGTCTGTATTTTGATTTTTTCCCTCAGGTGTCAGTTTCTTTCTTTAGTGTCCAGTCCTTTAGAGATCAGCATCTCCTATAAGTGATGATAAGGTTTACTATTGTTTATTGAGCCTTTGACATCAGTCTGTATCAGAACTGCAGACTTTTTAAATCACCATCATTGATGGGGGGCATGCATGCTGTGCTGCATGTATGGAGGTCACAGGACACCTTTATGGAGTCAGTTTTCTCCTTCCACATTTACATAGATTCTAAGAATTGAACTGAGGTTTCCAATCTTGCTCAGCATGTGCCTTTACTCACTGAACTATCATGCCTCCAAGAACCTTTTTTAAAAGATTAGCTAAAAACTGAATGAAGTTTTTCCTCCTTTGTTTTCATCATGATTGCTTCTGTGTTATAAACATTTTAAGTCAGAACAATCAAGCTAGATGTTCAAGATTTTCTAACATGCTCCGGATGAATGGGCCTGGTGCTTCTTCAGACTTCATATTCATTTAAAACCTTGAGTGCATTTGCTTCCCTGTATCACTTGGAAGTCAGTTTGCCATCAGTTCTGCTTCTTACCTTAGTGTATGATCACGTGAAACACAATTCTGCCTGTTCTTTGCATGTGTTCTCTTGCTGTGTATACATAGTCTTTGTGATTTGGAAAGCATTGCATATGAAATGCTTCATATTGACAGTATTTTAGAATTGTTGAATTGTCTGTATCCTAAATTTATTAGATTCTTTCTTTGACTTTTTCTACAAACAAAACTGTAAAAGTATGTGTGCATGTGTGTGTGTGTGCATGTGTGTGTATGTGTAGATTTTCTTTTAGAATCCGAGCTTTGTGAATGTTGTCTCATTTGATTGATGCAATTCAGAAAATCCTATTTTCATCATGTTAACTAGGAACAAATGACATAGCAAATTCAAAGGCAAGAAATAAGAATGACACATTTGGTATCTGCTGTAATTGAAACATTCAGTCACCATACAGCCCAGAGAATAATTGAGCATGTTACCTGGCTAAGAGCTAGTTTAGTGCTAAGGTTAGCTGGAACAGTTTTCCCTCTGACAGTTTGATTTCATTGCGGTTTTTGTGTAATAGACACCTGAAGTGGAGTACTTGTAGGGAAAGAATGTTGAACTTTTAGTTTTAGAGGCTGAAAGTTGAAGATTGAGTGGCTCTTACTTGTTTGCTTCTAGTGAGAGCCTTTGGCTTTACCACAGTATGGCAGATAAATGGAAAGGGGATTGTCAGCATGTTCAAAGGGCTAAAGGGCCTATTCCTAGGAGACCCGACATGAGCCCATCATCAACTCTTTCTGAGTCTCCCTTGACCAGCTAACCTCTTTAGAGGCCTCACCTCTTAATGGCCCATTGTCTAAATGATTGACTCTTACTACTGACACCTTGGGAACCAAACCTCTAGCACCAGAACACTTAGAACAAAGCATACTCAAACATTAGCACTGTGTAATGTTCCTTAAGAATTACTTTTGATTCATGCAAGTTTTAAAGATGTAGCTGTGGTCCAGATACAAACAACTTTTCTGAATTCAGACAACTTTAAAGAAAGAAGCAGGCTCTGTGTTCTTGTGTAGAGATGTGGTTCTGTGGCCACAGCAAGAGAAGGACTCACTGTTCTTCCTGACCTTATCCAACTCTGGGACAACTGTATCCTACAGGCCAACTGTAACCTCTACAGTTCTGATGTTGACTGGATCAAATGGAATAGTTCTGTCAGTTGGTTTACAGATGTCAATATTAATTCATGGACAAGAACATTAATTTTGAAAGCCTAGAGGTGGCTTGACTCCCCTTGATTTATTGTAGCATATCAAAAAGCTTTTTGCTTGTGTTTTTGAAACAAAGTCTTATGAAGCCCAGGCTAGCTCCAAATTTGGGATCTTTCTGCTTCCACTTCCATTTTACAAGTACTGGAATCAGCAGAAATGCCCATGTAGTAGACTTTTATGCTTTTTTCTCTGTCTAGACAAGCTGGAATTACTCTTTCACTTGTTGAACATAAAAAAGATCTGAGGTATAGAATTTTCACAATATTTTATATGGAAATTATTAACAATTGGCCAAACTCTTCTCCCATATATAAATATGTGAATGCATACATGTGTGCACACATGTGTTGTACACTTGCGTGCTTGCTGAATCATTTTATTCTAAACACTTGAGCATCCTTCTCCCAACATGTACATTCTTTTATATAACCACAATAATATTAACATGCATAAGATAGTCAAAAATTTTGTATTATTACATAGGCAGTATTTACACTTCCTAAATGTCTAAGAAATAGTCACCTTAAGATGATGCCCCATTTTAGCTTTTACATTCTTTGTTTTAGTCTGAAATGACCAGGACCTTTTTTTAACCTCTTCATGAAATTGACCTCTTTGGAAGTAGCTTTAGAAGTCCATGTTCTTCTTGAGTCTGATTACCCCCAGGTGATTAGATTCAGGCTGTAGATTGTTTAGGGATGCCAAATTAGATACTGCCTACTTTATATTGTACCATATGACAAAGCATGTGACTACTTCTAACACTTGAAAGACAGTAGGAACTGTTGCAAAATAGTGTCGTCTTTCCTTAATTTCTTTTTTCTTCACTTGAAAACACCTGATGATCAAATTTTCAGAAGATTCCTCATCCTATTACAATGACTGTAATAATTCCTCATCCCTCCAACACAGTGAAATCTAGAAAGTTTAAGGGCTGGAGAGATGGCTTAGGAGTTAAGAGCATTCTGTTGCTCTTCCAGAGTACTCAAGTTTTATTCCTAGCTCCCATGTTGGGTGGCTTACAACTTCAGTCCCATGGGGTTAAATACCTTAGTTGGTTTCTGTGGAACCCCCCCCCACACACACACACAAGGCATATGCACACAGACATGCACACACACATGTGAATAAAAGTCATCTCAGCTTCCTTCTTACGTCTATTCCTTCTTGTTTGTCTTCTTATGTTATAGAAGCCTTTCCTTACAGTGTATAAAATGGTGTTAGATGGTAAAAGGAAGGATCCACTTTAAAAAGTACTTTCGGGAATATGTCATTATCACAGCTTCTCTGTTCTGTCAGTGTTTACTTCATAAATTGCATGGCCCTGTTATTTGGCATATACTGCAGCTGTTCTGTCTTCTTTAAGAGTTAGCTTTCTCTATTCATTTGGATATTTTTGTTCTCTTAGCAATTGTTCATAGTTTTTATTATGGAGTCATTTACAGTTGATTCCTACAGAATTCATGGGTTTGGCCAGTAGTGGCCCATCCCTTTAATCCTAGTGCTCAGGAGGCAGAGGCAAGGCAGGCAGATCTCTGTGAGTTTGAGGGCAGCCTAGTCTACATAGGAAGTTCCAGGACAGCTAGAGCCACATGGTGAGACTCTGTCAAACAAACAAACAAACACAATTCATGAGTATGGATACTATCACTGACAATGGAATGAACTTTTTTTTTTAAAAAAAAAAAAAACAGTTTACTATTGTTATGTGGAAATATCAATATTTGGCTTACCTTGGCACTGTATCTTGGTGACCTTGTTAATTTAGCACCACAGGTGGTTTTAATAAGGATTTATTTCCTGTGTAAAGAGAGTTGTAGAAATTTAAATGTCTCTGAATAAAAGTACCACTTCTACCTTGCTTGGGGCAGAAGTAGACATCTCCATTAGAAAGTATTGTTTCCAGAATTAACTCTAGGTTGCTTTGTATTTCTTTGATGGAATGAGTGCTTTTATCTATTCTTAATATGCTAAGGCTTGTTGCTCTTACTGCCATTATTAATGAGTTTGCATTTGAGTTTTCTTAGAAGCTAAAGGTATTAATCATACAGATTTTCCCCATAATATGAACATGTATTTCATTCATATTATGTGTATATGTGTCCCGAAGCCCACTAGTTCTAATTATTAGCTCTTCTATGGTTGGGTTGATTTACTCATGTTGTTAGTGAGTTCTGAGCCTTTGTGCAGGGGGACATTGTCTTGCACTGTCTCTGTCAGGTTTTCCTAAGAGCTTTTTAGAGGCCTGGTGAAATGAGTTGGGAACTCCCTCCTTTTTTGGTCTTTCAAAATAAAATTTGTATAAGATGGCTGGTATTTCTTCCTTGCAGGTTTGAAAAGGCTCAGTGAACTCATCTTATTGTGAGCCTGTTTCTGGGAAGGTGGGTTTGTTCATTGTTTCTCCATTTTTCTTTTAAGACAGGATCTTGCACTATAGCCCAGACTATCTTGGTACCTGCTATACAGCCCAAACTTCCCTTGGATTTATGATAACCCTCCTGCTTTAGCCTCCCTAGTGTTGAGATTATAGATATAAGCCATGACACTCAGCTTGTGGGAAGGTTTTTAAATGACAAATTCATTAAAAATATATACTTCTAAGCAATAAGCTTAATAACAATAAAAATGTATTTTTTATTGTTTTGACAGGTTTTCATTTTCCTTTAAAAAATATATTTTTGTTATTTCTTTTAGAGCTTCATAGTGCTTTGGATCATATCACCCTCTATCTTCCTCTTGGACCCACTCTCTCACCCCTTCTGAACTTTAGATCCTTTTCCCCCCTTGAGTGGCTCACCAAGTCCTATTTGTGCTAGCCATACACTCCCATATGTGCAGCCACCATCCACTGGAGTATGGCTGACCTTCCAGGGACCACACTCTTCAAAAAGACCCGCCTTTCTCTGCCCTAGCAGCCACCAACTGTCACTAGCTCCCCAGTTACATGAAGACTTAGAAGGCTCCTCCCCCAACCCCATGTCAGAGGGTGTCATTCGCTTTTTGCTTTCAAATGAATAGGAATTCCCTGCCTTCATGATTAGAAATGGCAAGGCTTTCTCCTTCTCTTGGTCTGCTTCTCTTGCCTTTACTGTGTGTTTCTCCTGTTGCCCAAGAAGTGTTGTAGCTTTGTTGATTTCTTTTTATTGTTTTACTTTTTTAATTTCTGTTTCATTGAACTCACTGTCTTTGTTACTTCCTGATGCTCAGGTCCTTGGATCTGATTTCTTTTTGTGGTTATTGTTGCTATTGTGTTTGTTTGATGCTTGGTTTTCTGGTTCCTTAGTCTGTACAATGAAGTTATGATCCAAGACATCTTCTCCTTTATTTGCTTTAAGGAGACAGTTTCCTTCTGACTAAGACTTATCCGTATCCTGTGGGGCATGCTCAACTGGAATCTCATTTTTATGTAGTTCAAAATAGATATTACTACTTTTTGAGGCTACTTTGATCCACAAACTGTTACTTAGTATGTTTTTTCTCCTCCCTAAATATTTAGTGATATTCAAAGATCAGGTTAGGGTTTAAAGATACTTATGATTTCTAGTTTATTTCATTATCTCAGAATGTGTTGTGCATTGTTGCTATTCTATGTAAGAAGGTGCATGTCATATCTCAGAACACCAGGACTGCACTAGTGTGGATTAGTGATGTTGGGACAGTGTTTTCTCCTGTGGCTGAGTAGTCAGTGTTTTTATGTAGTGTGTATCATTTTTCAGTAAGATAATGATATTTATAACAAAAAATGTAAATAGCTTTCAATGGTTATTGTTGTTCTCAAATTAAAATGTATAGATCACCAAATAGTGGTGTGGTAAACTTTTATACGTTGAGATGTTTCTTTTAGTAGCAGTTAGTGACAACCTCCAGGAAAACCTCTTGTTAACTCTGAGCCACTCATAAAACTCTCTTTCTGTTCCTCTGCATCCATTGGCACACTTGTAAAATTGGTATCTAATTTCAAGGAAATAGAAAAATGTCCCCTTCATTGAAATTATTAAAAATTTTGTTTTGCTGTTTATAAGATATATTACACTATTGTACTTTAAATCGGCTAAAATTATTCATAGTCATGTGTCTTTAAAGGTAAGTCAAGTAATAAACTTAACCTTATTGGGAAGAATTAAAGGGTGGGATAGTACAGTAATGATAGTTCCTGCTTTTTTGTCTCGAGTACCTTGTGATCTGAGCAAAGGCCGAGAGAATCAGAAAGTTGCTATTGTCTTCCTCCTGCTCCTTCATATTTACCAGCATTTGCTTCAACTTTGCCAGTGCCTTGAGTAGGGGAGAAATTCAGCAAGACAATAATATAGTCCCCATGCTAGTTAGGGCCATGTTGCTATGATGAAATACTATGACCCAAAGCAACTAGGTGGGGAAAGGTATTCACTTCCATATTGCTGTTGGTCATCTAAGGAAGTAAGGGCAGGAACTCAAACAGGGCAGGAACCTGGAGGCAGGAGCTAATGCAGAGGTCATCCAGGGGTGCTGACTTGCTTCTCATAGCTTACTCAGCCTGCTTTATTATAGAACCCAAGACCACCAGCCCAAGGATGGCATCACCCACAGTGGGCTGGTCCCTCCCCCTTTGATCACTTTTAGCCCTATCTTACAGAGACATTTCTCAGCTGAGGCTCCTTCTCTCTGATGACTCTATAACTTGTGTAGAGTTGACAAAGACTAACACAGTCTTTCTGATACAGCCATCCACTTCAGTGGAGTCTTCTGTTGGTTTTTTTGTTTCTAATACAGTGGTGCTTTCCTGTTACTCCCAGCCTGGCCTTGGACATGAATTCTTTTAGGAAGCTGCTATGGTTTTAGTCTCCTTTCCCAGCTACTGCTTCCACTCAACCTCTTCTTTAGGGTTCACATAATGAATGACTTTGACTTCTCTTTGTATTCCAGCCAGAAAGAATAGACCCAAGTGCATCACGACAAGGGTATGATGTCCGCTCTGATGTCTGGAGTTTGGGGATCACATTGGTATGTTTCTGTTGTTATTGTCATATTAATATAACAATAAGAGAATAAGAGATAAAAAGGTTGAAAAGAAATAGTGAGAAACTTCATGATTTGTAACAAGCAGAAGGTTTTCATCTTTACCTAGAGACTGTATAAAATTTTGGTTTAATTTTAAGTGTATCTGTGTTAGTTTGGAGTGCTTTAGCAAAACACTGTAAGTTGCTTATCTTAGTAAGACTGGGAACTTTTTTCTTGTGGTTCTGGAGACTTAGAGGTCCAAGATCAAGGGTTTGACATAATTTTGTACAGAGTGAGCTGTTGTCTTTGTTTTTACTTAGCAAACAGGGTAGGGGCATGCCTGTCTGGGGTCTGTCTTGTGAGTGTAATAATCCTGTTTTGAGACACCAAGCACTCTTCTGACCTAATCACTTCTGTCTTGTGAGACTATCACCTTGGGTCTTGGCTTTTACAGAAGAATTTTGAGGCAACATAGGTTAAGCTGTAGTACTCATTTCTTTGTCTTCAAAGTTGATTTTCTTATGTTTAGTTTCAGACCGTGTTAAGATTGTTCTTTGTTTATGGTCTTGAATAGCTTCTGTAGCTTCTTCTACATTATCTGTGAAATTTCTGTCCCACATGAATTCTGTGAGGTAGACAACATAAAATGCCTTTTTCCTATGTTTTCCTCCCATTTTCAATTTGAGCCAAGATTCCTTAGTTCAGATTTAGAGCAGTGATATTTTGATAGCTTACCATCTACTCTTGTTTTTGTTAGGAAGCCAGTTCACAGACTGTAGGCACACCTGTTGCTCCCAAGTAGGTGATTTTGAGTTTGCATGTTTTAAATTCAGAAATACCTGCCTATTGCCTCCCTATGCAAAATAGCCATACATAATGGCCTGCATTTGTAATAGAGCTGGGAAGGCAGAGACAGGTGAATCCTTAGGGCTTTATATCCAAACAGTCGAGCCTCCTTGAGTGAATTCTTGGTCATAGAAGACCCTGTCTCAAAAAAGCAAGATGGGTGATGCTTGAGGAACAATATTCAAAGTAGTACTGTATCTTCCACACACTTGTTTGTGAATGTACATTCACAGATATCTTCATGTGCACCTGTGTACATACAGACACACTCATGTATACCTGCATGCACACACACATACACACATACATGCACGCACACAAACCTTTTTGCACCTGTGAACATATACCCAGAGCAAGTATACACTTTCTTAATAGAGAGAAATTTTGTTTAAAAGTTGCTTTTGTTTTGTTTTGTTTTGTTTTGTTTTGTTTTGTTTTGTTTTGTTGGGGAGGAGGAGTGGCAATTGTACAAGGCTTCCCTCATAGAAGCTGAGAGTTGTATCACTAAACCACACTCCCATACTTGTGAGAAGTTTTAATATAGAAACACTTCACACAAGTTCCTTTTTGCTGCTCTGGCAGAGCTTTGTTTAGAGACAAAATGTTCAGAACTTAGCTCAGTGCTCATTTTTCTAGGGTAACTGGAAAGTAAGTAGTCCTTCGGCTAGGACGCACAGACTTGTTAGCCAGCTGTCCTCCAGAGGGAGCATAGGGAGGCTATTCCTCATGGATAAGGGTTAGCCTTTCAGAGCATTTTCAGCTTTACAGAAAAGAAACCTAAGCCAAAGCTGTGGTCTTCCCCCTATCCCCTGCCCCATCATGTGTGTGTATGTAACAAGCAGAGGGCCTTCTCACCTCCCTGTGCATTCATGTCTAAGTGGGGACAACAGTGAGCTAACCTAAGAAGAAAGTGAACCATTCTCTGTACAGGTCTGGAGCCTCAGCCTCATCTGTCAGTCTTTTGTCAAAGCACATAAAATGTGATTCATGATACATGCAGTAAATTAGTTTCATATCTTGGGAAAAGTACACAGTTCCTTGGTCTTCACTGAATTTCAGAACAGAGCCAGGGGAATGGTAGAATAATGGTTGTTAGCAGATGTTTTGGGGCCATAGTACTGTTTAGATATGTATTGTGTCCTTTAATGACATTGTCCTTTATTGGGTCTTTGCACCTGATTTGGTTCTTCAATAATTATAAAGTCTAGCTGTGGTTGAAGTAGCTGTAGGATTTGCATACTGTTTCCTCTGAATTCAGACTGGGTTTTTGTTTGTTAAATGTTCTTTTTACTTTATAAAGGAATCTGGCCACTGTTTGGACTGAGAACTCCTATGCAGGTGACTACAGAGTGTGAAATTGTTTGCTATAGAAGTCTAGACTAAACCTCCCAGAGCTTTTCATGCAAAGGGGTTGGGCCTGCTCTATGGAGGTATAGGTGACCCTGGAGTCAGAGTTTGGCATTCACCTTGAGTTCCATCAAGGCACACTTGTCTACATTATGCCCTCCACCTCCAGATCCAAGGATTCCTCCCCAACTTGACAGATTGAGGGAGGGCTTCAAAGAGTTTTGCTGCTGGATGTTTAGGTTGGCATCACACTTCCAGTAGGGAGTGGTAACCATGCCTAGTATCTTCCTGTTTCCTTTTTGTTCTCTTTAGTACGAGTTGGCCACAGGCCGATTTCCTTATCCAAAGTGGAATAGTGTGTTTGATCAGCTAACACAAGTGGTGAAAGGAGACCCTCCACAGCTAAGTAATTCTGAGGAAAGGGAATTCTCTCCCAGTTTCATCAACTTTGTCAACTTGTGGTGAGTACTCCATTTACCAGTGTTCAGACTTGTGCTAGAACAGTCAGGCAACTTAATCTCAATACATGAATACTTTATATAGGGAAAGAGATCATTTTTACAGTACCCCTAGCTAGGACTATGGTTCACTGCTGTGTGGAAATTCTAACTAGCCTGGAGAGGCATCCTGCTCTTATTCTACTACAGGTATCAGTGAAAAGCAACTGTGCGTGCTGGAGAAGCAGCTGTCTCCAGATCACTAGTTCCTGTTATAAGTTACCAGGTTAAATATCTAGGTGAAGACTGGTAATCTTATTATGATGAGATTGCGCCAGGATCACCTGAGTGCTTTTACTACTCAATAACTCACCAGCCTAGATTTTAAGGCATGGGGTTTCTTCTCTGATGAGACCTAGAGCATGGCTGGATATGGGTATGAGTAATCAAGTCCAGAACTTAATTAGTTAAAACGTATACATTGTCTCTTTATAATCCTGTTCCTAAGAAGGCTAGACTCCTTGCCTGTATATATATATACTTGTAAGCTACTGCATCTGGCTTTTCACCTGGGCTCTAGAGATCTGAATTTAAGGCAGCAGGTTTTCAGGACAATGCTTTCTCCCACTAAGTCATTTCCCCAGCTCTGCTTTGTTTTTATCCCTGGACCTCCTCTGTGGTATTATTTTTATATATGGAGGTTTATGTTACATTCTCTCCTCATTTGCCTCTGTGCCACAGTAGGCAGCAATGGTGAATATGTGTCCATGGTTTTTGTTTCTTAATATGTCAAAATCGCTGTTTAAACAATCACATCTACAATTGAAGGGTATCTGTATGGTCCTCATAAGAGCTTTGTTTAAAGCCTTATATAATGCAGGCTGGCCTTGAACTTTCTATATAGCCAAACCTTGACCTGGTTCTGCCTTTCATCCATAAAAAGCAAAATAGCTGGATCAATGTGACGTCATCTTGACATTGTTACTTTTATGTTATTTTAGCCTTACGAAGGACGAATCCAAAAGGCCAAAGTATAAGGAGCTTCTGGTGAGTATGGACCACATAGTCAGTTCAGCATGTACCTCCACAGAGAGGCCTGTCCTTGCAGTGTTTTGGACAACAGATTTTAGTCAGAGGAAACTTGGCAGTTAAGGTTTTCTTTATAATTTACTAGCTCATTTTTCATAAAAAGGAATTTGGATTTAACATGTTAGAAAATTCTCCTAAAGCATTCCATTGCATAGTCTTAAGTATATGTAACTCCTCTGTTAAAAAAAAAAGGGGGGGGGAGCTGGGGGAAAATGTACTCATTGTGCTTCCTCACTCTTCTCTGCTAATGTTTATCACTTTGAGAGGCTCTCATTCATCATCTCATGTTAGCAGGCTCCTTTGTGTAGCTTTTTTTTTTTTTGAGCAGAAAAGAAAGTATCGTCTGGGGTCCAAAGAAAAGATTAGTTTGCTTATTGCTTATCACATTTAGGGCTTTTTAAGGCTGTTAAGCCAAACTTGTGATCAATCCAGCAATGACTGTAAAGATACCCAGGTTCTATAACCATAGAATCTGTAGGAAAATTGTTGTTTATAGTGATAGAGGGCAAAATGAAGGGCTTGGTGAAGCATATCTTAAGCTATGGGCTCTAGAGAGCTCAGGAAAAGTCTCTTTTGGCTTGTTGAGTAGAAATCAGAAGATTTGAAACTGAAAACTCCTTTGAAAGATCTTTGAACTACCAATGGGGCAATGGAGGCTTGCGGTTTACTCTGGTGCCCTAAGAGGCTGGACTGAGAATCCTGTAGTTCTTGGTTCTCACACGCTCGTTGCTGAGGAACAAACAGCTCTGTTTTCTTCCTCAGTGAATACTCTCTGAGACCTCACTGCCGGGTGGGAACATCCAGGTGGTAACCTAATGTGTCATATCTAGGGTGTCCACATGCTCCAAAATGTGCATGTGATAAATGTCTCTCCTGTGATGTACTAAAGCTGTGTGGTTAGGAGCTTGTAGTTCTGTGCTATATAGGAATTGAGAAAAGTTGACTTAGGGCTCTAATATAAATGTTTGATGCTTTCCTCTGCTCAATTTTCTTGCAGAAACATCCCTTTATTTTGATGTATGAAGAACGTACTGTTGAGGTCGCATGCTATGTTTGTAAAATCCTGGATCAGATGCCAGCTACTCCCAGCTCTCCTATGTATGTTGACTGATACTGCTGCTACATCAGACTTCAGAAAAAAGGGCTGAGAGGAAGCAAGACGTAAAGAGTTTTCATCCTGTATCACAGTGTTTTTATTGCTCGCCCAGACACCATGTGCAATAAGATCGGTGTTCATTTCCATCATGTCTGTATACTTCTGTCATCTAGAATGTGCATCCCTGTAATACCTGACTGATCAGTGTTAGTGCTGGTCAGAAACCTCATCCTGCTCTTTTGTGATGAACATATTCATGATGTGTGGAAGTCAGTACGATCAAGTTGTTGACTGTGATTAGATCACACCTTAAATTCATTTCTAGACTCAAAACCTGGAGACTCAGCTACTGGATTGGTGTTTTGTCAGACTTCCAAAGCCTGGAAGGACACAGTGATGGATGTACTATGTATGAACATAGAGCTGGGCTTGAGTGAGAAGAGCTTGCACAACCAGTGAGACACATTGCCTTCTGGAGCTGGGAGACCAAGGAGGGAGTTCCTTCTTTTCACCAAGTGCAATAGATTTCCTGATCCTGATATTCTGTTGCTTTATAGTCACAGTTGATGTTTGGGGATCAATGTGCTCAGCCAAATTTCCTGTTCAAAATAATCATATTAAATTAGAATTAATCAATTTTTATCAAAAACCATGTTGCTTTCAGAGAGGTGGACATTAAAATACTGAGATGGGACAGAATGTGTTCTTTGTCCTTTTCCAGCCCTACTCTTCACTGAGAAGGTACAGGAGTCTGCCACTTGTCATGGAAGGGTGCTGCCAACTTGATACTATGCCTGCCACCAACTGCCAGGACTGCACGAAGGAAACAGTACTGAGGGCAAAGTTTACAGATTTTTAAATTCTGGTATCTTCTCCAGAACAGCTTTTAGCAGCTATAGATTGTTCCCTTGGCCCCACGCCTGGTACTTGAGCCATTGTAACTCACTAACAGGGAGAAGTAGCTAGTAGCAATGTGCCTTGATGATTAGATGAGGATATCCTGAAGGCAGCAAAACACCAAATCGCAATTCTTTGCTTCTTGCCATCATGGGCCAGGTCTTCAGTTTCTAATTCTTTCCCTTTCCCACCTGTTGTCACCGCATGACTTTTGCTCAATCCAATATCTTACCTTGTTTTTCACATTTGGAACCCTGACATTGCCAGGGATGCTCCTTAACAAGGATTTGTAGCCCTGAATCTCCTGTGCTCTAATGTTTGAAAGGCTGAGACAGCTGGGCCCAGTTGATGTGGTAGGTAAGGAAGAGATAGTCTCTTGGAGAGGCACATTTGAGCAGAACAAAGATCTGAAATGGCAGCCTTTCACCTGTTGGGACCTCTACTGGTTCACTATCTCCCTTGAATGTGGAATTTTTCCCATCTCTGCCCCCCAAAATGGCAAAATCGAAAGGAAGCCACTTCGCCTCATGTGCTGCGTGTCTTCTCTTACTCATAATGAGGCCTGAGCATCAAGCTTTGCATAGCAGTTAATGAGCACTAGAAGTTGGCCTGAGGTCCAGGTGAAGCCCTACAGACTCAATCCCTGGTAGGTACTGCTGTGTCTCCCAGAGCGGCACTCATACATACTATAAAGCTATAAAGGGAGAATGGTGCTCTTCAAAGTTACATCCCTATTCATTGCAGAATTTAAAAATGGTTTATCTCTTGGTCCACTTGCCCAATTTCTCCAGTTTCTATCCCTGGCTCCCTAACCCTTAGGTTCTCTGAGTTTCACTAGGAGACATTGCAGTATGTCTCCTAAGCTGTACCAAGCCATCGTCCTCCATTGCTCCCAGGACTCGAGAGGATTTGTTTTTCTGCTGTCAGCCTCCTGTCTGGCTCAGTTATAGCCTCACTCTGCCATTATGCAAATAGAGATCAGAGCAATTCTGACTGTCCAGGAGCTATCTCACTTTCTGCTGGGTGGGTGACCACATGAAAAAAGGCAATTTTAGTGTATTAATTATAGATTATTATAAACTATAAACTTAAGGGCAAGGAGTTTATTACAATGTATCTTTATTAAGACAAAAAAAGAGGTGTATAGTGTTCACAAACTGTGAAAATAGTGTAAGAACTGTACATTGTGAGCTCTGGTTATTTTTCTCTTGTACCATATGAAAGAATATAAAAATATCAAAAAAGCTGATGTGCAGGGATTTTGCCTTATTTGTCTGTAAAAATGTAGCTCAGTAACATAACTGCTTCTTGGAGCTTTGGAATATTTTATCCTGTATTCTTGTTTGAATCCCTCCTCTATTTAAGACATAGCCATGGAATCCACATGTTTATGGAATAGTCTACCCTATGCCTGCAGGTCAGTTGTAATAAATCTAGGATGTAATAATGACCTTGTAATTTGATTTTTCTGCAGTCATGCCCTGAAAAAGTCAAGAAAAAATATATTAAATTATCTGTGCATTTCATATGAAGGGAGTTATCTCCTTTCAGAAGTTTCTGGCTCCTTTCTTCCTACTCTTTTTCCTGGCCAAAGAGGTAGCAATGTGGTACAGCTTGCTCTTGCTTTAGCAACTATGGTGTAGTCTTTTCACGCCTGTGCTTGGTTGGGTGTCTGGGCCCACCTTGCGGCAGAATGCTGCAGGAAGCAGGTGCAGTTCTACAACTGTATCTATCCGAGTTAACCAGTGTGGCTCCTGATGCTGAGACTCCCAGGTGAACTTACTTGGAATCTCCCACTACTACCTGAGAGCAGGGTAAGGGGACTTATAGTTTTAAAAGAGTTATAGGGGTGATGCCTACAGAGTGGGGGGTGGGGTGTATGATAAAGGTGAACAAAAAAACCACAGGAGCCTGGAAATGGTGGGAAGAATTTCCAGGTGCTGAATTTTTCTGTTATGTTACCACAGGAGTCAGTGTCTACTTGATCATACAGTAGTTCAGCTCTGCATCCTGTGTTCTCCTGCATTTGCTCTTCAGCTAAGTGTCAGCTGCTGAGGGAAACAATATCTCAGGGTTTCACATCCCATCTGAGCCCAGGGTGGCAGGAGGGGCAGATGGAATGTAACAGAATGCCTTCCACTAGCATGGTACTGGCTGCAGAAGGGACACTTGAAGCTGCCCCTTGAGGTTGGGTTGATACTACTCAAGCTCTGTAGTTGCAACAGAGAGTACACACACTGGCCTCAAGGGCAGGTCTGCAATCCTGGCTGCCTAGTTATTAGCCACTTACTGTTTTGATGTTTTACATCAGACAAGTCAGCCATTGTTTAGTACAGTTAAGCTGCATGTACGTCTGAGGTAGCAATACCACCTGTCTACCTCAGAGCTGTTTTCACATTGCAGGTCCTACTCCACCATTCTTACCTACATATATGGAAATTTTACAGGCAGATAGCAGTTCACATTATGATTGCTGAGATCATCTAATTGGCAATTTAAAATAGTAGTATATCAGTGCTGGGGAGATAGCTCATTGAAGCTCTTGCTTGCCAAGCAGGAGGACCTGAATTTGACTCTCTGAATCCCAAGTGCAGCAGCACACACCTCTACTTGGGAAGCTGGAAGGCAGGAGATGGGAGATGAATGAATGTGAACAGTGATTGAGAAAGACATCCTGTGTCAACCTGGGCAGTCTATATGTGTGTGCACTTGGCATGAATACACACACATACACAAAATAGCATAAATGTATTTTAATATCTGAAAAATGTACGGAGCACCAATGATCCTCATGGTCTCAAGATCTGAGGTATGCTGGACCTGGTATCATCAATGGTTGAAGCAGGAGGATCTTAAGTTCAAGGCCAGCCTGGACTGTTATCTAAGAGCCAGTCTCCAAGAAATGTGAGATCAGCCTTTCTAGCTACCCATTAACAGCCATTATATAAACATGTTGCCTCTTGTTTGTCTGTTAATTTTTTGAATGTTGTATTCCATCTTTTGTAACTGTTCACCTGCTTATTCCTGTGTGTGTATGTATTTTAATTTCTCGAAACTTTAGGAAGACTCTGGGCCCCGCTCTTACTGGCTGCCAGACCTTTACAAAGAACAAAATCATTGAATATTCCCACTTTAAGAGCCTGGTTGTTATAATTCCTATCTTTACATCTCAGCCCACCTTTTACTTTTTTGAGATGGCATGAATGAAAAGACCTTATACTCCATACTTTGATCTGTGGCATGCTGCTGCCCAGCACCTCTGCTAAGATCATTTTTTTCCTCCTCATCAAGGACTCTTAGTATTTTGCTGACAACCTTCTGATTGCTGGCATTTGGAATAACTTCTGGATCCCCTGCTCAGCCCTTCTATCTTGACTCCCATTCCATCTGACTTTGCTGTTTTCCTTTTCAGGGTCCTTTATACCTCAGTCAGTTTTGTACAGATGTTAGCATCAGCTTGGCAGTTTGTTCAGAGATCAGCTGAGGACCTCACCAGGGTCCTCCACTAGTAGATGAACATGTAGGGATAAATTTACCTCTTAAAGCTTTGTCTTCCATGAATTGGAATATTTTCCAGTTTCTTTAAATCTTTCATTTCATTCTAAATGGCATTTGTACTTTCAATTTGTTAAATTTATTATGCATAGTTTTTGATACTCTTATGAGCAGGATTGGTTTTTTTGGCCTAATTTCAAATATTGATTGTAAGTCCATGGGTTATAATTCATTTTCTCATAGATCTTATATCTCCCACCCTACTGAATTCATTTATCCTAATAGTTTTAAAGTAGATTCTTTCAGGTTGTCTCTGTACAAAATATTGTAAAAACCTACACATGCAGTTTTGATTCTCCCAGTCTTTCTGATTGACATTTTTATTCTAACGTAGTATTTAAATTTCTGTACTGATTTCTCACCATGTAGATTTAGATTTTTCACGTGGCTACTCTGGGGTTTAGTATATATACATTAAATGTAATCAACTTGAGGTTTATACTAAATTTCAATGATCCCTGAAGATTTTACTTTGCTATGTCTCTTTCCCTTTCTGCTGGGTGCCACACCAAGAATCACACACAGTCGTGCATGCACCCCTCCCCCTCTAGGCACACACTTCATGCTGGAAGTACTGGTTATTTGCTGGTTTCTTTTTATTAATGGGCTGGATTATTTTCCTGAAATTTATTTCCTTTCCATCTGCAATCTCTTCTGTTTTCTGAAGTCTTCATTATTTAATAGAGTCACAATTTTTCTATGGAGATGTGGCACAAAATAAGATT
Source organism: Phyllotis vaccarum (assembly GCA_033318265.1). Classification (NCBI taxonomy): domain Eukaryota; kingdom Metazoa; phylum Chordata; class Mammalia; order Rodentia; family Cricetidae; genus Phyllotis; species Phyllotis vaccarum. The sequence goes on from JARWLC010000003.1 coordinate 16,121,911, forward strand.
ATTACCAGGTACTTATATTATTGGATATTAATATAAACGTGATTTTATGCAGAGAAGATGAATTTTGGTGTTAATCTGGTTTTTGTCCCCTCCCTCGCTTCTCCTTTTTACTCTAATAATAGATTGATAGTTTTCAGTTTTGCATTTAATTGGTCAGATCACCTACAAATATGATTAATTTACATTGTCTTGTTACTTCATGGTTGCCAGTACCACAATGATTAGAAGGGTAATAATGAGACCAAGGGAGCAAAAGGAGCCCTGTTTTCATCATCGGGATCTATGCCACCACTATTGGTTGACTCTGAAGGTAGAAGCGGGAGGCCATTTCTTCACTGTGTAATACTGGAAGGATCTCGGGGTTCATTCTGATGTAATGTTCAGGTTCTTTGTGTCTTGAAGAAAGCATTAAAGAAGACACAATGAAATTACAGCTTTATTGAACATAAGAGTAAAGCATGGCATGTTCTGGAATGTGCTCCATAGGATAGGATGGGAGTGGGATCCAGAAAACATGTAGCTCAAGAGTCCCAGGTGCTTTTCTATGTTCTTTTTTAAGGAGTCAACGTAGAGGGAGGAGCCAGTCCTGGAGCAGGACTGGGGCGAATCCTGACCCTGGTTGACAGGACCCTTCAAGGAAAACTGGCCTTCACTATGCTTGCCTCCTATATTGGTCTGAACTGGCCTTTTCTATATTTCTTACCAAGAAATGCCTGGCCACAAATTATCCACAGAAGGAGAAATTTTGCAGGGTCTATGCCTTAGTTCACTCAGACATCCGTACATTGATCTGCCTCAGTTACAAGCCTGTTCCCTCCACTGACTTGAGTTTTTCAAGAGATGTAACGGACCAGGAGCTTCCCAACTTCTGGAGAAGAGAATGTGCAACATAATTAAAACCACATGGAAAACCCCACAGTGAAAGGCCAGTGTGATTATACATGCTTATAACCCTAACGCTCCAGGAATATGCAGAGGGGCAGGAGCACTTTCTGCTACATAGGAAGATGGAGACCAGCATAAGCTATATGTGGCCCTGTCACAAACAAAAACGCCATCATTCTTTAAGGAAAAAGACTAACAATGCTTCCTTTTAATATTAGTATGATACTGGAAATCATAGACCATAATTAGGGAAAAGGGCAACTGTGTTGAAAATAAGTACTATCTCTTGTAGGTGATACAGTCATCTATACAAACTCCCAAAGGATTTTGCATAAAAGCTATTAAAGTTGATAACAGTACTTACAAAATTAGTAGGGTACATAATAAGTTACACGCCTGCAAAATGGAGTGACAAGTAAAGGCGCTTAGTCACCAGCCCTTATGATCTGATTTTATTCCCTCGGACCCATATGGTGAAAGAGGGAACAGTATAGACTACCCTGGCCTCAAACTCAGAGATCTGCCTACCCCTGCCTCTCAAGAGCTGGGAATAATGACCTGAGCTACAGTGCCTAGCGTATCTGCACTCTTTTAAAGGAAGTACTTAGTTTTACAAAACCTAGGCGTTTCCATTAGTTTTCTTAATTTGGGGGTGCTACCCAGTAATAAGCAACCTCCCTTTATTTCCATTATCTGGAATTTCATTCGTAAAGTCAACACTCACCCACACAGTATAAATTCAATACTGTTATCAAAATCTCAGTGGTACTTGTTTTTACCAATAGGAAAGCTTAGCCTATAGAGGGCTCAGAAGTTGACAGCTGCTGATGCTAGAAGACCTGAGTTCAGTTCCCAGCACTCACATCAGGCAGCTCACAACCACCAATAGCTGCAACCAGATAGCGGTTGCCTCTCCTCCACAGGTGTGTGTATACATAGCATATACTCACACAGACATGTAATAATAGGTTTCTGGCCTGCCCTAGAGGTTCAGACCCTCTCTTAGCCCCAAATAATCATACACAAGGCATATTAACTTCATGCTGTTTTGCCTATGGCTTAGGCATGTTGCTAACTAGCTCTTTCATCTTAATTCAACCCATTTTCATTAATCTGCCTTGCCATGTGGCCTGTGGCTCACCTGTGTTACTTTTACATGTTGATTCTTGGGTGACTGGATGGTGTCTCCTTTGACTCTGCCCTTCTTCCCCCCTTCTATGCTCTCTCTGATTTCCCTGCCTACTTCTGAGATGCCTGCCATAGGCCAAGACAGTTGCTTTATTTACAGCATACAGAAAGACATCCTACATCACTTCCCCTTTTCTGTCCAATCAAAAAGAAAGGTTTCAATTTCAACATAACAAAATTAAACCCATGTTGGATCCTAACTATTGCAGAAATATTCACTTGCAATCTATTGTATAAAGGATTAATATTTATTGAGGAGTATGTGAACACTCAAGATACAAATTGGACCTTAAGACAATTCTTGGAGATGGGAACTGTCCCATGTCCGGCTGCTGATCTGCTCCCCAGAATGCAGGAACAAAACAGAGTCAGAAGTCAGTGTTCCCCAGGTCCCAGTCGATTCTGGCCATACTCCATAGGGGTCCTGATTATAAGGAGCTACTACTAAGGTTCCCTAAACACCTGAAATCCACTACAAGAAATCACTGCTCCTGTAAAGGACTAGGAGAGTTCTGTTCCCAATGCTACATACATTTATGAGATGCACAACTTTCTGTAACTTCACCTCCAAGGGATCTGATGCCTCTTCCGGCCTCCACAGGCACCCACACACATGTGCACAAATAACATTTAAAAATTTTTAAAGCTTGAACTAGCACATGAAATTTTCTTTAAAAGAGCAATAAGATAACCAACTTGATTAAAAAGACTCTAGGAAAACAGAATGTGCAAATCAGAATAGCTACTTAGTACAACGAAAGAGTAAAAGACACCTAGGTACCTTGGTAGGCATCTGGGAATGTGATTCAGCTTCTGATTATAGATCCAAAGGAATTAAAAACAATGTTAGAGCCAGTTATGGTAATTCCTACCTGCTATCCTAGCACTCAAGAGCCTGGGGCAGGAGGATCACCATGAGTTTGAGGTCAGCTGGGGCTACTGTATAAGCTACTTTTCTGTAGCTATAGTAAGATCAGATCGTATAACAAAAGCAAATTATAGAAGAAAGAAGCATTTATTTTAGCTCACTGTTCCAGAACGATGAGAATCAATCATTTCAGGGAGGCGTAGGAGCAAGAGGCAGGCTTGGCATCAGGAACAGGACCCTGCAGTTCACGTCTTCAGCTACATGCACAAAACAGGGAAAAAACTGGCTTTTATAATCTCAAAGCCCACCCTTGGTAACATACTTCCTCCCCTCAAGAGTACCAGTAACTGAGGTTCAAGTGTTCAAATACTACATCTTATAAGGGACATTGCTCATTCAGACTACAACTATCTGCTGAAATTGGCCTAAATTCTAAGAGACTCTGTCTCAAAGATAAAATAATGTCTTGAAGAGATACGTGTACACCAATTCTAATGATAATATATTCACTTGGAAGCTACCCAGTTGCTCGTCAATGGATGGATAAATACAAGCTACAAATCCACTGACATATTACTCAGCCTTAAGAAAAAAGGGACTCTTGACACATGCTTCAGTAGAGACAATTGTGGGGATATTTTCAAATACAATAAAAATATTGGGAGATATCAGAGGGATCTATCCACAGTCAGTCTAGGAGGATCAGACAGTGGTAACTCACACCTTTAATCCCAGCACAGGGAATATCCTCGGAGTGGTGACCTATACCTTTAATCAAATCTGAGTTCCAGGTCATCTTAGTTTACAGAAGGAGTTCCAGGCTCCCAGGCAGGCAGTAGTGGTGCCACGCCTTAACTGAGCAAAGAAAGTATTTAAGGCAGATATAGAAAGACAGGGCAGGCAGAAGAAGCCAGGAGGAGTGAGGCTGAGGAAGCTGGAAGACAGTTGGGTGAGATCTGACTGTGGTGTTTCTTCTCTGATATCTCCACCTTTCCCAGAGATCTGGCCCTGAGTTTCCTTTATTCGTGCAACATTTGACATCCAACTTTGGGGCATGAATTCCTCCCCTCCCTACCCAAAAAACAGCGCTTGCTGGCCAGAGCAATGTGTGGCCAGAGGAGTAATTACCAGCAGACTAGGCTTTCTGTTCTGAGTTAACCTCCAGCCTTAGGCAGACCGGCCACACGTCTTTCTGTTTCACTCTCATCTGGGTAAGTTTTTCAGACAGTGGCCCCTTTCTCCTGGTGGGTTGTTTCTTTTTTCTTTTTGGATCCCTCCTTGGGCTATCACACTAGGTAGCTGCCCTACTTCACAACCAATTGTCCCCTTATGGTATTAGACCACATGAAATAAACACTCATGAAAGACAAGTACTCCCTGGTCCCACTTACATGAGAAGCCTATAGTAGTCAAACTCAGAGAGACAGAAGCAGATGTTGGTTGCTCAGGCTTGGAAATGGGTCCATTTGAGACAGGTTTTCTCTCTATAAGATGAGAGTTCAGGAGAGGGGTGGTATGGTTATACATTATGATAAATATTTAATATTGCTGCACTGTGTTCCTAAAAAGTACTTATAGTTGTAAACTATCTTCTGTGCATTTTTAGCACCCTGAAAGTTAGAGAAAACCAAGATGCCAGAGAAAAGTGACAGGACGGTGTAGGAAGAACTTTGGCAGCTCACATCCTGATGAGGCATTAAAATAGAGAGACAGCAGCCAGCCAGGAGCCTCAGCCCTTCCTGTGGATTACTAACTTTTTGGACTATAAATCAATCAAGCCATAGGCTAGTCTATATGACAATGGATGCTGTATTTATTTTTCTTTTGAATTGTGATATACTGAGAAAATGAAGCAGGTTTGCAATGAGATAAGAGGCACTTGGAGAGTCTCATGTAAACCAGAACCTGAGGGCAGGAAAAGCAGGATGTACAGGTCACATGCAAACCAGTCTGAAGGAGCAGAGGCCATCTTCAAACTGGAAGTATGGGTGGTGAATACCCAAAGAGAAAGGCAACTAGTATAGGGAGAGAATATGGGCAGCCTGAGGCCTGAATGCCTTCTGTAGAATTTCCTCATCCTCATACTCTTTGAGCCTCGAGAACTGTCATGAATCCCACCAAAAGACAGTGTTTGAGTCTGAGATCCAGAAAAGCTTGGCTCCAGTTCTAAGTTACTTCTCCCCTCAAGGGTCAATAAACAACTCTGCTCCCTAGCCAAGATAGTAAACTCTGCTTCTGATATCCAGGAGGCACAGTTAACACACAAATCAACAGTTCTTTTCAACCCAAAAAGACCTGGAGAGCTCTAGGTTGGCAGGATGTATGATGCCAACAGCAGTTTCTCTTCTATAAAGAGCAACGGGCAACTCCAGATAAGCAAAGGAGATTGAAAGTCAACATTAGAAATGGGTTGGAGAGAACTCAATCCTGGAAGACTATGTCTAGTCATAATCTACAAAAATGCAGAACACAACAAGCACCTTTCACTGAAATAAAAACCTAGAAAAAATAAAGGAACAGATGTGGAATGTGCTTGGAGTGGGTCCCAGGCTCGGTGATTGGTTAGCTCCGTGTTCTGGGTTACTTAACAGAATTTACTCAAAAACAATACCCTCAGCTCAATGCGGCACATATGTCTATAATCCTAACACTTAGGAAGGTGAAGCAGGGGGGGGTCATCAGCTTGAGGTCAGTCTGAACTACATTGTGAGTCCCTGTTCTGAGAACAAAATACAGACAATTGAATGAAAGCCAGGTGAAAACCACAGACTCTCCTGACCACCGCGGACAAACAAGGGTATGGAACCAAATTCTTTTGTTTGTGTGTCATTTTAAAACAGATGCCTTCATCTTTTAAATATATTTATTGTATGTGTATGGGTGTTTTGGCTCTGTGTATATAAGGGTAGCAAATGCATGCCTGATACCTGTGCAGACCAGGGAAGGGTGTTAGATACCTTGAAACTGAAGTTATTCCTGACAGTTGTGAGCCACTATGTGGGTTCTCCTGGGTTCTGTGCAAGAATAACTGTTCTTAATTACTGAATCAACAGCTCTCCAGCCCGGAAAAGAGGGTTTTGTTTGTTTGGGTTTTTGTTTCATTGTTTATTTTTTTAAATTATAATATACCCACTGTACAAAACGGGATTCCGTTATGATGGTTTCCTACAAGAATATCATGAATTCTGATTACACCCATTATTCTTGAAGAGCTTCTCTTTGCCTTGACTGACTTCATGCCTTGGCTATTGTTGTAGAGCTGCGTGGGCATGGCTGTTCAGATAAGTCTGAGTCATACTTGGATTCTTCTGAATATATTCCCAGGTATGGCTGGGTCACACAGTAATTCTACCACCCTCATTTCCGTGGTAGCTGAACGAATCCACATCCCCACCAGAAGTGTTCCAAGGCCATCCTGCAAATCCCTGGCAGATTTCTGTTGCTTCCTTCTTAAAAGGTGGGATCTCATCACAGTTCTGATTAACAGGCCAATTTCCGTGCACTCCCTGAGTATGCCATTGAAGATGAGTGATCCAAGCAAACTTCCTGAGGTAAAACATCTCTTCCAGTGAGCTGAGAAGCCCATTTGCTTGCTCATAGCAGAGGGTGCCCAAAAGGCAAGGGTAGAGGTGCTGGTTTTCCAAGAAGACCTGGCTGGCTTCTGAAATGCTTTCTGGTTAGAGGTAGAGAGCAGGGAAGTCCTCTGTCACTTGGCCACATCCACAGCTTTCCAAGTCATCTTCTGACACCCACTGACTGCTCATCCTCTCTCTGCTCATCTCTCTGCAGAAACTGAAGAGTTCAGGGTGCACTCAGGCTCCTGGTGTGAACCCTGTTGGTCTGCCTGAGTGTAAACGATGTGTCTGTTTGCTCACCTGTAAAATGAACGTAAAAGCAATGACCAGTTCATAGTGTTTGGGTGAGTACTCAAGTAAGCAAACCCAAGTAAACCCAAACTGATAGCTGGCACACGACGGAGAATTTCTAAGTATTAATAAGCAGTGCCTAAAACAGAGGTATCATTCCAGTTCCATTCAGCACCCTGGGCACTTGGGGGAGCCATCCGATTGTAAAACACAGACCAGGAACCAGTGCTCCGAGGAAAGATCTTAGTGGCTGAAAGTTAAGGAGGGCTAAGGGCCGTTTAATTCCATGCCTGCTTTTTGTACAAGGGAAAACTGGCTGAGAAATGAGAGATTTGTTTGTAGTCATTCAAATAGCAGGTCTTATGAAGACTGGAGTCTTTACCATTTGTCAGCACTCAAAAGTCTTCTAGGGACCAATTCCCTGGGTCTATGTAAAGTTGAAACCAATCTTATCTTTATCAAATTCTCTGCTGGTGAATTTGTGTTGTTTTTATTTGTTGGACATTTGAGCTAAGTAAGCAGAAACTCCTAGATGCTATTCATTAAATTCATCGCAGTGATGCGCACATGCACATATGTATGCACATACACTCATGCATCCCCACACGCACAAAAACACACACATTCTCTCTCTCCCTTCCTCTCCCAGTTTTTAGAAAATGGAACAGACACTGCTTTCACAAACCTTACCTTCATGTTCAAGTTCAAAGCTTAATCATTTACAAATGGATGACTGAGATCTCTTTGTCCAAATGGATATGTCCCCTACCCTTGAGGTGGGTCCATCTACTTTCTTATAAGCATTTCCCCTGGGATCTCAGGTGTCTCTCCACGCGCTTGCTGCTCAGAGTTTAGTACCTCCTCACCCCCCCCCCCCAACAGTTCAGGTTACAACAGCCCTGCCCATCCTTCCATTTTCTCAGCCCAAATCTCGTCTCTAGCTTTTCCTCATTCATTCTCAAACTTGTTGGCTCTATGCTCAAAAGAAACTCAGGATCTAACAGCTCCTCTCCACGTCTGTGGTCCCCAGGGTGGTCTATGCCACTGTCACTGGTATCACTGGGTCATCATTTTCTTAACCTGGCTCCAACAGCCCCCTACTGGGTTCCTTGTGTTTATTGGTGCTTCCTCCTCGTAGTGGCCACATGACTCTAAAAATCGTGAGTGACATCTTGCATCTTGCCATGATCTGAACATATGTGTGCCTCCATCTCTTCCGTCAAAATCCTGATCCTTGAAGTAATGGAGAGATAGACCCTAACAGTGGAGACCTCACTAAAGGATTAGTGCCCATATAAAATGAGCCCTAGAGAGAAGATAATTGGCCATAAACCAATCAAGATCTGGCTTGAAAATTAGTGCATGATCTCTGATGTCCTGATCATAGACTTTTTGCCTGGAGACCTGGGAGAAATCAGCCTCCTTGTTAGGATGAGAACACCCTGTCTTTCTGGTGGTCTGTGTCAGCAGCCCCGCCTGATGTAGACTTCCTTGTCACTTGAGTGCTCACAGCCTTCAGCGTGTCCCTGCCTTCAGTCCCGTCTCTCTCCTTACTGGACAGGCCTTCTAGCTGGCAAGATTGCCATGACAACCTCCAGGCAGTTTCTGCCTCCAGCGTTCTCACCCAGGAACCTGAAGCTCCCATTCCTGATCTTCCATGCAGGTCTCCCTTGATCACCAGTGAAAGCACTGGGCCCACCCAGTCTCCCTCCTGCTGTCAAGGTTTCCTTGCTGATATTCTAGCACATCTTAATGTGATATATAATTGCCCCTAGGCAGCCACAGGAAACCAGTCCCAGGCTCCGGGTGGTTATCAAACAACTCAGAGGTTCCCAGAGGCGCTGGGAATGGAGCAGTTTGCAATTTTAACATACACACAGCTGTATAGTTTAAGTCATCTTCATATTTTCCATGGTAAAGAGGAAATGACAGGAAATAAAAGTCTGAATTTGCTCGGTATTCAGCATTGTCCATACGTTGTACCTATGGTCAGTAGAACCTGCTGACAAAGATTCATGGATGCGGAAGGCGAGTGGATATTAGCTGTTTTTATTACTTCCTTTCTCCCCCTTGGAACTTTAGCTCCAGGAGGGCAAGGTCCCTGGCCCCTGTTCATTTTGATGTCCCCATTCCTAAGACAGGACTAGGCAAACTGCAATCCAGCATGCAGGAAATGCCTGGTATGCAAGGCAGGGCAGGCAGCAATGATTGAGAGGCCTGCTGGGACTTGGGGGGAGGTAGCTACAAAGAAAGAGTAAAGTCAGGTCAGGTTGAGAGGATATAAGAGCAGACTAGAGATCCAAAATGCCTCAATTCATGGGTGAGGTCTGGACCATCATGAACAGACTAAGACCTAGGTGGTAGCTTGGAATGATCAGCTAGCAAGGCATGGATTAAAGTAAGTGACTATAGAGCCAGGGCCACTGAGAAGGTGGTTAAAAGTCTTAGGTCCCAAGAGAACAAAGCCTGGATAAAGGGTGTTGCTAGGGCTGGAGGTAAAAAACCAGTTGAAAGCAACTTAAGAGGGAACACTGAGTTAGGAAGTGGCAAGAGAAAGCTGAGACTGAGTGAGGACTGGGTATTTAACTCAGTGGCAGAGAACTTGATTGACAGGCAAGAGGACTGGATTCACTCCCCAGCATTACAAGGAAAGAAGGGAAGAGGTGGGGGGAGGAGGGGAAGCCACACAGCCTTTAGCATGTAACTGAGAGACAGCAGGAAAGAGGTGGGTGAGAACAGGATAGTGGTGGGAAGTGTCATATTCCTAAACTGAGGACCTTTTATAGCGGGAGGAGACTGGTTTAGGGTCCTTTTTCTTCCAAGTAAAGCATCAAAATTCCAGGAAGATGTAGGGCAGATTGAAGGCAATGGAAGAAGGCACACTGCAGGAAAGGGTCAATTCAGGAAAGGCTGTCCTTTCTAAGGAAAGGGGCTTCCACCCTATACAGAGGCCAGAGTGAGTGTGGGCAGACCCAGGGTGCAGGGATAAAGAGGCACTGTGAGCTTATTGCTCAGTGATGTTTTGGGGGAGGAAGGACACTCAGTTATCTGAGTGAGGCAAAAGCCAGTAATCACCGGAGCTTGCCAGGAAATAGGAGTAATTTGACATAGCATGATGACCTCCCACATCCAAGACTTAAATATGCCGGCATCCCTCATCACAGCCATTCTTTACCTCTATTATGTACCTGCAGTCTTCATGATGTAATGCCATGCTTTGTATTTCTCTTTTTAGAATGGTGGTTTAGCTTGTGAATGAGGACTGCACTGGAACACCTGGCCATGCACCAGTGCCTAGGTACCCAGATCACCTACTGCATGATGCTTGTACCATCTTTTCCTGTCTCTGTCCTCTGTTTAGGCTTCCACCAGTTCTTACAATCCACACATCATTAGTCTTTTAAATGTTTCCTTGACCTTCATTATTTTATTGTGATCATTGCAAAACTACAACCCTGAAATAGTTCAGCTCTCTGCTCACTCCGTGTGCACACTACTCAAACATGGTTGGAGAAACACACACACACACACACACACACACACACACACACACACACACACACACACACACACACACACACACCCTTCTAAATTCATGATCATTTCCTCCAAATAAGCATTCAGAGAAATATAAGGAGGGCATTTGTTCCTCTGATCTTCCAGATTGTCTTTTCTATTGCTTAGCCTCCTCTCTCATCCACATACCCAGCTGATAACCTTGTTTGCTGCTTTGCTGACAAGATGGGAGCTGTTAGATTTCTCCACTCTCCCTACAGAATCTGCTTTCCAGTTTGCCCTGTCTCTGTGGCATCTGCCTCCCCTTCTGAGCTAGGTAAATCTATCCCGACATCTGCACTGGGGCAACAGACATCCCTCCTCTTGTCCATACAAAAACATTGCTTCTGCAACAGTTACCACATCTTGGATTCTTCAGTGACAATCACCTTATCTCAATCAGACTTCCCGGATGATGTACTCTCATCTTGAAAGTCCGATGCACCTCATGGTCCCTTTCCTTTTTATGGACTACAGAGAGACATTTTTCAAAATGTCTTATGATGGTTAATAGCGTTAACTTCATGGAATTTAGAACAGTCTTGGAAATAAATCTCTGAGTATGTCTGGGAGGGGTTTTCTAGAGTGTGTTCATCGAGATGGGAAGATCCCCCCTAAATGTGGACAGTACTAGACTGTGCTAGTCGTAGACTGAATACAAGAAAGTGAGCCAAAGAGCAGACCATTCATCACTGCTTTCTGAAGTGGAAGCAGTTTGAGTATCAGTAACAACTCCTGCTGTCGAGACTTTCCCATTGGGATAGACTGTGCCCTCCAACTCTGAGCTGAAATAGCTTGCCATAAGTTGCTTTTGTCACAGCAGTGAGACAGGCAAGTGATAACAGCCATCTACATGCTACCTCCAGGTTCTCAGCTTTGCCCACCTCTTAATTCTGCTCCAGTTGGGCTCTTCTCTTTCTTTCTTTCTTTCTTTCTTTCTTTCTTTCTTTCTTTCTTTCTTTCTTTCTTTCTTTCTTTCTTTCTTTCTTTCTTTCTTTCTTTCTTTCTTCCTTCCTTCCTTCCTTCCTTCCTTCCTTCCTTCCTTCCTTCCTTCCTTCCTTCCTTCCTTTCTTTCTTTCTTTTTTACCACAATTAGAAATGCTCTTGTCCACCTTTTAAAAGACACATTTCTTTCTGTTTTTCGGAAACTTCTATTCTGAGGCCCCTTCCCTGAACTTTCTATGGCATCGCCAAATCTCTCCCTTATTTCTATATGCTCAGGATAGCACTGGAGCTTTGCCTGTGGCACACTTTGAGGTTCGTTTTGTTCTGATACACTGATCTCATCTACTTTCTTGACTTTAAATATTACATATACTCATAGCTCAAACATTCCTGTTTTGGAACTTCCATCTCTGACCATGAGGAAGTAACAGTGTCCAGGTTTGTCACTGCACCCAATTATACCAACTATAAAATAGGATGAAATACATAATATATATATTTATGTGTAATATATTATATATAATAATATATACTATATGATAGGGGATATATGTATAGTATATATGTGAGATGTGTGTGTTTGTGTGTGTGTACAAATGTCTCCCACAATAAGACTGCCATCCTCAAAGAGGAAAATATGAACTAAGGCAAGCAAGCATAGGGAATAGCTTGGTAGCTTAAGACGTCGCTTGGCTTGGGCTATATAGAACCTCTTCTCTGAACGATGTTCCTAGCAACCTGTTAATAAGCTAAGTCCCTCACTTGCATAGAACTGTGCCTCTATCTGCTTTAAGTAATGAAAATAAATTACTCCCTTGAGTAACCACCTGTAACAACCTATTTTTAGTCCATCACATCCTGCAACACAATCCAGGAACTATGGGGAATGAGCTGATCCCACCTTGATTAATATTGATTGCACGTGCAGTAAGAAAAACTATGTCCTAGAGATAAGCTTTTAGGAGAATTCCCTATTTACTATCATATGCCTATGCATAATTGGGCATGCATATGATTAAAATGAGTTAGATGCATTGTGGAATGGGCATGGGCAGTGAGCAAAGGATTCCATAATGCAAGTCTCTCAGTTAAAACAGAGAATCATCAAATTACACCCCCGTCCTGAATTCCCAAACTCCCCCTTCCTTTAAATACCATAAAAGGAAGTCCTGAGCACTCCCTCAAGTCTCCTCATTCATGTGGTCTACGGTCAGTCCTGATGGTGTATTGCCAGCCTGTTTTATCACTTTGCTTCAAATAAGTTTTTTTCTCAAGACTTTGTAATCTATGTGGGATTTTATTACATTCTTGAATAATAGGGCAAGAACCTGGGAATAACAGGCCCAATCCAGGACCACCAGTAAGTAACAGGATGCTCAGCCTGCCTTTGAAGCTGGAAGCAATGTCCAGAACATAGAACGGGAGGAAGGTGTGAGAGCAGCTGGCTCTCCTCCTCTTTAGGTCAAATCTGCCCACAGACCAAGACCTGGAGCAGAGTTTGGTGGCTGAGAGCATCTGCCCAGAATGGAGCTGCTTTCCCTGAGCTGGAATTAGCTGCCAGGGAAGGCTTAGGAAGGCTTAGATGTACAGAGTCTCAGTGTTTTGCCAAGATTTAGAACTTTTTTCTTTTTAAGAATTTCTTTAAAGATGGTCAGTGATGGCACATGCCTTTAAATCCAGCACGTGAAGGCAGAGGCAGGTAGATCTTTGTCAATTTGGGGTCAGCCTGGTCTACAGAATGAGGTCAGGACAACCAAGGCTACACAGAAAAACTCTGTCTCAAAAAAACAAACAAACAAAAAAACCAAAAAAAACCTATTAATTAATTTTTTTTTCTTTAAAAAAATTAAAGTGTGTGTGTGTGTGTGTGTGTGTGTGTGTGTGTGTGTGTGTGTGTATGTGTCTGTGTGTATATGTGTGTGCTTGTGCCTGTGGGAGTCAGAAGAAAGTGGATCCTTTGGAGCTACAGGGAGTTGTACCGTTGGTGCTGGGAATTGAACTCAGGTTCTCTGGGAGACCAGAGCAAACTGCTAACCACTGTGGCATCTCTCCTGCCAAAGACCTATTTTATGAGATTTTTTTTTTTTAAATAAGACTGAATTTATGTAAAATTCTCTTCATTATCTATGAAGACAGTCTTTTGAGCTTTTGTTTATTTGGGGGAATTTAATAGATACTCTAATATTGGCTTATCCTCCTACATATGTGTGAAACAATGCCTATTTATTTGTGATGGCTATTTTAAAATATAATTAGCAATGCATACTGCAAAATTCTACATTTCTTTCAGGATTTTAATTTGTATTTATTTACAAGTTAATTTGTCTTTATAATTTTCCTTTATTATTCCATCCACTTGTTTTTGTTATGAACGTTTTTTCATATACATGAAGGCAATCCCTTATTTCATTTTGGTGGGGTTTTTAACTCTTATAACACCACCATCATCATCATCTCATTTTGCAGTGCTGGAGACTGACCCTAGGGCCACATGCGTTCAACATAAGTGACCATCAATCCCAAGGTAAAGACTGATTTTTCCTTCCACTGTGGCAGCATCACAGTAGTCAATCCCAATCTGGCTTTTGTATGAGGCTTGGGAGAAGGCTTATTGCTATGTTCTACATTTTGTAAATATTATTAGTTTAAATAAACTACCATCTATTATTTTGTTCTTCTTATCACTTCAGGGTTTTGATTTGTTGGTGGAGACTTTGTCAGACTTTCCTGAACTCATTATTCTTTCATCTGTCTCCATCGTTAGTTCCCCTCTTCTTGGCTTTTTATTTATCTTTTCCGCCTCTTGATCTCTGTTCATAGAAATCTCTCACCCTTTTCTACGAACCAACTAGGTTATTAGTCACCTAAGATTATTTTGTAAATGGCACCTTGGTGACTCTTGTCTTCAGTATTTTGGTGTATGCATTGTTCGCCTTATGTGTTCATTCGGGATAAATAATTAGCACCCAAGCAATGAGTTCATTTGCCATCCGCGGATGTCTTTGCAGTGTGGTCCCCATTAAATGGAGACTCCAGAAGTTTTGAAGTATTCATGTGCAAAAAAGACCAAGGGCCAGGAGTTTCTCTGAAGGTAGACATTTGGCTGCTACTTTTGAAAGCATTTTCTAAGCCCTCTGTGGCTCCATCAAGGTTGTAAGTGTTCCTCACACAGGTCAGAGACATCCCCAGAATCCGAACACAGCAGAGAGTCCCACATGTGAGGCTTTTCTGACACTCGGGGTTCTTTCTCTCATGTAAAGTGGAATTCACAGCAAAATTACCTAGAAGCTTGTTGTAAATGCAGGCTCTGACCTACCCTGCCTGGGCCTACTAACTCCAAATCCTGCTAACAGTGTGAGGAGAATTTGGTCTGACACTTTCATTTTGCAAGTGAAAAATAAAGAGCCCTACAGGTGATGTACTTAATAAAGACAATGCACACTTTTGTGGAAAACGTGGGAAGAAGAAAGGGAGAGAGAGGGAGAAGAAAGGAGGGAGAAGGGGGGAAGGAGGAGGGCACCAGCAAGTGTGTGTGTGGGGGGGGGACACATTCTTCCTCAAGGTACAATCTTTTGGGGCAAACCCCTGGGCAGGCCCAGTAGCCAGGAGAATTTTATTCACAATAATAGAAGTTTGTCTCCATGCACTGGACTTAGACTTAAGTAGCTATTGGGAAATACATTCAGATTCCAATAAACCTCAAGTTCTGTGTCCAGCAGTGAGGTAACAGCTACTAAGTCTAGAAAGTAGGAACATTTGGTTCATGGCCCAGGAGGTGCTTGGGAGTCACAGCCCTGGGACCAGCTGTCACTTTGCAGCAAGGTTTCCTTAGACCTCCCACTTCTCAGCTGGCCCCTGGACTGTGGCTCACCCACTGCCTGGAAGACACACACATAAATCTGCAGTGGCCCTCCTGTCCTCCAGAGCTCCCTTCCAGAGACCTTGGGGATTATTTATTTTGACCCCTGGAATCCTCTGTAAGTTTTCATCCCAGATGCAGGAGGTGCATGTTCTATTTCTGTTTGACATCGTTGTCACACACGAGCCCTGGACGAGGCTTAAGTCATTCAGCATTATATACAGAGGGTGAAGTTATGTGGCCATATATCACCAGGCCCTGGAAGTCCTAGGAAATCAGGAGAGTATAATTTTAGAATGAACATAATGAAAATCCTAGAGATGATCCATTTTTCTCTTCTACCTCTGAGATGTTCTAAAAATGAAAGATCATTTTTCAAGTGTGTGTGTGAGGGGGCTCAGTCAGAAGGAGGCCCCCTCCCCTGAATCAGACCCTGACAAGGGAAAGAACCATCCAGGTTACCAGCCCTGACCTCTCTGCACTTTCAAGAACCTTATTTATAGCTGCTTCTCAGACGATTTCCCAGGAATTCTGTGCCTGTAGCTCCTCCAACTGTGTCTGAATGGATCTCTCTAAGTGCTGTCTAAATCCGTTCTCCTTTCTAGTTCAAGGCTAGATTGTTAGCCCCGCCCAGTTCCCTGGGGCTAAGGGAAGCCTCTAAGAAGTTGCCGGAGAGAAACTGCTCTGCTCTACTGACTCCTCCCATTCTACTTTGATCACAGGAGGCTGATTCCTATCAAATCTTATTCCAGAAAGTTCTGTTCTTAATTCAGGCTGTCATTTCTCATCTGGATTGCAGTAATCTTGGTTTATATGCTAGAGATGCAGCACCAGGCCATCATCAGTGGCTATCTGAAGCCTCTGAGAGTATCAAAGACTTGTGGGGGTGGGGGGGAGATGCATGTTGGTGCCTGTGGGCACCTGGAGACCAGAAGAGGCAGTAGGTCCCCTGGAGCTGTGTTCTAGGTGCCTGACAAAAGTGCTTGGATCTGAACTCTGTTCTTTGGAAAAGCAGCAAATGTTTTAAAACTGCTGAACCATTGTTCCAGCCCTTCTTTTCTATGTAGTCAGCAGGATCGCCACACATCCATCTATCTGTCCCTTCTTGTTTTATATGCTGGTGTATCCTTTGAATAATTTCTCTTGTAGTTTGAGGTCATTATTAAGAAAAATAAAAGTTGCTTGAACACAAGCTTTGTGATTTCCCAGCAGTGGATTTGACAAGTGATGATTTTGTCTAGTGACTACTGGGTGGGTGCTGTATACAGGGTGGATACTCTACAGACTGGGACAGTAGGATTAGGCTAGGTAGACAGCATGAAGCTGCACCATACTACTGAGAATGGCATTAAACTGAAAATGTATGAACTCAGTATGTCTGGAATTTTCTGTTTAATATTTTCTACCCACAGTTAACCGCATGTCACTTCTGACCTGTCCCAATGGTGGCCAGTTGGTACTGGTGCCTTCTCTTCCCTCCCCCTCTCTTTTCTCTCCCCTTTCGTCCTCCTTACCAGGCTTTTTTTTGAAAGCCACTTACAGAACATTTCTCTTCTCTCACTAGAAAAGATCTCAGGAAAAATTAAGAACTCTCTTCAGAGCATCTCTTCCCTTGAGCTGGCCCTATCTATCTCCCTCATTCTACTGACATGTCCCTGTGTCTCTGTGTCCTGCTTCGGCCATATCAGCCTGCCTTGACAAGGGCAGCTCTTATGCCTCAGTATCCATCTGTCTCCCGGGCTCCTGGTGGCCTTCTCTTTCTCTACATGTCAAATCCCCATTGCTAAATTTGAATGAGAGCTTAAGTGAATAACGGTTATTCTTAAGAGGCCACCAGGTAACAAAGGGAGTGAGTCCTGACTACCATTCCGAAGAACTGAAGAAAAAAAAATCCTCTGGTCATTTTATGTTACAAGATGTTCACTTTAGTAAGGAGTAGATCTTGTTCGTTGCAATATTTTTAAGTTTACCATGTTATTGAAGGTTATATTTTCTACCTCCATTCCCTTCCCCACTATAAGTACTATGGCCAGGTGTTCTAGCTAGTTTTATGTCAACTTGAAACAAGCTAGAATAATATGAAAAAATGGAATCTAAGTTGAGAAAAATAATGCTTTTATAAGATCTAGCTCTAGGGTGTTTTTTTTTAATTAATGGTTGTTGGATGAGAGCCCAGCCCATTGAAGGTGGTGCCATCCCTGGGATGGTGGTCCTGGGTTCTCTAAGAAAGCAGGCTGAACAAGCCATGGGAAACAAGCCAGGAAGCAGCCCCCCCCCCCCTTGCCATGGCCTCTGCATCAGCTCCTGCCTCCAGGTTCCTGCTGTTTGAGTTCCTGCCCTGATTCCTTTCAATAAGGAACAGTGATAGAAGCATAAGCCCAGTAAACCCTTTCCTCCCCAAACGCTTTTGGGGTTATGGTGTTTCACCACAGAAGTATACCCCTGACTAAGACACAGGTGTTTTCTCTTAGTTAAGATCTCTAACCCCCAGGTCAGAATGAGGGAGGAGCAGGGAACCCAGCATGGCACCCAGGCACAGCAGAAGTACTGGGCGACAATTGTAACCCCTTTTTCGGAATATGTGATGATTTGGGGTATAGTCAACTTGATTGGCTTTAGAGATGTCAGGACTTAGGAAGCACACCTGTGTGCCTGTGTGGACCTTCTAGAGTGAGTGACATGTGGGACAGAGACCAGGAAAAAGCTCACCCTGGACAGATGCTCAAGGGGACGAATTGAACCAGAGAAGTGGAAAGCCATGCTCATACCGGCCAGTTTCCTTCTGCTCTGGATAAAGGTGGCTGCTGCTGCTGCTGCCCATTGACATACGGCTCCAGGTCCTTCAGCTCAACATGGGCTCTAAAGAATAACTCCTAGTCACTGAAGTGTTTTGGTGTGGTGTGCGTGTATATGTCCATGCATGCGTGTGCATGTGTATGTCCGTGCGTGCGTGCGTGCGTGCGTGCGTGTGTGTGTGTGTGTGTGTGTGTGTGTGTGTGTGTGTGTGTGTGTGGTGAGTATGTAAGTGTGGGGGGGGGGCTTTTATTTCCCAGAGCAGCAGCTGCCTGCTAGAGTCATGGGAGCTCCTGTTGCCACAATTTCCCATGCCCCTTACATGCTTCTCAATCCCTCACTCATTTGGATTACCTATATGTGCTTGTTGGCATTTGAGTTTTGGATTTGACTCTAATTGCTTTTTTTTTTTTTTTTTGAAGTGGTGCTTAAAATAAAAAGTCTCCTACAAACCTGACTCCTCACTGTACTAAGTAAGCATTCTCAGAAGGTTGGTTCCAGGGAGCCCTGTCATTCCAGAATACTGTACTCTGAAGATGCTCAAGACCCATGCTTTAGCATCTTCATATAACCCATACAATTTCCCAGAGACTTGAAAATCCTCTCTAGCTGTTTCACAACACCTAGTACTGCCCAATGCTGTGCACACAGTTTCTGTTATCTATGCAACAAGGTGTGGTGGTTTTGGAAGAAAATGGCCCCCAAAGGCAGTAACAATATTAGGCAGTGTGGCCTTGTTGAAGTGGAGATGGGCTTTGAGGTCTCATATAAACTCAAGCCACAGCCAATGTCTCAGACCACTTCCTGTTGCCTGTTTGGCAAGATATAGAACACTCTATTACTTCTCCAGCACCATGTCTGCCTGCATGCCACCATGTTACACTTTGATGATAATGGACTAAACCTCTAAAAATGTAAGCTACCCAATTAAATGCTTTTTCTTTATAAGAGTTGCCATGGCAATGATGTCTCTTCACAGCAATAGAAGTCCTAACTAAGTTAAAGGGCAAGGAAATAAACATGTTATTTGGTACAGATACCATATATTTTCCTTTGTAAATTTATGCAGTGCAGAGATTTGAATCCAGGGCTCTATGGATTCTAGGCAAGTTCTCCACACTGAGCTATATCCACAGCCCTTTTAAAGTTTATTTGAGATAGTGTCTGATTACATGAGGGAACTTGTGGGATACTATTGCATTGGCATATGGGAATACAGGTGCATGCTACCATGTCAGTCCTTTATATTAACCTGTGGCTGATCTTAGACACTTGCCGGAGTTCACTGATGCAGACAGCTGTTAATCTGAGACACTCAAAAGCAAGTTGCTTTCATAGAAGGAAGCTGCATAACTACAGGCATTTGGGTTTCAGGCAGAAACTTGGGATTCTTCAGGATGTAGTTCAGGGACCCTTGTTCCAGACCCTGGGAACCCAAACTTGTCCTTGCAACCCTTTACTGAATCTGGCACCCAAATCACCTGTAGGGAGCAGCGCATTAGATCCTCAGATTTTTCTCTTTGGGTTTTCCTCACTCTCTCTCCTATGTGATTGGGTAAGAGCCGTGTGCTTGGGTCTGTGTGGTCTCAAGGCTGACAGGAACCATGCGGGATTTACAGGAAGCCCTTCTCCCAAGGCTCCATGGTCACTAGCTGGTCCTCTAGCATTTTATGGAAATACTGCATTTCCCTGTGACCAAGCCATGCCTGACAAAGTTAAACAAATGATGGGGGTATGAATCAAATATTCACATAAAACGGAAACGCTTGGAGTTGGGGGGCCTTGGTCCAAGTACAGAATGGTCTCAAGCCTTTCCTTTCCTAAATATTTGCCATGCTCTATCGGAGGCTGAGAGCGTGGTGAGGAATGTGAGCTTGCAGGGGAAGAAAATAATCATCTCTCTCGGGCCTGGAAGATGTTTTGAAATGATGCCAATGAGCTAGTGCTCTGAGTGTGGGCATCAAATTCACTCTGCACCAGCTCACCCTCTGTCGGTGACTGACTGAGGGGAGAAGATTGTTCTTTGGTCTGGCATGAAAATATATGTTTCCTCAGATTTTGTGTTTTGTATGTCCGAGCTAGCTCAAAGGTCCCGTGTCACCTCACTCCTTGCTAATTTGGCTCAGGCTGTAAAACTGAAGACCCATTTGGAAAACAGCTTGTCAGATCTTTATGAAATTACACATTTGCACTTGCTGAACAGGTTTTTTTTTTTTTTGTTGGTGTTGGTTTTTTTCCCCCCTAACTAAAGAGATGTATGTGGACTCAAGACCCAGGTTCAGATGCTCTCAGCAGCCTTTCTCAGGGCTAACAGACAGCTCAAGCTCATTAGGCTGTAAACAGCTCAGCATTCCATTCACAGCATGGAGTACAACTCAGAAAAAAAAAAAAAAAAAGGGAGCAGGATTCATGGGTGCCTAAGAACACTGATGGATCTCAAAGGCTAAGGGAAAGAAGCCGGACAGGAGAGAATGAATTCTGTTTTACATGATATTTTGACAGGAGTCAAAATGGAAACAAAATTGTGATAGATCCTTGTTTGTCTGGCTCTGAGGGTGGGGTTGACTGAAATGGGGGGGCATATTGAAGGGTTTGGGGATAAAGTTTCCTAATTTTAGCTTTTACCTGTATGTCTGTGGTCTGTTATGAGTTAGATTTTGTGTATGTGTATTTGATTGTGCTAGGAACAATGGTTAAAGAGATTCTAATTTTCCCATCAGGTCCCTTTGCAACTTTATCAAACACCTGTTGATCACATGTATTTATGATGATTGTAATTATTTTAAAAAATTATATATTTCATTTAAATTTATAATTAAAAATGTTTAGTCTCTTACCTAGCTATTGCTATTGGTCACAGAGTACAATACTGGTGCTCTGGGTTGCTGTGGTTGATACTTTTTCTTTAGTTTTTAGATAAGGTTTTACTGTTCATCCCAGGCTAACCTGGAACTCCCTCGATCCAGTTTACATACAGGAGGCAGTGTGTATGGTCATCATAGCTTTTTTTAAAAAAATATTTATTTTATTTTTGAGTGTATGTGTGGATATGTATGCAGGACTGCAGGTAGGTGCCCCCCCTCCCCAGAGGCCAGAGGAGGGCATTGGATCCATGGAACTAGAGTTATAGATAGTTGTGAGCCACCCAACAAGGGTGCTGTAAACAGAACTGAGATATGGAAGAGCAAGTGTACTGCTGAGCTGTTTTTCTTGTCCCTGTCATTGCTTCTAAGAGCATGTATTAGCCAGTGTTCTACTGAGCAAAAGGACGACACTCTGACCATAACAACCTTTATAAATGAAAGCATTTAATTCAGGTGAGTTTATAGTTTCAGAGGTTTAGTACATTGTCATCATGGCAGAGAGTGTGAAGGCATAGATTTACAAAACTTTATCTCAGGGAAAGACCATTTAGTACCTGAGGGCAGAACCCAGGTCTAAAAAGAATCTAGGAAAAATCTCAAGAACACACCTGAAAGCCAATAGATTGAAAACTTGGTTTCATGCAGAAAGTTTAACTAATAGTTTCCAAGAATTACTCTACCTCATATCCCTTTACCCAATCCTGAAATGCCAAGATGTGTAACATCCCACTTACACACTTTTTTCTTTAAAAGCCCTCTCATCCCTGAGCTCAGGGCCACATTTCCTCCGATGTGTCCAAACATAGGATTTCAGCCCCGGTTCAAACCTATCCAAAAGAATAAACTGACCCTCATGTGTTTGCATCGGAATTCTGCTCTTTGGGGCTCCCTTGACATGGGTGCAACACAAACTTGCATAGGCAGTATGGCAGTTTCTCAGAAAATTGCAATCAATCTACCTCAAGACCCAGCTATTACCAATCTTGTGCCTATACCCAAAGGATGCTCAATAGCAACGTTATTTGTAATAGCAAGAACCTGGAAACAACCTAGGTGCCCCTCAACCTAACAATGGATAAAGAAAATGTGATATCTTTATACAACGGAGTATTATGCAGCAGCAAAAAACAATGGCATTATGAAACGTGCAGGCAAATGGATGGAACTAGAAAATATTATCTGAGTGAGGTAACTCACACTCAGAAGAACAAACACAGTATGGACTCACTCATAAGTGGATATTAGATGTATAGCAAAGGATAAAGAGGCTATATAACCCATAGCCCCAGAGAACCTCGGTAACAAGGAGGTCCCTACAAGGGACAGACACATATAGATCACCCTAGAAGGGGTAATAGATAATACCTTCTGGGTAAACTGGGGGGGGGGGGTAGGGGTGAATGAGAAGAGGTGAGGGAGGGGAACATGAGGAATTGGATTGGTTGACTTAGGAGTGGAACAGAGGGAGAGTAATTAAAGAGATGTCTTGATGGGGGGGCAGATTTTGGGGTTAGGGAAAAACCTGGTGGAGGGAAACTTCCAGGAATCCATGAGGATGGCCCCAGCTAAGACTCCTAGTAATAATAGAGAGGGTGTCTGAACTGGCCTTCACCTGTAATCAGATTGGTAACTACCCTAATTGTCAACAGAGAGCCTTCATCCAGTAACTGATGGAGGCAGATGCAGAGATCCACAGCTGAGCACTGGGCCGAAATCCAGGAGTCCAGTTGACCAGAGGGAGGAGGGATTGTATAAGCAAGGAAAGTCAAGATCATCATGAGGAAACCCACGGAGACAGCTGACCTGGGAGTCATGGACTCTGTACGATAGCTAGAGAGCCTGCGTGGGACCAACCTAGGCCCTCTTCATGTGGACAACAGTTGTGTAGCTTGGTCTGTTTGTGGGAACACTAGTAGTGGGGTCAGGACATGTCCCTGGTGCATGCACTGGCTTCTATTTCCCATGCAGGGATATTTTGCCAGCCTTGATGCAGGACAGAAGCTCGGTGCTGCCTCAAAGTGTTATGGCATGCTTTGTTGACTCCCATGAGAGGCCTGCCCCTTTCTGAATGGAGGAGGAGTAGAAGGGGAGGATATATGGGGGGGGGGGGGGAGAACAAGAAGAGAGGAGGGAGAGGAAACTGTGGTTGGTATATAAAATAAAGGGAAAAAAATATCACACAGTCATCGGTCAGCTCACAACAGTGGATACCTCACAGGCTAATTTAATCATTGGCATCAGGCCAAGTAGTCTCCAGACAGGATCAGAATCGAACTGGGTCTGCTAATTATAGACATGGAAATTTGAGTTTGTTTAGAACACTGGTTCTCAACTTTCCTAATGCTGTGACCCTTTAATATGGTTCTTTTTGTTGTGACTCCCAACCATAAAAGTACTTTTGTTACTACTTTATAACTATAATTTGCAACTGTTATAAATCCTGATATAAATACCTGTGTTTTCCAATGGTCCTAGGTGACCCTTGTAGAAGGATTGTTTGACCATAGGTGGTTGTGACCCACAGGTTGAGAACCACTGATTCAGAAGGATTTACAAACTAAAATGATGTAGGAGCCCAGGTGGCAGAGGCCTCCTTCATCATCTCACACATGTGTCTGTCCAGAGTTTCGAGCCTGCTCTCAGCCCTTCACCTGAACAAGAGACAATCTCCCTGCTTGACAGGATGGAACAGTCTGGGTTGAGGACAATTTCTCCTCTTGGTCTAACCTTCTAGAGGTTCTCTGTGAGACCTGGGACAAATTGGTTTCTATGTCTGCATGTTCCTCTTCAAAACACTGTGTTGTGTCTTTCCCATGTGTCTCATCAGGATCTGAGGACACGTATCGATGAAGTCTGACTGAATTTCACCCGGGCCTGGGAAAGACTGAACAAGGCATGACTGAAATGATTTGAGAAATTTCTCTTCGTAACCACCCTTTCCCTGTGCTTTAGTATCCCAGACTTTTGGGCCTAGCCTCAAGGTTTAGGCCCACATACCCACAGAGACACAGAGACACACAGATGCTTACAATAGTTTTAGGCTGATCAGCCTAAGGCCCAGGCATATAACTTGCTAACTCTGTACCCTTAAACTAACCCATGTCTCTTATCTTGTTCAGCCATGTGGCTCGGTACCTTTCCTCAGAGCAGCATGGTTGTCCTCTGTTTCTTCTGGCTTCTCTCTGGCCTTCTGCTCTGTGCTTCCTGTTCTCAGAGTTTTCTTAGTCTGGTAGCCCCATCCGTAATTCCTGTCTGCCTTTGGCCAATCAGCGCTTTTTATTAAACTCATAGTCGGGGACAGTTATTTACAATGGAACAACCTAATCCTCCTACACTATGCACTCCTCTTGTTCAGTGTGCGTTGTGAGACAGCACCTTAAGACTCAAATGCCAGTGTCCAGAGCCTTGGCTAAGTAGGGATTTGGATGAATGGTGGCCAGGTGTGAGAACTTGGTTGGCAAGTCTTACTCATTCACTAACTGGGTGTAATGCCTAAAATTCCTGAGAAAGTCAGCAGACGTGAGACAAAGGACTCTGGAGTGTGCACCAAAATGAGCTCACCAGTCTAAGACATCCCAGTGCCTTTCCAGGCTATACCCACGGGCACCCTGACATCTTTTATGATAGCCCTTCTTGTTCACAATGTTTCTGTCACACTAGCACCTCCACGATGATCCTCACCCAAGCCAGATTCTCCCTAGTCCAGGTCTGCTCCTACCCAGCTCCCTCATGTCCTTCCTCTGTGCACTTAGGGCTTAGTTCACATGCCACTTGTTGACTAACGTCTGTCTGGCAGCCATATTGGCAGGAGTTCCCATTTCTGAACTTGAAGGAGTCTTGGAATCAATAGCAAGTCACAGCCATTCTGAGCCAAGTGGCATTCA
Source organism: Phyllotis vaccarum (assembly GCA_033318265.1). NCBI lineage: Eukaryota > Metazoa > Chordata > Mammalia > Rodentia > Cricetidae > Phyllotis > Phyllotis vaccarum. The sequence continues at coordinate 16,146,618 of JARWLC010000003.1, forward strand.
AGATCTCTTGTCTTGGCCTGCATTCATGAGAATCCCATATTTATAGGGACAGGACAAGACACTTATCAAAAGTATATACAATTTGGACATCATTTGAGGACCTTCCTTTCGTATCTTCTGACTGAGCCAAGTGATCACTGACATCAAACATTTCAGATTGTATGGCTGTGGTTTGGGAGGAATCTTGGAGGCCATGTAGGGGATGCTACAAGATGCTTGCTTGGTGTCACCCACAGGAAGGTCTAGAGTATGAAAGCAGATAAGAGTATGGACAGCAGTGCCTCAGAGTGGAGAAGCAGGTCAGACTGTTGAACTTCACGTGTAGAGCAGTGGTTCTCAGCCTTCCTAATGCTGTGGCCCTTGAACATAATTCGTCATGTTGTGGTGACCCCAACCGTAAAGTTATTTCATTGCTCCTCATAACTGTAATTTTGCTACTATTGTGAATTGTGATGTATATACACGATCCATGTGAGGGTTACGACCCACAGGTTGAAAAGCGATGGCGTTGAGGGTCTCAAGATACCAGCAAAGACAAGAATGGCATGTGTGATGGCTTTCCAGTGGGTGCAAAGGCCACAAATCACTCAGTCCAGTGTCTAAGGAAACCTGACAGAATCTTTTCTCTAGTAATGGTGGGATAGCAGTTCTGAAGGTGTAGACATTTCACTGGGCCAAGATGCCTTGTTTTGTGTTGCATGAAATAACTGCAACACGATATCAGTAAACTTTAGGTATGGTATGATGCTGTAAAACTAATTTAAAGACCAGAGAAAAGAGAATTAGTTGGGCATCGCTAATACAACATCCCAAATCTGAAACTTTCTAAAGACAGGAAGCCGTCCATGGCAGAAAAGTCACACTGGATCTTATGGATGGCTCACAGTTCTAATACAGGCATGCCTGAGATATGACACAAACCCTTTCAAGGCTGAATGTAGAAAGTGTATATAAGACGTACATTTCATATTTAGATTCAGGTCCCAACTGCCACATACCTTATTATGCATATTTAATTATTCTATAAACCGAATAAAAAGTTCAAAATACTCTGGTTATGATGAGCATTTTAGATAAGGGATGCTAACTTCATCATAGATGAGGTAAGAGGTGGAGATGGCTCTAAGCAGTGACTACACCTGGTGCACTCTGGGAAGAAATAGCTACTCTCAGGTGGACCTGACAGCTTGTCGGTTTTCTGAGCCTCACTGCACACACCCTCTTAACAGCCCTCCACGCAGCTCAAACATAGGAGCTGCCTTGCTCTGACACTGAGCAAAACCACCTGGCACCAAGACACAATACTTACTCTCCAAGTTACTTCAAATAAATAAATGAATAGAAGAATGTTATAAGCAGCCCCAGGTCCAGAGGGAAGAGAGGAAGGCAGTGGCCAGTCCAGTTCTGTGGGCCAGAAGAGGAGGGAGAGGTCTGTTTGTCTCTCTAGGTCACTGAAGATTTGTAGGCAGCAAATGACTTTTCTAATGAAAGTGTCCACTGAGCATTTGAAGTGAGTAACTCTTTTCTTACAACCCCAGAAATGGAGGCTTTTAAAATGCTGAGCCCTTGGGACAAAGGGGTCGTCTGTTCTTGCTCCGTGTCTGCATTTTACTGGCACCTTTTACATTGGCTTATGCAGACCAGTATCCAAGTGGAAGGAAGCAGCTGCTGTCCACCAGTGTAGGGACCAATAACCCCTGGGCCTCAAAGGAGGGGCTTCTGTCTGCTTGTCTGTTGCCCAGGTGAGGTCTGTGCTTTGCAAATAGTTTGCTTTGCAAGATACGTTAGCAGGATGGGACATAAAAGGATATGGCTGCATAACTTTTGTCAATAAATGTCTAGGTTAGTTACCTCATGCTGATTAAGCTCTCAGGAAAGGGAGTTGTGGGGGGGGGCGGTGGAGGAGAAAATTAAAATGAATTCAGTTTTTGCTTGAATTCTTTGTTCCTTTTTCCTTCTCTCCCACCTCCTTTTCTTTCTCTACCCATTTCCCCTACTTGTCCACCTTCCTCACCCTCTATTTTCTTCCTCTCTTTCTCATTTCCCTTTCCGCTCCCCTTTCTCTTTCTTCTTCTCACTCTTTTACTTCTCCCTTCTCCCATCCCTCTTTCTTCTTTGCCTTCTCCTTCCCCACTTTCCCCTTCCTCCCCTAATGCTTCTTTTCTAAGAGCAGGCCAGGTGATTAATTACTTTTTTGGTAAGGGAACGCAATATCAACTCCATAGCTCAACGAATGTCAGAAGTCCAGAAGATGCTTTTCAGACCGTTCTGAGGACTCTGAAGGATTTTAATGCCCAAACAAAAGGTAGACTAGGTTTTGGACTCAGTTATAGAGGCTTACTGTTAGTTTTGGTTATCCATAAATGATTTCTGTCTCAGGGTCTGAAAACTGCTGACAGAGGTCAAAATTCTCATTTTTGTAAACTCTAGTCACAAGAGGGACTGTGATTAGCTCTAAGTTGCAGAGCTCTTTGGTGAAGGAATAGGGACAGGAAAGTCTGTCCTCTCCCACTGAGTACATTTGGGATGGGAACCCACAAACACTCAGGAAGTTTGGAAACAAATGCACAACTCACAAGTTTCAGAAAGTCCCCGAAACTTGCCAGATGCAAAAGGCTCTTCTCTCTCCAGTGTTATATAAACAATATGGATTTGTGAGGTGACTCAGAGCAATTTAACTGCCTGGAGAAAATTCTTTGACCTGGGGTGCTGCCTGCAAATCATTCAGAGAGCTCCAGAGTCATGCTGTTCTTATGAGTTTTCAACCATGTCAGGGTGGGCTTTTGGAGATATAGCTGCCTTTAGTCATCCATGCTCCTTTAAGTAACTCCTCTTCCACACTCTCCTAAGCATCTCCAATAGACTCATTGGTTCACCAAGTTGGACTTTGGTGGTATCATTACTTTAATTTGTCATTGGTACCCTAGCTGGAGTAAATAGATATTTGCTCAATCTTCCCAGGAAAATTGTTGCACAATGGACATATTATCACATGCTTGGTATGTTAAATCAATGCAAATTTATTGCTTTAATGTATCAGAAGCTAAAAGTCTGAATTTAAGGCGTTGGTTGATTGCTTCCTCAGAAGCCTCTGGAAAAGGATCTTACCCTGTCTCTCCCAGCTTCTCTTATCCTTAGACATTTCTTGGCTTGTGCCTTGGTCTCTGTGTGTTCTGTGCCTAGATCTCCCTCCCTGCTCTTATATGGATATCACCCACATTTGATTGATGGCTCTCTCTGTTTCAGGATGGCCATATCTTGACTGTATGCGTCTGCAGTTGCCTCATTTCAATGCAGTACTTTCTGATGTACTTGGAGAGTTCTTTGTGGAAGTTGGAGCAAAGGTATAAAGGCATCTCTTCATATCTCAATTGGTCCACCTTCGTATTTCCTCCCTGGTAGGCAGACAGCAGCTCAAAGCCCTGACCCTTCCTCTGCTCTGGACAGGATGTAGAATGTGCTTTTATGCTTTTTGGTTCACCACACAACGAGTCTCACACATCTGGAAGGTTTTCTTCAGCATCTTTTGCCTTGACCTTTTGGATTCAGTTGTGGGCAGAAGACCCTGTTTTGGGCATCTACTAGAGGGTTGCGATTTGAGCTGGATAGAGTCCTGCAGGAAAAGTTCTCAGAGAGGGTGTTAAGGCTGCCAATGCTTTTCCTTTGGGTCTAATATGGCAAAACACATATATCTATCAAAGAATAGAGATCAGTGGATATAACTGTTGAAGAAATACGAAATATCCTAAAACAGTTGTGTGGATGTGTGTGTAGTTAAACCGAAGCCCAGAGTTCTGAGACTTTTTTTCAATTAATCTTTGTTTGCTTCTATAGACTTGCTGGTAAAATGCAAGACTGTATATTAGAAAAAAAAATACCTTAAGGTCTGAATGGAGCCTGATCCAGGAACCCTGGCTAGATTCCCAAAGATTTCCCTGAGACTCTTCCTCCCAGAAAAGGAGGTACCCATAGATGCAGATGAGAACTTTTGACTGAGCAAGCCATGCCACCTTCCTGCATCTCAGCTTTCTTATCTGTAGAACAAGGGAGCAAGTGACCTGCACATATTCCATTGCTTAAAAATGGTGAAGGTGACCGGAATGCTCAGCAGTTAAGAGCACTGGCTGCTCTTCCACAGGACCCTACATTCCATTCCCAGCACCCATATGGCGGCTCACACAAAAAAAGCTTCTATGAATCTGGAAAATCTAAAACCTCCGGTTAAACTATATGAAATTCACATTTTTGTTTTTTCAGCACATAGGCCAGTCTAAACATTATTTTTCATTGGAACATATTGTCCGGAAATATCTTAAGCTACCCTTCATGAAGAAATGGGGCCAAAATGCCTTTCTCCCTGTAAAGAATTCTCTAAATCAAGGCTGACTCTTTAATGACTCAGAGTCAAAATGGCATCCGTACATAAGAAAATGCTTCTCATTTACACTAATGAGGCTGTGATAAAAGCTGGGGAAACAGCAAACACTGCCTGATTCCAGGTTTCTGTGAGTAAAATCATTCCAATTAGGGCTTACAGTAACATTTTTACTCCAATGTATACATCTCTCACTAAAACAGTGCTTGCCTTTAAATATCATTATCATTTAAAATATGAATATATATAGATAATAGTGATTTGGTCAGAATGTGTACAGCCAGCTCAAGACTCAGGTACAGGGTACTTTGAAGGTAGATGGCAGTTGGCTGGAGGCTGTGGATCAGTATGGTTTATGCATTTAGAAATCATTTTTCTCTTCCCCATCCAAAAGGACAGCCAGATGTTCTGCTGGGGAAATCTCCCGCCCATATTCTGTGGCTACCCTAGAATTTGTTTTTAGCTGTAGTGCGAGCCCAGCATAGAAGAAACAAATCTAGAAAATTCCATCTCACTTACATTAGCCAAGCAGTCGGCTTGAATGTGTCCCTCACCTCCCTAGATTCACGTGTTGAAATAGCTTGATCCCCATGGTAACTGTAGTGAGGCTGTGGTGGGGTTTTTGGAAGATTTTGATCTTAGATTGATTGATAAGACTTGGGTCCTGAGGGCAGAATCTCTTGTGAATGGAATTAGTGTTCATATGAAGGAGCTGAGAGAGATGCCACTTTCCAAGCATGAATTGTTTCAGTTACCTTCTATGAGTCCTTGTCAGACACTTAGTTCTCTGATGCCTTGATCTTGTATTTCCCATCCTCCACTGAGACTACATGCTGTACAGCATTTTGTGATAGCAGCCTGGATGAGCTGAGACGTAGATAATCCGGCCTCAGTGACTGGTGTAGATGCTCAGGCAGTATGGCCGTCAATGCTGTCGTGGGAAAGCAGCTTGTCCATGGGTAGGAATGAGAAGCATCCACCAGGACAAAATCCTCCTGTCTGCACTAGGTACTGTGTCCCCGTTCCATGGGAAATAACACTGATAAGCACAAAGAAAACAGCTGTGCCTATGGCAATCCTGTGGTGACCACGGGGCAGAGTGAAAGCAGGGAGGGGACCCAAAGTGAACACAGATGTTAACACAGGACGTTAGCTGCAAAGGAATGAAATGGGTGGCACCAGGGGCAGGGAAGAGAAAATGGAAACCTGCATCTGATGCTGAAGCAGGCAAGGCTGTGCTACAGCTCTACCATCAACGTTTGGGGCTTGAACACAGATTTGACATGAGGAATGCAATAGTAAACACATGCACCTTTCCTGGTTTCTGGTTCTGCAGACCTGATAAAGTGTCTGGTTCACTTTTTTTTTTTTTTTTCTGTTTGCTGCAAAGAGACACAAGAGTGAAAGAAATCCCTCCTGGATGCTTCCTGTCACCACATCTACTGGGTGAGAGGGAAGCACTTTTACCTTGACGTCTCCCCTCTGTGTAGGCCTGCCAAGGAATGCATGGGGTAGAAGAATGTCTACAGCTGTGAGAAGGGCGGTGTAGCAACAGCCAAGCCCCAGATGATGCTGTTGACCCACTGGGAGGTCAAGGAGGTCAAGGAAACTTAGAAAAAAATGATGAAAGGGATGAAGGCAAGAATGGAGGAGAAGTATGAGAAGAATGGGGACAATGTCTCCTTGAGGAGAGCTATCTGAAGCAGACAGCTTCCAGGCAAACCTCATCTCGAGGACTCCCTCTACGAGTCTCAATTGCTCATCCAATAAATGACTCGTGTAGTTGCTTCCAGCCCTTAATTCTATGATTCTGGGAGTAACTTTTGGATATACCCAGATATCTTCTACATGAAAGCTCTATGCACAAGAGTCTATTTTTTGAAATACTTGTGTCTAAGCAAAAGAAGAAAAAGTGAAAATTGAGGCAGAGTTTTTTGGCCGTGAGATTGTTTCAATGCTAAGAGAAGACAGTAGGGCTCGGAACACCCCGGTTTCCTGGAACACTGTAAGAAAATAACATTGCTGTTTTTCTAGAATGGAATAATTCAAAGAATTTACTCCCTAATGTGTAAATTTGACTTGTATGGTTAATTTATTAAAATGTAAACATCTTAAATGCTCCAAAGAGATCTTGCACTAGCTGCTAGGTGTGGGAGATTTACTTTAGCATGTAGCGTTAAAAAGCATTCTCGGTCCTGTGAACTCTTCATGAGGAGGAGAGACTTTCAAACCAAGCAAGTGACATTATAACCCCAAGGTTTAAAAAGAAAAAGAAAGGTGGAAGCATTAGATGCGCAATTACTATTAAAACAGTGCTCCAAGTTTTTTGTTTGTTTGTTTATATTTTTTAAGACAGGGCCTCTCTATGTATCCCTAGTAGTCCCGGAGCTCAATTTGTAGATCTGCCTGCCTGTCTCCTAGGTGTTGGGGTAAGAGGTGTGTGCCTCTATGCGTGGTTTAAAACTCTAAGTTTTAAAAATGTGGTAGGTAGAAGAAATGAATCAGATCCTTTGCTACCTATGAAGTCCGAGACCCTATTCCAGGAGCCTGGGGTTGTGTCCTTTTCATGGCTCATAAGCATTTTCCACAGGATAAATACTGGGAGGGAATCCTGGAATATAAAGGTCAGCTTTGGAAAGTAGAAGCGAAAGGGGGAAGGTCAAGAAAGGTACAGGATGGTGGAAATGGCTGAGTGATGTGGTCACTGAAAGGAGCATTAGCCATGGGAAGCAGCAGTCCTGCCAGAGAAGGCAACAGGACAGATCATCCTTCAGCACCTAGAAGCCTTGTCGCCTGGCTGGCACTGTGATGGCCAATGCACACACTTTAAATTCATGAGCTTATGTGTGCTTGCTGTTTGAAGCCACCAATGAGGTTTGTTATGGTGACAACAGAAAAGTGAATTACAGAACAATTGCAAAAAAGCAAGGGTGGTGTAGGTGTCAGGACAAGAGTAACAGGCACACATCCAGACGGTTGGATTGGCATAGGAGGTGGCTATTGGTAGATCCTGATTTCTCTAGGATGCTGATCTCTAATCATTGCTGTGAGTGACAGCCACTTTATGAGTGCCTAGGGAAGAACAGGACCTGTATGGATTATTGCTCTGGTTAGAGTGGCCTGGGAGGAAGGAACCTTAGTTGAGAAATGATCTCCATCAAATTGACCTATGTGCATTGGGGGTATTTTATTAATTATTGATTGATGTGAGAGGGTCATATCCATTGTGAGTGGCGCCATCCCTAGGCAGGTGGTTCTGGGTTATATAAAAAAAGCAGACTACCTTGCCTTCTTTGGGTGATGGATTGTAAACTCTAAGCCAAATAAACCTTTTCCTGTCCAAGTTGATTTGGGGCAGTATTTTATCACAGCTTCTTTGTAAGCAAATTAGGACAAGTTATGATGCACAGGTTGGCTGGAAAGTGGGATGGGAGAATCAGACTGAAAAGACAGATTGACACAGGCAGGAAGTAGTTCTCTGATGACCATTTCCCCTGGGGTCCTTAATGGCTGATGTCTAGCTCTGGACATTGTATCTTTTCAGTTACCTAGACCAAAACTCTGTCCTCCCCATGCTTTCCCCTAATAGAATTTTTTGGGGGTGGCATATGAGGCTCAGCAGAGTGGAGCAATCTCAGATGCATAGAGAGTGCTATTGGCTGCAGGAACTTACCAATATTATGGAGGGAACAACCATAATCATCATTCAAATTCAGCCACTAGAGATGCCTCTGTTCCTTGGCCCCTGCTTACCATTGTGGTGTGTTTGCAGTTTCAAACTGAGTAATTTTTTGTATGTATATAATATATATGTGTGTGTACGAGGTCACACATATATGTTCAGATGCACATCATGGAGGTCAAGGAGGATGTTTTGTTTTTTTGTATTCTTCCTATTTTTGTGAGACAAGGTCCCTCACTGAACCTTGAGGTAAGCTGTGGCCAACAAGCCCCAGGGATTGTCTCATCTCCAGTCTCAATAGTGCTGGGGTTATAGGCACACATGTGGTTCTGTCCGGCTTTTTATGTGGTTGCTGGGGATTTGACCTCCGATACTCTTGTTTGTATATCAAGCACTCTTCCACAGAGCCCCAGTTTCTTTCTTACTGTTTTAAATATATATTTCTATGAGCACAGAAGCATCCCCAGATGGGTGTGGGCATTCCCAGCTCCTCAGTGAAGACCTCTTTATGTTCTTCTTGAGTTGTGGGCTGAGGTCCAGCATGGAGAAGTGGAGAAATACCGTTATCCATGTACTTCATCAGCCTTGCTGGGAGATGGGGAAGGAGGCCAAATGGGATGCAGACTCATGTTGCACCCTTGGGTAAAAGACTGCAGCATGAGTCCTACGTCAAGTCTAAGAAGCAGGTAGGATGATTTTAGGGGGTCGCCTCCCACTTCCCTGCAGGCTTCACCTCTGCCCTTTCCTCATCTCTGACCTTTTTTCTGGCTATCTGATTTCTACCTGCTGAGGAGACCATTGGATTTTCTTTTTCCATTGCTCAGCACAGGGGAGATTTCTCTTATAGTTGAGTTGGCATCATGCGACAAACTGTAGCCAACTGGGCTGACGTCAAAGAGATCTGAAGCAGGGACAGGGTGAGTGGCAATGAGGTCTCCTCCGCTCTCTTGCTGTGGTGGGACTATAGATCACAAGGTGGCTTAGCCTCTGTGGGCCCACACCCCGCAAGATGTGTAGCACAAAGTCCCTCACCAATAGGCTTTGGAGGTGAGTGTGAGGGTCTTTGTCAGGTGAAATCACAACACCTGGAGATTTAGTCACTACCGTATCATGACCCGATTTATGCAGGCCATACACAGAAAGGCTCATGTGTTTGTCTTTTTATTTTTCTTTCTTTGATGATTTAAATATATTATATTTATATGTAATATATTTGATTATATATATATATAATATAATCATATAAAATGATTTCAGCTGTTTTCACCACCATCTCTCCCTCTCCCACTGAACACTTTCCTCCTAACAAGTCTCCATCTCACTTTTTCCTGTGTGTGTGAATCACGGAGTTTAACCAGAGTTGCTTGCATAAGCATGAGCATGGCTTAATGGGCAATTTCCCAGTGAATTCACCACTTGAAAAAGTGACCCCCAGTGACTTGCCAGTAGACCCTCAAGGATGAGGTGGACCTCACGGGCTCCTCCTAATTTTTAATTTTTACCACTAATCCATGTTAATTACACCAGTATCCTCTTTCCCAGCCCTTTGAGATTCATCACTCATTTTTAATTCTATTAACCCTGATGTACCCTAGAACACCAATGCTCCTCCCTAACCATAGCATTGTTCCTATGGGCTAATAACCTTAGCCTACCTCCCCCTTCCCCACCTCCCCCTTCCCCACCTCCCCCTTCCCCACCTCCCCCTTCCCCACCTCCCCCTTCCCCACCTCCCCCTTCCCCACCTCTCCCAGGCTATGTTAACCACCATTCTACTTCCAACTTCCAGGAGACCAACCATTTGAGATCCCTCAGATGAGTTCAGTCACGGAGCATCTCTCTTTCTGAGTCCGATTTATTTCACCTAACCTCCTTCATATACATCTCTCCTGTCACACATGACGAGATGGCATGCTTTATGATGGCTGAGTAGTAGTCTATTGTGTATACATACTGTATTTTCTTCATCCTTCTTTTGTTGATGGGCATTTAGGCTGATGCCACAGATAGAATCCTGCAGACGTCTTAAGGCTCTGGCTGCTTGCCCCCCACATGTTCTTTTCTTTGCTTTCCACACATGTAAATACTTCAGTTGTGCCCGGAGTAGTATAGTAGTTGGAGTGGAAAGATAATCCCTGAAATGAAAACAGACACCATGAGAGGTAATGTTTGTCTGGACTGTTTCCAGGTTTGACAGCCTGTGGGTTGTAAATGGCATAAGTAGGGAATGACACAGGCTCTGGGCAGATAACAGCTGTGGGAAGGCTGTCTAGGGCAGGGTGCATTTAGGCTGGAAAGATGGCATTTCTGGTCACTGTGGCCCTCTTGCCTTTTAATAGCTTCTATGTTGCCATGCTGTACAAAACAGCCCTTACTCATGCCTGCCCTGCTTCTTTAGAGCAGAGCAACAGGGGGTGGGCGAGAGTTATTTGGTAAAGATGTTGAGTGCTCCAGCCTTGGCTTTTGACATTCATTTTCAGGAGGCCAAGGGAGGGAACTCCATTTTCCCCGACTGTGTTCTTCTCCCTCCCCCTCCCCTCCCTGTCCCTTCCCTTCTCTTCTAAGATAGGCTTTCACAGCGTAGCTCATGGTGGTCTTCACTTACTGTGTACCCCAGGCTGACCTTGAACTCTTCATCCCCCAGTCTCGGCCTCTAGTGTGTGCGACTCAACTTCTCTCTGCTACTTTTTCCTTGTTCAGATCTGATTTCTAGCTCTCTAGCTGGAGGGCCACTTTCCCTTCTGTCATTGTCCCTGACAGCCATGACTGTTAGGATTTTCCAAGATCTTTCCCTCTGTCTCTTCTTCTTTTCCTCTTCAAAGGCCTGATCCTGGGAACTTACTCTTTTTTTTTTCTTCTTTTTAACATTTTAAGGGCTTCATTGTTTCTCAGAATTCAAAACATGAGCTCACAGGGGACATTGAACACACAGGAGACTCCTCCTCTGCACCTGGACTGTGGGGCACACAGAATGTGTTCGCTGACAATCCCATTCCTTCCATGGTATGGAGGGAGAAAGAACAGAGATTCTTTGCCATCACTGGTGATTCTAATGGAAGGAAGCCCCAGAGTCCTAACTCTTTATCTAAAAGCCATTCTATTGAGGCATGAATAGTATCCAGCACTGTGTGTAACTGTGGTGTAGAGCCTGCTGAGTTTGAAGATAGATGTGCACTGTGGAAACATCTTTTCCACCAGTGCCTTAATCACAGCCACCATCTACTAAAGTTTCTTACCTCTCCAATACTAGATAATTAACTCTTTTGGTAAGAAGATTTAACGTGACATCTAGACCTTCACCAAATGATACATATGCGATATTTATGGGAACCACAGTCCCCATGCTGCTGTACACTAGTCCCATCTCATTTGCCCTGTCTAAAGCTTTGCACTGCTTGAGAGCTATCCCGAAATTTCCCTACCTCTCCATCCCTTGCTAGACCCACTTTCCTCTCTGAGTGTAACTGTTTTGGGGTCGACATGTCAATGAGTTCACAAAATATTCCTTCTTCTATGCCTGGTTTATTGCATCTAGCAGATTATCTTCCATGTTCATCCATGTTGTCAACGACAGGAGGAATTCTATTTTAGCATTATATTCTCTTGACACAGAGACCACCTTCTCACCTGTGTAAGAGCATTTAGGCTGTTCCCTTCCTTATCTTGACTATCATGAATAATGCTACCATGAATCTTGACAAAATTTAATTAAGAAGCAAGCAATGTATAACCTGCTTATTTTCAATACTCAGAAATGGCTGCTGTGTAGACTGAAGGAAAACTGAAAATTCTCTTGTTATCTGAATCCCAGAATAGCTGGCTCCTCTTCACTTGAACTTTGACAGCTAATCTCTGGCCCCTGAGCTGGGCCTCTGGCTCCAGAGCTCTTGCCTGGCCTTATTGGGACACAGAGCCCTTCCCAGAGGCACTTTGCCTGCACAAGGGACTTTGGATCTGGCTGGAAGATCTGATATGTATTCTCCTCTCATCTAGTTTTTAACAAACAAATACACTTTGCTTTCTGCTTTCATGAGTTCAATTCTTAGCACGCTCTATTCTTCCAGCAGAGATTTCCACTTAAATAATTGAATGGCTGGTTTTGTGTGTCAACTCGACACAAGTTGCAGTCACCAGAGGTGAACTAGCCTCCGTTGAGGAAATGCCTCATGAGATCCAGCTGTGAGGCATTTTCTCATTAGTGATCAATGAGGGAGGCCTAGCCCATGGTGGGAGGTGCCATCCCTGGGCTGGTGGTCCTGGGTTCTATAAGAAAGCAGGCTGAGCAAGCCGGTAAGCAGCACTCCTCCATGACCTCTGCATCAGCTCCTGCCTCCAGGACCCTGTACTGATTTTCTTCAGTGATGAACAGCAATGCTCTAGTGTAAGCCAAATAAACCCTTTCCTCCCCAACTTGCTCTTTGGTCGTATTGTTTCACTTCAGCAATAGAAACCTTCACTTAGAACAAATATTTTCCTGCCTCCAGTTGGACTTTGAGAAGTTGCAATTATTTTTAGAAATGCAGTTGGTCAGAGTGAGTGTAATTTGAACAGTGTTGTCTCTGCTGGTAGGTTAGTTTAGACAGCTGATTTTCCTTGTGTCTGAGCAGGAAAGTGTGCCAAGACAAGACCAGCTCTGTTTTCATTTGGGTCCCTGTAAAAACCTGTGTTCTTCCAGCTTGGAAGGAGGATGACATCGGGCAATGGCTGGCTTACATTTACCACTCAATTTGGATGGGTTTGGGAATGACTCATTTGTCTGAAGAGATGTCAGTCACTGTATTAGACCAGATATTCTGAGAGGAACAGAGTAAGTATCAATTTATCTCTATTCTATAACTATATTTAACCATCCCTCATTTGTATGTCTATCATGGCTCCACCATTAATATGTGTATGTGTTATCTGTCTACCTGCCTTCTCTATCTACCCACCCACCATAAGTCTATGAACATCTACCCATTATCAATCTATCATTATTTGCCCATCATCTATCTCTATGTGTATCTACCTATCATTTATTTATCATCTACCAAGTTCATCAATATATCATGTATTTGTGTGTGTACTTACCTATCTATCCATGACTATGCTGACTAATTTTAGTCAACTCCATACAAACTAGAGTCATTTTGGAAAGAAAACCTTAATTGAGAAAATGCCCCGACTAAATTGTCCTGTGGGGAAAACCTGTAGTGCATTTTCTTGACTAATGTTCACTGTGGGTGGTGCCACTGTAAGAGGTACCTCCACTGGGCTGAAAGTAAGCCAAACAGGCTGGTAAGCAGCATTTTTCCATGGCCTCTGCATCAGCTCCTGCTTCCAGGTTCCTGCCCCGCTTGAGCTCCTGTCCTGACTTCCCTTAACTTACAGACTGTGATATGGAACTGTAAGCTGAAATAAGCCTTTTCAGTCACCAGTTGCTTTTGGTCATGGTGTTTTATGACCATGATAGCAACCTTAAGACTACCACAGAGTTAGCATCCATCCATCTATCTATCCATCTCTCTGTCTGTCTGTCTGTCTCTATCATCTCATCTATCTAGCTGTCTGTCTGTCTGTCTACCCATCCACCCATTCATCTATCACCATCTATCCACCTTTTATATCCACCTACCTATCTACCATCTGTTTACCCATTCCCTCTTCTTCCATCTACCAGAGATACTCATCTGAGAAACTGGATCATATGGTCATGCCACTGAGCATTCATGTCCCCCTGTCCCCAACACCATCTGCAGGCTAGAGAATCAGAACTGCATTTCAGTCGATATTTGAAGGTCTGAGAGCCAGGAGTAAGAAAATGGAATAGGTTCTACTTTGTGTCCAAAGACTGGAGGACCCGAAAGGCAGAAGAATCCAGAGGTGTCTAGCTTAAAGGACACTATTCTTTCTCTACTCTTGCTTCTGTTTTGACCCACAGTGTACCTTCCAGGTACTCACTGCCAGACGCACCTGGGTGCATCATTTCATCTTTCAGTACAAATGATATGCGACATTAAAACACCACTAAATGTTGGCAGTGTTCAGGTCATGCTTTATCATGGAGGCAGATTAGTAGAAGCAAGGTGTGTTGTGCAGAACCTAGATATAGGGTCTGAACCCCTGGCTGGGAGCTTGACCTCCCCACTTTCCATCCATGTGCATCTCCACATCATTAAATGGAAAGAGGTCTCACCTTTCTCCTGAAGGAGTCAAGCTCATGTGACTGCCAAGAAGACTAAGGTTTGGGTTGTTTCCTCAATACCATGTGATACTGGTGTGTCCCCAAAGCTCATAGCATGCTCACCTCCTAGCAGGTGACAGAGAGGAGAGAGGAGGCTCCTCCTCTTACCTTCTTGCAGCCCTAGACAGTGGAGTGTGTGTGTGTGGGGGGTGGGATATGAGAGGCTTTAGGCTCTTGGCTGTTGCACGGTGGTATGAGGAGGCTTGCCTGTGATGATAGCCAGAAGATGTGAGGCAAGCTTTCCCGATATTTTCTAAGTGAAAGAAAGCTGCTATGTGGCCTGGCTCCATTGCCTGGTGGCCCCTCACCTCACTGTTCATGTTCCAGCCCACTTGGAAGTTGTTGTTTCTCTTATGTCCAAAGGCGCTAATGGGGCTCAGGTTAGGATGTGAAGTGTTCTGAAAGATCTATGTGTTGTGTCATTGGCCTGCATGTCACCTGGGTCCCATGAAACCTCTCCAAGGTGATTCTGGGGTATCCTTAGATTTGAGGGAATTCTCTTTAAGTGGACTGCAGAATCTTGGTCTTTATGCTTCCTTGATATGAGGTTGACAGCTTGCAGTGATGTAGTAAGAGGGTTCTGGCCCAGACTTTCGGGCCTAGCCTCAAGGTGTAGGCCCGTAGACCCACAGACCCGCAGACCCTCAGAGCCGCAGAGATGCTTACTATAATTTTAAGCTGATCAGCCTAAGGCCCAGTCATATAACTTGCTAACTCTTTACCTTTAATCTAACCCATGACTCTTATCCTGTTCAGCCATGTGGCTCAATACCTTTTCTTAGAGCAGCATAGTTGTCCTCTGCTTCTTCCAGCTTCTCTCTGACTTCTGCTCTGTTCTGCCTGTTCCTAGAGTCTTCTTAGTCTGGTAGCCCCGCCCACACTTCCTGTTTGCCTTTGGCCAATCAGCACTTTTTATTAAACTCGTAGGTGGGGACAATCATTTACAATGGAACAACATAATCTCCCTACACAGTGACATGTCTTCCTGCTGTGTTATGCTTTGATTGTGACTGTCCCTCTCAAGTTCATCTCCTCGAACATCTGATTCCCAGATGGTGAGGGGTGCTGTTTTGAATTCTGTCAAGCCTTTGAGGCATAAGGACTCTGGTAGAAGTTAGGTACTGAGAGATGGCTTTTGGGGTTCTGTCTGTCCCCACTTCCAGCTGAACTGACTGCTTCCTGCTTTGCTGACATGTGAGAAGTCCCAGGGATTCACTGAGATGCTATGGATTCTGTTATGCCTTCTCTGTCATGACAACTGCCTCCACCAGTCAGAGCAGCTCCTTCCTCCACTTCAGTGGCATCTTGTGAAATATTTGGTCATATCAAGAAGAAAAATAATAATATATCCCATAATGTCCAAAGCATTGGGATAACCGATCATAAGCTGGAACCTCAAAATGTTAAGTCACAAGCCTCTTTTTTTAAAAAGGATCATCTTTGGTATTATGTTTAAGTGACAAAGAGCTGGCCAGCTCAGAGAGGAGCTGATGCCCTCCCCACTTAAGCGTTTTTCATTCATTTTTGAGTAGCAAAGCATTAATGCAGATGGGACATTTGCCTGTTTTAACCATGTGGACCTAGGGTTCCAAGGTCATAGAAACAGGCAAATGGTAGCATTGCTGGTACCAGTGGCTGGATACTGATGACTTTGTTGACCTTTCAAACTGGTCACTTCCTGGTGTGCAGTATCTAAAGCTGTGTGTAATGGTGGTTAGCTCTGTAACTGGACCGGGATAGGTAAACCACACATTATAGACGTGCTGGTTAACACAGCATGCTCAATCCTACAACAGGTGGTCAGTGATGGCGTTGTAATAGAGTACCTGGTCTCTCTGTGGCTACTCACAGTAATTCTCTTACTTACACACAGCTGGTTACACACAGAGAGGAGAACCTGGTCTGTATTTCTGGGATGGAGCACAGTGACATTCACATAACTGGGTTAATGTGTCCTAAAAGATTAGGGCTGCCAGGTACAAGACAGGGTGTTCAGTTCAATCAAGTCAGAGGCACACTTATGCTGAAAATTTATGTGTGGTTTATCTGGAATTTGGGCTGCCCTGAGCATCCTGTATTTTTATTTGCCTTAGCTGGTAATTCTGTGGGAGATAAAATTCTCCCCGGAGCCACTGAGCAAACTGAGTCACAGCTGTACAGACTTGTTCTGAGTTTCCACTGCCAAGCCAATTCTCAGTACTTTCTGGGAGTTCTCAGGAAGGCCACGGTGCATCCACAGCACTGCCAGATCTCGATATGAAGCCAGAGCCATTCAATCACTTATTCACAGTCTGGATGCTTGCACGGGGAGACAAAATATTGAACTGCTTGGCAGAATGGCTTGCTTGTCCTGTGGAAGTCTGGCATCTTGTAGCCATGGCCTTGGAGTTCCTCATGTGCAGAGACAATAACTTGACCTTGCTCTCTGATCTGCGATGACCTTGTGATCCCTCTCCCCTCCTTTTCCAACGAGGCCCAGGCCATGCTACTAGAATTTTCAAGGATTTGTCTGAAGTCTGAACAGGCTTTGCATTGTATTCATTTTTGGCCCAAGAATCACATGTACATACAGTTGTTTTACTTCAGTCTGCTGATAAAGTTCAGACTTCTGCAGACTTTGTTTCCTTAAATTCTGCTATGCAGGAAGTCCAGCAAAAAAATCAACCTCCCCCCAAGAGCACAATGAACTGATATAAATCCTGTGCATGTTATAACATTGTGACTCTATTGAGAAGATGGATTGGGAGGGGGTAGGAATTTCGAACAGCATGAGGAGACCCTAGCAGCCCTGAGCTTCTCTGAGAGGTACTCGAATTCATTGATTCAGCTGTTCATTCATTCATTCAACCAATTTTACCGGCTCTCTGTGGCCTTGGAGAAAGATGAGCAGCTGCAGACATAGAATGAGGGAGACAGACTGCTCAGTCTGTCCCAGGCTGCTCTGGCTTCCATCACCTGTTAGCTGTATCATCTCGGGCAGTTTCTCATGTCTCTGTACCTCTGTTTGTTTGTTCATTTGTTGAAAACAGAGCATAACAGTCCCCACTTCATAGGGAGGTTAGGGGTGTTAAATGAGATTTCATGTAACTGCTTAGGAACAATGTCTGACATTTAGTGAGTACGTAGAAATGATAGCTTTTGTGCTGGACACGGAGCTGTGAGGAAGCTTTGATCTCAGAGACGGTAGGGTCCCCCCCTAAAGGTAAATTCAGACTCCTATTTCACAGAGCTGGTTCTGAGTTCCAGTTTTGTCTGGATCCTTAAGCTAATTGTCTCATTCCTCTTGATTAGTAATTGGTCTAGGAATGGCCCTGATCCCCAGGATAATGATGCTATAAATAGAAACTTTTGCCTGGAACTTTAAAAACAACTTTTTCTTTCCTGATAAAAAACAGGAAGGAAGATTTAAAAAAGAGAGAAGCAGGAGAAAGGGGAGAGGAGAAGAAGAGAAAGAAGGGGAGAGAGAGGGAGGGGGAAGGGAGAGAGAGGAAAGGGGAGAGGGAAGGAGGAAAGGAGAGAGAGAAAGAGAGAGAGAGAGAGAGAGAGAGAGAGAGAGAGAGAGAGAGAGAGAGAGAGAGAGAGAGAGCACGCGCGCAAGAGAGCATATAATATCAGGCTATACAGCAGCCAGTTTGTGACCCTGATGCACAGCATAAGAATTAAAGCTGAAGGGGGAAAAGGGTACTTAGGTGGCGAAAAGTATGCTCAAATGCCTCATTGGATGGCCTGTCCTTAGGGTTAGTACATGATGGAAACTGACATCTATTTTCTCAAGACACCATTGATACATTTTCCTCTATCACCAGTGGCTAGGATGGATTTTTTTGTATTTAATAAAATAAATAAGATAGGTACTTTGTGTAGTAAGAGGTTTCTGACTTTCAGGCCTAACCTCAAAGTTTAGGCCCGCAGACCCACAGAGACACACAGATGCTTTCATTAATTTTAGGCTGATCGGCCTAAGGCCCAGGCATATAGTTTGCTAGCTCTCTACCCTTCATCTAACCCATGTCTCTTATCTTGTTCAGCCATGTGGCTGGGTACTTTTTCTCACAGAAGCATGGTTGTCCTCAGCTTCTTCCGGCTTCTCTCTGGCGTTCGGCTCTGTGCTTCCTGTTCTCTGAGTTTTCTTAGTCTGGTAGCCCAACCCACACTTCCTGCCTGCCTTTGGCCAATCAGCACTTTTTATTAAACCAGTGGGTGGGACAATTATTTACAATGAAACAACACAATCTTTCACAACTTTGTGTGTGTAGGGAAGGGGAGATAAGCCCAGACCAGTGAAATGAACTGGGGAACTATGTGGAATTCTCTGTACTGAGGGAAGAGGACTGTTTCAATGACTATGGAGTAGTCTGTCAGTAGGGAACTCCATCTCTTTAAACCCTATCTCTTGTCTTCAGTGTCTGATTCTTCACTCCAGTCTGGTTCTTAGCCAGACCATTTTCCGCAGTTCGGAGATGTTCCCACCTTAGTCCAGTGACAACTTGGGTTCTCCTGCCCCCCTCACCATATCAGCTTGCCCTTCTCTGGAACGAAAGCTTCCACTGTGACTGACTCCTGTTTCCAGCTTATCCCCCTCATTCCTGCAATCTCTGATCTACCGGGAATGAGACAATAGCTGCTCATGGCCTGAGCTTGTCTGGGTCAAAGAGAGACGTTCACTCCATCCATAGGGTGGCAGCCACTGTGCAGAGGCATCTAAGCATCTTTGCAGTAGGGATGAACAGAAGAAGTGGCAGAGGATGGTTGCAGTGGAGGAGGGATGAGGGTGGAGTTGAGAATGAGATGGAGAGACAATGTAGCAGGTTCTCACAGTCATATTTCCACCATGGTATGAACAGGAGCTGGGATCTCTCTAGGTTCAAGAACTAAGGAGATTGCCATGGAAGTGGGGGAAGGGGGGGCTTCCTGAGGAAGGTTAGTTAGAAATGTTATTGACTTAAGAACAAGGAAGTCCCTTTACGTGCTCCAGCAGATCATAGATGGTGTAGATATTGGTGAGTGCCAACTCAAAGCCCTGGATGTATATCTGTGTGGTAGCTGGTTGGCTGCTGGGACCATGCCTCCCTTGAGGGGAGGAGCCAGCTCTCCCCAGGCCATGGTGAGAGGTTGAAGAGGCTTTCCCAAGTGCACGGGAGGCCAGCTCTCCTATGAGGGTTGGGACCAGCTCTCCTAGAATTAGTGATGGATAAAGCAGGCTCAGCATGGCCCTTGACTTCAACACAGATGGTTCACATGGGCCCCTGTGGTAACACAGGCAACAACAATGGACATCAGCACAGACCGCTGTTGCAACAGGATCACGGACTCAGACATGGTCCTCAGCAGAATCGCCGCAAGATCTCCAGGACTCAGGGCAACAGCATATCTGAGAGGAGTATTAGGGTTCAATATTGACGGTGTACCAGAAGCTGTAGGCGTTGAACCTAACCAACAACACATTACACAATAAACATCTGCAAGTAAAGCTACTTGGAGAAAAAAGTCTATTGTATGACAGACTGCAGCTCCCAAAGCCACTAAGAATAAAGAGATGATGGAGAGGCAGGAAAGACAGAGGAGCAAAGTGGGTTTTTTTTTGTTATGTTTTTGTTTTGCCTTTTTATGTTGTATTTTTTTATTTTTGCTTGTTTGCTTTTAGTGAACATTTTCATTATTATTTCTTTTAAAATTTTCCTTTGTCGGCATACTACAAGGATGAAGGGCAGATACAGAGGGACCGGGAAATAAGTGGGATTGGGGTGCATTATGTGAAATTCCCAAGGAACCAATAAAAATTACGTTAAAAAAGTCAAGGAAGTTAGTCAAAAGATTCACAGCAATTAAAAAAAAAAAAAAGGAAATCTTCCAAGGAGCTTCAGAGGCATAATTAAAAAACAAACAAACAAGTCTAAGAGTATTTTTTTTCTTCCAGGGCAGGATCTTGCTATATAGTTCAGGCTGGTCTAGAATTCACCATCCCCAGCCTTCTCAGTGCTGGGATTATAGATGTATGCCAACATCAGTATCAGGATTTATTTATTTTGAATTAAAGAGCGAACTGTGTGTCATACAGTGGCCTAGAGCTTCACCCATTCCAACACATTTAACAGTGTTGGTGGAAATCATCCACTGTGGCTCATTGCTAGTCTGTGTTGTATAGAACTTGGCTTTCAGGCTGTTCTTGTTCTAAGTGACTCTATTCTATAGAACAGCAGTCTGATCCATTTGAGTTCAAAGACCGAGAAGATAAACTTCATTTCTTATTTATGCAAATAAACAGCTACCCCTTGTCCAGCTCAAACACTGGCACAGAGCCACAGCTCACTAAGTCCCATGTATAAAGTACTAATACCTATGAAGGTCAGTTAAACCAGGGACCCATGGGAACATGGCATTTCAAAACCTCATCACAAAAACCCCTCAGGCCCACGCAGTCTTCAAAGACGCCAGGCCAAAAACGATGCAAACCCTTAGCGTGGACCATAGTAAAATAGGACCGCCTCACACTGGCACCCACAAACTTGTTCTCAGCATCTGGTGCACATATATGGGATTGGCAGAGGCTATACAGGTGATAAAATTTGAACTCCATACCCAGGGCTCTGTTCAGCATGATACTCTCCTTGATGTGACTCCCTTTCAGGACCCAGTTCTGAGGCTTGAGCCAGCTTTGCTGTCTTATGTAACAGTCAGGAGTCCATGCTGTCTTGTGTAACTACTTGTAGTGACTCCTGCTCCTGCCTCCCGGGGCCTCTTTCAGTCCTGTTGTATATCCAATGCTTTCTTAGTCATTCTGTAGCCCATAGGTTATGAGAAGTGCAATGTCTAACTTGTGTTAAAATATTAGTAGCTAGGTTTGGAATGAAGAACCCGTGATTGCCAATGGCCATATTGTCATGAGAGATTAACAGGTGGTGAATTATAAGCAATGACAGATTAGCTTGAAGTAGGTGGTAATTTAATAACTTAAACAACATAGAAAGGCATAGATGTGTCATTCATGTTTCCAGTACAGTTTGCTCATGACAAATACATGCTTAACCTCATTTTGTGGGTAAGAAAGGAAAGGTCTGGGAGATGGTTCCGAATCTACAGCTATTAAGTGATGAGGGCAGTATTTGGATCCAAGGAATATAGTATGGGAAGTCTAATTTATCTCAGCCAACCCACTTTGTGGGATGGAACTCAGGCTGTTCTCCTACTAAGCAATATTCTACCCCACAGACAAAGTTTTTAAATAAAACACCTGAGAGTATATTCAGTTCCTGGGGCTTTTGGTGGCCATGGGTGAGTCTAGGCTCTAATGGAGAGTAAACAGAGTAATAATGAGAGGTCTGCCTGGCCTCTTTCCCATGTTTTCTCTGTCTAGTGCTGCATTGGGAACTAGGATTTAAGCATAGCCTGAATCTTATTGCTGAGACAGATGCTATCTTATTAAGTGTTTGATAGTAAGTGACCTGGGGACTTTGCAGAGCATTGGCAGGGACTTCCTCCCTGGGAAGCTGTCAAATTCTGTGTGGAAAAAGTTCCTATCATTTAAACAAACACACAGTTGAGCAAAGGCACTCATCAATGAGGACCTTCTTAACATTTGTTCCTAACGCAACAGAACAGCACGTTAAAATAGGATCGTGCTTAGTTTCTTGGAACTGAACATAAATCACCTCTAAGAACTATGTGAGAAATATCAAACTTGGCATTCAGGTAATCCTTGAAGTTGTTAGAGTCTATAGGAGTGTTCTGTGATGCATCAGGTGGATTGTGCAGGAGGGGGAGGTAAATACTGAAGCAGAGTGCATGGAAGGGAAGGCAGTCTGCAACTGCGTCTTGCCATGAAAACATTCATACAAGCTGTGTAGCATCAGCTGTAACAGCAAAGGACCAGACTGCAAGCCTAGAACAGAAGACCTGCTGCCCAGAGTCACACTTTAAAGGACTCCGAGACCAATGGAGACTGTCATTTTATTTCTGCAGTACCCAGCCCCAGGTATTCCCTTACAGTAACAGGAGAATTATTTGGGATTTCTAGAATTGTCTAGGTTGGCTTAGACAATTTCTTTTGCATATCTTCCTTCTCCCTGAAAGTTGCAGATAATAAACTAATACACCTGTCTGAAAGTTGTCTATCTGAAGTCTATTCGAAGTCTTTTGCTGAAACTTTCCAAAACCTTTTGAGATGTCTTGCCTATTAAGCTTTTCTGCATCTTCAAACATCAGAAAGTTTAGTGTTTAAAACAAAAACATAAAATCATTGATTTCATTGTGACTTCAAAACTGAACAGTGTTGTACCTGGCATTGTCCATTCCTGTATAGTAGATGTTTTTCTGATCTTTAAATGCAGCTCAGTGGATCTTTCCCCCATGAGTAGGCCTGCTGTTTCCGAGGTTTACTTCATGGAGCAAATGTCTGGTTTTCCAGGTTTGTGAAGCATAATGTCTAAGGGCTCAGACATGATCTGGAAGGATCTGCTCTGGGCAAATCTGCATGCCATCAAAACAGGTGTAGATGAAGGTGATAGCTTATAGTTGAGCTGTATTTCTGTTCCCATCTCTTCTAAGCGCATGTTGAAAATCATTCTAGTTTGAGAGTCCAGATGAAGAACAGGGGTCTGGGAGAGACACAGCACACTGTTTTTACCCATATCTATCTGCCAGAATGGTCTCTGATGACTGTCAGTTTATGGGTTATACCTCCTTTGCATTGTACTATAGATGAAAGTAGGTGAGCTAGGATCTTATAGCTGAAAAGCTATCCTAGGATGTCAAATTTGTATGGAACCTCAGGGTCAAGGCTCTCCTTTTCTCTATGTTTAAGGAACATGAAAACTGAGGTCAGATCCACTTTGAAGGGAAACTTCTGAGGCCATGGGGAAAGGCAAGGTTGAAACTCAGACTTGCCCCCCATTTCTGTACGCCTGGTACAGCTCTCCTTCCAGCTGCTGTGTGCCCCTCATATTTGATCTAACAGATCCCAAAGCCACATAGATGGCCAGAGAAAAGGTTCCTCACAGCCAGCTTTTCCGTAGCAGAGTGCCTGTGCCTTCTGCTGTGAGTATGTTGGCCACAGAAGTAGTCATAAAGGAACTGACTGCTCAAGCCTCCATCAGCCACACTATCCTAATCTCCACAGACAGCAGAGGACTTCAGAGGGCTTGCTTTATCTCTTCCATCTACTTCTGAAGTAATCCTGAACTTTCAGAACATAGCCAAGGGCCGGGATCCCTGCCAGTCCATATACACACTGTCCATCTGTAAGGGATAGACCAGAATTTAGGCTAAATGGAGATTCCCTCTTTTGGCTGCTGTGTGCTGTCTCAGACTGTGTATTTTGAAGTGGGATCCACATTCTTGGCAGGTCAGCTGTGAAACGTGTTTGACGTTGGTGGAAAAGGGCAGTTCTTGGATGCAGGAGGCTTGCTGCTGTGTTTGCCCTCACTCCCAAGGAACCCGGTGGCAGAAGCCAAGTTTTTGAGAGTCTGTTTGGCTCTGTCTTTGACACTGACAAATCAGGGTAGGATGACTATGGGCTTTGAAGGGTCCTATCTCTTAATAGTGTGTGGACCCCTTACAACCTGCCTACATGTAAGGAGAGTGTTCAGTGTCTGTTAGAGTTCTTTGTTATAGGAAGAGGTAGTAAAAAGTCAAGCTAAGTGTATCCTATGGTTGCATTATAGGATGGCAGAAATTTAATGAATGCTTACTTTCTTCTCAACTCTAGGGCTCAGGATTATTGATTTGTTCACCCCCCCCCATTTTATGTGAAGAATCAAATTAGATGTTAGACCCATATTTTGTGCTCTTGGCATTGAGCCCAGACTGCAACTAGATATTCCCCCTGCCCTGGTTGCTTTTATGATCTCTTTTAAAAACAGGATTAAAAAATTATGTGTATGTGTATAAGTCTGTGTGTGAGTTCACATTGGCCAGAAGCTTCGGATTTCTATATCACTGGAGATTTGATGGTAGTGAACCACCTGATGTGGGTGCTGGGAATTGAACTCTGGACCTCTGGTAAAGCTCTATCTTCAGATCTGTAATTTTATGATTTCTGATTGTCCTTATGAGGTTGTCTTAAGAGTCTATTTATAAGGTGAGCAGCTATCTTGGAGTAGAATTGTCTAGGAAGCATAGATACAAACCCAGAACAATCAAAGGAAGGTATGAAGAGGCAGTCTGCAGACATTGTCTATGCTGTCTGGGCAAGGCCTGGGGGGACCTTCTTAAATCATGTCACAGTATCTTCCTTCAGCCCTGGACAGACAGGTTGACTGATAGGGACCACTACTGTGCAGAGAAACACAAGACAGGAAGAGGCTGGGCCACATTCAAAAAAGACAACTTTCCAGGTGTGGACAAACATGTCAGTCATCCTAGCAACTGGAGAGGCTGAAGGAGAGGGATTGTAAGTGGGAGGCAAGCCTGAGATACACTAAAGGTCTAGCCTACTCCCCCAAACCCTAAGCAAATCCCCCAACCAACCAACTAAAACCAAAGAAGAGGAAACTCATTTAGCAAGGTTTATGTAACATCCAGAGAAGCAGTGACTAAGATGTTTCTCTTGACAGACATTTGGTGTAGTCTTGACTAATGACACCCACTTGGGAGCTTCAGCTCCATTCTCCTTCCAGATCCAGCACTGATGCATGGGTGAGAACCCCGATGTTGGTAACTTCCAGAAGAGCCATCGTGAGGGAGAGGCACTGCTGTGGAGAACATTGGAAAAGCTGAGAAATGACTCTTTCTGAGTGCAGCTTTAGCTCTGAAGCTGCTTTCATCTTCTGTAATAGGAAGTTCCCCCATACTAGAGTGAGTGCTGGTGGTGATGGTATTGTTGTCGGTGGTGGTGGTATGGGGTGGAGTGGGGTGGGGTGTTGCTGGTGACAGCTTGTGTACCAGCATACTTATTCAACCAGTATTTTAAAAATCTGCAAGGGGTACAAGGTACCAAGGCAGAAGACATTGTGCAGGAGAAAGTGGAATGATTTTGAGAGCCAGAGGACAGTGAAGCTGTACCCATGCCACCTCAACAAGAGCTGAGCAGTGGTAGCGCCAGCTGACATAACGTGCATGGATGGGGAATCTCACAAGACTCCACCCATACACAACGAGCTTCAGGCCACTAATGACTGCAGAGAGGAGAAGCAGGTTTCCCCAGGGATGAGCCCTGTGAATGGTTACTCAATATCAAGTAATCAGCCTCAGCCCTAAGCACATAGACATGTGGACATCACAGAAAGAGACAGACAGATGGGGGAGGGGGAGGAAGAGAGAGGGAGGAAGAGAGGAAAGTTTTTTTTTTTTAAAGTTAATAGTCTCTTATATATAGTCATAGTTTCACACTACTCAAATCAAATGACTAATGATTGATACGTTTTTATGCTTTAAAGTAAAATGACGTAAGATACATATTTCACTGTTTAAAGCAGTTTTCCTGTCACTGATTTCTTGATAAAGTGTCAGTCTTGACCTGTCAAGTCAAAGAGCTTGGCTTTCTTTCCACATCTTGGAAGAAAGCCGATTTCTCAGTGTGAGCTCTGGAAACTGCCCCCTTTTTCAGAATGAGAACCCATCTCTGTCATCCTAAGAGGATTCAGCTGAGTAGTATTGGTGTCCAGTTTGTACCTGGCACATCTCAGATGCTCAGTAAGTTTTCCTTAGCTCTGTAGATATAGATGGCTACAGGGGAGGAGGTGTACCAATCTTAATCTGTATGGTCCATACTGTAACTGGCCAATGTTTTTCCCACCATGTATGTAGCACCAGAATGATTGACTTTATTAATATCTTTAATAAATAAAATTATTATTTTATGCTTTTACACTAACAAATAGTCATTTTGAAAAACAGTCTATCACCCTATTTATTTCTGTGGTTCCTTAGAATGTCACTTCTTGTTAAGGCCCTTGTTATAATTTAGCAAACTATCCTACATTTCTATACTTAGATGCTTGGGCAGAATCATCCACCTGAGTGATTTGACAGCATCATTACAGCTGTCAGTCATCAAATTGTATAAATATATTCACAAAACGTACAGTTATAATCATTGACCTGAGCTCAGTGGATCTCAGATGAAAATAATTTGGGTATTTTGTTCCCTAATATGTCTTCCATCTTTCTCTTATCCTGTTTGTCTTTATTGTCAAGTAATGCAGATGTAATTCTCTGGCCATGCACTGCTGTTACAATTAAGTTTAGGGTCTTGTGCTTTGTCCATAATGAACTAATGATAACCAGAGTGGCCTTTCTAATTGACACCATAAAACAAGATGAAATATATGAAATGGTGGGTTTTAGGTAGCAGAAAGCAGGGGATAGGTGTAGGGACAAAGGACAGTAATGTTGTGTGTACCCTGGAGAGGATGAAGCATGGGGTATGGACCAAGAGAGCTGATGGCCCTTGAGCTGAGCAGACAAATATATGGGAACTTGAGAACACCTGCTATTAGCCGTGGGGCATGTCAGCAAGAGAAAAGAGAACTCACAGAGAAAGGTCTAGAGAGCTTCAGTGAGAGAGACTCCTTTGTACCTCAGACAAGGATGGAGAAGTTGGCCTATGTAAAAAAATGTCCTCAAAGCTGAAGAGCTACCCCAAATATTAGAGCCAATTACTTCCTGTGTCTTGAGGGGAATGTTAGGGATAAACAGGATTAACAGGGAAAGGAGATAGGTTGTGGAAGGGGCTTGTCTCCAGGCACAGTGGGCATTCTAGGCATTCTTAACAGAGATGTGCATAAGCCTAGTGCAAGTCTGAATATCTGTTAACATTTCCTATAAAACTCAGAAAGAATCCACAGACTCCAGTTCTGCCCCTCTTGCCTACTCCCACCTGTCAGTCCCCAGAATACCATTAACCTACTGTTGCCACAATCACTACCTGCACCCCTACACTTGCATCTTTTCTGCCTCTATCATCACCTCCATGACATAACTCTATAACTATTGCCTCCACACCATCGCCTCCATGACCATTGCCTCCACGACCATCACCTCCATAACCATTGCCTCCACAACATTGCCTCCATGACCATCACCTTTACAACCATTGCCTCCATGACCATCAGTGACTCCATGACCATCGTTTCCATGACCATTGCCTTCACAACTTCATCAACTCTCTCACCACCCTGTTCAACTTTGCAACTACTTCCACAACAGCATCTCCATGACCACTTCCTGTACACTACTGCCTCAGATACAACCACCTTCAATGTTTACCACTTCTGTCTCCACCTCCAGCTCCACTACCACCTACACCACCTTCCCTATTTATTTCCTTACCATCACCCCACTACAACTGCTACACCTCTACCACTACCTCCACCCTCCATTTCCACCTCCTCCCCTCCATTTCCACCTCTTCCCCTTCCATTTCCACCTCTTCCCTCTCCATTTCCACCTCTTCCCCACCTCCTACCCCTCCATTTCCATCCCCTCCCTCCATTTCCACCTCCTCCCCCTCTGTTTCTATCTCCTCCATCACTACCACTTACCCTTAGAGCTGTTGCTGCCTCTCTGGCTCTAACTGCCAAGCCACTTATGAACTCTGTGTCATGTGACAGGTGTCAAAACACTGGCTGTCTTGGTGATGCTGCATAATTCTTTGGAAAACCCTGTGTGGTCTCCTCGTTGCCCAATTTCCTGGCTCTTGATGAGTACCCATTCTCCACTAGTTCTGTTAGGAAGATCTGGCTGCCAGTAGACAGCCCTCTTTATCGGGTACTGGAAAAATGGCTCAAGCCCAGTTACATTCCACAGTGTCCGCTTGACTCTGTGGGAAACTCTTGTATGCTGGCCATGCCAAATAGTGAGCTGTGGCTACTCCATAAGCCCCTCTGGGCTTCTGTGTCCTTCTGGTTCTCCTTCCTGTCTGCAGGCCTGTGAGGACAAAGAACTGCCACTAAAGAATACAATGCTCACAGTAACACTGTAGCTCCTCAGTCAGTATTGCTCAGATTATCTTGGGTATCTGAATTAGTTACCTTTTGTTGTTAGGATAAAATACCATGGCCCAAAGCAACTTGGAGGGGAAAGGGTTTATTTTAGCTTACAGCCTAGAGTCCATCATAAAGGGCCATCATGGCAGGAGCTCAGGGCAGGAAGAAGTCACAGGAGAGATGCTTAGAGACTTGCTTGTCCATAGGCTGTGGGCATCAAGCTGTTCCTCATCTGATGCCTGGCTCGGGAGTATTAGAATGGCAAGTTTCTGTTGCCAGGAGTGTGACAGCCAGAGAGAAGTGGTTAAGGACGCAGGCCCCTGGCTTGGCTGTGTGCATTTGAAAGCAGCCAAGACAAGTCCTTTGCTGTATCTCTGAAGAAAGACAATCTCAGGGTCAGCGACAGGCCCCATATACCAAAGCATCTGAAGCCAGAAAATTAAAAACATGGCTAAGAAAGCTCATAGTCATCTCCAAAGGAGGCTTCTGGCTGATTGTGCTTAGAATGCAGTATATTTCTTTCCTCTTTTTCACAACTTTGTATGCGGGCTGTCAGTTCTGCATAGATCTTAGCCAAAAGCTGATGGAGAAGTGATCTGGCTGTCTATTCTGAAACAACAGGAAATAATCTCATTCACCAGCCTGCTAGTGATTAGAAATCAAAGTAACAGATACTGAAATGCGTGTATGTGCACATGTGTGAACATGCTTGTAAAGGTCAATGTCAGGTACAATGGCACCTCTATAACTCTTTTTATTTTTTGCGAGGGGGTTGTTTTCCAAGACAGGTTCTTTCTATGGAGCCCCGATCTGGAACTCGCTTTGTAGACCAGGCTGTACTCAAACTCACAGGAATCTGCTTGCCTCTGCACGTTTCACTGCTGCTTGGCCCTTGTTTTTTTTTGAGAATCTTTTCGCTGAGCTATACTGGCTGGACAGCTAGCTGAAGGGAGTCTTTTGTCTCTACCTGTCCTGTCTTGGGTTACAGGCCCGAACTTCCATCAGTTTTAAGGAATTACCCATCCCTGGAAGTATACTTTTGACTGGATCCTACATTCAGGCTCTTTGGTGTAAGTAATAGAATCTGGCTGGCTGATTTGAGCCAAACCAGAATCTACGGAATGGCATTACAGAGGATGACTGCTGTTGCCATCCGTCTGTCCCAGCATCCTTATTTTCTTTCTTTCCTTTCTGGAGACAGGTTCTCATTATATAATCCAGGCTGGTCTTGGATTTGTGATCTTGCTTATCCAGGCTTCTGAGTCTTTATGGGGATCACAAGTCTGCACCATCACATCTGGCCTCCCCAGCAAATTCTGCACCTGAGAGTCAGTCTAGGGAGATAAACCCTTAGACAGAGGTTTGAATAAGGGGCTTGTAATTGACATTTTCATCCTGTGTGTTTCAAAAGAGGATCCAACAAGGTGGCTTAGTTCATAAAGGCACTCACTGCCAAGTCTGATGATCTGAGTTCAATCCCTAGACCCACATGATGGAAGGAAGGGCAGAAGCAAGTCATCCAAGCTACCCCCCTAACCTCCAACCGTGTGCCATAACATGTGTCCTTCCATACTGTATAAATACATGCATATATATATAATAAAAATAAGAAGGCTTTTTCCCCCCAAAAGAATAGGCATGTTTTCCTAGAGTGAACCAAGGAACTCAAAATGTGTGAAGGCAAAGTTAAAATACATACACCACAGGGACATGAGTGACTGCCAAAGGCCAGGTAGAGCTTCACCCAAACCCATAGTTCAGTTCCATCTGTGTTATTTATTGTTCTGGTCATGATGTTCATGTGTTTCTGTCATCTCACCTGTACTATGCAGAGAAATAATAACCACCTTACCTACAAAGAAATATATAGGTAAATAATACCCACCTTGCCATGTTGTGAGGACTGCTAAGAAAAAAGAGCTCTGAAAATGGTATCTCCCCATTAATCATGCACACAGGTCAAAGGTCAGTGTTCCTCTTGTTTCTGAGTCTTCCCCGCCTTTCGTATGGCACGTGGGTGCTACGTCCTTTTGAACATGCACTAACTGGTAAGCAAAACATGGAAAACCTTAAGGATACCACAGGGACACAGCACACTCTAGTTTGATACACGTCAGCTTCCACAGCCCTACATGGAGTGGATCCGACACAGCCGTTAGTATTTGTATCATTAACTGTGAAGTACTGGAAAAAAAAAAAAAACCCAAACTTTATTTACCTAGATTCTCTATTTATCTTGAAACAGACTGTCACTGAGTCAAGAGGACTGCATGCTTCTCAGCATACTAAATGCCAAACAGATCTTATCTGACCCATTGTTACCCCTGTGCACAGCCCTCAGCCGCTGCAGAATCTGTGTTGACAATATCGAGACGTGTTCAGCTGATGTGCCAAAACCTTTTGAAAATCCCAGGCCTGGACTGTGCTAACAGCACCTTTTCAAATCCTTGGAATCCAGGAACATCCTGAGAGGAATGAGGCAGGACTCCGTGGTGTCTCCCTTCCCTTGCAAAAGAAATGGATAGGCAGAGGATCCGAGCCTTGAGCATGGTTAGGGATGCCCTTCCCTAAGGGATGGAAAAGTTTATATTCTTGAACGTGGTCTCCTGATAGAATGTGGACCCTTCATTGGTGTCTCTGCTTGAGAGTTTAGGTATTTTGCAGTGAGCAAACAGATTGTGAGTACCTGGATCCAGCACATTCTTTGCTGCCTTTAAAGGACTTCCAAGGACAGGGCACTTCTGAGGACAGTGTGGTTATTTGTATTTATTTCATGACCCTATTTCTCCAGGGGTGAGCAAATGAAAGGTACCATGCATCTCTAATGGTCTGTGGACATAAAATGTGCATTAGGCACCCAAAGTCTTAACCAAGTCAGGAAGCAGACTGACAGAGGGGAACTGTTAGAGCCAGAAGATAGGACTGTGGAGGAGAGAGAAGTGGCTTCCATTCTAATTGCTCTTTTATTCAGGGGAAGTATTTTCCATGACCCTTGCCCCAGTGCCTGAGGTTTTATGGAACTATATATAGTACCAACTCCTCTCTACACATGCAAATATATTTTCCTGATCATGTACACACACACACCTGTGGTTCAATTTAGTTTATAAATTGCACATAGCTAGGAACTGAAAATTATAACAGTAGAATAGAACAATGATATTATATCATATTTATGTTACTTTAAATTTTATTTTAGATCTATTTCTTTCTACAATTTAATATTTTCAGACTGCCTTTGACTGTGGGTAGCTGAATCTGCTGAAAGTGGAGTCTTGGTTTAGGGATATTCTTTATGTTGCTAGGTGACATGGCAAATGTAGAGGCTTGGTAGATCCATTTTATCACTTCTCAAGGTTTGAGGCTGAGAGCTTGCATAGGCTCTGCTTAGGAAATTCTTTGGCTTCAAATGACATATACTGGGTTATTCTCTAGTATATGTTTGATGCTTTTCTGCCCAAGATGGCTCAGGGCCCTGTCCTACTGCAGATATAGCTGGCAGCCCTGGCCTTCAGGGTTTTTCCATGTGTTGCCTCCAGCTGGAAGTCAAGCTTCAACATGACCTGTCAGTGCTCCTAAAGAACAAGACAGGAGCTGTGTATGGGACTGAGTAAAGTGTGAAAGGAGGTCCATCTCTTGGAGAAATCAGTCCTACCTTCTCTGATGCAGGGGTAGAGAAAAGAGACCTACCTCGATTGGAACATGTAGCCACCTGCAATCTGCAGAGGTGTCTCCTTCATCAGCAGGCACTTAGGGCAGCTCCTTCTCCATGATGCACTGGGAAAGCCATGGCCTTGGGGAAAGCAGGGCCTGAATGTGCAGTGGAGGCAATTTTCTAAACCAGCAGCTTGCTTTTGAAACAGAGTCAAGGAGAGACCCTCACTCACACCCTCCTTCAAGGAGCGGAAGGCAACAAATGGCTGATGCAGCATCTGCTGACCGAAGTTGGGAAGATCATCGGAAAGATACAAGAACTCTGTGGGTGGCCAGACCAGCCTGCAAAAGCTTTCCACAGCACTTGTAAGGATTCCTTTTTCTTTCAATTTTCATATTAGCATACATTCATTGTGCAAAGTTCTGGGATTTCTAGAGAAAACTTCTCTCAAGTACACCATGTCTGCATAGATATCAGTGTTAAAAGGGAGATATGGCCAGTAGAATCTGAGATATTAGCTATTATTATTCCATCAACACACATGACCCAAGGGCAGGTTAAGTTTGTAAAGAATTGATTATGCCAAGGTTTTATCCCCCAGACTCATTGAACGTCGCCCCTCAAAGTCAGCACTTTTCTGCAGCTTCGGGGCTCCAGACCTTAGTCTCACCTCCATGTGCTGTCACTTGGGGGGGGGGGCACAGACCTCTCTGTGGATGGCTTACCAGAGCCCACTCTGCACCTCTCCGCCTATCTGCACAGCTCTGTAAATCGGCAGTACTGAGCCTCTTGTGTTTGCAAAGATGAAACTGAGGCTGAAGGGTAGTAAATCGTATTTCAAACTCACTGTTCTGGCAGATCTGGCTTTAGGATGGTCCAGTGGCCAGTTCTTGTCTTTTTCTGAGGTCCAGAAGGGTACCATAGCTGTGAGTCTTCTAAGAGGAGAAAAGTCCTATGTTTTCTCACTTGTCAAGGAGCCCTTGGCCCTGCTTACAAACGTCCCATACTACACTGTTTCTTTCCTGTCCACCTTTCCCCTCCCTCCCTCCCTCCCTCCCTCCCTCCCTCCCTCCCTCCCTCCCTCCCTCCCTTCTTCCTTCCCTCCCTCCTTCCCTCCCGACCCTCTTCTCCTCTCCTCCTTCTGTCTTTCTTCCTCATTCATTTGCTCTTCCTATCTTCCTCCTCTCCCTCTAGATACTTTTTCATGGAACTGGGGATCAGACCCATGGTGTTGGGCATGCTAAGCAAGTGCTCTACCACCCTGAACCCACCCAGACTTTTCTCTTTTCTTAACCAAGACCTCAGGGAATTCCTTCTGGATGAGGTACAGGGCAATGCCCAGCATGCATCATAGCTCCCATCCTGGCACAGCCATGCAGGAAGGTAGAGTTAGAGATCACGCAAGAGTCCCAGGGTTCCAAGATCTTCTGATCTTGCTCTTGCTTGACTTTTGCTACTGAAAATTCTTAGGAAAGAGAGGCACTGTGTAGGGGGATTATGTTGTTCCATTGTAAATAATTATCTCACCCACTGGTTTAACAAAAAATGCTGATTGGCCAAAGGCAGACAGGAAGTGTGGGCGGGGCTACCAGACTAAGAAACTCTGGGAACAGGAAGAACAGAATGCCAGAGAGAAGCCAGAAGAAATAGAGGACAACTATGCTGCTGTGAGAAAAGGTACTGATCCACATGGCTGAACAGGATAAGAGTCATGGGTTAGATGAAGGGTAAAGAGTTAGCAAATTATATGCCTGGGCCTTAGGCCGATCAACCTAAAATTAATGTAAGCATCTGTGTGTCTCTGTGTCTCTGTGGGTCTGTGGGTCTAAACCTTGAAGCTAGGCCCGAGAGTCCAGGCCAGAAACCTCATACTACAGCACTGTCTGCCTTTTGATGTCATTTCTGATTTTACCCGCGACATAGCAGAGGTAGATTGTGGAAGGGAAGAGTTTTCTCAAACTGGTGTCTCTGTAACCCGAGAGCTCACCTCACTGTTTACGGCACCCACTCTTTCTGTCTCCACTGGGAAACAGGTGTAGTTACAGATAATGCTGACGACAGTATTTTTCTTCATTTTTAAGATGTTCATCCCCAAGATGACAAGTCTAGTGCTGTTTCCCATCATGGTCACTCAAGCCAGTCTCATATCTGTTATAGATATAGATGGAAATGAGCCATTTCCTGTTTAAGATCTGGTGTCTTTCAGAAGATGACTTGAGTTATTCTACCTGCTGTAGTCTGGAATGTCCTTGAGGCCCATGTATTACAGGTTTAGTTCTTAGGGTGTACAATTGGAAGGGGGTGGAACTCTGAGGTAGAGTCTAGTATGAGGAGGTTTCAGGTCACTGGGGAATGCTCTTTTCGCTTCCTCACTGTTCTTTCCTGGCCATGAGAAGCTTTGCCCCACCGTGCCCACTACTTGCCATGAATTGCCCTCTCATCACAGGCCCAAAACCACGGGCCACCCTATGAGCCTGTTGGACCTTTGCCATTTATCTGCTAATGATGTCAGTTATATTTACCTCACTCACATACTCACAAGCCTACTTACACACACACTACAACTTTAATACCCACTTCCTACCTTCTCTTTCCATCGTCTCACCTCAAAACATAAGAAAAATAAGGCTGTACACATTTTGGGATCTTTTTTTTTTTTAAAAAAAAAAACTTTAATTTTTTGCTCTCCTCACCTGTCCCCTGAGCAGCCAGCCTGATCTCGCACATCTGCTCCAACTTTACCTCATCTTTCTTGCACAGCCTTGAGTGTGTTCTTTCTCTGAAAATCACTGCTCCTTGCCTGTACTAAAGCCCCTAGATTTGCTACGGAGCATTCTAGGCCCTCGTTGTCCCTACTCAGTTCACATTTCCATTTGATGACCCTAATTCCCATCTCCCCGGCTGCTTGCCCTCTCTGTCTTGGCAATGGCAGACATTGCTCTCCCCTGGCAGTTTTAACTTTAATAAGTGTGCCAACTTTTCATAGCCATGCAGGTCTTTGTCTTCTATGGACATCTGTCTTTGAACTCTACCTATGTGGTGTCTCAAAGCTGTGCTTCTCTTGGTGACTTACGGGTCCTGTATTACTTTATGACAATGGTTCTCAAGCTTCTTAACACTGTGGTCCTTTTAACACAGTTCCTCATGTTGTGGTGACCCCCAATCATAAAATTATTTTTGTTACTACTTCTTAAAATATCATTTTGCTAATCACAATATAAATATCTATGTTTTCCCACAGTCTTAGACAACTGAGTTGTTCAACCTTGAAAGGAGTCATGACTCACAGGTTGAGAACCACTGTTCTGTGGGGAACAGCAGGGCAGGTTTTGGAAATGTGTGTTGAGTAGAAACTGCTACTTCTGTGCAGGAACAATTGACCACTGAGGTCCACAGGGTGCTCTTTCTTACTGTCCTTAAGAACTGTCTAAAATCAGTGCCTGATGACTATATAGACCTAGAAGACAGGACTTCCCAAAACGTCCTTCACCCCTGAAGTTGCATAGACAATATAAATGGCATCAATCTTTGACTGTTGTTCAAGGGCTGTTTTTGCTGTTCACAAGTGGCAACTCCTGGCTTATGTGTAGATGGCCTGTGAATCTGGGGCAGACTTGTTTAATGTGACCAGGACATTTACCACTTGGTGGCAGTGTCCCCTAATGACAAGATCCCTAAGTGACTGCTACACTGATAAATGTTTCAACTATAAGCCAGATGTTACTAAGTAGCATCATCATCCCACATCTAGATTCCCTTTTATTGTGGAGATTTTTGTATGTATACCAATATACCATATACCCAAATATAAAAGTTAGTCTCTTGGGGTGAAACTATTGCTGAGGTGCCATATCTTAGCTTTTTCTGTGAGCTAAAGAAGAAAAATATAAGATATCATGATTTTTTTTTTAAGCCAGAAAGTGTTAGGTGTAAAAACAAGTTCTCACATATGATGAGTCAGATTTTATTTCTCACTGTGTTCCATAACATTTGTGTGTGTCGGGAAGGGGGCCAGAAAAGTTCTGAAATAATCAGGCACATTCAGGGTGGTTATAGATGGATGGAAGAGCTAATTCCTTGTAAGATGTTCTGTTCCTCCCAGAAGGTAACATCAACATAATTCAATTCTGGAAAATCCTAAGGTTGTGAATCTCAGAAACACTGTGTGCACCTACCACATTTTCCTTTTCCCTCTCACTTCGGGCATTTCAGAAGGCTCCATAACGTAGCTATTGTAACAGCTTCAGTTAACATTGATGAGCTGGTGTCTCTAGAGTGTGTTAACTTGACGTCCTTTTGGCAAATACCAAGGAGTGGCAATGCTGGGTTATATAATCGTAGATTTTCAGTTTTGTTTGCTGTTTTGGGGGTTTTTTTTTTTTGAGAAATCACCACGGTGGCTGGCCAAGTTTACACTCCCACCAAAAGTGGCTAAATGTCCCCCTTTTCCACATCCAGCATTGTCTGTTGCTCCTTTTTAATGACCACCGTTCTGTCTGGATGAGATGAAATCTTAAT
Source organism: Phyllotis vaccarum (assembly GCA_033318265.1). Taxonomy (NCBI): domain Eukaryota; kingdom Metazoa; phylum Chordata; class Mammalia; order Rodentia; family Cricetidae; genus Phyllotis; species Phyllotis vaccarum. The sequence goes on from JARWLC010000003.1 coordinate 16,182,993, forward strand.
GTAGTTTTAACTTGCATTTCTTAGTTAACTAGCAAGGCTGAGCATTCTTCCTTATCTATGGGCCGTTCACATTTCCTCTTTTGAGAACTGTCCATTCATTTCATTAATCTTCTTATTGACTAGAGTATTCACTTCTTGTTGATGAGCATTTTTAGTTCTTTGTATATTCTAGGTGAATTCTCTGGTAGCCGTGTGGCTAGTGAGGGTTTCCTCCCATTCTGTAGGCTGTCTCTTCAAATGAATAGCTGTTTCCTTTGCTGTACAAAAATTTTCTAATTTTCGATGGTCTCATTTGTCAATTGCCGGCATTATTATCTGAACAACGAGAGTCCTACATCTTTTTCCTTCAGCTAGTTCTTGGAGCTTTAGTCCTTACATTTGGATCTCTTGTTCATATGGAGTAGGTTTGGGTGCAAAGTCAGATGAAGGTTTTGGTTCTTTCTTTAATATGTGACTTCTCTGCTTTCCAGTACCATTGAAGAGGCTATTTGTTTTCACTGTTGTGTATTTTTTATCTTAGGAAAAGAACCACAGTAGATTCCAAAAATCCATTCCTGCTTTGGCATGGCGGCAAATGCCTACATACAATCTCAGCACACTGGAGACCGAGGACCCCTAATCCAGCCTGGACTACATAATGAGTTCTATATCATTTTGAACTGACATGTCCTTACACAGCTTTGGTCCCTTAACCCTAACTAGGGGCGACGAAGGAATGAAGAAAAGAAGGAGCACCCAGACACAGGCACAGAAAAGTTGGGGTCAGGTGGTCTGAGCTCTTGGATGGAGAAGTCTCAGCACCTCAGAAACTCACCATGTTTATTGCATAAAGCTGAAGAAGAAGGCACCAATTTACGGTATACATCTAAACAAGGGGAAGACAGGGTTAGCTAATTTTGGTGGATCAGTCACTGGAAGGAACAATTTCAGGCCTCAGACATCTGAGTGAAGAAAGCTGTGGTGAACATTTCCTGCACACACTGTCCACATTCATAGACAGACAGTGAAAGGTTTTGCCATCCATCTGAGCCTTAACCCTGGGAGAAGCATTTGCCATCCCCATGGATCTGAGGTATTGGATCTTTTACATGCCCATGTCAACAATACACATTCATTTAAGATTTTATCCTGTATATGCATTCATTCAAAGTTTCCTCAGCTTCCTCACAATGAAAAAATATATCATAAGATCCTGACTTGGAATACCCACCAATGAACTATCCAACTACAACCAACCAACCAACCAAAACAAAATGATATAATTTAAAAATACACTCCTAACTAGCTGTACTCAGTGCTCATCCTTTAATTCATCCCACGTCTGTTTCCTTATTGGTAAAAAAAAAAAAAGAGAGAGAGAGATATAATAATGGTAGCAACCTCTTAATGCTATGTGAGAAAGAAGTGAGATGTTTGTGTAAAAATACAGACTCCCCAGCATACAGCAGATGCTTAATGCATGTTCACAGTCCCCATCCTCAGTAGCATCATTGTCATAATGGTTATTTTTAGACAGTTATGTTCTAGCTCCTGCTCTCAACAAGAGGCAAGAGGGAAAAACTCAGGTATAGTACTGTAACTCAGGTATAGTAACTGTGTGTTTTTGCTCATTGTTATACAAACAGAAGGCTCTTCAGGAAACAGTGGTTGGTGGCCTAAAGTGTTCCATAGTGCCTTCACTATGTCTAAGTCCAGGTGCAGAATTTCCTATGCTTTTTGGAGTCAAGGGTGTGGCATCACTGCCTGGGACTAGAAGCTGTGAGGCTCTCATTCCAGCCTCCCTGTTGGGAAGTGGGTGAGAACTCTCACCTGTCAGTCAAGTTGCCAGATAGGAAAACTCTGCCAGAGGAGACCCCATCCAGATGCAGCTGTCCTCAGCTGCTGGGAGCTCATTCAGGCACTGGCTTGGGCCGCATTTTCCTAGATACAACACATAGAAAGAAAAGAAACAGACCTGTCCTCCACGAAGTCATGGATATAGAAGGGAGAAAGATGCCATTGGGTGATCAGCAAACAGCTCTTGTCAGGCACTGTGTAAGGAAGATATGTACAGCCAAAGGTGATGGACTTTTTTTCTGGCCTTTACATAGAAAAGAAGTTTTCCCTGTGGTTCCACCTGTAATGTTCCTGAAGAGCACAGACTGCCTTTCCCATCTGGGATGGGCATGACAAGCTTGGTGTCTTCTAATGATGTCTAGAGGGGACACTGTGAGCCATAACCTTTTCTAGATCTTGGAATTTACAGAAGACCCCTCCTGGATCTAGGTGTTAGGCCTCAAGCCTCAGCCCTCAACAAATGGGAATACCCACCGACAGTGTCTGAGATGACAGTCTGGGCTTAGCTCAGGCTGGACTCTGACAGGGTAAAACAGGAAATGTGAGCTCCTGTGTTCTGTCTTTGCAGTTTTGCTAATTTGCATTATTGTTTCTGAACTAAAAAAAAAAAATCTAAATTGTAGCAGAGTATACATAACATAAACTGTATTTTTTCTTAACTATCTTAAGGGTCCAATTCAATAGTAGTATATATATATATATATATATATATATATATATATATATATATATATATATATATATATATATAATGTGTAACTGTATACTTCCTTCTTGGAGCTATTTGTTTTTATCTTATTTTTAATTAGTAGGTATTAATTATACACAGTAATCTTTATTATGACATTTTAAAATGTGCACACAATGTATTTTTGCTTGTATTTACTTCTGTTACCCTGTACCTTAGTCAGGGTGACTATTGCTGTGACGAGACACCATGACCAAAGCAATTTGGTGAGGAAAGGGTTTATTCGGCTTACACATCCATATCCCTGTTCATCACTGAAGGAAGTCAAAACAGGAACTCAAGCAGGGCTGGAACCTGGAGACAGGAGTTGACACAGAGTAAATGGAGGGGAGCCGCTTATTGGCTTATCATGGCTTACCATGGTTCTTACCTTGTAGAACCCAGGACCAGCAGCCCAGGGATGACACAACCTACCATTGACTGGGCCTCCCCCAATGATCACTACTTGGGAAACTGTCTTACAGTTGGATCTCATGGAGACATTTCCTCAGCTGAGGCTCCTTCCTCTGTGATGACTCAACTTGACATAAAATTAGCCAGGACATGCTGTGTCACCTTCTACTCCCACTCATTTCCTTCTTCCCAATGAGTTCCCCTAATGCCTTTGTATATTTTTGTTTCCCTCTTCTTGTCTCCTCCTTTCTTTTCTTATATGAACTAATAATTTGCTTACAGGACCATGGATAAGGATTGTTTATAGGACCACAGGTATCTTATCAGCGGCTACTCTACTGAAGACAATGTCTTTCTGGGGCACATCCCCACAAGACCGTTGACAGAGTTTGATCCATGGAGCCCATGTAATGGCAGGAGAGAGACAACACTTGCAAGTTGTCCTCTGACCTCCAACGTGCATGGTGTGGCACATGCTTCGACTCCAATAAACAAACAATAATGTAATAAAATAATTAAAAAGTAAGTGCCCCTTCCTCTTCTAGGACCCATTAACTGTGTCTAAATTCCAAGGAAACAGTAGGGCCCCATGAACCTTACCCAGCCTGTGATAGGATTTGCCAGACCCTGTTAAGAGTGATGACTCACTTGTTCCATTCTCAATTCTCTCAACTTCTTCCTCCTCCTCCTATACTCTTTCCACATTTTCTTTTAAAATTTTCTCTGGTCTTGATGATGTGGGATGATATAGATGACTGGTTAGTGGTTGATAATCTGAGTTATAACTTACTCTTAGCACCACTGGCCAGGGCGAGACCATGTAGAAGGTCCTCCATTTTGTATACTTGCCAAGGCCATTTCAGGTTTAACTAGAGTTTCATCTCGTTGATTGAGAATCCCATGGAGTACTACCTAAGTATATTATAGAACCTGGGCCAAGATGCCCCAGTTAACTTACCGTGGCTTCTGTTAAACTGCTCGCTTGTGCAAACCTCTTCCTGCAGCTATTGAGTGAAATTACAGGATGTGGTTTTACCTTTAAAAGACCCTTGGTCTAAATGTTCCAGGATACACGTAGGTCCGAATATCTGAGTATATTCCCAGACAGTTAGAATAAAGACTTTCAGTTGTCTATGAGCTGCGCCTGAGTAGTCATCTCTGGTAGGCTCCCCATAATGATAAGAAGCTCTTTAGTTACTTCTGCCCACTGCAAAACAAAGCTTCTCTGGCTGAAGATGACTGCAGCAATAACCTATAGGTGCAAACAGCTACCTAGAAGGCAATTTGATGGGCACATCATGTCTATTTAGCAAAATAATAACAGTATTTTTTTCCTAACTAAGACTTAGGAGTTTCCCAGTCATGGGCTTTTGATAAGGCTTATAGTACCAGAATAAGATTCCTTTCTGTGCAGTATATCTCAAATTCAACCCAAGGGCTGGTTACCCCAGTAACAAACCTGCCATTATGGCACCAAAGGATACAACTTACCTGGCATGTTGGTAGTGCTGAGCATAAGACCCCAGCTGAATAAGACTGTTGATGACAGTACTTTCCCTGCAGTCTGCAAGGACCATCTAGCACTGTGAGTAGCCACTAAGAGGAAGATAGCTCAATTCCAGCCTGACTTCTCAATGTCCAGTGACCAGAGTGTGTGATGTCTTTAGCAACAGGATTTTACTATCTGTTCTCGTGGGCAACCAACAGCAGGTCAATTGCCTGTATTGGTTTGGGGCCTCTTCCAGGGTGCTCTAACCAATAGAAAGGTAGCCCACATTAGCAGTGGGGCTATTATTTACTAGCCTATTGCTTCTGAGAACAGTTTGATCCACCCATGCAAGGTGCCTATCTTCAAACTATTAAAATATTTTTTAACTTCTCAAAATTTATCTTTATCATTTTAATTGTGTGTTTGTGCTTGTGGGTGTGTACATAAGAGAGCAGGTGCCCTAAATGGCCAGAGGCCACTGAGTTACAGGAAGTTGTGAGCCTCCCAGATATGGCTTCTGGGAACCAAACTCAGGTTCCCTGCAAGAGCAGTATGTCCTCCTATCCCACTTAAAACTTTTAAAATTTGCTTACAAAGTTTCTGGTTTCTTTACATTTTGGCCATCCCCCTGCCTCCTCTACTCTCCCTTCTCCTCCTCCTCTAGCTCCTCCCTTAAACTTTCAGCTTCCAGGTGTCTCTCCTTATTCTCTCAGATCCCATGTGCTTTACTACTTCTCAATAATGGGTCCCTTTTAGTTTTTTAGGATGCACATACACATGCTCAAACTCACATAAATGCTACCTTTTGGTGGTTTTGTTTTTCTGAAATGGGGTCTCAATACTGCATTCTAGATGAGCTGAGAACTTCCTAAGTGGCCTAGACTAGTGTTGAACTCATATAGCAATTCTTCTGCCCCACAGTCCCCATCCATTATGCCAAATCATTTGCAAAAATTTTTACCAACCAAAAACGCACCTTTAAAACTCCCATTTCCTCCTAGCCCTGAGCAAAGAGCCCCATTCTCCAACCTGTTTCTATGTATTTGCCTACTATAGACCCTTCAATCCAAGCAGAATCATGCAATACATATTGTGCCTGGCTTATTTCACGTAGCATAATATCGTCAAGTTCCTGTCTTCCCAGTTGATTACAGTGTGTAATTGCTAAAATTTGAATCTGCAGTATAGCCTTGGAAAAAACCAAAGAATTTTCTTTGCACCAGCTTCTCATCTCTGAATAGTAAGCCATTAATCTTCAAGGGATTGAAGAAATGAAGGGGCACTGCTTCAGGAGTGATGTCCCAAGAGGGCTGGGCAAGGACTAATGTAGCAGGGCTCGTAGGACAGAGACAAACAATGTGAAAGGCACAGTGGTCTTCTTGGAGAACGTATAATTAAAGACTCAATGAAGGTAAAAAGTTGGAAATTGAGATTAATTTGTTTATACAATGCCTGGTGGGATGATTTAAATTAAAAAAATGCATTAGCAGTGCTGAGGATATGGCTCAGAGGTGTGGAACTTGCCTAGCATGTATCAGACTGTGTTCATCCCTGTAACCCCCATCAAAGAAAGAACATATGAGAAGGAAGGAAAAAATAAAGAAAGCAAGCTGGATACTGTACGCCAGAGTGTTATGGTTTACAAGTGAATGTTCCCCACAGGATCACATATTTGAAAGCTTGATCTGTTGCTGGTGGTGACATTTTGAAAGGTTGTAGAATCCTTAGGAGGTGGAGCCGTGCTGGAGGAAGTGAGTCACTGAGGGAAGGCCTTGAGGTTTGATGTTCTGACTCCATTTCCAGTCTCCTTCCTGGCCCCTGACAGCAAACAAGACTAGCCATCATGCGTTCCTGCTGCCATACCTCCCCTTCTCTAGCAACCTCTACGTCCTGGAACTATAAGCTCACATTAGCCATTCCTTACTGAAGTCATTTCTTAGGATGTCAGGATAGTCAAGTGGTCTAAGGTGCCCGACCTGAGTTGCTATGTTGATCATAGCAACAAGAAAAATTATTAGTACACACTGTGAGGAAGCGCTCCAGATCAAGACAAGCAGGGCCTTGTCTGAAAACCAGAATGAAATAAAATAAAATGGAACTAATAAAAATAACTGATCTCTTGGATTATCTTTATGTTTCTTGAAACTAAGAAAGTCCTTCATGAAGCCATGTGAAAAACAGGGATAGATGAAGCAAGTTGCCGAGGAAGGATCCTTAGTCAACTGCTGAGGGCTTTAGGGAAACCCCCAGGTTTGAGTTGATAGTAAAGTGACAGAGGGAATGAGTCTCTGTCTTTAAGCATACTTCTGTCCTTACCATAATTGCACAGTGCTCAGATACATCCATCCATCCATCCACTAATCTATTGATCTATCCATCCATTGTTATATTGATACATTGATCCATCCATCCATTGCCCACTGAGTGATTCATCCATCCATCCATCCATCCATCCATCCATCCATCCATCCATCCATCCATCCATCCATCTATCCACCCATCCATCCATCCATCCATCCATCCATCCATCTATCCATCCATCCATCCACTAATCTATTGATCTATCCATCCATTGTTATATTGATACATTGATCCATCCATCCATTGTCCCACTGAGTGATCCATCCATCCATCCATCCATCCATCCATCCATCCATCCATCCATCTATCCACCCATCCATCCATCCATCCATCCATCCATCCATCCATCCATCCATTCCTCATTGGCAGGTAGGGAGTCTTTCAGGGTCTGGAGATGTATGTAGCAGTGCACAGATCCTCAACAGCAGCACAGCCATTGGTAGCTAATCACTGCTCGTGTGGTTGTGGATGGCAATGCACTTGTGGTTATAAGCACTGAAGTATAGGTTGTAATTCACTGTTGTATCTAATGGGAGGAATTTGTTACCCCAAGGCCCTACCTCATTTTGCTTTCTCCAATTTCTTTCCTAGAAGGAGAGGGAGAGAGACAGAGAGAAAAAGAGAGACAGAGAGACAGAGAAAAAGACAGAGACAGAGTCTCTCTCATGTAGAGAACAGGGTTCTTCCTGTCCTCTACAAGAATAATTTCTTGGTGAAATCTAACAGTAAAAAGGTAAAGTAATTGTGGGAGATTGTGTTGTTACATTGTGGGTAATTGCCCTACCCACTGGTTTAATAAAAAGTGCTGATTGGCCAAAGGCAGGCAGGAAGTGTGGGCAGGGCTACCAGACTAGAAAAAACTCTGAGAACAGGAAGCACAGAGCAGAATGCCAGAGAGAAGCCGGAAGAAGAAGAGGACAACTATGCTGCTCTAAGAAAAGGTACCCAGCCTCATGGTTGAACAGGATGAGTCATGGGTTAGATGAAGGGTAGAGAACTAGCAAGTGATATGCCTGGGCCTTTGGCTGATTCAGCCTAAAAGTATAGTAAGCATCTGTGTGTCTGTGGGTCTGTGGGACTGTGGGTCTGCGGGCCAAAACCCAGAGGCTTGGCCCAAAAGTCCGGGCCAGAAACCTCATACTACAAGTAATAGTAATAATAGTGATAATAATAATAATAATAATAATAATAATAATAATAATAATAATAATAATAGGTATCAGATAGTATATAGTATAGAGGGAGGGGGAAAATACATTTATTTCCTTATTTCTTGCTGCACCTGAGAACTATATGCCCAGTGGCTTGACAATAACAATTGGTGTCTATTGTCTTTCTGTTGTGGAGGTTGTAAGTCTGAGGTCAAGAGGTTAGCAGGTTCTTGACCCTATGAAAATACCAGGGAGAGACTCACTGCAAACTTTTATCTCAGTTACTGTCTTGGTAGCTCCTGGGCTTGTGGCAGGATAACCCCAGAGTTCCCATGCCAACCTCCCACAGCTCCCAGTCCCAAATCCCCCTTCTACAAAGATACTGGGTATCTTGGGTGAAATTCCACTCAAAGGGCCACATCTTAACCTGATAATCTGAAAAGGCTCTGTTTCCAGATAAGGTGGCATTCACAGGTGGCAAGAGTTAGAACTTCAATAGCTTTTCAAGCCGTGACGAAAGTAAAGTAGTAGGTGGGTTGCCATCTTATAGAGGCAGTCAAATGACAAATGATGCCTTATAAAATGCCAGTGGACCACAGATTTGGAGCAATTGACCACAAGGTCACAGTGGGATGTGGAAGGTGAGTCTGTCTTCCAGTCAGTGTGGAGGTACCCTGTACATTCTCAGCATCAACAGTGATGTCATAGTTTGAAACTTGATTCCCACAGAGTAAGCAGAGATGGAGATGAGAAAAGTTTTGGGGTTCATGCCCTGGTGCTCTAGCAGTCAGAGCTTGGGAAGATGAAGAAGGACAAACAGGAGACCAAAATTCCATGGCCTGTGGGAGAAGAGGAGAGCCAAGAGACTAGGTTCTTTGAAGGTCAGAGCAGAGGGAGTTTGAGCGGGGGGGAATCTGTGTCAAGAAAGACAGATGCCTGATGTGGCTGTGCACACATGGGAATGTCCCTGGAGACTTTGCTAGTACCATTTTGAAGGAATAACTGGGAAGAGAGCAGGCTGTAGAGTAGGTGGAAGAGGCCAGCCTGGAGAAGGCATCACCAAGTATCTCCAGCTCCTTTAGAGATTTTCTCTTAAAGGGAAACAGAATGACAGGTTTCTTGGTTTCCAGATGGATGAGACTACTAGTTTCATAGCTGATGGAGATGGCACGGTATAGAGAGAAGGTTAATGATGAGAGAGACAGTGGGATTATTAAAGCAATAGGCGTGAAGTTACAGGTCAAATATCTGATGGGAGGTTTATCTGAGGGGCATATTGGATCCATGACAATGGGGAAGAAGACGCAACAGAGCTGTCTAAAGGACCCTGCAAGAAGAAGACTTGTTGATGGGTTGGGAAGAGGATCTGGAAAGATTTTTGCTTCTTCTACTTATTCAGAAAAAAATTACAAAGAAAATTTTTTAAGGAAATATTGGAAGGGATGTTTGATTACAGCAGTAGGATGCAGAATACATTAGACATATGAAATAATAACTGGGTTACACACTAAGAAGCTCCAGGTGCCAAGTTAGAACTGGTGGTCATGAGTTCCGAGTGACCGGTCAGAATGAGATGGCTGGTTTTTGCAGCCATCCTGACCCACACAGGTTCAAGGTCAGAGAGGGCAAAGAGTACAATCAATGACAGATGGGTGGGAGTTGAGAAATATGGGGTTAAGTAACTGTAAAATGGCCACAGAATCTAACCTGTGTGAGGGGAAAGGAAGGCAGATGAGGATGACCACCGTGAGGCCCTGGTGGAAAGGGGAGATTTCCATGAAAGAATAGGCTGACAAAGTAAGACACAGTCATGGTGGAAAGGGGAGATTTCCATGAAAGAATAGGCTGACAAAGTAAGACACAGTCATGGTAGCCATTAGATATAGGCACCTGGGATTGTAGATGACAGGAGGTACAGGTCAGATGTAGGGAGTGGCCATAAAGTGGATGGCAGAAACAAGGTGGAGGACCATGTAGTTAGAGGCAAGAAGGCCAGGACCTGGGAGATTGAGGTTTTGAGAGATCAGAATAAGCAGAAAACTTGACAGGAACATTTTCAGAGAGAATTTAGAACCAACCCTTCAAGGACTAAGGGGGTCAGGAGTCAGGGTTGCCTCTATGCTTAGGGTCCTGCTATTTCCTCTTGAGAGAGGGGGCTAAGATGGCACAGCAAGCCACAACACAGCCTCCAGGGATACGTTGAAACAAGCAAGCCCAATTTTATATGGAGGGGAAAACCTTAAATACTTTTTTCCCAGACCCTCCTCCCAGCCAAGGGAAAGGGTTTTGATTTGATGGTGGTGGTCACTGCTGGTCTAGGAATATTGTATCCAGAATCCTCCTTATTCAAGGCCCTAGGTACAGACCCCAGGTTGGTGTATGCAGAAGTGCTTAGGAGCACGTCTTAAGACACTAGGTATCACCAATTTGTACTGGCTGAGGTCAGGTTTGGTCTCCGGATCCTCTGAAACCTCTATCTGGGGAAACTGCCGAGGTCTGTGGGTGACTGTGGAAAGGTCATGCTTGGTGAAGAAAAAACATGAGCTTTGTGGCTGAGGGTGCTGGGATAAAGAGGGCAGTGGTTGGAATGGTCAAGGGCAGGGAACTAAGGAATGGGGAGAGGGGAGGAGAAAGCTTTCAATATTCCACAAGGAGAACTTGAGTCTTCAGCAGTGAGCTGGGTCTTAGTGAGCATGGTGACAGGCCAAGGAGGGCCCCAAATAGAGCCCAGTTTTGTTTGATGAGTTCAGAAGTTTGAGCATTGGGGTAGATCTATGCTATGGAAGTTGGTGGGGTGACAGGAGGTAGCATTTTGTGTAACTTAATCGGGAAGATAGGCTTTCATGGCCTCCATGGCAGCCTAGAATCCTGAGGCTGCTAGCATGCTCTGGATCATAGAATGCGAGCTTTTGGGGAGCAGATGGGCTTGACTCTCAGTCTTCCTGTTTTGCATCCTGGACATAAGGGTCTCCAAGAGGCTTCTTTATATCCTCCGCTGGTTGAGTTGGGCGTGGCCAGCTTCCTGCAGATACCACACGGAGCAGCCTGGAGAAGGGAGAAAGCCTTCCTCCTTGGTTTTAAAATGCCATGGCTCATTGAAAAGGAGCAAGTGGCTCTATCAGGAGGTGAACTCACAGGCACCTCATCTCAGCCTAGTGTTTAGTTATGGCTAGTTGTTACCTGGCTTGAGCATTAAGTTCTGTTATCTCAAATTATTCTAATTATCCAAACAAATCCGTGATTTTGCTTCCCTCAGACAGATAAAAGACCATTTCCCCACAATGATAAACAAAAAGATTGTTTTCTTAGCTGACGGAAAAGTGAAACTGCTGCTCAGAATGTTTTGTCTGAAACCAATGGCAGAAGCAGCTTCGACTCTTACCATTTATAGCTATGGAGAAAAGGTAGGGTTTGGGGCAAGCATCGTTAGGGAAAGGCCTTTTTGACAGTTGTGACTTGAGTAGAATGAGGGAACCAGAGTCTGTTTTGGAGAACAGCAGATGCCTTTCCAGAGGCTTTGTTGCCACTGTTGTCTAGCTATTAATGACTTCAGAGAAGGGAGGTGGCGCCTAACTCCAGGGTAACAAAGGACAGGGGCATTAAAAGTTAAATTCTGAACTGCGCCTTGTAGGGTGGGAAACACATAAGGTGCCTAGAGAGCTAGATAAGATAACATGTCATAAGCTCTTAAAATAAGACATTGGAGTTGGAGAGCTGGCTCAGTGGTTAAGAGCATTGACCACTCTTCCAGAGGACCCAGGATTGATTCTTAACACTCACATGATTGCTTACAACTGGTTTTAATACCAGTTCCAGGGGCTCCAACACCCTCTGCTGGCCTCTAGGAGCACTGTATGCATGTGATGTACAGACAAATGTGTGAGTAGGCAAAGCACCTATACACATACAAATAAAGGTTAAAAAACTAATATACATATATTTAACATTTTTCTTAATGAAAATCATCTATGGGATAGCACAATTGGAGATCTATCTGGCTTGAACAAGATGTGCTTTTCTATAAAGTGGGGGCCATGTGGTATGTGGGACCTAAAAGTTGAGAGAGGCTGATGGGGGGGGGTGGTGGTGGTGGACAAATGTTGAGTTTTTCACTCACAGGAGAAATATAGATTAGTGATATGTTTGCATTCTCTCTGTCTTCCTATACTTACATCTCCATGGGGCATGAAGGCAGAGGAGAGCACAGGGAGGCTAAGGAAGGTTGATTGGAGCAACTTTGAGCAAAGTACAATGGTACTTCTATTTGAAAATGTTAAGAAAGGATATCGTTCAACAACGAAGATTAACTATTGGCCCATATGTCTCTCCTCCCGCCCTCCACTGCACCTATTCCCTTATACAGGCACGAAGACATGCTGGATACATAATTGCAAATGATATTTTATAATCCTTGATCAAGTTAAAAGAAAAAGAGAGCCACAGGGTGACAGAAATCAGATGATTTTTAAACAGCATGGAAGATGGGAGCTGATGCTGCCCTGGCCCATTGAGGCTCTGGGGTTGGAGGCTGTAGGTTGACTGTCTTCAGTGGATAGGGGAGAGGGATTTGAACCTTCCAGGCATGAAGCCTGGAACTCCAGAGGCTGCTCTGGGGAAGTGTCATAGAATCAGGCCTTAGGGCAGGAGAAATGTAAAGTCATCTGGAGACACTCAACCCCACCCAGGCTGGTGCCACTCACTTGCTCTATCTTCATAGTGTGAAGATAAGAACTAGGAAATGCGTACAAGCAGGCAGGCTCTGGATCTGTAGTTGTAAACCCACCTCTGATAACCCCATGGAGCTAGTCTGAAACACAGAGCACACAGGAGGTGAATGATGACCCACCTGTGGGAGTAGTCATGTAGTCATCCTGTAAAAAATGTTTTCAGTGGCCGTTTTGAAAAAAAAAAAAGTCCTTAAACTATTATTACTATTGTGTGTGTGCACACATACACACTCACAGACACTCATGTTCTAAGATCTCTCTCTTTGTGTGTGTGTGTGTGTGTGTGTGTGTGTGTGTGTGTGTGTGCAAGAGAACAGCTTACCCATGTGTTGTCTTACTGGCCTGACGTAGACCACATTTAAAGACTATGGTCACCCCTACACGACATCCTACAGTACTGTTGAAGCCATCCATTTGTGCTGCTGAGTTCCATGTTTATACTCAGTATGGGCCTCTCCTCTTCATTTCAGAGGCTTCAGCTCTGGACTACCTTCAACAGAGCTCCGCCAAGGAGCCCAGCAGCCTGTTGACAGTAACCAGCCCCGAGGATGGCACCTGGGCACTCGAGACTCCTATTCTTTCCTCATTCAGTCTCTTCCACACTGAGGGAGGGTGGTTTGAAGATCATGGAAGATATGTTTAAAGAGACTGTAGAAATTCTGATGGCAAAATTTAAACTATCCAATGAAAAATGGATAGAATGATCAATAAACTAACACACACGAAGGCAACCTACCTCTACCAGAGACTAATAAATCAAGAATTTGTAACGCAGCCAATGAACATATGTAGCCTTTAACCACAGGCATTAAGATTAGAAATCATTTTTTAGGAAGAAGAAAATAATTTCTGTGGTTTGACTATGAAATGGTCCTCATGAGCTCATGTGTGAGACACTTCGCCCTTAGGTGGTGGTTCTGCTTTTGGTAGGGTCTAGTTGGAGAAAATGATGCAGTGGAGATATATGGCTTAGAAGGATGTAGCTGCTGTCTGGTCCATTTCCCTCTGTTCCCTGCGTGCCATGAGTTGAGTGGCCTTTTTCTTCACATGTTCCTGCTGTCCTGAAGTTCTGCTCAAGAGCATGAGGCAAAGTCACTCCACACAGAACTCTCCAAAAACCACAAGGAAATCTTTAGCTTGTCTCTGCCAGGCACTGTGTCACAGGGGCCAGAAAGCTTATCAGCACAATCTATGTTCTTGTAAATGACACACGGGGTAGAAGAAGAAATCACATCAAAACTCACCAATGATGGAGTCATACAAGGGTTCACCACAGCAGCACAAGTGAGTTGAGAACAGACACAAGAGAAAATAGCATAGAAATTGAAAACTTAAGGGACCGGTCATGGGATTAATAATAAAGGACCTCAGCTCTTAGTATTTATACTTTGATTGCCCTACATTGGGTGAGGGTGGTCTGTGAGGCTGATGAGTCTGGAAGAAGTGTTCAAAAGGCAGTAGTGAAATGGTGAAGAAATTGCAGAAAGAGAAATCGCAATATAGTAAGAGGGATGAGGGGAAGAAAATCCAATATAGAAAGCTAACAGTCACGAAGCACTGTCTGCTCAGGGACGTGTGCTCTCATTTTGTCACACTTCAGCCCACTCTGTAGAGATGGGTCAGGTGCTATAGGTGCCAAAGGCAGAGCAGAGATGGAGGGGACAGATGGCTGTCTTCTCATCCATAAAGTCTGCATAGCTGAGACGGTGAACATGCTGTGTGATAGGAAAAAAACACTGACCCGTGAGATACAGGCCCTACCGTGTCAGGTAGCAGCTAGGCTTTCAGAACTGTCAGGGAAGAGACTGGGGACCCGAGAGAGTGTGTATAAATCAGGAGATCCAGGGGACGATGGCAGGCGAGGAAAGAACAAGCAAGATAGGCCAGAGGGAGAGTGAACGCCAGGCAAAGCAGTCTATTGGAAATGGATCTTTGTAGCAATCTGATGTCCAGAAGGGACTGTCACCCACAGGGAGGTGTGCGGTGACATGGTTATGCCTGGTGGTCTTTTAGACAAGTGGAAGTGATTAGTTTAAAGCATGTGCATGAAGCTTGAGCAAGGGGGCGAAGGGATGCTCTCTACTGAAGCTCAATGGTCTTGCTGAGGATGGAGCTGATGGGGAAGGTGGCCCTCCTGGGTGTTCTACCTTCTGAACTCTGCTGTCTCATGTCTTAGTTTGTTTCACTGAGGACATCCCTTTTTGCTTCTTAGTATAATTACGAGCTTCTGTCACTCCCACCCCCATCTTCACGGAACCAATTTCAAAACTCTCAGGCAGTGAATACCCGAAGCACCTTAGTGCTAAATGCAATACCATCACTGGGTCGATAATCAAGGAAGAGCTAAGGGACTGGGTTGCATATACAGGGAAGATACTTTGGACAAAGGGATGGTTCATGGTTTGGGGGGAGATGGCCTGTTCAGAAAAGAACGGTTTGAGATTTCAACATGCCACTTCAATGAAAGCTTATAGACTGTTATTGTTGGTGTGTGTGTGTGTGTGTGTGTGTGTGTGTGTGTGTGTATTTTTCATCAGTACTTTGGTCACATTTGACTGTGATTGTAATTGGTGACAAGTCAGGACCACCACACTTCATTTCTCCTGTGAGTCTCTCTGATGAGGTAGAGGGAGGAAAAGGCTGCAGCCAGAGACCAGTACGACATTAAGAGCTGGCAACAAAATGTCTGCTTTGTCCTTATTTCTCCTAGATGGCTGGGTTCAAGTTCCTCTGTCGGCTCAGCTACTTCGAGAAGCAGTTCTCACAGTTTCTGATGAAAGCTGCCCAAAACGAGCAATGGGGCAGGGTGAAATCTAAGAAAAACCTTAAAGAAGAGAAATGGAATTGAGTTTCATTTATCCTTCTATCAACCATGCCTCCAAGGTCTTCCCCTCCCTTAAATGGACTCTGATAGCATCACAAAAGACTCAATTCTCTCCACACCTGAATATGTTCTGTGTGGCTCCAGGAGTCCAATCCCCTGCCTCGGACACCGCCTTTAATCAGGAGTCTATTTCTGTAACTCAGATGAAGTGCCTGTACAGTTTTACAGGTAACAGTTTTCCCAAGGGCTTCCAAGCCCTTTGGTTCACAAGTACATGTGTTCCTTGCAGACTTTTGGCTGCCCTGTAAGCCCAGGGCCGAGAATGAACAGTTGATTCTGGTTATCAAAGCTTTGTCTAAATAAACTGAGGCCTCACTAGATCCCTCTTGGCTATGAGGCTAGGTATATGGACAGTCCATCTTGGAGGCATTCCAGAATGGGAATGGTTATTGAAACATACAAAAAACAGACCTCCTTATTAGGAAGCTTCACCTAGGAGGAGGGGACTCAGCACAGGCTTTGTAAAGAGCGTGACAGGGTGACTCCAGAGTATCGGAGCCAAAGAGAAGCCTCTCTGCCCTTAACCAAAGACCCAGCCTGGTTTTTATAGGCTAGACATAAATCTGAGAAAGTGTTTATAAAATAGACCAAGTCTATCTGGAAGGCTTAAGAAACAACTTTTATAGGTTAATTCTTAGGAAATCAATTTGAGGCTATTTAGAGACATTGTGTTTGCAGAGAATGGGATTCTTCTCACCCTATCCAGCTGGGGCACATGCTTCATTCAACAACACAGCACCCTTATATGCAGGTTCTTTATACTCATTTGGGGGAAGGGGACACTATCCTCTGAGTCCATTATAAAAGGACTGGATGATTCCTTAACACAAAGCAGGTACCAGTGGATCACAGACCTCTATGCTTGCTTTAATACCCTGTGATATATATACCTGTGCTCTGACCGGCGATTCTAGTCTCCAGTGGGCACACATGACATGTGGGTGGACCTGACCCACAGAAACTATTTTTGGGAAAGACTGTGAAGCAGATTCTTCCTAGCCTGTCAATCTAATAAGAGAAGAGAACAGTGCCCTGAGCTGCGTGCTCTCTCTTTTTAGTAAATGCCACCATGTACAAAACACTGGGATTGATCTCTTATGAGATATAAAAACCATATAGGTCAACTTTTTTTGCCCTCATGGAGTACTCCTTATAAGGGAGGAAAAAACATTGCAGGAGCTGTTATATAGGATGCGGGAAGAGCTTAAGATGAGAAAAATAACAAAATGCCTTGTGCCATGGTCTAGATATTTAGAGAGATGTGTGTTAGAGAAGAGGTATGTGGGGCAAGAGAGAGGAAGAAATATGATAATTATCACAACACTCTTGGTATTTATATTTTTGGTGACTGGCAAAAATTTTATCCATGGGACTAAAGAGTCACGCTTCTGTGATGGGAACTCTCCAAGGGCATGAAAGGACACACCAAGGCGGAGATATGTTACAGCAAGGAAAGAGCAGTCAATATGGGTGGAGAGTGGATTGAGGCAAAATTCTTAGGCTTTAAAGGATGCTTGGATTGAGCAATGTGGCTAATTGGTAGGTGGCGTTGTATATTAAACGCTGGAATTACACAGTGGGTGACATGACTGGACAGGGGTGGTTCGTCAGGGCAATAACAACAAGGAACAGGGTGAGGAGTCACAGGACATGGAGATGTTTATAAGAGAGAAGGATGGTGGATAATGTGTCAAATGCTTCTAAAGAAGAATGGGGAGAAACCTGGCCCAAATGTTGTGAGCATATGGAGACTGACTTGGGTGTTTTGATGGGTCGTTTGCAGGGAAAGGATAGAGATAATGAGGATGTTTGTGGGTATAACAGGTCTGCAGGAATAATTAGAGCTAGAGAAGAAATCTGGAAGAGCAACAGAAGTGAGAGTTTTTTGAGGGCTGGAAACAATGTGGTGCTCTGAATGGGAATGGTCTTCATAGGCTCACAAGTTCAAATACTTGGTCTCCAGTTAGGGGACCTATTGGAAAAGATTAGAAGGAGGTATGCCACTGGGAATGACCTTCGAGGTTTCAAAAGCCCATACCACGCCCAGTATCCCTCTTTCTTCCTGCTGCCTGTGGATCAGGTTGTATAACTCTCAGCTACTGCTCTAACACCATGCCTGCTTACTTCCTCCTATGACGATCATGGGGTGACACTCTAAAACTGTAAGTGAGTTCTCCATGAAGTGCTCTCATTTTTAAGAGTCGCCTTGGGCATGATGTCTCCTCATAGCGATGGAACAGTGACTGAGACAGAAACTTTTGGGGAAGATGGAGCTCCTGGAAATGTTGCTGCTTTGAGCATTTTCTACCACACCAAACCCTCCAGGTGATGTTTCCAATTTTGCCTCCACCAGGAATGTGACATCTATAAATCTTCATACAACCAAACCTGGACACAGGGACTTTTAGATACTGATGGATTGACAAGACACCCAGTGGGTAGTCTCACAGCTCTGAGATCCTTCAATCTCCAGGGACTTCCAAGCCCCCACCTATGACACCTGGCAGTCATAAGCACCTGTGGGTGGGGCAGAGAGACCCATGACTTGTCCCAGTTATGCACATCAGAGCCAAGAAGAGTAAATGGGAAGGTTGCCTCCTTTCCTCAGTTGATAGTAAACGGGTCTACCTGAAAGGCTTAAAAACATCATTTTCAGTTTTGGTGGAATTCAGCTACCTCATCCCGCACCTAATTAATTGCTTTTGTCTAAATTTTCAAAAATCTGGTACTTGTGGGAAATTCAATCCACATGTTTACAATTCATCTGGACTTCACTTCTCGCAAATTTTCTTTGGAGCATGCATGGCTTTGTTAAGCCTTTTAAGGTTCAGGACTTGGAGAACCGCATAGTTATTCTGTTAGATGTGTCAAAAAAAAAAAAAAAAAAAAACTCATAGCAAAAACTTTCAAGAAATCCAAACTCAAGAATCTGGTTGGTCACTGAACACAGCAAACTCTTGGTCCTTGGCAGGGGTTTTTAGTAGTGGCTGTGTAGGCCAACAGCTTCAGTGCAGAGAGAGCGGCTTCCCCAGGGCTGAATAAGGATTTATGTCTACAGGACTGCCACCCTAGTGCTGCAGAGACAGAATGTCTAGGAGCCTCATGTCCATTACACTTCCTGCTTTTTAGAGCTTCCAATGACCAAATAATCGGCACTATAAAGAAAATGCTGGATCATCAGTTCAATCTATTTATTTTCTAGATTAAAAATTGAGGCTTAAAACCATCAAGTGTCTTTCTCATATGCTTTGTTGCTATAACTTTAAACTTCTACCATAATTTTTGTTTTAAAGTATTTTTAATAATTCTTCGATGATTTCATACAATGTATTTTGATCATGCTCACCCCTGTTTCTCCTAACTCTGCCCAGAATCACAACTTCTTTGCCTGTCCCTTCACATCTTCTTCCTTCTCTGACACCCAGTAGCTTACAACTGTTCACAGTTCTTAGCTGGAGGTGGGCACTTACTTGTGAATACTTTTTCTTTCATGCTAGAAAGTTAACTGGCTTGATCTTGAGCAGATGTTGTGTAGGCAAATATAGTTGCTGAGAGCACATGCGTTCAGTGGTCATGAGTCCTGTTACATCCTGAAGACTTCCTTGACCTTAGTTCTTATTGTCTCTGCCCTCTTTGAAAGTCTTTGATCTTGTTGTGTGTGTGTGTGTGTGTGTGTGTGTGTGTGTGTGTGTGTGTGTGTGTGTGTGTGTGTGTGTGAGCGTGTGTGTCTTTGTGCTCAAGACAGGTTTCCCATGTGTGGGTGAAACTCTCTGTGCTTTGACCAGTTGTGAATTTCTGTATTATTCAACATCCTTTTCACAAAGAAACTTCTCCAATGTGGTCTGGGAGGTAGAAATTTAGAAGTTTGATGTGATGTCCATGCAGCAGTGTAACAGTAGTAGATTCATGTGTGAGGTATGTGAGCTTCCTGGCTAAGGATTCCTGGATATATTTCTAGTACCAGGTACATGTTTCATCCTGTGGATTGGGACTTAAATCTAACCATACCACATTGTTATAGCAATGAGAAGTTATGCTGGAACTAGGGTCACTATCTTGGGACCAGAGGGCAGGAGTGGGCAGTGTGGTGGTGCTAGGCTCTGCTGAGTGTGAAAACATGGAGTATATTTTCCCCACCTGACATATTCGCTTTGAGGTCCTCTACTTTGTGGAACAGCTGTTTCTTTGGTCTCTTTGGAAGAAGGGTTTTCTGAAAAAATGAATTCTTAAGGTCTGATCCCACTGAACTGTTGGTGTTGAAGGCTGGTACATTCTGATGTGAAGGCCCCTTCCTGCAACAGAATTTAATGGAGATATGGGAGCCAGGTTGGCGCCTGTGTGAGCAGATGCCTTACATGCTCATCGAGATGCACATTTTATTTTCCAGAGCACTAATTGCTGGTCCATGAGTCAATGAGTGATCATTCTAAGTATGTTGGATCAGCTCCCTCACTGCAGGGGGAAATCTATTGACCTTGGATACAAACTTTGGCCCAGAACAGCTACACTTGGTTATTTAGTTTAGTTTTTTTTTTTCCTTAAAAAAAAAAAAAAACAAAAAACCCCCCCAAAACGTGGGAAAGAGATATGTATCAGGGAAGGGCTTGATCTTAGCGCTGCAGGGAAACCAGTGGTGAAATTTATAAGGTTTTTTATCGGGCTAAGGTCAGTAGAACATATTCACACACATGCCATTTAAAATTGGATGTATTTGCTTTGCAAGTGATTATAAAAACTACTACTATATATTTATTGTTGAAAACTTGAAAAATGCCAAAAATATAAAGGATAAAAAGAAGTTATTTATAATCCCACTATTTAGGGAACAAATTTTTAATATTAACATGTGAAAGCTTATAGTCTCTTTTAGTATATATTGATGAATTCCAAAATAAAACATATACACTTTTCATAAGTTGAAAGTGGCTTTGTTTTTTTATTTGTAAATATTGAAAGGGAAAAAAGAATGTTTCTTGTTTATCTAAAGCCAATGTGGTTATGTCTTGGTCTATTTGTGGTTGTGGTCGTGAAATACCTGAGATAGACTAACTTTTTAAAAAGATGTTTTTATAGCTCATAGTTCTCAAGATTAAAGAGCATCGGGTATGAGGCCTGACCTGAAGTGTAGTTGTTATTCCCAGTGAGACTTCATTGGAAAAATCTGAGTTTTCCTTTGCCGGAGAGTACCCAGCACATAGCTTCTTGGTGGGAACCTATGTCCGCTCCCCTCTCTCAGCACTGGGGCACATTCTATCTTGAGCCTATGCAGGCCCTGTGTATGGAACCTCTGTCTTAGTGGTCAGTGGTTGGTGTGAGATCCCGAGCATGGATGGAGACAAAAGCAGCTGTCTTTTGGGTCTTGCTCTGCTATCTTCTCTTCCTACCTCAGCCCTTCTGTCTTTCTGTCCCCTGCTAATGTGACCCTGTGTTCCTTTACCTTGTGCTTCTCCTCACAGGAAGCTTCTCACTTCTTATATTTCTGACGTGCTGTGACTCCCACACTTCGTCACTCTCCTTAGTGACCCCTTTTCACATACCACTGTGTAACATTTTCCCAGTTCTCATTATTTAGGGAGAGAATATGATGTATTCCATCAATAATTCTTGGGGTTTTTTGAAATTATTTTTTCACTTATTTTACAAACCAACCACAGTTTTCCCTCCCTCCTAATCCCCACCACCACACTTCCCTCCTCTCTCCCTCCATCTACTCCTCCTCCATTCAGAAAGGGTCAGGTCTCCCATGGGAGTTGGTAAAGAATAACTCTTATTTTTAATTTAAGCGCATCTGTGTACAAGGGCTTTACTGTAAACTGCTAGCTCACTGGCCTACTCCCTTCTCCAGCCAGTGTGGGTGGGGTCACTTGAGGAACTTCAGGTAGCATTAAGAGAATAAAGTGGTAAATATCACCCCAAATCCCGCCAGTCTAGAATGGATCTATCAAGAGCTTCGTCATTTGGGGGGGGTCATTTGAATGAGAAACTGTAGTTCATACATGAAAGATGCATGTGTGAGTATGCACCTTACAATGATCATACCCCATTTTTAACTGAGTGTTAGAATTTGAACAGTTTTGCTTACCTGTTCTTATAAAACCCAATTGGTGCTGGTGTACAGTAGTTTGTTTTATGGCCATGCAGGTATTTTTGGGAACTTTTTGGAATTTGTAGAAGAGTCTGTATTCTCTAAGTGCCAGATAGTAACTATGTTTTCCAATGCTGGAGGGTATACATTTGCTAATCCGTCAAAATATTGTAAAGTCTCTTTCAGGATTAGTTTTATGATAAAAGCCACTTTTTATTCTATCTTTTATTTTCAAAAAATTCCATTTCCTCAGACCATATGAAATGTGTTTATTTATTTATTTATTTTTGAGATGAGGTCTTGACCCTGTCGGGTCTGGAACTCACTATGTAGTTCATGCTGGGTTCAAAGTCATACCGTTTCTTGTACTTTGGCCTCCAGATGCAGGGCTTATAGGCATTGCACCATCATGCCTGGCTGAAATTTATTTGCCGTACGATATGAGAGAGGAATTTACCCTTTATTTTTTTTTTCCTTAAAAACTTAACCTGTTGTTGGAGAACCACTTATCTGTTAATCCATTTTCCCTCCATGGACTTGAAGTGTGCTATACCTTTCCTCCATTCTTGGATATAGCCGACTGAGGGCATTACCACTGATTCTGGAACCAAAGCCATGTGACATCTTTGTGTCATATCTGGATATCAGAAGTGTTATGATTAAGGAAATGAGATGCCATGTTATCATAAATATTTGGCTGTTTATAGGATTTCCCCTCTCTTGCACCCATTCTTCCAGAGTATATTATTTTAGCAATTGTGAGTTGAAATTTATATTTTTAATGGGAACTCTCTTTATTAAAATGTTTTGCTTTAATCTTGGGCTACTCTATATGATTTTCAAAATAAAGCTGTTCCTGTCACATTATAGTCTTCAAAGGAGTGCATTAAATTCATCTTATTATTTTATTAATTTAATTTAGTCATTTTATTTCATATTGAGATAGAGTCTCATATAGCCCAGGATGGCTCCAACTCATGGCTGGAGATTCTGCTAACTTTTGATCTTGCCATTATCTCTAGAGTGTTAGGATTACAACAAGCATGTGTTACCCAGACTGTTTGGTGTGATACTGGGATCTCTCATGGGGCTTTGTGCATGGTAAGCAAGGCCAGCCTGCTCTCTGAATAGCTATAAATTTGGAAGAATTTATGTAAGTGCAAGATAAAGTAACTTTTTGCTTTATTTGGAGACAGGGTCTGATGATGTAACCCTCCCTGTCTGTTCTAAAACTTGCTACATAGATGAGGCTGGACACATAGAGATCCTGTTGCCTCTGATTCCCCAGTGCTGGGATTAAAGACATGCACCTCCCACCCATTACAATATCATAATATAAAATATTATGTTTAGGATAACTATTGATTTTTCATATTATTTAAAAGTGAATTTATAGCATGGGATTAAACTAAGCTCACTGAGTATAGCAGTTGAATGGGTGGGAAGAAGCACAGGGCTCCCATGTGCTATGTAAGCATTCTGCCATTGTACTGTGTAAGCCTTCCTTCAGCATTCTAAACAGGGCTGTGTCCTTTGAAGAAGGTGTCACTGTGTGTTGCAGTCTGCCTTCTGAAGGTCTCCCTCCATTCTTGCTGTGTGAACTAAGCCCTGTGTGTCACAAGCTGAGCCACCCATCTGGTCTCTGCCTGTTGTGTAGCTCTTGTGTGATCACATACTGGATTTCCTTAGCTCTTCATATTTCATGTCATGGCTATGCCCAACTTCACCAAACATATTTTTAGATTTTCCAATTTTTTATTTTAATGCTTTGGGAAGATTTAATCCATAAAGAATACTCATTTATTGGGAATTTGAAATTTTTCTTTCACAAACATATTTATACTGGTGCTATTAGGTGAAAGTTATCAAAAGTCACACACACATATATACATTTGTGCAAAAGTAAACACATATACATATACACATGAACACACATGACACATACAAAATACACACACATACATATTCATACAATACATACATGCATGCACAAACACACATACATATACATACATCATGTACACACATACATGCATATCACACATCTGTGCACACTTTCATAATATACATATACCATGCACACACATACATGCATTAATAAATACATACATACACATACATATATACACACATGCACACACATACATATATACACACACGCACACACAAACATATATACACAATACACACACATACTTCCTTTTGAAACATGAATTCTAGTTTGTATTTAAAGAAAACTCAGAGACAGATATTGGGGAAAAGCTGGAATATCAGAGAAAGGAAATGGACCACAGTCAATTCTCACCCAGTCAACCTCTCAGGATAAAAGCTATCTTCAAGAGTCCTCAGCCTAGCTCCTTGTCGCTTCTACAATAAATCTCTGTCTTCTTACACCTGCCTTAAATACCTTCTTCGCTCTTCACTTCTGGGTTCAACTCTGAATCATATTCCAGAGTTAAGATTAAAGGTGTGAATCACTACTGTTTGGTAGTTAGGCCTTGAATGCACAGAAACACAGAAAGATCTGCCTCTGGAGTTATGGGATTAAAGGTGTAGGTCACCACTTGGTCTTTCCTGTGCTGGGATTAAAGGCATGAGTTACCACTCTCTGACCCTCATGGCTTGACTGTGGGTGGATCTGTTCTCTGATATTCCAGGATAATTTCATTAAATATAAAATATGACACCACCACACCCACTCTGCACACATCTCTCTTCTATCATCAGTGACCTTTTAATTTTCACCTCTTGTAGTGATTTACTGAAATTTTTTGAGAAATTCATTAATGAGCATATCCATCACTCCTTTTCTCCTTCCAATTCCTCCTGTGTTCCTCACCTCTCTAATTCAACACACACATGTACACACAAACACATGCACACACACACACATGCATGCATGCACACACATGCATGTATACACACACACATATACACACACAGACACATTCACACACGTACGCATGCACACATGCACACACTACTGAGTTTACTGTTGCCTTAGCTACATGTGTTGACGGCTGATCATCTGGGACTAGATAACCTGTTAGAGGTCCTGTCCCTGAAGAAAGTGAATCTTTTCTCAGCAACCACTGACTGCCTATAGTTCTTCATCCAGGGATTGTGTGAAAGTTTTAATAAATACTATTTCAGGCTTGTGAAATGCATTAGCATTTAGTTCTTTATATTTTTATAAATGTCAAATAATTTATTTCATATTATGATGACATTACTTTTATATTTTGAATGTTACATATTTTGTTTTATTTTGCTTTTCTTTTATCTATCTAGCTACCTACCTATCTGTCTGTCTGTCTGTCTGTCTATTCTGCTTTTAGACAAAGTCTAGCTATCTTGCCCAGCCCAGCCAGCCTGAATCAGCCTTCTGAGTGATGACATTACAGGCATGTACCACCATGCCTTGCTTTTTCTTGGTTTTTAAAAAATTAATGCTCTTTTTGTTTCCTGATATAAAAGTAATATACGCCTACTTAATAAAAAGTTTTAATGTGTCTCTTTTTGTGCAGTTATTCTTGCCCAGAAACCATGCAATTTTTATTATTACGTTTAAAAACTGGATTGTTTATTAATTTGAATGGCTTTAATTTTACTAAAAAAACCTTAAAAATAATTTAACTTTTGTCTATTTCATCAACTTGTGCTGTAAAGAACATTATTGTTTATTACAGCCTATTTGGTTGGAAACTTATTTTATGTACTTTCAACCTCTCTTGTTTAATAATTATAAATTTTCCATGTGATTAATTTTTCTTATATCTCCTTGGCTTCAGTCCCAACATTTTATATTCTTTTATTTATTTTTGAAAAATGGGCTGTATTTGTGATTTTTATTTCTTCTTTGTCTCTAGTTATTTAAAAGGAGAATTTCTAGTGATTCAGAGTTTCTCTTGATAAAGCTCTGGGATGTTACAGAAACATATGGTTTGACTAATGGACATATAGGAGATCTTTGCATTAATATTCCATAGCACTCCAAAGGAGTGAGGTTAGGCATAGGGGTTCATATCTGAAATTCTAGCACCTAGGAGACTGAGGCAGGAGGATTGAAAGCCTGATGCCAGCCTTGACTCTGTCAAATACTCCCAACCCAACAAACTCTACAAAAACTCATCCACTTCCTAAATGTCTGAGGTTCGTGCTATATATTAAGTCTACAAGCCCTCTCTAGCACTTTACCTTGTGTGCCTATGTCAGTCTGTTTACTTGGTCTATGCAGAGCATTAGAGCCTGAATCTGTTTCCACAGCAACTGCTGTGGAGTGGTTGTTTCCTCCAGGCATATCCATCCATTTCTTTCTCTCTCAATTTTATAAGTTAGAGTTGCTGAAGCCCCTCTCGGTGTTTTCTTTTCTTTTCTTTTTTCTTTTTTCTTTTCTTTTTGATATATTCTATAAGGTGTTGGGAGAAGGTATGTCCAAAGCAGAAAATAGCTTTCTCATACTGCCAGGGTTGCCCCTGTATTCAGTGTCTTACCGTTCTTCAGGAAGCTTCATGTTTGTGGTCATTTGAGTCTTAAGGTTCTTAGATTGGGGAAGCTCAACCTGTATGGTCCTTTTTGCCTTATGGCATGTCCTCATGACTGGCACACAGGAGACCTGTAGACTTCTGCATTCCTGTATGTCATCTGAACATTCTATTAAGCACACTGTAGAGTTATCTGTAGGATATATTGTATATTAAGTAAAGTTTGCCTGAAGTTAGCCATAGAGGTCAGGCAGTGATGGCACACACCTTTAGTCCCAGCCCTTGGGAATCTCATGTCTCTACTCCCAGTATTTGATAAGTACACAGGGCTTTAATCCCAGCACAAGGAAGTTTGAGGAAGAATTTTGCTGGGCAGCGAAAGGAATATAAGGCCAGAGAAGGCAGGAGTTAGACCCGTTCCATTTAGGCCTGTCCTTCCCCTCACTTAAGCTATTCACTCTGAGGATTCATGGGTGCAGGGTCTATTCCTGTCAGCCTGAGGATTCAGAGTGCTGAGAAGTGACTTGTTTCTCTTTCTTTCTGATTCTTAAGCATTTACCTCAATATCTACCTTCGGGTTTGTAATAAGACCAATTAGGATTCATGCAACAGTTATCCATTGGATTTCCTAGGTAACCACAGATCTAACCATTGTTTCTTTGCAATGATTGTGTGTGTGTGTGTGTGTGTGTGTGTACTATACTTTATTTAATTTGCCAGATTTTCATTACAAAGTTAAATAATAAAAATGTTTTTCTTTTTTTCCTGGGTTTAATAGGAAATCTGTCAGTGTCTGACTCTTAGGATATGACTCATTTGTTTAGCACAGAAGTCTTTGCCTTTTTAAGAAGAGCATTTCCCTGTGTCTTTTTAGTTTTTATTCTGAACATCTATAGCATTTCAACAAGTGCCTCAGTGACTGCTAGGGTTATTACATGCCTAGCTATGGTGTTTGTTAATGGATTTCTTAAGATGAGTTTTTGTGCATTTCTGGTGTGGTTTGGCTGATTATAATGGATGGTACGCAATTTCATTCAGCTGTCTTATATTTTATTGAGCACTTAAGAATTTGTGTTCATAATTCATTCATTTGAGCACAGTGTTTATGTAGCTACTATCTTTGTGAGGTCTGATATCAGTATTACTCACATAGTAAATACTTTAAATGCTATTTCATTTTTTTTTAACTGTTTGGAGACAATTTATATTGCTTGGAGATTATCTGTTCCTTAAAAGTTTGAAACAATAATAAAATCTTAAATGAGTCCTTCCTCAGAAGGTGATATTATGGCAACTTCCCAGTTTCTGTATCTACTTATTGAGTCAGCTTGGGAAACCTAGTCCAGCTGTGGGCCAGAAGTCAGCTCAGATGTGAGTCTATTAGTGATGGAAGCCTATATCCACCTGACAAACATCACTGAATTCATGTTTTGAGTCAGGTTTTTACCTTGAGTTAAAGCTCTCTACTTGGTACTCATTAAACTCCCAGGGCA
The DNA here is from genome assembly GCA_033318265.1 of Phyllotis vaccarum. Taxonomy (NCBI): domain Eukaryota; kingdom Metazoa; phylum Chordata; class Mammalia; order Rodentia; family Cricetidae; genus Phyllotis; species Phyllotis vaccarum. Next base: position 16,210,644 of record JARWLC010000003.1, read on the forward strand.
GAGAGGTGGCTCGTCACTAGTGTGTGATAGAATCTGATTTGAGATCAACTTTCCTGTAGTAAACATCAAGAAATGAGGTTGGTTGTAGGTAGGACAGACCTTGATCCCTCTTCATTGCAACTGGCTGGGATTCACTAAAAAGAATTCAGAAACTGTAAACAGCCTAATAGGCTTAAGCTGGTATTTTCTCAATAACCCTCTTGCTGAATGTGGAGCTGGAACAGGAGAATTCACTGTTCCAAACCTTAAGTGCCTGGGTATAGCAGTATCTTGACAGTGCTATAGCAAATTACCACAGGCTGCTTTAAAATAACTGATATTTATTGCTTTGAATTCAGGAAGCTGGAGGTAGAGATCAAAGAGCTGGAAAGTTGTGGTCTGAGAGCTGTGATGAGGACTGTCCTGGTTAGTTTTTATTGTCATCTTGACAAAACCAAGAGTCACCTTGGAAGAAGGTACCTCAACTGAGGGATTGCCTGCATCATGGCTCATGCATGACTCATGGCCATGTCTGTCTTGGTTGTTGACTGATGTGGGAGAAGCCAGGCCACTGTGGGTGGTACTATCTCTTGGCTGGTGGTCCTATGTTGTATATAAAAGGTGGCCAAGCAGGAGACATAGAGAGTAAGCAAATCAGCATCCTCCTGAACCTTTCTGTCCCAGGTTCCTGCCTCGAGTTCCAACCATGGCCTCCCTTGGTTATGGACTATTACCTAGAGGGGTAAGCTGGAATGAATACTTCCCTCCCTTAAGCTGCCCTTGATCATGGTGTTCTTCACAGCAACAGGAATGATAACTAGAATAGAACTCTGGCTCATATCCCTCTAGGAACTTTTTCTTGGTTTCTGGTCATCTTTGGATTTTCTTGTCTTATAGACGTATCTCTTAGTGTTGTGCCCGATCGTCTGTTCTTTTGTTTAACACCCACATTTTAAAAGTTAATTCATTATTACTATTGTTGTTGCTGTTGGTGGTGGTGGTGGTGGTTGTGGTGTGTGTGTGTGTGTGTGTGTGTGTGTGTGTGTGTGCGTGTGTGTGCACGTGCACAGCATGCATGAGGAGGTCAGAGGATAATTTTGGGGAGTCAATTTTCTTTCTCCACTGTGGATTCTAGCTCATTATGTTTGTGCAGCAAGCATGTTTAGCTACTAAGCCACCTCACTGCACCTCTACTTTTTGGGGATACGAATAGTCATTACATTGGATTAGGACTAATCCTAGTGACCTAGCTTGGGTACCTCTGTAAGGCTCTATTTACAAATAGGGTCCTATCTGTGCTACACTATTAAAGCTCCAACAGAGGAAAACAGCATTCACCAATAGCACTAGTGGCGCTGCCTGTGGAAGAGAGTCAGGGGGTCTTTCTCCTGGTTGCCAGGATTGAAGACATTCACTGTTTCCTGCAACAAATATGAGTGGGTAGATAACCGACTCTCTTTCTTAACCCATTCCATCAGCCATCTGAAGTGTGAGATAGTGCTGGGAAGCTCTGTTACCCAAAGTTTCAACCTTCCCCATATTAAGTTTGACAATATTGCACTATGTTGAGAACCCAGGGTGCATGAGGCCCTTTGAACTAAGCACTGGGAAACCCCAAGATTGCATTGCTTGCTCCTTCTGGCTTTTACTACCTCTCTGTCTGAGGACTGGAAGGGTGCCACCTCCAGATCACATCTCTAGCAGTACCTGTACTTTTTGGGTGCTGGTTATGGTAGAACACAGCCCTAGGGGAACTTTGCAAAGGCAGACTGAATTCGGGAGAAGGGCAGCAGAGCTCTTTCTCACGGCAGTGACCTCTGTGTTAGTTCTTCAGGGGTTCCTGCTGCCTCCATTGCTCTCAACTTTATCTCCTGGAGGCTGGAGGCTTATAAAATAGCTATTTTGGACAAAGTTGTTCAATAAAATATCATATTTGTCTCTCTCATTTCACCTCTCCCCCTGCTAGCTAAATAATGTGACATTTCGAATTTGGAATCTTCAAATTGAGCTTACATGTTAGGCTTTTACTAATTTTTATCAAAGTCTTACTGGGATGCTTGTCAGTTTCTAAAGTGCTTTGATATGATCTCATCTTATTCTGACCAGGAGTTGCCTCTTCTGCTCATTTTTCATGGTGATAACTCACAGAAGTTACTGGAGGCATGGCGGTGACTTGGCCAGAGCCGTAGAGATAGCAGGGGAGCCAGGACTCTCTTCAGGTTTGCTGACTCTCTGCCCGGCTCTGTCCATGAGGTCATTTTGCTCTGGGTCTCTTCTGATCCAGCCAAGTTTCATGGCTCACTCAAGGAATCGGACCACAACTGTCTCCTCTTCCGGAGCCTTTCCAAAGTCAGTGGAAGATACAACAGACGGGCTTCCAACATGTTGCTTCCAACATGTCTCTCTAGATCAGGGGCTGGCAACTTGCTGGTTTCCTGGCCTGATTTTGCTAATTTTTGAATGTCCCCTCACTCTTTTTTTGTGTGACACATTTAAAGAGTTATAAAAGAAGAAACAAAGAATGAGGTATTTTGACAGTGAGGTAGATAGTCCCCCCTCCATCCCCAAAATCCCCCAGAAATTTACTATGGAGTCTTTTTCAGAAAATAATGTTCTAGCCCCTGCTAGGTAAGTGAACTTCCCAAGTCTTCTTCTAAATGAACACCCTCATTGCAACAGCCTGAATAGTCTACAAACTTGGCTTCAAAACATAATCCCTGCTCTGGTGGAATTGAGAAGGGCCCTTTCAGTAAGTGACAAGTCATAAGGATTCAGCTCATGAGGAGTTTCATTGAAGGGTCACAGCATTAGGAAGGTTGAGGCTCACTGGGCAGTGGTGGCACACACCTTTAATCCCAGCACTGTGCATGTCTGCTTTTGTTTTGATGGTCTTTCAGTTCTGGCAGGGCTGTGGAGAGATCTCAACCACTCACACACACTAGGCAAGTCCTCTAATGCTGAGCCACAGCCCCACTCTGGTGCACCCAACTTTTGTCCTAGTGAAAAAGAGCAAATCTAGCTGAGGGATTTCAGCTTCTGTACTTTGCGCCTCCATAGCTTGGCAAGTACCTGCTGCCTACATACCAGGGTAAGTCTATGCATAGCACCAAGATCAGAGTTCTGTGAAAGTAAATTAGAGTGACCTTCAGGGTCACTCTAAATACCTAGCCCCAGAGTTCACAACCGGAAGCCTGCAGGTCATACCTACATATGCATTTTCAACTATAGAGGTCAGGTGAGCAGTTATGACAAAATGGAATGTAGCAAAGAGGTTTCTGGTCCCATATGGGGAGAGGTCCAGACCCACAGACCTGCAGCCCCAGACCCCTTAGCTGCCTGCCCACTGCTGCTCAGGGCCCCCAGAAATGACTCAGACGTTTATATTAACTTCATGATGTTTGGACTATGGCTCAGGAACATTGCTAGCTAGCTCTTACATCTTTCAACCCATTTTCATTAATCTGTCTACCATGTAACCTGTGGCTCACCTGTGTTCCTTACATGCTTCTTCTTGGGTGGCTGGCTCAATCTGTCTAGACTCCGCCCTGCTTCTCCTACTTATGTTGTGATTTCTCCTCCTACTTTTTCTATGGTGCCTGTCATGGGCCAAAACAGCTTCTTTATTTAAAGATTGATATTCACAGCATACAGAAAAACATTCCCACATCAGTGGAATATGTGTTTTCCAAAAGGTGTATGTCTTTTGTTCTCTTACTCTTGTACAGATAAAGCTCATTAACATGTGCTGCCAATACACACACACACACACACACACACACACACACACACACACAGAGAGAGAGAGAGAGAGAGAGAGAGAGAGAGAGAGAGAGAGAGAGAGAGAGAACAGACAAAAGTGAAAATGTTTACTTTCCTTTGGCTCACATGGAAATTTTTGTCCATGGTCAGTTGGCTGTGTTGCTTTTGACCTGTGACTCTGTGATGAGACAATGCATTATGGTAGAAGAATGTTGTAGAGGATTCTGCTCACCTCGTGGCTTCTAGGAGGTGAAAGAGAAGAAACTGGGGTCTCACTCTCTTTTTAGAGTACCCTCCGTGAACTAAATCCTTCTCCTATGTCCCACCTCTTAAAGGTTCCACCACTGTTTCAGTGCAGAAAGCCGAGGACTAAGCCTTTTATATCTGGGCTTTGGGGAGCACCCCAGATCGCCATTGTAGCCATAGCTAGGAAAGACAGCAGTTTTGGAAATCTGAATCCTTGCTGTGTATTTTCAGCTTTGCCATTTTCATCAGTACTTTGTACCCAGGCAGCATCTTGTCATAGGTCATTGCCTACTAGATCCCTATAAATAGATTTTAGGTCACAATGCACGCTGAGCATGCTGTGAACTGATGGAGACAGATTCAGAGACTCACAGGCAAACATAAGGTGGAGCTCAGGGAATCTATACTATGGTCTAGTCTCCTTAATTCTCTGCCTTCTCACAACATGGCACATCTTGCTCCAGTGTCTAAAAGTCCAAAATTTACTTCCGTGAAAATTTTCTTTCGATTTGAAGGTGTTGATTCAGTGGATACATGTAACAAACAGAACATTTTAGTTGATGGAGACTAAATTAGACTCCAGTGGGAGCTGGGTTAATCCCCTGCCATCACTCACAGCTTTGCTCATCTGCATAGTGAGGATTTCACCTGGGGACTCAGGTTCTGGAGTCCAGTCCTTCCGAGGTTTAGGGTTGTGAAGACATTAGACAACTAATATGGACTCCAAATAAGGCCAGGTTGCAGGAAGCAACACCATGACCACGTGACAAACAACAACCCTAAACACGCTAATGTCTAAAAGGAAGCTATGTGTACAGCAGTCTCCCACCTCCGTGAGGAGGAAAGCACACCTTCCTGGGCATAAACAAATAACTGAACCCATAGCCTGGCCCTTTGTTTTTTGTTCAATCAACTAGTAAGGATAATATTTCCCATGGTTCCCTGGTTTCCTGTGGAATATCAATGGCTGGAAAACATTGAAATGAATCTAAAATAAATCCTCCTAGTGTGGTTCAATGTTCTTGTGGCCGCCCTTCTGCTGCCTTAGCTGAATGATACTACTGTTCACTATAGGAACTCAGAAAGCACAGGCCGGGCAAATGTGCACCACTCTATTCAGATGTGCTGTCGGAGCAGCTCACTTTCTGCACCTGGAATGGATCTCTTGTTGCTCATGAGCTCGCCTTCCATTCTTCCTCTGAGTCTGCAGAGGCAGCCGTGCCTTGGCACTGATGTTCTGCTTGGCTCTCCCATGCTATATCTTCCATCCTGTCATTAGTCTCTTGCATCAAGGTCCTCAGGTTATTATAATAACATGTCGTGTTTGTATTTTACTTGTTTCTTGGGACACACACTAAGGGGCATGCACATTGGAAGTATTGAATTTGGAAGCTGAGTCTACCACAGTTTCTCAATTCATTGAATTGAAGAAATCCTGTATTAATAGAATTTGCCCAAGTATTCTTTTCCGTGATTCCATCATGTCCCCAGATATAAAGGCTTACTCTACATATGACCTCTTGTCTATTTAGCTGCATGCATTTGTTCTAGCTTTCAGCAAGTGTTTACTACAATAAGCACTCATATGCATATCATCTTAGAAGCTACTAATTAAAAAGATTCTTGTTCTTGAGGGTCTAGGGTGGAAGTAGATATGAGTGCTGGTAAAGCTTCATTGTTGTAGTACTTTAGCTTATTGTAATAGAAGAAGTCTAAAGGAATCCAGAAATAGAGTTTTCCCAGTCACATATCAACCTTTCCTCATAATCTGATTGGTAATTTGCCATTCGGAGCTTATAGTCACTCTTTTGTCTAATAGTTCATCAATCGATCATCCATGCACCATCCATCCATCAATTCATCTGCCATCCAAGCTTGAGTTGAACACCTTCTAGGTACCTAACACTGTTTTCAAAATAATGGAAGATACAAAAAGAAAAATCCATAGAGGAGGGCATGATGTGGTTGAAAATTGTGCTGGTTGACTTTAATTTTCAACTCAACACAGCCGAAGTTACCTGGGCAAAGAGCCTATATGAGAAATTATCAAAATCAGATCGGCCTATGGACATGTCTATGGGGATTATCTTGCTTGTTAATTGATATAGGAAGACCCCGTCCACTGCAGGTGGCCCCATTCCCTAGCCTCGGGGGAGGAGTGAAGAAAGCTAATCAGTATGAAGGCAGCATGTGTGCACTCATTCTTCTCTGCTCCTGGCTGAGGAAGTGACATGAGCAGCTGTCCTAAAAGTGATGTCCCCCAAATGAGGAATGGCTCCCTGAAACCTGAAACAGAAGGCTTCTTCCCCCGTGTTGCCTTTTGTCAGGGTGTGTGTCACAGCCACAGAGATCAAAGCAGAACAAATTATCATGCCATACATAGGACAAGCTTTGCCAGCAAAGGTGGAATGAGATGTAAGAACGAGGACCCTCTAGTTCAAACTAGGACAAAACTCTCTGCTGGGTTTTGTCCATCCCAGGACTGTGAGGAAGGTGGTTCATTATTCTAGTCCTCAATCTCCCCATCAATGGAAAAGCAGAACCAACTTGGACTATAACTAAAACATCATGGACCTACATATTTCACCCCATGATCACTTTCCTTTGCTCTACACAGTTAAAGCATTCGACATTTCGAAAGTTGGTATATTTTATATGAAAGTACTTAGCTTCAGGTAATTATGGGAAGACCTTTTAACACATTGGCTAAGTGTTGGTTTTACAAGATAAACACTGGCTGAGGAATGGTTGCCTGTTCCAGATAAGAAGCCTATGATATTTCATCCCAGTCATTTCCAAAAGCTTTTCTCCGTGGAATGACAGTGGTCTGTTATCACTGTGCAGGGCAATCAACTTTTCCTTTGGTAAACAGACACATCACTTGTAAATGTGTCAAAAATAGGACCAGAAAAGATCAGGTAGAGGGCTACATGCCTGAAGAAAAAAAAGAAAGCAATTGTCCCATCAGTTGAGAAACTAAGCAATATTCTAGATGCTCCTGCACCAATAGATGCTCTTTGCCTCAAATCCAAGGAAAGAGGTCCATCCCAGGCTATTTGCTGAATCTGAGTGGCAAGTGGTCCCTCCCCCACCATGTGGGCCCTGTCACTGCCTGTTAGACACAGTGCATCAAGCTGCACCAGAGGAGAGCAGATTTGGAGCCAGTTTTGCCCAGGGGAAAGAAAAAAATAAGACAGAGGGAGAGCAGACCCCGCTATTCAGGGAAACGTCTCTGCTCCTGCGGAGACTGTTAGCAAGCGCATGGCCTCTGATTTCTATATGGCTTTTGGCACATCGTTTTAATCAAAAGAAGAAAAGGAAACACTAAAAAGACCCCAAGCCCTAAACACATTGAGCTGGCAACAGAGGCAAAATTAAGTCATTCCAGTACTATGCCTGGCTTGGAAAAACATCTGTGCCCACAGAGGCTGAGGCATAAGAAAGAAACCTTAGATTTTAAAACAGGAAGATTTACTGACTTGAGACAACTAACGCCTATTAGTCAACAGCTCAAAAGCCCATTGGACAGCTCAGAACTGTTCCTTGGAGCATGTGGGCATATGACCCCTACCTTCATGGGTCTAGGCACAGTGAAAAGTCAGAAGTGATCTCTGATGTCCATGGTTGAAATTGGTGTCTAGAAATGCTTTTGCACATTAGAAAGTGATGCATACTCTGGTCGAGGCAAACTCTAAAAGGCTCCCTTCACTTCTTATAGGAGGGGTTCTCATCAGCTTGGTAAGTCACTCCCCAAATGTTTGCCTGCAGTGCAAACACAGGGCATGACCCAGAGCACCCTTTTGTCCTTTCAATTCACCTGGGAGAATCCTCATCATGAGCCTACATTGCCCTCTGTAGAGCAAGTCATGAAATCTACAGAAGTGGGAATAAGATCTGGTGACTTTTCCAGGCCTTCTCCTTATCAGGGGCTTATTTGGCAAATAATCCCCCTGAGATGGCAGCATCTGGGACAATCTCTAGTTTTGTATATATGGCTATTTGCCTGCATGTAAGAGCTTGCTGCCCACCAAGGGCATTGTATCCTCTGGAACTGGAGCTAAGGGTGGTGGTAAGTCAACACGTACGTGGTAGGAGATGGTTATGAGTTCATATGTGGGTGCCAGGAGTTAAATCCCACCTCTTGAAGAACAGCCAGTGCTATCAATCACAGAACCATTTCTCTAGACTGTCCAGTCTGTGTCTTGAACATTGCTCTAGATAGCTTTCTCTCTTAATCTGACATAGCCTAGAGTCACCTGAGAAGGAAATATTAATTGAGGGATTACCCACATCACACTGTCCCAGGGGCATGTCTGTGGCAGATTGTCTTCATTGCTGATTGATGCAGGGAGACATAGTCCACTATGGGCAGCATCATTCCCCTGGAAAGGTGGTCCTGGGCTGTAGATGAAAGCTATCATCCCTCTTCACTCTTAATGGCTTCTGCCATACTTTCTTGTCTGTTCTCTGTTAGAAGTGATGCTGTGTGGAACAGCAAAGAAGTCTGCTTTTGGGTTCCTGCCTCAACTGCCCTCAATGGTAGACTGTGACCTGGAAAAGTGAGCCAAGTAAAATTCTTCCCTCCCCTCAGTTGCCTGTGGTTAGTGATTTTATCACAGCAATGGAGGGGAAACCAGCACAACTGCCCTATCTTATGAAAACATTTATCTCCAATTCCATAGTTGGTCCACTGTATCCACATTTGAGGATCTAACCAACTCTGGATTGAAAATATTAAAAAAAAAATTCATGTATACTGAACACATGTACATTGTAGTCTTTGTTGCCTGAGAAGCAAAGTACAGCAACTTACATAGTGTTTACATTGCTGTAGGTACTTTAATCTGTATGGAGACGGTTTAACACACAGGGCCGGGTGTGGAGAGACTACAGAGACTACCTGAATGCACTATTGTCATTTTATATGAGCAGCTGCGGCTTTGGGTGTCTGTGTAACATTCTGACATTGACCCCCCCCCCCCGAATGGGAAGGGACAATTGTACTTCGTTCCCACCTGTCATTCCTTCTACCCACATCTCCCTTGCTTCTCACAGGTGAATCACCTGCATGTTCTTCTGGGACCATTACATTAGCCATGGTGGGAAGTGGTGCCCATGGGCCAATTGAATAATTTGCTTCACTTTTATCAGCCGGTTTGCTTCCTGCCATCTTCCCTTGGGTGTAAGGAGTCCAGAGAAGATTTTCTCTCTCTCCTCTATAGGTGAGTGAAAAACAACCCCAAGCCAAACCTTATATCATCAAACAAAACAGTCATTCTGGTGTTAAGCAGAGTAGGAATCCCAATGTATTAAAAATAAACTCATTTACCTAGTGATTCATGAAGCTCCCTTAATCCAGTCTTAAATGTCAATTCCCCTTCCTCCCTTTGTTTTCTATAAAACGAGAGAGTCCTAATCCTGTGTAACCCTCAAGGTCTAAAATTTGATCGATTTTTCAAATTGTTCTCATTTCTAATAAGTGGAACAGAATTTTGGAAATTGTTCTTACTTATGGTGGAAAATTACATTTCTGCTGGGTACAAGTTGGTTAAAAGCTTCAATTCACACTAGTCAGTTTAATACTCAAAAACGCAGTTCATTTCCCAAATCGCTAGTGTTGTGGTGTTGAGGAAACATACCAGTTAATTAGGTGATCTTGAGTGAGTTTCCTAATCTCTGTAAGCCTATTTCCCCATTTGTTAAATGGGCCTAATCCCAGTTCACTGCAATATTCTCAAAAGAGCAAAAATTTGATACAATAATTAGCATAAGGGGAGTGCATAAGCAACGCTAGTTTTGAAATGATCACTGTGACATGTGGTGATATTTTGTTTGTGTGCTAACACATAAAGCATGCCTGAGGATCAGAAGGCAGAGCTAGCCACTAGTCAATCATAGAGGCCAGGCAGCGCACATCTTTAATCCCAGCACTTGGGAGGAGGAAGCAGGAAGATCAGGAGTTCCAGGCCACCTAGAGTGACAGATGTTGTGAGCTGCTAGGTGGGTTTTAGGAGTGTAACTCCAGCCTTAACATATTCCCTCTTCTGGTGGGCAGAAGGTATGGCACACACACATGAGGGCATGCAAAAGACTCACACATATCAAAATAGATAAATCTAAAAATAAAATAACTTTATGAGACATTTACCTCTTCTTTTTCCCAGCCCTCCCAACCTCTCTTTCTTCTTTTCTTGGAGTTGAGCTTGAACTCAGGGTATCATGAGTTCAAGTAAGTGTACAGCTATGGAGTTCCATCTCAGCCTATGCTATCTTCTTTAGTACTCTATTGACATAGAGCATTATGCTAGCATTCTGTTATTGTACCTATTTTGCTTGTGTACTTGTGTGATGGCTATGCATGCTGTGGTGTACATACAGAGGTCAGGAGACAGCTTTGGGCAGTGTGAATTTTCTTCTACATGTGGGTTCGAGAACTTGAGCTCAGCTGGCTTGATGGAAAGTTCCTTTCCTTATTGAACCATCTCACTGGGCCTCTTATTAAAAAAAGAAGAACTTAGATATTTGTGAAGATGACTTATTAACTTAGGAAGAACTAATAATAAGGCAAACATGCATTTTCTGAGGGAAAAAAAATCAGGATTCTGCATGTATTTAAAGTGATTTCTATTGAAGAAAAATAGGAAAGAAAATTCTGCCCCATCCTCACACCACCCCAATTTCAAGAGGATCTGAATATTGGTTTTCACGTTGGTTTGAATTATTTGTAATTAGTTTATGACTAAATATAATATTCTATCTCAAACAGGTAGACAAATATGGGCTCAAGGGTAGTACAAACATTAGGAATAAGTTGGTGTAATTAAGTAAAATTTTACAGGATGGCTTCTTATAAACAAGCTACTGAGCTTTATGATGACAAGACACAGAGTGAGCTATAAATACAGCAATAAAGAACCTTCACAGCAACTGACTTCGTGTTTAAATTCTTCATCTGCTCGGGGGGGGGGGGGGGTCAGTGTCCTGCCAATATGCTCTAGAGTCTATGGTCATCTGTATACCATGGTGGAATGGCTGATACAGTAGATTTTTAAACCTCGTGCCAAGATTTCATGGCCACTGACACTGTTTTACATTCTATAATTTTGCATTCTATATTTTTTTTCAATCAGAAGGAGCTTCTGATGAAGCCATTCCCAGTTTTCACAACCTTTCTGCCTCTTCTAGCTCCTGCCTCAGTGGTGACATTCACCGAAGCTCTCTAGGGCAGTGGTTCTCAACCTTCCTAGTGCTACAGTTTTTAACAGAGTCCCTCATGTTTGGTGCTCCCAACCATGAAATTATTTTTTTGTTACCTCATAACTGTAACTTTATTGCTGTTATAGTTACAATGTAAATATCTGATAAGCTATATAACATGTGACCCTCTTCCTCCAAAGGGATTGAAAAGAATTGCTAGAGAAGAGCGGGGAGCTAATGGTTTTCTTCTGTGAGTCTGTAAGGCTCACATCTTCCCCTTTTCTGGAAGTCACATTCCTCAGCATGTGTGCCTGTGGCCCTTCTGCTGTTCCCAAGAAGGCTGGTCCTCATAGAAAACAAGTGTGTGATGCAGGGAAGGTCCCCAAATGAACATGTCAAGGCTTTCTTCCAGGAATCACAGCAATGCAGTGAAGCCCGGCCCAGTGTTAGTTGGCAGTGTGCATGGGCCAAAGATGCTGAGATTCAGTGACACTATGCACATTGCCCAATATTAACTCAATTTTTCTCCAGTATACATGGTGCACTAGCCAAGTGGACAGCCAGAGACCACCAGACAAATGTGAGCCTCTATCTCCTGTCTCTGAGCCCTATTATTCTCCCTTTTAGCTCACCAAAGAAAGGAGAAGAAGAAGAGGAGGAGGAGGAGGAGGAGGAGGAGGAGGAGGAGGAAGAGGAGGAGAGCACACTGCCTAAGGAAAAGTTTTAAAGACACTCAGATCCGTAGATTCTCTATGGTAGGAGAACACTTTATGTGCTATACTCTTTCAGATAATTTATATTTTTAACTTTACATCTTCAAAAGCAACTGAAGTAGTAGATTACCTGAAAGATGGAGGAGTCTAGCCACAGGCTTGGGACATATTCAGGTTAATTCTAAGGACCTAACTTGGTGACACTGTCAGACTTCAGGGGATGCCTTTTCTGAGATTCTTAACTTAATGGCCTGACCATTGTCTGTCCTGTTTCTTCCCAGATTATCCAGGCTTTGAATTTCCCTGGGCATCACACCCTCATCTTTCTGTAACCTGCTGTTATAGCTGCTTTGTATTCATAAACTATCAAGCTGGGGGAGTTTGCTTTTCGAAGTATCCGATGTGCTTGATCTCCACCACAGATTCCTCTGAGACTCTTAGTACAATGTTTTAAAATAGTCTCTAGGATTCCTGCGGGTTATCAACTTACAATGTGATGGTTCAGTCACCCTGAAAACTCCATGCATACATATATTTTTTTTCAAATTTTTATTTTTAAACATGAAATAGCTATGTGATGAGCATTTTTCCATGGTATCCTATTCCACAATGAGTCCATACACAAATCTATCTTTTAGGCAAGCTAAGAAGAGAGTGGTCGGGGTAATTAACTTAAAGTAAGCAACTGTACTTAAATATATATTCTCTTAGTTAGGTGTGTGGCTATCCACCGTACACACCAAATGACAGTGAACTCTCCCTCTCTCCCTCTCCCATCACCTACTACTGTGTCCAGAAAACCCTGGATTTTGTAGTTATCTACTGCCTCTGTATTTTTGTAGCCTCTCCACTTTCTCTTCTGCAATGGTCCCTGAGCATCGGCAGCACAGGAGTATGATATAGATGTCTCATTTATGGCCACAGATACCTTTTCTCTGTACCTTGACAGTTGTGGGTCTCTATACCATCACCATCTGCTGCAAGAAGAAACTTCTCTGATGAGGGTTGAGAGATGCTCTGATCTATCAAAATGAGAAGTCAATAGGAATTGACTAAACACTATGTCCCATGAGCAGAGAATAGGAATCTGTTCTCCCCTTTGGCCTATGACCTTATCTAGCTACATATTATTGCTCCCATAATTATACCAGATATGGGACCCATCTTGTAGAGCAGGCATTAAATCCAAACAAAACATTGTTAGTTACATCCATGATGTTTTTGTGACTATTGCACCATGACACATATTACTTGGCAGGCATTTATTGTTGCAGGTAACATTTCTGAGCTGGATAATATTGATAACTTTTCTTCGCTGGTAGCATGCATAGGTCCAGCACTACTATGACAGTTACTAGTAGTTATGAAGCTTCCAGGTCAATGACAGTTTGATTTATCTATGTTCTATAACTCAAACCTGCGATGGTTTCATCAATAGGGTCTTGCCATCAAGTTTTGGAGGCATCCAAGAATAATGACAATAGCTCATAATGTTGTAATGGAATTATATTCTGTTACACTATAAATAATTGTCCCGCCTACTGGTTTAATGAAAACACTGATTAGCCAAAGGCAGACAGGAAGTATGTGTGGGGCTACCAGACTAATCAAACTCTGAGAACAGAAAAAGCAGAGCAGAGATGCCAAAGAGAAGCCAGAGAGACACCATGGAGATACCACAATGAAATACCAACAGACACGAGGAAGAAATTGAAGTGTTGTTCTGAGAAAAGGTACCATGCCTCATGGCTGAACAGGATAAGAATCATGAGTTAGTTGAAGAGCAAGAGCTAGCTAGCAATATGCCAGAGCCATAGACTGATCAGCATAAAATTAATGCAAACGTGTGTTTCTATGAGACAGTGGGTCAGAACCTCAGGGCTAGGCCAGAAAGGCTGGGCCAGAAACTTACTACTACATAAAGTTTAGGGATCCATGGGACCTCATTGGTCAACATTTCTAATAGAGGTAACCTTTTTTATTTTTATCTCTGAGTTTAGAAAACAAATGACAAAAATCAATCAATCAATCAGTAAGACCAAGCGAACCTGGATTAAAAAAAAAAATTCACAGAGAAAAAGAAACACAAACATTGGATAAAAACACAGAATCAGAGACCACGATGTTTATTTATAGGTGCTGTTTGCTTCTCTTACACAAGGCTCTCATGTACATCATTAAAATATTAATGAGATCTCTCCAATTTTTTGATGTAGGCACATATTACTGTAGGCAATTCTCTTAAGATGGCCTCCAATGGGACTGAGGGGGCTTGCTATGTTGTTTTCACTTTACATTCTAACAACTTTTCAAATTCCATTCTTAATATCCGACTTTAATCCATGGTGGATCAGATAAAATACATGCTGTGATTTCAATATTCTTGTATTTGTTGAGCCTCTGTGTCCTAATATATCACCTGTTTTGGAGAAAGTCCATGAGCTGCTGAGAAGAGTGTGTGTCCTTTAGTATCTGGGTGTAATGTTCTGTAGATATCTGTTAGATCCATTTGGTTTCCAATGTTATTTAAGTCCAGAGTTTCTCTTTAGTTTTTTTGCTTTTTCCTGGATGACTTATCTGTTGGTGAGAGTTGGGTACTAAAAATCACCCTTTATCACTGTGTTTTAACTTTAACTTAAGGTTTTTGACTGAACTTCAGTTGATTTTGGGGGGAATCTTCAGCAAGTGGGTATCCCATTTTACCAGAACCATTTCTGGAATAAGTTTGTTTTTCCAAGTGCACGTTTATCTCTGGGTTTTCTGTTATTTTCCATTGGTCTGCATGCCTGTTTCTCTGCAAGTACTACACTGTTTGATCATCAGGGCTCTATAGTGTAGTGCTATATTATGTCTGCTTGGAATTTCTTGGGCTATCTATGGCTTTGTGTTTTCATATGAGTTCTAGGGGTTTTTGTAGTGTTATGAAATTTTGATGGAGAGTGCATTGAATCTGTATATTGCTTTTGGTAATATAGCAATTTTCATAATTATTTCTGTCAATCTGGCAGTATAGAAGCTAATTCTATCAACTAATATTTTTCATGTTTTCTTCTTCAGAATCTTTTCTTTGTAGAAGTCTTTGATCTTTTTGGTTAGATTTATGTCTAGATTATTTTAGGCTAATTTTGCATGCTATATTTTTCTTGGTCTCTTTCTTTTTGTAAGATTGTTATCGATATATATATATATATTTAAACTAATAATTTTTTGTTGATTTTGTATTCTGCAAGTATACTGATAGTTTTTCTTTGACTAAAAGGTTTTCTGATAGAGTCCATAGGATAATTTAAGAACAAAACCATATTTTATGCAACTATGGATAACTTAGCTCCTTCCTTTAACTTTGTTCTTCTTTGTATATGTTTACTTATTTATTGCTCTAGTTGAGACTTTGGTCACTATATAGAATAAGAATAGAGACAGTGAGCACCTGTGACACATTCAGGATTTTAGCAGAAATGGTCTGAGTTTTTTTTTTTTTTCTGTTTAATAGAGTTAGACTATACATTTGTCATATGTAGATTTTATTAGGTTCAGATATATTAGATGCATTTCTGTTTTCTTTAGGATTTTTAATCATGAATACCTGCTGAATTTTGTCAAATTCTTTTTCCTGTATCTGTCAAAATGGTCATGTGATATGTCTTTAAGTTTCTTACATTTATTGATCTGTGCATGTTGAATAAATCTTTTAAGATAAAGCCATTATGGTCATTATATATGCTCATTGTGTGTTCTTGAATTTATTTTGTATTTTATAGATTTTTTGCATGCATATTAATCAGGAAGACTGGCCTATAGTTTTCTAGTTTTCTTTTTCTTCTTCTTCTTTTTTTTAAGAATGAGTTGCTTGTGTTTTTCCCTTTCTGTTTTGTGGAACAGTTTGATGAAAGTGTTGACATTGGCTTTTTCTGGAAAGTTTGGTAGAATTCAGCTGTAGCTTCATCTAAACCAGGGTTTATCTTTGTGGGGAAACTTAATTACAGCTCCAATCTCATTGTTTGTTATTGCTCTGGCTAGGTTGTTTATCTTCTGGCTTTAATTTTAGTAGGCAACATGCATTTAAAAATTGATCCATTGTTTCTAGATTTTCCAACTTTTTGGAATGTAAGTTTTTAAAGTATTCTCTGATGATCCAGATGTCATTGAGATATATTGTAACAATTCTCTTTTCATCTCAAATGTTATGAATTTATATCTTTTCTCTTTCTTTTGACTAGTTTGGTTGAGAACTCATCAATTTTCTTAGTCTTTTCAAAGAACCAATGCCGTGATTAGTTCTACTAAGTCTATATATCTTTTTGAGTCTGTTATTAACTTCTGTTATAAGCTCTATTGTCTTCTGCTATTGATACATTTTGGATTGGTTTCTTGCTTTTTGAGAGTGCTGAGGTCTGTTTAGATCATTAAAAGCCTCCGGTTATTTAGTGTGAGAACAGCGACCCTCATATGACGGTGGTGGCTTTAGCTCAGACGTTCTTGTAGGTTGTGTATTTATTTTCAATTGATTTTTATGACTCTCCCTCCCTGATTTCTTCAATGACCCACTGCTTGTTCAAAGTATATTGCTTAGTTTTCAAGTATTTTTCTGTTTTTCTAAGGTTAGTCTTGCTAATTAAGTTTTCATTTTATTCTGCAATTATCTAACAGGATGGGGGGGATTATTCTGATTTTAAAATTATCTGTTAGGCCTTCTTTTTGTAGAGTATAATGTCATCAGTTTTGGAGAAGGGTCTGTGTACTTCTGAGAAGAATGAACAATGGAATGTTCTGTAGATATCTGTTAAATCCTCTTGATCTCTGGTGTAATTTAGCTCTGAGGGTTTTCCGCTGTTTTTGACATTGGAAGTCCTCACTAGATATGAGAGTGTGCTATCAAAGTCTTGCATTATGTTTGTGCCTAGATCTCTGTGGTCTTTCATGCCTCTTCATGTTTGTTTTATGAAATTGGGAGCCCCAAGATTCATTTTTAGATATTTTTAATAGTTGCATACTTTTGGCGAATTGTACCTTTTTGTAAAACACTGTAGTCCTTTTTGTTACTTCTGGAGAGTTTAGGTTTGACATCTACTTTATCAGCTACAAGAATTTCTGTCCATGGATTTCATTCACTTGACACATTGATTTCCAGGCTTTGGCTTTCAGTTGATGGTTAGATATCTGGCTATGTGGACTTCTTAGAGAAAGAGCAAATAGTTGGGTTGTGGTTTTTAATCCAATCCCTAAGTTTTTTTTTTTTAATTGGTGAGTTAAGGCCATTTTCTTCCAGGGATGTAATTGGGACAGATTTGTTATTGTCTATGGTGTTGTTTTGGTTTGTTTGGTTGGTTAATTGAAGGCTTTTTTCTCCTGCTCTTGGTAGGGCTGGATGCTTGCTGGCTTCTTGTGTCCCTTAGCAGATTGTACCCCAGTTCTCTGTGCGTCTGTTGCTTTAATAAAATGGATTCTTGTGGTGTGTGAAACTATCTTTTATCTTTATCCATGTATAGTATTCTTTAAGGTCTTCTGCAGTGCTCACTTAACTGTCATCTATTATCTTAATCTGTGTTTGTCTCAAACAGTCTTATTTTTCCACCTATTTTAATAGATAATTTTACTAGGCACAACAATGTTGGTTGACAGTTGTTTACTTTCAAGGCTTGAAGAGTCTCATTCCATGCTTCTTCCTGGCTTTTCGGATTTACCGACAGTAGATGTGACGTCACTCTGATGTTTCTTCCTCTCTATGTTAATTGGCACTTTCTCCTCACAGCTTTAACTATTCCTTTTATGCTTTGAACTTTTGACATCTTGATGACGGTATGCCACGGGTAAGTTCGACTCTTGCCTTGTATGTTTGGGGGCTTTAAATGCTTTCCCTTTCCATATTTAGATGTCTTCTTTCTCTAGGTTTGGATGATTCTTGGCTATAATTTTATCAAATAGTATGTCTAAGCCATTTAAATTTCTATAGTAGAGTGTGTGTGTGTGTGTGTGTGTGTGTGTGAGAGAGAGAGAGAGAGAGAGAGAGAGAGAGAGAGAGAGAGAGAGAGAGAGAGAGAGAGAGAAGGGGGAGAGGGCAGGAGGGAAGGGGTGCATACATGAAAGTAGGAGGACAAACTCATGCTGTTCTTTGCCTTTCCATTTGAGACAGGGTGTCTTGTTCTCTGTTGTGGATACCATCCTAGATGAGCTGGGAACTTCTGTTCATACTTCTGTCTTCTCTTCCCATCTTACCCTAAGAGTTCTGGGATTGGAGATGCACAGGTGATATAATATTTCTAGGGACATATGAAAAAACATTTTCATATCTCAGGTAAGGAGCTGTTGATAGATCAAAGAAATGATTTCACCTCAGCCCAACTTGTGGGCTCAGTATAAAGGGTTGCTAACAATAACATGGGTGAGAAGTTAGCTACAGACATGGGAGACAGAGGCAGCTGCATCACCAAAGAGCCTAGCCTGGGGTGGAGGTGATGAATCTCAGAAACTGCAATCCCAGAACTCCAGGCATGACTTACAGAGCCCTGGGAATTGAGAGGAACTTCAGCAAGCTCTTGGTAGTTCAGAGCATCTTCTCCCCAGCAACTATTTGCTGTTTCTAGAACCTTGGGGGGAGGCGGTGCCTTTTGAATCCTTTCAGTTTCTACTTTCCTGGTTTTGTGGGGTGTATTTTCTTTTCTGAGCCTCACGAATATCCCTCATTCCTCCAGGAAGGGATATTTCAATCTAGAAAAGTTGACACACAACAGGGAACCCCCCTCCAACCCAAGATTTCATGGAGGTTCTGGGATTGGAACTCAGGTCTTCACTGGCAAGCACATTACCCACTGAGTCATCTCCCCAGTTGCTCCCCAGCTTTGATCGAAATTTCAGCTCCTTCCTTCTCAGGGTTTCTTAGTTTGTTTTATCTCTCAAGTGTACAACAGAACTTATTGGAAGTTTTGGTCATGTGTATTGCTATTTTTCCTTATTATATCTGTGAGTATCACTGTCTCAGCCTTGCCTTCCATCCCCGAGGTGCATGCTTAATTTGTTAATCTGTTGCCGACACTTTCTGATATTTATATGATTGATTCTCTTATCTCCATAAATTTCTGTTTGTGTCTTTTTTAGTATCTCTATTATCTTGCTGAATTTTCCCTCAGATGCTAAGACATTTTCTCTATGTTCCCGAGTCTTTCAGCCACTTTGGTATCATTCTTGCCTAGGATCTGAATTGAGCTTGTGAGTTTCCTTTCCAGGTCTTAAATTAAATTCCCTATCTGTTTATTTGGGTTGTCTATCTGGTCCTTGAAACTTGTTAAAAATAGGACTCTGAAACTCTGGAATATTTTTCTGGCATTTCTGCTTTCTCATCCATCTGCTGCTGTGAAGCTGTCAGTTTGTGGACTTGTCACATAGAGTGTTGTGATTTTCTTGTGTGTTTTTTTCCTGTGTTTTGCTCATCTGCTGGGATATATTTACTCACTTCGAAGCTTTCTCTCTTTTCCCACTGGCTTTTTTATTTTATGTGACTCCTCCTGGTGCCTTGTCTTCACTTGGATTTATGTTCCCTGGGTAAGCCAACCTCAGTGACAACTATAACGGTTTGACAGAAGTCCCAGTGTTAGCTGAGGGGGAAGGTACTGTACTCTCAGCTCTTGTCCCTTATAAGGTTTGGAGACAGAAGTATTAGGACCCCTAATTCTGTCTGTCAAGACACTGCACCAAGTTCCATTACAAACTGTAGTCTGTATAGTTTCTCTTCACTACAGCTGGTGTGTGTGTGTGTGTGTGTGTGTGTGTGTGTGTGTGTGTATGTGTGTATGTGTGTGTGTGTATGTGTGTGTGTATGTGTGTGTGTGTATGTGTGTGTGTGTGTGTGTGTGTGTGTGTTTTGGTGGGTTCTTTGAGCATTTCTCACCTTCAGGCTTCCTTCTCATACTTCTGCTGTCTCTAGTCCACAGTCTCTGTGTCTTGGGGTCTGTTGCTCTGGTCTGGATTCAGCATGTCCTGTTTTCTGACGGTCTACTTCCAGTGGTTCTAAAGGGTTGATGTACGCCAATGTTTCCCAAATTTAGCATCCTGACCCTTCCTCTTGAATGGTGTCAGTGGGTTGTTGAGCCATTCTCCGTTGGTGGCCAATTCCTGTGGATTGAGGTCAGTTTCATGCAGAACCCTATCTCCTCTTGCAATCTGGTTCAATAATGTGGCATTTCGCTTGTTTCTCTGGCCCCCTGTGGAGGATGCAAGATTGAATCACCAAGGTCTTCTGGGTACAATTCAGCCTCTAATTTGGGCTCCCAGCAGTGCTAGGCTGGATGTTATTCCAAATGGTACTTTCCTCTCTGCTGCACATGTGGAACCCAGCGCAGTGCTGTTTCAGGTTGGAAGCTGCCTGATAGGGCAAGCTGTCGCCATGGTTCCTCATTGCACCAACACCCCAGACAGATGTGCTCTCTGCAGCTGTGTGTTTTAGTCTCCCCCTTACATTTCTTTGTGGATTGATGAAGCTTTTCTCAATTTATCTATTTTGTGTATAAAGATCTTATTAAAATATAGAAAGATTGACTCTTTCACCTATGGTTTATTTTTATCTCAGTTGAGCTTCCCTATGTCTTCACAGCTCTAACACATCTTCACTACAGCCGTTCCCAGGTAGGAACAGCATTCTCCTCCATGGTGCTGGTGTTAAGTGAAGCTATTTTTTACATTGTATTTTCTAACTTCTTGCAGTTTTTTAAATAGAGGTATGCTATTTATATATTTTTTTACCTGTTGCTGAATTTTCCTAGTGGTATAATAGTTTTCAAGGAAACATCTTTGTATTTAGGCTCACCCTGATGCTGTTGTCAATAGGAACATTCCTTCTTCCTTTTCAAGCCACGTATACTTTTCTTGCTTCTGGCTACATTAGTCGGTGCATCTATGTCAGAATTAAATGCAGCCGTGAGGGCAGCTGTTCTTATCCCCATTTCTCCAATGAAGGCCAAATGTTCCCCATCTGGTGTGATTGGCATGTGCATGGAGACAGTCTGTATTTGTCACTTTTCCTATATACAATATATCACCACAGTGGTTACTGACTCTTTTTTCATATTCTGTTTTTAATTGTGTTTCCAGTGTCTCATCAAATCTTTCCTGAATTTGTATAGTCTGCTTGGGTTAATAGTTTCATGATGAAAATGGGCTCATGAGTGGGATAGTTTCATGATGTAACTGGGTTTATTTCGGTGGTAGATGTTAGTGACTACTGTTCAGGTAAATGTGTGTGGCATAACTGTCTGTTTAGTAATAATGTGCAATTATACAATTACTACATTATATTGTATATTAAATAATATGTGCTATTTAATATGTACAAATACTAAATATGTTGCTCTATTATATCAATGGTAATCTAGCAAATCATGCTTTTGTTGATTTCATTCTGATTCTAATGTGTTTTCTACAGATCTCACCACTTACCCTACACTAGACTCTTTCTTACCATCTTCTTTTGTAGATATTCTCAGCAGGTGTTTTGTATTGTAGTGATTATATGTAGATTACAAGCCAGAGGAGGCCAGCAGGAATTCTACTTGGTGAAGGTGATCATGCAACATACCTTTAAAAGCTGAATTTTTATAGGATTATAAACATTGCTTCCTCATATTTACCCAAACTCGGTGCATATGGCAGCCATTGCTTAAAGCTCATGGTACACTTGTTACAACTATGTAAGTTCTTAGACATCATCTTATTTAGGACTTAACAATTGCTACTGTCTCCTTTATGTTGGAAGAAGACACATATTGTTTCTGGGCACAAGCAGCACAAACATCTTATTTACACTTGTTCCTTGGCACTCAGGGCTCCATTAGTGTGCCATAGAAAGGCCCAAGTTGATGCTATATGTGCTCTGGGGTTGTATCACAAGGGAACAAGCAGGAAATCTGAGGGCCCGGGGTTTTATAGTGGATATTGACTGTGCATGCCCTTTGCTTCAGAGGGAGATACTATTCTAATTTCCCCATGGTAACCAGTGCTTCTGCTTGCAAAATGTGCAGAAATGTGAGATCCACAGACCTTGGTCCAAGCTATGAGCTTTATTGAAGCTGAAATTATTTACACTTTAAAATGATCTCCACTTGCTGGACAGCAGTGACACACCTTTAATCCCAGCACTGGAAAGGCAGAGGCAAGCAGATCTTTGTGAGTTTGAGGCCAGCCTGGTCTTCAAAGGGAGTTCCAGGTTAGCCAGCGCTACACACAGGGAAACCCACTGATACTAGCAATCCTGAGAAGACATGGCAGAGGTACCTTTACTTTTCCATTCTAAGGCTGTAGTAGGTGGAGTGGAAGAGATGTCTCAGCAGGCTAGAAAACCTGCAGAAGACCCAGGTTCCATTCTCAGCACTGACCCCCTGCAACTCCCGAACGTCTGTGACATGAGTTCAGCGGGACTCAGCTTTCTCCTATGACCTCCCAGGTCAGCTGCCTGAACAGGGTGTACATACACAGCTCAGGTACACCACAGGGCGGGGAGGATTAGAAGTAGCATCGTCTGCGCTGATGTTCATTAGCCACGCCTCTAGTTTATAAGTGGATTGAGGAAGCTTCTCATCAGATGACCAAATAATGAACATTGGCTAATGCTTTCAAGTGAAAAAAAAATTAGTCTTGGCATGGTGGTGCATGCCTTTATTCCCAGCACTTAGAAGACAGAGACAGGCTGACTTCTGTGTGTTTGAAGCCAGTCTGGTCTAT
Source organism: Phyllotis vaccarum (assembly GCA_033318265.1). Taxonomy (NCBI): domain Eukaryota; kingdom Metazoa; phylum Chordata; class Mammalia; order Rodentia; family Cricetidae; genus Phyllotis; species Phyllotis vaccarum. The sequence goes on from JARWLC010000003.1 coordinate 16,233,248, forward strand.
ATAGTGAGTTCCAGGTCAGCCAGCACTACGTAGAGCAACCTGTCTCAAAAACCAAAATAAATAAATAAGTAAATTGTAATACGTATAGATAAATTAATAACTTTGTAAGGAGAAACAACAGGTATGATGGTGAGTGCTTGTTTATATGTGTGAGGCTATGGATTTTTACTCAAAAACGATATGCTTAAACTGGAAAGGCACATGCTCTTTCCTTCGAAACACATACATTCATACACACACACATACACACAAACTCTCACACATGTACACATACATGCACACATTCACATTCACACTCATACACATTCATACCACACACACACACACACTGTCATACACATACACACATGAACACATTCACACTCATACACATCCATACCATACACACACACACACTGTCACACACATATACACACATGAACACATTCACAGGCATACACACACACAACAGGCACACATGAATCCATACACACACATCAGTATCATGTCTATACTATGTTTTGTGACTCTGTGTACTCTTACATGTCTTTATTTTATAAAATCAAGTTTTTTTTAAAAAGTCAGATTTATGAATACTTCAAATTTAATTAGTTCATGTGTTTTTGTTGAAATTTGGATTATTTCTAGTTTTATTGTATGTTGTTTATGTGCTACGTGTCTGTGACTGTTTTAATTACTTTTTAAGATTTCTCTTTGGCCATATTTTATTGTTATTCATTACAATGATTTCTTAAAAGTTAAAGAACATGGAGCATCTTGATGTTTTAAATTTTTTACTTTCATTATTTTAATTATGCATATGTGTGTCCACATGTTGGTGTACGCATGTGTGTGTCCACATGTTGGTGTACACATGTGTGTGTCCACATGTTGGTGTACACATGTGTGTGTCTACATGTTGGTGTATGCATGTGTGTGTCTACATGTTGGTGTACGCATGTGTGTGTCCACATGTTGGTGTACACATGTGTGTATCTACATGTTGGTGTATGCATGTGTGTTCAGGCACCCAGTGGTGGCCAGAGGCATAAGATAGAGTCAGAGGCAGCTGTGAACCACCCTAAGTGAGTGTTGGGAAACAAAACTGGCTCCCCTGGAAGAGCAGTATATACTTTTACCCCCTGAGCCATCTCTCCAGCCCCATAAGGATTCTGATAGACTGCTCCATTGTCTTTCTGAATACTTTCCACTCCCTTAGAAAGCACAGCAGCCACTCTGTACCTGTCTCACTTCCTTCTGTTGACACCTCCAAGCTTTACGGCGGTCACAAGAGACAGGTGATGGTGTTGTGTTAGTTATTCACCATTTTCCACACCCTAATAACCACTGTGAGCTCCCTGAGCCTGTGTTTACTACTATGGCCCACTATTTGGTACATGTTAATAAATGCAGTTCTTCTTGCCTGAACTTGGTGCTTATATTCCTGCCCAATTTTGTCTATTGTTGTCTGCTCTGCCTGTTTTTAAGCAGCTTCTCTCTCAGGGTTGTCTCCCATCCATTATCCATCCTCACTTTTGTTATGCGTGACACAGAAAAGCTCCGACATGTTCTTTCAGGCAGTCTTAGTTCTTGTTTTCTGTTATACTCTCTCTTTGGGTCAGTGTTGATTCACACGAAATCAGATGTATACTCAGCCATGTTTTAGGATTTATATATGAATTTCCGTGCTCTGACGTTGGCTTGAAGAGTGTAGCTTTGTCGTTGGAATTCTGTTCTCTATATGTTTTGATCTTTGAAAGCTTGTTCTGCTCTGGTTGTGATGTTACCATGAAGTCATCTATGCTAAATTTTCTTCATTTTATATTTTCAAAGTATCTATTATGAAACAATTGCATTTTGATCACTGAAAAAATTGCTGAACTGGAAGGTCTGGTCAAACTGTTGGAAAACAGTGAAGGAATGCAGTGGTCTTATTTTTAAGTATCTAATGAAAGACCTAGGGTTGGGAACAATCACATAGATGAATCTCAGTAAGACAGGATGAAAGCAACCTGTGTCCACTGAAACAGAACAACATTATGTGTGCTCTGAGTAGACTGGGCAATTTCTTTGGACAACTAAATAAAAATTAGGTTGCTAAGTAAAGACTACACTCACAGATCTTTCTAGATCATGCATTTAATCACCATTTAGTTTGCATTGTAGTACATATGAGACCTAATGCAAAATACATGACTCTTTTTGAATCAAGGGTTATAACCCAGGGAATCTGCTGTGAGGCCACTCACTTGTATAAGACATTTTCAGTTAAAAGCAACTCTCAGAGTTGCCTTGAAAAATTGTCTTCAGGATTGACAGTGCATTCCTTCTTCTGTCTTTATTATGCTTTGAAGAAGGGTATATGTTTTTGGCAGCAATTTATAGAAATTTGACATTTGGGGACAATGTTTGAAAGGCACATTATGATTAGTACAAAATGAGAGTGTTATGTCTTACAATGTTGAATTCAGCTACAAGTCATACAAAATATGGCTAAAATGAGTAAATTAATATTTCTCATATACTAGAAAGACTGGCATTCCTTAAGTTGCTGAGTGATGTCAGAGAAGGCTGGTTTGCAATTCTTTGTGTCTTTTGCCGTGGTTACCATCCTGGGCATCACTTGTATGTGTGCTGAAGAGCAGGTAAGAACCAAAAACACTGCCAGTATTTTCTCAATTTACCAAGACTCACAGTGATTGCCCATGTCATTAGTAAGAGCAGGGTCACAATAGTGTACTAAGTATTTTCTCAATTTACCAAGACTTACAGTGATTGCCCATGTCATTAGTAAGAGCGGGGTCACAATAGTGTACTATTGGGTATGGTACTGGAACATAGCAAATGGTCTTGTCATGATCCGTTTGAGACAATCATAATTCAGAAATCAGGTTGGAGCTTTTCGCTTTCTCAAGGGGAATGGGTGCTCTGTCCACAGGAGAAAAGAAGAACAGGATGGGCAGCCAGCTGCATTCACTTCTAGCATGACTGGTGGTCCTGTAAGAGCTGAAAGTACATTTTCACCTCGTTAGGTCAAAATGCATCCCTTTGGCTGGCCATGCTTTAGGACTAACAATTAGTGTTCCTGTATTTTGGTAGTGTTTGGTCTTGTTAGACTTACTTTCTCCTAAGATAAGAATTGTGTTTATACTTCTGAGTGTTGATGAGTTAGTGCGTTTTCTAAGAAGGAAGGCGGTATCTATTTGAAGATTAAACTGGAATCAATTTAATTCCTCACTTTTTAAGCCTCTAAACAATGCTGTATACTATGACTGGCATCTCAAAAATTCATGGACATTTACTCATATGAAATGATTGTTTGAGTACTCATATTAATGCTAGAATGTGCCAGCATCTTCTTGGGAATAGAGGGTTTGTTTTTAGCATAGCCTCTGAGTCAACTACAAAACCGTAAAATTACTTATGCTCAGAACTACCAAAAAGATAACTTTTTTTTTGCTTTTGACTAAAGTAATTGGATCAACTATGAGAAGTAGAGTCATCAGAGCTCTTCAGCTTTAAATTAGTAAGGAGATGCTATTTGCTCTTGATTTTAGAAAAGATTTGTTTTATAATTATGTGCATGTGAGTGTGTATATACATACATACATACACTGCATGCTTATACACCCCTTAGAGCTCCAAAGAGGGCAACAGATGGCTGTGAGCTGGCTCTTATGGGTAACAGAAAGTGTTCTTGATCTTCTGGGAGAGCAGCATGCACTCTGAACCCCTCAAGCCATCACAACAGCACCAGAGCTCCTGATTTTGACATATCGCTTCACAGAGGAGTGTGTGCTTCAGTACGAATCCAGGGGGGGTCTGAAAATAAGTTGTAAATGCGGATGTGTTCCTCTAGAGTCTAAAGCAAAGATGGTTAGAGTTTGGTAGTCTGTGAGCTGACAGTAGACATTTCTGAGTTAGGTTAGTTACTGAGGGATACTGAGGGGAAAAGCAAGGTACAGAGATAGCATACTTAGGACCTTGAGTTACTAAATATGAATTTTAGGGAATTGCATTAGTGTCCTCCCTTGACAACACTGAATAATAGAATACTAATGAGCATTAGGACTTCTTCTATAAAAGTTCATTAATTCTTTTCTTGCAAATGACTCAAAACCCATCTGTGCTAGTTTGAATGATACACGTGTATCATAGCGTCAGGCTCTTGAAAAACTTGGTCCCCAGTTACCGATGATGTTTCAGGGAGTGTAGGAGATGTGGCCTTGCTGGAGTAAGGATGTCATTAGGGGTGGGCTTTGAGAGTTTAAAGAGTGACTGTACTTCTAATTTTCTGTCTCTATTTCATGCTTATGGTTAAGATGTGAGCTCTCAGCTTCTGCGCCCTATTCCATGCCTGCCTCCTGCTGCCTCTGCTCTTACCATCACGGACTCTAACCCAGATAAGCTCCATTTCCTGTAAGTTGCGTCAGTTACTATGTTTTATTATAGCAGTGGGAAAGTAACTTGCACAAACACCAAGCCCTTTAATAGAAAACATAATTAAATTGCTTGACATCCGCAGTAAGACTGGGGTCCAATTGATGCCACAATGCAAACAGCCGAACTGGATTCTCCTGGTATCTGTGTGGATGTCTGAATTGCTATATACATATGCCATTGCCTTGGTTGTTCTCATGGGGCAGGAGATAGATGACTCAGATCTTGGTTTTATATCTGGAAGCAAACAAACTGTTTCTCTCTTGAGAGAGGAACCAAAGCCCAGAGCTTGAATCATTGATCTGAGTAGAGCTCCAGTGGCCTATGTACACCAATTCCAGAGCCTACGAGGTAGAAGAGGGTCACATTGGCTGATTTTTTTTTCCTACCCAAAACTCAGAATTCCCAGGCACCCCTCTCACTGTTAGGTTTCTGAGTCATGTTGGTATATCTTTGACTGCGCTCCACCTTTGCTCTGTGAGTGCAACAGTTATAGCAAAGTATGGCCCTTCAAGCAGGGACATTTTCATCACCTTTTTAGCCCCACAGAAGACTGTTCAATTCAGAAAACCAAGAGATGGGAACAGAGGTCCATGCCTACAAGCTCTCTAGTGCTTTCCTGTACACATTAACATTGGAGAGATGTTGGTGTATGGAAACGGATGCCTCCTGGCAATTGAAGGGAAGATTATGTTCCTTCATAGCAATATTGGCAAGTTTAGCCAAAGGTTGGATTTGATGGACTTCTAAAATCCATCAAATGCCAGAAAAAAAAAGGGAGAAGAAAAATAACTACAAGAGAGGTTGTCGTGTGCTGTCTGAACATGGCTATTTTGACCCTGAGAGAATGCAAATGCATTTTTGTTCCGTTAGCACACACTCTGCAGTCCAGCAATAATGCACTGTAAACAGACCATATTAAAACAAACAGTTCCCTCTCGATCTTTTTTCAATATTTTCTCTAAATAGTTATTTGGTAATACACATTTTTTCTGTTTTGTGGAGTCCCTAAATAGCAGGGGTCTCAGTCTGGAGGAGCCAACTCATGCCTCGGAGTGCCAGAATGTTCGTGGAGTTTTCGTCTTACTAAATAAAGAACTGGAGCTGATGCCGACACTGTGGTGGCCCTGGGCCCTCGACCCAGTAGGAAAAATAGGGAACTCATCGTTCTCTCCCTTCCTCTGACCAGGCTGAGTCTTAGACTAAATGGCGCCAAAGGGGAATCACATCTCTGGTTTTCTATTTCCTCCTTTCTAGTTATTTATCTTCAGGATGTTCAAATTGACGGACTTTGTCACAACATTGGATGCTGAGTCAGGTGGCAAAGCCTTCCTTGATGACACACAGCCAGCACATTCTCCATGGCGCAAGTTTCCGGACATAATATTTACCTGAAAAGATTAATCTGGAAGAAGTTGATGACTTTTCAGACTTTAACTATTAATATGAAGCCAGATGGGCAGAGCTAGTGACTGGCTCTTCAAGTTCACACATGTAGTTGCTCTTTCCAGGTCAGAGTCCACAGTGTTCCTAGTAAGGTCCCACTTTTCTGTGTCATAAGTGGTTCTCTAGGCTCCCTTTGATTCGGTGGCTTTTGTACTGTGAGCCTCATTTATTCATCGTCTGGGAAGGAGAAAGGCTTTGCCAATTGATCACTCGCTAGCTCAGTCCAAGGCAGACGTGTATTCTAGTACTTCAGTATTCTCTTGTGCATGGTTGAGGTGGCTCTTACTACCCACCTTTGTTCCCAGCGCCTCTCAAAGCATAGCCTTTGTTGTTGAAGCTAATCTTAGACCCATCAACCCTTATGTTCGGGTTTGATTTCTGTTGTTGTGCTTAAAACAAAACAAAACAAAACAAAACAAAAACCACTAGAATTAAGAACAACTTTGGGAGGAAAGGGTTTTTCTCATCTTGTAGCTTATGGTCCTTCATGAAGGGAAGGCAAGGTAAGAATTCAAAGCAGGTTCTGAAACAGAGTTCATAGATAAATACTGCTCACTGGCTATAGCGCTCTTCATGGCTGTCTCAGCTTGCTTTTACATGCAACCCAGGACCTCCTTCCCATGGCCAGCTCCATTAAAAGTGGGCGGGGCCCTCCATATCAATCAATTGTTAAGAAAATGCTCCCCCACAGATGTTCCCACAAGGCAATCTAGTGGAGGCATTATCTTAATTGGGGTTTTCTTTTCCTAGACAACTCTAGCTTGAGTCAAATTCACAAAAAACAAAAACAAAACCAAAATTAACAAGTCCCTCCCAAATCCACCACTACCACCACCAACAAATCGGCACACTATACCACCAGCCAGAACCATGTTCTGTAAGAACTAGCACAATGTTTAAGGCTACGATTCTGCCAACAATAAATATTCATGTCTGAGACTGCCTGGCTGCTTGCTTTGCTATCTGGGCAGGTAACTTAAGCTACAGTCATAATTGTAAAACCAGCATGAAATAGTAAAGGTGGCTGAAAGGGATGAATAGACCCCAGCTATTAATGGATTGATTGATGGATTCCACTCAACTCTAGCACAGATGGCTATTTGCAGTTTAATCTGGTGGGGGATGGGGTTCATCTCTGCCCCTTATTCTGAGTTAAAAGCACGATCCCTGTCCTCTTCAAGTAGGAAGGGTCTTCTCAAGGACAAGGCTCTCTTTGTTCACTGTTACAATCTGAGCCTTTGCATAGTGTCTTGGACTCAACAGCAGCTCAAGAAATAGGCTTTGAGTTGAATCAAAATTCTCTTACCCAGCCCTGGTGTCGCTGGTAAATTCTAAAGCATGGGGACTCTGCCTGCTCTTCTCTTCTCAGCCAAAGTATAGAGCCAGCATAGTTTTTAGTGGGACTTCTGGCAGTGTTTAACTATCTAAGTTCTATTTGTAAAATAATTTTTTCCATACCTGGGCTCCTGGTGTGTTCACTTTCTCCCCTTTTCCCCATTCCTCCAATATCCCCAGATCCTACCCACAAAAAGCCCTAAAACATTAACAATTCTTCATCTGGTCACCTGATGAGAAGCTTTCCCAGTGCACTTGGGGGTTTCAAGTCTTTAAACTAGATGTATGCTAATGCATGCCGGGATAGGCTGCAGGGCTTCTTCTGAGCTCTCTCTGCTCTCTGCATGCCACGGGCCAATGGCAGTAGCTTCTCCTCTCTCCTTATATGCAAATCTGTCTTCATCCATATTTTACACCTCACCTTCTCATCCAGCATCTAGAGAGCAACTAGGATGATGAAGAAGGTACTTCCTCACCTTCATTGCCTTCACACAACCTTTTCATAGTCAGTCTTGTTGGCTCCAGAGCTCACCTTCTTCTGGTATAACACCTCCCTAGCAGGTCATGATAAGGGTACTCACAGGTTTTGAGAGCGATGATTTGAATGTCTCTGTTTTAAGGGCCATAGTTGAAGCATCACCCAGTGTGTCATTCATGACACAGCTTTTGTATAGGAAATGGAGTTTTGAATATAAATGCACATAAATATTCGGTATACTCAGAAAGCACCTGGAAGAAATATGCATTTGAGATGTGCTGGAACATGCTTGCAGGTCCCCAAGCAGGATAAACTAACTTGAAGCAAAAACACAAAATCCAGGCTGCTAAGACTCCAACTTTTTTGGATCAAGGGAACTAAAGCCAGTGAGGTATAAACTTTGACACAGCTAGGTTAAAAGAAAAAAAGAAGGAAAGAAAGAAAGAAAGAAAGAAAGAAAGAAAGAAAGAAAGAAAGAAAGAAAGAAAAAGAGAGAAAGAAAGAAAGAAAAAGAGAGAGAGAAAGAGAGAAAGAAAGAGAGAAAGAAAGAAAGAAAGAAAGAAAGAAAGGAAGGAAGAAAGAAAGAAAGAAAGAAAGAAACCTGCTTGTGTCTCTCTGTTACAATTGGAGGAAATGATCTTATCAGGGTTCAGGTTTTACAGGAAGTAGTTTCCAAGACTGGCGCAATGATGGGGGCTCCACAGAAAGGAAAAGTTTCCTGAAATGAACAGTTCAGGACTGGAGCTAAAAGCACTTAGATCATTCTAGCCTCGGGTCCCAGCACATCCCTGGGATCTGGTTCCTCACACAGCTCAGTTCTGCTCTTTCTATTGCCTTTCTTTTCTGCCATTGGACCACTACCTTCTCAAATGTGAATGAAATGTAATCCTGTCTCCTATCATCATTGATTCATTTGCTCTGGAGCATTTGAGCATCTGGTGTTTAGGGAGATGGTGACTTGGAAGACGAATGTCCGCTTATAGGCTTCTGTGTTAAATGCTTGGGTCCCCAGCTTGTGGGTGCTCCTCTGGAAGGCCGTGGAAACTTTCTAAGATAAAGCCTAGCTGGAGGAAGTGGGTCACTGGGCCACTAGGGTATGACTTATAGTCTTCTCTGACACATGCTCTAGCCATCACAATCTTCTTCCCAAGCCCATGGGACCCAGCAACAACATGCTCAACCATGTGAGGAATGAGCCTAACTAATTCTTCCCTCCTTTAAATTTTTCTCTCAGGAAATTTTGTCTCAAGAAATTTATGCACAACGAATGCACTGTATCCCATCTGTGAGTGTCACCCATGTCACTAGATGTGGTAATAGTCATTCAATCCCAGTGCTATTTCAATAACACAAGAATAGACCCAGACCATACTCAATAGATGAGTTCACAACCCATTTCCATGTTTTATGGCAGAAACTGAACAGTTTTACGTGTATATACCCCAGAAGGCTGGAGACAAGGCTTAGTGACTAAGAGCAATGGCTGGTCTTAGTTCTCAATACTAATACTAATACTGGGTTTAGTTCTCAATACCCACGTTGTGGCTCACAACCACCTGCAACTTCAGTTCTAAGAGATCCGATGCTCTCTCTTCTCACCTTCATAGGCACCAGGCACACGTGATGCATAAGCTCACATGTAGGTGAGACACACACAATAAAAGACTTAAGTGCATATCCTAGGTACAATTATTTTATATACACAAGTACATCTATAAATTTTCTTTAAAAAGTGTTTAACTGTTCATTTAAAGGCCTATTATCTCTGTAGATTATCTGTTATAAGTGACGAGGGGTGGTGGTAGTTAATGACTTATTTTGTGCTGATACACATCATGGTATATATTCTTCAAGGATACAGGATATGGTCTGTGCCTCTTATACCACTATCACTGTTTAGTTATGGCAGCTTTATAGTGTCTCTTACATTTGGTGACATGAATATATCTTTCAGGATTATTATAAACTTTAACATCAGAATCACCTCATCAATGCATATGTGTATGTGCACGAACACACACACACACACACACACACACACACACACACACACACACACACACCTCTACTGGAATATTAAGTGAGACTTTGTTGAGTGCATAGTAGAGACTGGGAGAGTACAGACATACCACATAAATGTTGCTGATGTAAGTCAGTGGTAGAACACTTGCACAGCATACACAAGTCTTAGGTTTGATCCCAGGCATGGCCATAAATTTATTTGTTATATGTAGTATCCAATATTTTACCCCATTGACATGGTATATCTCTCTAGGTATTGTTTATATCTTTTCTGGTTTTCTCAGTAATGGTTTTTAATTTTATGGGAATAATGACATTTTCTCTCATTCACTTGGCTTATTTCTAGGTACTTAAAAAAACTTTTGGTGCTATTTATTACCATTTTGAATAGTAAAACAATGTGGTTTTCTATACTACATATTTATTTAGTTTTAGTAGATTTAAATATTAATTTAAATAAAATATTAGTTTTTTTGGATTTCCTATGCATACAAACCTTCTATTCATGGATAAGCAAATGTTCTAATATATGTGTGTGTGTGTGTGTGTGTGTGTGTGTGTGTGTGTGTGTGTGTGTGTGTGTGTGTATTACATATTACGTGTTTGCTGTAAGGCACCCACTTTGCCATGATATATTAATTTTGTATTGTGAAGTGTGACTCACTACCCTTTAGTTAGGTACTTTTCCAACTGTTTTCAGGAGAGACCCAGGCCTATGATTTTACTTCTTGTTTTCTCTTGAATCCTTGCCAGGTTCCGGTAGCGTGACTGTATTAGCAACACCATAAATCTGGGGAAGGGAGGGTTCTCCCTTTCAGTACCCTTTGTCATTATGATTTTGCTTAAAATTATTCTTTTTTAAATTTTTACTATGAAGGAAGGTCTCCAAGACCCAAAATTTCTTTATAAGGAAGTTTTAAATTATGTACTTGGTTATTTTTATTGTGTTTAAGATTGTTTAAATTATCATTTTTTTTCTTATGTCAGTTTTCTAAATTATATTTCCTAGGACTATGTGATATGGTTTAGGATTTCAAATTTATTTACCCAAATTTGTTAGAAAACTATCTTACTCTGTGACTATCTGTAGGGTCTGTGGTGATGTTTCCTTTACAGGTTCAGGGTTGGAGCTGTCCGTCTCCTCCCTCTTTAAAGGCTGTATTTTTTTTTTTTAAATGGTATTCTAGTTTTTCCAAAGGGATGAGTTTTGACTTTTTATAATAATTTCCTTCTTCAAGTTTAATTTGCCTTTCTCATCGGTGTGATCTTGACACAGATAACTAGGGGTTTCTACCTCTTCCACATGTGTCCAAAGCTTCTGGCTTCCTACAGGTACTGTGTCACTGATGGCACACAATTCCAATATGCTGTGATTTCATTTTCCCTCTGTCTAAAATGTTCTGTGATATCCAGTTTTACTTATTTTATCATTGGTCATTTAGATAAATCTCGTTGAATTTTTAAGTATTTTTAGAAACCGTCATTTATCCTTTGGTAATGTTGATGCAAAACCACAGCTCTCATTTGAATGGTAATAGGAGATAGTTTATTTTCGAGCCATATTGAGCAACCATGACCCAGGAACAGAGATTTAGGCTACCTTAAATTCCATATTCCAATATGGAAGCAGTTTTATGAAATTTTATAGTTTTAGAGAATAAAGTCCTAAGTCAAGGTAAGTTTAAAGTACATTGATGTGTAAATCCTATGAAGATGAGGGAAGCTTTTCTTTGGGCCCAAGATGCTATCTGATAATATTCTTAGCTTTTGGGTGGGTAGAAGCTTATAGATTCTAAAAGGTTTGTATTTATTAGTCACAGGATATTAGTTCAGTGGCTATTCTGGAGGGCTACAACCAACCCAAGATAAAATAATTAGCCAGTGGAGTGTTTCTCATTTGCTTTCTACCTTCCATTGAGACAGGTCGCTCAGTTGAAGTGAACCCAGAGCTCATAGATAGACAGAGTCGAGCTAGGCAGCTTGTACTGGGATCCCTTCCTTCCATCTCCAGAACCCTGGAATTACAGCTGGGCCTCCATATCCACCTGGCATGATGTGGGTTCTGGAAATTTAAATTCTGTTCCTCATGTTTCTGCAGAAGATACTTTAACAATTGAGTCATCTCCCCCAGCCACCAGACATTTTAATTTTATTGAAATCTGTTTTATTTAGGGTAGCACATGGATTAACTTTATGGTTGCTTCATGTAAATTTGAGAAAGTATATTGCTTGTAATTGCTGAGCTCAGTATTTTATGTAAGTTCATTTACGTCAAGTTTGTACAAATTTTTGATATTTTAACATTTTATAGCCTCACCAGTTACTGAAAGAAATTAATTTAAGTCTCTTACTTTTCTTTATGTTCAAACTATATAATAAATGAGCATTTTTAATGTTTTGCATTCCCATTATTAATTGTTAGCTGCTAATCCCCTTACATTTCTTCGGTGGCCACTCTTCGTGACAATGACATGATCTTGGTGTGGTTTAGTGTGTAACTGGTACTTGAATAACTTTCACTGTGAGAGTCCCACTGGGTATTGTTCTCATTCACTTTAATTTATGCATCTCTAACGTCTGTATGGTATTGCTATTGTGCTGAATGACCTTGGAATTTCCTGAACATTCACGTTCTAAAGATTTCCCCATAGTCCCCACTCATAGACATGTTGGCCCCATCTTCATGACCAGCATGAGTCTTTGAGGGTCTCACAGATCCAAATTACAGCAATCCGATTGTTTCTGCTCAGGAGCCATCAGGGAATTCTATCACTGATCCTTTGAATATGAGATTATACTCTCTCCCGTCCTTCCTTCCTTCCTTCCTTCCTTCCTTCCTTCCTTCCTTCCTTCCTTCCTTCCTCCCTCCCTCCCTCCCTCCCTCCCTCCCCCTCCCTCCCTTCCCCTCCCTCTCTCTCATTTTTAGCATTCTATGAAGATATAATTTCTTTGTTCCCATTCAATTTAAATAACATTGAACTTGTGGCTTGAAGACTTCAGTTTAGAAACTTGCTTCAAGGACCTGTCTAAGGAAAACTTCACCTCCACTTCCCTTCCCATTTCCTTCTGAGATTTAAGTGACACACCCGTTGCTTTCTCTGTGGTGTGGCAGCACAGCTTTGCTGCTCTGTCACCGTGCGCTGTGCCTGCTGACTGAGCTGCTAACGTTGAACACCAACTTTCCAGCTTGTATTTTACAGTGGACACTCTTCACAGATGCCACTACTGCCCCATTCCTCCTTCACTGAACATCTTCATGCCAATATTTTTGGGGGAGGCATAGAAAATAACTTGTGTCACTGGGTTTCTTTCTATTTCCTTCTTTTGAGTTCTTGGTCCTTAGATCTCTGACATTTTGAACACTGTGTATGAAACATGAACAATCTCAGCTCCCTTTTTTTTTTTTTTTTTTTTGGCAAATTTGCCTCTGAGTACATCCTCCCACATATGCTGATGAAGTAGCCAGTGCCTTGATTCCTTCGGTCTGTGACCTTGAGTCATCTCCTGGCTACTTCTTATCTCTCTGACTCCCTGAAACAGATTTTTTTTTCTTTATAAAATGTGTTGACTCTGTGTGGGAGATACAACCTAGAATATCACAGCTAAAAGCAGAAAGTCTGTAAGTATTCAGATATGAGTTATAAAACCCTTTCTGGTTATGGTAGGTTCCTGACACCACAGGCCCAGTGCCATTAATCCGAGTTCTCTTTGCTTATAGTGCACTGGTTGTCTCTTAGAAAGCCACAGAAATTACACCCCCCCACACACCACACTGCACACATACACATACCACACACACACATCACACACACATACACATACCACACACACACACACACCACACTGCACATATACACATACCACACACACATATAGCACACACACACACACACCACACTCACATATACACACCACACACACCCACACACACCACACTGCACATATACACATGCCACACACACATAGCACACACACACACACACCACACACACACACACCATACACACTGCACACACATACCACACACACATCACACGCATACACACACCATACACACCCACACACACCACACTGCACATATACACATGACACACACATACCACACACACACCACACACATATATACACACCATACACATACCACACACACACCACATACACACACACCACATACACACACACCACACACACTGCACACACACGAATACACACCACACATACACAAATACATCCCTTTGTCACAAAGTTATCCTGCCTTAGGTCTTTTCAGGTCTTCACACAAGTGGAATTATTCACATTTACCAAATTTCACTGTAGTTTTGTCTAGAAGTGAATCTCATGGCTTCCATCAATAAGGGAAGTAGTTGCTTTCTTTTTTAATTAATATTTTTTGATAAAAATATGTTTTGATCTGCTTTTCTCCTCCCCAACACCTCCCAGATCTCCTCACTCCCTATCCATTAAACTTATGTTCTTTTGTGCTCAATACAAAACAGAAACAAAAACATAACACCCAATCAGGTCGTGACAAGGAGGAAGTATCCATATACTGATTTTTATAGAGTGGCGAGCAGATAGGCTCAATTTCTCAAATGTGTGTTCTATCTTGGCTTAGTTTTTAATTGTATTTCCTAGTAGGAATATGCTAGATTTTGTATTCTCTAGGTTTCCATTTATAAAAATGGAACATCTCTTTTTATGGGATTATAATAATCTCTTGACTAGAAATTAAAGGTGGCATTTTAGCGTTTTATGTAGGGGGTTCCCTGGTATTCTGCTGGCTGAGAGGAGCTTGCTGTTAGATTACAGAGTAAATGGAATTACTGTTCCCTGAAGGCTGGTGAAATTCAGATAGTTCACTGAAAGCTGGTAGAGCCATGTTCTCCCAAATCTCCAAAAAACAAACCGCTTTGCCCAGCATGGTAGATATGACAAATGGCAAGGATGCATAGTGAGGGGTACAAGAGAAAAGGGGGGTGGCTGGCTTAGCAAACAGCAATGGCAGAAATCCAAAATCAAAACATAAAAGCACCCTCCAAAACCCAACCACAACAAACCCCCCTGAAGCAAAGTAAAATTCCCAACCTTGTTTTCTGGCTTACTTCTCAGAGATGTATAGATGGCTTGAAATGCCTCCTCATCCTCCAAGGTGAGGAAGGGGACTATAAGAAACAGTGTTCCCAAACGGTTCTGAACTTTGTCCAGTCTTAACATTCTTGCTAGTTCAGAAAACAAAATAAAAAAAAATATCATTTTCTTCCATACCCTGAGTGTAGACGGAAGGGTAAGTTGAGGGCAAACTTCTTGACAAGGCAGTCCCAGATAGCATGAGACAAATTTCTTTCTGCTAATTACACTTGTTTTTACTGTTGCCATATTTAAAAAAATGTTTCTTACTTGTATGAGATTATATATTTGTCATATGTGCTAATGGGGAGCTTTCTATGGAAACTAAGCAACCAGCCAACCAGAATGTTCCACAGTACCTTCCTTTCCTTGAGAGCCACGTGTGAGTGTCGGGGAGAAGGCATCAGCAGAAGCAGCCTCCTTGAGAATCACCCTCTCTTTTCACTGGGTCTGTCTACCCAAATTCCATTTGCTTCCCCAGCAAATCTTGGAGGGCTCAAAAGACCTCCATGAAGGAGAATCTAGACAAGTTATGCTTTGGAGAAGCATTTCCAAGGGTGAACCCCACCAACTCCACTGCATACTTGCCCCCATTCAAGGACAGTAGTTAGGAAGACTACCTAGGATCAAGCTAAGAATAGTGGCTTAGTTATAGCTAAATCCCTAAATTTTTATTTTAATTTTTGCTGTTTGCATGTCTGTGTGTATGTATGCATGTATTCATAGACATGCATATGTGGGGACACATACACAAACACTGGTGCATGTGTGTGGAGGCTTGAGGTCAATGTTGAATATCTTTCTTAACCGATCTCTACCTTAAATGTTGAAGCTAGGTCTCTCACTGAACCTGGGGTTCAGCAATTCAGCTAAATTGCTTGTTCATCAAGCCCTAGGGATTCTCCTGTCTCTACTTCCCCAGTGCCAGGACTACAGGATGCTCACTGCTGTGAACAGCCTTTTCACACAGGTGCTGGGGATCTTACACAGCAGGGGCTCATACTCACACAGCAAATAATTTAGCAGCAAATCTGCCTTCCTAGGTCCCAATAATGAGCTCTGTGAAAATAGAGCTCATCTTCTGTTTCTCATGCGACTATAACATCTATATAGTTATTGGATATTCGTTACTGGTATAGTGTGTGTGTGTGTGTGTGTGTGTGTGTGTGTGTGTGTGTGTGTGTGTGTGTGTGTGTGTGTTGTAAGAGTGGGTAGGTGTGGCCCAGATTAAGTCCCCTTAGGTTCTGCACAGAATAACAATTCCTTGTTTCCATTGCAGGGGTCAGAGAGAATTTTATAGCCTTATGCTAAGTGATGATGATATCGCCACCATTTTAAAAGGGTTCCCACATTTAGGTGGCTATTAGAATAAAGGGAAAGCTTGGAGAGTCAGAAAAAGGCATTGCAGATAATAACAAGTTCCTTTTTATCATTCACATCATGGCACCCAGGTCTCCTCTCCTGTCACTCTGAACGGAGTTACTTCAGTTAATGTTGTTGGTGGGGTGTGAGGGGTCTGTTATTTTCCTTGTCTCTTCCAGAGAAATTTCATACATAGTTTGCTGAGTGTGTCAGCCTGTGCATCTGGGAAGTATAATGCGTTCTTGGCACCATAGCCTGCTGTGACGTCTGTCCATTGCCTCTTGCAGAAGGAGCAGGGGTTGAGTTTGTCTATTTAGAGTATTGGATATTTTGGTGTCTATTATTTAGAAAGCTGTGATTGGGATCTCTCTTCAAGCTGAGATTATTTTTGTCTCCAAGTAATTAAAGACAGATTCCCCACAGGAGGCTGCAGGCTAGTTTCTGGTGCACATGGATAGAACCATGATGTAAGCCTCATCCCTACCTTGGGAAGGAGAAAAGAATGATAGGGGATAGTTGTTCCAGAGAGATTCACCCTGATGGTTTTGATGATGTGAAATGCAAATCCAGGTAGGCAGATAAACTTTCACCGGGAAAAACAGACAGACAAACAAACATAGAACCATAGCTTCTTTGATGTTTTCCCCTTAATTCTGAAGGGGAGATGATAATTTAGACAATCAGGGTACGTTACAGTCACAGAATCCTAGTTCCTAACCTTTCAACCCTATTACTGAGAATGTGTGTGATTTTATAAACAGAAAAAATTAGCATATAGTCTTATATTTCCAGCTAAACCACAGATCCAAGAGTACCTAAACCAAACACATCTTGAAAAGTAAACACACCTAACAGTGACATTTTCTTTGGTTCCCCCCTCTGGTGCCTACTAAGATGATTTCAGTATTCCTAGTCAGCTTCACTATTGCCTAAATAGCCTGTGGATGCTGGTCCTGAGCCTCCAGCCTTCACAACACCACCCAGCGCATGCACTATGCCTGCTGCACTCACCTTGCTGAGACAAGCCTGTCTCCCTCCACTGGGATGCTCTCACTTGCATGGGCAGAGTCTGTCCTCAAAGTCTGTGCATTTTAGATCCAGCCACTCTGTAGCATGGCTAGCTTATATCACTGGAGACTGAACTCCCTCACTTTGCTTGCCACAGGCTATAGGCGACTCCTCAAATCTGGGAGCTCCAAATTCATAGATCCAACCTGCAGTAGAATAAAAACACATGAGAAACCATATTGTCTGTGCTGAACATACACCGACTTATTCCTTCTCAGTGATGAGTAGATGATCTGTGAGTGCTATGGTGCCTTCTACTGGAGTACCTCTGGGTTTTGGTACTGATGGAGGGGTGTGTCCAGCAGCCCATCCTTTGTGGGTACAGAGGGGCTGTATTTGTCTTTGCCTAAAGTGCTTCTTTAGCAAAACTGCTCTCTCTATCTCTCTCTAGATACAGCTTTTACACTGGAGCCCTATACAACTTCTCCATCCTGAGGCATCTCTTCTTCAAGTTTCTGTCAAGGCTTGTGAATGAGCTCCTTCATCAAGCCATAGTATATTTACCTTTGAGAGTAGTTTATAGTATATGACTTTCTCTAGAGTGGGGCTGTTCCTGTCTCCTTCATTTCCTCTTTGTCCACTTGCCCATGTGAAGGAAAATCCCTGACAAAAACCTGTGTCATGGAGGCTGACTGACAGAGTGCTTCAGATGCAGAGCCTAATGGCAATTTACCTTGGGTGATTGTCAATCATTTCCTGCACCCACTGTGTGTCTGACCTGACATTCCACTACGAGCACATGCTGCATCCAGATGAACAGTAAACAAACAAAACCAGAAAACAACAACAAAGCCCAGTCTGGAATATATTAATGTCACCCTAGTTTCCTACCAGTCAAAGGGCCACAGGTATCGTCAAACAGCACCCAATACCTATAGCTGAGACTCTCCCCATCTGGTTGTAGGCTGCCTCTCTGATGTTTCAGCTAATGTATTTTATATATGCCTCGATGTATAACTATCTTTGTCCTGTCACCATAGAAATGTCACAAAATTGCATTCAAGTTGGAATTATAGAGCTTGAGGTAACTTAAATCTGCATTCCTTGGCCATGTTCACTTACATTTGGCTTCAGTATAAATAAGGTGGAGAGCTAGGTTTTTGCGTTGACATTTGTGCAGAACAGTGCTGGGAGTGGTGAGTTATTTTTTTCTCTCATTTACTTACTAGATGGGATGGCGAAATTTCTTTCTTGATCTGTGATGTCACTGATGCCACTGCATTGCTTCTTTGGAAGCACCCCACTTCTGAAAACTCCCTCTTTTTTTGCACATAGCAGGTGTGAATGGGACAGGGTGACCATGGCATGTGTCCACTCTAGAAGTCTTGACCGGGTTCATTTCTCAGCCATTTATGGAATTAAAAGGCAGGAAAAAAAATCATTAGTGTGATAGGTTAACAGCGGAGAAATCTCAGACACAGCCATTAGCAGCAGACAGAATGAACAGTTGAAGAAAGGTTTTGATTAAGGGTGAGGAAGCATGCTCATGCAATAGGCACCCAGAGAAAAGCACTCCACAAAATTCAGCTTCTTCTCCAGGGCTGGGGTTTTCAAGCATTTGGAAAGTCCTCCTCCTCCTCCTCCTCCTCCTCCTCCTCCTCCTCCTCCTCCTCCCATTTAGGGTTGGTGAGTTTTAAGAAAGACAGAATGGCTGACTGGTCCGCAGCTGTCCTGTAAACATGTCTGGGTATGATCAGGGACTTGTTGAGCCAGTCTGTCAGTAGGGGTCCCGCTGGGGGGAAGGAAAAGCCCACAAGGCCTTTGCTTTAAGCATCCAGGCTTTTGTCTCAGTTCAGGAGGGTGAAGAAGAAGCTGGCCATCTCGGGAGTTCAACACATCTATTACCTAGTCATGCTCCTTCTCCCCATCTTTTTGCCTACCATGGAGTCTGTCTAGTCTTTTTCTAACCTCTTTGACACCGGGCACAGGAAAGCATTCTTTCATAGTTCTGGGACCAATCACTTCACCTCCACTCACTCTTCATACCCTACATGCACGTTGGGATTTCCAGTGTGTTGCCAGTGGTTTCTAACACCTAAATTTTCTATATGGGGAAAGGAGACTGGCTATATAACCATCCCAGCTTGGGTGGGTGGTGAGGAATAGCCTCCATAGAAATGCTTAAACACCCCCATGCCAGTATTCAGCTTGTTGGGGGGAAAGTAAGGGAAAGACCCCAAATCTCTTCAGTCCCTATTCCACAGACTTCTAGGGGACCGGCTGATGGTCTCCATAGCACAGTAACTATTTAAATCCACAATTCTTCTTCCTATAACTGTGTGACACTTTTGCTTTTGTTTAGACTCATTCCTTACAAAAGTTAAACAGGTATATTTGAAAAGGAAAACTGTCAGCAAGGGCAGAGTGATGCACACATATAATCCCAGCATTCCCAGGATCGTGACGTTTGAGACCATCCTGGTCTACACAGTGAGGATCGGCCAAGGTTACACCATGCCTCTATCTCCAAACAAAAATCACAAAGTTGGAAATGCTAATGCAAGGCCCTTAGTAGACATCAGTGTCATTTACTATGTGAAGCAGGGTCACCTTCACATAGATGTCATAGCTATAAAACCTGCCATTACGTTCTCAGGCAGAAAAAGGCAAAGCCTGTGAGGAACCCAGAGCAAGAGCAGTGGAGAGTGAGCCCAAAGCCGTGGAAAGTGGGGATCAAAATGAGCTGAATACACCTTGTGATACACTTGGTATGTGTTCCCAGGTGAGCTACAGACAGAATTTGCAGAGACCGAGCCATGCCTTCAAGGGTTCATGACCAAGTTCAACTTGCCAGTTCTCTGTCTATGGCTAAGAGCCACTTCCAGATCAAAATAACACCATGAATCCTGGCCACAGCAGCCTGTGCTCCAGGCTTATTAAACCTGAATAAATGACTTTAGAGTTTGACTTTAAAGAGAAAGCAAGAAACAAATTTGACCAAATAATCAAGAAGAATATGAAAGAAGGGGCACCACACACACAAAGCCAACCTTTAATGGGTTTCTAGGAATGCACTACATATGGTATGGACCGAGCACCCAAGCTGACAGGCTGGCAAGACCACAGTGAAGAATCTGGTCTATGTCACATTTTCAGGGGGAGATGTCAGGACATTTATGTGGCTCTTCTTAAAAATTTTAATTAATTGACATCAGATCACAAAGCAAATGAACTCCAGATTGATGCAAGAGTTTAATGTAAAACCAAATCACAAAAGATACAATGCTGTGTGCCGGAATCCGTGAAGATCTGCTTCAGGCATGTGGGGTGACCTTGCTCTCTGCTTATGAGAAGCCAACACAGTGAGTCTGGAACCAGGGCAGTTGCAAGGGTCTATGTTTGGCTTGATGTGGCTTCCTATGACTGACACCTTGAACATCTTAATAATTGTTTATTAAGCATTCCCTCAATGGTTTGAATGTGTCTCTGCAAAATTCTCACTTTGGAAACTTAATTTTCAGACTCAGGGCTAGAAGTCTTTGGAAGTAGGTTAAGATATCTAATGGCGTCTCACCACAGCCTAAGTGGTTTTCTTCCCACATGAGGCCTTTCTTCACACTACAGTGCAGCTAGAGGGCTCTTACTGGATGCCAAGGAAACACTGACACCATGTCTTCCTCAGCCGTCTCTTTATTCTTTTTAAATGACCCAGTCTTTGGTTTGCTATAGAAACATTGTATGAACTAAGATGTCCATGCTCCTTTGATGCTGAGACTGTACAGCTGGTCCTGCCTACTTACAAAGATGGAGACTGTAAGCCCCAACATTGTCATTTAAATTAAGTACTTCAAGACTTGGAAGTTAGCTCAGCAAGCAAAAGCTAGCCAGGCAAGCCTGACAACTAGAGTTCAATTCCCAGAAATTGAATAAAAGGAGGGCTGATGGATATGAGAAGGAACTTCACATCCTGCGCACAGCTGACCCTTGCCCTCTAGGGTTATCATCATCCCCTACCCTTCAAACCTCCAGGGGTTATCATCATCCCCTACCCTTCCCACTAATTTGCATATGAGTTTTATATCAGAATCAGTTTCCCAGGGATGCTGTATGAAACAGACAAGAGAAACTGTGTCTGAGCTTGAGAGGGAGATGGTTGAGACCAAAGTCATAAAGCCAGGTGCCGTCTGAGCTTGGAGGGGAGGGTCTGCTCGGTGGAGCTGTTAGCTTCTCAAAGTTCCTCATTACTTGCTTGGTGGATGTCCATCTCCCCCCTCCTCTTCCTCCTTCTCCTCCTGCTCTTCCTCCTCCTCTGCTTCTTCTCATCTCTGCATCTTTTCTCTTTAGCTTCCCTCTGTCTGCCATGTCCCAGTTTCTCCTTTTTTATAAGATACCTAGATTACTACTCACCCTGACCACTTCATTTCCAACTTCATTACCTTGTTAAAGACCTTATCTCCAAGTAAGATCAGGTTCTTTGGTACTGGGGGTTAAGGCTGCAATATATCTTTTAAGGGGACACCATTCAACCCCAAGCAAGGCCTAGCTTGGGTTCCTTGTCTGTGGTTGACTTGACCTTGCACTGAAGTTTCTTGACATGGAAGTCACCATGCGTCCAGAGGCAGGAACAAAGGTCATATGTTTTCTAGAGAAGGGCTCTCCAGTTGTTTTTGAAAGCTGCTTGGATGCCCCTGACAGCTCACTATGCCCTCAAGGGGTCCTCTTTGGCTGTTTGAAACTGGCTTGTTCCTCCAGAAGCATCTCAGCTGTTTCCGATAGTTCAGATCGCAATAGCTCGGACTCTCGGAAAGTCATTCTGAAGATCTGCAGAATCTTCCAGAAACAGGGGCTAAGGTGATAGCCTAGAGCCTGAAAGCTCAGGTGCTGTGCTGGGTAGGAAGCAGGGCTCCCACCACCTGCTAGAAATTTAGAATTTCCTGGATTCCTTGACCTTCCTTTGCCTCTGAGTAGCATATCCTACAGCTGTGGTCTTAACCTTCATAAGCCTGAGGGAATTATGAAATAAAAGTAAACAAATGGGTAAATTCAAGATATGTGAAGCACCAAAACAAAACAAGACACACCCTCTCAGGGCTCCTGTGAATTCTAATTGTAGGAGATTGCAGGTGTCAGCCAGAGGGCCTTGGACAGGGTGGAGGGAATAGGGTGGAATATACCATGGGTGAACCAAGGACTGTATGTATTTTATGTGAATCAAAGCAGAGGGAAGGCGAGGTGGAACTGGGGGTGTATACAGCAGGAGATGCTGGAAGAGTGGAGGAAGGGGGGGAATACAGCATGGTTGAATCTAGGGGGTTGCACAGTTGATGTAAATCAAAGCAGAGGGGATGTGAGGGATGCTTGGATGAAACAAGGTCACATGACTCAGTAGTCTCTCCCTTCTGGGCTCTCAGCTTTCCTGAAACATCCATCTCTCTGTTCTCATGCAGCTATACCTGAGCCGCCTCATCACCCACCCGTCTTTCTTCCTTGTGGGAAGAACCAAGATTCCTTTCTCTCTAGTTCTCTTATCATTGACTGCAAGATGACAGCCCGTATCTGTATGGTGTCTTTCATATACACCATCTTGTTTTGTAAGCAGATAAGGTGATGAACTGGGGCTTAAGGAAGAGAAGCACCAAATGAAGTCACCAAACCATGACCTGGGATAGGAGGTGTTGCTCAGAGGTAGAGCACTTGCCTAGCATGGGAAAAGTTCAGGGTCCCTCCCCAACATCACATACACATGCAACCCCCTCCCCCCATGCACAGCTGAGGAAACCACAGCTTTGGGGCTATTGTCTTCACTATAGAGAAGCTGGGAGCAGTAGAGACAGCTGTACAAGTCATTGTAAGTCCTTCCTCATACTTATTCACTTAGGCCCTTTTGGTGGTCAGTGGCTGGAAAGAAGTCACTTAAACACCTCTCAAGCGTTGTTGGTGGTGATGGTGTTACAATCTAAGAAATATGTAGCTAGATGGTTTTGTTATTGTGAGAACTCACAACACACACACACACACACACACACACACACACACACACACACACACACACACACACACACACTGAGCTGGCTGAGACATGGAATCAGTTTGCATATACTATACAACATTATTTAAAACCTTGCTGTTTGGTGCAAGGTTTGCAGGGCTTTGTTATAGAATGGTACTTTGGGTGGACAGTGGAGAACAAACTGAAATGGTGAGCTACAAAAAGAAGCAAGGTGTAGATTTTTCAGGGTCCAGGAAGGAATGGAGAAGATTTACCTTCTGTGACTCAGAAAAAAAAAGGTGTGGTCACAAGACAGACATGGCCAACAGTCAATGGTTGCCCAATGCCCAATCAAATGGCAAGGCTGGAAGCGTATAACCAGGAAAAATAATTATTTGAATTTACTTTCATTATATATGACTGTATGTGTGGCCAAGACCCCCAGTCTATTTTTCGGTCCTTTCTTCTGTTTTCAGTCAAAGGGGCTATCTTGTCATCTGTATTCTTTGGGCTCCCAAGTCAGCTAGCTTCAGGCCAGGGCCTGTGGTGAGCATCTTTAATGGGAGAAGAAGAGTTTAGGAAGAAGGGAGAGTGAGTGAGCACTACAGTACCTTGTTAATTTGCCATCACCCCCATAAAATACTTGAAGCAGACCACTTTATAAAGAAGAAAGGTTCCGGTCCAAGGTGAAAATGGCTATATTCTGTCATGAGCTGTTTGCTTCCAGGATTTCAGGGTGGTCCTGGATCATATGTTGAGAGATGAAGAACATACGTCTGTCATTTGCTGTCTGTCTATCTGTCTTGTTTCTCTCCTCTTTTTAGAGCTAGATCCAATCATGGTGTTCACCTTGGTGACCCTGTCTAATTATAATTACCTCCCAAGGGTCTGACCCTTAAATAACAGATTTGTGTTAGGTTCCCATCCTCTGAGCCTTACAATGGGGATTTTAATTTCTGCTCATTAAAGATCTTCAAGAATACACTCAAATGTTATTTAATCCCTAACTTCTCCCTTGTTTCTGGATGCTTCCTCATCCATCCTGTCACTTTCACGGCTCTCCAGCTGCCCTCAGTGGAGCCATTATCTCTTTGCTACTGTGGGTGGTCTGGGCCTGGGGCTCCATGACTCTGCCTCTCCTGGTGCCATGCACATTAATTAGCTAGTGGTCACAGAATGTAGTAGTGGGAGAGCCCTTTTAGCTCGGAACCCTTCCAGTGTTGCATCTTCCTTTCCTAACTTTAACCGGCCCTGTGGTCTCCATCACACCCAATACCAGCTCCCTTGGCTCCCCGCTCCCATCCACCTTTCTCTCCTTTCGCCCCGCCCCCCAACTCCAGCGATTCCCCTTCTTCTATTGTGTCCTGTGGAAACAAGTTAAGAATTTTTAAACTTTTTTTTCTCCCATTAAATAAAGAGCCCTTCCAAAAAAATATCTAGCAAGCTTGAGGGATGTCTCTGTTTTGCTAACCTTGTGGTTACTTCACTGTTCTCCTTAACCTCTCACTGATGTGTCTCCTGAGGAGACATGGTCTCTGGTGCTACAGCTGCTTTAAAGGGTCAAATGCTTTTGCTTCATGGTCAGATGCTGATAGACAAACCTTCCCTAAGAAAGGAGAGCTGAGATTGGAGCGCACAGCTTCCAGAGACTCTGTGGTCTGCATATCCCCACTCAAGTGCTGCCCCCACCAGAAGGACGAGGGCCCCCAGCTCAAGTAAGCCTTTTCTTGGAAGGAAGGGTTGGAAAATTGGGCTCTGTGATTTGTTGGACACATGTTTACATGGAGGGCCTTGCAGTCCTACAGATTTCATGACTCCAAGACATCCACCAACTTCCAAGTTTTATATATTTGAATGTTTGAAAAATAAATTTGGCTGAGAGATGAAAGGGCTGGAAATAATTTCCATGTCCTCATTTGTGCTGCTTTAGATACGGCTACTGACATTTTATAAATATTTTTAACCTTTCTTCACCTTCTATATGTCACGTTCTTTGTTTCATTTGTTTTTCGGAGACACTGTAGATAAGAGTAAGGATGTGGTCAGAGTCTTTTCTTGATGGGAGACTGGGGACCCTCAAGGATGAACGCAGCAGCAGCAAACCTTCATGCAGTAATACTTTTCCAAAACTCGTGGGGCAGAGGAGCACACACATCAGTTAGTAGTCACAGAATGTAGTAGTGTGAGAGCCCTTTTAGCTCTGAACCCTTCCAATGTTGCATCTTTCCTTCCTAACTTTGTCCAGCCCTGTGGTCTCCATCATACCCACTACCAGCTCCCTTGGCTCCATGCCCAATGCCGTCTCTTCATCCACCTGTCTCCCCCCACCCCCAGCTTCAGGGATCCCCTTCTTCTATTGTGTCCTGTAGAAAAACATTATGGATTTTGCTAGCAAAATTCAACAACTCTACTAATGACTATCTATGGAACTCTATCTGAAAGAGCCTGCTGCAGCCTGGAGCTTCATCTCTTGGCCTTAAGTGAATTCACTTGACTTTGCGATACCCACCACTTGCTATACAATTCTCTTAGAGAACCCTGAATTCCATTCTGCTTGATTCCATTTTATCCCTAACCTAATTGCATTGTGGTTGAGGACACTGTAGAATATTAATTCTTTTCTATATTTTGAAGTTTTTTTTAGCATGGTGGATGCGGCATAATGTTCTATATGCTCCTGTGGACACTGTGTATGCTGCAGCTGATGGGTATAGTACTCTACGGGTGCATGATATTAAGAGCATCAGCATCTTTGTCTATCTCTTGTCTCCTTGTTCTGTGTATTCTTGAAAATGGGTTATTGAGGCACTGGCCCACTAGCTCACCCAACGCAGAAGGTATCAAGCATCAGGGCCAGTTCTCCATCACTCAAGCCCTCCGGTGCAACTGGACCACACTTCTCACTACTAGGACCAGCTCTACTCTTTGTGCAAGCTAGGTGCAGTGCCCACTCTCCCAATTGCTGCAGTTGGTGAAGGACAGGATCAGCTCTTTCACTGTTGTGTGAGGAGGCCTCAGGGCCCACTCACTTATGCTCCGCCAAGAATGGCCTGCTCTTCAGGGTGTCGTCCCTGGTGAGGGGCAGTACCAATTCTTATCCCCAGCTCTCCCACCCACCACAGAGGGTGAGGACCAGGTGGGAGGAGGTCACGTTAATGAGGAAAAAGTGTAGATGGATATCAAAAGAGCATGGGAGGGCATCAAGGAGAAGGTGCTCAGCATATAGTATATATGTATACAAAAACATAAAAATCGACAAAATGCGAGAAATGAATGCAAATCCGTAATGTTTATAGTTCGGGAAAAGATTCTCCTAAAGATCTACGTGTTGAAAACTTTCTCCTTAATATGATACAGTTGGGAGGTAGTAAGGGGTTCCTGGCCATTGAGGACCATGGAGGATGCCTGTGTAGGAGCGTGAGACTCTGTTTCTTTTGCTTCCTGACTCATGAGGAAGTGAATGATTTGGAGCCGTTGAATGTCCTCTCTATGATGGAGTGACTTGCCTTAGCCCAAGTTGATCATGGACCAGTACCCCCCCCCAAACTGCGAGCCAAAAGAACCCTTTCCCTATGTTAATCATTTAGTATTTTGATACATTAGTGAAAATATAACACAACAACTTGGCCCAGGGATGGGTACAGCCAAGTTGGAGATACTGGTTTACTGGTTGAGAAAAAGACTCTGGGTTTTGCAGTGGAGGCTGCCAATACCCCTCAAAGAAGATCTGCAGAAGGCAGAGTCAAAGAGAAAGAAATGTTGAATTTGTGCCATTGATTAAGACTCTCAAACTATGCCTATATCCTCTGATAGTCGTCTCCTATACGATAATAAATTCTCTTTTTATCCTCTTTTTCTTTTGCCTTGGATGGCTAGCTCATTGATCTGGATATCCAAGTTTTGTTACTAAAAGAATTTCAATGTTCTCTCAGCTAGATATTTTAAAATACAACCAAAGCAAGGTGTCTGGATGAATGAAGTCTTTTAATTCTCACACTAAAGCCAAACGTCAAAAACCTCATCCTTGCAGAGATGGAACTGGAGGTTCACAGACACGTTAAGCAGTTTGCAAAACAAGCGATATAATTCCTAGAACACAAAAGTTTAACTTCAAAGCAGAAAAGTGCAAATTAGCTCAGTACCTTCATTTGCCTATTTAAACTTACAAAGACATGATCAAAAGAATCATTCATCCTCTCTCTCTCTCTCTCTCTCTCTCTCTCTCTCTCTCTCTCTCTCTCTCTCTCTCTCTCTCTCGTGTTTTTCAAGACAGGGTTTCTCTGTGTAGCCCAGGTTGGCCTGGAACTCCCTTTGAAGACCAGGCTGGCCTTGAACTCATTGAGATTTGCCTGCTTCTGTCTCCCAAGTGCTGGAATCAAGGGCATGTGCCACCACCATCCTAATGGATAATTCTTGATATTGTTATGGAACGACATATTTTTTAATGATGCTAATAGCTATTAAGCAAACCTTCCTGGAGGCTTTAAATATAAATTCAAATTCAGGGCTATCTTAGTTAAGATTTTTCCTGTTGTGAGAAAAACACATGTCCAAAATCAAATTGGGGAGGAAAAGATAAATTTCATTTACACTTCCAGGTAATAGTCCATTCATGAGGGAAGTCAGGGCAAGACCTCAAGCAGTGCCAGAACCTGGAGGTAGGAGGTGATGCAGAGCCCATAGAGGAGTATTGCTTATGGCTTGTTCAGGGTGCTTTCTTATAGAACTCAGGACCACCCACAATGAATTGGACCCTCCCCATCAGTCACTAATTAAGAAAATTCCTTACAGGCTTGCCTACAGCCAGATCTTAGGAGACATTTTCTTAGTAAGAATTCCTTCCTCTCTCACGGTTCTAGCTTGTGTCAAGTCTTATTCTAGTCATCAGACAGGACATTGGGCAAATCCTCCAATCTGAGTAGTTCCTTGATAGGAGTAACTAAGGATGCTCACCGCAACAAAACCACCTGGCTGTTCTTTGAAGCAAAGACTACAAATATTTTTTGTTGTTATTCGGGTTTTTTTAGTCATGGTCTCACTATGTAATTTTTGCTGGCCTGGGACTTGCTGTGTGGATCAGGCTGGCCTTGAACTTTTAAAGAACAAAAATGTCCAACTTATAGAAAAAAGATTTTTGCCTAAAAATTAATAATATTTATTTTGGTTTATTTTATTTGGCTAAGATAGATCATCGCTGAATGGACTAAAGAGTTGCCATAGAATTTAATTTTTTTTTTTACCCAAACTCTTTTAATGCTCCCCCAAAGGGGGTAGACTATCTGATACAAAGATTATGTAATAAAATTACTGGTCTTAAGAAACTCCCAATTCAGAGGAGGAAAACAGCTTCCAATGATGGACATAAACATGTGAAGTGCAATTATTGTTGATAGAGGCTAGGACTACAAGAGAGGACTCTTGGATAGGTGGGTCCTGGAAGGCTGTGTGGAGAAAGTAACATTTGAAGCTAGTTTTGTAAGTAGGTTGGACAAGGCCTCTGGAGACATTGGGGTGATGTCTGTACATGCCTGCTTGGATGTTATAGTAAAAATTCAAAGGGGACATAGGGTGCAAAGTGCCTAACCCTTGCTGAGGCCACTCTGGGCCTGGCTGTCTGCCACCACCCTGGGAACTCCTTTCTCTCCAGAGAAGGCTGGCCTGGAAACCCTGCCTGAGGTCCTCGGGGTGATTGGCTCTGTGTTGTCATTCCTGGGAGTTCAGCTTGTGGTCTGAGTGTGTTTTCCATCAGATTTATTTCTGCAAAGAGTCAGGGATTGGGGACTTGGGGGGTGGAATAGAAAACTAGAAAATTCTCTTGAAGTTCCTTCAGAAGAGAGCTTGGTGAGATCTCCAGGAAGATTATGTGTAAGCCATGAGTTTTTCAACAGACCTAATGTGTGGACTTTCCTGCTCCATGGGAAAAGCTGCAGCAATATAAATCAACTACTCTTCCCACAATGCTATCTACTTTTGGATTAAAACCCACACTCAGATTCCTATTGTAGTCAGAGTTTCTCTGTCCTGCCCGGCTAGTCCCACATCCATTTAGTCCCAAATAATCACACAGAAGCTTATACTAACTATAAACTAGTCTATGGCTCAGGCTTATTACTTGCTAACTCTTACTCTTAAACTAAACCCATGATTCTTATCCATCTTTAGCCACGTGACTTGATACCTTTGCTCAATGCAGCCTTCTCTCTCATCTTTCTTCCTCTGCATCTTGCTGGCATCTGCTCTGCTCTCCCTCTTCCCAGAATTCTCCTTGTCTGGTCACTCTGCCTATACTTCTTAACTGGCTATCTTTTGGCCAATGGTCATTTTACAAATGTTTATGGTGTACAACAGCATACCTCATACTGCATCATGTAACACAGAAGTTCTGTTGGTGTCATGTAATGGACCTGTTTAAGAGTCCAGTGACTTAGCAACGTCTGTAAGACAAGAGATGGGACTTGAAATTCCCATCCAAAGAGGAATCATGAAACAGGCATAGTGTTCTCAATTGATTGCAAATGAAGCTTAGAAATAGGTGATCATTGTTTGTTTTATGAAACTTGGTGGTTACAACCTGTGACCCAATTGGTGCTTTATTATGGTGGCCCTATGCTGCATTTCTGTTATGTAAAACAATGAGTCACAGCAACACGGCTTGGAATTCTCTGCATTGGTCTGATCATCATTGTATGCAGAATTTCAGGGGAAATAATTTATAGGCAATGGTTTCTATGTGTGAGAGCAGTTACTTGATAGTTTAGTAGAAACAGGGAAACACAGCCATGATACAAATGCCTGTCTTCGTCATAATTTCCTGCTTAGCTCATAAACTGAGTTCACTCTTAAGCGTTATGATCTAAGGACTATGATCACCTCTGATTCTGCAGGGTATTTGGATCTGCCGTACTTATTTTCGTAGTTGGTCTCTTAGACTGATCATGACAGAAACCTTGCCTAGTCAAGTCTAAGGTCAGCAATGAGAAGCTACATTGCCATTGACAATGTCACCTGTTTGATACTCAGGCAAAGCTGGGTGGAGGGCAGGGCAGTTATCATGGCCCGTAATTTACAGGAAAGTTCCGTAAGTGTGGCCTGCTCACTTCACACAGGAAATCACTGCCTCCTAGGCCCCCACTTTTCACCTGTCCCCTCAGACGCTTCTTCTCTACTGGCTCCTTGACCTGACCATAGATTTTTGCTTTCATCACCTTAATCTAAATCAAGAGGAACAAATGGTTTCTTATTCTGCGTGCTCCTTGTTTTCTGTTGCCTTGTGCTGTCTTGCCTGCACCCTCTCTCTCTTTTCCTGAGATCAAGTTTTGCTCTGTAGCGCATTATTATATAGCTAGATAGGCCTTAACTGGCGGTCCTCTCACATCCATCTCTGGAGTACTGGGGATTAGAAGTGTCCACTCTGGCCCTCAAGTTCCTCTTGTCTGTCCTTGACTTCTGTGTTCTTTCATCATGCCTCCTTCAATCTCCCATCTGCTCGTCAACTCACGGTGACTAGTCCGCTGCCACCATCTTGTCCTCTGTCAGGGAACCCTTACTAGCTGCTCTGTGCATCCACTTGACCGCCACCACTACATCCTCAATCTGTCTTCTAGAAACACGAGGGCTCTGACTAATGATTCTTGATGCCTTTCCCATAAAATAAGTTGAAAAATATACGGCGCATTGGTATACTTCTGACAGGAGGAGACTTCTGTGTGGACTGGGTACACAGGATTAATGATTCATCTTAAAGTTCCCTACACATGGATGCTGACTGAAATGTCACATAGACCTTTCAAACTGTGTTTCTCTTCACTACTTACTTCTAATGTCAAGTGCTTCAGAGAAACTATGTCTCATGATACAATCTCTGCTCATACATCTTCCTGTTATGATTGTCTCAGGAGGATGTCTTAGCTGGTGTAGTCAAAAAGCAACTCCCATACCAGGATGGTGAGCAATAGCTTTACTATACTTAGGAGTGACCATGGACCCTATGAATAGACTCCACTAAATAAAAACTAATTGTATTCCCAAAGCTTTCTTTTAACTTAATGCTTAAAAAGCCACCCAAAGCTAGAGTGTGACAATAAGGACTCCAGAGTGTAGCTGACTGAGTGGGTAGATTTGTAAAATAGACAACTGCATGTACTCATAGCTAAGCCTCCTGCAGTACAATGCATGGGGCCTGTCAGTGATGTTCCTAGGGAGTGAGTTTCCTGAGCTTCCTGGTGAATGGACTGTGGATTCTGATTCACACGCTACCAGGAATTAATGGAAGGAGCGGACCTGACTTAACTGCACCAAGCAGAATGGGCTGAGTTGATTTAGTATCTAGCAGATTCCTTTACTTAAGTATTGAAAGTCCCAAACACAAAACAGTCTTTTGTTGCTAAGGTCTGGTGCCAGTACTAGGCCTGTCTACCCTTGGACTGATTCCTTTTCCCCACTCCTTCTCCTCCTCCACTGCCCATCAGTGGCTGGCTGCTAGGGCTATCCCTCCTCTGGCTTTCCTTTGCACTGGCTAGGACTCCTGTGATTTGGCTTGTACACGCCCCAACTTCCAGCTCCCATGTTGCCACCTTCTCCAATGTGGCAGCTCTGGCCTCCTGCTGCCAGTCCTGGGTAAGTTCTTTCTGTCACCTTGCAGGTGATTCATTGTGGCAAATACCTTCTGCTGATCTCCTTGACTGAAAAGGCCTCCTTTCCCAAGATAGTTGCAAACTATTGGCTTTGAGATGCAGACAGACTGCTCTGAGATTAATGATGGAGGCAAAACAATGATTAAACCTCACAGAGTATGAAGGAACTTGGGTGCCCCGTCTCAAAACACTGCTTAGGAGGCTAGAAAATTCTGTGAAGATACAAACTCTTGTTAGTCTGGTCTCTATCACCACAACAAGAAAACACGGTTAGTTTTAGCTCATGGTTCTGGAACTTTCACTTCCCAACTGCCTAGTGACACTGCCTTTAAGCAAGCGCTGAGGGTGTTCATCATGGCAGCGGTGGGAGATGGAGGAAGGTAGTTCAGGAAGCAAAGTCTGAGGTTAGCATTTCTTCTAAGAGCTCCCTCATCGCAGGTTCCTCGTGACTTATGACCCCTCTAGGTCCATTTCCCAAAGGCTTGGCCCTCTCCAGCAGCCTCCCAGGCTTTAATCTCATCCTTTAATGCAAGGAGGACCTTTAAGACATTCCATATCCTGACTATGCAAAATTGTTGCATTATTTGGAGAGACACTCCTGAAGAAAAGTCAGTGTAGGGTAATAAAATAAATCATATTTCACTTGTCTTTAAAAAGCTTATGATTATAGGTTATTATGGTTGCTTTATACGTCATCTTGCCACAAATTCTAAGTAAGAAGCCTCAACTGAAAATGGATACTTGTTGATTTTTTTGCCAACTTGATTCAGGTTAGAGTCATCTGGGAAGAAGAAATCCCAATTGAGGAAAATTTTTCCATCAGATAGGTCTGCAGGCAAGTCTGATTACTGATTGATAGATGGTGCCACCTCTAGATTGTTGGCCTTAGGTAGTCATAGCTGAGCCAGCCATAGGGAGCAGGGCAGTAAGCGGCACTCCTCTGTGGCTTCTGCATCAGCTCCTGCGTCTGGGTTCCTGCCCTGCTTGAGTTTCTGCCCCTAACACCCCAAGTGAAGGAGTGTAATGTGGAATTCTAAACTAAAACAAATTATTTTCTTTACAAGTTGCTTTTAATTATTTATTTTTTTCTCAGCAATAGAAACCCTGATTAAGACAGAAATTGGTACCAGGTTCTTGAGTACTATTGTGACAGATTTGACTGTTGTATTGTTTGAGGGGGGATTATGAAAAGGCTTCTGAAACTTTGGGCTAGAAAACCACTGAGTGCTCAGAACTCAAGTGAGCTGTTCCATGAGAACCAGGAAGATAATGCTTAGAGCAGATGATGGAGGGCTGGCTTGTGAAGTTCCAAGGGGGAAGTTTGAGAATCCCTTAAAGACTCTCCTAGAGCCAGTCAATATTTTGAATAATAATCTATGGTGTCTGGCCAGCTGGGGCTGAAGAACCAGCTGTGATTAACAAGAGACCAGAGATAAAACCTTTGCTTTACTGGGACAACAAATGCTTGTTACCTGGAGCTGTAAAATTAGTGGTGATTAAGAAGAGACCAACACTGTTGAGACAAAATCTCTACAAAGTGTTTCTTCAGGGCCAGCACACAGCAGCTATAGTTCAGAGGTAGACAAGGCTACATCTTATGCTGGAAGCCAAGAGCTTGATAGTATAAGAGTCTCCCAGATGGTACTGGTGTTGAGGGCATGAAGGAGTTGTGGAGAGCAGCTGAGACTCGGCACCATGAGGGGCCATCAGTAAGAGTACAGCCTCAGTAGCAATGAAAATCTCAGGACTGAGGGGGTAATGGAGAGAGGCTGAGGCTTGATACCACGTGGCAGGGTAAGAGTCCCCAAAGAGAGTCCAGGAGAGGCTTGGTAACACGTGGCAGGTTAAGAGTCCCCAAAGAGAGCCCAGGAGAGGCTATTGGTGAAGGTGCAGGCCAGTTGCAGTAGAGACCCCAGCATTTTGGAGATGCCAGTACCATGAGATTACCCCAGGGACAGTAGTGGATGTGGGGAGAGAGCTGCCAGAGCCTCTGAAGTGAGTTGTTTGTGCTTTAGATGGCAAAGAGAGAATCAGAGCTGCTCAAGGAGCCCAGAAGGTTGAGAATTGCAGATGTTTGAATCCGAGCTTGACACTATTGGACCCTGGTTTTACTTTGATTTGGGTGTGACTGTGCCTAAAAGAAAATATTTAACTCTCTCTCTTTTTTTTTTTTAAGAGGGAACAAAGTTGTTGAGACCTTAGATATTTTCAGAAACTTAGAAAGACACTTTAGATCTTTTAAAGAGACTGAACGTTTGAAGTGCTTGAATCTTTACAGACTGTGGACTTTTCAAAGTTGTAATGTGTTTTACATTGATATTAATATGAGATCTTGGGGCTAAAACAGAAAGGGTTATGCCTTAATAGTAACAAATTGGTATATCAAGCTGACAAAGGGTCAGTGGTCATGGTTGACTTTTTGTCAAGCTAATAGTAGTTAGAGTCACTTGGAAGTGGGGACACCAATTTAGAAAAAAATAATTCCATCTGATTGGTCCATAGGCAATCTGCTGGAGCATTTTCTTAGTTAGTGACTGATGTAGGGTCCATCCCACTGTGGGTGCTGACACCCATGACAGGTTGTGCTGAGTTGTCATAAAGAAGCAGGCTGAACAAGTCATGAGGAGCAAGCCAATAATGAGCAACACTGTACTACGATCTCTGCTTCGCTTCCTGCCTCCAGGTTCCTGTCTGGAGCTCTTCCTGCCTTGACTTCCCTTCATGCTGGACCATAACTGAAAGCTGAAATAAGCCATTTTCTCCCCCAAGTTGCTTTTTGTCATGGTATTTTATCACAGCCATATAAAAATAACAAAGACATGTGTCTAATAAATGTATATGAGAATATATTTAAAAACGTATGCTGTTAATCAATGTACTTACACATACACATATAACACTTCAAGGAAAGAAAGACTACTCTATTATCTTAGAAACTTGGACAGGAAACACAGTCTTCAAATAAATATAATTAATAAGATGTTTCATTATAGGCCCAAAGAAATGTCGATCTGGAGAAGAAGGCAGCGAAGGAGGAGGGTGGAAGACAGAGAGGAGGGGAAAGGTCAGACCACAGGGTCATGACACCAGAGTGAAGCTCAGTGGAGGGAATGAAAACACCCATGCTTACAAGGCAAGAGTGCCTAAAGATCCCCACGAACAGAAAGGAGTGCACCTCTCTGTGAACTCTGCCTGTAATCTCCTCACTCAGTAAACTCAGACAGAGGGCTGTGACTTCCAGGCCAGCCTAGCATTGAGATGGGTGGAGAGAGAAAGAAAGAAGAGGGAGAAGGAGAGGAAAATGGGAGAGAGAGGTTGGAGGGGGGATCCTGTCTAAAAGAAAGAATATAGAAAATACTAGAAAGACATCCACACGATATGTATACGTGCACCCTGCCAGAAGCCGACTGCTCCATCCCACAATTCTCAAGCTAACAGTGGACATACCTGACTAAAGCCACCATTGCAAATTTGGAACATAGTCAAAAATCACTGTGAAGAGGGGCTTCTGTGTCCCATGAATAAAGCTTATATTAGCATCGTGACTCTGAAGCTTATAAAACAAGAACTGTTTCCAACAAAACCAGACCCAATAACAAAGCTGGAAACAAGTATGAGCACCCATCCCTGAGTACAGCACCACCACCGTTTCCAAACATAGCGCCACTGCCTTCCCCAAGCACAGCACCCAGCATCCCCTGTGAGCACAGCACCCACCACTCTCCCCAAGCACAAAGCGCAGCACCCTCCTCGAGCAAGGCACCCAGCCTCCTCTCCAAGCACAACACTGGAAACTCTCCCCCATTTATGACATGCTCGAAGCCAAGATAAAGTAAGAGCAGAGAAAATGTGAAAGACAAAGTAAAGGGTGGCAAGGAGATGAGAGAAGCACATCCAACATTCGGAGGGATATGATATTTGCCTCAATTTATGGAAAAGTCCAGCAAGTCCATGAAGAACAATTCCATTTGTCAGGAGAACCTAATAAGGTGAGAGAATGACCACAAGCTTTCCTGTATGTCAGCAGCAGATGGTAAGTGGTGATTTCAGTCCCAGTCATGAAAGAAAGACGGCACCTCTCGGGTTGTATTTAAGGAGCACGTCTTCAGGATGCATAATGAATTTTGACCACACATTTTTAAACAACAAGAAAAATCTCATTGGTGTGAGGGTGATGTTAGTTGGTGTAACTCCAAGAAGACCTCTCATAATACTTTTAAAAGTTTGAAACAAAAACCAAAAATAGTTTGAGAATAAAATACTGCATTCATGAACATAAATTAAAATAGATTGTAGAACAACAGTTAAAACACAACAGAGGGGAAACAGCATGAGATTAGTGGGGAGATGGTATGAGCTCAGTATGTGCCTGGCATTCAGCTCCATGCATTGTCTAATAATGGCAATAGAGAAGTGCTTTTAAAAATATTTTGATTAAAACTTTACATATCAAATCACAGTGAATTGCATGAACATTAAGACTTCGGCACAAAGAATTGTAAAGATTTAACTCAAAGGAGAAACCAGAAACAGTGAAATTTATCTCTAAGAATGATCCAAATATTTGTAATTTATATTTTTGTAATTTTGTAGTTTTGTAATTGTGAAAAATTGAAACCAAATGCTATTAGGTTATGGAATTAACTTCAGGACACAGAGGTAGAACGAAAGCAATTTAGAGGAAGGTTTCTTAGGCTGTGAACATCTAGAAAAGCATTCAGCTTCAGTAGAATCTGTCATGTGATGGGAGAGTTGGCCTCCTCTTTCTGTTATCATTTGGATTAAGGGAAATGATTTGGATGATAGTCTACCTTCTGGCTATTGAGTGTATAAATATCTAGGCTGAGTGCTAGAGCCTGATCTGAGAGTCTTCAGTGCCTCCCATGCTATCAAGTGATGTTGGTCAGTGTGGAGCCCTGAGGATGAAACTGATTTTAATTTTTCCTTTCGGTTTGGATCTTAATGATTTTTACTCCCTATCCACCTCCCATCCCCATGAACCTACAGGAAAAAAAAAATCATCTCCCTTCTTTATTTTCTTTCTTCTGAGGTCTGCCTTGTTTGTGCCTCATTCGTAAGAGTGACTGAGTTTCTACCTGGGATTTGAGTCAAATGTGGAATTAATGCTTCAAGGATACCAAGAGCAAATAGAGAATTAAAAAAAAAGCATGGAAAAAAAAAGACGACTTTTTTTTTCTTTATCCTCTGCAAATACTTCAGTCAGATAAAACAGAAAATATCTTTATGAAACTATTAATAAATCCCTAAGACATCTCAAATTAAACAATGGCAAGTAATGTTATGTTTGTAGAAATACATAAAATTCATCTGAGGTCAGGACATTTCATGGTGTCAGCCAATAGAGCAGATGGGAGACTCCACTCATTTGAATGAGTCTGGGATGAAGCTGTCAGGACTTAGCAGCACACTGGGATTTCTGTTCTGGCTCAGGTGACAGAGGGGCAATTGTGGAAGGTCACTGCAATGGCTCTTCTGAGCAGTGGGCTCTTAGGTCTGAGAATGTTGAGGGGGCCCGCTAAGATATACTGTAGATGGAAGGAAGGCTTGCGAACAATGGCCCAAGTATCTGAGAGCCGGACATTACAGACCCATAGCTGTGGAGGGTTTGATTCATTCCGATGACGCTAGTGGCTGTAACTAATGCACATACTCTGTTCAACCTCCCGAGACTGGAGAAGCTCAGACTTACCCTCATGGTAATTGGCAGTGGTAGTTCCTAGCTTTCGGGCAGCTTTTCTCCTTGTCATGATTCAGGGATCCAGGTTCATGGCTATGTTACTCTCTTGACCTAGCTTCTCCAAAAGGGAGGAGAGTAAAAGAAGTCAAAGGTATGTCTTAAATGTTTTTCTCACAGGTACAGTCAGTTGAGTATGACTTTGCCTGGATGAGTGTCCAGTCACAGATTCATTAACAGCAAGAAGGTTGTCTTTGAAGGTTGTTATTGTTGTGATGAAACATTTTACTTACATTTCCGTATCACAGTCCATCCTGGAAGGAGTCAGGGCAGGCACTCAAACAGTGCAGAAACCTAGAGACAGAAGCTGAGGTCATGTAGGGAAGCTGCTTACTGACTTGCAGCTCTGAGAACTGAACATTACAGACCCACAGCTGTGGAGGGGTTGATTCATTGTTTTATTATAGAACCTAAAACCACTGCCCAGGGCTGGTACCACTCACAGTGAGCTGGGCCCTCCCACAACAATCAGCAATCAAGACAATGCACTACAGACTGGCTATTGGCCAATCTGGTGGGGTCATTTTCTTAGTTAAGGTTCCTTTCCTCAAACGAGGCTAGTTTGTGTCAAGCTGACAAAAATACTACCCAGCAGAAGGGTCCTTGGAGCAATGTACATAAACTATGTACCACATAGAGAATGATGAACATCTTTAATAGTGTTGATACGTAGCAAGACAGACAAAGATGGCCTGGGTTTTCAACCAGAAACTCATACTTGAAATAGAAAAAATAGTTTAGATAGAGGTTCACAAGTTGAAACAGACAAACATTCCTAAAGTTTGTCTTTGTGACACCATTGTATATACACCGACTTGGAGAGAGTGTTATTAAATAATAAAAATGTTGGTAGAAATATGTTTTTAGATTGTTTGGGATCAATTCATTTACTCAGAGATATTTCGCCTACAATTAGGAGAATTTGCTTAGGTGGTAATGGGGTTTCTGATACCAAGATACCGTAACCATTTCTTTAAAAAAAATGGATGCAGAAATTAAAGCCTCAAGGAGACATCATGCTGCACACCTTTCTACGGGTATGCTGTGAGGGTCAACACTGTGTCACAGAGCAGTGTAAGATGTCTACAAAGAAACAGATTTTTATCTTGGGGGCCTGGTAGGCACAGTGTGTTTTCAGATCTTAGAATGGTTGCCTATGTCTCCAGATGATTCCTTTGGTCTAGTCTAGACTACTGTTATCCATGCATATCTAGACACAGAAATACTGTTATCCATGCATGCCTAGACACAGAAATACTGTTATCCATGCATATCTAGACACAGAAATACTGTTATCCATGCGCATCTTGACATAGAAACACTACTTCTATATGTAAAGATGCACAGAATTCTGCAAACCCCATTAAGTTCTAGCCATGACTGGCTTGATATGACATCCTCCATTCTATTCTCAGCTTCTCTCACTCAAATGACATTCAGTGTGTACTTGTTTATGCCACAAGTGGTTCTAGGCACTTTAAACTGTCAGTGTTCTGTCGGCATGCACCCCTTTGGCACGGTTTGGATTTTATTCATATATTAGCCTGCTTCTTTTCTTAGCGTGGGTTCATTTTCCCCTTACACTGACAAGCCAAAATGATGTTGACTGCCACTTAATTAAACTATGCAGTTTCTGAGATTATCGGTGATTCTCACCCCCATACCTCTTTGAGGTCTACAAACAGGAGAAGGCTTGATACCTGGGGAAAAAAAAAGGAGACAAAGACAATGACCCTTGGTGACACTGTTTTTCCAGTCCTGAGAGAAGGATTTTCCAACCAAAACAAAGTGAGAGCTTTTATCTCTCAACAGGTAGTCCCAAGGAAAACCAAGCCATGGCTGCCAGGATTTTACATTAAACACTTGGTTTCTGTTTAATGTTTTCCTTATCAAGATGCTAATACCTCATTTGACACACTGGGCTTCAGTAAGGAGTCACTCAGAACTGATTTCTTCGGGCTAGCTTCCCTTCCAGAACCAGAGATGTTTAAACAACATTTAAACACAACAAAAGAAAGAAAGAAAAAACTTAACAAGGATTTTTAAATAGAGATTTATAGTAGTTTCATCACAAACTTCGTTCCTCCGGCGCTCTGCCCTGGTGGCCAGCTGAGGTTGCCAAAGTCCATGCCGCTGGCTGTCTCAGCCCCGCTCAGCTCCACAAGCCAACAGTGAGAGTGACACAGAACAGCCCAGAGTCCTCTCTGCTCCTAGAGCCATAACCACATTCTGCTGTAGACACACAGCTGCTGTTGCTGCTAAGTATCCATCCCTCCTCCCCATACCTTTAGAGACTCTGGCTTCAGGGAAACCCCTTACTACGGCTCACGTTCCAGTACATGAGGATCCAGGAGGTTCTTTTGCAAAGATGGTGAAATTTCCCAATGAGGTACCAAGCCATTGGCATTTTAAATAGGAGGAAGTCTCGTAGGCCCAAACAAACTGCATCATATTATTACTTGTTTTATTTAACTTAGACTAATATGTGGGTATAATGTGCTCCATCTTTAAGTGAGTCCCACAACAACTGATTCCCTTCCTTTCACCCTGGCCCCGGGAGTGGCTGAGATCTGTCTTTCTGGACCACAAATCCACCGTCTTTTCCAGGTCTCAACTGTCTCTTGTTGGTAGTCTAAATATTGACATAATGTTTCTCTTCGCTCTTGCCCAGCCCTTCTTTATCAAGTCTTTCTCTTTCCAGCTCTTGCTGAGGAGCTGGGCACATTTTCCTCATGTCTGTTCCATTTCCCCAGGGTTTTGCTCTTGACCTTTGAATGCTATTCTGTTTGGTGTCTGGGCGCCCTGCTGTTCTCTGGATTTACTGTCAAATTGCCTTGAATGCCTCCTCTGTGCTTTGCCCTCTGCTGGATAAGACATGTTGCCTCTCTATCAAATAACAATAATGTTGCTGTTATTTCTTATGGCTCACACACTAAAACTGACTGAGGTTGATAAAAATATGGAGCACATAAAAAACCCTAAAACAGGAAAGCAATGGCATACAAAATAGCCATTTAGGAAGAGGGGTTTCAACACAGCCTTCAACAATGCAGTCTTCTCTTCGATTGGTGACTAGTCCTTTCACAAAATGTAACTCAGTAGATTTGAAGTAGGTTTAGTAATAGATCCAGTTCCATTATTCCCTTTGCAGTAAGCAGTGTGCAAGATTAGGAAAAAAACTCAACAAACTAAGGCTGTTTGGTTGTTACCTCTTTAGAGATGCCCTCAAAGATGATGCTTTCAGGGGTTTTAATCTGAGGATCCAGTACCAGAATGAATCAAAAGCCTGATACTGGGCTCCATAGCATCAACATATGGAGACTGTGCTTGCTGTACTATCTGCCTTGGAGAGTTCAGAAGCTGAGCAAAAGACAAGGGTATGGAAGGTGTTCTACAAGAGTCAGGAAGACATGGCAGCCCCATAGGATGCCCTTAGCCAATTCACCTGCTGTGAACAGGTACCACTGTTAACTTCTTGACAAGGATTGATTCTGGAGCTGGACTAAAATGGCAGCATGGCACAGTAGACATTTTCACAGACAGCATCAGGTCTTAGAGGTCCAAGTAGAGCCTGTATCTTTGGGGCTAGCGGTAAGAGCCTAGCTTAGATGGAGGACAGCAGCTGGGAACTGGGGGGTGAGAGATGGGCATATAGGTCAGTATAGCCACAGGAAGACCTCTGCTAGCTGGCACAGTCTGTTGTTTGGGTTTCAGGCTTCCCAGCCAATCCCAGTGCTTTAGAAAAACAACTAAGAGGGAGGCAGCTGGCCGTGCTAGCACTTTGCCTCAGTCAAGCATTGTCATGCTTTGCCTTCCTCAAAACTCATGCTAAGGCTTAATTTCTCAAGACAGTATGGTTGGGAGGTAGGGCCTTGTGGGAGGTGTTTTCATGATGGGGACAGAGCCCTCTTGTTGCAGGACTAGCTTTTCAAAGGCCAGGAAGCTCTAATCTTCTGTGTGTGCCCACTGATCTGCTCTAGATTCAGAAGAACTTCACCTGACGGAGACCGATGATGTTGTTCTAATCTCCAGGGCCAAGTCATTTTTTTCCCCCACCTTAGTATTTTCCTTCTTTTCTTTCCTGTGTGTGTGTGTGTGTGTGTGTGTGTGTGTGTGTGTGTGTGTATGTGTGTGTGTGTATGTATGTGTGTGTGTATGTATGTGTGTGTATGTGTGTGTGTGTATGTGTGTGTGTGTATGTGTGTGTGTGTATGTATGTGTGTGTGTATGTGTGTGTATGTGTGTGTGTGTGTATGTGTGTGTGTGTATGTATGTGTGTGTGTATGTGTGTGTGTGTGTGTCCCAGGGATGACTCCCCAGTCCTGGGATTACAGGTATGTGGCTCCTACGTGAGTCTAAACTCTGTGTACCAGGCACTTTAGTGAATGAACTGTCTCCCCTGTCCAAACCCTTCTTACTTTATAAATTACTGTCTCAGAAACATGGTGAAGGTAGTAGTCTAACAGATAGATGGAGGCAGGCATGGCAGTTCGCCATCATCCCCATCAAGGGTTTATCATCTCTGGTCCCTCTATGCTTTCCCATTTCCGTCTGTCATTTCCTGTGACCCTGTTTTTTTGTGACTTATACTTCTTATATTTTCCCTCAACCTCTGTTTTTCAGATCTGGAAGTTATCTCTGTATAGGTATGTATACATTTATCTTAATTTAAATCAGTATTACACATGCACACACACACACACACACACACACACACACACACACACACACACACACACACACA
This sequence comes from Phyllotis vaccarum, assembly GCA_033318265.1. Lineage (NCBI taxonomy): Eukaryota > Metazoa > Chordata > Mammalia > Rodentia > Cricetidae > Phyllotis > Phyllotis vaccarum. The sequence continues at coordinate 16,275,566 of JARWLC010000003.1, forward strand.
CACACACACACACACACTTCATTGCAGCCAAAACCTCTGTTGTCTTTGCTGAAGAAGAAGCTTTCAGTTATGAGAATTTATAATGAGGAAAATTGATAAAGAATCTTCTGTGTTAAGTCTTTGTCTTTCTGAGCACAAGGTTCTTTCAAATATCCACTTTGTCCAAAGAGTACTAAGGACGAAGAATACTAGGTTCATAGGCCTCCAGATTCTGGGAACATTTTTTTTAAAAAAAATGTTTCTTGTGTATCTCTGGCAAAGAAAATGAAATAGTCCATTGATCATTGTATCCCCCTTTCTTCCCCGCCACTCTGGTGCTGTGCTGTCATGTAATAACCAGAACCAGGCTGCTGCAATCTTAGGTATAAGCATTTCAAGACTGAGATATCCTTTCTTTCAGTCTTGAAGTTTAGAGGGATAATCTGGGTCAGTGGGAAATGAGCAGCCATCAGAAGTGTTTAGTAAAGGGCTATCAAAGGGCTTTGAAGCAGATTTAGTATGGAGAGCTATCCCAGGAATCTTTTTGTAAATATTTTGTTAGATTCACTACTTTTATTTTCTGTGTGTGGATATTTTCCTGACTGTATGTCTGTGTACTGTGTGCATTTCTAGTGTCTGTAGGGGCCAGAAGAGGGCATTGGATCCCCTGAAACCAGAGTTATAGAAGGCTATGAATTACCATGTAGATGCTAGGATTCAAACCAAGTCCACTGGAAGAGCAGCAAGTGCTCTTAACCCTGAGCTATCTCTCCAGTCTTATAAGCATCTTTATAATATCCACCTTTTAACGCGGTCTTCTTTTCTCTTGTCTATCAAGCTCAAATGGCTTTCAAGTTCATCTCTAAACCCCCGTTACCCCCAAGACCCACCCTCTCTAACTTTCTTTTCTCACATTGCTCAATTACACCTGGGTGTAGAATCAGTTTGTCTATGTCTTACTGAGTATAGAGTTCATCAGATTGACCAGGGTGTACGTGTTCATTCATATATGTGTATGTTTCTAGTTGTTTTGTGTTTTGTTAATACTCTTCTAAGACACACACCCCCACACACACCTCTAACTTCCCATTTCCAAAGTAAATATTTCACCTCTTGTTCAGGGACAACATCTCTTTAGTGCTATCACCAAGCAACACTAGGCACAACATAGCCCCTCTCTAAGTATGCATGGCTAACTGAAGAAGGCAGAAGTAGAGGCGGTGAATGCATAAGTGAAGAACCAAGAGACATTTTGAGTTCCAGAATCACACATCTGCTGGGTCATGTCATCTACACATAGGAATGATTCAGGAAATGACCTTTGAAATAGCCCATATCGAGACAAGGAAATGTTCTGGAATAGACAGGATGCCAAGCCTGGCTCTGAGGACCACCCATGAAAGTTTCTATTGAAAGAATAGAAGACTCTGGAGAGGGATGAAAGAGTCTAAGGAGGAAGAGGCTAGACAGATGGATGGAAGACCACAAGGTGGCCCAACTAGGAAGAAGAAGAAAGAGAAGAAGCTGCTGTAGGTCCCGGCAGCAACAAGTTTACATGGGTCGGTTTATATTGGTGGATTAATGCTGTTTGGCTGGAGAAAATAGTGTAAATAAGATGAATATAAGCCATCTGGCTTGTATATCAATGCACAATAGAGAACTATATAGCTAATTGGGAGAAAGTTGAAATGAGCAAGAAGTATGTTTTAGCTTCTTAAGAGCTAGTGTGGGTGTGTCCCTTAAAACCCCCGAGAGCAGACTGACACAGCACCGTGGTGACTGCACACACAGTGAAGGAACATTCTGAAGTACCTCAACTCCTCTCCATCACTACCAGTGTTCTCTGAAACTCCTCAAGGTAGCGAGCCTTTGACAACACTTCCTGGACAGCCAACTGTGATGACTGAAGACATTGCCAAGTTTTCTGCTGTCATCAATTAAAATTTTACAACAGAGTTGATCTGGCTGCATTTACATATTTAACAATATGGATAATTTTTATTATGTTGGGAAGCTTTCACCAATGAGCAGTGACCAGATATCACAAAGGCCTACAATTTGTGTATCTTTGCATACAGTTCAGCTGAGGGTTTACAGATTTTCCTCCTTTGTGAGGCATCCAATATCCCAGAAACAAAGCCAAAGCTAACAGTTTTCTGTGACACCAAAATAAACCTCTAAACACACACGCACACGCACACGCACACGCACACACACACATTTTCAAAGGCAAAGGTCTTGGTGTGGTCCGTCAGCAATGAGTTCTCCATGTCTTACTGTCCATCCTCACACCTCCTCTTTTCCTGCACCATCCCGTTCCGTCATTCTTCTCCATCCATTAAGAAAGGCCCTCAAGCAGCAGCACCTCCAGCTTTTGACCTCATCAAGAATCCTGAGGGCTTCCTGCATTTGTGAGGAATGTTTCTAACCCTTATATTTCTTAGTCCTTTCTTGGAAGCATATGGAGTATGTGGGGTGGGGGGATGCTGTGTAGCAGGGTTGCATGTGTCTTTAAGTCTCTACCCTTTTTGGGGAAACATAAGTCTGTTCCTGCTTGTTTTTTTGAAGAGGTCTTTGAGAAGAAGGTATTATATCACTAATACGTGACTTTGAAGTTACCACAAGTCTGAAGTATTGCCTGTTCCTTCATTTCACAAAGAAACCACAGGGTTGCCATTTTTCTTGCTGTACAGTGGATTTTGAATCAATAGCAAATCCATGTTACCAAATAAGGGCATAACTAGCCTCCCTGAAGAATCAAATGTAAGATCTATTGCTAAGGATAGAGAAAACACAAGCCGATCTTAGAAAGGAAAGACACACAATGTGTACCAGTCAGCTACTGCTGTGTAAGGTACCAATTCAATGGTCAGTATTTTAAAACAATCATAGTCCATGCTTGTTTGCATGGTCTGTTGGAAGTTTATTGAGCTAAGCTATATCTAGATTGTTTCACCCAGGTTTGAGTTCTTGTTGTAGGTTATTTTTGGGTCTTTTTTTTTTTTTGCATGTATTTCAGGCCCCACACTAAGGGGCAGCAGCTACTCAGAGATAGGAAATATTTATGGAGAAATAGCAGGGATACAAGGGCTCAAGCAGCAACATATAATCAGGTTTTAAACTCTAATCGGATCAATTCTGCTAAAATCTCATTGGCTTAAGCAAGTTACTTGGATGATATCAAAGACAAAACCAGAAAAGGCTTTTATACTGAAAAGGCCATTTCAGCTTCCTAGGGGCATTTTAGGTCTTAGGAAATCACGGAAAACCACATCCGAGAAATCTGCCAACTTCAAGCAAATTTGTATGGTTGGAACCCAGGAAAAGTGTATCCTGATTTCAGATACACTTGGAGAATTTCAAGGTCAAGTTGGACCTACCTAACATTTATTGATATAGTGCTTCATATGACCAAAGTGTGTTCTTACATGTGATTCCTCGGAAGAGCTGGTAGATGGGAGAGGTATCTTCGGTGGCTTCAGTTCCTGTATGAGGTAACTGTGGGTCCAGATCCTACTATCTTGTCTGTGTTGAAGAAATCCTGCCAAAAGCTAAGTAATTAAATGCTGGAGGGTTATGTTGCCTCAGAGGTCTCTGTCTCTGAAGCCCAAACTCTACCTCCTTAAACAAACAAACAAACAAAATAACCTTTTTCGTTTAATTAAATTTTGAGGCTCACTGGATGATAATAGTAACCAAAATGCCATGTTCTGGTCTCCATATTCTCCACTGCCAGCTGTGTTTGCAAGCAAAGATGTTCACCTTTTCATTCTTGAGCATCAGAGAAGAGAAACATGGGCTACCTGCCCAGGGCCGTGTTCTGGTCCCAGACTAGCTGAGGACAGCAAAGTCTGAGGTTCTTGAGAGCATCTCATAAAGAAGTGGCAGTGAAGGGTTGTACCAATAGAAAAGGGTACGTATTTGTAAGGGAAAAAAAATCAATGTATTCTGAGTAAATCCAGGATTAAAGTCAACTCTGCTTCTGTCTTTTCTACCCAGGGTGTCGTGGACCAAAACAGTCTTTTCTTGTGGAATGTGGTGCCCATGCCTTGGCACACTTTGTGGTCATCCTCTGTCTTAGCTGACAAGGAAGGGGTGAGGCATTGCAGTCTTCATACATATTGTATCCAGCATCTGAGTCAACGTTCCAAGGAAGTCCAATGCAGCCGTTGGTGATTATTTATACTGACTGACGTAACTTGCTCCTTACAAATCATTTATTGCGATTTAACTGAAAGTGATGAGCTCATGCCTGAAAAAGAAGGCTTTAATGAAATGATGGCATTTGGGACTGCCTTTTCTGGAGCCAGTTTGTTCTGGATGGAGGAGGAGGAATTAAGCCTCAGGAGCCCCCTTCCAGAAAATTTACCAGGATCTTCTAAAACAGGGCAATCAACTATGTATTCCAGTAAACTGGGTGACTTTACTTGCCAAAGATTTAAGGAACAAGTCATCACTCAGTGACTGTGACACTGAGTCCCTTTGACCTCACAAGTATTCTCTCTGCTTTAAATTATTTCCCAAGCTTGGACTCTGGACTTTTAAAGAAGGATCCTATTTAAGGATGGCTTGTGTCTACGGAGTTTGAGTCTAATGAGATGTGAGTTGCATGCAGCTGAAGTTTAAATATTCATGATTCTTCACATCTATCCGAGACCCAGAAATAATTTTGGCATTCTTTAAATCAAGAAAACAACCTGTCCACTTCAGTTGTTTCATGGATTAGCCCAGCTAATATAACTAGTGAATGGACATACAAAGTCTAAAGAATTTAATAGGATTTGGTTCACACACACACACACACACACACACACACACACACACACACACACACACACACACACGTGTGAGAGAAACAGTGAGGCAGAGAGACAGAGACAGAAAGATATAGAGAGATTTCTAGAGCAAATAGGAAACAGATTTTTTTCTCTCTCAAAGGTTTTTAACTGGAAAATCGAGAACTTAAAAACCTGTAACAAATGGTACGAGCAGAACTCAACATTATGAATATGAGAGATGACAGGTAGCACAAGCTGTAAAACAGGAGAAGCCTATGGGGAGGAGCAGAGTGCAGTGCACTGGATGGATATTCATGAGGAAGCAGATACATTATGACGCAAATGAGAGATTACTGCCCCGCTTAGCTGCTAGATCCTACACAACTGGTAACTGTCTGCATCATCGCAGGATTACCTATAATTGTTCTCGGGAAATTTCTAGATATATGTTCCTTTAAATTCTCACAGTCTTTGCTTCTGGTCACAGAAAAAGGTAGGTGTTGGTCCAAGACTATGAGCTTTTAGTCACAAGGTAAGTAAGTTCTCGAGGGCTGCTGCACACACAAGGGCTGCTGGTCCTGTTACTGTGTTGTTACCTCTGGTGAGAGAGGTTTTTGTGTCCTTCATCCCCTTCTATAAAATGATAACCACAACAGTGACTCACTTCTCATCTGTTAAGTATACAATGCACACATATCAAATCTTTCATGGTATACTTCAACTATGAATTTTTATTTGTAAATTAAATATTTGACAACCCCACAATTTTGGAATTAATTTAATGACACGTGTACCTGTGTGTATGTATTTATACATGGGTATGTGTGTTTGTACAAGTGGGATCACCTTCTATATATCACTAACTTAAAACACCCAATTTGATGGTTTTTTAAAACATATTCCCAGAGTTATACAACTGCCACCAGAATCAGTTTTAGAACATTTTTTTAGCATCTCCAACACACAGGACTCATCTGATGTGTTTTTAGGAGGTTTTTGCTTTTCTCTTATTGGTTCTGAAGTCCTCTTCCATGGTGTGTTTCTCAAATTATTTTTGGAACAGTTTTTCAACTGATAGTATATTAATAGAAAAAAATCTAAATTTAGGCCTAGAAAATATCTCGCTTATAAAATGGAAAAAATGTGGTCACTCCTCTGCCCACACCATAATCACATTTTATAAGGGTAAAAATTGTTCTGTGACAGGCTGCACACCTACAAGACATTGCTTCCAGAGTCTCCTCTGTCACTCACATTCACGCATCTTATCCCTCTGCAAAACACTTCGTTGTTTTTTTGTTTTTTGTTTTTTTTTTTAATGTTCAGGAATGGTTTTATTCAAGTCACTGGCTATTTTAGTATATATCTCACCCTCCCAAGGGGGTCACAACTGTCTCTGACTCTTCAGATTGCCTCATAGTGACACTCATTCCTTTCTCTGTCAACCAAAGCTCATGCTTTATTGTGACTCTTTTGTAACATGGATAACTTCTATAAAGATTGTTTCTGCAGTGTGTGTGTGTGTGTGTGTGTGTGTGTGTGTGTGTGTGAAATCTTATAAATAGGACATTGAATTTTATTGTGAAAGTTATCTGCATATCAGAATGTCAACTTTCTGAGGAAATTTTTGTACCTATTTTTATGCAGTAGGTAATGTTTTATGGTTTCCAAGACATTTGCAAATACAACATTCACGTTTCTACTTTATTCCTACAATTCTATTATATTCCATCTGCTTGGTTTCCAGCTTATTAGGAGGTCATCATCTCCACATGTTAAAAATTTGGGACGTGAAGAATTTTCTAGGCTAACTCTGATGCCAGCCTGAAGACTGGGCCCCCTTTATTTATACGTCTAATTTCAATTGCCAATAGAATTGTTTACAAAAGTTTCTCAACATGGACAAACCCATCATGGCCAGGAACTGGGCAGAATGCAAGCCATATTTTATTTTTCTAAGCCAGTCATATTTATTTCCAAAGGGTTAGTACTAGAAAAATCCTAGGAAACTATGTGTAATACAGCCGTAGAGAGCCAAGTGACTTTTATTTACCTAAAAATGGTCTGCCACAGAGTAAGTTTGCAATATAGCCCTTATTCCTGTAGTCTGACATTTTCTGTTAACATCCTAAGATTTGCCTGACAAACCCAATCATATGATCCCTGGAAGGACAGTGCTCAGAGTACAGCTGAAGGTACTGGAGGCTTAGGACTCTTTCTTGGAAAGCCATGAATTAGCTGTCAGAATATGAAGTCTGTGTTCTTCAAAGCCTTCCATTCTCCTCCTTTCCCTCAGGGCCTGCTCCACATCTAAGCATTTTATGTGCACCTGTTTGATGGATGCCTCATCTCTTGAAAATGATCCTGACTCCAAGTCTACAAGAACTATCTCAGGCTTGCTTGGCTTCTCATCCCTGCAACCAACCATACTATTTCACATTTCCTGTTTTTATTTACTACTTCAATGAGTCAAGAAAAACTATAGTGTTTACTGTCTACAGCTTTGATCTTAAATGTCCTTAAATGGCCAAGAAGTCCATGTGTTGAGGTCGAGATTCCCATCTAGTGATACTCCTGAGTAGTTGTGGATCCTTTAGAATTTGGGACCTAATTAAAGTAAGTTAGGTTAAATTCTACCTTTGCTCCTTATCTATCTACCTGTCTGTCTGTCTGTCTGTCTGTCTATCTATCTATCTATCTATCTATCTATCCATCATCAATTTTTCCTAGCTGCCATGAACCCAACAGCTTACTATACCACTTATTCCCTGCCATAATGTGCTGCCCACCACAGACTAAATCAAGAAAGCAATTTGAAGTAGTTGAAACCTCTAAACTTGTGAGCTGAAAGGAACCTTTTACTCTTTGATTTTTCCTAGGTATATTATAACAGAAAACTTACTAACATGCTAATAGCTCAAGCATTTGTTATTAGATGTAACATATGAGGGCAGAAAGTCAATGACAGAGAGACATGACAGAGAGAGAGAGAGAGAGAGAGAGAGAGAGAGAGAGAGAGAGAGAGAGAGAGAGAGAAAGAAACACAGAGACAGAAAGAGAGATAGTTTCTGTTAAAATCCCCCAATCCCAAGTTTCACTGCACATGTGTGGAGGCTGGAGAGCAGCCTTGGGTGTCTTTTCTTCCTTCTATTGTATCTGAGGCAGGGTCTTTTGTTAAGAACAGTAGTTTTGTTTGTTTGTTTAAGGCTACTGGGGAAAAAGCAGCCGAGAATGTAGGACAGCCCAGGCAGAAGGGATGGTGAGCAGAGGTAACAAGAAGTGGAAGACAGAGATTCAAGATTTAAAAGTAGCAAGACTTGAGGCCGGGCCATGGAATACAGAGGAAAACTTGGGAAAATTATCTTTCAGCTAATGTAGGAAAATGGTATCTGGAAATGGTGAGGAAAACATGCTCCACCAGGCAGAACTCACCCAATTCCTCATTGCCCCCCCCCCCTTCTTCTGCCCTTCTCATTTCTGCTTCTTTCTGTTAGACTATTTTCTGTTGCTAAAACAAAACACCCAAGACTAGGTGACTTGTCAAAACTGGAAGTCTGTTTATCTCCCGACTGGAAACTGGATGTCCAGGAATGGCTTTCTCATCTGTTCAGCACCTAGAGGCATCCTTCTGACTGCATCCTGCCATGGTGATGGGATAAGCATTACATATTGACACAGAGCAGGTGTGCTAGCTCAGGTCTCTCCTTCACTTCCTGTCAAGCCACCAAATCTTTCATGGAGGCCCCAGTTCATGACTTCATCTAATCCTGTTTGCTCTGTAAAAGGCCACCTTAAAGTGACATAAATGCATGGTTTTGAGGAGCAATTTACTGTGCTACAAAGGTTGTGTTTTTCCCAACTTGACACCAGACAGAATTATCCAAGAAGAGAGAACCACAATTGAGAAAATGTGATCATAACATTGGTATGTAGGCAAGCCTGTGGGGTATTTTCTTAATTAATGATTGATGTAGAAAGGCCCAGCTCACTGCAAGTATTTCTACCCCTGGGCAGGTGATCCTGGGATATATAAGAGAATAGACTGAGCAGACCACGAGGAGTAAGTCAATAAGCAAGGTTCCTCCAGTCTCTACTTCAGTTCCTGCTTCCAGGTTCCTGCCCTGGCTCCCCTCCATGATGGAATGTGACTTGAGGTGTTGTAAGATGAAATAAACTTTTGGTTAAGGGGTTTATACAGAGATAGAAATCCTAAGACACTTACCAGCACATGAACTCCAGGGAACACATTGGAAGCTTGCACTTTTTTTTAGACCATTGTCTTCAACAGGAATGATTTCTGTAACGGCCAGTAATGTTGTGTGTGTGTGTGTGTGTGTGTGTGTGTGTGTGTGTGTGTGTGTGTGTGTGTGTGTGTGTGTGTGTATGTGTGTGTGTGTGTGTGTGTGTACACGTGGAAGCCAGAGGACAACCTCAAGTATCATTCCTCAGGTATTGTCTCCCCTGCCCTCTCTCTCCTAAGAGAGGCCCCAGGGATCCACTTGTCTCTCTTCTCCAACCCTGAGATTACATGTGTGCTACCACACTTATGTACACACACACACACAGACACACACACACACAGACACACACACACATGCCTCGGTGTTTTATGTACATGTGTATCTGTAAACCATGTATGTGTAATGCCCTTGGATGTCAGAATAGGCTGTCAAATCCTTCTGAATTGGAGTTACAGAGAATTGTGAGCTGCCATGTCAGTGATGGGAACTGAATTCAAGTCCTGGAACAAAAAGTAGCCAGAGTCTCTAACTGCTGAGCCATCTATCTTGCTGCTTTTTAACATGAGTTCTTGGGATTGAGCTTGAGTCCTTGTACATGCCAAGCAGGCACATTACCCATTAAGCATCTCCCCGGCCCCTTTATGAGTATTTTGCTGATTTAAAAGAAAAACCTTTATTACATATTACATTGTTCTATAACTTCTTCCTTGCCACAGTGATCAGTTTGTTCTTACAGCATCTTGCAAACTTAGTTCCTTGTCGATAGTGACTCAAAACTCTTAGCTCTGTCACAGGGTGAAACCTGTGAAAGCCTCCTCAATACCGTCCTCTATCTAGAGCTTTCAGGGGCTTTGAGGGGAACTATTAGTCATTTTATTTTGTTTTATTTTTACTATAGTTCTTCTAGAAATCTCATGGCTTGATTGAAGCCTGCTGTTCACTTTGACTCTGTTCCTGCAGTCTAACTTTGAAAAGTTCTCAGATTTTGCCTTTATCTTAATTAGATGCCTATCTTACTTTCTCTTTATTCCAGCACAGTGTATTGATACATTTGCTATTTTTTGATATCTATACAAATCAATTCTAACTTTTTACCCTGAATAATAAGAACATGTGGTGTTAGCAGTTTTCTGTCTATTGTTTGCTACTTGATCCTGTGCATCATTTACCTAGATCCCCAGCCGTTCTATTTTGATTTCCCATTTCTTCCACATATCAATCAGTTTGGAGAGCATCTCTTAACTTGGAAAGAACTAATTCTCTTTTTATCTCTTTTTTTCCACTTCTAATTTTATTGGATTGTGCTCACAGATGTAGCCTAAAAGTACTGCTTCCAATTTGTGATGCTTACTTCGTGGCAACTGTAAACCCAGTAAAGGAGCCTGACCACAATGAGGAACAGATATGTCTTTATGCATTGTTCAACTTTTGAGTTGAAAAAAAAATTTTTTTTTTAAAAAAAATATGCAGAGCTGTCTCCCTCTGATGAAAACATGCCATTCTTTCAAGATGGCTGTTTGTTTTTAGAATAAAAGCACCTCTGAAAGACTAATAATTAATATCTCACACTTAGGTGCCATGCCTCCATGGGCCATGCAGGTTTATGGCCAGTGTTCCTCTACCATGAGCTGTCTTTTATTACTACACAGTGTTCCTCTTTATTTGCTTGGTGCCTCTTAAGTTCTAGCCCATGTGACATTAATATTGCTATTTCTGCTTTCCCTTTGTTTGGGCTCTCCTGACATATCTTCGCCTGTCCCTAGGTTTGCAATGTTTCTTCTTCATTTTTAAGAGTGTTCCTTATAAACAAGGTATATCTGGTTTTTGCTTTTATTTTTTGAACTCAGAATAACAATCTCGGTCATTTAATGGGATAATCCATCCTGCTCGTATTTAACGTAAGACATAAGTCTCATTTCTTTTTACCCGATGTTTGCTTTGTGCATTCCTCTTCTTTCACTTCAGAAGTGATTTTCTTCATTTCATAATCTGAGTTATCATCAGATTTTTTAACGGATGTGGGGGCCTTGAAGACCCAACTTTCCTCCATGAAGATGCTCTGTTACTGATCTACACCGCATTGTAAATTAGAATGTTTTTATTTTCTTCATCTTCAGGGTCCCCAGCCTACCCTGTTCTGGGACAGTTTAGGATTGTCCGTTTCAGATCCATATCTGATCCTTTACTGTTTCTCTGGTTTCACCTGCATCCCAGGAACCTCATTAGCCATTGCAATATAATGGCAGAGTGTGTTGTTGGACGACTGGTTTTCCTTTAGGAACTTAAAGATTTTGGGGAACATATTTCAGTCAAATTATGCTCAACAGCATCAAAGAAGGAAGTGGCAACATAGAGGCCAGGGCTCCTGTATCTTGAGGATGCCAGGGGTAAGTGGGGCAGAAGGCATTCACAGTTAAGCAAGCCTGCATTGGAAAAAACGACAGGTTGTTAAAAAGACAGAGCAGCATGGCTTCCCCAACAGGAAGCTAAAATAAGATGCTTCTTCCATAGGGTTGCATCCCAAACATCAACCTCTCCCAGGAGCGAATCAGAATCAACTCCCAGCTTGGCGCTATTCCAGGGGAGCACAAGATCTGTTTTGTTTTCTGTTTTTTGATATGCCATTATTAGTTTTATTCTTTTGGTGCTAAGCAGAACAGAAGGTGTACACCCCTAGCCAGCGGCAACCACAAGCTCTGCCCTCTTTAATTAGTATGTGGGCTCCTGGTGATCAGCAACGCTTGATCTGCTGGATCCATTGAAAACTGCAAGCTGGGAGCCCTGGAAGCCCCACAGAGGCAAAGCTCATTTTCTGCATCTCAACCTTCAAAAATTTCACAGAGAATTTTCTAGGGAAAAAAGACTGTTTATTGTAACGTTAACTAAGCACAATAGGAAATTACTCAGCATGAGTCAGAGGCAGCGAGGACCATGGGCTGATAGTGTCTAGCTATTGAAACTACCCGGCATAAGTAATGCAATAAAACGCTACAGTGTTTGAAGTAAAAAAGGTGAGATTATAAATACCTTATAATTAATAATAATAATATTTCCTTACACAGTCTTTAAAAAAGCCATCAAGTAGTACTGCTGAAATAAAAATTAAATAATTGACATAAGAAATGAATGCATGTATGAGCTACTGGGTATAGATGGAGAGTGTGTAGGCTGTATTATACGTCCGATCTCAAAAAAAAGCACAAGACAATAGTGATAATGAAATTAGTCAAAATAGAAAATGAAGATAGGGAGTAAGAAGGGTAGAAAGAGAGGGAGGAAGGAATAGAGACTGAGTTAAGGAAAGAAGAGGAAGAGAAAAGAGAGAGCTTCCTGTTTTCTCCAGTCATTCATTGGGAAAGTGAATTTGGGTAGAGCAAGCTACAGGGAATCAATCCATAGAGCGCATGTGATGTGGGAATGTCGTTCTGTGTGCTGTGAATATCAATCTTTAAATAAAGGAGCTGTTTTGGTGCATGGCAGGCACCATAGTAGAAATAGGTGGGGAATCAGAATAGGTAGGGAAGGAAGGGCAGAGTCAGACAGATCGACCCAGCCACCAAAGAAGAAACATGTAAGGAACACAGGTGAGCCACTGGCCACGTGGCAGACAGATTAGTGAGAATGGGTTGATTTAAGATGTAAGAGCTAGCTAGCAATGTCCCTGAGCCCAAGGCCAAACAGCATGAAGTTAATATAAGCATCTGAATCATTTTTGGGGCCTGAGCAGCAGTGGACAGCTAAGGGGTCTGGGGCTGCAGGTCTGTGGGTCTGGACCTCTGGCCACCAGGGACCAAGAAACCTTACTGTTACACACATAGCCAGTGGATTCAACACCAGGAGAGGTTATTTGTTCTTGTAATCACTGGTGGCAGCATGCTTGGTCTGCGGACAGCTCCCCTCAAAACCATAATTCTGGCTCCCTCTCTTAGAACTTCCTACCACAGCACCCAGCTGCTTCAAAGAGAAGACAGTGAGGTGACAGTGTTAGGGGTTTGCTTCTTGGCTCGAAAGTGACACTTGTCATTCAGCCTTAGCCAGGAATGTTTCCAGGCAAGCTGGGAAGTGTGTGGAGTTCCCAGATGGTCTTCATGGCTGAACATAATCTGTGTAGAAGCACAGAATGGGGATGTGGCATGGGCTAACAGCAGATGATCTTTGTGTCACCAATAGGCATACAGGAAGAAACAGTGCAATAGGTAGGTCACAGTTTATAACCTTTGAAATTAGTGTCCACCACACATTTGGAAAAGAAAACCATCAAAGTGAAGAAAAGACCCACCAAGCAAACAAGCAAATAAACAAACAAACAAAACCAACACTCACTATTTCAGATTAAGAAATAGAATATTGCCAGGGCTTGAGAAGCCACCAAGTCTTTTCAGCAACTGTTCCAGAAATTCTGCTCACAGAGAACCACTATTCCACTGTATTAGCTGCTGTTCTGTGGTCGTGATATGCTCCATGACCAAGAACAATGTACAGAAGAAAAAGTTTAGGTTGGCTTGTGGTTCTAGAGGGATAAAAGTCCATCATGGTGTGGCAGCATGGTAGTAAGTGGCCACCATGGTGGCAGGGTCTTGAAGCAAGTTGATCACATTTTGTCACAGGGGAAGTTGAGAAACTGACCTGGAAGTTGAGGGAACCTATAAATCAGCCCCAAGTGATCCATCCCTCCAGCCAGGCTTCATCTCCACTTGGTTCCATAACCTCCTTGAACAGTGCCATTGATGGGGGACTGCGTGTTTAAGCATGTGAGCCTATGTGGGGTTTCTCACTTGAACTATCATACCTCACTCAAACTACCACAGATTGGTTCCCATCTGAATTTAAACTTCATATACATACCATGCCATTAGGATTCTTCTCTGTCTGGCTTCATTTACTCAAAGTTTTCCAAATAAATTGACATTAATGAAGCACAGAGCATAGGAAAACAAATGTCCTGGATTAAGAAGTCATCCCCAGAATGCACTGTGACTCTTGACTCCATGCCTCTGCTCTCTAGTTGATATTCTTCCCATGCCTCCCTCATCACCTGGCAATGTTCTGCTCATCTTTCGACATATATTTCAAATAATACTTTTACAGGGAAGCCTCTCCTGTCACCTGTAGCTAGCTTAACATGTTTGCTGATCACCATTGTGAAGTCTCCCAAGAATACTTGCCACTCTGTAATATGAAAAACATTTTCCAAGTTGTTGCATAGTGTATTAAAGTGTAGCATTAATGTGCCCACAATCCTTTGCATGAAGCAGATGTTCAATAATGTTCATTTCATAGTGAAACATCTGGAGATACAGGCATAGGCAAAGACTTTTTCAAAAGGACTCCAATAGCTAAGTAAAAGATTACCAAAAATTAACATCGCTTAAAATTAAGAAAGCTTTTATGGCTTAGCGGTTAAGAGCATTGGCTTTTCTTCCAGAGGACCCAGGTTCAAATTCCAGCACCCACACGATGCTCACAACCAGTGCTAGGGAATCCAGTTCCTTCTGGCCTCTAAAGCAAATTCATACTTGCCATGTGTAGATATACATGCCTGCAACACACACACACACTCACACACACCAAAGCTAAGGAAACAGTTACCAGATGAATAGTCAGCCTACAGAATGGGAAAACATTCGTTTGTCATCTATCTATCTATCATCTATCTATCTATCTATCTATCTATCTATCTATCTATCTATCTATCTATCTATCTATCTATCTTTCAAACAAAGGATTAACATCTAGAGTCTATTTTTAAAAACCAAACCAAACAACAACAAAAAACCACCAGAAAACAAAGCAATCAGTAAATGAGCAAATACTTTGGGCAGTTCTTAAATGAAGAAATTAGAAATGGCCAACAAATACAGGGGGAAAAGTTTGCTTTCCTTAGCTGTCAGTGATATGCAAATTAAACGTTTTGAGAATCCACCTCACTCTAGTCCTAATGGCTGTCAATCACTAAGAAAAGAAATGACAACTGATGTCCCCAAAGAATGTTGTGGGGAAGGAGGAAGCCAGACACTGCTGGTCAGCGTACGAACTGCTGTGGCCCTGTGGAAATCAGCCAGAGGATTTCTGCAGAAAACTAAAACTGCCACATGACCCAGCTAGCCCACTTCCGGATGCAAACCAAAAGGAATTGAAGTCAGCATGATACAGAAGTATCCAAACATCCACCTTTATTTTTGTGTTGTTCACAGCAATTAAGACATTGACCCAGCCTTGTTGTTTATAATCAGACCCATGGGTAAAGAAAATGTGGTATTCCTGCTCAGTGGGATTCTACTCAGCCATAAAGAAAAATAAAATTATGTCATTTATGGAAAAATGGATGCAACTGGGAATCATCATATCTATCTATCTATCTATCTATCTATCTATCTATCTATCTATCTATCTATCTATCTATATATATAAAGTCATCTCCATCAATGTATCCCCCTGATCCCTCTCTTTCCCCCTCCTAATCCCTCCCAGCCAGCCCTCAGCCTCACCCCTTCCCATCCACCATCCCCTCCCCCAAAAGGGACGAGAATGATCTTCTTAAATGACATAAAGTAAGGTAAATATTGTTTCTCTTATGCAGAGAATCTACATTTAGTTAAACTATAAGCAGGTTATTAATGGGAAAGAAAAATATGGGAAAGGATGAAATGCCACATTTTGGTTTTGCTTCACACAGAGAAACTCTCTCTTACACACACATACACGTCTTTTGTGTCACATATGGGCATGCGCATTTGTGTTTTGTGTATGTGTGTGTGTGTGTGTGTGTGTGTGTGAGAGAGAGAGAGAGAGAGAGAGAGAGAGAGAGAGAGAGAGAAAGAGAGAGAGAGAGAGAGAGAGAGAGAGAGAGAGAGAGAGAGAGAGATCATTCATTTTGGGGGAGAAGGAGATTGGGTAGAGGGAGATGACGTCAGAGGGCAGCTAAGGGCAGTAAATGCCAGAGCAAGATGAAATGCTATATTTGTATAAAATGTCATAATGAAACCCATTATTTTGCATGCTAACTAAAAAAAAAAGAAAACAAAGTCCAAAAGGTTTGTTTAAGAATGAATTGCAAGATTAATATGACAAAGAATAAAATCAGAAGACAATCTGGGCAGACTGTGCTCATCCGATTTTTATCTTACAGATTTTTTAGTAAGTCATAAAGCAGATGTAGGCGATGTGACAGTTGTTCTTAACAAAATCTCCCATGCCTTCCCTTCTTGAAAATTAATTTGTTATTTGTCCTCCACATTTATCTTTTTGAAACAAAAATAATTTATCAAGAGCCTCCATGGTCAGCTAGCACTATGCTCTGAGCACATCTCTGATACATACCTCATATTAATTATCGGCTCTTACATGACAGTATAACCACAGATTTGGTCACTTAAAACAGCATGCATTTATCCTCTATCATGCAGAAGTCAAGATGACCTCCAAGCTCTCTCTGTATGTCTGGAAGGCTAATCCTGGTTCCTTGTCAAGTGAGATTTTAAACACAATCTCCTGCCTTCTTAAAGCCAGAGGAGGGGATGGAGGAGAGAAGGGAGGAGGAAAGGGGGAAGGGAGGAAAAGAGGAAGGGAGGGAGGGAGGGAGGCAGTGAGGGAGAAGGAGAGAGAGAGAGAGAGGGAGAGAGACACACAGTTCAGTAAGATGACTGGCCTGCCCGTCAGACGTCATGGTTCACATCTGTAATCCCTATACATGCAAGCCTGATGCAGAAGGTTGTCACAAGTTCCAGGGGTATAAAAAATAAAAATTAAAAACTAAAGTCTGATAAAATAGCAGGTGAGGCACTTGTTGCTGAGTTCAGTGCCCGGAGCCTACAAGTTGAAGGAAAGTGCTGACTCCTGAAAGATGTCCTTTGACCTCTACACATAACATGCAGGAAGACGTAAATAAATGTAACAAAAGTTTTAGAGAAAAAAGATGATAGGGACCATGTTAGTATGTTGTTATATTCTTCTCACTGAAGGCGAACTGTGTCGCTGAAGGTCATGCTACATTTTGCTCAACTAGGGAGCATACATGTCATTGTGTTCTTATGACAGTATAAGCAAACTGAAAAAATGTATCGCCATAACTTAGTGACAGTGTAGCCATTACAATGTCGTAGAAGTAATATTGGTATAAATAGCCCCACTGAATTGCATGAAAGTATAGAACATGCAATTATGTATCATAAACAATATTTGATACTGAAAATAACTGGTCGTGTTGCCATATTATGTATTTAACTATATTATATTTTAATGATATTTTAGAGTCAAGATCAAATATAACAGAAGCTATGATTTGCTTTTGGTTTAGTCAAAAGAATGCAACAATACATTTTCCATGACGCATGTCCTCTGGTACAATGGCAGCATCTCACACACCTGGTACTGAGTCTCTTGATCCTGTCAAGTGGCAACATTGAGTGATGGACCTCCATCCTACAGTACCGCAGACTCCCTGTGATAGTCACACCATGAGATTTGTGATTCAGAATGCATCATCTCTTCCTTAGTTTGCTTTCTATGTTGATACCCAGTTGACTCAGCATCACAGGTAGCCCATTTTTTACAAATTCACTTTAAGATCACTTCTGTCACGCAGAAGGTGTCTCTGATGCACATGTCTCTTTGACCATTATTGAATTATAGGTAGTTATAGTGACAACCTTCCATCTTCTGTCTTCTTGACTGTATTGGCTCCATGTGGCCTTTTACCTATGTTTATGAATTTTAGGATATGATTTGTAATTTTCACAAAACCTTGCTGGAGTTTAATTGAAATGGCAGTAAATCTATTCATATCTTTAATAAAAACTGAATCTTGTGATTTGCTATTATGATATGTCCCTTTTATTAAAAAAATTTCAAACTTTGGTTTCAGTATTTTATAGTTTTTCATGGGTTTTTAAAAGTTTATCAGTTGGTATTTGATTGCTGAAATTATTTTATGGCACATTTTAAATTTTATTTTCTAATTATTTGGTACTGGTGTAAGGAAATAACATTTAATTTTTGCATATTACCCTTGTACCTATTTAACTTTGAAACATCAGTTCTTAATTCTGTGAAAATCTCTAGATTTGTTTGGATTTTCAAGTACACTATCCCGAGCAGTTTATTTTTCCTAATGCTTGTATCTTCCCCTCTACTTTACTACTGAATGATCTGGTCGGTAGTGCATCAACAAAGGGCTTGTCCTATTTTGGATTCTGAGTGTCACTTTTCAGTGTTTTATCATGGAGGGTGACACTTGTTCTAGGGTGTGATAGACAGTCTCTCTTAGGTTAACAAAGCTCTTCACTGTCAGATTTGCCAAGCATTCTTTTTCTAAACCATAAAGGGATGTTGGATTTTATAAAAGAATTTCTGCATCAATTGAGATTATTTTGTAATCTTTATTATGCTAATGATGTGATTTATGTGATTATTTTCTAATGGTAAGCCAACTTTGCATTTCTGAGATGTTCTCAGCTGGGTTGTGTATTATTCATTCTTTTATCTCGGTTTTACTTATTTTTCCCTAATTTTTTTTCTTTTCTGTAAACTACAGTGTCTGTTCATGGCACTTTCAGGGGGAAAACCAGCGTGAGGAGTCCCTGTAAATAGCTGAGCCATTGTCTCACGGCCACAGTCAAAGCAACAGTAGTGAATATGTGAAAAGTTTGAGTCAATGTGATGTACCGGGAAGAGGAACCCCAAAAGTCTGTCTGTCCTTGGGGAACTGATATGGACTACAGGACTTCTAAACAGAGGAAGACGGGGTCTCCTGGTCATTGTGTCTAGTTGACGACTGTCCCCATTCCGGCTTTGTAAAGTATTCCAGAACCCTTGTCACTTCTGTCACCATTGAGGGAGAATAGTATGGCTTCCACGAGGTGACCACACCTCCTTCAGGGAGCGGGTGAATTGCTTTCAACCAATCGGAGGTCTGTCCTGGGAGGCTTGACATTGTCTCAGGGTGGTTTCGATCTCTTGCCTCTGGGATGTTTACTCAACAGTGCTGTCTGTGCTGGAACTCATCATAACTTCTGAGGAGGGAAAGCTGAAGAGGCAGAACGAAAGAGGATTTTTCTGTGTCTGTGTTCATAAAAGGAACCACTCCGGAGTCTTCCTAACAGCGTTCCTAACATTGCGACATTATGGTGGTCTTATATAAGTAATAAAGAGTCTCCATTTTCTGGAGGGTTTGTAAAGTTGGTTCTATTTCATTTTCTTATATTTGAAAATATTAAATGCTGACCCTGTCTAGGCCTGGAGGTTTCTGTGCTGGAAGATGAGAGACTTGATATGTCCCAAAGACCTGTAACCGTAGACACTGAACATGTTTTACATAGTACGGGTTGTCACTAGGAATTGGCCTCTTCATCTTGATTTTCACAAGTCCTGCCTTACATGTACTTCAATGTCCTCCTCATCCCCTGTCTTCATCTTAACTGCCTTCAATCCTCATCCTCTTTGAGGTCAATGTCCTCTCTCACTGTAGCATCGTGAGGCAGAGAGAGAATTAGATTTTAGTGTTTAGAGCTGGATACAGTGTGGTGTGGGCAGACTCTGTGTTTGACACTCCCTTCAACTGATTGGTCCTTCTTAGCATGGTCATGTCAAGCAAGGAAAGATGATTACAGAGTCAAGAATTTTTTTCATTTTCAGATAACAGTCAAGGACCTTAATATTTTTTCCACTTGAAGCAGCCCGATTTTGTATATTTTTTAAAGTCTTTTTTTTTATCAGCTTACAATAATTCTACGTAATAATGGATTGCATTATGAAATGGTATATTCTGTATTATGGGGATGTTTCAGTCAAGGACAAATGGCATGTACCCTGGGGTCCCTGAAGATTCTATTACCTAGTGATATTGCAGCCATCTTACCCTGTGAGAGGACTCTACAGTGTCTACACATAATTTAATCACTTGACACCACTCTCAGAATATGTTCCTGTTGTAAGTGGCACATAAGTTTGGTCTCCTTTGCAGGCTAATGGACATGCCCAGCTCCAGAGGCATTATTACTTTAAAGCGTGCTACTTGTGACTTGGATTGCTTTTCTATGAGCCAGCAATGGCAACCAGCAAAGTAACCAGGATTGAGGGGCATTAAAAAAAGACAGGATTCATTTAAGGGCAACTGAGAGGCCATGCAATGGTACATATTTGTCATCTCAGCACACAGAGAACGGGTGGAAAAATCACCCGTTCAAGGCTAAATAGTTGGAGACTGACATCCTGGGTAAAAATTCAGATATCAGAGACCACCAATTATGAATGCAATCAGCAAAAACATTCATTAAGAAACTGCCAACGTGTTGGGGTGGCAAATGGTGTCCCCCAGAAATGCTCACAGGCTCCTTTTAAGCAGGGTTAGTAGAATTTTAGAGAGGAGAGATTAGTCTGGGGGCTGATTGGTGGGTGGTTGTAGTGGTTAGGAACTTTCCAGTAGCAGGGTAGGGAGAGCTGTCTGTAGCTAGTAGAAAGCAGTGGGGTGCCTGCTGAGCTAGCAGAAGACTGTCAGGCACCTGCTTGTTGGCTGCCCCTGAGTTGTGGTCTTCCCAACAACTGCTTGCTCAGCTCCAGCCAGTTCCAGTAAACCCAAACTAAGGCCTGATCCCTGGATGGGACTATTAGAAACCTGTCATGGCTCTGCTCTGTCTCCCAGGCTCTCTCACAACCAAACACTGTACCCCTAAAAGGATGTTAGCAAATAGTAGTATTTTTTTTTAACCTCCTAAACATTTATGCTAAGTGATAATTATGTGCAGCATACTGTGCTTGGTGGTGTTCATAGTTGAACAGGAAGTACCATTGTCACATTTTCACGGGGGACCAGCTTGTTTACTCTCTCAATTCCTATTGCTAGATATGAGATGAAAACAATCTTAGCAGAGTTACTCTGAAACAACATTAGCGTATGGTCATCTCCTGAGGGACTTTATTTCTATCTTTGTCTTTGTCACTTTGTGCATCAGCTATTTATATTTTTAAAATTCTTTTGGTGATTCCATAAATGTATACAATATATTTTGGTCAATTTTACTACCTACGACCCCTTTGCACCCTCCTTCTATTCCTACTGGATCACTTCCCTACATATCCCCTCCTGATTTCATAGCTTGTTCTGTGTATGACTCACTGGATTGAATTAGGATTGCTACATAATCTTTTCTTCTTCTTCCTCCTCCTCCTCCACTACTTCTCCTCCTTCTCCAAATGAAGTATGGGAAATTTAGCAGAAGCTACAGCACTGAAGAAAATGACTATTCCTCCTCTATCAATCATTAGCTACCAATCGCTTATCTGCTAGAGGATGGACCTCACAAGCGCTTCGCTCATCCAGGATAAAATCTTATACATCACTCTTGTGAAGGTAAGCAAAGTTGTTCTGAGTTTATGAGTGTGATGACTATGCCATGTCACACCACACACACACACACATACACCACACACACACCACACACACATACACCACACACACACCACACACACACACACCACACACATACCACCCACACACCACACACACACACCACACACACATACACCTCACACACACCACACACACACACCACACACACACACCACACACACACACCACACACACACACCACCCACACACCACACACACACCACACACACCACACACACACACACCACACACACACATACACCACACACACATACACACACACATACACCACACACAGTGAACAAAAATAAATTATAAAACAAAATTTCCAAAATATTAATAAAATAATAAAATTTAATCATGGAGATAGGGTTTTTTTTGGTTTCTAAGCCATGAAGATATTTTTAAAAATAAATATATTATACACAGTTAGAACTGCACGATTATCTTTGCATCCTCTTTCATAATTCATACTCACCACCTATCCTTCCACATACAATGGTTGCTATCCTGTCTTTCTCTCTTTTCTACATGTTACATGTATCCACATGTGCATTTGTTAACAAACATGCATGTATTATGTCTGCACATAAGTAAGAGCATGTAGTTTATCTTTTTATAACTGCATGACCTCACTTAATGTATATTCTGAAATGTATAGTTGTAAAAATACAATTTACTAGTGATAAATTTGTCTATATGTTATTTCCCTCCAGAGTTAGTGAATCAGAAAACAGAATTAAAATATAATTTTAACATGTTTCCAAAAATATTTATTGATTATGGTCATATTATGTTCATATCAAAAAGAAAAGGTTTTCTTTCATACAAATAAAGATTTCTGAAAATGAAACAAACAAAATAATAAAAGAATTCCAAATAATACAGTAGATTGGAGGCATAAAATCACATCCACTGAGAAGATTCAAAGCACAATTTTAAATCTACATGAAAAATGATAAGAAGCCCTTTACTTTATTACTGTTTGCTATTTCATTAATGCCATGAGGCATCAGACAGTCTGTGGTGAGACTTGGGGGCTTGGTCCTAATTCTTTTTGTATTTCTTTTGTACTTTGAGGCAGATGAAACCTTGTAATTTTAGATATTGCTTTAAGATAACTGATATAGTATTAGCAATCTAATAAAAATCTGAAATTGCAACATACAAAATGTGGTAGTTTGAATCAGAATGGTTTTCACTGGCTGATATACATAAATGCTTGGTCCTTGGTGGAACTATTTGGGAAGGGTTAGAAGGTGTGGCCTTGTGGAAGGAGGTGTGTCACAGGGTGAGTTTTGTGGCTTCAAAACTAATGTAATTTCCAGGTAATGATCTCTCTCTCTCTCTCTCTCTCTCTCTCTCTCTCTCTCTCTCTCTCTCTCTCTCTCTCTCTCTCTCTCTCTCTCTCTCTCTCTGCCTAGTGGTTGTTATTTCAAGGTACAAACCTTTAGCTACTGCTCCAGCACCATGACTGTCTACCTGGTGTCATGCTCTCTGTTATAATGATTATGGACTAATCCTCTGAAACCATATGCTCTCAACAAACTCTTTTATTTTCGTTGCCTTGGTCTTGATGTCTCTTCATAACAATAGAAACATAGCTTAAGATAAAGAATAAATGCAGTATTTTAGGAATATTAATCTTCCCAAGGAGAAGAAGATGCATTATAGTTAAAAGAAGGGAAACACTGAGGAAATGTGCTACATCCTGAGGTATCATGTCTGTCAGGTAGTGTCCTCACTCTCCCATGCATATGACAGATACAATTTCTATCTTATTTGTGTACATGCATGTGCAGAGGTGCACACACATGAACACACACACACACACACACACACACACACACACACACACACACATTTTTGAGCTGGAGATGATGAAAGGTCTGGTTTTGCCAGAAGATGACTTGCTGTGATGTGGAGTCATGATTGGCAGCACTGAGTTCTTGCTGGAGTCTGTTCAGCGCACCAGAGTACTCAGCACATCTCTGGACATCACTCAAACTTCCACTAAGGGACATTGACTGAAGAGATTAACTTATCATCAGCCGTCATGTTCTTCCCTAGCTATCAAAGACTGGGCAGCCATCAATCAGGATTTGGTGAGAATGGTTGTGAATGTATATGTTCACACACATCCAATTTTTTCCTACGTGAATAGTCCAAGTCAAATCTCAAAACCAAAATCCAAACAAGGAATCAGGGAATATCCCAGTAGAACGCTAACATTAGGGGAAGAAAAACAGATTTTAAAAAATGTAATGTGGCCAGTTTGTGGTCTCCTTTTATTACCCAGAGATTTATCACATTCACTGTATAATTAAATCTCTACATCTGTGGGGCACAAATGTTTTATGTTTCCAACATTTATGGTTTGACATCGGAAACATCTGTGCAGGCCCAGTATACAACATCTGGAAGGCATTTCTGGGCTTTTATGACATGCAGAGTGATCTTTGTTTTGGAACAAGTGTGTGGTTTTCTCCAGTAGCTCTTCCTGCTGGTTATGTCCCTTCTAATTGGCATCTCACTGGAGGATTGAAAGAAGCCTGGCTTCCTGACCTCTCCTGGGCTCGAGGACATGCTTTGTAGGAATCTTCTCTGAGTTGATAATTAGAGAGAGAAGATACTATGTCATGGGGTTAGCTCTATTACACCAGGATTTGTTGATTCCAAGGAACAGGTTCAGAGAAAAGAAGAGCCTGGAATCATTCAGCCAGAACTTTGCTGGATGTTTTCTTTAGATTAGGTCACCTGTAGCAGAATGAACCTCATTGTTCCCATTTAATAGGGAGCAAACAGAGTCCTAGAGAAGTCAATTCCCTCCAGGTCAGCCAGGTAATCAGTGAAAGCCTTGAAATTTTGAAATGTAAACTGAATTATTGAACATCATATTGAAACTTAATGTCTTGGTCCTAAAGTGTGCAGAAGGTTGCTTGGCATACAATAAATGTTGGCTTGGCTGAGCACCTACTCAGTGGTTGAAAGTATTCTAGGTCCTAAGATGGATAAAATAAGCAAAGTCTCTGTTGTTGGGAGCTTGCATGTCTGTGCTGGCTTATGTGATACACCACTGTGACAAAAATACGCAATAGAGTCGCACACTGGGCTTCTCTTGTACAGTGGAATACATGTTGTAAGATAGGCAGGAACTTGGCAGAAGAGCTAGGTGTGGGTTCAGGAATGCCCAGCAAGGGTTTATTTTAGTTTGGGATTCCCTAAACTGAGCCTGGACACAGGACTTGGAATGCTTATTAGCAAATGATCCCAGGATGCAGAATCTCAGGGTAGAGATTACGGCCCAAGGTGAGGAAAAGGGCGTTAAAGAGCTGTTTAGGCCTGGGTGTCTGCTATGTTTGGCTAGTGCTCCGTCCCTGAGCCAGTTACCTTTCTCATTGCTCAGACAAAGTAACAAAGAAAAGGCAAGTTTGAGAAGCGAGGGGTTTGCTTTGGTCCATGGTTTAAGGAGAGGCACATATGTTAGGAAGATGTTGGCAGGAATGTATGAGAGGAACAATAGTGGTCAGCTCACATCTCACTTCCTATTCAGTCCTCTGTCCCAGCCCCCAGAATAAAGTCATCGGTTTCTGAGGTGGGGTCTTCCCTCCTCAGTCAAACCTCATAGACACCACAGCTGTGTTGCCTAGGTGATTCTAAATCCAGTCATGTTAACAGCGAAGACCAACTGTCACACTGAGCAAGCAGAAGGCCCTGAGTGCCAACCCTCACACCATAAACAGTCAGAATTATCCTCTGGAATAATGAGGAACTGAGGACTTTACCTATGGGTACATGCTCCTCCTGAGGAATCTCCACCCCTCTCCACATTCTAGTTTGATGGTGTGAACGGCAGGTCTGCTATGGCTTCAAGAGAGGTGCCAAAGGGCCATGCACGGCAGGAGATGCTACCAATGTTAAAGCAAGCTGAATTCCATCAAGCTACAGGAACATTGTGGTATACTGAAGTCTAAATTCTAGCAGGTTAAGGGCACTGGTGTGGAGTATCCAAGCATCTATTGAGATTTAAACTGGGAAGGTTATTGCAGGCTGTTCTATGTTACTGCTATTTAAAAAAACATGAAAGAGGTAAAGGGTGTGTCTAGCAGTGGTCTGGGTAAAAGAGCCCCTTGGACAGAGGTAGAGACCCTTCAGACACCCTTGAGTGGAGCGGCTACAGTGAACCGAGTTGGGTGATAGTAATAACAGGCAAGGCCAAGGGGTTATAGGGACCAGATGACACATCATGGTGGATTTCTGTAATGTGTTATGGCTTCCATCAAGAAATGAACGGGATAATTTTAACCAGAGGAAGCATATAACGCATATAACCAGATTTATATTTCAGTATTGTTATGGCTGCCATGTTGATAATTGATGCTGCTAGGGATGAGGAGGCTGGCTGAGACCAAGGTGGTAGCCAGATAACCGGGGAGAAGTGGATGGATCTAGTACTAGCTTTGAAGGGAGAACCAACAGGATTTCCTGCAGTCAACCATGAATTATGAGATTAGTGAAGAGGGGCTGGCCATAGCAAGTAGGACAGTAGAGTAATAAATAAAATATAGAGTAAGATGGAAAACACTCCAGAAGGAGCAGGTTGGACAAGGAAGTTCAGAGCTCAGATTTAGGCATTTCTAGTTCTAGGTCAATATTGGCCATGGAAGACGTCCCGCAGCAAATGGAATCTGCGTGGTGCATTTAGCAAGGCCTTGGCAGGAAGTACTCTTGTGAGAAGGCTAGGTGTGAGCATGTGGTGAGGGCACCCAATTTGGGAGGACAGAAGGCTAGTAGAAAACAAGGAGAGAATATGTCCCATGAAGAAGAAAGGTGGATTAGTCAGGGCTCCAGACGAGCAGAACAAAGACACCACATTGGACATTAAGGATAGAGAGGTGTAAGAGTCATGGGGAGAGGCCACTGTCGGAAAATAAGAAGGCCCCATTTGAAGTTCTAACTTTTTTTTTTCAAGACAAGGTTTCTCTGGGTAACAGTCCTGACTGTCCTGAAACTCACTTTGCAGACAAGACTGGCCTCAAACTTACAGACGGAGCTGCCTGCCTCTGCCTCCTGAGTGCTGGGATTAAAGGTGTATTCTAACTCCTCTGGCTTGCCATTTGACGTTCATAACCATAGAGCCACCCTCACCCCCAGCCAGGATGCCCCAACTGAGTCATTGTAAAATGGTAGAAAAGGGCAGAGTCAATGTTGTTGGTAGGTGAGCATCCCTCATTCCCTGGTACATGCTCCCTGAGCATATTTCTACCCAGCTCCTATTCTACTATTCACAGATTTTACAAGGCAGGAAAGGATATTTTCTTATAGTGGAATGGGAAATTTTGATAAGGTTGGATTAAAAAAAATAATCTGCTTCTCTCTATCCTATAATATTTATAACATAATATAAATTAATACAGTATCATTAGCATAATATTTCAGTGAAAACCTCAAAATACCTGCCTCCACCCGGGCAGGCTCTCAGCCCCTCCGCAGGCAGGAGAAGCTGTATGTATGGACGGTTGAGTGTAGAGCCAGTGTTCTCTCCTACCACACTGCCTCCATTTGGGGGTCTTTCTGAGAGGTCATACAGTTCTAGGGCCCCCTGTGGGTCTGCAGAGGCTGTGTAACAGCTCAGGGACAACCTGAGTCAGGTTTTGCTTCCCTCTCTCTGCAGTTACTAGTAGATGTGCTTTTAGATGTGCCTGACAGCCTCCCAGTGCTCATCTGACTTTTTTTCTGTTTCCCACAGAACCCGCCTGCAACTCCAATTCAGAGCAATTCTACAGCCAGGAATCACTCAAGAAGAAAAAGACACATAATGATTTTACCAACACATTGTTGATATTAGTGCAAAATGGAAATAGCAGGAAGTATTGGAAACTCCTTGTGTGTGCCCCTCCTCTCTAGAGATGTCAATCTTTTATAAGCACATGCTTAAAGATGTGGATTTTACTGAGTGAAAACGTCAGTTACAATGTACAAAGTTTCCTCGGACCATATTAAAATGATTAATATATCAACATATATTGAAATGTATGGATACTAAGAGCCCTTAAGAAGGACTCACCCAACTCTTTCATGTGCTTAAACTGGTGTTGGAATCATGTGGTTTAGCATTTTCAAGAAATTTTTGCTCATATTGGTTGTCTAATTTTTATATGCTGACAACAAATCACTTTTGTAACAAGACAATGAAAATAATTATTTTAACTTGGAAGAAAATTGCCTTCTTATATTCTAAGATGAACAGCTGGTGAAAACTCCCAGCATGAGGGTGGAAACCTCCGTCACATGCACAGCCAATCCTCTTGGATTCGAGACCTCAAAGGAAACATTTTGTGATTTCATATGAAAGTATCTGTATTTACAAAACTCAGGATGCATGGTCTTCTAAAGGATATACATGCTGGTTGGCACATCTGTCTTTGAGATGATCTCAGAAAGCCAGTTTGGTTGCCAAAATGCCTAAATTTATAAAACACTTAACTATTATCTGGTAACAGTCAGCTGCGTATTTCAAATGGGGACATTACAAAACCCAATTTCACCAGTCACCACGAACACAGATATTTCCTTTTTTTTTTCCTTATTTCGGTATAAGATTTCTCTGTGTAGCCCTGGCTTGCCCTTGCCCAGAGAAGTTACTCTATAGACCAGGCTGGCCTGGAACTCAGAGCTCTTCCTGCTTCTGGCTCCCAAGTACTGGGATCAAAGGCATGCGCTACTACCACCTACTTAGAAATGTTCAAATATATTTTTGGGGGGGGGGAGATAGACATTTTTATTCGTACCATAGCCAACATTTGATCTTGAGATGCTCGCATTGTGTTGGCACTTTTAACAGTATCTTTACATCGGTGATTCCCAAACATCACTTGTCTAGAGGAATTTTTCATGACTGCATGCATGTACCATCTATAACATTACTTACACATTGCTTTTCCTTAAATAGATCCTCCATAGACATACGAAAACATCCCTAACCCAGTTCTAAGTAATAATCTTCAACATAAAACTGGCTTAAATTACAAGTCATAATTTTTAGGTACACATTAAAATAAGTACATATCTATCAAAATAGAAAATGTTTGTCCGTGAGCCTCTGGAAACTCATCTCTTGAATTTGTACTGAACGTTGGGAACACACTGCGCTGGGTTGTCAGCATCTGAAGGGACAGGCATTTTTGGGCACTTCTGCAGTTCCACTGAGCTGGATGGAAAGGAAAAAAAGAGCTTGAAAACATTTAGCCTCCTCTGCTCTCAGCACAGGCAAATCCTGACCTCTGCCAAAGATTTATTTGTAAGTCAGTCTTGTGGAGCAGGAACATATAATATGTTAAATGGGTTTTTTATGAGCTGGTGGGAGAAGGTGACCAACACATAGAAAGTAAACTTTTATGGGCCTTCTCCAAGGAAGCTAGATGCCACCACAGGCATGATTTCTGTATTTATTTTGGCCAAGGACGATCCATCCGTGCCTGACACCTGTGAGTTTAGTGCAGGATATTTCTTAAATTTAGTTGTATAAAATCCATTTAAAACTTTTTCTTTAATGATCCTGGAAATTACAGAAAGAAAATGGTTCTCATTTGAAACTAAAAAGGAATTCAGAAGCCACACTGGGACACGGGCCAGGAAGTGAGAGAAGACACCTAGGGAGCTGTCGAGAGTATATTAGATCTCTGTTGGAGGAATCATCTCCCCTACCTTAACAAAAATAGATTATAGCATTTAGCATGCATATCCACACTGTCACATGCAATCAGAGGGGTGAATTGTGTGGCTGTCTTCCCGTGGATTCACATTCTTTTGTGAAAAATCTATCATTAAAATTGACCTAAAATGCTTCATTTGGGACACTTTCATTTTCTGAGCTGATTTTGACTGCCTTTCCTGCTTACTAGAACCTAAAGCATACAATGAAGAAGTTTAGTTTACCACCATTTTCAAAGAATTTTCATTGTGGTACAAAGCGCCACCCCAACACACTTAGCGGTTTACTCTGGGAAAGTAAGGCACAAGGATTCACATCAGCGTGTCATATACAGCTGGTCTTAGGAACTTTCAAAGATGAGTCAAGTCAGTTAAAAAATATTCATAGTTTGCCTATACACTGGGTGTTTATGTGTGGACATAGGACATGGGACTGGTCGCAACTGGATTCGCTAACAGGGCACTTGTAAGTTACTATACTTCCAGGCAGATATACGGATTCATGATCATTACTGTTGAGCTGTTCAATAGGCCACTCTGCATGTCTGACAGTCACTTAGTAATTCATTTTCTTTTTCTATTGCTCATCTGCTTAAAGTTTTAAACTCCAGTGGCAATGAGCTTGTGTTCCAGGGTACCCCCTCCCTGTGAATCAGGGTTGCCCTGTGGCCTGCTTTAGTCACTAGGATGGGGAAGAAGTGATGATACAGATCTGCTCTTTATCTGTATCTTCAGAAGGCCTGGCATCTTTTATTCTGTGCCTGAAAAGCCCATTACTGTCTAAGAGATCCTGCAACCTTCAGATTGGTATGCTGGGAGGGGCCTACGCCAGTTGTGCAGAGCTCTTGTGGACAAAGACAGAAGTCCCCAGGCAGCAGATCCAGGTATTCACAGTTGCTAGCCAGCACTAACTCTGGCATGGGAGTGGGGTCATTTTAGAAGTGGATCCTATTGCTTCACTCAAGCCTCCTCTTTATCGGGTGCCACATGGAAGCCCATAAAAGAGTGTATTGGATTGCTAGTGTGCCAAAACAAAGAGGCACAAAGTAAGGAGACTCGTATTTATTCTCTCGTCTAGAGGCTAGATGTCTGAAATCAAGGTCTTGTGTGTCAGTGCCAGAATTCAGCAGAAGACCCGCCTTGCCTCTTCTAATTTCTTGTAGCCCCAGCTACTCCCTTGGCTTGAGATAGCAAGCTCCAATCTTTGTCTCCATCTTTACATGGCTCTTTTCCCTCAAGCTGTGGCCCAAATTTCTTTCTACAAAGATGCTGGTCATTGGACTAGGGCCCACCATAATGACTTCATCAGAACATTATTACATCTACAAAGACCTTATTTCCAAATAAAGTCACACTTACCAATCCCGAGAGTTAGGATTTCAACATTTCCCTTTTGGGGGTTGGTGGGAGGGTAGAGGAGATACAATTCAATCTGTAACAAACCGTCCACATTGAGCCCTGCTGCAATTGAAGAGCTGTGCATTAATAAATAGCCTAATGTTTTTAGACACCGAGTTTTGGGTTACTGTGTTGTACAACAGTAAGAAACAGGACACTAACTTGGAGCCCTTTAATGCTCTTCTTCTACAGAGAAGCACCTCACTCCCGAATCGCATGCCCTTCTCTCATCCTCCCTTTCTCTCCTGTGTATAGATCACTGTCATTTCTAGCTGTAATTGTACCAATCCCAAGAGGATTGCATAGGAGCTCAAGTTGTTTCTTATGGTCCCAGTATAACTATTCTCTGTAATTTCTAGGTCCAGCTTTCTGTATTCTTAGGTGCCAGTTTTTTCTTTCTTTCTCTCTCTTTAAGACCTCTGTGGGATGGCTGACCCTGTAATACAGAGGTTCTCACCAAATGGGTCACAACCCTTTCATAGGGGTCACCCAAGACCATCAGAAAATGCATATATGCATATTATAATTTATAACAGTAGCAAAATTACAGTTATGAAGTAGCAACAAAAATAATTTTATGGCTGAGGGTCACCACAACATGAGGATCTGTATTAAAGGGGTGAGGCATTAGGAAGGTTGAGAACTCTATAGCTTCTGGGAGCCCCCTTTCTCTACTGTTTATAGCGCCTCTGTCTGAACAGAGTTTGACACTGGACATGGCTCTGTTCCACAGACCTAATTCTCTGGTAAGTGAGGGATTTTGCTTTCTCACTGGAATGCGCTGTGGATTGAGTGTGACCTTGGCTCCTTCATAAAGAGAGAAGATTTGGGTCTTGAAACTGTACCCGGCATCATTTTCAACGAATGCTTTTTACTTATGGCCAAGATGGGAGAGGGGAGTAAAAATATGTGAGGATTCTACTGAAGTCAATTTCCTATTCTTCTATTCCAGTCTTTATTAGTTCTGCTTTTGTGTTGTGTGACCAAAAATATTTTCAGGAGCAACTTAAAATGGAGACGATTCATCTTGACTCCTGGTTTCCAGGTGTTGGTCTATCATGGCAGAGAAAATGTGGCAGAATGGAGCAGTTTATGATAGAGAGGAAACGGGGAGCTCAGTAAGATAGGATCAGGAATAGTATGTCCCCAAGCATTCCCCCCTCAGTGGCCTACTGATTTCAGCAAGGGCCTACCTCCTAAAGTGTCCACAGGCTTGCAAAACAGCATCACCAGTTGTATGCGTGTGTGGTGGTGGTGGGGAAAGTCCCACTGGAATCATGAGCCTGGAAAGACATTTTACATTTGTGTGAGAATTTTCTACCCAGGGTAAGGGGTGAGTGATAAGGCGATATCTACTTTCCAACCACCTAATGTGCCAAATAACAAACCCAAGTTGACCCTAGAAATGTTTGTTAGACTTAAAAACAGAGCACAGCGGAGAAGTTAGTTACTACGAATATGGGTGACCCTAGAATAGCTGCATTGAAAAGTCTGCCAGCATGGAGGGCAGCATCCTTACAACTGTGGATGCGGCTCCCTTGCCCAGTCTTCTCTCTCCTATATACTCAGCCCCTCGCTGGAGCCACCAGGCTATGAGAAATTTGGGTAGAATTGCATCCAACTGGTTATGAGAAGCACTGGATGCTCAGATGAAGGTCCAGTGACCTGCCTGGTTTTCCTTCCTATGAGAGAACATCAAAAATTAACAAGTCCAGCTTTTGATCTCTTGCAATCTTCTGAAACATCTGGTCCTATGATGGTGGCAGTTGTTTTGTTCAGGGGCTACTGCTGTACAATATTCAAACCCTAAAAAAACTCATCTTTCTCATCCTCTCATGCATCCACATCATGGCATGGATCTTTGCTAATTCTGAGTGTTATGCCTTCCCACATTTCCATATTCCCAAATCACTTTTTCTCTAAAGATCTTTGCCAATAAATGTCATCTTTTTATCTCTCTCTATTCTTCAACTTTTCCCAGCTCCCTTCCCCTTGCACGGTTTCCTTGCTTGAACTCCAATATACACACAAGTACACATGGATAGGCTCTGGGGCCCCTACAACTCATCTTTTTCAGCTTAAATACATTAACAGTTGCTGGTAGAAAAGAGCTGTTAGATGATCAGGCACCTTTAGTGTACATTATAAAAGGGTCTGTGTTTCCAGAGTTTCAGTGAGTTCCCTCATGCAGATAAATAATGTGTTAGAATTTGCAGCACTTGATCAATGCACCTGAGAAAGAACAAAAGTATCAGCTTTCAAAAATTGTATTTATTCATTCAACTTATAAGAAATATGACTCTCTTCAATTGTGTGTATATTATCGTATATGTCAATGTTTGAAGTTGGAGGATGCTGTCATCAAGTAATTCTGAGACAGGGATGCTTGAGGTGTTTAATTTTTATACAAAGTCTCTAGCCCAGCCTTGACCTCCTCAAGTAGACAAGAATGACTTTGAATTTTTTAATCCTGTGCTGGGATTACAGGCATTGGCTGCCATACTAGACTTCTGCAGTGCTGGGGATATAATCCAGGCCTCCTGAATGACAGAGAAGCTCTCTACATCATGTTGTGTGCTGCATTGTTAACAATTGAGATTGAGTTTGTTAATTTCTATAGCAGAAATATATTGCTCTAGAACTCTGAATAGGCTCACATTTCTGCCCAAAGGGTTGCTGTCATAATTTTGTTTCCTAAAAACCTAAGTCAAGGCCTTTGTGCAAATCTTTAATTCAAAAAGTTCTCTTAAGCTGTCCTAGAAAGAGAGCAGAGTCTGGGATTTCTTGAGGAGTTCACTGATAGCCACCATTCCCCACACACAGAAGTCTCTTTTGTGTTTTGAAGAGGTGAGGGGGAAAATGGACAGTAGAAAACCTTCAGTCATAACTCTAATTAGTTCTCAAGCTTTCCGAAAAGGCTTTGAAATAATTAAGAAACATAACACATGATTTAATGCAAATGCTCACGGTGGGCTTTCTAAGGTAAGATGGGGAAATGAAGTAATATCATCGGACATTTCTGCCTCTGGGCTATTTCCAGATGCAAAAGTCAATGACACAGCCACCTCTAGACAATAGTATGCCAATCAGTGCTGGGCAGGAATGTCCATATAACCCTTAGTTAATTTGGCACTCTACTTGTAACTATTTACATAAGAGAAATTTGCCTGTAGTAAGAAAAAAAAACCATGTGTCCCTGAGTCAAGCCATGCTTCTACCAAAATAAGGATGAATGGATCTCAAGATTCCAGTTTAAGAGCAGGACGTCTTATTGTCCAGCACTGTACCAACTAGCTGACTTCTCAAAGTACCATGTGCTTGCACATGACTTTGTGTGACAAAGCTTCTGCTAAGAGATGTTAGTTGGAGACCTAATGAACAGTAGTGAGATGCTTTAGAATATAAGACAGTTGAATTGCTGGGGGGGGGGGGATTCTGCATCTCATCCATAATTCAGCTCTTCATGCAACAATGTCCACTGGACTTCTTGTAGCTCCTGGGAGTTCCAGCTTGAGAAAAGCAGTAGTTTCACTCCTTGGAGCACACACACACACACACACACACACACACACACAGACACACACATACACACACACACACATATATACACACACAGACACACACACATACAAACATATACACAAACACATACATACACACACATACACACATACACACACACACACATACACACACATATACACACATATACACACACAGACACACACATACACACACATATACACACACATACACAAACACATACATACACACACACACACATACACACACATATACACACACAGACACACACATACACACATATACACAAACACATACATACACACACATACACACATACACACACATATGCACACACAGACATACACTCACACATACACACACATACATAATACATATTCACACATATACATACATAATACACACACATACACAGACACACACATGTACCTACACACATACACACACACACACACACACACACACACACACACACGATTATGAATAAAATCACAAAGAAAACAAATGAATGTAATTATGTTTCGGGGACAATGTTTTAATAGCAAAGATAAGTTGGTAGGAAATGAGGTGTATTTTTGTCTAGAGTCAAGAGATTTGTCAAATATATGTGGCCTTTGAGGAGAGCCCTGAAGACTTACTAATTTTAAGTGTGTGTGTGTGTGTGTGTGTGTGTGTGTGTGTGTGTGTGTGTGTGTGTGTGAGAGAGAGAGAGAGAGAGAGAGAGAGAGAGAGAATATGTTCCTCTCCAACCTTTTGAGAAGAGCTGTGTATGCAGCAGGAGCATGTGTGTGTGGTGTGCCTGAGCATGCTTGAAGAGTAGTTCATAGTGGCTGCAGGGAATCCAATAACCCTGAGTGAGAAGGTAGCATGGTAGGGGTGAGAATTTACAGAACAATCATTCTTAACCTTTGTTGAACATTAAAAACAGCTTAAGGCTTTAAAAATACTCTGAAGTCCCGACTAGATCATTCCAGATCAGATACTCTGTTGACCCAGGGACCTACAGCTATCAGCTCCATCTAAGTGATTCCAGTTTGGGCCTTGGTCTGGAACCAGCAAGAAGGAGCCTATAGGTTAGTGGCAAGAGCAGCAATGGTTATTGGTATGTGCCAATGTGGCAAGGTCATAGTGTCTAGATATACAAGCAGATATTATTCTTAACTTTTTAATGAAATGAACGTTGATATCTATGGACTCTGAATAAAGCAAATGGCTTTCCTTACTGTAATTTCTCTAGTCAGCTGTGGGCTTGAAAGGAAGGAGACTAACTTCCCCCAGAGAAAGAGAAGTCTTCTGTCTAATGCCTTGAACTCTTGAACTACACCATGTGTTATTTCCTAGGTCTCTAGCTCTACAACTCACCCTATCCAGTTTAGACTTGTCAGATTTCTACATTACAGGGACATTTGTTTTTAAAGAAATTTTATAAAAGGATATATGCTTTGCCCATTTTTTTTTAGACACTTGATATATGTAGGAGGGTCACACACAGAAGCAAGTTGACTGGGTTTAAGCCTTTATTTAAATCAATCTCTGGTTTCTGTGCTGAACTTTGATCACAGAAAGGTTAAGGGTCAAAGCAGAAAACCATTTGAGGAGACAGCTTAATACCTCAGGCATGGGTTAACAGAGCCAACATCCAGCTAGCAGCAGGGAGGCCCAGAGAAGTTACAGACTTGTCTTTCCAGGTAGAGCCACCTGAATTTGCTGTTGGAGACAGAGATTTCAGCTTCATTAAATCAGATGTGAAGCTGGTGATTTATTTCCTTCAGGGCAGGAGCAAGTGTTAACAGACACAGGCACAAAACGAAAAGCTTGATCCCTGGAGAGTTCTGGCCCCAACCAAACAATTCAGACACTTCCAAACATGCTGGCATAGTCAAAAACCAAAACACACTTTGATAGAAAATTTATTTCCAAACTATATGTATCTTAAGTGTAATTGAATCCAGCTGCTTCTTCTTCTTTGCCTCTCCCTTCCCTCCCTTTGATGAGGCACTGACAGAGGCATGTCAAGTGCAGAGCTCCCCCAGCGGGACAAAACGTTTCGTTATTTGCAAGGACTCTGACCTCAGGAGGGCTGAGTTTTCATCTGTAAATCATCACGTAGACATCCAAGGGCTGCTGTGTTTGGCAGGGACCTGCTGCCCAATCGCATCAAGGCCAATGTCTGGCGTGCACAAGGAAACCGAAGAGCAAGGTGAAGGATGCAGCCCCATGCCGACCCTCAGCTGCCTGTCTTTTAGCCTCCTGCATGCAGCTTTAGGAAATACCTGCTGCCCTTCGCCTCAGGGCCCTATCTGGCTATCATTTGCTCCACAACCTGATCCACTGGGCTCAAGCCCTCAGTGTTTCCAATGGGCTTTGCAAATAGTGAGACGGTTTGTGTTTTCTGGAAACATATTCCAGAGCTATCTCTCTCTTCCCTTTTTACTGGTCTCTTGGAACATGCTGTAGTGAATGTTTACAACCCCTCCCCAATCCATTTGTTCAAATCTTCACTATCCCAAGGTGATGGTGCTAGGAGGTGGGACCTTTGGACGCAATGACATTATAGTGATGGACCAGGGAAGGGATAGGACTGGCATCCTTATAAAAGAGAATTCTCGGGCATTATTAACAGATTACCAAGAGAACTCGCAAGCTTCCTGCAATGAGGTCAGAGAAGCAAGCTGTCTAAGGGGGAGACAGGTTCTCACCAGACATCCATTTGGTGGCTCCTAGATCTAGCTTTATCTAGCTCCCAGAGTTATGGAAGGTGCCTCCCTATGGTTATTCTAGAAGGTACCAAACCTACAGCGTTCTGTCTTGCAGGCCAGACTAGCATAGCTACTGCCAAATCCTATTTTATCTACTAGCTAGGATATTTGTAAGCATCTTGTTATTCTAGTTTCACTCTCTAGGCTCCAAACACTGTGATGTAAAGACAGATCCACAGCTGCCCGAATTCCCCTGATATGTCTAAAAGTTAATATAGGATCTTATTCTGTTAACATGTATCTTTAAATTGTTGTGTTTCAGGCTCTGAGTGTTTGATTTTTCAGTAAAGGCTGTTGAAATTCAAAGGTATACAAATATCCTTGCCATCACATTCCTAAAAAATAGATACTTTCTCCAAACTTTTGATAAAAGAGGCCATTCTATCCCTCGTCCTCCAAGCTAGCAACACTGTTTCTCCACACCTTTAATTCAGCAGGTTAGGCCTTTCAAATGGTCCTCTACTGATTTCTTCTCCATTACTTCTGGTACTGACAAGGTATTTTCCATGTGTGAATTGCTAAAGCAGCAATTTCATTCTTCCTTCTGACCCAGAGGGAAGTATTAGAAACCTACACATACCCAGTCTGCGGTTGTTCACTTTCATACTGTAATTATACAACTTGTTTACTTTCCATATGTACAGACATAATGTATATACACACACTCACATCTACATGTGTATGTATATATGTAAGCAAGTGTGCTGGATATATCGATTTAACACAAGCTAAATCATCTAAGAGGAGGGAATCTCTATTAAGAAAATGCTTCCATAAGATGGGCTGTCAGTAAGCCTATAGGGTATTTTCTCACTTAATGATTGATGGGAGAGGGCTTAGCTCATTGTGAGTGGGACCATCCCGGCTGGTGGTTCTGGATTCTATAAGGAAGCAGGCTGAGCAAGCGATGAGGAGCAAGCCAGTACACAGAACTCCCTCATGGCCTTTGCATCAGCTCCTGACTCCAGGTTCCAGCCCTAGGTGAGTTTCTACCCTCACTATTTTTGATCGTGAACCAGGAGTAAGACAAACCCCTTTCCCCCCAACTTGCTTTTGGTCATGGTGTTCCATCACAGGAAGAGTAACTCTAACTAAGGCAGCATGTGTGAATGTGTGATTTTAAACACAGGCATTACATAATACAGTCTCTCCCTCCCTCCTGTGGGGATATAATAAAACATTTGGAGATATCAGAGGGATCTGCCCATAGTCAGTCTAGGAAGATCAGACAGTGGTAACTCACACCTTTAATCCCAGCACAGGGAGTAACCCCGGGAGTGGTGACCTGAACCCTTAATCCAAACTGATTTCGAGGTCATTTTAGTTTATAGAAGGAGTTCCAGGCTCCCAGGCAGGCAGTGGTGGGGCCACGCCTTAACTGAGGAAAGAGAGTATTTAAGGCAGGCATAGAAAGACAGGTCAGAAGAAGCCAGGAGGAGCCAGGCTGAGGAAGCTGGAAGACAGCTGGGTGAGATCTGACTGTGGGGTTTACTCTCTCTAATATCTCCGACTTTCCCAGAGATCTGGCCCCGAGTTTCCTTTATTTGTGCAACTCCCACAGAATTAGACTTATGGCCAGCCCTTATATTCACGGGCTGCAAAGAAAGTCACTTTGGATGAGAGTACACAGGGACCATAAGTCAGCAGGCCTGTGATTTACCACTTAGATCCACATCCTGGATTTTGTTTATGATGTTGCTGGACTGGAGTTTTCTAAATGCATGGTTGGAATGAAGAACAAACTAGAAGCAATTATTAACTCCTGGAAAACAAAGTTATATAAAGTCTGTTCACTGGAGAACAGTATTTGACATTTAACATAATAAATACACTAAATATGTATTTCACAAAAATGAGATATTATTGTCTTGGGAGAATGGTCACATGGACAAGGGGGAAGGGTATTAAGTAATAGTGAGCCAATGAGTAAGAAATTTAAAAGTTAGACAAAAAGAAAAACTATGTAATTCATAACTTTAGATTAAATTAACAATAATAGTTAACATTGAAGCCCTTTGATGGAACTGCTTTTTTGAACTGGAAAGGCCAACAGTAAACTTGAGGGAAGTTGTGGGTTTTTTCCCTTTTCTATAAGCCTTTAACACTATTAGACTATTAGACATTTTAAGTTATTAAAACAACATATAATCTTTTGTTTAAAATAAGCCCCAAGCATAAAAGATCATAAGTGAATTACAAATCATCCAAGTCCAAATCAAGCAGACATGGGATGCAACTTGAAAGCAGAGTTCAAGGCAAAACACACAAAGATCTCTCTACATAAAACGTGCATTCCACAAGAAAAACATAAAGCCATGAGCATTTGTATCATCAAATACCGTTCAATAGATAAATCAAAAACTACTACAAGGTTGTAGGAATAGCTGCCAGAATAAAGCAAAACCTGAAACATTACATGTCCCTCCCAGTCACTTTTAAATAGTAGGAGTGAGATATACAGAAATTAGAAGTAATGCAACCATTTAGAATAGAGTTACTAGTTGACCTCTCTAAGAGGCAGAAATTATAGGGTCCAGGGATTTGTTCTCTAAATAGGAAAACTAAAGCACTGTAATATCAGAATTAAATAACCCCCGTCAATTGGACATGTTAGTGAATTATCCTAAATGTCTTTTGAAAGTCACTGAATCACTAACTCTTTTAACACAATTGGATTTCAGAAGTCACAGTAATATAAACACCATAGATTAAGGCTATCAGGAAGCTTAAGGTAAAATACACAATAGGAATGATCTTAGTTTACAAATTGATATGAAAAAAAAATGATTAGGCAAAAATCTAAAACCAACAAACAAATAATTCATTATACAAAACCAAAAATGGAGATTGGAAAATAGAACTGTAACAAAAAAAATGCAGCAGTAGAAATTAATAGTTTAGAATTTGCAAGTAAGAGTTGGAGAGATGGCTCAGTGGTTAAGAGTCCTGGTTGCTTTTCTAGAGGACTCAGGTTCAATTCCCAACACTCATATGGCAGCTTCCAACTGC
Organism: Phyllotis vaccarum; assembly: GCA_033318265.1. Classification (NCBI taxonomy): domain Eukaryota; kingdom Metazoa; phylum Chordata; class Mammalia; order Rodentia; family Cricetidae; genus Phyllotis; species Phyllotis vaccarum. The sequence continues at coordinate 16,315,371 of JARWLC010000003.1, forward strand.
CTGGGACTCCAGTTCTAGGGGATCCAACCCTCTCCCACAGACATACAGGCAGGCAAAACACCAATGCACATAAATAAATAAATCATTAAAAATATTTTGCAAACAATTGAACAATAAAATACTAAAGAACTTAGCTTGAAGAAAAAGTAAAAATAAGGACCTTCAAAAACCTTAGGTGCTGCAAGATATGGAAAGCACTACAAATTATACATTAAAGTGTTTAGTGACATAGGAAATCTGAAATAAGTATCTAGCCCAGGAGTAAGTTGAAGTAGACACCGACAGCTCTGTGAGTACTCATTCTAGATTTCCTTCTAAGGGAGTCCAGGTGTTTCCAATGGACAGACAGCCACCTCAATGTGAAGGATACTACCCTCCATATCAATTTTCCATGTGTTTGAAGAACGTTTAATCTCTCTGAAACTCACTTCTTTAATTATTAAAAGCACAGAAATAACAAGATGCTTGACTGTAAAAGTAAAAGGACCAGGGATACATGTAAAGTACTAGAGTCAATAGGCACCTATGGTCAAGGTCAGTTAACAATCAGTGTATAAACATCTCATCACTGTTACAACAAGATAATTATGGTTTGACAAATACAACAGGAAAGAGATTCCATCACATGAGTAGCCTCAAGAAAGCACAATAAAAATGGTATGAGATGCACCATTTCCCAAGAAACTCAAAAGAACGCCTACGTAAACAGAGACAGGCTTGGGATCCGGGGATGGTTGACATAATTATGATTATGGAAAATATGATGCTGTGGGCAGCGTGGTACTTAATTTATAATTTTCTGTGGAGTTTCCTTTTTTTTTTTGCAACCTGAGTAAATTCTGCTTAAGTTTTGATCAAGGTATTTTCTGTACATGGGGTACTTTATTCTCAAGTGATTCTCTAGTTTTGGTGGGATTTCCTATGGAACATGAATGATCAGATTCACTTTTCTATGCTCAGTGTGCATTATTAGTAGTTCTGCTTCTATATTTTGGAGAGATCTCTTGTCTTGCCTAGTGGTGAGTCACATAAATTAAATACATGAGGTCTTGGGGACTAAGGATTAGGTCACCAAGGAGGCACGAGGGACCTCCCAAGAGGCCAGAGCAAACAAGCATCTTCACAATGAGTCTGGCACTTGGGCAAGGAGAAGAGGACATGCAATTAGACATAACATGTCTCCAAGAAAGCCTAGGGTGCATCTCCCTTCTCAGGGATCTGGGTTTCTAAAATCACCCATGATGTCAGCCATTGCTAGACTGCAGCTGCCTCCCAGAACTCTTTCCCAGCTGCTGTCTATCAGCCAGCAGTGATGGGAAAGATTCCCCCTCCTGGAATTCGGTCCAAAAACAGGGTCAACAATGTGAATCACAACAGCGAGGATCTTAGAATTTTGAATATGTTCCTTACTGGCCAGAGCAATCCATACCGCCAGTTCAAAAGCTAAAAAGAATTTCTCTCTCTCTGCCTCTATCTGTTCATGCATCTCTCTGAGCTCTCCTCTGGATTTCTTTATATTTTGTTTTAGGGGTTAGCTATTAACTGATAACCATGCTGCTGAGTGAGGTCCCTTGCACTCCTTACAAGGCCTTCAGCAGACCTCTCCCCCTCATCACACAAGGACACATTTTAAGAACCTTCCCTGGTCATGGCTGGCAACTCTAAGATGGCTTTTTCAAAGGGGTGGTTGAGAATTTTGATTTGATCCTGATTTGCAGACACTACCAAAGGAAAGTGTTGAAAGCAAGGACTGCGTGTAAGAACCATGATAAAGGGAGGGACTGGTCACTGGAGTTCATGAAATACAGAGACTCGGTGACTGAACTGGATGTCTCTCTCATATGGTGCTTTATTGGTGGCTGGAAAACAAGCAAATAAACAAACCCCAGGAAACCTTCAGATTCTATCCACATCCCACTCACCTACACTCTACAGAGGAACACAGAGCCCCACTCTGCCCAGAAGTGTAGATTCTTTTCATCTATATGAGACATTCCAATCAGACATTCATGGCAGATACTGGAAGTTGAAACTAGAAGAGGAAAGGAGAGTAAACTTGTCAGAGCAGTAAGGGAATCCCGAACTGATCTTAAATCTCAACAAGAAACCTTTTAACCACCAACCTAGGTCCCCAAATGTCAGGGTTTGACCACTCTGTACTCTTTCCTATGGAGGGCTATAGACAGAGAAATATCTTCAAGGTTCCGTCACCTTTCTCCTCTCTGTGTTATACAACTCAGGCTTGATGGTGGAGTGGTCTCTACCAATAAGTGGTTCAAGGACAGCCCCTTCTACATTAATATGCCTAAGTCCATCTAAGCATAGTATTTGAATATACCCTGTACCCATGCTCCTGGAGACCTTAAACCATCCCTAGACTACTTGAAATACCTAATAATAGTCAAATGCTATGCCACAGTTATTGTACTTGAGGGGTTAGGAAATAACAGGAACAAAAGGTGAACAGTATAGACACAATCTTAGTTACTAAATATTTACAGTCCACTATTAAACTAACCTGGGGATATAGGACCTCTAATACTTTTTGTTGAATGGTCTCATCCTGAGTATCTAGCTGCCTTAAATTCAAGAGCAAGAGGCCTATTATCCAGTAGATAATCTTCTCTGTATTTATATCACATAGAGCATGAGGCAGTGATATTACACCATGGGAGGGAATTTTCCCAGCCTCTAATAAAGCTATAGCTTCTGTCCAATCTTTCTCAGGGTGTAAGAGCCTTTGGGTGGTTTTAAACTTTCCTCCTGTCTATTTCACCTTTGTTCACCACTAGTGACTAACCTAACACCCCCCAAAGATGTTTTTAGCCTCTGTGGACTTTACTACTCTCCTAACCCTTGTGTCATATTGTTTTCCATAACTTGAGATTCTTAGGGTCCTGGAGAAGTTTCACCAAAGAGCACCGTCCACATATGCAATCAGCAAGAGCTTTTATTACTTGAGAGTAAGAATACAAGCATGCTGGGGCCACACAGCTAACACAAAGGCAAAATGGCAATCTCAAGAGAGGAGGCTCACAGGTTCCTTTTAAACATAGCTAAAGGGAGTTTCAGGGACAGTTGGGTCATTCCAACTATGATTGGCTTATGTGACTGGCAATCACATTAGTACATTTTAACTGGCTAGGGCTAGCAGGGGCTGGTTAAGACTACAGTTTTTCCATTGGGGGGGGGGCAAGTCTAGACAAGTCCTAGGCTCTGTCCTTCTTTGGTTATTATCTTGAGCTACTGTGGAGGCTAGCTCAGGCCTTGTCTGCTGCCAAGGGCATTGTAGATTGATTTCCCATTGTTCAGGGTTCTTTGAGAAACTGTTTTCTTAGTCTTGTAAAACTAAAACTGAGGCCTGATCTCTGACAGAATATGAAGCAGTTTGTTATGACATCTGCTTGACCCTCTCAGAGATGGATTTATTTTGCTATTGGATGATTTCTTCACATATTATCAATGGTAGAGTGGTAGGAGATGGTAATTATCAAACTTCCCCCAGGGTGGGATCAGGTCACCATACGTTTAAATTGTTTGAGGTTAAATTGTTTGAGGTAGCTCTTAATGGGTTAAATTGAAGTTCTATTCTATAGTTAGAATTAGCCAGGAGGAAAGTTCTAGAAAGGGAGAGTATTGTGAACAACTACTTGGAAAAAGAAATGCTATGACTTGTTATTGTAGTGATACCACTGGAGTTTTTAACTTGGGGACCTATGAGCTTATTAGGGTTACTTATAAAGAAGCCTAGGTGATTCAAAGGCTTTGCTGAAAGCCCACCCAGCATGGGTGAGAACTCATAAAAGCTGGACCCTGAAGCTATCTGCAGCATTCCCAAGCAGCTAGAAAGGTGGGAACGTCTCCACCCACTGGTCCTTTCTGCTCATATAACCTTAGGGAGGAAGGATTTTTATGCTTCTATCTGCTCTGTTTCAGGGACTTCCTGCAACTTTTAAGCGTTTACTTCTAGAGTCTAAAGAACGTATATCTTTCTAAATCTTGAACTTCACTCCCCAATAGATTCTTTCAGTTTGGAGAATTGTTACAAAGCTCTGATTCAGAAGGCTTTCAGGGGAAAGAGACCATGATGGGGAGGGTCATAGGAAAACAAGCCACCTTCTGAAACTGAGGAAGCTTCTGAAGTTTCAATAGATGCACTGAGTTGTATTGATCTCTCCATTCTCCCTGGAGTCTTGCTACAGAAAGAATAGCTCAGACTCGGGAAAACACTATAATTGAGGTGTTTATGCAGAATCTCAGGGTTCTTTCCAAAATTTTCAAAACAATCTATTTTAGCAAGAATCCAGGTCACTTGTGTACACATTAAAGCTTAACAAGCTGTGTTAATCATGCAAGTTGTGAAGATTCTGTATCTCTGTAAGTCTCAAGCAGGAACAAATGGCTTTGAATCACAGATAGCAACTGAACTTTCTTTTTCCAGCATCGTTCCTAAAGGCAGTAGATCAGAAGACAGGAAGATCTCAAGCTTCAGTGAGAACAAGAGCAGCCTTAAAGGCCTGAGTCACAAGCCCCCATCCATGGAAAGACTCTGAGGCTCACTGTTCATTGTGAGGAGTGCTTGGCTTGAAGGATTACTTATCATCACCAAGAAGAGGATTCTGGACAAAATAGCAAGTTTGAAATATGAATATTTCCCACATCAAAAGCATTTGGATTTGCTGCATTGGTCTCCAAAGTGCCCCAGTCCTTCTTCAACTGGACATTTATCATAGTTGAAGCAGAAATAATACCATTAGCTTTCCAAGCAGTGATAAAATTAGCAGTATAAACACAGTAAGCAAACGACCTTCATCAGATCCCTGTTGTTACTGACCCAACACCCACTAAGATGATTAGTCAGGGCACATAGGAGCAGGGCAAAGGGAACCCTGGGAACCAGAGTCTCCTTGTTTATTTTTTGGGAGTCTTTAGGCACAGGCTGGTTCCTAAAATGCCCGCAGACGATTAAGCTCTGTATATTCGGTTCTGTGCCAAGCTCTGTCATGGTAATTTTTCTCCAGGAGGGAAAGTTCCTTCCAACTTATTACAGTGTTTTTAATTTTTGTTTTTTATTTATTTCTTTTTCTGCTGTTGAAGCTCTGGCTCCTGAGAAGGGAGCACTCTCCCTGGAACTCCAGAGAGGCGCCTATGGCGTGGGAGAGTGCCCACCTCCACAGCACAGCTTCTGGCCTTTCCTAGGATGGGCTTTGTGTTGGACAGCATGCTGGCCTGAGACAGATAGTGGCATAAGCCTCACTTTTCTCCCATGCCTCTGGACTGGCCAAGTCCGAAGTAAGTGGCCCTTCTGCTTGTCTGGGGTATAAGCTTAAGCCCTGTGCTGTGCTCGCCTCTCTGGGATCTTAATTTTTTTTGGAGCAGAGGTACCAATGTATATTTCTTGTTTTTGTTTTTTTTTTTTCCTAGAAAAATAATCAAGGATTCAAGGCAGACAGTATGGTGTGTGCTGTCTCAATTTTCCCACTGCAGGAAAGGTAGTACTTCCTCAGTTCTCTGTTCAGTATTTGGCTCCAGGAAAACAGTCTTAATCAATGGTAGCCTGTAGACACTAGGGGCCCTAGTAACAACTGAGTAGATGTTAAACTGTAAGTTGATATACAGAAGTGTACAGTCAGTTCATGTTCACATGTGAATGTGTATGTATATATGTGCACCCATGTGAACATAGGTGTATACTCATGCATAGACAAGATGCATGCATGTGTGCTCCTGTGTCCATAGACATATGTTTATGTATGATGAATGTATCATTTTTATGTATTATGTACATGTAAATTTGTGGATATATGTGTGCACATGTGTAATCATATGCATGTATGCACATGTATGTTTCCCTATTACTTTCTCCTCCCGTGTACATCCATGTGTACATGTGCATTTCTCTTCTTTCCCCTCTCTCCCCTCTCTTCCTCTAACTGCCCTTTGACCAACATCTCTCAATTTTCTTCCTATTTATTCCTCTGGCAACCTTGTTGTGTTCTGTATCTCCATGCAGCCATCCTTCAGTATCCATGGGGTTTCATTCCAGGAACTCAGTGGGTACCCAAATCTGACTCTCAAGGTTTTGAGCTTAGAGTCTGAGGGCATAGGAAATTATGTCCCCGAATTCTGATCATCCTCTGTCCAGAGAGGCCATGAAGCCTCACTGGAGATTAGTCCAACCTAGCCCTCTTTATACCACAGCAGATAAAGCAAATGGATGCCTTGCCTTAGACCTCTGGCTCTCTCCCACCTCCTTGTAAGGTATTCCGAGCACCAGACTCTGGTGTTATTAAGAACTTGGACCAAGAAATAAGCCCCCAGGTCAGCTTGCCTCTGCTTTTCACATCTAACTTTGTATGGTTCCCTGGTCTTACCATCCATCAGCCACCAGCCCCAAATCTCAATTGTGCCTTGTGACACCTGCTCTCTTCTAATGTCTATGTCATATCAAGTCACATATGCTATTGGACGTGTGGCTCTTTTACTCTATAGAAATGGTGATTATAGTAATCGTGTCTATGATGACAGAGATTTATGTGAAGTGACATTGGCAAATATGTGGAAAATTCAGGAATCACATTCCAAAGGGAAACTTGCCTCTCTTGCTCCTCAGGCTTATTGGAGTTTCTTCAGGAAACAGATAATAAAACTATAGAAGAGGCGTCTGAGCGAGCTGCCAAGATTTCTTTCCTATAACAAGTTAAGTCAATATATCTGCTAAGAAACAGTGATGCTGCTTGTCTGTTTTCAGACAAGGTCTCACTATGTCTCCCAAGCCAGGCTCAAACACATACAATCCTCCTGCCTCTGCCTTCCAAGGGCTGAGATTACAAACTATCATACCTGATGGTGTTGAAGTTTTTAAAAGTGGTGCAATGGGAGGGATCTTTTCTGGCGCGGTGTACATAACAATCCTCAGTTGGCCTTAGGATGTGTGGTAGGTTCATGTCATCTAAGAAGTCAATCTGCTGGCCCATGAGTCCTTTGAGTAACCTCTGCTAATTAAAGCAGGACAGCTTTGCTGACTCTTCACAGTGCTCTAAACACACATATCGATTGACTTTTTCCAGTTTATAAAGAATTTGACCTAAGGAACATATTCCCAACATGGAGCAAATGGATAAACACACTACAAACCTTCTCAAATTGGAAGGAAAGCCAACTTGGTTTTTTTTTGTTGTTGTTGTTTTTTTTTTTTTTTTTTTTTTTTGGTCTTATCTATTGAGTCCTTCGTATGCCATTGAAGAAAACCAAACACCTACAATGAAGACAATCCCCTGATAAAAAGACCCGAAGGAGTCTACCTCTAGCTGGTGTCAGTGCACTGTTGAACAGCCAGCTGATTCCAACCTTGGTGCACACAAGTGGCTGCAAAACCAGACTGGAATCAGCACATATCCCAAGTTAAGTCCCTGACATTCTGATTTAGCATTATTAGATATAAAAACCAGTGGCATCCCCTAGGAACTCAGCCCAAGCACTTATACCTCTCCATTTCTGTCCCATTTTCTCTTTTATGCCCATTTGTTCATGAAAACCAAAACGAATCTAACAAAACAATTCTCTCTTCTCAAAGTCACATTGCTCATCTCTGGCTTTTGTTTTAGTGTCCAGTATCAGTTGAAACTATCATGCATGGTCTTTTTATACAGTAAATTATATTGGTTGTATCTGAAGTTTACAATGAGATTTTTGGTAGGTATGTTTAGTAAGGTGGTCACATAATGAAGCTAACTTACATATTTAATATCTAATGGAGTTAACATTTTTTGGTGACAAGTACCCATGACCTACTGATTTTCTCAAAACTCTTGACCCAGCAGTGGTTCTCAAACTTCACAGTAGTCTCTGGACTCAGCACTATCTCCCGTTTCTTCCCCCATTCTTGCCTCTGGCAATCTCTGTTTTATTGTGCATTTTTGTAAAGTCATGTCATTCAGTATAGGGTTTCATTCCAGAACTCCTGCAGATACCAAAATCTTCCAGTGCTCAAGTCTTTATATAAAACACCACTTACATATGGCCTATGGACATTCTTCTATAAAGGGCTTTGTTATTTCGTTTGTTTTGAGACAAGGTCTAACCCAGGCAGACCTTGATTTCCCAGTCCTTTTGCCTTCACCTCTCAAATGCAAGGATTATATGTACCACCACTCCAGCCACCTCTGTGCACATTACACCATTTCTATATGACTTATGCCTAGCATAATGTCAACATGATATGCTAATTTGGATGTAATTGGCCCCCATAAACTCATAGGGAGGGATACTATTAGGAGGTGTGGCTTTGTTGAAGTATGACCTTGTTGGAGGTAGTATGTCACTGTGGAAGTGAGCTTTGAGGTCTCACACATGAGCAAGCCACACCCAGTGACTCAGACCACTTCCTGTTGCCTGCAAGTCAAGAGGCAGAACTCTCAGCTCCTGCTCCAGCACCATGTCTGCCTGCCTGCCACCATGCGGCACTAGGATGATAATGGACTGACCCTTGAAAAATGTTAAGCCACCTCAATGAAATGTTTTCCTTTATACAACAGTTCCTGTTGTCAAGGTGTCTCTTCACAGCAATAGAAACCCTAACTAAGACATACAATATACGTAGTTGTACTGTGTATGTCCAATTTTGCTCATGACACTTCAGTAAATGTTTATGTTAATGTTCTTTGGCTGAGCTGAGTCTGAATACACAAACCTGTGAAGATGCTCCCTTCACCATGGAAAGCCAATTGTGCATTTGGACCCTGTTTCTGACTATAAATTCCACATGTAAGCAAGGCCATGTGGCCATCCTTCTGTGTCCAGTTTATTTCACTTCACATAATGACTGGTGTGCCTGTTGTGGCAAATGGCAGGCTTTCCTTTTTAAAGGCTGAGTGATATTTAAGTGTGTGTCTATACCCTGTGTGCTTTACCCAGGTACCTGTCAGTGGACTGCTCCTGTGTTTTTGTGTCTGTGCTTAGAAAAGAAACCTCATGAAGAACGAGAATGCACTTAACCCCAAAACCCCGACAGATTTCTTAACCAATGGCTTGTTCTTATTCTTACACATTTGCCATCACCACATGGCCCAGGTTCCTTTATGAACATACTCACCACTATCTCTCTACCGAGGAATTCAGTATGTTCTGGTTTCTTGGCTACCTGGGCGTCTTTCCTGTGGTTGACCCCATTGTACAGTTTTAAAGATTACATTAACCACCTATCTCTTTTTTGAGTATGAAGCCTTACTGATTCTTAGAAATAATTAATCAGTCCTTCCATAGCCTAATTCCTGGAGACAGCACAGAAACTACCTGCCCAACAGTATCCTTTTCCTATACAAACCCCAACTGCTTCCTCCCTAAAGATCCTACAGTCAGAACCAGCATCCTCTATCTCCATCAACCTAGGACTGGGATGCAGCCAATCAGAGGCAGTATTCCAGAGTCCATAATGATGAGTCAGACTCTCTTTACCTTGCCTTGCACCTCTCTCCATGGAAATCACAATGCAAGCTCTTCTCCATATTTGACTTCTCCGGATGCCTCCCAGTGCATTCTGTGGCTTTCCCATCTGACCCTGCCCACAATGTCTGAACTTTTGTTTCTAGGGATCTATGGGTATAGAATACTTCTTTCTTCTGGGGGTCATTTCTGTCTCATCAGCAAGCATCAAAGGCCAGCAAGCACACAGCAATGCTTTTCCTGGGGTTTCTTTATAGCTGAGTCTCTGCTGGGAGATGTCCTCCATGCTGGGGATATGTCTTCCACCCTCCATTATCCTTCTTGGAAATACCCTCATGGACCCGCTCAAAGGCATGTCTTTTATGTGAGTCCAGATTCAATCAAGTTAACAGTTAAGACTGACTGTATCTGCAGTACTAGTGAAATAACTTTAACATAGATCCTTCCAGGGCTGGAACACAGGAAGAGTAAAGAAGGCCATTATTGGAAGGACTGGAAATATGGATCCATGATTAAAAGTGTTTACTTCTTTTCTAAAGGACCAAAGTTACCCTCTCAGTACTGACATACAGGGTGGCTCATAGACACCTGTAACCCCAGATGACCCCTTCTTTTGGACTTTGAGGATTTCTATACACATGTGCTCATACCTATGTTCATACACATGATTAAAGATAAAACAACGATTCTATTTTAAAAGAAAGGATTACTGAAATTTCTCCCTTCACTGATGGAGCGGCAAGATGACCCAGCTCCCCCTCGTCCTGATGATGATCAGCATTGACTGGTGTTTTATGGCTCTCTGTAGATGGGGACACTAGGTCCTCTTGTGCTCTATTTGGGGTGCTACACTACCAAAAGCTGTCAAATGCTGACTGTCCACTCTAAAGAATTTTCTTTGTTGGAGTTCATTGCTCTTTTAGGCTAAACCCTTTTAGACAGGATTTAACACAGATCTGGGCTGCTTTATCCTTTCTATCATGAGGCAACACAGCCAAAGGTGACGTCTCAAGAATGGCAGTCAGGACCTCCCCAGACAGGGTACCTACCAGCACCTTAATCTTGAACTTGTCAGCCTCCAGAACCAAGAGAAAACAATTCCTGTTGTTTACAGGTTACACAATATTTGTGTCACAGCATTCCCCCACCAGATCACCATGTTCACTTCCGTATGGGGATTGCCACCGCTTCTCAGATCAAGGCCTCCAGTGCCAACAAAAGCCTCTTTCTCCTTCATGTCACCAAGATTTAAGAGTGCTACAGTCCCCCACGTAGGAAATTCACTGAGCCCCTGCAAGGGTTTCATTTCAGCACCTCTCACCAGACTTGGATGCCCTAACTCCCCTTGCTTCCTTGAAGAGCCACTCACTTCAACATGGCAACATCTCCTTCCCTGGAATCCCGCCTCCCTCCTTGTCTCTGGAGCAGAGCTCTGAACATGCTGTCTTGTGCTCTCCTCCAAGCCCTTCCTATGCTCTCCAAGTCTCACAATCAAAGCTTTCTCTTGAAGATCATCTTACCCAGTTTGAAGAGTTAGAGGAAATTGAGAAGAATTCTTTAGTGACTTTCATATAGCTGTTTGTCATGATCTTCGCTTAGATAAGGGCACTACATGTTTTTAAAATTATACAGGCAAGATAGGCATTAAGGATCATGTTTCTTCTCACAGATCTATTGTGACGAAAAAACAGACGATATTTTCAAACACTTAGTTTTCTGGGCCTGTGCAAAATCTCTCTGTTTGGACAAGGCGGTGATCTGTATTAGTGATTCTCAAGCTTGGCAGTACATCAATAAAACCTGAACTTATTTAAAATTCACATGTCGGACTTTCTTCCAGATCCACTAAATCAGTTCTGGCCAGCAGTGGTTTGGTTTTGTTTTGTTTTTTAATTTTTTTTAAAAAAAATTTACATCTTCACCTGTGAGTCTGTTGCACAGCCAGCTCTTCGCAATGGTGGCTAGTCAGAAACAGAAATGGCGGCAGGGCATGAAGGATGGAACCCCTGATGGGGAAGTCCTGCACATGGAGACTTACCAAGCTCAGCCTGCCCTGTGAGCCCACTGGGAGCCAATGTCAGCAACAGCTTGTTTTTATTTATCTGTCACCAGGGCTTTTGTGTCCCTTCCTTAGATTTCTCTGCTCCTCCATAATGACCAGTTAGCTCCGTGCCCAGGTTGGCCAGTCAGTTCTCTGTCTAATCTGTCACCATGGAATGGCTCTGTTTAACAGAGTTGCTTAGAGAGCCTGACTCGACCTTTAACCCCGCAGTGACTGAGCTCCAGTGTTAAGTGCTTGCTAACCAGTTTATCCACATGCTCTTCACTGGTCTTGACTACTCTGGGCTGCACTGCCAATTCTCTTGTTTTGTGTCTTGGTAGCCTTGGGGATTTTAAACATTTCACCCTTTTCTATTCCTCCTTAATCAGAGGACTGAAGTTCTCCATGGTTCTCATCAGTAACCTCTGGGTATGAAAAATTATATCAAAAGTTCATGACCCTTCAAATGTTTTCCTGATCTGCTATTTTGATTTGTCTTCTTCCCCTCAGTAAAGATCCCCCCCCCACATTCTTATTTGCTTCCTCAGCTCTGGCAGGGGGTGGAGATGAGGAGGATCTTGGGGGCCAGGAGGAATTGAAGTCGCCTTTTTTTTTTTTTTCTTTTTCCTTAACTCACAAAGTCTAAGACAACTGGAAAAATTCTAATTCTTCCTCTGGCCCAACCTTCCTCATGCCCATCTTCTTTGACGGTTACTAGAGTTATTCTTGTAAATTTAGGGTTACCCATAAAACTCTAGTTTTCTTTTAGCTTCCTGTGGTCAACAGATTCAAAGCTCCAGAAGAGCTTGATGATAATGAGTGTTTTAGTTTGGGCTTCCATTTTTTTCTTGCAATATTCTTAGATTATTCAAATTATCATCTAAAAATGTTGTCTTAATTCATTTGGGTTTCCATAACAAATATGTCACAGATTGGGTGGTTAAACAAATATTCTCACAGTTGAGAAGGCTGGGATTCCATTACCAAGGTGAAGACCCTTGGTTTGTCTGGCAAGGGCCTACTTTTGGTTTTATAAGAGCCTATTTCTGTCATATCCTATATGATGGGAGCGATCAAGGAGCTTCCTGGGGCTACCTCATAAAAACATTAAATCCAGTTGCAAGGAGGAGCCCATTAATTCTCTAAGTCTCAATTTCCAAATGACATCAGGTTTTACAGCAGCCTATGAAATAGTTACTTGTAGTCCTAATTCTATAAATAACCAAGTGGGCTTTTAAGAGACATGATTCGATTCTTAGAATCTATCTTGAGTGGACCTGATTCCTTAAAGACCCATCCACAGTAGAGCTCACTATTCCCTTATCTCATCCTAGAATCTGTTCTTCCTAGTTGGACAGTTACATCCAACTCTTTATGAAAGCCCATACCATTTTCTCACAGCCATTGTTCTCATTTCACAGTTAAAAAAAAAAAAAAAAAAAAAAAAGAACTTTTCTGAGGATGTCTTTCTTGACAGACCGTGAACAACTCAGAATATACCCTTGTCCTTTGACACCTGCATGCTTAGGGATAAACACTTGGCTATAAGAAATATAGTTGTGGAAGTGTGGTGAATGTGATAAACAGTTATAGCAGATGACGGATCTACTTAAGATACAGAGAATTTTTTTTTAACACTTTTTAAATTGAGACAGTGTGCTAATATACAGATCAGTCTGAACTTGAACTCAAGATATTCCTATTTTACCTTTCTGAGAGTAGGAATTACAACTGGGATCCACAACACACAGCTAAGAGTTGAAAAATTTGGAAGTCTTATATATTGAAATCAGGTGGTACTTAAGTTGAGGCTTGGAAATGAGAAAGAACTAAGTACACACGAAGAATTTTGTTTAGAAAAATTGTATCTGCATGATTTTTCTGTAATCACTTGGATATCTTGTAAGTAGGTAGATTTGGTGTCTCAGAAATGTTAGGTTCATAGAAAGCATTCAGCTTTCCTTAGGAAGTCATCCAAATTGGGCTCCAGGGATTGCTCAGTGCTTGCCTGGAAAGCATGAAGACATGAATAAGCTTGCTTCCCAGAACCAATGTAAAAATGCCAGATGTCTTATTTGTAATCCCAGTGCTGTACAAGTAAAGACAAGAGGATCCTGGAAATCATGGACCAACCAGTCTAGGTGAAGCGGTCAACTCAGTTTGATGAGAGACCCTCGTCAAACAAGGTGGATAAGCAACATTCTTGAGGATAACACCTGAGTACAAACATGCATGAACACCTATACACATATGCACACACAAATACACATGCACACACACTTATACACCTGCACACACATATGAATTTGTCCAAATTGTTTTAATTTCTCATTAACATTTGGAGATTCAACTAGGCTTGGGGCTGACATTTCTTTAGTAGGAGGTAATTAGTATTATTTAGGATTTTGTATTCAAGTTATCTACTTTTTTTCTTGAATGCCTATTGGTCACGTGTCTTCTGAGGAATCTGCTCTCCTCTAAGCTGTCAAAATATCATAAATTCATTCATAACAGCCCTTTGTCATCCCCTTCATGTCTGCATGTTTTCAGCGATGCTCATTTTGTGTTGTTTCCCCACGTGTCATCTCTTATTCCTGATGTGATTAATTGGTGGAATCCTTCACCACCTCCATGATGACTCTGGCTAGATCCATGGCCAATTCATTGATCTTTTCAAATTACCAGCATCTAATCTTATTCATCTTCTCTATTAAAGCTTCTGTATTAAATAGAATTGGAATTCACTCTACTCTGAACGCTTCATTGTTCTGTTGCATGGAGTTCGGTGTGTTCTTTTTTAGCATTGCATTTTCTCATAGGAAGAGCCTCGGGCCACCAATAGGAGTTTAGTCTTGGAATTATCACTCCAGCTGATGGGAAGAGGAGCTATTCCAAGTTCTGTGTGATCTATGATCCATTCAAGTTAGGGTTAGACACAGCAAAATGGAGTCATCCTCTTACAGTACTCAGAGATCCAAGACTAAAGGGCATCACTTGGAAAGAAAATGGAAAATGATGAGGACCCTGGATGAATCTAGAGTCTTCAGCATCTGAGGTCAGGAAGCTGGAAGGTAGCACCGGAAGGGACCCTCTCTTCCTGCCAGGAAGATGGGCTGTCTATTTCCTGGCAGACACAGTTCCTTTTTGAGCCCTATGCACAATATTACAACTACCATTTTCCCCACTGTCTAACTTGTATCACCCATGTCAGGTCAGTGCTTGGAACCTAGAGTGGCCTTTGATGAATGAATGAATGAATGAATGAATGAATGAATGAATGAATGAGTGAATGAATGAATACCCATGAGATGAGATGATTGGTGAGAGGTCAGGACAGACCCACAGAAGACATTTATAGGAAAATGGATTGGGCAGACCTAGTCTGTTGTACCAATCTTGTGCTATGTGAAGTTCTGGAGAAGAGGTCTTCCCCATCACTTCCCCGAACACAGTGAATGCAGACTGGAACCCTGTGGCCTTCTGCTACAGAACCAGTGAGGAGACAAAACAATGTACTCATGTTCAGCTTCCCGGATCGACTTTCTATTCCTTTGGTCTCTTTTCTGTATTCTCACAGATCAAAGACTGCTTGTGAAATGTTTTGGCCCTGGAATAGAATTTAAGATTCACCAAGGAAAAGAGCAGACATTAATTTAAAAAATAAAAAAAAAAGGAAAAGAAAAACCATTTGGACCTTTTGAAACTAGGGGACCACTATATGGGTCACAGAGTCCGGGTATCCTTGCCAGCCCCCAGAAACATAAAGATGTTGTTCCAAGGAACCCAGCTAGCAGCAGGCTCCATGGCTACCCCCTGCTGCGCTGGAGCGCCAAGCCTCCCCTTTTGACTCACAAGACTGGCAAAGACAGTGACAGGCGCCTGGCCCAGGAGCCTGGCTGACATCCGGGCTGACCGAAAGAAAGCCTAGCAAAAGATCTCCAGAGAGCTGCAGAGAAAGGCACCCTTCCGAGGTTAACCGCGATATTTACAGTTTCATCATTTCTGCGGAGAGCTGTGGTCTAGTGTTTTATACATTCAGCAAGTTGAACAGACCCTGGAAGGTTTAACTGTCCAGTTGAACCTATAATAAAGTTTATTTTGATTAAAACCTGCAATGAGCCTGAGTTTGGAGTTTGCAGCCTGGTGGCTTTACATAAACAGTTTACTTAATATCGTTTTTGGCTCTTGTTCAATAAACCACCATGATAATCCCATTCACAGACAAAACAGATCGCAGATTAGCAGACAGGACACACTGCTGCTGTAAAACAGCTGGGTACCTGCACTTCCTAGGAAGAAGAGGACCTGTTTGGAAGAGGGCACTTGCCAGTCTTCCGAGCAGAAAGAATACTTTCTTTGGATCGCTAAAGAAGCAAAGGATTGTTACATTGCTCTGCTTCTTTTTGTACCACAAAAATAGATTTTAATTAAGCACATAAAGTGAGCCTGGCTTGGAGCTGTTATTTTTCAGAGAAGGCAAGCTGTCTTTATTCAGATTGGAAGACACCCCAGGCGAACGCCAAAATCACCTATGCTTACATTTCATTTTAATGTGCTCAAGTTCAATAAAAGTTTATCATCTCCATTAAACCAGTACCTATTGGAACTGATTTAATCTTCTTAGCACACAGAACCACATGAAAGAAATCAAGACCCCAGAACAAGATTGTGTCCATGGAGGGGCAGGACTACATAGGAGAAATGAGACATCCATGGATCACGGCATTGCTCACCTGGTCTGTGTGAGTACTTGTGTGTGCATGTGGATGGAGCTCCAGCCCTGAAGTACTCTGGCCGCCAGCCATGGTGCAGCACGCCTGGGAGTCTGCCAAGCTTGGAAGTCCTCAGCTGCTCAGTGTCACAGCACCGCCACGATCCCACACAGAACATGAATTGTGTGACATTTGAACAAACAGATGTCATGCGTAGGGGTGCTAGTCAAGCGTCTGCTGGCAGCAGTGCAGTGAAAACATAGGTCTTAATTCTAACCCTGGAAAGCTGAGACACACACACACACATACACACACTCACACACACATACAAGCAGACAGACACACACAGAGACACACACACACTCACACCACACACACACACCATACACACACGTACACTCACATGCATACACCTTTATCTGTGAGAGACAGAGTCACCTTCTGATCCTTCATGTAGCTTTTTCCATAAACAATAGATAGATAGATAGATAGATAGATAGATAGATAGATAGATAGATAGATAGATAGATAGATAAAATCTCCTATGGCTAGGTATGAACAGAGTTCAAGACTCAGATGAGTTAGGTCATTGAGTGAGGCAATGGTATGACCTTGTGGCATAGACATAGAAGACCTGAGTGAGAGTTGACTCTGTTAGCCAAAGACTAAGAAAGCCAGCTGTGCTGCGATTTTTAGACAAGGTCTTCTGGAATGTGAGAAGAGCAGGTGAACTTGGCATCTAAAAGAACTTGCTTTCTTAGTCTTTGGCTAACAGAGTCAGCTCTCACCATCCCATGCACAGTTTCAGTCACTGACCATCACCTATAATACTTAAAAACAACTTAATACATTTTGTATGTTTATTTTCTTTATCATCTGGCATTCCCCAGTCCTTGGTAATGTGGCTTTTATGACATCATGACTTTCTGTGTCCACCCAAAGTGAAGAAGAACCTTGTAATGGCAGACATGCCATAGTATGCTTTTACAAATCTGAATGCGCATCACAAGGGTAAAAATAACATGCTGTAGGTGTTACAGGTGGACCTTGAAAAATGGGAAGGACTTTAACAAGTGAATATGTCTGGCAAAGAGGGAAGGCAGCAGCCCACCCCCTTCTTCCAACAGCAGCACATCTGTAACTCCATCACTGGAAATGCTGCAGATTCTGCCTGTAATCGTTGTAGATCTTTACATTTGGAAACATGGATTAGGCAAGCAAAGCACAGAAATGGTCATGATTTCAATGCTACCGTTCATGGAAAGATACTGAATGATTCTGGGAAGCACCAAATTATAATTTCTGTCCTGGGTGGTTGTTTGTTGTAGATGCTACTCATGTGTATGAGAGAAGGACTGAGAAATAATGTAAATATGGTGAAGCAATAGTTACGTTATGGAATCCACTTACATGTCCATCTACAAATGAACAATAAAGAGAATGTGATGCATGGATGTTCACATGCATACACATGACGGAGCTGTGCTCAGCTATGGGGAATGAAGATAGGCATTTATCAGAAACTGAATGAAACTAGAGATCATGTTAGCCAAATTAGCCAGATTCAAAAAGACAATTAACCCATGTTTTCTTTCCTACTCACAACCGGGGGGGGGGGGAGGGAGGGAGGGAGGGAGGGAGGGAGGGAGGGAGGGAGGGGAAACAGAAAAGGAGACGATTTGAGAAGAGGAAGAGGATCTTCAGGAAAAGAAGAAAAAGTAACAAGGGTTGAAATGACCCAAGTGTATGACACGTTTGTATGAAAATGTCATGAGGGAGCCCATCATTCTGTGTAGTGTGTATACAATAAAAAAGAGCAAAGCAAAAAAGGGGAGGAGGCTGCTGAGCAGTGTTTCCTTAGGTGCTGTGCTTATGAACACTGAAACCTGGCTCCTAAGGCCACGGGCTCTGTGTGTGACAGCTGTGCTGTGCAAAGTCCATTCAGAAAAAGGCTGGGAACCAGACTCAGGCTTGATACTGCCTTCCCCACCCAAGTCAGTGAGATCTGTTCCCATGTACAGACAATGGTCTGAGAATGTAAAACAGTTTCTGAGACAGGCTAAAGAAGAGCCTCACCAAAGCCACGCCTCATGTGTTCTTGACCACTAAGTTCTGTATTAACCTGAAGCTCACTATAGTCTGCGCTAGGGTTGTCCAAAGCTCCCAGGATAGTACTGAAGGAACATTGCTCTCTCCAGGAGCAGTGGCTGCTCATGAGCAATGGGCTCTTCTCCTGAGATTCATCCTCCCCTCCAGGGCTCACAGTGGCTCCCTTTCAGGTCTAGGCTCCTGAATTCTTATTGGTGGGTTAGGCTTGATCTACCTCTGTAGAGACAACATAAATTCAAGTTCAAAAACCAGACAGCAGCTAAGAGGGAGCTGACTTTGAAGTTTGGGGCATTGGGTTGAAGGAAATTCTCTTGGCTGAGTTACAAAGAGAATAAAATGCCATCATAAGGAGAGTAGCTTTAGATTTTCACTTTATCTTCACAATAAAAGATTAGGGACACAATTCTGGCTGAGATGACTAAGTGGGCGTTATTATAATTGAATTTCATGCTCATTACTTCCCTCTGAAGTGGTGTACACAAGCGGTCATTGGAAAGCAAGGTTAAGAAACACCACTGGCCAGGGCTTTGCTGAACTTTACAGCTTCCCTACGTTTCCAGGTTCTTGCTGCCTTTGTGTTGACTGCCGTATAGTATGAGAGAGAAAAGCGGTAAAGCTGAGAGGGAACAGGGCAGGCAAGCGTTCAGAAGAAGTGCCTTTCTGCCCTCAGCACACTTGCTTGAATAGTTTAGGTTTTGCACAAGATCAAAGCCCAAAGGGTCCTTTCAACTGCATTGGATAGGCTAACCCGTCGAGTCTTAGCATCTCACAAGTGAACCATGTCAGAATCAAAGGAAGTCTATACCACAGTTATCCATGGTTCTGTGATGAGGAATATATGTCATGACTCATCTGTCCATGCTGATAAAACCTGCATCACAAAGAGTGAATCCTAACACTCTGCTAGGGGTCTTGGGCAACAAGGGTACATTATTGCAGGCTGAGAGACAAGAAACCTCTGTGTGCTGTGTTCTCCACAGATTTGGAATCACATGCCTATCTTGTCCCTTAATCAAAGACTTCTATGCAACACATTAGTAGGCCTCATTTGAATTTTCTATTGGAGCAAGCCAGGCATCATAAGATCTCAAGTAGTGACTGTAGATTCTGAGTCTTTTTGTAGACAGAGGAGTAACATTTGCTGAGGTCTCAGGGACACAGACATCACTATGATGCTCCCTGTGCCTTATTTGAGAAGGACAAAGAATATCCTCCTTCCAAGAGATTCTCAAGCTTTCTTCAGGAAATATTCAGGTATCTTTCAATCTGTTCTTTCCTGTACCAGTATCCTGTTTTGTAAGGGGTGCTCAAGAATTCCATGCTTTAGCATTGCTGCAATGATACAGTCCTACACAGTTGCAAACACTTCCCCTCAGGTCTCATACCACCCTCACTGTGACCCTGGGCATGGTACCTGGGCAGCAGAAAGATGCACAGTACACTCGGAGAGGGTAGCCCAAGGTCACTCCATAGGTGAGATCTGGGCATCTGCCTTATACAATGTTCAGACACCTGTGCATTGTGAGTAGAAACTATAAAAGGACCAGTTTTACAGCTTTCCCAAAGCTAGTGGATTTCAAATGAAAGAAAAGAGAGCTTCTCGCTTTCCTAAATCCACTCTGTAGAGTCTATTCCAAGAAACCCCGTGTCTTTCCCCCACCCATTCTTTCCACATTGCCAATGTCTCTTGCTTACCCCTTCTCAATAACCTTCTTAAGTCCTGAGCAAGGATTTCGGGGGGGGGCATCAGAACAATGAAACAAATTACAGTGTCCAAAGGACTCTCAGGAATCCAGACAGCAAAATTATTATGTTTAATGTAAAAACTGAACTTAAAATAATTCTGCTTCATGTTTAATAACAACAGGTATGACTGAGCTAAGCCAAGATATCTTGGTCCTCCCCGCCAGGCAGCCTGGCTTCTCTTAACAAAAAGATAAAACAAACGAGAGCTTTTGAAAGCTGATAGAACCTGTCACCTCTGAAAGAATTCAAACTATACAAATACTCAGGTTTTAAAATAAAATCCCTCAAAGCCAGTCTTGCAGAGTGAGGTCAGCATGGTCTGGCAGGGTCCGTTGGCTTGTCTCTCAAATGTGTGGGGCTGGGTCTTATGACCAGAACATCCATGACATATAGACACAGCCTTTGCCTCTGCACTGTATATTGAACCTGGGAAGGCAGAACCCCCATAGCTCAAGTTTACAGAACTATGTGACAGTGTTTGAAGTAGCTTAGCCGAGACTCAAACAGTCTGACATCACAGCCTATGAGGGGATGATGGAGATTTCTTAATTTCTTTGGAAAATCAGAAAAACAAATTCTTTTCAGGTACTGAGTTGGCCACCCAAGTGGCCAACTCAAGGGCTGCCGTACTTGTTTTGGAAAAGGCACACAGAAATGCAATCAATGGATGGTACTATGCTTTCAGATGGCCCTTGCTTTGGTGTATGTCTGTGTTTGGGCAGCAGCGTGTGTAATTCTGTGTGCTCACTCATATCTAGTGCTCACTGATTGGTCCCTGAACTCATTCTTTTTCTTTTCTGCTTCCTGTGCCTTTGGAGGATGATCCCATGGAAACATCAGGCTTACATTTGAACCCCTCTGACTTCTAGCTGGGCTTAGCCAATGAGAGGCACCCCTAGGAATCAGAAGAGAAGAAAATGAACAAAATTCAGTTATTTTTCTGCCACAAGGGATCTTTATGCCAAAACTCCCTCCAAGGTTTCTGGACACAGTTGCTTCAGTTGTCTGTGTGGCCAAGGTGTTCCCTTGGAGATTTACCATCTCCTTCCTCTCATCTGATGGGTCCATCTACTTGGTACTGGGGTCCTGCTCTGCAGACTTGCTCCTAAAAGGCATATATGCCAGAAGCTTGGTACCCAGTCACATGGGGAATGGGGTGGTCTAGTGAGAGGTAGGTCTTTGGGAGCCCCACCAGTTGTGGAATACCAGGCAAAGATGTGTTACATTTGTTTATGTTGTATTTGCTTAACAATGTAGGAATGTGTATCCAATTATAAAATGATGTGTTGCTGTTTGACCTTGCCTGCCTAAGGCACCTGATTGCTCTAATAACAGCCAATAGATTCTCAGGAGAAAGGATAGGCTGGCCTAGCCGGTAGAGAGAATAAATTGGGGAGAAACCTAGGCTCCAGAAGAAGGAGACATCAGAGGAGAAGAGAATGAGGGACACAGCTGGAGCCAGAAGCCAGGCAGATGCCAGACAGACAGACAGACAGACAGACAGACAGACAGACAGATGGAGAAGCAGTTAAAGTAAGACATACAGAAGCAAGGAAGGTAATAAGTACCAAGGCAAAGGGTAGATTAAGAGAAACATGTTAAATTAAGTTAAAGAGCTAGCCAGAAATGAACTGAGCTAGGCCAAGCATTCAAAACTACGTGTCTGCGTCATGATTTAGGAGCTGGTCAGTAGCCTAAAAGAAAAAGGCTGCTATAGCCACCATTGGAAGAGACTAATTTGGTCTTACAGGGTGAGGATGCTTCCAGGACAGCAAGCCTGGTCCTCGAATCCTTGCTGCCTATTAGTCTACCCATGGTACCACTCACTATATTGTGATGTGGCCAGAAACTGGCCACTGATTTCAGAGATCTTTTTGTGAGTTAAATAAAATGCTTTGTCTTAATACATTGCCCAGCTTTTTATATTTTTTATTTTTTTGTCCTTGTACCCTAGTGATTTTTAAACCTACTGTTGGGAGCATGTCAGCTCTTTCTGAACAAAAGTTACCATGTGACACATTGCCCTTGTTATGTTTCACATGTTTAGCCTACAGTGTTCTAAAACTTTCTTTAAGCACTAAATAAACCTTCCTATTGTTTATCTGAGTAGCAAATCTGTCTATGCACTTCTATCGGTTATAAATGGTAAAAGAAAATACTACTTTCTTCTTTCTTTTGGAAGGTATTGGGTTGAGACAAGCTTTCATTATGTAGCCTAGGATAACTTCAAATTCACTATGGAAGGCCTTGGATACACAATAATCCTCTCGGCTTCCTGGGTGCTAGGATACACACCTAGATATTCTCTGTTTCTTTTTTATGTTTTGGGAATACATTACCTTCAGACATTATTACTTTTCCTTGAGTGCTAGTATTTGACTATTGTTTGTTTCTTAAGGTTTATTTTTGGACCTTGGTCTCCTAGGGGCTGGTATTGGGGGCACTGGGAAAATTTAGGGGGTAGGATCTGTTAAGAGATACTTACATCAATTAGAGGGTATATCCTTAGAAGGAAATGAGACATGTTTTATATGAACTTCATTAATTATTAACATATATTTCTTGTGAGCATGGTCTCCAACATCCCCTCTCATGAACCCTAAATACCACATGGTCTCTTCCTCTATACAGACCATCAGATGACAGCTGAGGAAGTATGCTATCAGAAATGGCATCATGCTTATTGGTCTTTTTGAACACTCAGAACCACATGCTCAAACATCCTTTTAGTAAAGGTAACTGCCTCCAGCAATGCAAAATAGACTAATATGTTTAGCAGGGTCAAATGCATGTAATGGATTCTTTACATTCTGTGTGTGGGCACCCACAACTAATTTTGAGGTTTCTATTGCTCTGGATTTTGCTGTAAGAGTCAGGTAGTCTCTTTTAGTTGACAGCAGGCTCTCTTAGGGAGATGGCATCCTTTGGTACTTTCCTACCCTCTTAGCATGATGGCTATGGTGGTTTGAGGCTTTGGATTAGGAAATCAGTTGAATGCTTCAAGTGTGGTTTAATTGGCCAGGACAATAAGAGCACGGATGACGGTGGTGCCAAGGGAGATTCGAACAGGGGAGGGGACCCAGCTTTAGAGATTTCAGAGAAGATTATTAGTGAGTGTCTAAGAGATGGTTCCTGTGATATTTTAGTGAAGACTGTAGCTGTTTTTTGCCCTTTTCTAAGAAGAGTGCCTGAAGCTAAATTGAAGAGTTTTGGATTAACAGTGTTGGCAGACAAGATTTCAAAACAGCTCTGGAATTGACTACGTTGCTTTGTTATGAGTGGTAACTCTTATCCAAATATATAATGTAAGTAGGAAAGCTAAGCAAGGAAAAAAATATGAAATGTACATTTTGAGGATAAAGGGAGCACCAGGAAGTATAGTAGAGCTAAGTACAGTGCTCAAGGACATCATGATAAACGAAATAAAGACAGTGGTGACCTCAAGGCAAGACCCCATTCAGCTAAACTTCCAACCGTGAAAAGAAATTAAAGAAAAATTTATGGCACACCTTTAATCCCAGCACTCTGGAAACAGAGGCAGGTGGGCCTCTGAGTTAAAGGCCAGCCTAGTCTGTTAGAGGATGTTCTAGGACAGCCAAGCCTAATCAATGAAGAGGACAATCACAAAAAAGAGAGCTGATGTGTATATAACTGATTGAGAGGGCCATGTTTCAGCCCCAGAAAGCAGCAGAACCTGGCAACTTTGGCCCCCCCTTTTTTTTCTTTAGAGTCAAGAATAAAAGAGATGGGAGTTGCCAAAGTTGTGGGATACCTGCCAAGAAGTACAGCTAACAGAGAATGGAACCCACTCAAGAGAGAGAAGCATATTGCAGTCAACCAATGTGAAAGGAGTTGGAGATCGGCAGGGCTGACATCAGGCATGGTGATACAGAGTGTGGAGTTTCCCCAGCTTGTGTTTGGTCTTTCTTTGGTTCAATATTTGCTCATTATGCTATTTATTGTTCCTCCCTTTTAGAATAGTGTGATATATATGTATGTATTATATATATATATATAATACATACATACATAATGCCATTATATGTGATCTGCTCTTTGATTTTGATTTTGCAGGGGTTACAGTTAAGAAGATCACGAATCTCAGAAGAGATTTTAGCTTTAGACTTTTAAAGTTTTTTGACTGTGATAGACTAGGTTTGAGGCTTCTGAAGTTGGACTGAATGCAATTTTGCATTATGATATGGATACAAGCCTATGGGGGTCAGCAGGTGGTCTGAATGAAAATAGGCTCTCATAGGCTCATAGGGAGTAGCACTGTTAGGAGGTGTTGCCTTATTGGAGTAGGTGTGGCCCTGTTGGAAGGAGCATATCACTGGGGTGGGTGTTAGGATTTCAAGAGCCCAAGCCAGGCCCTGTGCCTCTCTCTTCCTGCTGCCTTCAGATCCAGATGTAGAATCCTTAGCTCCTTCTCCAGCACCAACCACGTCTGTCTTTATTCTATCATGCTTCCCACCATGGTGACAATTGGCTAAACCTCTGCTTTCCTTTGTAAGAGTTGCCATGGTTACACCGTCTTTTCTGAGCAATAAAACACTGCCTAAGACAGAAGTATCATCTTTTGCGTTTTTGAGATAATGAGAGCTTTGGATCCATAACTCTCTGGGCCCACACTGGCCATGGCCTGAATGGATGATCTAGTCTCTGGGGCATCCATAACAGAGATCCAGTCTCCTCTCACACTCTGGAGCATCATTCTTTTACCTTCTGCTTGTAACTTGGTCCTCAGAGATGGTTATGCTGTTGCTGTGCTCTGTTCTGAATTCCAAGGATGGCGATGAGCCAAATGCCTGCTTCCTTGTTTCTCTTCCTTATTTCCTCATGAATTATAGTGATTGTTGCCGTTCGAATCCCCAGACTAGCCATATCTGGGAAAGATTGGTAATCCTTTCTTAATAAAGACTGCCTTCAAGTTCCAAGTTCTCTAGGAACCAGACCTTATGGCTGATTATCTCCTAAGTGTCTTTGTTCTTTCCTGTTACATCCTTCCCATTGCTCTTTCTTTCCTTCAAAGAGGAACAGTGTTGCTGATCAATTTCCTTCTGTATCTATTTCATTTGGTATAGAAATGAGTATTCACTGCAGAATTTTGAAAGTGAACTTGGACTCAGTTGGCCCTCAGTGCTGGGTGAAGGGAGGTGTCTCATTTATTTTACACGTTGTTACAAAATATCCAACTAAAACAACTTAAGGAAATAGCCTTTTACTTCAGCTCCCTATTCAAAGGCTCAATCTAGAATGTCTAGGAAGACTCAGGGGTGGGATCTTGCAAGAGCCGGTTTCATTGTATCTGCTATCAAGAAGGGCAAGAAGATGAAGGCTGGGCCTCTGCTTTCTCCTTTCCACACTGCCTGTCTCTGCCTTTGGTTCTGGAATTGTATGTGTGCCACCATGCTTGGCTTTGTTTTTAATTTATTTTTATAAATGTAAATTAAGGGGGGGCTGAACCCAGGTTATATTTTTTTTTTTAAAAAAAAAGTGCTTTACCAACAGAGATACCCCTCTCAGCACTTAGAAAACTAATACTTAACAAGAAACTTCCTCATCGATGAGAGAGATGCAAAATGGGGTTCTTAAACAGTATAAAGACAGAAGAAATGTATCTGAACTTAGAGTATGGAGAGCAGTAGTCAGGTAGTTTTCCTCAGGAAGTAAAGAAGGTTTGAGGGAGGGGACTGATGGGAAAGAGACAAAAGGCAGCCCTAGAAAGAGGGTGGTGGTGTGGAAGCACTTGACAAGAGGAAATATGGGTACTCCAGGGCCTGATAGGTGGGCATGGTACAGAGGCGGAGTATAGTGTGGACGAACTCAGAGAAAAGCATGGTCCCACAGGTCAGAGATGTGCATTTCCTGAGGATAGGAAGTCTGGGATGTCTAGATGTTCTTGCTTGCTTTTTGTTGATGATGAGACAGGGTTTTGCTGTATTACCCAGACTATGAAGTCCTAGGCTTCAGTGATGTTTCTGCCTTAACCTCCCAAACATCATGGACCACAGGTACACAACAAGATGCCCTATTTTTAGATAAGAACTAAAGCAAACACACAGTCAAAATAGACACTGGAAAAATTCATCTTGGCTTTTGCGCTTAGAGCAGATTGGATCAAGGCTGTGGACATAAAGGAACCTTGGATTCTCTAGGATTTTTTTTCTTTTTAATGTGTGCTATTTATAGATGCTTTTGAAAATCCTTTTCAGTATTTTGGTACTTGATTTTATATAATGACGTAATGGGGCTGCAGGATGCTCAGACCTGAGTTTGTCTTTGAGGTGGTTTTGAGAAAAGCGATTGATTTAATAGACAGAGTAAAGAATGTAGGTGGGCATTGACCAGCTCACTAGAGACCTGAAGAGGTCTGGTGGTGGATGAGGGTAAATTTTCTTTTTTAAAACTTTTAAAAATAGGGTATTTATATGCAGCTCAGGTTAGTATCAATTTTTTTAAATGTGTGTAGTGTGAATAGTTTGTGGTGTGTGTGTGTATTTGTGTGTGTGTGTATACAAGTGTCACAACATGGAGGTCAAAGGACATCTTGGTAAGTATTGTTTCCTTCTCTCCTACTGTGTTGGCACTGAGAATGGAATCAAGGTGGTCAGGCTTGGTGGCAAGAACTGAGCCATCTCGCAGGCCCAATCTCTACCTTTATCTTTTCAGACAGGGTCTCTCAGTGAACCCATAGGTCACCAATTGGCTAGACACTCCAGTGAGTTTCAGGAGCCTAACTGTCTCTGCGCACCAGCATTGGGATATTGGACACGCATGATTAGGCTTGAATTTTATGTAGGTGTCTGAGATTCAAATCTAGGTCATTTGCTTGCATAGCTGGTGCTGGATTGACTGAGCCTTCTATCCAGTTAAGCTTCAAAACCTTGATCTTACCGTCCTGGCAACTGAGTGCTGGCATTACAGGAGTGTGCCGCCAGGCTTAGTCTCTTAGGAAGTGCTCTGACACCAATCTCCTCATTCCCTTGAACCTCAAAGCTTCTGGTTTTGTGTCATTGAACTGAGACTTGATGACATCACAGACTTTTCTAATTCCCTAGTTTGAAGATGGCATGTTTTGACCTCATTCAGCTTCTATGTCTGTGTGAACTAATTCTCACAGCAAATATCTTCCTATACGAACTTCTCTACATCCCACCAGCTCTCTTTCTCTGGAGAACAAAGACCATCACGTGCACAATATATTAAATATTTGCAAGGCTCTATGAGGATTATTGTTCTTTTTAATATTCAGGTGAGGACACCAAGACACACAGAGATCAACTTCCCGAAGTCACACAGCTACAAAATGACTTGGACTAAGAGAATGTCAGAGATGGAGAAGGAGCTGTAGGTGGGGATCAGAATAGGGATGTCAAATGAGTTGTTAGTGGGGTTGGAGAAGAGAATGGAACCTAGAAGGTATTCCAGAGTTAAGTAGTGCAGAATTGGGTAGAGGGGGCACGGGGCATGTGGACCAGCATTAGAAAAGGTATGTGCCAATGACTAGATGATAGAAACATTAAGTTTAATGACTAAAGTCTGGGTCATACAGCTCATGAAAGAAAGCAGAGGAATCCAACCTGGGTACTCTATCTTTGGTGTCCTTCACCTCAATCATATCTACACAC
This sequence comes from Phyllotis vaccarum, assembly GCA_033318265.1. Taxonomy (NCBI): domain Eukaryota; kingdom Metazoa; phylum Chordata; class Mammalia; order Rodentia; family Cricetidae; genus Phyllotis; species Phyllotis vaccarum. Next base: position 16,343,054 of record JARWLC010000003.1, read on the forward strand.
CAAATCACACATATGTATATATCCATATACACACAAACAGTTCATGAGAACATGGGACAGCACACCTTACAGAAAACAGCACAAAGTCACTATGCGATTTTCTTTTCTCCTCAAATTTTCTTGAACGATGAGCTGTCAATCATCTATCCCTATATTCCTCCCTCCGACAGTCTCCCTACTCTTCACACCATAACCAAAGCACTCCACAATTCTCTCTCAACATGTTCTGGCCTGGTTTGTTTATTGTGTTCTCTGTAACCTCACATGCTGTCCATGGTTCCACTGGAGGAATGAAAATGAGGAAGGGGAGGAGGATGGAGAGGATGATGGGACTGGAGTGGAGATGAGCATGGAGGGAGATGGGGATACAAATGGGATGATGCTGAGGATGAGGCAGGGATAGGGAGGGAGATGGGAGTACAAATGGGGTGATGTTGAGGATGGGGTGGGGAAAACGATGGAGACGGGTATACGAGTGGGGTGATGATGGGGCTGGGGTGGAGATAAGGATAGAGATGGGAGCTGTAGTAGAGATGGGGTGGAGATGGTGGGAACAGAGCTGTAGATAATGAGTATTATGGAGATGGAGAGGGTTATGTCTTAGACAAGACCTGGTTCACTGTAATGTTATACAAGATCTTGGTGTTATTATTTCTATTGTAGCAATGTTAACATTTGTTTTTACTCTGGCTGTCTTGATTACTATCCAATCCCTCCCTTGTTCTATTTTCCAAGAATTATGTTAACATCTGTTCCCAGTACTCTCATGCCCTCCCCATACTGTTTTAAAACTTCTCATTTTATGAGGATTGTTTGTAAACTTATTCATGTTGGTTGTCAACAGTCTAAATGCCTGAGGGAGGTCTGACATTGTGGCTATGAGTTTATTCTAAATTCTTAAGCTGTTCTAAGTGCCTCGAATCTCTCTTGACTCAAAGGTTCTAGATGAATCATCAGGCATTTCTCCCTGGCTTCACAATTAATGCAGATATGAAGAAGTTAATCTACTCTGTCCATTTAGTCCTGGGGCAAGCGCTTCCTCTTATGACTTGAGATTCATTTCTTTATTGACCCAATAAATGAAATCACAGAGACTCTCTATACATCTAGTCTCTGCTATGGAGACACTGGGCAAAAATTTCTGGGTAAAATGCAGAAGGTCACAAATTGGTATTTATTTCATTGCATTTGGTTTTTCAAATTCTAATTAGAAGATGATAATTAGCTGACATCTACTTCATTCCTTCTCCACACCTGAGTTAAGGTAATTGAAGTAATTTCCCACAGGCATGTCCAAAGTCCCAAGTCCCAGGTGATTCTAGATTTTTTTTCAAATAGACATGTATATTAGTAAAGTTTAATTCAAGGGGTGACTAAAGTCTTATGAAACCTTGGAAAGTGTCATCTGGAAGCACAACAATGGCTATTAAAGTCATTAAGATAGGATACTCCCACAACCATATTTTAGCCTTCACATTTTAAGTGCATCAGAAACCACAGAGGGTAGAAGATGAATGAGAAAATTGGAGAAAAATACCATTGCTCTGCTTAAAGCCAGGCCACAGCGACAGGGAAAGAGAGAACACGGCTGAGAAACAAAACATGAACAAACACAGCTAACTCACTACACCTGACACAAAAGAAATGCAGCCTCTGCAGACAGACACTCTTCTGGACCATCAAGTTGAAACCTTCAATCGACAGAGTTTGAAAACCCAGAATGAACAGAATTCAGACGCTGTCTTTGCTGGAAGAGAGATGGCCATTGAGTGTAGTAGGTGGTTTTTGACCTGGTCTTTCGGGCCTAGCCTCAAGTTTTAGGCCCACAGACCCACAGACCTGCAGAGACACACAGACCCTTGCAATAGTTTTAGGCTGATTGGCCCAAGGCCCAGGCATACAACTTGCTAACTCTTTACCCTTCATCTAACCCATGACTCTTATCCTGTTTAGCCATGCGGCTCGGTACCTTTTCTTAGAGCAGCATAGTTATCCTCTGCTTCTTCCGGCTTCTCTCTGGCATTCTGCTCTGTGCTTCCTGTTCTCAAGAGTTTTACTTAGTCTGGTAGCCCCACCCACACTTCCTGCCTGCCTTTGGCCAATCAGCGCTTTTTATTAAACCAGTGGGTGGGATAATTATTTACAACGAAACAACACAATCTCCCACACATTGAGTCCTCCAGAAGGAAGTATCTCTAACACCGGAGTGAGGTCAGCTAGGCTGGACAGACAAAGGAAAGAGTTCAAGAACCAGAGGAGATGCCAGCATGATGGGCTAGAAACATCAGGAGCCTCTTGCCAGCTAACTTGTCCATTAGTGCTGTCAGTCACTGCTGGGCCCCTTCTGCCCTCCTCCTTGTTGTCTGGAAGAAGAGGAAAGGATGTGGGAAGAGAAACGCTTACAGCTCTGTCAAAGCTAACCCATCCCTGTGACGTTTTCTATAACCAAAACAAAATTGTCAGGCATCGGCATACCCCTTAGAGTCATGGATATTTCCTCAGCTGGACCAGAGAAATACAAGCATGGGATGCTAAAATTAAAAAAAGAACTGGAGATGGCCCAGTAGTTAAGAATGCTTGTTGCTCTGGCAGAAGACTTGGGTTCAGTTCCCATCACCCTCATGCTGGTGCACAACTGTCTAAGTTTCAAGCAATCTATGCCCTCTTCTAGCCTCTTTAGGAAATGCAGGTGTGTGGTTGACTGGCATATTGGCAAGCAAAGCACATAAAATAAAGACAAACACATCTTAAAAACAAGTAAATAAATAAAAACAGAGACATAGTCACCCACTGTTACTATCAATGTTGCAAGCAAATTTTTCCCTGTTTCAATTAACCACCAAGCCCCACCATCAAACAAGAATTTTTAAAAAGCATACTTCCACTGTGGGGATTCCATACATAGCTTCTGCTATGGAAAAATGACTAGAAATCCCAGCAGAAGCTGGGCAAACATGCTGGTGTAACTCCTAGCTCTTACACACACATGCATAAAAAGTATGGGAGCAAAAGGCTGGAACACCATTCATCTGTGTGTGGACCAAGAAACCGGAGCAAGAATTACAAAATCAAATCTTGCCCCAAAGGATTTAAATCTGGGAGAAAAAACCCACAAAGCAATGGATACAGGATGTGATCAAACTACAGAATGAGATAGAGAAGGTGAGCTGGGACCAAAGGGTACATGATGGAGAGCATATAATGAGGAGAGTGTCAGGAAACAATAGACCCAGCTGAGACAGAAGAAAATTGGATGCAGCCAATATTCAATTTGTAAGCAAGAAAAGGCTTGAGTTAACATAAAACAAAAAGAAAAAATACCACATGCTCTCCTGTAGAATTTAAGAATGCTGTTCTCATAGAGGAGGAAGTAAGAGCCTGAGAGAAGGATCCAGAGCAGTTGTCCCTAACCTGTAATTTAGGACCCCCACACAAGCATCAGAAAACACATATTTACATTATGATTCATAACAGTCAAAAAGTTACAGTTAGAAAGTAGCAACTAAATAAATTTATGGTTGGAGTTACCACAGCATGAGGACCTGCGTTAAAGGATCACAGCATTAGGAAGCATGAGACCCACTGCACTAGAGGGATATTGCAGGACAGGTACAAAAATACAATTAGACAGAAACCTGCAGCTGTTCTAAAGCAAGCATAGTGGGGGATTGTGGCTTAAGGCAATTCATTGAACATTTGTTAGAAGGAACTAGAAGAGCTGAGTTTGAAGATGAGAGAGAGAGAGAAAGGGAGAGGGAGAGGGAGAGAGAGAGAGGGGGGGGGGAGGAGAGGGAGTATACTACTTACCCTCCTGTGATTGTTACACATTGTATGTTTGTCTGGAGTTATCACAGTACACCCCTGCCCCAAGCATGCAGATGTATTATGCACTAACTAAACATTCTTTAAAAGCAAAAGGTTGCAAAGAAACTAGACAGTAGATAGTAAATACACGAGCAGATAGTGGTGGCAACACACAGGGTAGAAAGTACTATAATAATAACAATAATAATAATAATAATAATAATAATAATAATAATAATAATATATCTGTAGAAAGACTGGAGAAAAATAGTTGAGTCTGCAAAGGATAGGGCATACTGTGCTCTAGAAAACACAGAACAAACAATTTGTGGTGAAACAGAGCCTAGGAATTCTGAGCTTCACAGATAAAGAATTCTTTAGGAGCCCAGCCAGAAAAAAAAAAAAAAAAAAAAAAAAAGCCATCTGCTTCTATTGGGGGTGGGTAGGGAGCTAGGGATTTGTCTAGCTTCTGAGTCTCATAAAAAATTCCCTGTTGAAGGACAGAGGAACCACATCTGTAGGATTCTAAATGTTTTTATAAGGTAACCCAGGAAATTTCTTTTTACAATTTTAATTTATGTGTATACACACTTCTATCTCTACATGTATGTATGGTTGTGGAGCTACTCATGGAGGCCAGAAGAGGGCACCGGAGGCTGGAAGCTGCTCCATATGGGCGCTAGGAACTGAACTCACATCCGCTAGGAAAGCAGCAAGTGCTCTTGACCATGGCGCCAACTCTCTAGTCCCAAGAAATTCCAATACTCACTAATGTGTCATTCAGCTATAGAACACTGTACAGTAAGAGACCACAAAGTCAGGGGCTGAGTATGACTCACACAGGGTAAAATTTCTAGACAAAATATAAAACAGCAACTATGCTTGAACTTCAGATAATAACGACAGCTTCCACACTACTACTAATAATGCCACAGTGTATTGAATATGCTCTGAAAGCATCCTTTTAAAGCACTCGATTTTTATCTAAACTTCAAATTGTATTATATTCGTGTTTTGTTTGCTAACACCGACAACCAGAACGCAAGACATTTTGGGGAATCCATTTATTTGAGGAAATCCATCGATGTAAGAGCTAATTTGTGACAAAAAAGAAAATGTTAAAGTAAAATTGGAAGCGCTAGCATGTGCTCCTGATATTTTAACATAGACCTAAGGAAGAAAAGAAAGTTGACAATGTGTGGTTGGGGAAAAAATTCATAAATACATATCAATAGCTTAAAATCAGTGGTTCTCAACCTGTGGGTTACAACACATCAGGACCATTAGAAAGCACCAGTATTTTCATATAATTCACAACAGTAGTACAGTCTTGAAGTAGTAACTAAATTAATTTTATGGTGTGTGTGTGGGGGGGGGGGGGGTCACCACAACATGAGAAACTGTATTAAAGTGTCTCAGCATTAGGAAGGTTGGGAACCACTGAACATAATGAAAACCGTACAATATTAATGCAGAGATGTATATATAAAAGTCACCTGGGCTGATATTCTCAGCAACAGCAACAAAAAATCAGCAGGAAGAAGGAAGCTGGGAAAGAGTGTCAGGGAGCTGATATCCATATGATTTCTATCCAGGATCTGATGATAGCCCCAACTCTGTCCCTGGGGCGTTTTGTGAAGAGTCCAAATTGGAATGGGCAAAAACCCACTTCTGTGGTTGGGTTGGGCTCTCAGGCCAGCATAGAAGAAATCATGCTTCATTCAGGACTGTTATCCAACCAGTAAGGCCAATCTAAATCATCTTCAACAGTAAGAGCCACTGAGTCCCCAGACTACCAAGCACATGCTCTGAGCCAGCATGGTGGATTTGAAGCAGGACACAGCCTTATTCTCAAGGACCGGGTTCCTCTCTGCTTTGTCTTTCCTGGTTTGGAAACTAACATCTGCTATGGAGAGACCTAGTTGTAAGACACCTTCCTGCCTGCCACCCTAACTGAGATCTGGAATGGCCATCTTCCTTTGGCTCTGTCAAAAGCAGAGAAGAGCTGCTCGGGGTTCTCAGCAAAGCCTTCTCTCGTCTTTGGCACAGACTGGTCTCTCATACTATTTCTCTTGTGACGGAGGTGACCGCTGAGGCTGATCACCTCAAGTGTGAGTCAGCCTCACTCCTAGATGTGGGAGTAGAGACAATTCTGAACATTCCGGAACCATGCTGATGTAGAACAGACTCACACAAGAAGACGGAGCTCATTAGAGAAGGAATGAGAACTGAATTTGGGCACAGCCACAATGCCCTCTGTAGCCTCGGTAATCTAGGTAGCTTCCAATATCCGGAGGGAAGTGCTTTGCTGGAAACGAGTCTCCTGTTTCTCTGGAAGTTCATCTACAGAATTTTTCTCCCATCTCTGTGAAATGTGGCTCTTTCACTAGAGGGAACAGAAGGCATGTGTGTTTGTGTGTGTGTGTGTGTGTGTGTGTGTATGTAAATGTGTGTGTATGTGTATATGTGTCTATGTATGTGTGTATGTGTATACGTGTGTGGGTGCATTGGAGAGTGATGGTCCTAAGTTTCATGGACATTGGAGAAGTTCTTTGAGCTATTGCACAGCAAGGGACTATAGGTAATGATATATTGCTTATTTTTTAAGCTATAATAAAGGGTTTTCATGTTTTTAATTGTGAAGATATGATGGCTAGGTTTATTTTCTGGTTTCAACATTACACAAAGCATACATACATCAAAACACCACATTGCACCTCATAATATTTATAATTTTTATATACCAGCTAAAATTAAAAGTATATACACAGGGCCTTTTCTTTCTTAAGCTCCAGATAGGGTTGCTGGCTTTCTCTAAAGGGCCATGTAATATAAAGAGTGTGTATTCAGGCTAGGTGTGACGGCACCAACCACTAATCCCTTCACTTGAGAGGCCAAGGCAGACTGAGTATGAATTTAAAGCTACATGGGGGCAAGTCTGCAGAATAAAATGGAGTTCATGTCCAAAAATAATGGTCCTAAATCCAGCAGGATGGGAATGAGACTGCCATCCCCTCATCCTTCACTCTTCCTTTACAGCTGAGGGAAGAGCAAACTACCCTCCTCAGCATGGCATAGTGGTGCAAGTCTTTAAGCCTAACACTAGGGAAGAAGCAGGCAGATCTCTGAGTTCAAGGACGGCCTGGTCTACAGAGCAAGTTTCATGGAGAAAGATTGCCTTGGGAGAAAAAGTTATCCTCCTTGCTTAGATGACTATCCATCTGTTCCTCTTTTGGGTAGCATGCCAGAAGATACAGAAGACCATGGAATTAAAACAAAACTCTGGTTTTTATAGATACACATGCACAAATATATGTGCATACATATATGCATACACACACATACACACACACACACACACACACACACACACACACACACACACACACACACACACACACACACACACACTGGAGTGGGCAAAGAAAAGCCAGAAAGCAAAAAATAATAATGAGAGGCTGGGGATGGGGAGAAATGTTAAAATTCTAGCTGAATTAAGAATAAGAAAATGAGAACGAGCAGAAAGATTGATTGCTCATAGTCCCAGATCTTTCAGAATGCATGTGGATATAAATTGAAAACTGTAGGAAGGGGCATAGGAGGGGGATGGGCAGGGCATGTCCGGCTGCCCACCCTCTTTCCGGAACAGAGTCTGCACCCAGGAACTCTGACAACAAACTACTAATAAACAAACATAGAAGAAACTCCAGATGCCCAAGAGACAGACACAGATATTTTTCCAGGTGAGTGTCATTATATCAGACCATTAAAACTCAATAAATTATGACAAGTAAGCAGTAACACAGATAGACTTCTATAACCGTGTAGTAAGAAAGCACAAAACAGAAAAAAAAAAAAAAACCAGAAGAAAACAAATACAAAGCCCGAGTACTCAATAACTAAAAAGAAAAATATCTCAAGTTCCTTTTAGGCTGGGGACAATATTCAAACGGGAACATTTCATTTTCTCAAGCAGAAAACACCTCTAAAACCTTCTGAGGAGAGACTGTTGTTGCCCAAGAAAAGAACTTCAGAGTCTCGATCTTGTCATGAAATATAACAATAAATATGGTGTTCAAACCACAGGGCTGAGACATCCCTTAGCTTAACGAGTGTCTCCCCTTGTGCATGACGGTTGAAAACAAAGCAGATTAATGTACAGGAAGGCAAAGCTGACAGGTGTGTTCTACAGCGGAGCGAGTCAGATCCAGAACAGCGTAAAAGCATGTATTGTTAAGCTCTGGGAAGAATTTGGAAACGTGCTGTACATGAAAAACCTTTCCTAGGGAAATGTAAATTGCCAAAATTGAGGTTTTCCCACCAAGATGACCCAAGATTTCCCACCAAGAGAGCCAGTAACCATGTACAAAATGGAAAAATTTTAATTCTTAAAGAATAGAAAGGGATACAGAGGCACACACCTCTAATCCAAGGAGTTGGGACAGGGAGGCCAGAGGATGACGAGGTCAGGACTATCCTTGGCTAAATAGTGAGTTTGGGTCAGCCTGGTCTACCTGAGACCCTGTATCAGAGGAAGGAAGTGTGGGAGGAGAAGGCTGATGATATTATTCCTACTTCAGAAAAGAGTAAAGACAGGAAAATTACTTTTCAAACTAAACACAGCACCTTTGATAAATCTCTATAACTAGAGGTTAATTTTACTGATGTTGAGGCAAAAATTCTACTTTCACACTAATGAATAGAAGTCTCCAAGTGGATTCATAAATTAACACATTATAATCAAACACAGTTTAGTTTAAGCAAAAATCGATGGTTCCATTTAGCTAATTCACATTAATCAAGGTTATAATTAGTAAAAGGAGGAAAAAACATATTATCAGAGGAATTAATGCCTAAAATGGTTGATAAAAATATATATTGTATGTATGTGTAGACCAGAGGATAACCTCATGTGTTGATTCTCAGATACGTCTTTTAAAAAATTTATTAAAATATTTATTATTACTGTTAGGACATAAAAAACCTGAGACATCAACCTCACTGCACTGCTCTACTCTGCTCCAGAGATGCCAGAAGGCGGAGGTGGCTAAGAAAATAAAGTGGCTGGACCAAAATGGTGCGTGCCTTTAATCCCTGCACTTGGGAGGCAGAGGCAGGCGATCTCTGTGAGTTCAAGGCCAGCCTGGTCTTAAAGTGAGTTCCAGAACATCCAGGACTGTTACACAGAGAAACTCAATCTCTGTTTGGAAAAACAAAGAAGTAAAAGAAAAACAAGAAACAGACAGAAAAATGCAGTGATGAGAAACAGCAATACTGACTAGGTTCCCAGGAAACACAAGGGAACCTAAAATGAGACCTATGAAAAGTAGAAAGATACCTGCATATATCAAAATCAATCCTTTTTTTTTTTTTTTTTTTTTTTTGAGGCTGGGTCATCTGTAGGTTAGGCTAGCCTCAAACATACTGTGTAGCAGAGGATGACTCTGAACTTCTGGTTCTTCCTCTAGTTCCTTAGTGTTTCGAGGATGGTTATGTATCACTACACCTATATTTCATTTTGTCTTATTTTTATTTTATTATTCTTATTTTATTATTTCTTTTAAGCTGGGCTAAGGATGGGGAAGCTAAGGCTTGGTGAAAGGACTTTGCCAACTGAGGCTCTGTTCTCAGCCCTAAATCAAAGTCTCTCCCAGCACATACATGACAAGACAGCTCTTCAGAATACACGCACATCAATCATAACATCAGCAACTAACATTTGTAAGGTGTCTCCTATGGAGGAACACTTTTCAAAAACACTTTAAGAACTCAATTAGCTTAACCAGCCTTACCAATAACAAAAACGCTTTACACTGAAAGGAGAGGGGGAAAAAAACCCCAACAACTTTGAGACCAAAATTAAAGTTTTTCGAGAGAGCAGAAACACAGAGAGAGCCTGGTTACTCAGACCACATAAGTTAGTTGGGTTAGCTGTGCCTCAGTCACCACACCTGTGAAATGGGTGTGTCAGTAGCTTTTATTTAATGGTCTTGCTGTAAGATAGGCATTAATGCCCGTTAGGTGATTAGGAAATATGAGCCTTTGCTGCCATCATTAGTAGGAAGACACCTATGCTGATATGAGGGTGTAGACACCATGTCCCAGCCATTTGGATGCTAAGGGAGAGGGATCACTTGAGCCTGGGAATTTGGGATCAGAGGGACTAAGGGGAGAATTTTGAGGAGAGAAAGGATTGGAATCCAAGCATAATGACACATATATGTGCGAATGCCATAATGAAACCTCTTACTTTGTATGGCAATGCATTCATAATACATAAGTAGATTAAAAAATTAAAAATCTATAATAACAGCCCCCCCCAAAAGGCCGAAAATGGACACGGTTTAGAAAAAGTAAACTTTAGAAGTTTACAAAGACACCTAAAATCTTTTCTACTTCTCAACACACATGCTAAGTCTTTGTCCCCAGCCCATGCTATTAAGAAGTGGTGCAGCCTTTAAGACTCCAGGCTCGGATGTGGGAAGGGGATTTCCCCTGTGGGATGTGTGTCCTTAAAGGAGCCTGTGGAACCCCAGGCTCTTCTGTTCCTCACTTTTGCTTCAGTGTTGGTGGGAACAGGCTTCTCTTTGCTACCACATTCTCTTCACTGTGACTAGGCTGCCTCCCCAGGGACCACGGACAGAAACCTCCAGAACAGTGAGTCAACATAAATCTTTCTCTTTTTACCCTGATTGACTGAGGTCCTTGTTACAGTAATGGAAAGCTGGGGAATACACATTCCTATTTATTAATGTAATCTCCACAGGTTCTTACGATACTGTTTAAGAATGGACTGAATATTAAAGTAACTCACAGGGACTCAGGGCCTGTAGGAGAGGAGATGAAGGGGCCTCCTGTGAATCCAAGGCATTCTCCATAGCAAGCAATTAGGGAGATGCAATTCCTGGAAGAGCAGAGGTTCTGAGTGCTGATTAACCTCTTCACAGTGTGAAGCCACAGACCTTCTCTTTGCTTTTTATGCCCCAACAGCTATAATCTTATTTTGTTATTTATTGTCCATTACCCTAAGGGCCGGTCTCAGTTAGGGTTTCTGCTGTTGTGATGAGACGCCATGACCAAAGCACCTTGAGGAGGAAAGGGCTTTCTTGACTCCCATTTCCACATCACTGGTCATCATTGAAGGAAGCCAGGGCAGGAATTCAAACAGGGCAGGAACATGGAGGCTTGAGGTGATGGAGGGGTGCTGCTTGCTGGCTTGGTTCCCATGACTTGCTCAGCTTGCTTCCTTACAGAACCCAGGACCACCAGCCCGGGAGTGTCCCCACTCACTACGGGATGGGGCCCCAATCACTTACTAATTAAGAAAATGCCTTACATACAGGCTTGTCCACCCCCGGAACTTATGGAGATGTTTTCTCAATTGAGGTTCTTTCCTTTTGGATAACTGAACTGTGCCAAGTTGACGCAGAGCTACCCAGTACAAGGCCAATTTCATTGCCCTTCTTTTCCTTTCCTTTTTTTTTTTTTTTGAGATTAAAACAAAACAAACAAAAACCAACCAATTTCTCTGTGTCGCCCTGGCAGTCCTGGAACTCACTCTTTAAAGCAGGCTGGCCTCCGACTCCTAAAGATCTGCCTGCTTCTGCTTACCAGCTTCTGGGATTAAAGGCACGCACCATCACACCCCGATTAATATTTATATCTTAAAAATAAAAGACTTCATTTTTGGAGCAGTTTTTGGCCCTCAAAAGAAAATAATGACAGAAACCTGCCGCTGAAATTCTGACAGGAATCACATTGAATCTATAAATGCCATGAGAGGAAGTCGATTTTCTAACATTGCATGTCACGGCCCATGGCCAAGAAATATCTATTTGCCTCTGGCTTCTTTAATTTTTGTCATCAATATTCTTGAGTTTCCACTATACAAATCTTTTATCTCCTTTGTTTGTATTTATGATAAGGTAAAATAATGAGAAATATGTAGTCTATGTTGGTCTTCTGGTAGAACTTTTAAACCTTTGGGGTTCTTGAGTACAGGGCATAGAGAGGATCTCTCACAATTCAGACCAAGCTTCTTACCACCTTGCTGGGCTTCTGCCAATGGAGTGGATCCTGAAGTCTGAGGTCGGGCTTCAGGAAAAGCCAATTCTGTAATTAGAGCAAATCTGGTGTCTGTAGGAGGGAACCAGTCACCCCAGCCAATGATTTCATCAGTCTCAACGACACAACAGAGCCTACCTGTCTGAGACTTGGTTTCTCCATGGTGTGCATACAGACACGGATGCTTTGTCTGTCTACCTCCAGCCGGGTCTGGAGCCACAGTCTCCTCGTGCAGGTTTTGTTGGCTTTGGTGTTGGGATAATTTGCCCTCATCAAACGAGCTTGGACATATTCTTACCTCTTTAACCTTCTTTACACAGTTTGAAAAAGATTAACAATAATTTTTCTATTGAAAATTCCGGGAAATAATTTTTTTTTTCTTTTTTGGTAAGTGAGTAAACTTTTTTTGGCTGCTTTGAATTTCTCTTTCTTTTTGATTCTGACAGTTTATCTTAACATGTTTTCAGTATTCATAACGAATTCTCTGGCTCATCTTATTTGGGTATGTTGGGCTTTCTAGATCTACAAGTCCATTTCTCTCCTTGTATTTGAGAAATTTACAGCCATTATTTCTCTTAATAAAACTTTCTCTTGTTTGCTCTCTTTTTGACTTTTGTAAAGAAAATACTGGTTGTCTTGACGGCCCCATAAGTCCCTGTTAGGCACTTTCTCTTGATGATAATACATATCTGAGATAATCAACCTTTACAAAAAGCGGGAAGCTTTGGAGGTTCCAGTATGTGATCTGCTGTCATATGTTGAGGCGGTGTGAGCCAGCCAGGAACCCATGGAAGAGGAAAAAAATGTTCACCCCAGGACTGAAAAACTAAAGAGAGAAAGGAATGGGGAGGCGCGTCTCCCACAGCTGCCAACCTCCAGCCCAGTCTCCCATCTTCAAATCTCCACAATTCCCAGCAGCAAGCCACTGGGATCACGTCAGACCCAAACTGTAAGCGTGAATAAGTCTCTTTCCCCCCTCTTTCTCCCTCCTCCTTTCCACTCATCTCTCCCCTGTCCCCTTCCTACCCCTCCCTTACCTTCTTTCTTCTCTTCTCACCTTACAATTCCTCCTCCATCTCTTCTTGCTTCTCTCTCCTTCTTTGTCCTCTTCCTCCCCCTCTTTCCTTCCCACCCCTTCCCTATCCACTGCTTTTCTAAGGAGAATTCCCAGGGACGTGTGGTTGTCTGGATTGATCCTGCATCCCTGATGAATCCCCCCAGAGAGTTTTCCGATTTAGTTATTGTATTCTCCTGCTCCACCTTTTCTATTTCTCCATCTTAAAGAGCTTTGCATTTCCTTCTTGGGATTCTCATTCATAGATTTTTTTTTTTTTTGGCCTGACTTTAGTGTATGATGTAGTGTATGATGGCTCTCTGAATTCTTTATCAGATCAATCATACATATCCATTTCAGTAGAGTCAGTTTATGGAAACTTGCTCCTTTGTTTAGCAAACAATCTATAACTCTTGATTCTCCCCGACTCTTTTATTTGGGGGTGTGCAGTAGACATAAAAGCCCTTCTTTTTCGGTCTTCATAGGTGGAGATTCTCACAAATCAGCCTGATCAGAATTTCTGGAAGTTTATTGGTACTTTGTGTTTATTTAACCAATCTTCTCTCTTAGCTCTTCGTGACATCCAGATTCAGCCACCCTTCAGTGTGCTAAGACATAAGGAGCTGGAATCAGTTTATCAGGCAGATCTCAGAGAGGCTGGGCACCTTGGAGTAAAGAGCTCCTGCTTTTCTCCTCATGTCAAAGCTGGAAGCCAAGATTTTAATCTAAGTGCTTTGTGCTGAAATTGCCATGGCAAATGCCACACAGAACCCAATAGCACTCCAAGACTGGCCAGCAGAAACCACCCTCCTGCTGAAGATGTCATGCACTTCAGACACAGAACCCCAAGAGCCCTGATCTGAAGTGACCCCTCCCTGAGTACTAGTTGCTATGGTACCAGAAGATGCCATGCAAACTTGCAAAGGAGAGAGGCAGCCAATAGTCCTACTCAGCCATGTTGCCTATGAATCACATCCAGGACCAGCATGGCATGATAACTCTCGGGGTGTAGTAGTGGCACGCATGCCTTGGCAGCAACCAACAGCCCTCTAACTGGACTTAAGACTAATCCTCAGTACTTGTGAAATCATGGTTGGGGGAGGGGAGAATCTACAACCACTACTTTACTAAATCACCATAACCTCTAACAACAATCTATAAACATTTTGTCTTATACCCAAAGATAAGTGTAGTCTTGACTTCTCTTCAAGGAAGCATCTCTTTGAAACAGATGCAGACCCCTACCAAAAACCACAACACATTAAAATGTAGAGTTGTGGAGCCCAGTCCCAATTGACACATCTACAAAACAGTCCAACCCTTACAACTCTTTTGCAGAAGAGAAAATGGAAAGAATAGAAGAGCCAGAGGACCAGAGTTTGCTGGGAGGCTGTGTCTCCTAGTAACCTCAGAAGCTATATCCATAAAGTTTCATTAACATAACCACCCAAACATGAGCTGAGCGCGGACAACCCAAGATGCCTCACCACTACACAAAGAACCACAGATACTGAGTAAAGCAGGACGGGGAGGGGATGGTCTTTCTCAGGGAAGAGCACACAAATTGATTGAATTGGTTGTTCACTGCCAAATGATCAGCCTTGAAAACATACATACAAGTAAAATTATATGGACAGTTTATATTTAGGAATATGTATGTATACACAAATACATATATGCATATAATGATAATTAGGGAAAAAGATGTCATGGATTCGGAAGAGAGTTGGGAGGGGTATATGACAGGATTTGAGGTAAGAAAGGGAAGGGAGAATTTGTAATTAAGTTATAGTCTAACAAAGAAACAAAAACCAAGCATTCTTAGACTAGCTGTCGACTCTTTAGTATCCTTGAAGATTACCTTATGTCATTTTTATTGTCTCATTAGCACCCAAAACTCTACTCTAGGAAGTCCCCAAAACATCAGCTGTGGGATGTGTGGTGCATACTAGATATTTTTATTTCTTTTGCTTACTACATTTAAAAAAAATTGCTCATGTTATTTTATGACATGAAAAACTTTATTTTATAGCAGATTTTGTACTTGAAATTCATAACAAATTCACCCTTAATTTTTCAATAAGGCATTTTGTTATAGTTTTCTATGTGAGATTTACATTTTTGCAAACACCATCTCTCAATAATCTTTGATGTTCTTTCACATTTTTCTTTACATAAATCCCTTTACATGACTATCATCTTCATATTCTTATTTTGCTACTTTTAATTTTTCTAATGGATAATAACATTTTACCTTTTTCTTCATCTGAATAATTTTTATATTTTTACATAATTATATCTACTTTTCTCTATCCACACAAAATGTTATCGATATCCTATTTCCATTTTAAAACACTTGCTAAAAATTACTTGCATATACTCCAGGACCTTAAATTTTCTAGCATTAAGTTTTTATATGGAGCCATGTCTAAGAATTACCATCAAACATTTCCTTTAAATTTCTCACATTCTTTGACATACGAAACGTCACAGGTTTTAACAGCATGTGCCTGTGATCCCAGCAAGCAGGGAGGTTGACGCAGGCGAATTGTGAGGTCAAGGTCAGGCTAGGAAAAATAGTGAGATCTTTAACAATAAAATAAAAGAAAGAGAAAGATTCTTTATCCTCATCTGCCACTCTGACATGTTTCATATCTTGAAAGTTGTTCTTCAGAACTGTAAAGAACTGGTTTTTTGGTCCTGCTTCTCTCAGTTCCCTGCATACTTGTAAGAAGTCGCCAGTTCAGGGAGACACCTGTACATCACTGTCCGTGGCAGCACTGCTCACAACAGCTAAGCTGTGAGACCAGCATCTGCATACAGGCAAGGGTAGAGAGGATGTGATGCACACATAATGGAATTGTGTTCTGCCATAAACACTTCGTGTGGAAAGTGGAAGTCAAACTATCTAGGAACAAAGGGAATCCATGGGAGTGGGAAGGCAGGGAAAGTAGGCGCAGTGAGGTATGAGATGAATATGCTGACCACACCATACATATGTGTGTATATCTATATTTAAAACTACCCACCTACATACCTATCTGTCTGTCTGTCCATCTGTATATTTGTAAATCTATATCTGTATAGCTTTCCATCCATCTCTATCCATTTCTATGTATCCATTTGGAAGCTTGGAAAAAATAAATGGTTTTTGTAGTAGAAGGAGCACAATGACGAAGGAGATGCTTTTTCCTGAAATATCAAGCCACTCCCCTGCTTAAACCAGAAAGGATACAATAATGAAGACAATTATAAATATATAAAGTTGTATAAAATTTAGAAACCAAAAATCATAGAAAATAGATGGTGTTAGTCTATGTGTGACTGGTTTAATCCGTTTAATATGATTATCTCTGGCCCTGTCTATTTTTCTGCAAATGGCATTTTTTTTTTTTTAATGGCAGAACACTATCCCACTGTTTGTGTGTGCGTAACATCCTTTCTAGCCTTTGTTGGGCATGTAGGTTGGTCTCACAGATTAGCTGTTGGGAACAGCTGCAGTAGACAGTGATGTACAAGTGCTGCTGTGCTATGGTGACTCGGAGGCCTTTGGGCAAACACCCAGGAGTGTGTCGCATGGGAAATCTATTGCTAGTGTTTTGAGAACACGCTATCTTCACTTCCACACTTGTTAGACACATTTGCGTTGCCACTAGCAGTGTATCAGAGGAGTTGCCTTTTGGCCACACCCTCTCCAGCATTTGTTATGTGTTTTTGTAGCAATTGCCATTCTGCCTGGGGTGTGATGGATTCTCAGTGTGCTCTTGATTTGTATTTCTTCGGTGGCTACTGTGTTGTTGAACATATTTCATGAGTTTTATCAGCCATTTGTATTTCCTCTTTTGAGGGTTGTCTGTTCATTTTATTAACCCACCTATTGATTGGGTTGTTTCGGTTTTTTTTTTTTTTTTTTTTTGCTCAGTTTCTTATATTCTTTCTATACCCTAGATCTCCTGTCAGGCATATAATTTACAAAGGCTGTAAGCTGTGTCTTCATTTAACTGTAGAAGTAAAGTTTTGTTTTGTTTTGTTTTGTTTTGTTTTTTAAAAAACCCACTTCTTTAAAAAATACAAAAGTCAGAGGTGAAATATTTAAGGTCTTTACAGCTAGGCTCCCCTGACTGGGGACAGGTGAGTAGCCCCTGCCAAGGGACTTTGAAGAACAGGTGAGCCTTTCTGCCCTGATCGCCCTGGGGGCCACTTGGTAAGGCTCACACCCTGATGGCCACTCAGAGCACAGATCAGGTGGGGGTCAGAAAGCCTTCTAGACTAATGAGCAAATGCGTTTGGAGAACTGAGTTAGTGACACGTACTCCAGGAATGCTATTATACAGTGCTCTTGGCATGAAGGGTGTAGTGTGGTGCCACAGTGGACCCCAGAATGGGGAGCTGCTTTATGACACTTTCTTACAGGAAACAGAGGGAACAAAAGTAGACAAGAACCACGTTTGGGTACTTGATTTAAGAAATATTTTCTCTTAGAGTGTATGACATACTGTGTGTATTTGTTGATATTTTATTGGGACTACTTTTTTATATGCATTTATTATATCATTCACAGGACAGTCAGAACATGATCTCTCCAAGATAACGGAAGTGGGGGATTCTAATATTTTAACCCCATTTTATGTGATGAAGTGGGAATGCTAAAATATAAAGTGCCTGGGTCAAAGGTTCCCTAATTGTTTATCCTCAAAGGACTCCAGCTCCAGTGAAATCTGAATTTTCCATTCCCTTTAACCTGCCCTGATGTGGGGCAACATGATAGAAAAAGGGGGGACTAGCAGGGAGGCACTGAGCAGAAACACAGAGGAGGCAAGGGACTGGAGAATCCCGGCCTCATAAACTTTACATTCCTGACTGCTCCATTATAATTCTGTCTCAAGAGAGTTCATTCCAAGGAAGTCATTTTGGTGACTTGGATAAGAGCCATGGAGATGTGCCTCACAATCTAATTTGTGGGTGTGTTAGAAGGAGATGCCATTAAGATTCCCACAGAGCCTTTGGAATGTGGGGAGAGAGGATGTGTTTATTTTATAGTTCCACACTTAACGCTGCTGATGTTTAGAGGTTTTTGTTCCTTCATCCATCCATCCATCCATCCATCCATCCATCCATTCATCCATTCATTCATTCATCACTCAGTTATTCCAACACATTGGATGAATGCCCACATTTACTTTATGTAACACATTCCTCCAAGTTTTATAAAGTTAAAGAACTCAAGAATTATACCATCAGAGAAATCAGCTCTTCGCCAGTAAGTAAGCAGACTTCCCCTTTAAAACTAATGAGCTGAACACAGAATACTAATGAATAAAAAGAACTGGTGCCTGTAAATTTTGTATCAACTTAGTTATTGTAAAGTAATTTTAATGATTTACTTTGTAAGAATTTATCAGAAAGTTTCACTTGAATACCTCCAAAAGGAATGCACATGGGATTGTGTTTTATCATTGGTTGTCATAAAAACATTAAATGTAATTTAAATAAATTTGTCCCCTGTCTTAGCAGGGGTTTCTATTGCTATGATGAAGCACCATGGCCAAAGCAACCTGGGGGGAAGGGGTTTATTTCAGCTTATAGCTCTGCATCACAGTCCATCCCTAAGGGAGTCAGAGCAGAAACCTGGAGGCAGGAGCCGATGCAGAAGCTGTTGAAGTACTGCTTTGCTTACTGGCTTGCTACATGTGGCTTGTTCATCCTGCTGTCTTATAGCACACAGGACCACCAACTAGCCTAGGGATGACATTGTCCACAGTGTGCTGGGCCCTCCCATACCGATCACTAATTAAGAAAATGTCCCACAGGTTTTTTCTATAAACCAAACTGATGGAGATATTTTTCAATTGAGGGTTCCTCTTCCAAAATCACTGTAGCTTCTGTCAAATTGACATAAAATTAACCAGTACAGACTACTGTACTACTGTACTACTGTACTACTGTAATACTGTACTACTATATCCATAGAGTCTGTACTCTGGTTCTTCATCTGGGAATTTAATCAACTGAAATTGGAACATATTTGGAAAAGTTCCCATGGTATATACCAACTTCTTTGGGCATTATTCACTCAATGGCATATTCTATCCACATGACTTTTATATTCTATTTGGTATTAAGTTCAATAAAGAGATGGTAAAGTGTAAGAGATAGTGTTGGCAGATTATATGCACATGTATGCTATTTAATATAAGCTATTTTAGTGCCCACTGCTTGTGACATCAGTAGGAGGCCCAGAGCAAACCCACTATGGATATTAAAGGATACCTGTATTTATGTGGCTTGATTCAATGATGGCACGGTCAGATAGAGGAAAACATATAGGTGGGTGATCACTTGAGTTATACAATTCCCAGACTGTTCCTAACCCCTGTCCAGCTCTCTTCAATGTTGCCTGGATTTAATGTTGCTAATATAAGAGGTGGTAAAATAATTGTTTCCCAAGTAGGAATCTTACTGACTTTATCACACATTTCCCCCCTCTGACTATATGATACATAAAATTTTGGCTGCTTAGATTTAAAATTTGATCACTGGATGTCCTTTCTTGGTGGCTCCTCCATGCCCCATGTGTCTTTCGTGGTCTTTCTGCCATGTGGGAGAGTGTGCCAGAACCATTTTGTACTTTCTTTTGTGTTGACCTGGAAACAGCCATTTCTCCAACATTTCCTAAATCTTCTCAGTGCATGAGACAGTTAGAATAAGGATTGCATTCAGATGGAATGCATTGCTCTCTGATCTTGGAGTGTCTGATTCTGGGGTGCACTTACGTTCTGGCGTGCTCTTTCACACTGCGAGAACCTAGTTCCTCTTAATAGTCCTCATTTTAACCCAGATGCAAGATCCTCCACTTTTCTCAGTTTCTATCCCCTTCTGCCATATTAACAGCCCCATCTCTTCATTGCATGCAGTCTAATCTTTTCTCTTTTCTAAACATGTTCAAAATAGTTTCTTAAAAGCCACTACCCATTGTTCCCACCAATGCAAACTAAATAAAACTAACTCAGACTGTTTTCAATTCTTTTTACCCTTAAATCATATCCTGCTCAAGGTGTAGGGTCAAAAGAAATGTTGGTTTCAAAAGTTGCTTGAATTATTTCAGTCTTGTCTTCTTTGTATTTATTCTGATGGAGAGTATTTACATCATTGTTTTTCATGTGTGTTCCATTTTAAGATTTAATTTTTTGTTTTTGTTTTGCTTATTCAAGACAGAATTTCTCTGTGTAGTCTTGGCTGTCCTGGAAGTTATTCTGGCCTTGAACTCAGGAAGATTTGCCTGCTTTTCTCTCTGACATGTTGGGATCAAAGGCCTGTGCCACTACCACCCAGTTTAAGACATACTCTTAAGCTGTACTTTAGGTTTAGAAAACAAGGTGAAAACTAGCTGAGTTATAAGTGATTGTTTGAGTTAGGAAGAAAGTTGAAAGAAATATTTATTTGTTTGCATTTTCATAAAAATGTAGGTAGAAGAATATACCCGCAATTCATCATTGGCTATGGAATAAATCGGATGACTGAAGGAAAAGGTGGGAAGATTTTCATCAGAAGACTTTTGATGACATATTGCTTTGTAGTATGAAATTTGAATGCATTAAAGAGTTGTAATGACAGGTGTCCATTTCATTCTCTTACCTGACTTTTCTCAAATGGGTCAGTATAGGCACAACTTACAGGCTTTTATTTGATCCCCAGAGGCTCCCAATTATGGACCATGACTTCCTGCTGGATCCTCACTGGTGAGTCATGCTGACAAGAAGCCTGCTTTTGTCAGGCACTTGAATTCACTCTGGGCTGTTTCCCTGAGCCATCAGAGCACGCAGCACATAGTTGAGCAGTGCCTAGATGTACTTGTGAAGTTTCTTAGGAATCTTTTAAATGATTCAGTGCATTCTCTCTGAGCTCCGTGCTGTCACTTTGAACATTCAGCAGATGTGTTTGGCTCGTGTGCAGCTTTTGACTCTCATAGATGAGGAATTTTTTATTCTTCCTTTTCTGCCTCGCGCTGGAAGCATCTTAAGTCAAATGCACCCCCCCCCCATTTCTTGCCATCTTGTGTTTAATTCTCTCAGTCTTCCAGTTCTCAGGTGAATTACAGAGGCCACCTGCATTTCCTTAGCACAATGACATCTCTGAAAACATTGTATCACCGCAAAAGCGTGAGCTTTTGGAGAGCAAACTCTGGTCTCAGCAGCCCTGTTGTCCATGGTCAATTTAACCACTGTCACCTTGACATAACCTCGAATCGCCCAGGAAGAGAGGTAAGTCTAGATCGGGTTGGCCTGCTGGCATGCCTGTGTGCAAATTTCCTAGCGGAGGTGGGCAGACCCATCCAGAATATGGGTGGTAACATATCGGGCTCTGACCTGTTAAAGAGACAAAGACAAACTGAGCAGTAGGCAGGCATGGATTCCTTCTCTCTCTGCTCTTGAGAGTGATGTCACTAGTGGCCTTGACTTTCCTGCAGTGATGGACTATCATCTGGAATTGGATGCTAAACAAACCCTTTCTCTCTTAAGATGCTTTTCACCAGGGGATTTATCACAGCAGCAACAGAAATGATTCCAGGGCACGATTGCACCGAGTTCTTTAGTGGTAGGTGTTTGTCTGAATTATGTCTGAATTACGAAAATCATCTTGTCTTCCCATGACCCTGTGCTATTGTGGATCCACGGAGTCGGGTTTATTTGTTTGTTTGTTTTATATGACAGTGACTGCTTGCTACCCATTGTTCTAGAACTCAGAAATCCAGTTTAATTTTAAGCACAGCAGTAAAGCACAGAAACTTATGTGGGACACAAAACCAGTGTCATGTACACAGTGGAGACAGATGATTGACAACATTACAAAATTATGAAAAAGGGGGAGCTAAAAAAGCCAGGTTTCAAATACAAGAGACTGACGCCTGAGGCAAGGTTCTTTCTGTTTATTGAGAGGTGAGAATTCTGAGTATACTTTACATAAAATTCCTTCATCAGCCATGCACTTTTGCAAATAATTTCTCCTACCCCATGCCTTGTCTATTTCCTTGAAAGTACATTTCCCAAGAGTACAAATTCCTATTTATCTATGTGGTCATGTACATGTGTATGTGGGGGATAAAATGCCTGAGATGTCTTCTCTAATTGTTTTTCACTTCGTATTTTAATTTTTAAAAGGTGTGTGTGTGTGGTGTGTGTGTGTGAGTGTGCACATGCACATGTATGTGTGTCAGCATGTAGGTGCCTACGTACATATTTCTGTGTGTGAGTCTTGGCCTGTTCATGCCATCGCATGCATGTAGAGACTAGCTGGTTGTTGGTCATTTTATTTCTTCTTGTTTCAGACAAGGCCTTTGTTTGCTGCTGTGTAGACAGACGAGATGGCCTGCAAGATCCAGGACTCTCCTTCCTCCACTTCCCATCTCACTGTAGTAACGCCAAGGTTACAAACTCACGCTAGCATGTCCAGCTTTGCATGAGATCTACAGACCTGAATTTAGATCCTGTGCTTTCAAGGTAAATATTTTACCCACTAAGCGATCTCCCAAGCCTTCTGCCTTACATATTAAGACAGGTTTTCTGACTGAACCTGGAGCAAGCCTATTGGATAGGCTGGCTGGCTAGCAAACCCCAGGGACCCTCCTGTCTCCACCCCTCCCAGCTACGGCTATGGCTGTGGGTTGCTACTCTTGGTGTCGTTATATCAGTACTAGAGATCCAAACTAGGTTCATCTTCCATTTGTTCAGCACTTTGCCAACTGAGTCGTCCCTCCTGTCTCCCAGAACACACAATTTTTAACTATGGGTGCTGTAGATCACTGAGGACTTGGAATTGTTTATTCTTCAGTATCAAAACCACACTACACTTTTTGCTACAAAGAATAGTAGATATTTGTCACTCCGAAGTAAATTGAACTATTAAATGAGAAGGTATTGAGCTGATAAGTCCAGTGAGCTTTGGGGCCACATTTCAAGACAGACTATCACACTCTGCAGTGTCCTTCACTGAGAAAAGAACATAAAGGAAAATGCATAAGATAGGTCACTCATGCCACTGGCTTGGATGATAATATCTGTCCTTGGATGAGCTGTCTAAGCACACAGATAGTATTGGCTGCCATGGATCCTTTCAAGCTGGTTCTTTAGTGTAGGGCACAATAAGATAGATTGGAACCCCTCTCCATCATCTCTGCCCTCAGAGTAGCTTTCCTGCCTTGGCCCCTAACCCCTGAAAATGTATGCCTGCTCCAAGTTCATCTCTACCTACTCCTTGATCAGGAGTGCCCCTCAGTTGCTGAGTCAAACCCTGTCTGCAGTGGACTTGAACCGAACATAGAAGTGGACAGATGAGGGCCTCAGTAGCTTCTCAGTATCTCATCCACTAACTTCATGCATCCCTAGCAGTGGTTTCCAGACCAGTGTCATTTCCAGGGACATCAACACAGCAGCCAAATTCATTGGGGCTGGGGCTGCTGCAGTTGGGGTGGCTGGCTCTGGGGCTGAGATTGGGACAGTTTTAGGGAGCTTCACATGGTGGCCAGCCTTATCCTCCTCACCATGTGAAGCAACTGTCTCCACTTCCCCTTCCCATAGCTCTTTCATGTCCTGTCTGTCCTATATATTCCTTTTCCTGTACCTCCCCCGGAAGTCTGGGGAAAGTTCTTGGCTCAGGGTTTGACAGAGAGAGAAGACAAATAGATATTGTATTAATAGAAAAAAAATAAAGATTGGAGCTAGCTGGAGGAGAGCTGAGTAACTCTTCCTGGGGAAGTGATGTGAGATGTCTTTCTGTATACTGTGAATATGCTTTACTACCATTGGTTAATAAAGAAGCTGTTTTGGCCTATGGCAAGGCAGGTTAGAGACAGATGGGAAATCCAGGCAGAGATAAAGACAGAGAAGGGTAGAGTCAGAGAGATGCTGTAGGCTACTGCCCAGAAAGCAGATGTAATGGAACACAAGAAAAGCCATGGAGCCACATGGCAATATATAAATTAATAAAAATGGGTTGAGTTAAGCTGTAAGAGCTAGTCAGTATGAGCCTAAGCCATAGGCCAAAAAGTTTGTAATTAATATAAGCCTTTGTATCATTTGAGACTAAGCTACTACAGGATTGCAGGTCTGGACCTCAGGGACTTGTGGGTGGGACAGACACTTCTGACTACAAATGGCACTTGATATAGGGCCTGAATCCATGACCCTGGGGATTAAGAGTCCCAAACTTCACCAATTAAGCTAGCATAAGCATACTGTAAATGCGCTAACTTCAAAATTGAAGTTAAAAAAATAATGTTACTTTGGAGAAAAGTTTTTCTTTTTATTTCCACAGAAAATGAGAGGTTGTGGATTCATTCTGGATTAAGAGAAAAACAGATTGTATTGGACAAGACCCCCTGAAAAACCTCCAGTGGGAACAAATGGCCCAGATGATCCAACGTTTTAAGCACCTCCGTTACAGTTTCCTCTGAGCTCTGTATTCAGAACTGGAGACTAGCTGAGATGACCCAGCTTTGCAGAATACTCCAGTCACAACTTGACCATAATTCTGAATTTTCTCAGGATCCCCATAAGATTACCAACTCCCCCAATCAACAGGAAGTAGCCTAGAGAACTACCTCCACGTTCCCCCAAATGGACTATGTATGTTTCCTTTTGTTTACAGTGTTGGTTATACATTGCTATAGATAATGGTGAGGAAAAATTATATAAAGAAAATTAATTTGTGTGGTTTTTTATTTTAAAGAGAGGGAGAATGCTGTGGAACTATGCTTTTGTACACTGTAAATATTTGTAGTGTAAATATTGGTTTAATAAATTACGGATTGGTCAGAAGCTAGGTATACAAGAAGTATAGGCAGGGCAACCAGACAAGGAGAATTCTAGGAAGCAGAAGAGCAGAGAGAGGTGCCAGAAGACACAGAGGAAGAAGGTACCAAGCCACATGGCTAAACATAAATAAGAAATACAGGTTAACCTAGAGTATAAGAGTTAGCAAGTAATAAGCCTGAACTATAGGCCAACAGCTTATATCTAATAAATATAAGCCTTTGTGTAATTATTTGGGACTAAGCAGCTGTAGGGCTGTGGGTCCAGACCATGAGACTAGGCTTGGCCAGAAACATCAGGCAACAGGGAAGTGGAAAGAAAGAGTGTCTGGAGACAATCGTTCCTGTGACTTTAATCCTGTGAAGTTCCCTGGAAGGCAAGTATGTTTCTGAGAATAATGGAAAGAGAGAAAGAGAGTATATTTATAACACACCTCTATGTGGATAGCACCGCATAAGGCTTTTGTATGTTAACTTTCAAGTGTTGATGTCAGAACTCTCCTTCTTAGGAAAATAAGATTCATTGAGGTTTCATTTTGTAAATGATATGGCCAAATTCAAACCTAAGGCTCGGTACAGATACCTGAGCCTTTTACAGACCCATTTTTCTTTCCCCATGAGTGTTTTCTTGGGTCTAAAGTGTAAAGAAAATGAAGGAGAAATTACTGAAAGTTTTACTAAGTAATATGCTACTTTACAGAACATTTAAAAAGGACTTAGATGTTGCTTCCCTGTATCTAAGTATGAGACCTAAGGTCAGACCTTTGCTATGATTCAGAAGAGGTTTGGCAAATCTATGTGTGATAATGAGGGTGACAGATGCGTGCTGGCACATTCTGGTTTTGACACGGTGTGTTGTGTGTGTGTGTGTGTGTGTGTGTGTGTGTGTGTGTGTGTGTGTGTGTGTGTGTAGTTATGTTCTGCGACTCCTTTGGATCATATGGTTGAACAACCAGGCATGGTAATCCAGTGCTCTTTTTTTGTTGAGGGGACTATGGACCATGAGACTAGACTAAACTGCTCACGTATCTAGATAGAAAGACTTCTGTTAGACTCCCGGAGTAATGTGCCAGCAAGCATTCTTCAGGGGCAGGTTTGTTCAACAAAGTGTTGCCTAATTTTTTTTTATAAGAATTACAATAAAAGTAAGAGGGGAGAAAGGTTCTGTGGGTTGTAAATCCGTTCGTTAGGCTAATAACAAACTCATTAAAAGGAAATAATACAAACAACAAAGCAGACTCATCAGGCTAGAGGCCTGAGTGGCTCCTAAGTGCTCAGTAATTGTATAAATCCTCCTCAGTTAAGCAGAGGGCTGAGAGATAGAAGCTAACAGCTTCAAGCAGGGACCTCTTGGAAGAGCTGAAGGGTTTAGCAATGGCATACCTCCAAGTTTCCATCTTTTATTTAACTTCTTTGAACTCCTACTAATTTCCAGCCAACACTTTGGTATTCCATTTTTAGCTTTGCCTTTTGAATTATTATTTTTCCCCCTTGGAGTACAAATCTATGGATGGAGATGGCCTCTCTTTTCATTAAATTTTTTTTTTTGATTGTTGAATAATGCTCATTGCCAGGACGATTTAAAAATAGAGACTAATTTGAAGAAGAAAATAAGCATGATCTGTAATCCCACCATTCAGAGAGAATTGCTGTTAGGGTTTTGATGCATTTCCAGCTGGGATGTTTGCTAAATGTGCATAGGCTTTTCAAAGGGGAAAAGGGTGGCCTGATAAAGCATAGTTTAGAGATAGTCCTGTAAAAAAGGTTGTCAAAAACAGTTTTTCATGAGGTGGCCCTCATTTATGGCCTGGCTCAGTCATCTAGTGACTTGTTGAGTACAGGACAGACACATCATAAAATCTGCTTCCTTATAACAGGTGTTGATTGATGATAATTGTTTTGAAAGCGGAATGGTATTTACAATTAAAACCTGAAGAAAGGTGGCTGATACTAACTATATCTATAGGTAGCACTGAGTAGGTATTACCCATAGAACTTGTAAGAAGAATTATCTTCTGAAGGCACTTGTCACCAAGGGTCATAACCTGAGTTTTAGCCCTGGGATCAAGCTGGGTGGAGGAGAGAGCCAACTCTGACCTCCACATGGGTGTTACAGTATGCATGTGTTAACACATGTACAACAAAATAATACCTTTAATGAAAATATTAGCTGGTATCCTTGATTCAACTTGATTACTATAGCACAAATATTTTCCACAAAACGTCTTTCAGAGTCATATCTTTTAATAGATGTTTTATAGTATGTTAATCAGATTTGCATCACTGTGATAAAGTTCCTGAGAAGGACAACTCAAAAGAGAGAAGAGGCCTTTGGGATCATAATGTCAATCAATGGTCCCCTCGTTGCAAAGCTTTAGACATGTTGTCAGGTTCAACATCACAGCAGAAAGACAGTGGCTGAAGCAAGCTGCTCACCTCACGGCCAGGAAGGAGCAGAGAAGTAAGGCAGAAGTGGACTGGAACCAGATAAACCCTCCAAAGGTGGGCCTTACCCCAGAAGACAGCCACGTGAGCAGTTACATTCCTATTTGTTGAAATTTGTAAGGCATACATTCAGGAAGTGACAGTCACTACTGAGCTCTTTATTTTTCTCTGTTTCTCAGACTATATCTTAATTACTCTTTTAAAGAATGTTTCATCCAATCATCCCTAAGTATTTTTTCATAAATAAAAGACAACTTGATTTGGTAGGTAATTCTTGAGTTAAAAAAAAATCAAAAATGGTTTGTCTCCAAGATTAAAAAGCACCTTATAAAACAGAAAACTGTATAAACAGTTTCTCCCCACCCCAACAACAGCTATCAGAATTAATCAGATCCTTGAACTGAATTCATTGGTAAAGTATTCTGCAGAGACTAGGATGTTCTGGAGTCTGCATTCAATAGGGTCCCCAGTATCTGGTGCTTGTAAAATACCTAGTGCAATAGAAGAACTGAGTTTTTTAAAGTTTAATTAATTTAATTGTGACCAGTGTCTTCCGTGTTTGGATGGCACAGTTCTAGACATCAGGAATTGGGAGAAACTGGCCATAGTGCCATGAATAGGCTCATAACACCTTTCTGGAGCTTGTCTCCTCATCTGTGAGATTCTTCAACTTTCTGAGATTAATAGCAGTAAGGCTTTGGCCAGTATCTTGAGTAGCTCTCAGCTCCATATTGATTGCTTCACGGCATGGTAAGATTATCCATTTGATCTTTGAGTTATGACATTAATGGTAGTAAGTTAGATTAAGACAGTTTTCTTGATTTCCAAATCTAAGAAAAGATTTGTGGATTACTTGACTGCTCTGTGTAAAACCATAGTTAATTCTCTATTCTTGAGCCAGTGAGATAGCTTAAAAGGAGCCGGCCACCAAGCCTGATGACTTGAGTTGAGGCTCTGGGACCTACATGGAAGAGAAGGGAACTGACCCCCACAGGTTGTCCCCTGGCTTCTAAGTGTGTATTATGGCCCATGTATACCACCTCAATAAATAAATAATAAAAATTTAAAGGCATTCTCTACTTTTTGTTATTAATTTTAATAGAATCTTTTGCTTATTTCTCTATCATCTCATACATGTAAATAATGTGTCTTGATTATATCCATCCCTAATTTCCCCTCCCTGCTTCTCTCTGGCATCCACATGCTCTCTACTCTTGATTTATCTCTTTCCCATTGAGTCTAATTAGTACTGCCTGCTGGAATGTGGTCTAATCTTGGTGTTCAGCTCTTGGGCAGCATGATTGGAGTTCTTGAGTGCAATGACCAGGTCATGTCCAGAACAAAGCATTTCACAGCTCTCCTTCCCATTGTAGGGCTCTTACATTCTTCCGGCCACACCCCGTTCTGTAATCTTGTCTGAGTCTTCAGGAAAGATACTGATGCAGATATCCATTTCGGTATGAGTTCTCTGTTGTCTCTCATTCTTGGTACTTTGATAAGTTCTGAGCCCCTGAATTAAGTGACCCCCACTTTACAAAATAGCTCTTCTGACCAATATTGACTGCCACACTAATCTACATGAGTAAGTGTAAGTTTAACAACATGTTCATTTAGCAGATGACAGTAATAGGTTTCAGTTGAGAGTCTATGACCTCTGGAGTAGGACTTCTCACCAAGTTTATAGCAGCAGGCCTGAATTCCCTCCTGTGGAGCAGACCTCAAATCCAATGCAAAAGCTGTTTTTTACTCATAAATCCTTATACCTCTACTGGACCCATGAGTACTACTTGCCTATCAGGTCAATGTAGCATATAGGGCTCACCTATGGGTAATACCATTGATAACTTCTCTTCCAATGTGGCCCATGCAGTAGATTCCAGCGTGCGCGCCGTGCGCGTGCACACACAACCACCCACCCCCCACACACACACACACAAAGATCTGTGATTAAGCCTTGCCTCATTTCCTGTACTATCTCTTGAAATTATGGTCAACATTTAAACTAAACATCTTCTGACCCAGGAGGGTGGTCAGCTCCGTGGAGATAGAGACTATTTTCATTTATGGATTCTCGTTGTCTAGAGAGGCTTTGAAGCATGGTAGGGGCTCATATCATCCTTGCTGAGGAGGATGAATAAAATCTGTTCATCAAGTTCATCAGTTGGGTAAGGTTAATCATCATGTGTGTTAGGAAGACACTCTGTCCCATCACGTAGGGCTCCTGGTTTGCTCTTGAGTTTCCATTGGAAACCTGTTCTTGTGAACTTTAGTAGACAGGTTGCCCTGCTGTTGTATTTTATTCTCTACCCAGTTGCCAGTCAGCTGTACTTTTGTTCCCATTGTGATCTCTCTACAGGGCCAGCCTTGAGAAGCAGCACTCTGTTCATTGGATGAGGGAGCTAGGATGATCTTTTATGATCCTCTGTGTGACTCTTCAGAATGGGAAAGGGCTGCCTGCCTCCTAGCATGGATAGGCAGAACCAGTGAGACCATACCACCAAAGCAACTGTGACAATGCTCACCAGTGGACAGTATCCTCCTCCTGGTGCTCATGCTAATCCTGAAGGTGATGGCCAGTAAGTAGAGGACCAGTCAAATCCTCTACAGATCTTAAAGTACTGTTATTTGGATAAAACCAGGCTTGTTCCCAAGCCTGTCTTCTGATCTCTAGTCAATGTAATCTACTTTTGGGGGTTGGTAGAAAGAGGGCAGATGCTTCTGATGTTGATGCGCATGTACAATTCCAAGCCTGTCTCCCCAGCCCTGTCTGGTTTGCATGGATACATGTGGGATCAGCTCTTCTGATGAGGCAGGTTTTGGTCAGTCTGACCCAGAACCTTGCTTGTCTAGCTACATATCTACAGTGAGAGTCTGTAAATGCCAAGGAGCCGTTACAATGAAACCTTCCACAATGGAGTGCCTGGATTTTATTGAGAAAAGCCAATCCCCTCCCATCTGTCATTTGGCACTTAGCACTGTAGTTATTCTAGATGAGTGAACACTTGTGTTATATTTTCCAATAGCAAAAC
Source organism: Phyllotis vaccarum (assembly GCA_033318265.1). Taxonomy (NCBI): domain Eukaryota; kingdom Metazoa; phylum Chordata; class Mammalia; order Rodentia; family Cricetidae; genus Phyllotis; species Phyllotis vaccarum. Next base: position 16,373,256 of record JARWLC010000003.1, read on the forward strand.
TGGGGTCACCAGGGTGCCTGCTGTTTTAGCCGAATCCAGATGGGGTTTTCCTATAAACAAGTGCACATGGAATATTTATGCCGCCCGTGGCACCTGACGCCTTAATACTTAGGACTTCTATGTAGTAGCCACTCTTCCTATAAGTCACTTTAGCACACTAAGTAAATATTTTAATATAGCCATGTCACTGTTTATTATAGAATGGCTTGGGCCCAGATCTTGCCTAATGCTTGGTTAAAAAGTCAGTTTATACCATCCTTTAAAGTGAATAAGAGAATGCATAAACGCTACTCTTTTGTTACTCAGAACTCTGTTTACTTTACTTTTCTGTAAACCTTGTGAAATGCTTGCTTACAAAAAGCTGACACATGCCAGATTTGCTCATTAGCTGGAGGTGTTTTCCACATCAGGAAGGTGAGGTGAGAATGTGGGAGGCAGGATGCCTTCACTGCCACCTCTGGGTGTCCAGTGTCCAAGGGACCCACTGAATTGCCCAGGGAGCATGAGCATAACCACCATGTGATCACATTGAGAAATACTGAATAATGGTCTCTAGGTCCATTCTATCCTGTGTCCTGGGATGATGGAAACCACTCGAGAACTCTGAAACTTTGAATGACTTTGAAAGTTTAAAACTGCAGCCATCAGGGAAGTGACAATGCTTGTGTTAGTCATTGCTTCATCACAGAGAACAAACACCTGACAGAAAGAGCTTAATTCAGGAAAGAACCTTTTCTGTTTGGCTCACGGTTTCATTCCTTCTAATGGGGAAGCAGCATGATGTCAGGAGTGTGTTCACACTATATCACACCAGAAAATGGAACAGAATGAGACAGAAGCCAGGGGTCTGGTGTACCTTCAAAGGCCCACCTTTGATGCTCTATTTCTACCAGCTAGGCCTCACCTCTTAATAGTTCTCTAGACTCCCCAGACAGCGCCACCAACTGGAGGCTATGAATTTGAAGCATAAGCCTGTTGCGAGACCATTTCAGATTCAAATCCCTATAGTCCTAGCTTAGCTTATTGACCTTGTGATATTTGCCAGCTCTTAGCAGCATTTAATTGCCAAGCCTCACTCTGAAGACTATGACAGTTTTTATTGGTTGGCAGTTAAAATCTCAGTAAGTGATGCTGTTCTCAGAGTAGAAAAGGAGATGTGTTAATACAAGAAACAAAACCAACCATCTTTTTAAATATTATGGATCAGCTAACAACTTAGCCTATGAAGTAAACAGACATACAATCTATGCCCAGGCTTCAAGAGTAAGTTCTTCTAGAATAAACCAGTGATATTTTCCTTAGTGCATTTTGTTATTGCACATTTTCCTGAGAGTTATATCTCGGACATGGTGTTTGCCAAGAGCAACCTTCAAATGGGCTTGTGGGCTCTTCTGGGCAAGTAGGAGACTAGGTACAAGTTGATGATGATTCCAACTGGCTTCTCCCCCACACCCCCTCAGACATAATGTCCTTTTAATTTCTCAAAGTCTCTTCATGAGTTGAAGAGGACCTTTATGAGGACTTCTTCTCATAAAAATGACATCTTACTATTTGTAATAAGCATAATAATGCCCTTCCCAACCTACCACCCCAAATCTCCTCAAACAGAAGCTTGACATCTGAATGTCTTACAGCATATGACTGAGGGAAATCAAAGATTACCAATCAGCAGAGCTTCAAAGGGGAAGTTGTCTAGTAGGCCTAGGGCAGTGCAAGCATCCTCAACAATGTGAGAGAGGCTAAAGCAGAGGTAGCAAGGGCGTACTGAGAACAGGACTCAATCCACTGTTGACTGCCTTTGCAAGTGGAAAAGGGCCATGGGCCAAGAAGCATGTGTTAGTGGCCTCAGCTGGAAAAGGCAAGGAAGGGAATTTTCTAAAGTCTCCAGGGAAGAATCTAGTCCTAGAGGACAGTTGGCTTTAGTTCACTGAGTTCCATGACGTATTGATTACTGTGCATGCGTGTGAATAGTATGTGGATATGTGCATGCCATGGTGTGTATATGGAGGTCACAGGTCAATTTTGTGCAGTTGATCCATTTCTCTGTGGGTTCCTGGGATAGAACTCAGGTGGCCAGGCTTTTGTGGCAAACAGCTTTCTCTGCCAAGCCATCTTGTCAAAGACCCTACCACCAGCATGTTAGGCGTCCATCTTTAAGATAATAAATCCGTGTTAACATCTACATTTGTGATAGTCTTATGGTAACAATAGAAGAAAAATAAATTATGAGAGGATGATATTTACACAAGAAACAAATACAGAAAATAGCAAATACAGAGTAAAATAAAAATTTCTGTATCTGTGCAGACAGGGACATAATGAATGTGCTCATTATTTTTTCTTTACTTTCCCATGTTGCTCTGTATTAATACCATTGTTACCTCATCTACCTCATCATAAAGTATTGTTTTGTATTTTCTCTCACTGTGAGAAAACACATGTACTTATGAATGACTAGCAGCCTCATCAATAACCTAACTTTGGTTTCTGTTTCAAGCACATTTATATGTAGCTGGTGATTATTTTACTAAAAGTTCTTAAAATTACCGAGTCAAGAGAGAATGATCAAGTGTTGGTCTTTAACAGTGTATTTCACTACATGGTCCTTGAGAAGAAGTGGGGTGCTCTCCTGTTCCCAGGCAGTCTAGACTTCACCCTACCTCATCATTGACAGACAACAGATGTTGTCATTGTTAAAATTGCCATGCTTAAGGGTGAAAAGAGCATTTAATCGCTGCAATTTGTATTTCTTCGAGACAGATGCATCTACTCTTTACTGTATAGGTGACCACCTGTGTTGCTGTGAGTGGCCTGCTCATGTCATTTTGTTTTAAAGGTTGTATTCTCATAGTATTTTAGATATTGGGGATAGGAACCAACTGCCTATACTATAGCTATAAATGATTTTGCACAATTATTTTTTATTAATTTATACTACATGATGATATATTATTTAGTGTTGGTGTATGTCTATGTTTAAATAAATTATATATTATTTATATATAATTTCATAACAATACCACTAGAAATGTAAGATCATAATGATAGGAAAAATCTACTGCCACCGTTTTTGGCCTCTGAACAGATTATTTTCATATAGAGTTGTACGTGTATATGTACAAAACTGAGCTATAGGTAGCACTCTGAGGTATATTTTTAACATGACATTCTAAATAGTTCCTGATCATTATTTCTGGTGATTATACTGTATTCTGGTTTCTGAACTTACTTTATTTAATATTTGAAAACACTTTTGTTAATAAATACTTGTTCTGCTTTGGATTTATTTGTTTGAGTTAGTGTCTCGCATACCCCAGACTGGCCTGGTCTCAAACTTTCTCTATTGACTTTGTTCATTTGGCTTAATACTTGTAAGATGCATCCATATTGCTACAAATATCAGTTCTTAATGGTTTAAACAAGAAATGTTACCTCAAAGACAAGGTGTTGTTGGCTTGGTCACCAGCCCATGGTTCTTCTGAGAGATGGTGAAAACTTTAGGAAGTGAAGCCTTGTGGAAGTTAATTCACTGAGGCCATGCCCTTGAAGGACAGATTTTGGCCTTGGCCCCTTCTCTCTCTCTTCTTCCCAGCCACCATGGATGAGTAGCTCTGCTTCATCACACACTTATGAGGACACTTCTGCTTTGTTATGGTGCCCACGCAGCCTTTCTTTCTTTTTATGTTGAGGTTCTCAGGTATTATTTACTCACAGTGATGGAAAGCTGCCTATTATGTAGAGAGCCGAGTGGCCGCACCTTAAAGATGGTGCTGGCTTCCACCTTCCACCTTCCCGAGGTGAGAGCTCTCTGAGATAAACAACTCCTCATTTGGCTAAGGCTAAGCTCCTGGCTTGCTTCCAGGTGTGGCTTGCTTCCATGCACCTGGGTCTATTGGCATGGCATGCGTGGCGCCCCGTGACTAGCAGTCCAGAGGGTATATAGCTGGGAGCGGGTTTTCCCCAGTGGGAGAAGCAGCAGAAGAAGTTTCAAGGTCCTGAATAAACCACTGAAAGAAGAGCTTGGTGTCGCGTCATCCTTGCGGGCGAGGGTGCACGCGACATATTACAAAGTGGGTTTCTTTTGGTTAATACTCCTTTACAATGCCTTTACCATTGTACTCCACTGGATACCTAGGTAGCTGCCACACCCAGGCTATTGTAAGTCACACAGCACATATGAATATCTCTGTGTGGTTCTGTTTTCATTTGCCTTAAGTGTATCTCAGAAGAGGAATCACTGTGATATATGAATTTTTCTCTTTTTCACATTTGAGAACCCAAACTCGAATGGTGATTCACTCAGGTGAGCATCTGGTAGAAAAGAGGAGATACTGGTTAAAAGGTGTAACTTGCATCTACCAGTCAGCTTAGGACCTTTGCTACATTACATAGCAGATATAGTTAACAATACTGAGCTGTACAGTCTGCCTTCTATATGTAGATCCCATATACATGGACGGAATAGACTGAACATGTTTAGAAAAGGTTACTCCATTGCTGGGCCCAGTGCTATACACCTGTATTTCCAGTACCCAGGAGGTAGAAATAGATGGAGTCTAAGTTTGAGGCCAGCCTGAGATACATCAATAAGGCCCTCCCCACAAATAAGGGGAATTTTATATCTGTACTGAGCATATTTAACTAACTGTTCTTTTGTCTTTGCCATTCTACAATCAATACTTCTATGGCAACCATACATCGATATTATGCCAGGTAATCTATGAAATAAGCTGGCATGTGTGCACAGGCTACGTGCAAATGCTGCACCACTTTATACGGAAACTTAGGGATTACTGTGCTCCAAGTGTACTCAAATATTCTACCATAAAACAAAGCAATACAAACAGATACCAACTGGGACAGGTTTGACTGACATGATTCTGATTATCATTTCTGTATGTAAAGTTCATGTTCTACACCTTTAAACCATATAGTTTTATTTTACAGCAAAATCTCAATAATGCCAGAAAACTAAACAGAAAAAAATGAGTAAAATAATGCAGTACACACACACATACACACACACACACACACACACACACACACACACACACACACACACACCCCTTCCTACTCTCCTGTATACTCAGCATCAAACAAGCAAATAGACCAAGAATCGCTAGGACTACAGGATGTCCCACATTATGTCACTTCCTGCTCTGTGTTTCAGTTACTGTCAAGGAGCCTCACCTATCAGGAAAAATGAATTAATATGGTACTTTTACTTGAACGCTGCACTGTAGGAAAGGTAAAGATGAGCACACACCACCTAATACAGTAGCAGGAGAGGCTTACTAAAGTGTGGGAAGGAAGCTTGACATAGACTAGGGAATAGCCAGTTGTGGTCCAAAATTTCTGGTCTGGTCTAGCCCTGAGGTCTAGATCTGCCCACAGCCAGTTGGTCCTCAATAATCACACAGAGGCTTACACTAAGTACAAGCTGTTTGGCCTATGGCTCAGCCTTATTACTTGCTAACTCTTGCTCTTAAACTAACTCATGACTCTATTTATGTTTAGCTACCTGGCTTGGTACCTTTTCTCACTGCAACATTCTTGTCTTCCGTCTCTACTGGCATCTTTCCTCTGCTCTCTGCTTCCCAGAATTCTCCTCATCGGATTTCCCCGCCTCTACTTCCTGTCTAACTACTCGACCAATCAGTGTTTTATTAAACCAATATTTACAGGGACACGTTGACAGTGTGCAAGAGCAGCCAATAGTGGCCAAGATAAAGCTACTGAAAACACACCCACTCAAGAGCCTTGATATTTCATTTGAAGCCAGAGGAAGAACTGAGAAGTGTGGAAGGGTTGACAGTATGGAAAGGATCAGTACACAGGGCCAGGAAGTTTGCCTCTAGTGATGTCTAGAGCTTTTTAAGTTACAGTGCTTCCTTAAATGCCTGCTCCTGTGAGAGCTGCAGGTGAAATGGTCATCATAGTCACCTTTAGGCCCTTACATGACTTTCTGCTATTGTTTATAGGAGTTCTTAGTTAAGAATAGGAAGGGGCAAGCCCGGACAGTGGATTTCAGTTCTGTCCTTGCCTTCCATTTGATCTCAGCCCCGCTGATGCTTCCTCAACCTCTACCCTCTCTTGGGATTATTTTTCTCTAACTGATAGCGCCGATGCCCTTAAACTGTCAGCCTCATTGCATGAAAATATTTTCTTGGTTTCTTATGAAAAATAGAGATGTGGGTGAGCAGAGAAATCAAGATTCTTTCTGCTTCAATAGCACACTGTCTTGAGGCTACAACACCAACTACTCAGCTATTTAGTTGCAAGAAAAAAAAAAAGAAGTGAACTCCCCATAATTGCCATATTCTCAAAAGTTTATTTTAGAAGTGAAAAATGCTACGGGAAGGCAGGAGGTGAAAGTTTCAGTCTGGATGGTTTTTCTGATAACTGGGACTATTTCTGTCATTCCAAACTGTACAGTTTTCTTGTGTATCTGGTGGCTTCATTTCCTATTAGCCTGATAAGGAATGGGAGCAGGGAGAAAACTGGGACTTACTCCATATTAGATATTTCATGTATCCAATGTGCACCTCAGAGGGAATTCTAGTTAGATATTCTGGGCCAGATGGAAGAAAAACAGAAATGCTTAGGGCTTTTGATAGTGTTAAGTTTACGAGAGTTTCTACTTGACAAATCCCAAGTCCTAAAAACCTAGAGAAGAGGACATGGCCCAAGCTGGATGAAGTATTCTGGATAATATCACCTTCCTCCAAGAGAACTGCTCTATGGTCTTTTTTGTAGCACTCAGTAGCTTCTTGGGGTGGACACCCTGTCCTTCTCTGGGAAGTCTCTCTCATTGAGAATCTGCCATTGTGATGATCTTACCCTTTCTCAATATGTCAGCCGGGGTCAAGAACAAGGAGCGTGGTGAGTTCCCCACCCCAGTCACCTCCAGGGCCAAGCAGCTGATATGTCCCAGATGCAGCATCCTTGGCTGACCCTCAGGCACCCTTCACCTCCAGCACGCTCCCTCCAAGTCATGAAGCATTCATGACCTCTTCTCTTTTATAAACGCGACAGGAGTTTATATGTCATACTGACTTGTTTCCATACAGACCCACGGACCTTCCAACAATTCCTCAAAGTTTTTGGCATATGCTGAAATGTTCCTGGTTCTCAGAGCTTACTAATTCATTCATTCAAACTCGTTTGTTTGGCAAGATTTTATTGACAAACTACTCCGTGCCAGACTCCCTTCTGAAAGTGAGATGCAGTCATGCATTTGTAAGATGACGTGGGTGCCTGCACATGCAGTACTCACAACGCTCGCGAAAACAAAACACAACAAATATTGTTATGCTCTAAATTCTGGAGCAGGTGCTGAAATGACGCAGTTCCAAGCTCTCTTCATGCCATAGGGGTCTTCCCCCTGGCAGTGCATGACTATCACAAAGTTAACTCCAGATGCCAGGCACCCTAAATGCTGACATTTGGGTGTGGAATGTCCCTCAAAGCCCCTCATATTATAAGGCTTAGCACTTGAAGGAAGCAGTAGTTTTAAGAAGTAGGGTCTTCTGGGGCGGGGGTTATCTTTGGCCCTTGAGGATGTTTCCTTGAAGGGGGTTGTAGGATCCCAGCTCCTTTTTTTCACTTTCTTTCAGGTTCTGACCATGAACCCAGCAGCATTTTTCTACCACATATTCATGACTCTATGCTGCCTTGTCACCTGCTCAAAGGTGATGGGGCCAAGTGATTATAGACTGTACCCTCTATAACTGTGAACCACATGTTTTAATGTTAATTAGTTTATGGTTTTGTGGTTGTTTGTTTGGTTTGGTTTGTGGGTTTTTGCTGGGTTTTGTGTTGCTGTATCATAACACATTTGACCAGCAGTAAAAGATTAGCAAAAATAAAAAATAAAATAGATCAATGGTAACAATGTGCTTTATACAACTGAGGTAAATGTGCTTAATACAAATGAGGTGAATCTCTCTCTCTCTCTCTCTCTCTCTCTCTCTCTCTCTCTCTCTCTCTCTCTCTCTCTCTCTCTCTCTCTCTCTCTCTCTCTCTCTCTCTCTGTAATGTTTTCAGGCCACTGTGGACTACAGGTAACTGAAGCTGTGGAGAGTGAACCAAAGATGACAGAAGGAATTACTGTGCCCGTGTTTGCTCAGCGCTGTCATGCCTCTGAAACAGTGATGGATTTTACAGCAGTGACACCCCACAACTGCTGGCCAGACGAGTAAACCTCATGTTTGCAAATTTGGACAAAACTATTGTTTTGCTATCAGCTGAGCTGAATTACAGTCTACAGTTGCTGGTGCTAAACATGTGGGATTTATTTACCTTCTAAAACCTCACGAAGGGGATTGCATTATGCCTTGGCTTTGAAACAAGGGGTTATTGTGTGTTCCTCAAAGCAAGACCAAGGGGCATGGGCATGGCGCTAGGAAGCATGACCAAGGGGCATGGGCATGGTGCTAGGAAGCGAGTGTTGGCTGTTGGAATGATGGTATTCCATCTTTTCTTAAATCAATGGCCCAGACCTATAGGCCCTTAGGAAAGCTCATGCTGATAAACATATGATTTGCACCCACGTCATCTTGCAAATCTGTTGCCATAAGCCAGACAGGGAAGTGAATGCTGGAGACATGGCCCAGACGCTACAGCCCAGAGGCATCAGGCATCAGTAGATACTCACTGCTCCCAACAAGGCATCAAATGACCATTGAACCAATAGTCAGGTTTTTAAGATGTGTTTATTTTGTGGTTTGCAAATTAGTGGCACGGCTCTGTCACCCGATAACCTGCCGTTACTTCCGAGTTTCTGTTTCATAGAAATAATGTCTTACTAAGAGTAAAGAGTGTTGAAGGTGAATAAGACTATGCTAAGTGTGGTGGCCTGAAATGGTCATCACAGAACTCAGGAGCCAGCCTTGGCTAAAGAGTGAGTTCAAGGCCCACCTAGATTACAGGAGACCCTATCTTAAACAAACAAGCAAAAACAAGAAACAACACTGGATTTAGGTTACACTATCATAAGCCCCTCCCATGCCGGGCTTAGAGCAAAATGAAGCCTCAGGAAGAAAACCTATATCAGGAAGCTGCTGAAGTATGTTCACCACTGCCAGCACCAAGAGGAACACAGGAGGTTAAGGCAAAGCCTGCTGTCTTTAGGACCTTGTTCTTATTTCCAATGAAAAAACACCAGGATATGGGGAAGAAAACACCAGTCCACAGCTCTTCTCCACTTCTGTAACACCAGCTTCTTTCTTTCTTTGATATTGTGTGTGTGTGTGTGTGTGTGTGTGTGTGTGTGTGTGTGTGTGTGTGTGTGTGGTATATGTATGTGTGTATGTAGCTTATGTGTATATCTGTGTGATATGTGTGTATGGCTGTGTATGTAGTGTGAATGCATATAGTGTGCATGTGGTATGTGTATAGTATGTGTGTATGGTGTATATGTGGTATGGGGGTGTGTGTGTGACAGGGTGCTAATGTTTATAGTGTGTGTGTGGTATATGTGTATGTGGTTTCTATGTATGAGTGTACAGCATGCATGTTGTATGGTGGTATGTGTGTGTCTGTGTGTGGTTTGTGTGTATATGTGATGTGTAGTATGTGTGTATTTGTGCTTTTATGTGTGTATAGTGTGCATTGGTATATATGTGTGTCTTGTGTGATATGTGGATATGGTATGTGTATAGTATGTGTGTATATTTGTGCTTGGGCATGTGTGGTGTACAGTGTGTTTCTCTGCGTGCATGTGTGTGTGGTATATGTCTGTATGTGGTAGTATGCTGTGTGTGTTATATATATTTTGTGTAATTGGGCATGTGTTGTGTGTCTGTGTGCAGTGATGTGTGTGTGTATGGCATATGATATACATGCATGCATACATAGATATTAGTCCCTCATTTTTTAACTTTAGCCATAAATTTACTTATGAGAATTATCTACATGTATAGCACATAATGTGACATATTTTAGCAATATTCTACTAGTTCATTGAGAATTCCACACAACGTATTTTGATCTTATTCCCCTTCTGCCCCAATCCTTTCCAGTTCCACCTTGTACGCTCACCCAGATTTGAGTTTTTCTTCCTCCTCCTCCTCTTCTTTTAAGATATTGAGTCCAATTTATGTTGTCCGACTTCTCTTGGAAGTGGATCCAGGGTCACGGGACCAAAGAAAACTTCCTCTCCCTCTCTCAGCTCCCATTCAAGGCCGATAGCTCCTTAGCTGGTGACGAGACTTCCCTGTCCCTGATGCTGGAATTTTGTCTGACAATATAATATTTTGGCATGTGTAAACAGTTGAAATGATTGTTACAATTAGGCTAGTTAGCATATCCACCATATCACATAGTCGTCTTTGTGTGATAAAACTATAAAAGACCTCCTCTATTCAAACACTCCAGACATGCAAGATAACATTGTTAGCCACAGTTTACCATGCTGCATGGTGCAGCTCTTGTGTCCACACACCTGTCCTGACTGACACACCGAATCCTTTGTCCAGCTTCTCATGTCCTTTCAAATTCCATCTATCTGCTTCCTTTCTTGCCACTCTCCCACTCTCCTAAGTCAGAGCTCTGTTTCTACCTTGATTATGACTATCAGTTTTCAGAGAACCAGACTTTGGGTATAGATCTAATTATGGCATCCCCCTGCTCAGAATTTTAGAAATTTCACAGAAAAATCCTCCATCCTTGTTTTGACTCCACCATTCTTCCCCTTTGCTCACTAGCTTCTCTGCTTTTCCTTCTAGCCACTCCTGGAAGTTCATTGGATCTGAGAGACCATCTACTAGGGCACTGTCAAGTATCACATTTCTAATGGTTACCTTCTGAAGTTATTTAATTGTATGTGTATTAGTATTTAGTGTGCAATATGTGTGTGTATCACATGTGTGTCTGGTATTGCCAGAGGTCAGAAAAGAAAGTTAGAGCTCCCTAGACCTGAAGTTACAGATCCGTGGGAACTATCACTTGAGTGTTAGACAACTGAGCACAGTTCTTCCGCAAGAACAGCCAGAGCTCTTAAACACTGAGACTCCAACTCAGGTTGGTCTTTGTGTTTGTACGGCAAGCTCCTTATGACAGCCATCTTGAACACCCATTTTCTTTAGATCAAGCTTGAAATATCTAAAGCAAGTATATAGTAACCTGCAAGGTGTTTTTCTCATAGGTCACTATGAGGAAACTCCATCACAATTTCCAAGTGACTAGTGTCGTCCTGAAGTGAATGCTGCATTTTTGGAACTTTCTCCTGGCCAGCTTGAGTCCATCCAGAGAATTATCTTTCTGTATTTTGCTCCTCTCCCCTTACATGGTGCTAAAGTCCACATTAAGACATTTAAGTATAGAGTCCAACTGGAAAAATAAGAGCAAGCCAAGTTGTGTTGTAACTTGTGCTGAGTGAGTTTGATATAAGGAGTCATGTCTATCTGACCAGCATGTGGAAAGGAGAAGCAGGAGGATTATCATAAGCTCAAGGCTCATCTGCGTTACACAGCATGGCCAAGTCTCTGAGGACATAATGCCTTGACAGAGTAGTTGCTGAGTGTGCAACAGGCCTTGAGTTTGATCTGCTACTCCATAAGTAAGTAAATAATTTTAAATAATAAAAGGAGTTTATCTACAGAATGTCCCTTCTGTCCATTTCCCCACTTTTATCAACCATATTATTGTTTTTTTAATTCACTTTCCCATAATTTGTCTATGTTCTGTACTCCTTATCTTCCTGTATATATATATATATATATATATATATATATATATATATATATATATATATATATTTTTTTTTTTTTTTCTGGAAAAAAGAAACTGGAATGGGTTCATGTTCGCAATGTTCAGAGAGCAAAGAACAGTGATTTGACTCTTTGAAGTTACCTACAGGCACAACACTGATAGACAAGTACATGTGTGTAGCTGAAAATTTCATTCCTGTCTGGCCAAAAGTCCAGACCTTCAGTCCCACATCCACTTAGTTCTAAATGATCACACAAAAGCTTATGTTAATTACAAGCTGTTTGACTTATATCTTGGGCTTATTATTTCATAGCTCTTTCAACTTAACCCAACTCATTTTCATTAAATCTGTGTATAGCTACGTGGTTCATGGCTTACCTGTATTTCTTCACATCTTGCTTTCTTGGGTGGAAGCTCACGGTGTCTCTGTGTGACTTATCCCTCCTTCCCCTTTATCTATGCTTTGATTTCCAGCCTGCTTCTAAGATGCCTTGCCGTAGGCTAAAGGAACCTATTTATTAACCAATGGTATTTACAACATAAAGAAAGACATCCCAAACCACGCATTTATATGCTTGGCTTTATCTTTTCTTCCAGTGAAGTTTAATGCAAGGTCAATTTGTGTTTGCATGGTTTGAGTAAGTGATTTAAGGGGAGCCCACCGTGTTTACAGTCATACTACATGTACTTGACTGCTGTTTTTCACTTCCTTTACAATGCCTTGACCCACAACTGAGAGCTTCCAGGGAGTTTGGCTTTGAACCTGCCTGCACCCTATTTACCACACCTCACCACTGTACGGATGACCCCTTTAAGCTGAGAGAATGTGTTACTTGGCATAAGACAGATGCCTGCTTCACACTGAACCAGCCTCTGAATGTGCTGCCAGACAACATCATTGGTCCTTTCATCACTGTCCAGGACCTGGAGACACATGCTGGAGCTCAGAGGGCCAGGGACAGGAAGGTTTTATTATATGCGAGTGAGCAGTGGAGGGCTCTGGGTTTGGGGCCAGAAGTCACCTGTTCTTGTTCTCTGCTCCATTTTCTCACCCTTTTCGGTCTTCTTTGCCTTTCAGAATCCTATGTTCTTCTCCTGGCCTCCCCTCCCCATCTCACAGCAGGGTATGCTCTGCGCTGAACAACCTGTCACTCATTTATGGAAACACTCCCTACCCTGCACACCTCCCCCCTTCCCATGGCAGCTTCCATGCCCTGGGTTTCATCTCTTCCTGCCAAGTATCTCTGCTGAGAGATAAGTGTGCTCCAAGCTGATATGAGGTTGTCTGTTAAAAGTTCCCAGGGTGTTCCTCTCTGAGTAAGATAGTCACATTCCCATTGAGCTTTCAGTGGCAAAACCAAATTTGCACCTCAGTATGGTTGAAAACAGGGCTGAGGAATAAAGCATTGTGGGTCATACTAACCGCTGTATCACAGGCTGACTACGCATGCTTGGTGACTTCAATTATTCACTTGTTCAAGCCTCCAAGAGATCTTTCCTAGCCACTGGGGATATAGAGACTCAAAGCCAAGTTCCTCCTTGGATAGACTTTATATTCTCCAAGAAAGGTGAACAATTTTTAAGACCCTCATAAAAATATCAGGTTATAGGCTAGGGCATGGGATGATGATGGTCAGTACTTGACTGGCATGGACTGTAGGCCCCAGGCCACATATCCATGACCATAAAACATTATTTCTGTGTGGCTTTTTATTAATAATAACATTTTATGCCTGGTGGCACTATGGAAATCAAATAAGCAACAGGTTATATTAGGCACCTATTCACTTGAGTTCATTATACAAATTAAGGGTAATAGACATCACTATTCCTGGGTGAACATCTCTAAAGATATGTTTTAAAGCCTGTGGCAGCTATCACTTTGTGTGTTGGACAAGTTTTCCTATAGGTTGGGCGGCTTCCTCTCTATAACACACTTTCCCCAATATCCGGCTCTGGGTTTTCATTATGTACCAACTAAAGTTTGTGCAATAAGGGTGTTTTCAAAGAAGTCCCATGTGTAGTCTGGGGGACTTAGCAGAAGTGGCATACTTGAGTACCTGGCTGGAAAACCCAGAGGCAGAGGGCTTACCTGGGAGTCCAGGGTCCTTCTGTCATAGCTCACAACGTGATCCTGAGCTTTAGGTCTTATACCAGCACCACCTTGGATGGAGGTGGCAGGCTCTTGGGCCCTTTTCCTTGGACCGGGAGCAATGCATCAGTTCCTGGGGCTTTCAAGAATGAACTGAGCTGCACTGACAACTTCTGCGGGTGTCTTCAAGATGCTGGAGGTCAAGTTCCTCTGTTATGCCTCTGTCAAGAATCCTGCCAAACTCATTTCTGTGAGGAATTCTGCCTGAAGGATAAAGAGAACACCAGAGTTGCTGGTGGCTGGGGTACTAGTACTGACGATTGTCACTGGAAATCAACTCCACATACTCCAAAGCGTCTCTGTCCTCTTTGGAATGACAACTGTCTGGTTTATGTAACGCTGCCAGCTGAAATGGTTTTTCCATGTGTTAGTGCCCAGGGTTATGGTTTCTTTTAATTTATTGTGTATAATCTAGTTCCTGCTCCTATTCACTGATGTCATCACCAAGGCAGCTGGCTCTAAGGAGGCCGAGCTACAGCTAGTTAGACCAGACATCTTTGTACATCCACCAGACTCTTGGTGTTTGTCACTGGAAAGGGCTTGATTCAGGGAGTCCACATACATGAAGCTTGCTTCACCTGTTCTCCAGTATTCTGGAAGCTATAACGAGCAGGTGGCATTGTGTCCTTCCACCTAAAGTAGGAAGGACAGTTGTGGTGGAGTGGGGACTGTGATGAGAGACCCGTGTCTAAACTCTGAAGAAGGGGGCTGAGTTGCTTTGTCTGCAACACTGCTGTTACCTGTCACACATGCCACCTGCTTTGTGACTGTAGAATTCAGATTTTAGACATGAGTGGAAAAATTCATCTCTAAAAGGAACCTGAAGGCTAGTTTCTCACCAGGCTAAACTTACAGGAAGAAAATAGAAGTCTTCACTCAGACAGAAAGTATTGCTACTGATTGGGAATTGCTTCTAAATAGGCTGAAGTTTAGGGACTATGTGAACAGGAGTTCTACTAGGTTCAGTTGATCTCAAAATGTGAGATACTCAAACAGAGGAAGAACACTAAGCTACAAAGCCGGTTTCTTAAGATGAAGCCAGAGTGAAATTCTGTGGAAGAGCATTTGTTTACTATCTCTGGTGTAGGGGGATTATGTTGTTTCATTGTAAATAATTGTCCTGCCTATGAGTTTAATAAAAATGCTGATTGGCCAAAGGCAGATAGGAAGTATGGGCAGGGCTACCAGACTAAGAAAACTCTAGGAACAGGCAGAACAGAGCAGAATGCCAGAGAGAAGCCAGAAGAAGCAGAGGACAACTATGCTGCTCTGAGAAAAGGTACAGAGCTGCATGGCTGAACAGGATAAAAGTCATGGGTTAGATTAAGGGTAAAGAGTTAGCAAGTTATATGCCTGGACCTTAGGCCAATCAGCCTAAAACTATAGTAAGCATCTGTGTGTCTCAGTGGGACTGTGAGACTGCGGGTCTGTGGGTCCTAAACCTTGAGGCTATAGGCCTGAAAGTCCGGGCCAGAAACTTCATGCTACATTCTGGTATCCTGAGTTTGACTCTCGGCATCACAAAACCACAAAACAAATCAAGAAACAAGTTTCTTAGTGACCTGAGGGTGACGACTGTACCCACCCACACCTGCATGTGAGTAAGACTTGGAAATCTATTAGAGACATTATCTGTGAGATCAAGATAGCTATCTATATAAGACAACACCAACCACAGGGCTGAGGGAAGCAGTATACACAAGTAGATATAGAACTATATTTCAAGCATGCACGAGTCAATTGGAAGCCATTTTTAATTCTTGTCAGGGTTTATTCTATTTAAGAGATGGTGTCCACACCAAGGTAAGATGAAGCATAGTCCAGGGTTATAAGTCATAAGCAGTTACTAGGAAGTGACACTCAATTCAGCAGACACAGGGGATTAACATGTGAAGACACAACAGCTTTTCATCTAAACTGCTTGAATTCAAATGTAGAAGAATCACATAAGGTGATTTCTATAATGGGAAGCCAGATGGTAGAAGAAAATCACTGTAAAGATACACTCTGCATAGCAACTCCAGAAAGAGATGCTAACAGAGATCACAGGGTGGCATCTCTTTTATCACATCTACTCAAAAAGCTGAGTGCCTATTTACTGCATTCTCAGTCTGTGAGGCTCACAATAAACTTGTTCAGTTCGCAAGAAGTAATTCAGTTGCATAATAGCTATGAAACAATATCCTCTTTAAGATCGTGTCTTGGGGTGTGTTGGAGGGCAGCTCACGGGTTGAGTATTTGTCTCCAGTAGAAAAGGGAGGAGGGAGAGAAAGACGATGAGGAAAAGGAAGAGCAGAGAGAGGCAGAAAAGGAGGCTACTCTGTTTTTAAACACCTCTCAGCACACTTTTAATAAAAAAAAAGTTAATGTTAAGGTGAACTTGTCGGTCAATTTAGGAGAAAGACAATTACTCCAAGTTTTTGATACTGAACACGATAATATATTTCTTTATTTATAACACATCCTAAAGAACAGTATTTTAACAAAAGGAGAGAAAAATAAACAAGGGGCAGGATCCATTCCTGTGATGCAGAGCAAGATTCACTTTAGTATCCATCATTTACTTCCACTTATAAATAACTTTATCCAAAGGCGGCTTTGAGGAAATGCACTACATTTATTATAGTGAGAAGAGACAGACAAAACCGAGTAAATAAGAATTCAAAGTGACAAACAAAAAGTCAGATGAGTCAAAGCACGTCTAATATTTATGTCTCAAATTTATGTCTTATTTTTCCCGGTGAAACACATGATTTGTTTCCTACCTCCATTATCAGATATTTGGGGAACATTGAATTCTAAATTTTACTTTCTTGAAGAGTGGCCCTTGGACCATCAGCTTTAGAATCAGCTGGAAATTTTGCTAGAAGTGAACATTTTCCAGCTGACGCCAGATTTACTGAACCATAGCCTGTGCAGCAACATGCCCCTGGAGGATTTATATGCATGCATGTTGCATTTTGAGAAAAAGTTGCTATAACACAGGTCCTGCTTGATTTAAAAGGGGATGTGGCAAATGTAACAAATTATTTAATGCATTGTTTCTTACAGAAGTTCTTAAATCAGCACAAAGTGTAACAATTAACTATAAGACGAAGAGTTCTCAGACATGGTACACCAAAAGTACAATTTATAAAAACAAATTAGTAAATTTGATTCCATTCCAAACTTTTGCTCAGAGAAAAATCTTGTCAAGAGGGTGAGAAAATGAGATACAGATGAAAAGAAAACATTTGCAAATTGTATTTCCAACAAAGGACATGTATCTCAAATATATAAAGAACTCACAAAAGTCAACACTAATCAAGTAAGATTTTTTTTTTTTTAAGAAAGGAGTGATTGACACATAATACAACTTGGACGAGATTCAAAGGCATCAACAGAGTGAAAAAGAGCCAGTCTCCAAGGTTTGACCCAAAGTGATTTTTTTATTTCTCAGAAGGACTAAAGATAATGGTAATCAGATCTGTAGAGCCTATAGGACAGAAACCGGGTAAAGGTGGCTGATATAAATGGAGAGGAGGGGATCTTTTTGGTGATTGAATAGCTCTGCATTTTGATTAAAGCATGCACAAACCCATACAGAGAGAAAATGGCAGTGTTATGTTGAGGTCTGTGAGTTAAAGACCATCTGGGTCTACAGAGAGTTTCAAGGCAGCCTAGAGCTATAGATTAAGACTGTCTTCAACCAACCAACCACAAACAAACTCACCCAAAAGACCATGCAGACCAGTTCAGAGTTTTCCTCGTTCCTTCAAAGTGATATTTCCATTGGAATGGTAGTCCCTACAAGAAAAAGAAAAAAAAAGTCATAGTTGCTTCCCTCCTCCAGTCCAAAAGGGGCTGAGATCCTGTCTCTGCCCCACCTTAGCACTTTCTGTTTCTCTCTGTCCAGACCTCCATAAAGATGGTTAACTAGTGGCTAGCTCCACCCTCTGACTCCAAGCAAGCTTTGTCAGAACAAAAACAAAATATCACACAATAGCCATGAGAAGCCATGAGAAGCCATGAGACAAACTGGGTCAAGATCACACACACACACACACACACAAACACACACACACCTCTCTTTGATCTATAGCACTAGTTTACTGAACCAATGGCCCTGGACATGCTAAGAAAACGTTCCTGCTGCTGAGCTGTAGTCCCAGTCTTCTAGCAACTTCCTTGAGACTCCCATAATTTCAGAATATCTTTAAAAGATGTAAAGGTATCCCAGGATGAAAACGGATGTTTGCACCATGTCCCCCGTTACTTTATCAATTCAGTTGTCCAGTTTTCTGTAGAAGTACTGCCAGCAGCCAAGGCTGGCACTGGGAACTGTGCCTGGAGAGCTTGTAAACTTTAGATTAGGGCCAGTCATTGGTGAAAGAAAGCTATGAAGAAGAAGAACAGACCCGAGTTTTAGAAAATATCCAGTATTCAAAAGTAAGTGATACATATGGGCAAAGAGTAAAACCAACCTCTGCCTATCCCGGCTATTCCAGCTAGCACTGGAGGGTTCTAGTATGGAGGAGGGAGCCCTCGCTCTGGGATAGCCTAAGGTACCATGTTGAGTGAGATTTGGGAAATAAGTGAAGGAAGGAAGGATTCCCTTCTGTATCCCCCAATTCACTAACTAGAAAATACAACTATAGAGCACAGAAAGGGAAATCGCGTTAGGCTAAGTGGACCAAGCCATGTCACATTATTCTGAGGGATAGGGTCTGGTAGAAGGACAGACTTTGACATTTATGATCCAAATGCAAAATTCCACATGGTGCTGGTCAGCATGCCAGGTGGTACAACCACTTCAGAAAGTTGCTTCCCATGTCTAAAATGTTATCTCGACCTTATCCTAGATCCCACTAATCACATTCTTTGGTGAGTCCATAAAAACAGTAGAGGAAAGGTTATATGGGGGGAAAGGAGGGAAGCTGAACAGCTCTGAGCAGAAGTCATTTTTATCCACGATTGCTATTATCCACTGACAACCACAGATAAAACGTCCAAAAACATTAAGTGGAAAGCTCCCCATTTCAGAAGGGCATGATGGTTGTATAACTTTTATTATGCTATAATGTTATATTTTAATATCAGTTATTACTGGTAATGTATTTACCGTACCTCATTTATGAATTAAATTTTACCACAACAAAGTAGGAAGAAATACAGCATGCGTAGGGTTCAATACTATCCAAAGATGAGATTTTTTTCACCCCCAAGGGAATTGTGAAGATATACCATATTCAGATGAGCAGGACCACTGTATTTCTGAAACTCCAAAACCCATCAGATCGCAGTTAAAGCTGTCTCTAGTTATAGCAAGAAAGCTAGGCAATTAAATCCCTCCCCCAGTGAGAGTGGTTTGGGACACAGCATGACATGAGCACTCTGGACAAAAAGCTTATTTTTAAAGAAATCATTTTTGTTACATTTGTCCATGTAGATTAGTTACCTAAGTGTGTCCCACAGACCAGCCACAGCAACAAAGGTTCCTGGGATCCCCTATTTGGGAGAATCTGAAAGTGTTGTAATAAACACTGGTGACTCAGTGCTCTGGCATAAACACTTTAATACATCATCTTCGTGTTTCAGCACCTCCAGGTGAAGGCTGTGTAAGTGGAGACTGTATTCACACTTTAGTCTAAAACTTGAGTCCTGGCCTTTGGCATCTTCAGATGCTACATTTCCCTCGGGGCCAGCAAGAACCTGCTTGATTCAAACAGCTTCCTTTTAATGCCCTTGAGACCTAATATGCTGTATTCTAATGATGTGAAAATTGATTTAAATCCTCAGAGTGGGTTTTGGCTTCAGGCTCCCTTCCAAAGTTCTTTGTAGATGGCTGCTTGCTTTGTATTCTGTTGTTCAGAGCTCCTGTTTATTGGAAACTGGTCTCTGGACCTGCTCACTTGGATGCCACCACTGGCCTGGCATATCTCACCAGGTGGAAGTGAGTGGATTTTCCATAGTACAAAACCTTTTCACTGTGTGCCAGCTCAGGAATCTCATTGTTTAACCAATACCTAATGCCAAAACCTTTTGCAAGGTAAATATTTAATTTTCTGGCTCTATATTCCAAACTATAAAGGGCCCCCAGCAATTCCGCTAGCCTTCTTAAAAATAGATGCATCGTATATTGGTAGAGCTGGGTAGATATCAAGTAGTGAGTGAGCGTCTCACTGCTGTAGTTTAAACATCTGAAAAAGACCAGGTCATGGAACTGGGAACTTCAGTAGAGGCTTTGGACTCTTTCTCTGGCTGGGTTTCAAAAAGAGCACAGGCCAGAGCAAGTACCTGTCAGAATCATGGCCTCCACAGCAAGGTCTACTTGTTGGCGTCACCCTTGCTCTGTGAGTAATATTTTCTGATTCTGGATCATCAATATAGAATCTGAGTCGTTTGCTTGCTTAATTGTTTTGGTCCATCCTCAAATCAAAGTCAGCCAGCTTGTCTTGCATTCCATTCTCCTTCCTTCCTCTCCCCTGTTTGCTATAGTTTAAAAAGACAAGTTTAATATTCCACATGGGACTTTCTTTGTCTTTTACTCCTCAGACAGTTAAAGGGGGCACAAATTATAGTTTCAGCCATGTTCTCTATACTGCAGTTTTTGATGCCTTTTAAAAAGAATTATGCGCATAAAATTCTCACAACATAAAAGTTCATCCTTGACCTTTGTGATAACCACAACTTTGTGTGATCAGCACCTCTATCAGGTTCTAGGACATTTCCACCTTTCCAAATGAAATAAGTTCCTCTTAAAGCCCCTTCCCTACAGTCCGTAGGAACTGCTGATAGACATTTACTTCTGTGTATTCAGCTGTTCCAATATAATAGTGGTTCTCAACCTTCCTAATGCTGCCACCCTTTAATACAGTTCCTCATGTTGTGGGGACCCCAACCATAAAAGTATTCCCATTCCTACTTTGTAACTGTGATTTTGCTATTGTTACAAGTTGTAATGTAAATATTTGTGCTTTCTGATAGTTAGGCAACCCCCGTGAAAGGGTCAACCTATGCAACTCATAGGTTGAGGACCACTCATATGTTATGGGATTCAGGTGTCAGCTGATAAGGTCAAAAGACACTTATACAGGGCACCGGGCCCCTGAAGGGGGCGGGGAAAAAGCCCATTGAAAAGGGGCTTCTGGAACACGAGACGCTCTCTTCCTGGTTCCTGGATGATTGGGGATAGGATCGACTCCACCGTCTGTCCATCACTCGTTCACCGTTCCAGACTCCAGTCCCTGTTCAGGTGCTACTGTAATCTGTTAACTGTACTGTGAGTTCTGATTTATATTTTAATAAATATCTGTCTGGTATTGGTGCCTTCTAAGTAAACTCCGCCTACACTCATATATATATGCACATATAAACACACACATGTAACATATAACACCACACACACACACACACACACACACACACACACACACACACACACACACACGCGGCTTTTCTCTCCACCTTCTTTCACTCAGCCAAATGTCTTCAAGCTCCCTTTATGTCATAAGTTCCTAAATACAACACTCTTTAAAAACTTACTGACCCTCTTGTAGGTATTTATATATTTTATACACATATTTTATATAAATATTTATAAATTCATTGACTTTGATAATTTTCCTTTGGGTAACTTATAAATAGTGCTCAGACAGATACATACAGATATGTATTTTAAATCACTTTGGATTTATTTTATTCTATGTGTATGAATGTTTTACTTACCTGTGTGCATGTGCATCGTGTTGGTGTCTGTGGCTGTGCCAGGGATGCCAAAAGAATCCCCTGAAGCTGGAGAATAGACAGTTGTCAGCAGCCACATGGGTGCCAGGAGTTGAACTTGGGTCTTCTATAGGAGCAACAAGTGCCCTAAGCTGCTAAGCAATCTCTAGTCCGACACACAGATAAAGTTTTGAATATTTTTTCCAGTTCTTTTCGATATAATCTGAAGAGTGACATGGGTGGGTCATTAGTAATAATTCTATATTTAATTTGGAAAGCCTAGCTAACTTTTCCCCTTGTGGGTACACAATGTAGAAAGAATTGATCGAAGCAAAGAACTAAAAGCAAGTTCTGGGCCACAGTGAGAAGATATGCACTTGGAAAAAGAAAAAAAAAGTATGTGTGTGGGGGGTGGTGGTTAATTAAAGCAGCTACAGAAAGAAAATTTCAATAATAAAAAGAATCCACAGGCTCTGAGTGGGAGTGGGCAAATAACAAATTGGGAACAGGAAACTGAACTTTGGGGTCTGGAGAGATGGCTCAGCAAGTAAGAGTATATGGCAGTTCTGCAGAGAACCTAAGTTCAGTTTCCTGCACCCCCATCAGACAGTTCACACCTGCTTGGGACTCCAGTGCCCTTAGATCCAACGCTCTCTTCTGGCCTCCACAGGCACTGCACTTAAAGTAAAAATAAAACTTATACAAGACTTGTTATACTCTAATCAGGGAAGTTTTATTCAAGCCAGTTGCCCACTGGGTATCCATCTTCTGTTACTGGGGTGCAAATTTTTAAAATTTATTTTGGATATTATGTTACTTCCTAATAGATGATATACAAATGCTTTCAAGAATTGTTCAGTATTCTGTAGATTTTCATTTTTACTCTATTAATAATGTTTTTGAGCGGGTAGTTTTATATCAGGTAAACTTTAATAAACAAATTTATCTATTTCCTTTGTTTTTTTCTGGTTTTTGTTTGTTTGCTTGTTTGTGTTTTGTTTTGAATCTATAATAAGAAGTTTCTGGCCCTACCTAGTCCTGAGATCCAGACAGCAGTCCCAAATAATCACACAAAGTCTTATATTAACTACATGCTGTTTGGCCTATGGCTTAGGCATATTACTTGCTAACTCTTACTCTTAAATTAACCTATGATTAGCCACATGGTTTAGTACCTTTTCTTAAAGCAGCATCCTCATCCCAATTCCTCTGCAACTTCCCCACATCTCTCCTTTGTTCTTTCACTTCCCAAAATTCTCCTGGTCTACTTGCCCCGCCTCTACTTCCTATTTAGCTACTTGACCAATCAGTGTTATATTAAACCAATATTTACAGTATACAAGAGCATAGTCCCACAGCATGAGTCAACTATGAGGATCCATTGCCAACTCCAAGAAAAAATAGACTTAACTCAATATTTCTTGTATTTTTTTGAGATTTTGTAGCTATTACATTAGCTTGTTTCACTTTGAGTGGATTTTTGTGATTCTAAAGGTCAACATTAACTTCATGTTTTTGCCTCTGAGTATCCTCTTTAACCATCTCAGAATAATTGTTGAAACTGTCTCACAGATGTCCTTGACGCTCCCCTGAGTGGTCTTGGCATCCTTAATAACAATCAATTGACAGCAATGGTATGCTACCACACATTTGCAAGAGAGTCAGCAGTGAAACTCCTCTTTGACAGGAATTTGTGATTACTGACATGCTTTCTTGTTATAGGCTGACTGATACTTTCTAGTTCTCAAGTCAGTTTTGCTAGCATTTATTTTATAGCAGTCTGTACATCTCATCTAGATTACCTGACTTGTTGGTACCTTATTTGTATAATATTCCTTCATAATGTTTTCAATTTCATAAAGTCTATAGTAATGCCCCATCTTTGCATATAATTTGTATCCTTTCTCTTTCTCTCTCTTCTCTCCATTACCCCATCTTCTCTCCCTTTCACTTCTCTAGTCAACCAATATATATATATATATTAGGCCCAATTCCATATATATATGGAATATATATATTCCAAAAACTAAAAGAAAAAGTACATGCATTATAAATACTTTAGTTTTCTTATAAAATTTTGTAATTTTGGCTTCTAATTACCTTTGAATTAATTTTCGGATGTTGAAAGTAAGATTTGAAATTCTTCTAATTTTTCAATAACAGTATCTTTTAATTGATATGAATAAAGATACAATAATTGGCACTCATATTGGTGACAACCAATAGCTGTTTACCTGAATTTAAGGTTTATTCAATGAGAGGAAAATCATGCCTGGTACTGGGGTCCTAGGCAGCTTCCCATGACTGATGAGAAAAGAGCCCCCTACCACCACTTTGCTGGATCAGGTTGATTAATTACCACAATCTAAATCTATTCCATAGACTCACAAATGAGTGTAGCTACCATCCTTATCACAGAAGCCTTTTCAGCAAATTCAGACCATCACAGAAAGCCACAACTAGACACAATGCAGATATCAACAGATAATGGGGAGCCCAGATCCAAACATACAATCATATTACAGCTCCTGAATCTATGACGCAGGGAACATGGCAGAAGATGGATTAGAAGGACTGCCAGCCAGAATTCCCAGGAGGTCTGCTGAGGAACAGTCTTTCACAGAAATAGCTGCAGAAAAGGGACTGGGGTGATGACATTATCAATGTACATGTTAATGTGTAAAGGGGAAGTTTTCAGAGTCCCAACCCTAGACAAAGAACCACAGGCATCTAATGACTGTTGGGAAAAGGAAAATTAGCTTCTTCCAGAAATGAGCCTCTTATTGGCTGTCCAATGCACAATGTTTACCCCTGAAGCCATAGAGACACAAAGAACAAAAAATGGATGCACCAAGTGGGATTTATATACATTTGTGCATATACTTGTATGTAACATAATAATAAAAGAGAAAGGGTCTATCAAGTTGAGGGTAGTAAAATAGGTTGGAGGGGCTAAGGAAGCAGGGAAAGACTGCTACAAATTAAGAAAATTATCTACTAATTAAAGTTATCCATTTATCTTCCATCCCAACCAGTTTCCCCTCCCCCTCTCCTCACTCCTAGAATTATGTAATTCTATTTCAATCAAAAACTTTTTAAAAAGTATATCTTTTAGTTTTTTGATGATTTCATATGTATTAGGAATATATCATAAGCATTCATATATATTATATATCATATATATTATAAATATTCCAAATTCTCATTCTACTTTTTCCAGGAACTCTCAATTTGTCCCCTTCCCCCTAGCATGTCGTTATTATTATTATTATTATTATTATTATTATTATTATTTTATAATCAATTGGGCCTAATTGGTTCAGCCTATTTTAAGTATCCAATGTTCTTTGTGGCTTGATCCTGTGCTGGTCTTTTGCAAGTGACCACAACTACAGTAAGTTCATGGGTGCAGTGGCCTTTGGTATAGAGGACAGCATTTCACAGCACCCCTTTCCATCTCTACCTCTTCCGTCCCTTTTGATGCCTCTTTAGAGATGTTCCCTGAGCCTTTGGGCCAGGGCTGTCATGTTCCATTCACAGCTAAGCACTCACAGTCACTTTCTCTCCACATTTTAACTAATTGTAAGTCTCTGCATTAAGCAGTGCCCATGCAGAGAGAAGAGTTGAGAGAGGCACTGTCTATGTCAATAAGCAGAAGCATGGAGAAGGCAGTTTGACATGTTTGTTTAACAAGATAACAGTAGCAAGTTCCCCTCTGGGGTCTATGACCACAGGCTTTTGGCCAGGATTATGGTACAAGGAAGTAATTCCCTCTTTTGGAGCAGGCCTCAGATAAAAATGAATGAATAAATAATAACCAGGAAAGCTGAGCAGACACCACAGCCTCAGCAACATGAATAATATGAATAATGGTCTGTAAGAGAGAGGTCTGCCATTGGAAGGATCCCCAAAACGGAAAGACCCTGTACCCCACAGAGAAGGGAAGTCACAAGAGTCCTTGGGGTAATCACTTTTCAGCCTAAGCACCCACTTTTTCTGTTCCTGTCTGGTGAGAGGATAGTTGTCTAGGGTCATCCACCTGTCTCATTGCTCTGAGGGCAGAGTCGAACTCAGCATCCACAGTCACTCAGAACCTCCTGCTTAGAGTACTCACGTCTCCCGGAGAGGAGCCCCCATATCCGGAGTGGCAGATCCTCAGCACACACCTTCTTCTGCTTGTATCTACCCAGTGTTTCCCTGATCGTCCTCCAGTTCACGTTTCAGGAGTTGCCCAGCTTACCACGATGAACACTGCTGTCTCGGTTAAGTGCGAATGTTCTGTGAATATAATTCTTGCCATTTCTAGGAAGTTGGCAAATATGGAATGTTCCACAGAGATGTTCTGGGCCCAGCTTTTGACGCATGCTTTCTTTCCTACTGGTCCTTACTTCTGGGCTGCCCGGAGCGTTTCCTCCTTTGGCAGGTTCTAAAGCGACCATTACTATGGCTTCTTCTCAAACTTGCTCATTACCCTCCTCTATTTTTCCATCTAGGCCAGATGATGTTTCCTTAATATTTTCAACATGCCCCTTTGTTTGTCTCTTCAGATTCCTGCTCTCTGGTCAGGATTACAAATGCAGCCTAAGTTAACCAGGATTTGCTGGTATGCTCCCAAAAGAGAGAAAGCAGGATGTTGGACCAAGGAACTTGATGGAAGAGGCTGTTTTCCTTTTGTGCTTTGGATCCCCATCAGAATTTACAATAGCAAACCTCCCCAGGCTGTGGCACTGTTGGAATTTCTATCAGTTCTAAGGAAGTTTTGTCCAAACTCTCGGTCTTTTTTGTGTGTCCCACATGAGTGAGCTTTCCCATGTCCTAGCTAGCCTCAGTACTTCACCTATCCACATCCTTGAACGTTCATGTTTTCCTGGAAGCATTAAATAGAATCCATACTGAATAGAATCCATCTTTTACATAGAAACCGGTGCAGGATGCGACCAACCTGGAGGGCCTGCTTAGACGCCGTTAGTACTAACATTGGCAGTTTTAGGGTAGACTTATAATTCTTGAAGTCTTCTCGTGCAGAAAGACAACATGGCTTTGCAGGTTTTTAAGTTTTCCTTTGGCCTCTTCTCACGCGTGTAAGTTCTTGAAAATTAAGACTTCAGATAAAATGAGGCTTAGCGGGATAAATAATTTCTATCTCTTTTCTAAGATGTCACTGTTTTCCAGAGCCATAAAAGTGAAGAATAAGCGATCAGATAAAGGGAGACGATAACTTTGTATCAGATCTTAACTCGTTCTTATTCCTAGGGCATGTTTTCTTTACTTCTCGCTCTAAAGGTTTCCAACTTCCCAGCCTTTGTTGAATCTCTGATCCATTTGGAGTTGATTTTTGTGCAAAGTAAGAGACAAGAGTTTATTCTTGCTCTTCTCTATGTGAATGTTCGGTTTCCCCAGCCCCTTTTGTGGAAGAGACTGCCTTTTCTCTGATACGGTGGCTGTAGCCTCGTAACTTTGTGCCTGGGTCTTGTATTCTGTTCTATTAATCTGTATTTCTCAGTGTGTACCATTGCCATGCTGATTTTGCTACTATGACTCTGTGTTATAACTTCAAATCAGATATGCTGAACTTCATAAGTATTCTTTTTGAATTTTTGAAATTGTTTTCTTTTTATTATTTTATGGGTACGGGTGTTTTGTCTACGTAGATGTCTGTGCCCTACAGGTGTGCCCGGTGCCAGCTGAAGAGAGAAGATTTCATAAGATCCCCTGGAACTTGAACATTACAAGCTGCCATGTAGGTTCCGGGAATAGAATCCAGGTTCTCTGGAAGAGCAGCCGGTGTTCTTAACAGCTGAGGCCTCTCTCCAGCCCCTATCCCTGTTATGCTCAGTGTTGCGACAGGAGATTTTTTTTATACTTCCAAATAAAACTGTAAAGTCTTCTATTTCTATGTAGAATGTTATTGATATTTTGATGGAGAATGCCTTGGATCTGTAGATTGCTTTTTGGGAAGGCAGCAATTCTTACACTATTGATTCTTCCAGTCCATGAATATGTTTTGTTTGCTCATTTTGTTTAAATGTTTCTGTCCTTCAGCATTTTCTTCCATTTTGCTTGAGTATTTTGAAGTTTTTGCAATAGAAGTCAGTCACTTCCCTGGTTAGGTTTATCCCAAGATACCATAATTTGCAGAGGTAGTTTTGAATTTGGGATTCTTTCCATGGGTTGGGCAGTGATAGAACATGCCTTTAAGCCCAGCGATTGGGAGGAGAGGCAGATCTCTGAGTTTGAGGCCAGCCTGGTCTACCAATCGAGCTCCAGGCCAGCCAGAGCTGTTATACAGATAAACCTTGTCCTTAAAAAACAAAAAGAAAAAGGAGAGTTGTTTTCATGAGTTTTTCCTTAGTATTGTCAATAGTGTTTGGGAGGCTAGATAGTTTTGTACATTAATGTGTAACTCGCTACTTCACTAAAATTGTTTATTAGTCCAAAGAATTTTCTAATGCAGTCTTTAAGTTTTCTTATATAGAGAATCATATTATGTCAAAATAAGAATATTTGGACATTGTTCTATCCAAATTGCACACCTTTTATTTGTGCCTCTTGTCTCATGGCTTCAGTGAATACTTCCAGTACTATATTAAAAAAGAGAAGACAGTGGAGACCTTTATTTTCTTCCTGATGTTAATGAAAATGCTTTGAATGTTCCCTCATTTAATACAATACTGACTATAGAGCTAAGGAGTGGGATTCAAGTGCATCACTTTGACCTAGAGGAGTGGCCTCTTGGTCAGGGCTGTAGCTTGAGGCATGCCTGGGAACAGCTTTGTCTGCAGTGCTCTCTGCATTCCCACTGCCTAGAAGGAAGACCTGTTCAGCCTGGATGAGTGGATTAACCCAGCATTCCCACTTTAAATTTCTGTTGTAGGTTGCTATTGACCCCCTTTAGTAAATATTTCTATCAATCAGTTGCCTGTGACTAGTATCCAGCTACAGAGTTATAACTGTTATTATGTAAAGATGTGCTAATTCTAATCTGAGTGTCTTTATTACTTTGATTATAAAAGAGTGTTGGATTTCGTGAAAGACCTTTTCATCTATGGAAACATGGCAGGATTTCTCTCCCTGTGTCCATCTGTGTGATGTGATACAGTGATTCATTTGCATTTGTTCTGATGTGAAGCAACACTGTGACCAAGGCACATGTTGAAAAAAAAGCATTTCCTTGAAGACTTGCTTTCAATGTCAAAGGTCAGTAGCCATCATGGTGAGGAACAGCAGGTAGACAGACAGTCAAGCAGGCAGGTGTGGGAACTATAGATGAGACCTCACATCTGCATTAAGAAAGCCCATTAACAGGCAGCTGTGAGAGGAGGGTCCCAGGAAGTACTACCTCTGTCTGCTGACCCATCTCCTGCTCATGGATTCTAGGAAAGACAAAGTTTTTACTGTTAGTTGTTTCCAATGGGAATCCTGTCAGGCTCCAAGGGATAGTTTTAATCCAAAGGTTACATAGATGGCCTTGGTTAGATTCAATGAGACTCAAAACAAACCCAAAAGTCATGAATCTGGGAAAGAGACAGACAGAGAAGCAAGGTTCTGGGCAGCATCTGTACTGATTCTAATATGTGGAAATATTTTGCTCATAAAGAGAAAGACAAAAAGCAACCTCACTCATTTGAACATTAACATAAAGAGTAGGCATCATATTCCAGGAATAATTACAGGAAAATACACGTATGCTTATCAGCTGGCATTCACTTAGTAATAAACTGGTTTGCTTTCAGAAACTCAGAGATATTGGTATTACAATAATCGACTTCATGAGGGAAAAAGGAAAATTATTGCTGTGAGAAATGCCCAAAATATTTTTTTATAAAGACAAAGTCATAATATTTATTAAGTACAAAGCTATGGGTACAGTGTAACAACAGCTAGATGTGAATGGGAGATACCATTTACAAATAGTACATTTCTTTCCACCTTACTCTGCCCATCCTGCTGACAACTAAGGCATGTGTGACTGGAGAGAAGTCAAAAGGGCATAACTTATGGAGTTGTGGATATTAGAAGCTACCTGAGGCCCAGCCACCTCGTTCCTAGGCATTTACTCAGAGATGAGAAATGTTATAAACATTACATCTACAAATGCTTTCATTCGGTAGTTCCAAATTGCAAGTAATAGAAGTCCTCAATCCACAGTTGAAAAGGTAAACACATCATGCTGCACTGGGATTACATAAGACTACATAACCGTTAAAAGTGGCAACAGATAAGAGTAGAAGCAGGCATCTTTCCCTAAAATACTATGTTCAATATACAAAGCCAGACACAGTATCCACAGATGATTCCCTTTACAGGACCCTCTAGAAAAGAGAACTATCCTCAAACATGTCAAGGAAGGTGCCACCAGTTGCCTACAAAAATGGGACCCATGAGGCTGATCAAAATAGAAAGCCTTCACGTTAACTGTGGTAGTTGTTCATGAGCCCATCCGTGTACCAAGTTTCCCAACTGTATACCACCACCAATGGCTGTGTTTTTGCTTGAAAACTCAGTCTTTAGTAAGTTGATTTACAGTGAAAACCACAAAGCAGGTAATAATATACTCACCTAGTAAGGGTCTCCATTTTAGCGGATTCAATAAGAACAAACCAAAGTTCATGCATATCTACAAAGAAAAAAAAATAACTACATCTCTCTGAACAGGTGAGTGCATGTTTTAAATAGTAAAAGTGAAAGCAGTAAGAAAGAAGACTGTACTGCATGCCTAATGTTCTGGAACCAGTCAAGGGACTCGGCCAGTCATGGGACTGGAGGGGAGACCCTTTTGTTTAGTGTAAATTCCTCCATGACCACAAGTTGCTCTAATCCCAGCCCCAGACAGAGGCTCCTGGTGTCCCAGAGGCCCAGGGCACACGTGGGAGACAGCAGCCATCTGCTAATACTTGGGACCTGAGGCCTGCAGTCTTCTATGTGACCATCTGCAGAGGGAAGCAGACAGGGCCTGATTTACGTCTCCATCTGTCTGGGTTGGCAAGAGCCTCTGAGAAACGTGCTGGGTGACCCAAATGTGCTCATGATTTGTAAATAAAACAACGTCAAACAACAGCAAGAAAGCTGTGTGGGGTGTCTTGGGCCCAAATTCCATCATCCAATCAGCAGAGGCTGGGTGTGCTAGAAGGGGTTTATGTCTAGGGGATGAGGGGAGGGTCAGATAGGGGTGAAGGGTGGGTCAGTGCGGACTTGGGTTGAGAAGTTGAGGACCTTGGTCTTCTCTTTGAAAATGAAACTGCTAAATGTGCGAAACTGACTTAACATAAATAATAGGATAGCCCAGCCTGTGTAGAAAGGCCTCTCCAATGCTGGTGGTCTCGGAATACTCACTGTCTGGCATTGTCACGTTGCAGTTCAAAACCACAGATCATTATAAGCCACATAAATCTGTCACACCAGTTGGATTTGTACATCACCAAATCCCTGTCTAATTTTTAAAGATTATATTCTGCCCAAGTGAAGTCTCTGATCTGGTGGGGGCTGACTGTTAACCACGACACCCTTGTAGCAGTGTGTGCTTTTCTTATGTGAAGGAAAATCCCTCTAGAATGTTGTACACAGTCTTGTGTTACAAAGAGTTGACAGATCTGTGGGGCCCCAAAATGATCTCACATGTTGCTCTAGAAACCATTCTTTTCAAGTCCACCTAGTGGACCATTTGCTGCTATTGTTCCCTTTGTTGAAAATGAAGTCCACAGTATGGACTTCTCTCACGCTTCTTCCAGGAAACTCAGATTCTCTTTACTTCTCTTGGGAATAGTAGACATCTGCTTGGTGGCTTCTTTCAATTTGGTTCGCTCTTTACCATCCTGTCCTAGTTAGTGATTCTGTTGCTGTGACCATACACTGTGAACCAAAGCAACTTGGGGAAGAAAAAGTTAATTTCAGCTCACAGCCTGTAGTTCACTTTCCAGGGAAGTCAGAACCTGGAGGTAGGAAGTGAAGTAGAAGCCATAGAGAAACGCTGCTTACTGGCTTGCATCTAATAGCTTGCTCAGGCTACTTTCTTATATATTTCAGATATACCTGCCCACGAGTGCTACCACTCTACACCAACCATTAATCAAGAAAATTCCCTATAGACTTGCCTACAGGCTGATCTTATGGAGGCATTTTCTCAATAAGACTCCCCCTTCATAGATATGTCTAGGTTGGTGTCAAGTTGACAAAAATCATTCAGCACACACAGCCCATTATAGTTACATGTCTGCTGTTCTAGTTGTGTTATCAGCCTCTTTACTAGTGTAAAAAACTAACTAGTGTAAAAAGAAATAAAAAAAAAAACACTGCATGTTTATGGATGTTACAAAGGATAGGGAGAGAAACCCTGCCTGCCTTTCCTTCCCACTTCCTGATTCTCTGCCTTCTCTTAGTGGTAGGCCTTTGTGCTTCCTACAGGATGTCACGATCACCTGCCCATTAGTTACTGGTTTAGTTGTCTTTTGAGACCCAACCAAGATCAAGGGAGCCTGTCCTGGGCAAGGATCTCCCCCAAATACCACTTCCTCCTTCCTCATGAAGGCAGCATTAAGGTGTGAGGGACATGGGGAAAATCCCATCTTTCGCTTGGATCACTTTCTATTGGTGAGGACATTGGATATCCCTATATCCAGTTACTTGAAAAGATTTCATTGGACTGGCCTCCTCCCTATTGGGGAAAATAAAAAGAGCTCAGACCCAGGACTCAATGGCTGCTTGGCTGAGTGATGAGTCTATTTCTCTAGCTCCTGTGGGCTCTTACTCTGCACATCAGAAGAAAAATCAACCAAGAGGACATTTTACTGTTATTTCTACTAATTACTTTCTTGCTCACTGGACTTCTTTCCTTGGGCAAACTGATCATCTGGTTCTCAGGAATAATCTCTGCCTTAGGATATACCTGGGCTCAATGTACCTTAGTAAAAGGGAGCTAGACCACAGACCTTGCATCAATGGGTGTGATATATCCAGCTCAGACATCTTACAGAGTTCTATGATTGATGTTCTGTCTCTCTCTCTCTCTCTCTCTCTCTCTCTCTCTCTCTCTCTCTCTCTCTCTCTCTCTCTCTCTCTCCATTGTGTGTGTGTGTGTGTGTGTGTGTGTGTGTGTGCATGTGTGTATTTGAAAAGGAATTTTCTTACATACTGCAGGCTGGCCTCCAGTTGAAGATCCCAGTACCCCAGTTCCTAAGTGCTAGGATAATAGCCATGTATCATAGTAGCCATCTATTTAACCATTCTTTAGGTAGATGCTTGCATTGTCCTTTAATTTTGGTCCACTTATCTAGTAATTTCAGGAGAGATCGTGACTGTCTTTAGAGTGAAGGGAAGTGTTTGAATTGCCCTAGGGCTGATGATGAGAATATCAGTCTATGATGGTGTCTCATGTGGTGAACTAGCCAGAGAGGGAAGTGAAGGTATTCACAACTGCTTTGCAAAAAAGATGCAAGGTTCAGCTAGGATGGTGAGCTTCGAAGGGAAGTAAGCACCTAAGGAAGGAAAAAGTATCTGGAGGTGTACTGTAATCATATGAGCTGCTGTAGTTAAGTTGTCATACACTGGGTAGTTTCAACACTGGAAATGTGTTTTTGCAGAGTTGTGGAGGCCATAGGTTCAAGATTATATTGCTACTCTGCTCAAGTTCTCTTTCTGGCTTAAAAAGGACTGCCTTCTACTGTGTTCTCTTATGTGAGATAGGGAAAGAATGGAGGGACCAAAGAGAAGGGAGGACATGAGGAAAGAAGAACAGGGAAAGAGAGGAAGAGAAAATGAGGAAGTGGGAGAAGCTCTAGCTTGGTGAGAATTTCTTCACATAAATGCATTAAGTATCATCAAGGCCCCATCTATAGGTTGTCAACTATTACTTCCTAAAGACTTGATTTCCAAATAGATTGTGTGTCCTGTTCAAAAAAGAACTCAGACACGGGGCTGAGGCACTCTTGGCTTTCTTTACACACACACACACACACACACACACACACACACACACACACTCAAGTCCAGACCTGAGTCACGCTGATCCAGTT
Source organism: Phyllotis vaccarum (assembly GCA_033318265.1). NCBI lineage: Eukaryota > Metazoa > Chordata > Mammalia > Rodentia > Cricetidae > Phyllotis > Phyllotis vaccarum. Next base: position 16,406,832 of record JARWLC010000003.1, read on the forward strand.
GGTCATAAATTCTTCACCTTTGCAAACTATGCTATGTTTCTTAGTTATGACAGCCATAAGAAAGAGTTAGTGCTGTTTGTGATGTCTACAGATTCATTCATACCAAGCAGGTCAAATTGTCTATCCTGTTTCCACAGAATCTGAATTTTCTCAGCCATCTAAGTGAGATTACTAATAAGTAGTCTGCTGAAGTTTAGAACATTCTCTGAATTGTTTGGGAACCTAGTATCTAATCCAGTATGAACAATTTTCAAATTAAAAGGCTAATTTCTGCATGTTTTCTGGAAAACAGTAAAAGAATAAAATTTTATTCATGTTTATCCAGTATTCTCTTCAAGTCGTTTATTCACGATTCACCAGAAACGTACTCTGCATCTAACTATGTGAGTTTGCCTTAACTTCATCTTTTCAAAATGGCCAAAAGGATTTATTTAGTCTGGAGCTGTACTTCAGGACCAGCTCCATGTCAGACTTCTGCTAATCACTGGAAGCCTAATAGTGAGAAAAATGTAACCTTGATCTCAGGCCTTCAAGAATACAGGACTCCTGTGAAACGAGGTATGTGAAAGATGTAGGACATGTAATATTGGAGATAAGCTAGTCTTGGAGATTGGTTAAGTCATCTTTGGGGATACACCATAAGACTGATGGGAGGATGTAAAAAGTGGAATAAAGATTATTTCAGGAAAGTAGAATGGTTTATCTTTATGTTTGGATATACAAGAGAGTACAGAGAAACAATGTCAAGGGAAGGTAGACCAGAAAGCCAAAATGATCTTGGGTGGTAGTCTCGGGGGGAGGATAGTCTAGAGGGTGCATAGGAGACAGTACATGGGGTGGGAGTCTTATGAACCACACAACGCATGTTGTTGTATCCTGAAAGTATCACATAGGTAGAAGATGAAGACTTGACAGCTTGAGAGGTCCACATGTAGCTTTCCTGATCCCTAAAGAAATCGTAAGTGGCAAGAACTATAATAAGGTTGTAAGATACTCAAGGGAATAGCATACACACATAAAAGCACTTTGGGGTCTGGGTTTTGAAAGCTTTGATCTGTTTCTTTAAAAAATATATTCAGAGATACTAGAAAAATTATATAAAATATTGTTTATAAAAAACATTTCTAGTCTTAGAGAAAAATAGAATGAACACAAAATCCTACTATTTTTTTTAAAGTAAATTGAGTGGGGAATATTTATACTGGTTGGATATTTGGTGCTACATATAACAAAAAAATCACAATAATTATCAATAATGAAGCTAAAGATAATTAACAATAGCTAAATTAATTGATTCAAGTCAGGAAGTCAGTCTTCAACAGAGTCTAGATTCCTGCTCTGTTTTCTACTTTTCTTGTCATATTTCTTTCTTGTGGCTACAGGACCACACACATGCCACCCAGAGAGGACAGAGCACATCCTCTAATTGGCCTTTATTAAAAGTAAAGCAATTAAACATTTTCCAAAAATCATGAGTAATCTTTTCCTCGTATGACTTAAATTATATCCATCTTTGCAACAGCCTCTGTGGTTAGGAGTTCCTGCTTCAGCTGGTGTGGCCAACCATACGCAGGCTATGCCAGCTTATCATCTCCCACTACTAGCACCCAGTGCTAAGAGATAGTGCACAGAGCCTAGAACACCTGGGTTTCCTGGGGCGGAGGGGGGACATAGACAAAGGTTGCAAGTCAGTAATCCCTGATGTGGGACGCTATCAATCACAGTATCTCTAGAAGTGGACAAATAATAAATATTTTCAGTTGTTTTAACTCTGTCACTGTAGTGAGGAAAAATCATAAGCAATTTGTAAATAAATAGGTGTTACTGCCCTCCAATAAAATCATTAGCAATAAGTAAGGTGTAACTACCTCTAACAAATGTGGATCAAGTTTGACCCTTGGGACATCAGTTGTAAGATTCCCTTTCTCTCCCCACATTATACTCTAGATAATTTTCCAGTCGAAAATTTCCATAACTATCCATTTTTATCTTTATGAAAAATGCTAAACTAGAGTATTATGCAATTGGGCCAGGAAAAGGTCTCAAAAGTTAGCAAGATAATGTAAGCCTATAATACTAGCTACCTTCTCAGGAGGCTGAGCCAGAGAGATCATAAATCAGGGGCTTGCTTGGGCTCTAGAGTGAGTTCGAGACCAGTCTAGCCAACTTACTGAGAACCTGCTTCAAAACTAGAAGTAAAAAGAGGGCGTGGGTATAGTTGATTGGCAGAGTCCCTGCCTAGTGTGTGTGCTGGGGCCAATCCTTGGTGCTGGAAAAAGAAGCAAGAAGATAACAGTGTATTTTCTCCCTCCGATTTGATCCCTGGGGTATGGACTCTCCCAAGCAAGAACTACTTTGTCATGCTATAACATTTTTCAGATGGTATTCTTTAAGTTTAATACTTTTAAATTTAATCCAAATACAGAATGTAGACCTCATTTCATATCCATTCCACTGCATAATGCCACGCTTTAGAAATTTTGCTAAATGTGGAATTGGATGTGAGTCATATAATTTTTACAAGTGGAATCATGGCTAAATTAGAAAGCTAAGAAGCAAAGGCATTAAAAAGTGATAAATATGATATGTTACTGAGACAGAGTGTTCGGTCTTTGCATGTTCTTTCTTGACTTTTCTATTTTGGAGTGGGTACCGGGGACAAAGAAGGAAGAGAGGACGTTCTCAAGCTCCAAACAGTGAAGAAGGGCAAGAGCATTTTCACCGAGTGCCTGGCTCATGGCTTTCTGGAGAGGTGTTTGACAAGGAGTGACCTCTGACTTGCTGACTTCCTCGTGCTTTCAACCAGGAAGCCTGGGGAAAGCCAGGAGATGCAAAAGAGCATCCGAGGGCAGCTACCCTGGGGGACGGGCAGCTGGAGTGGGTAGAGAAGAAAAGGGAGCCAGAAAACTGCAGGTGTTAAGAACTGGAAGCTGTAAAAACTCAAAGGTGTGAAGCAAGACATTGGCCAGCAGCGAGTGGCCCTTGGACACTGTCAGTGGCTGAAATGAAATAGGTTGCCATATGTCATCTGAAATTGGATTTTGAACCCGGAAAGCGGCAATGAAAAATGGTACACAAAACCACAATTATAAAAATGTAGGCCAATGTAACTCTGTACTTTCTCAGTTCATTGATAAATCTAAGCTGGGCAAAATATTGTGTCGAGGTAGATTCTGAGCACAATCCTTAGCACATCCTTTGGGTGCCTCTAGTCAGAGTCTTTGCTGACTGTGGCATTAGCAAAGCTTTATTCTTCATCCTTCCTATCTTTAACAACACAAAGAACTCAGTATGGGGTATGAGTCTCACAAAAGTTTTCTTTGTCAAATTCAAGTGCTTTTCAAAATAGATGGTGGGTCCCTCAGGTTCCTTGGGCATAGCTACATAAACATTTAATTAAAAGAAACACCAGTGAAGAAAATCATCAAGAGGTAGGCTTTGAGAGGTGGCTTGGAGGTCTAGAGTATTTGCTGGCCTTGATGAGGACCTCAGGTCAGTTTCCAGCACCCCAATGGTGGCTTACAACTACGTGTAACTCCAGTTCAGGGGATCTGATGCCCTGTTCTGATCTCTGTGGGCACTTCATGCACATGGTATACATATGTATATGCAGGTAAAGCTTACAAAAATAAAAATAATAAACAGGAGAAATGCCAAAATTCTGTGTCAACTTTCTTATTGTAGTGTCCAGAGGGTCTGGGGGGCAGATCGGGTAAAGGAGTGCTTGCCAAGTGTGCATAGAGCCCTGACACAGATTCCAAGCACTGCAAAAATTATGAATGTTCGTCATGCTTGTAATCCCAGCACTCTAGAAATGGAAGCAGAAGGCTCAGAAGTTCAATAACAACCTCGGCTATGTAGATACTAAAACACACAAACACACACCATGCAAAGCTAGATTGACAGAAATCTCTGCTCCGACTTCAGCTCAAAACAAATCAAATTTTTACAGCATAAAGCTATCTTTATAAATGAAAATTTCTGAAAGGTACTTCAGTGAGAAGACAGGTGACTCCTTCCCACACAGACCTTTGTGTACTATTTGGAATCAAGAAAACTGTTTCCCCTAATCTCACCTCCATTCTCCTTCGTCTCTATGAGTCCCCAATACTCAGGCAGACAGCTGGAGGCTAGAAGAGGCTTTGGAAAACCCAGCAAGTGGCAGCTCTCAGAGTTAAGGAAAGCAAGAGGATGCTCAAGGGCTGCTACATCTCTTCAAAAGCCCAGAGTTGGTCAGTGAGGAGGGAAAATGGCAACCTTGCTAACCAACTGAAAAATAGATGGAACCCCTGCCAGGATCCAGCAGCAAGACTGGAGAATCAAAGATTACCCTGAGGGCTGAGGTTTGGGAGTGAGTTCATCACCACACAGTATACAAGCGGTGAGACCTAAACCCATGATGTCATTGACTTTCCATGTAAGATTTGAGTAGGAGTAGATTCTGTCTTGTTTAGGGATGTACAAAGAGTGAGCGCTTTTCCAAACATTTATAAACAGCTGCATTAAGAGGCGTGCTCCAGAACAGTATAGCAGGACAGTGCTGGATGACTAAGAAGAGGCCATCTGAAGATCGTCAAATGCAGAGGCCATGTGGTGATGTGGCCAGCTGTTTAGCTTTCTCCACTTGGATAAAGATGCCCTAATCCTGGGCAGCAGCCCGACCAGAGATAAAAGGAGGCTTAAGTTTGAACAATGAAATCGGAGAAGGAGAAGGCAGGCTTGCTTTCAAGATATAGAGGCTGTGATATGGAGGTCTGCAAGAAATTAAAAATATGGTAGTAGAATTAAAATTAACCCCGGGGCAGAAAAGAGCGAAATAAAGTGACGTCATGGAAGCCAAATTTGCAAATTTCCCAGAAAAGCTATGATCTGGCACCCATCTCCATTGTTAGCCTTTGGCCTTTGACCTTGACTCCCCTATCCCTCAGTCACTGATTTTCTTTTCTTCTTTCAAATTCACCAAGCTGCTGTCCCTTCTGGCTAGCACCCACTCTTCCCTATTCTTCTCTTGGCTGGGTTGGAAACCTTGTTCAGTTAATTTACATGACCTCTTGGAGACTTGGTCCCCTTATCTGCACATCTGATTGGTAACAGATCCCTACTCCGTCATGAAGAATTAAATGAGATAATGAATGAATAAAGCTCTCCCCAGAGCCTGGTACATGGGAAGTATGCAAAGCATGTTAGTACTTGCAGCCTAGGAGAAATGCATGCCTTCCATCTCTGTCTTGTACACTAGATTAATAATAATCTCCAAGGATAAAATGCCTGTATATATGTCCTATATTCTGCTCCTAAATTCCATAGCAAATTTAAAGTTACACCAAATCAGAAATAGAACATACATGTGTGTATGTGTTTGTGTGTGTACCTTTTGAGAACACTTTCTTCACATATTTACTTCTATATTACTGTTAACCACAAAAGAACAATTTTAAGCTATCCGAAGACTTGACTATATAGAAAAGACTTACCACTTCATAGAACAACCTAGAAAACTCTTCAGTGACAGGGATGGGAGCAATTACATCATTATATAAGGAAGTAGTAAAGAAAACGACTGACTGGTGTTAGGCTTCTTTGGTTTAGTCCTGAAATACCGGAAGACAGCATGACTTTCATAGTGAGGCAGAGGCAAAGGTTCTGGCAGGGATTTTTATGTATCAGGCTGTCTTTTGAATGTTCAGACAGCAGAAATACATCCTCAATAAAAGGTTCAGAAAATATTAGATGTGTGCTCTCTGTGAAGAACATTCCTTGCTAATGTTCTATGATGGCCAGCTAAGAAATCCAGATCCAAGTTGTTTGCATTGGGAAACTAATCTTGCTTTTGCCAATGTGCCTTCAAACTAATTGAAAGCAAGAGAATTCCAACTTACTTTCTCTGTCTCAGCACCTGAGAAGCTGAAGCAGGAGGACTTGAAGGTGGAGGTTAGCCGGGCCTATAGAGAGAGTTTAAGGTCAAGCTAGTGAGCCCTCTGTTAAAACAAAGCAAGGGGCCACCAAGCAGTTACAAGCCTGTTCTAAAACAGAATGCAAATGACAGGTGTCTTGAACAAAGCAAACAAAGTATATGGAATTTATTTAGGTTCTCTAAACCCACATTCATTCAATAAGGATGAAGATGTGAACAGAGCAAAGGAAAAAAAAAGTGTGTGTAATGGTGTGAAGGGAGAGATGCAGTATTCTCTAATATTTGGAAACCAGAGAGGGGCAAAGCAAAAAAGGAAACATGTTTTCAAAAATGAGGATAATGTAGGCTGGGTGCTGTGGTACATGCTTTTAATCTCAGCATGGGAGACAGAGGCAGATGGATATCTGCGAGTTTGAGGCCAGCGTGTTCTATGTTCCAGGACAGCCAAGGCTACACAGAGAGACCCTGTCTCCAATAGAAGAGAGAGAGAGGACAGAAGGAAATCTAGAGGAATAAAAAGAGAAACAAAGGGAGAAGAGGTGGACAGCTTCGGTGTGACTGGAAAGGAAACTAGCTAGTTTATTAAAGAAGAGAGTTTCATAAAACAAAGCCCACTTATTGTCTTTTGACTGAAATGTTAGAATGTCTACTACACAAATCCAAGCAAAGAGGAAAAAGAAGACACAGTATTGACAGCATACTGTGTAAAACAAAGGACTGAGATCTTTAAAGGAAGATCAGAGAATATAATCTGATGTAAAATTCTGAAGCCTACAAGACCACAGAGGATCAATTGAATCCAACCCATCAAATTATATGCGGTCATCTTTCAATTACTATGGCAAAAGACTGGAGACCATCAATGTAGCTGGTTGCCCTTAGTTTTGTTTTAACAGAGTCTCACTAGCCTGTCCTTAAACTCTCTCTATAGCCTGGCTGACCTCCAGCTTCCGGTCCTCTTGCTTCAGCTTCTCAGGTGCTGAGACTGAGAACCTACACTGGCCCAGCAAGTTGGATCTCTTTTACTTTCAATTACTTTGGGATCACTGACATCAGGAAGAATGGTTTCCTTTCCTCTTGCAGAAGTTTCAACCCATGGCCACTTAGCCTGGTTCCAGAGAACTTTGTAAAAGGAATGAGTGCTGGAAGACACCCATTACCTTATGATAGCCTGAAAGTGGTTGGGGGAAGGTCTATGGTCCCAGTAGCCCCCCCCCAGGGCACCTTCAATGACCAAATGGTCCTATCACTAGGCCCCATCTTCTGAGGGTTCCACACACCCCTATAGGTTGGTGACAAGCCTTTAATATAACTGGTCTTTGAAGACCACTCAAGATGTGAACCATCAGAGAGAGAGCAAGTGGCATTAAATCACAAGGAGAGATTCATAGAGATAGACCTACCTTTTTCAAAGTAAAGAATAATCATTTAGAGAAAAGATTATTAATAAAATTAATGAGATGTATTTAAAAGGGAACAGTTTGAACAATGTACCTTTTCCAGAGAACGATGGACTTTAAAAAAATAGTATTATATATTAAGCCACAAATAAAATCTCAAGTTTCAAAACACAGAAAATAAATACAGAAAAGGCAATGGCTTTTCCAATTTACAACCAAGAAACATTTCAGAAAACAGAGTGGAAAAAGATCTTAATCACTGAACAGTCACAAATATAAACTGCCTGGAAATAAGTTTCAGAATCAAAGTACAAATTAGGAAAAACCAGAAAAGTTTGCTGCCGAACTTAGGGTGAGATCTGGTTCCAGGTGGAAGATACCTACTCCCCAGGTATCTTCAAGAGAGGACCTCAAGAGAAGAAAACTAACAGCTTCCCTCTCATTGTTATAAACCAGTAACACTTTAGATATAGTCAGAGGAGAATCTAGGAAAGCCTGAATTTTTGCTCTTTTGGAAGAAAATGTGAAAACACCAGGAAGATGTAGTAGGTTTCTGGCCCAGACTTTCGGGCCTAACCTCAAGGTTTAGGACCCACAGACCCGCAGTCCCACAGTCCCACAGAGACACACAGATGCTTTCAATAGTTTTAGACTGATCAGTCTAAGGCCCAGGCATATAACTTGCTAACCCTTAATCTAACCCATGTCTCTTATCTTGTTTAGCCATGTGGCTCAGTACCTTTTCTTAGAGCTGCATAGTTGTCCTCTGCTTCTTCTGGCTTCTCTCTGGCATTCTGCTCTGTGCTTCCTGTTCTCGGAGTTTTCTTAGTCTGGTAGCCCCACCCACACTTCCTGCCTGCCTTTGGCCAATCAGCACCTTTTATTAAACCATTGGGTGGGATAATTATTTATAATGAAACAACACAATCTCCCTCATATCCCCTTTTCTCTTTTTAAAACAAAAATAACTCCACATCTAATATTCTTCCCCCCCTTATCTATAACAACTTATAAACAACAATGCAAATAAACACAAACATCCATAATCCATGTTTTGGGAATGTGGGTGTCGTTGTCTAGGCTACTTCCTGCTGAACAGGGGCATTGGCAATCCCATTGGAATCTAAAGAAAAATTTAGGATTATGCACAAGTCTTTAGTGGAGTAGTCTGTAAGGCTGGATCATCTCAGTCAGTCTCCTTGAAATTGTTCTGGATACAGAGCTTCACAGAGTTGTTCTGAAATGCTGAATCATTTGGGCTGTCCATTTCTATTGGAGATTTTTCAGGGGTCTTCCTCTATCAAACTTTATGTTCTTTATCCAGGAATAAATCCACAGCCTCTCATTTTCTGTGAAAATAAAAGGAAAACCTCTTCTCCAAAGTAACATATCTTTGCATTTCAATTTTAAAGTCAACTCATTTACAAAATATATAGGTTGAATTAATCCAAGAGCATTTATAATTAACTGTCTTTTAGCAGCTTTTACTAAGTCATTTTCAGTCAAGAAGCTTAAAGATAAGACAATAATATGCAGTATCCAGACATTCTTTGTATTTTCCATCTTTACGTGGCTTTTTAAAATTTATTTATTTATTTATTTTACTCTATTTCGTTTTTAAGGGCTTTCTCTACTTTTTTCTTTTCTTTCTCTAAGCCTATGTGTGTGTGTGTGTGTGTGTGTGTGTGTGTGTGTGTGTGTGTGTGTGTGTGTATATATATATATATATATGTATATTCAACACACTCTAAACCACTTAGACTTTTAAAAAAAAACTGTCTTTACTGTATATTATTTCTTAACTTTTTCTGTCTCTGACCACACTTTTGCTTGGTTAGGGTGATTGACTCCACCCAGATTCTTCTATTTCTTTCTGTTTCTGAACACACCTTTCACCTGCCAGGATTCAAGGTTGGTAGGATGGGTGAATGGCTCCACCCAGCTCCTAGTCTAATTTCATAGAATTTATCTTTTTAGTCCAAGTTCTCTGGGAATTTTAAGGTCCATATAATTACCAAGTCAAACTTTGCCATCTGCTGCTCATTAACTCCACTTGAGTATTAGGCAGCAGGACCTCTTAAAAATCTCACAAATATTTTGCCTCTAAGGCTGAATCAGGAAGTTTCTCTTAAAAAAGCCAAGCCTCAGTTTGCCTCCAGCAAACAGAGCTGATCAAAGAAAACATTGACACTAAGAAGCCATCTTTGACTCTATTCTTTTTGTCCTTATTAATAGAAACTTTAAATCCACCATACAGAGCTCTTTGCTTACATCTAGACTCAGGAACTGGCCTTGTTCACCTTAAGTTGCATGTAGCAAACACACCATTTTATAATCTAATCCCATATACCACTCAGTCTCTTTACTGTGGGCAACTTCAGAGACACAACTCGGAAGCTGCTTTGGGCCTTCAGTTCCTGTGCTCTAGACTGTTTTTTAAGTTTTCTATGGCTTTATGTGGGTATATATCGTATATATGCCCCACATTGGGTGCCATTTATAGTAGGAGGTTTCTGGCCCAAACTTTCGGGCCTAACCTCAAGGTTTAGGACCCACAGACCCACAGTCCAGCAGTCCCACAGTCCCACAGAGACACACAGATGCTTTTAATAGTTTTAGGCTGATCGGTCTAAGGCCCAGGCATATAACTTGCTAACCCTTAATCTAACCCATGTCTCTTATCTTGTTCAGCCATGTGGCCAGTCAGTGCTTTTTATTAAACCAGTGGGTGGGATAATTATTTATAATGAAACAACACAATCTCCCACAGGAAGATGAGGAATAGACTTGAAAAATATGACACTGGAGAACACATCTATGAGAGACGTCAACTGGAATAGTTTAGAACCCTTAGCTGAGTGGAAGTCAGGACAGAGACATCTAGGGGACACAGGTAAAGTACTCTACAGCTTTATCAAGTGGGAATGAGGTTCTGTAAGGGTGGTCCAAGGTCCAGATGCAAGGGCCTCACTGTGGAATTTGCTTGCAATGCAAATTCTCAGATCCTCTGATAGCCATGCTAAATCATAAATTCAAGAGGGAGCCCTGATGTTTATGTCCAGTAGTCAATAGACCTCTGGATGAACACTGAGGCTTGAGAGCCATTCTTTGATAGATGCTATTATCTTTCCCATGAATTTGTATATACATACACATGTGTCTCAGAATTAAAAGTTTTTTAGGTGCATCACAATGAAATGAATATTAAAGGCTGAAGAGTTCTCTTGAAGGCAGAATCAACGAGACTAAAGAGTAAGTAAGTTCAAGCAGAGTATTAAAGTTGAGCTAAGAGTTTGTTGAGCAAGAGTCTGGGTGTGGGTTGTGCCCTAGTTAGAATACAGCTATGTGGCCCGGGATCAACTGCTTCTCATCTTAGTGGAGGTTCCCATCCCTTACATCCCAACCTTGTGAAGCTGAATGGGAGGACTTGGGGAGCTCCTTTCTATTCTAACATGGTTCTAATTCTAGTTTGAAATCCATAAGATTCCGTTGGAAATTTGCAAAATACTCAGTTTTATTTTATGTAAAATGTACTTTCTATCTGAATGTTTCATATTTCTTTTCAGCAGCCAAAACAGTTTAGTCAGCTCTCAGAAAACTCATCTCAGGTGTAGAATAACGCTGACTAATTTGGAGAACAAATGAAACAGTTTTGTCAATGACCCAACTATGTCTGCATGTACACTCTGCATTTACTAGGCACAGTGTCCCGAGAACATGTGAGATCAGGATTGCTCGATGTGGCCTTCCCAGCTCCTCATCTATTTGCCCTGGGAGTGAAATAAGTGTCTATGCCCCAACTAAAATGGCCTACTTGAATGTTTCTCTTGATATTCTTGCCCTTTGCCCTTTTGGTTATTTTCTTCAATGTGTGATATCCAGAATTAGATCTTAGTGGTTAGCTGCAACAATTCTTCTATGAATGTGCCTCTGCTTCTCTAAGATTTTTATTTTGTCTAAAGAAGTCTGATACTAATGAAGTGACGCCATTTCTTTTGCTTGGTGTTTTGCATGCTGCATTGTCTTCTGTTCACTTACTTTATTCAACTTTTCCCACAGCTTCCTTCTTGGATGATGCACATTTATGTCTCTTCCATTGGCCATTCACACAGATAGCTTTTGATTTTTCAATAGGAACACAGAGGTACTTTGAAGGATTATTGTCTCATTTGAGTTTATTTTGTTACATGCATGGATGTCTGATGCATGCATTTATTTAATTATTTATTTATTATTTATTTGGAGAAACATGAATCCCCCGTCTTCAACGTGATATGTTGCTGAATGTAATACGAACTTGGTCCTCCTGCCTCTGCCTGATGTCTGCTGGAATCACAGACGTGTGTTACTATCTCCCCTTTATGCAGTGCTGGGGATGGAACTCAGGGCTCTGTGCTCACTGAATCAACACTCTTCCAACTGAGCTGTGTCTCCAGCCACTTGAATCTAGAATACAGCCTCTTACTCTGATGCTGTTTATTAAGTTCTGTTTATGTATGTTAATCCTGTCTTATCTTAGAGATACATTAGTGGCTTTTCTATGGATATTCCACATTCCTTCCTAATGAATTAAGGCTTGGTATTTACTAGTTCTTTGACTCTTTTCCTACTTAAAAAAGAAACTTTGATTCTTTTTACATATTTTAAACTGCTCAAGGCATTGCTATTATTTCTACAGTCAATATTCCTATGCATGTATTTACATTTTTATGGCTTTTATCTTTAAGATACCTCCACAACCAAAGTCAAATATCTACAGACCTTAAGTTACACATTCATTTGGGACAACTGGATGAGGAAATCTGGCTTTAAAATCCTTATGAATATTTTGCAATCCCTCTCATTTCCAGCCTTACTGGTGAAGCCTACAGTCTAGCACGTGACACTGGGACCCCAGAGCAGTTACCAGGATGACTCAGAAAATCAAGCACGTAGGATGACAAAGTCTGGGATTCCTTGCTCTTGTTTTAATATGATCCTGCTCAGCCACTTCATATATCCTAATTAAATTTCTAAATTCAAACTAATTCTCTCTTTGAATCTGGGCTAGGGAGAATCCAAGGGTGAGATGCAAATTAAAAAGCTAGTCAGTGAAGCCAGGAGTTGTCACCAAAAGGATGAGAAAAGCCTGACATCTCCGGGAACAAAAGATGGTAAACTCTGTGATCTAATACTTTGTAGCAATAAGCCTTTGGTTCTGAGAGCAAAAGCCTTGGTACATATCAATTCTGACAGTGGATTCATCTGGAAGCATTATCCATCTAGTAAGGTCGGTGACCAGTGTTGAACACTTGAAGACATTTTCCTTGTTGCTTTTCCCCCGGAAAAGACAGCGTGACAACTATTTCTTTGGCACTGACATTTGGTCAAGTGCTACAAGCCACGCAGACATGAAAGAGTCTGAGAAAATCATCTCAGCGAATGCAGACTTTGCCAAGTTCCATAAAGTTCTGCACTGCTGCAGATTTTGGCATTCTAGGGGATGGTGGTCAGTTCCCCACAGATAGGGAGTGCTGGAAAGGAAGGAACTGCCTTTTCCCCTGGGCACTGGCCCAAAGATATAATGCTGGTCACTGCTCTTCTTCTGCTCTGACCTCACAGCTACCCTCCCTACCTCTTGGGGACGGGACATGAAGAATCCCAAAGAGTGCTGGATCTCAGTGTCCTGCAGCGCATCCTCTGCTGGCCACACCTGCCTGCTGACTGCAAGGAGAGGGTGGTACCTTGTCTAATTTGTGAGTTCTTTGTCTCTTATTTCAGGAGAGGTCCTGTGGTAGTTTATCTGTGGCTTTGGTCCACCTAGCTGTACAGTCTGGCCATTAGAAGAAGTTAGATTCCCACAGTAGCACAACAACTCTTACCCAGGACAACCAGTGACCCCCCAGAAGAGGGAGAATGTGACAATACCAGCTGAACTTACTCCCTCAGCTCTCTCGGATCTCTAAAGCACACAGGCACTGGGGCATAACTCAGGTCCTGTCTGCAAGTGGAGACCACACCTAAGAAAGACACAAACACCATAGAAAATGGTCCTAGCAATCATGACATCTTTGCGATTGTCAGTAACTGTAATCCGGCTCTGTGGCTAGCTTTCTGTCTTTGGTATTCTTTAGCCCTTTCCTCTCAGGATGCCGGAGATGGCAAATAAAATTATAGGCTACCATTGTATCACACGGATCGTATAATAGAATAGTATTTGTTGTTCACCTGAAATTCAAGTTTACTCCGTCTCCTGTGTGTTACTCCAGTTAGCCAGTGACTTCTTACTCAGCCTCTGTTGCTCACCGACTGTTCTGAGGTAGTTGCTTGGTTTGTCAGTGACGCCCTGGGAACAACTGCTAGTCTCTCCTAACTCCTCAAGGGACGGAACCTGGACTGTGGATGAATTCATGTAGCTTATATTTCAGTTACCACAGCCTACTTCTTCCGTCCTGTGCACAGCAAGCTGGAGCTTGTTAAGGAGAATTGAAGAAGCTGTCCCCAATGTATCATTTCTGACTCTTGGAATGATGCTCTCTACCTTGTATCTATTTCTCTCAAATCTTGAAGGGACCAGAAAAGCTTAGGCAACACAGAACAACAGAAGTGAATGCAGTCTCCGCATATAATCCAAAAATTTCTAGTAATGACCTTTAAAACATAAAAAACAATAACTGATTGCAGTTAATTTATGCATATTATTATTTCAATTTGAAATTAAAATGAAAAAATTATTAATGAAATACTTTACATTTTTTAATACAGTCTTCAGAGTACTAAATTTAACAATAGTATTTCATTTGTATGAACTTCATAAAATTTCTAGTTGGAGAAAAATGGGTCCACTCACATAAATTACAGGTTTTCAAGTACTAACTGAATCAAGCATTTTAAATTCAAAGTAGCATTAAATTGACCTTTCAAGTACCCGAGATTCACGGTATATCCTTGAATAGTCATTTCAACCACATGAAACAAGCCGACACCCAGACCTGTCTGGCTAGTCTGGAACTGTTTTACACATTCACTCTGCTTCGTGTATGCTTTACTCCCCTTCTGCCAAAATTCAACGTTCAAATGATGCTTTTCCATTTGGAAGCCTGGCATCATCCATGTGTGTGAATTTCTTCATATTTTCAGGTCGCTTTAGAGATGTTATTTTGATGAATCAGAGAAGCCCATTCCAGAAGCATCCTAGAGACAGCACGACCCGCTTGGCTCACTGCGCTTCTCTGAGCTAGTCTGAAAACACGAAGGCCCGAACCTCCTCCGCAGTCCAAACAGTTTGTGGACTCTGTCTAAATAGTCTGGTGTCCTAACCACAACTGAGGAATTTAAGAGAGCATTAAAGTACTCTAATGGATATGTTGTCGTTCAAAGGCTGGGGGGAGACGTGAAATATTCCTCCAGCCAGACTCTGAGGCCCTGGCACGATTCCAGGTAAAGTGTTAGGATCCCGGGGATCAAAAGGTGATGGAGAAGCATCTGAGGAGCCGCTCTGATAGCTGTGGTTTTCATCCTGTGGGGAAATCTGCTGCAGTCTTTGAACAGCTCCCCAGCCAGCTCTGGTCCCTGAGGGAAGAGGCCAATGATTCTTGGAAGTTGCAAATAACAGGAGTTGGGCCTTGTTCTACATTTCTCTAGGTTTATTTAAATTCATCATTTTTTAACTTCTTGTGTCCCAAACAAGGCACTCTGTGACAGTATCAGAGCCTCCTCCTGAAATTCTGTGTACACCTTAGGTTTAAGTGAAAAATTAAATAAGAAACACAAGCAAAAGATGGGGCTGTTTATTTATTGGTCTGAATTGTTGTTACAAAACTAGGCTGGCCCCTCTGCCTACCAGTTGTTTGGATTTTAATTATGTGTGTGTTTGGCAACATGTATATATGTACACTAAGTGCATTCCTGGAGCCCAAGATCAGAAGAGAGTATTGGACCCCCTGAAATGAAAAATATGGACCATTGTGAGCTGTCATTGGGTACTGGGACCAAACTTGTGTTCTCTCTAAGGGCTCTTAACTTTTAAGCCATTGAAAAGATACTTTTTGAAAGTGTATATATAAAACAGAAACATTTCAAGGTATTGTAGGCATACCAACATATTGTCATCAATCATTTTGTATATTATTGATGTCTTGGTCATTTTTCTTGGTGTATCTTTGCCTCTCTAAGAATTTCTTTGGTTAACTTCTTAAAGCATTAGAAGCATCTGTTTTCTGAGCATCTGTTTTCTGAGGCTTTCTTTTATGCATAGAGGAGGCAGGGAAATTGAAGCAAAGAAAAAAAGGCTAAGTTTCTTTTCCTTTTTAGAAGATATATTTTTATCAACTACATGTATGATTGTGTGTGCTTGCGAATATAGTTGCACATGAAGGCAAGAAAATGAAATTAGGTCCTATAGAGATAGATTTTATGTAGTTGTGAACTGCCTAATGTGAGTGCTGGGAACCAACCTCTAGTCCTCTGCAAGAGCAGTTACTGGTTCTTAATTACCTGGCCCAAAGCAAAGTTGCTTAATTATCCTCTTCAGACTTGGAAGATTTCTCAGTATTATGGGAGAAAGTATCTGTTTACTCATTAAATCCGTAGTTATGGAACACTTAGTAAGTGTAGAGTACCAGTTGCACACATAGATAGATGGTGGTGACTGAACTATTTTTACTCATCAGGTGACTGATGTGGAATTATGCTCTCGTACATTTTAAGTATTTGTCATTGTAAATAATTGGTTTAATAAAATGCTGATTGGCCAGAAGGCAAACAGGAAGTATGAGCAGGGCAACCCATCTTGAATTGTTGGAAGAGGAAGAGCAGAGCAGAGATGACAGCAAGATGCAGAGGAAGCAGGATGAGAATGCTGTTCTGAGAAAAGGTACCAAGCCATGTGGCTAAACATAGAAATAATGGGCTAACTCAAAATATAAGAGTTAGGACGTAATTAGCCTGAGCAATAGGCCAAATAGCATGTAACTAATATAAGACTTTGTGTGATTATTTGAGACTGCTGGGTTAGGATCTCAGGGATAGGCTGGTCCAGAAACTTCCGGCTATAGGTTACCTTGAGCCAATTTTTTTAATTTCCATTTTCATTTATTTAAAAATGTTTATTTTATGTGTATAAATATTTTGAGCACATTTCTGTCTGTCTGTGGACTCTGAGTGCCTGAAGAGGCCAGAAGAAGGTGTCTGTGAGTACTTGGAGCTGAACATGAATACTCTGCAAATCAAAAAGTACTCTCAATTGGTGATCCAACCCCTAATTTCAAATTTTTAAAATTCAAGTGCCTTAATTTAAAACGAAGATAAAAAAAATAATAAAAGAGAAAAAAATCTGTTCCTAACTAAGAATGTTGTCTCTGGATTAATCTCTCTCATAGGCAGATTATCCTTATCACTGCCCCAGTATCAAGTACTGTTTTGTCAATGTGGATTGCCAAGAATGTGTTACATCTGGACAATAGATCGCAGCTTTAGCTTTGGAGTCTATTGCTCATTGACTGATTCACATTCTTCTCCCCTTTTAAGGTTCTCTGACCTCAATTTCTTGGCCTAAATCAAAACTATTCTTGTATGAAGAAAATTGCCTCTCTACACATAAGGGATGCAGCTAATGTGAGCCAGGGCAACTTCCTCTGTCATTAAAGTTATAGAAGTATGAAGTATGCAGACATTCAGGCAGAGAAATCACAATTTCAGACAAACTTGATAGAAACAGATAGGCTTTGGGATGAGGCAGCTACCTCTGAGCTGCTCAGGGAGTTGAGACTAAGGCAGTTTGGGTCACTTCAGGATATTTTCAATCAAATTCCCTGGCTCTCTGTGAAGTTCAAATGTGCTTCGTTTATTTGAAGTGTTCTGCCACAGGAAGACATTGTATATTGCTCTCCACTGTAGCTTAAAACTGGGAAGGAAGCATGGCTTTCTTAACTCAAGGTGGGCTTTCCAGCAATCACTCCTGCGCTGACTCGGCTGCCGGTTGCCTGGTAGAGTCTTAATATGACTTCTGAAATGTCCTACACTGCATACATGGTTTTCTATCAAGTAACAAAAATCTTCTACACCCAGTGTCTATCTTCATTTCATTTTCTGTCTTGAGACAGGGTCTCACCGTATAGCCAGATTAGCCTCAAACTCAGCAATCCTCCTGCCTCAGCCTCTCAAATCAGAGGATTGCAGATGGGCACACGCACTTGCCTGGCTCCTCACCTTTCTCTTTCCAAAAGATTCTCTTTCTCATGGCTTCCATGTCACAATCCTCCTTTATTAATTGCTTTCTATGGTTTTATTGAAAACAAGCTAGAAGTACATAAATAATGATCCTTGCTGGCTTTGGTAAATAGTCCTTATTAGCTTGAAGAGCTTTCTATTACTTGCTTATTCTGTGTCTTTACTAGTGATGCTTGTCAGGTGTCAGTGAAGTTACTGATGTTCTCAAACCAGTCTTGTTGTATGGATAACTTTTATACGTATATTATATATGTAATATATGCGTATATTTATACACACATGATATATTTATATGAAAGCATATATACATATATAAAAGCTTATGTGAAAGTATATGTACACATACAATATATAACATACATATATGCATATAATATATGTGAAAATTATCAATACAATAAGACTGGTTTTATATATAAATATAATATAAACATATATCATTAGTTTTGTATTTTACCCCTTTTAGTCAGTCTCTCTAATTCTCCTTAGAATTATTCTAATTTTTAAAGGAAGAGATAAAGTATGCATATGCCTTCTAGTTCACCGAGGTAAAGAGACTTCGGTGGTCTCACAGTATGTGCACCAACAGATTTTAGAATGTTTTTATGCCCCATTTACCCACAAATACCAAGCCTCCATTGCTTACTACCCTAAAAAAGATCAATCTAATTTTTGTCTCTATAAATTTGCTTAATTCTGAATATTTCATATAATTGGATTCACTTCTCTTTTGTGGTTGGATTTTTACACTTTGGCTAATAGTTTCAAGGTTCACTCACAACATGGCATGCATCAATACATCGCTACTTTTCATGGACATGTAACATTCCATTGTATGAATATACAAAACTCGGTTACCCATCCATCAGCTGAACATTTACATTGTCACCTCCCTGATGACTATTATAAATATTTATGTATTAACTTTTTATGAGCATATGTTGCTAGTTGACTTGGACAAATAAATGGAATATTTATCTGGATCTTAAGTTTAATCTTTTGAGAAATTGCTAGGATGCTTTTCCAAAATAGCCATGTGGTTTTCATTCCCAGAGCAGTATATGTAGTTCGGATTTGTCTTCCACCACCAACAGCTGCTCTTATGTGACTTTTTTATTTATTTCTCATGTGTATAAAGTCTTGACTGTATGTATGTTTTGCTACATGTGCATGCATGGTGTCTATGGAGATCAGAAGAGGGCATCAGAGCTGTGGAAACTGGAGTTACAGATGGTTGAGAGCTAGCATATGGGTACTATGCTAAAAACACTGCAAGAGCAGCAAGTGTTTTTAACCAATGAACCATCTCTGCAGCCCCTAATTTTCTGACTCTAGATATGTTAACATAGATGAAGTGTTGTCATTATAATTTGTGTATTTCTTATAAATAATGGTCTTGGGGGTTCTTTTGAGTGTTTGTTGGTTACTTGCTTCTGTTTAGAGCAAAGTGTCCCTTACCTGCTGAGTGTAAAATTTAGACTCCTTTTCTCTTCTTGCTGGTTGTATGAATGTGTTGCCCATCTCAGGTGTAAGACATATACCACATGTGAGATTTTCATGTCTTGCCTTTCTGCAGATTGCATGTCACTTGCTTAGAAATGTCTTTTGATGAGAAAAAGACTTTAAACTTTTGATTAGCTGTAATTTCTGTTCTCCTTTGCTTTTATTTTTTTGGGAGGGGTTATCTGGGAATTCATTGTCAAAATTATTTAGATACACCCATGCATTTTCTTCTAAGAGTTTAGTAATCCCAGCTATGGCATTCAGGTCATTGGTCCACACTGAATACTAATCAATTTTGGGTTTTTTTTTATTTTTATTTTGCATGTGGTCATTTCTATGCATCTTGTTGAAATAACTGTTCTGTCTCTTGAAAGGTCTCACCTGCCTTGGTGTATACTCCCTGATATTGGAAGTCTGGGTACTTCTAGTCTCTAAGTTGTCACTATCCATTTTTATGCCCAGTGAGTGGGTCATGAGCTGTGTAACCAGCAGTGTGGCAGATTTACTTGTGCAACATCATTGCTTGCCCTTGAGTGATGTATTGTGCTGTGATAGTACAGCAAGCAGGTCTCTATGAAACGGGAACTTCATAGCTCTCTAGCGTCTCCTGGGAAGCCCAGTCTGCATGCAACCTGTGCTTAACTGCTTTTCAGGACAGGACAACAGAATGCCTGTGCCCTTTTGGAACTCTACATTTGAAACGCATGAAGAACTTCTTTGAAATCAATGACATGACCTGAACTTGCTCATGGGCACAAGAAAACCAGGTGTCATTATTGTCCATTTGCACATAAAGTTCTAGTTGCTATCAACCCATGTGGCTCTAACATTTATTTTCCATCTACTATCACGTTTTAAAAGTATTGTGCAAGTATCTGTGTGTGTGTGTGTGCATATCTAAATATGCATTTTTTATGTAACACATTTTTAAAATTATAAGATCTGGTTATGGTGTATGATGCCTCTGCTTTATGAATTTTTGTTGCTGCTTCGTGTTTCCCTCTCCCTCCCCTCCAGTGTGTGTGTGTGTGTGTGTGTGTGTGTGTGTGTGTGTGTACACTCATGTTTATAGGCCAGAGCTTGAGTGTCATTCTCTAATGGCTTTTTCATCATGTTTTTGAAACAGGGTCTCTCCCTGAGCCCAGAGCTTATTTATGGATTGGCTAGATTTTCATGCCAGCAAGCTCCAGGAATCCTCTTGTCTCTGACTCCCTGGGAATAGATTACGCATACATGCTGCTACATCGGTCTTTCTCTTTTACAAATCATGAGGGGTAGGGATGTGAACTCAGCCCTCCGTGCTCGTATGACAGGTACTGAACCAACTGAGCAAGGCTTCAGCCTCCATATTTCTGGCTTTTGTGGGTTTTGTGTGTTTGTTTTATTTTGGACAGATTGTTATGTAGCCCAGGCTGGCCTGTTACTAATTATTTAGCTGAAGATGATCCTCCTACCACCTCCCAAGTGCTATAATTACAGGCTTGAGTCTTGCCCTGCTCTTGATTTCATAAATCTTCACAATAATACTAGTTTTTAACTGCTTGCTTGTTGGTAGACATTTGGGTCATTTCCAGTTTGCTTATGCATTCTAACACATTCTTGCTCGTGTCTCTTGAGGCCCATGCACAAGAATCTCTATAAATAGATATAGTGGAAATATTAAGATAATTGTGTTTGTGGTCAGAGAATGTGGATTTTATTACCCCAATTCTTTGAAAGTTTTTCAGAATTGCTTTCTGCTCTAGTACATGATCAATTTCTGAAAATAAACCATGTGAGTTTGGAGGAATGTACATTCTCTCATGGTTGGATGCTAAGGGCTATTTATGCCCGTTTGCTCAAGCCCATCTTTCATGCTCTCAGTAGTGTTCTGAGTTTCTGTCTGATCTGTCAGTGGCTGAGAGACTCGGCACCTTTTCTGACTTGTCTTATTCCTCCTTGTATCTTGGTTGTTTCTTCCAATCAGGATAGAGTTTGAAAATTATTCAATTTAGCATCTCAAGTCCTGTGTTGTAGAAGGTGCATTTAGGCAGCTCAGTTAGTGTGTGACTTTTATACCTTTGTCCAGGTTTTGTGAGCTTGACTCCTCATTTCCGCTTATTCCATATTTCTGGATCAGATTCTTCCTTCTTCTAATTTATTTTACTATTAGATGTATTATTTGTCCCAAATTTGGTTAGTTATGTGAAATGCTCAACATACAAGTAATGCATAGCACAAAACAAATCTATTATTCAATGACTTTATTTCAGTGCAGATACTTGTAAAATGTTCAACAAAGATGAGAAAAAAAGTCCAGAAGCCTGTTGCTATTCCTATTGAGTTTTGCTCTCCCCACCAAAGCAATCTCTATCCTCACTTCTTGCTTATTGCCTACACTTGCAGAATCACACAGTGTAAAATCTGTTGAAATTGTTTCATTCAAAATTATGCTTAGAAAATTCATGCTGCTGTTTGCTTATTTTTTTCACCTGTATAACGTTTCTTTGAAAGGTGTCTCATCTATCCACTCTTCTCTGGGTGGACAATTAGGGTTCTAATTTTGCTAATTTAGGGCTATTGTAAGTGATACTGTTATGAACATTCTTATAGAGTGTTCACATTCTGGCTGGGCCCATGCATGGGAGAAAAGTGGCTGAGTTGCTAAAATCAACACATATTGATTGATGGAAGATATTACCAAGTTATTTCCAAAAGGATGGTGTTAATCAATGCTTTTGTCCCAGTCCACGAGACTTCCCACTAGCTGTCTTTGTCAGGATCATGCTATCACATTGGGACCTTTTGCATTTCACCTAGAAGATTCTTCTTGTGTTTGATCTAATGGATATATGGCTTTAGAAAAGCCTGTTCAAATCATCTTTTTTTCTACTAAATAATTTGTTTTTTATTGAATAGTATTTATTTTACATTGGTAACACGACTTTTAAAGAAGATAAGCAAGAAGTCATATTGTTGATTTATCATTATGTTGGCAGGTATTAGAATATTGCTAGTGTCACTATATTAATTTTGAGACATGAATTTTATGTAGTACGGTTGCATATTATATAGTATCACATAGCACGTTCTTATTGTGCCCTCATTCTGTAGGTCATTGTCTCTGAGAGGGCTCATGAGGCTGAAATCAAGGTTTCAGGAAACGTAAGTTTTTATCCAGGACTTGGATGGAAGAATCTGCCTAATAAGATTTGAATAAACCTCTCCCAGAGTCCTGTGCATTAAAAGCTTGGTCCCACGATGGCACTTTGGGGAGAAGGTGGAACCTTTGTGGGCAGAGCCTCTCAATTTTGAAAGAAATGGTAAGATCTTTGCCTTCTCTTCATTTTCTTTTGCTTCTGGAGACTCCATTATGCACTCTTTGATGTTGCCTTCTGATAGGCCCTCCAAAGTGATACATCTACCTGGTAATCCCTCCGAAACTGTGAGCTAAAATAAAACCTTTATCTTTATAGCAGAACTGTCCCAGGTATCCTGTCATGATGGAAATGTTACAAGGCATATGTGTGATTACATGACATTTGCCTGGCATTGTCTAGCCACGCCCTGCGCTGTAATGGATGGTAGAACTCATAGTCACAGGTTTTAGGAATCAGGACCCCAAACCTTAGCACTACAAACATGGTTTGAGGGTGAGGACTCTTATTTTTAAACAATGGAACCACTCGTGAGTTTTCACCTTTCTCAGAGTACTGTTCCCCTGTTGAATGAAGAGCTTTGGGTGACACGGTCATAGATACATATACATGTGATTATCTAGGAGCTCAGTTGTCTTTTGGAGTTGTTTACATTTATGCCAAAAATCATATAAAAATAATGTCCTCTAGTCTTCTCTCTGTGTTCTCCAGTAAGATGTACACTGAATGTCTGTTCTATCAGCCATATTCTTTAGGCCATATCATATATTTCTATCTTCATATCACTCCATCTTGAATCTCTTCTCATCCTGCCTTGTTTCAGTACAACTTATTTCTCATCGAATCCAGTTTTGGATTCAAAACAATTCAGCAATGATTCTTTTAATTTCTAGAAATTCTTTTCCCCCTTCAAACCTGAAAGTTTTTTTCCTTTGGTCTCTAAACAGGAAGTGCTTTCCCTCTGGCCTCTGGCTGCACCCCTGTCTTTGGAATGGCTTCACTGATTTCCTCACATATCTGAGAGTTGGATTCACTGTATTTTTCACTTTTGACATTTGAGGTTCTTGGAGCCCTAGGTTTGCTCTATGTGATTTCCGCTGCTTGTCACTCAGCATGTTTTGGCTTGAACTGGATTGGGTAACTTTGATCTCATATTAGAAATGTATTGCTTAGTCTTAATGTCTGGGAATAGTTTGAAACTTGATTGAAAAAGCTTTTATCTAAAGAAGTTACTTTTGCTTCTACTGGGTGTCAGATCTAATTAACCCAATCTTTGTCCCAAATTGGAGACTGCAAAGCTCTCTATTGTGGTAGACAACAGTCTTACTCTGTGCTCTGTGTGGCTGTGGTTAAGCTATCTCACCCTCTTGCCTGGCCATTGCTCAGATTGCTGCTTTCTATCAATTGGAAACTCTCAGGATATAGCCAATGCCTCAGAGATAGTTTCTAACTATGATATTGATGCAATGGAGTAGTGTGTGTGTGTGTGTGTGTGTGTGTGTGTAAGTGGGTGTCTCAAAGCATGATCATGTGTCCAGAGTTGAAGGGTCTATTATTATTATTATTATTATTATTATTATTATTATTACTATTATTACTATTATTTCGAGATAAGGTTTCTCTGTGTAAGAGTCTTGGCTATAGTGGAACTCAGTTTGTAGACCAGTCTGGCTTCAGGCTCATTAAGATCCACTTGCCTCTGCCTCCCAAGTACACCTGAGATTAAAGGTGTGAGCTACCACTGTCTGGCTGTCTATTATTTTTTTAATTATAACTTTGTTAAATATAGTTTCTTTTTTAAAGAATCTTCATAATTTACATATTAGGTGTGTGACATCAGTCATCTAAGTGATTTTTCTTTTCATGATTTTAGATTTATTTTTTTAAATAATAAGCTCCTAATGCAATCCTGGTTTTCATTTCTACTGAATTTTAAATTCTTAAATGTTTTTATTCTCAGATGTTGCATTTTTCCCTTCTTTTCTGGGCATGCTCACTACAGTGCTGTTTTACTGTGGAGCTTTGAGTTTCCATGCCCTCAGTGATGGATATGGTGATGGGATTCCTACCTGACAATGACTAGTATTTAGTTGTCATAGGTACTTCCCTTTCTATAGTTCATTTACAGGATGTTGAAGCCATGTGAATAAGTGTTGATAGCAGACTTAAGCCTGTTGATTTCACCTCATGATGTGGCTACCATGGCCAGTTTGTCATGACCAATAGAAAATTATGTGAAGGCTGACAAGGGCCCTCTGAGCTGCAATGGCCTATGATGAAGTGATATGCTAAGCAAGAGTCTGTCTGTCTTTAAGAGACAAAACGACATTCATAAAAACTTTGCAATAACCAAAAGAAATGGGGAAAATGGGACCATGGGCCCAGAACTAAGACTGTAAAAACCTGGTAAGACAAATATAGGAGCAAAATAAAGAAAAAATGAGAAGCAGAAACAATACCACATTTCAGGTAAATTTTGGTTCTACCTACTTCTTCTAGTTATTCTGAGAGGCTTTCATTACTTGGACCTTGGGAAAACCATTTTTTTGTTGTACAACCCAATCATCAAAGTTTGAGGTGATGAGATTGCTAGACAGCCTCTTGCTCATTGTAGGCTTGCTGAGTGCAAACTGGAAAGGGGCAGACATCTTCCATTTCTCTCAGTTTCCACTCATCCAAACCCTAACTTCTTTGTATAAAACCATCGATGCTGCTTTATCAGACATCATTAGGGTGGCTGTGTCAGCTCTGCCTCCAGGTGTCCTTGCCCTTATGCAGTCCCGTGTCCTTGGGTTAGGAAAGATCCATGATGGCTTGCAACCATCTCACTGCCAATAATGATGTCAGTCCCCTGGTTAGGCTACATTCCACGGCAAAGTGAAGGATCATTTCCACAATTCCATGACTTTATAAATGACTTCCTTTGTAGCATTCTGAAACTAAAACTTCTCCCATATATCCATGATACAGCCTCCAAATTGAAGGAGCTTGATAGGTAATAAAACTCTGGTTAAGCTACGGAAACCGACCTCAGGCAACCTTCAGTCAACAGCTAGGAAGACTCCATGGATACCAATCTCACAGCCACAGCAGACAAATTCCCACCACATCTTCAATAAGCCTTGGAAGCATTCTTTCCTACCGGAGACACTGAATGAAAACACAGTTTAGATTATAGCCTGTGAATTCGAATAAAGTTCCCCAGTAAGTAGGTTGGTAGGTAGGTTAGTTTTCTCAAGGGGGTGCTGTTATAAAGCACTACATCTATGGTAATTTGGTAGCGACATAGCAAGCCGACACACTGCTAAAGCCACAGGGATGATGAGCAAAGGCAGGCAGTGAGCTCTGCTCCAGTCTCCCTTTCAATGTCAGATGGTACAGAGGGATGTCACAGGCTGGTCTCCCCTTAATGTACAGGATATAGTTTCTTAGGATCTATCCCTGCCTTGGCAGATGTAGCCCTCTAGTGTGCCACTGAGAAATTTTATCATGTCATAATTAAGAGTGTTTATCTAGCAAGGTAAACTGTTTATGGAATTTGTTGAATTATACTGCAGCAAAACTTTCACCAGTTGAGTATGTGTTTATTACATTGTCTTCTTTGATATTCAAAATAGTCCGGTGGGATGTGTAAGCAGGTTATCTCAGTTGAAGCTGGAAGGTTGGATGCTTGCCAAAGTTTCCAACTAGCAACTAGGAAACACAGAAACATATTCATGTCCTCTAAAACCAAGGCTGGTTTTGTCCTCCATGTGAAAACCATACGTTTTAGAAACCTGGGGACCCCAAGTAACTTGTAATTGAGGAAACATCTTCAACCCTCTGAAGTTAGAGAGGTCATCTGAGATGTGGTCAAGCTTATGGAAAAAAGAAGATAAGTGTCAGTCACTACTAAAGAACAGTGACAAACATGACTTCCCATGCATGTGTTCCCACATCCTAGGCCGTAGTCTTCCTGACAGTGAGCTGGGAAAGCTCCAAAAACTAAAGGAATTCACATTTAGAAGCTGGATGTCAACCCAGTAGCAACCTGCCATACTATCCATTCAACTTGCCTCTAGGTGTTTTAGATTCTCCCATGTTTTAAGTGGTCTTTTGAATAACTATCTTTATTTAGAATAGTTATAGATCTACAGTAAGTTTTCTAAGTCTGTATCCAGCTCCTTATATATCCAATGCCTAACTGCTTTTCTTTTCTTATCTATGGTGTGTGTGTGTGTGTGTGTGTGTGTGTGTGTGTGAGAGAGAGAGAGAGAGAGAGAGAGAGAGAGAGAGAGAGAGACAGAGACAGAGAGAGACAGAGAGAGAGACAGAGACACAGAGACACAGAGACAGAGAGACAGAGAGAGAGAGAGACAGAGAGAGAGTCTGAGTCTGTGTGGTATGTGTAGTATGCATATATTGTGTGATATGTGGGGTGTGTATGTGTAATATGTGGTTTGTGGATATTAAATGGAATGTGTTATGCGTTTGTGTATGATGTCTGCATCTGTGTGTCATGTATGTGTGATGTACTACAATGTAGATTTATGTGTGTTGCCTGGGTATGTTTGTGGACGTCAGAGAACAGCCTTGATTGTTGGTCCTTGCCTTCCATTCTTTCTTGAGAATGGGGTCTCTAGCTCAAGGCTTACATAAACTTCCAGGGACTCCCGTCTCCACCCTGCATCTCCTTAGAGAAATTAAAATCTGGAGTTAAAAGCATGTGTTCTACTGAGTCCAGCTTTGATGTGCATTCTCGGCATCCAAAGTCAGGTCACCAGGATTCTGCAGCAGTCGCTATACCTCCTATGCTCCCTCCCCAGCCCTCCTGCTGATTTTCTTTATTGTTAATCTTTTACATTACCATTGATACATTTATCATAGCTAAGAAACCAACACAGATTCATTACCATGAGTTAAACTTCAGACTCTATGGAGATTTTGGTTTGTTCATTCATTTTTTAAAAAAATTTCCACACTGATGCTCTTTAGCTATGCCCATATACTATATGATTGTTAATCATTAAATATCTTTATTTTTTATATTCAAAATTTTGTCCTTCATTACTTTTTAATAGGACTTGGACAGTTTGTATAAATCCTAGTCAGTTATTTTATAGAAGGATGCTATTTTCCCACAGCTATGCTGGGGTGTGTGCTGTGTAGATATGACAGAGAAGGGTCCTTGTCATCACATTACCTGTGCCTACAATGCCCAGGAATCCTGTCCAATGGGGTGATCACTGATCACCTGACCAGCACTGCACTGGCTCCTGTGCACACTCTGGCCTTTCTCTATGCTGTTCTGAAGCAGGTCACCCACAGGAGTCTGGAGCTGTGTGACTTATTTGCAGTTCCTCTTGCTTTTTCTCATGTGTAGGTTGATTTATAGATGTGTCTACTTCATACCTTCAGGTCAGCATGGATCAGTGGGGTTTTATATTATATTTGGAGTTACAAAACTGCTACATTATTTATTTAGGGCCTGAGATCTGATCAGCTTGGTCCAGTGGGAGCCCGTTCCCACGTCCTTTGATGGTTGTTTTCTAAGCATTACCCTTGATATCTGGTTCTACAAGATGTTTCCAGTTCGTTTTTGTTTATTTCTTGAGGCAGCGCTAGACCCAGCCATCTCTCCCAAGAAGTCCTTTTTCTCTTAGTGGAGAATAAAGTGTGAGATCTGGGTGTCTGGTACATTTCTGGGTGCTCATATGTTCCTGCTTTGATACTCAGTGGACAGGGAGCGCCAAAGCATCTGCCGTACTACACCAATTTCACACACAGAGATGGAAACGCTTCTACAACTATACATTTGTATCTGTATTTAAGCTGAGCTGACTCAGCACTGACAGCTCTGAGTCTCATAAGGCAATGACTCCGTTGGTCTTCTTTCTTGCCTCTCTTTAATGTGTCTCTCCAGGAGCAGGAACATGACCCTTACCACCCACCATCCGCTAGGGTTTTTGTCTAATTGGATGAGCACTTTAAACGGCTCTGGAACATGCCTCCCTGGGAAGCTATGTTACCAGCAAGTATACTTTGTGTCTGCAGAATTCCTCTTGTCCTGACCTGGTGGGCGTTCATCCCAACACTGTTTCAGGGTTACTCAGGACGGCTCCTCTCTTCTCCCCATCCCTTCAACGCTGCAGCATGCTGTATTTGCAGCCCAGCTAGATTCCCCTCCCCAGTGCCATTGTCTTTCCCTCAAACCCTCTGACTCACTGATGTTTCATTTTTCCTTGTACACAGTGGCTTTTTCCTTTTTGAGCCGTGGGTTTTAACAAAGGTAGCAAATGTCTTGTATCCACCACCTCATTGTCTTGAAAAATGATTCTAACACACTCAAAACTCCTCTCTGCCACCTCTGGGTTTCTCTTCTTTTCCCCCTTTCCCGGCCAATAACTTCTACCAGGTTCTCTTAACCTTGTCTTTTCCAGAACGTCACATGAAGAAAACTGTGCAGTACATAGTCTTCGTTGTTATTATTTTGTTCTGTTTTTAATTTTTATTTATGTTGTTTTGCCACAATGGTTTCTGATCACACACCAGAGAGGCAGACACTTTTTTTTTTTTTTGACTAGTCCTGGCTCTTGCTTCTTTTACTATGCTTTGTTCTGTTTCTGTGCTGTTTTGAGAGGGCAACATGGGAAAATCCTAAAGGTCTAGTAATGAAGGAAAAGGAACATAACATTACAGCCAAGATGTGTTCACCCTCTGAATCCAAATTTGGCTTAGCGTTAGAAAAACAACCATGACAACAGTACATAGAACTGAGAAAACTGTGGTTGTGGACCAGGATGTTGATGTATAAATGACTCCACTAACTCTAAGATGGGAAAAGACTTCAAACCTAGCTCACATTTCCAGAATCTTTACCAGTTTCCAGGCGCCTACTCATGCTGCCATATGTTAGTTTTCTTTTACTATTTGCCTTTTTAAAAGATGACTTAGAGGCAGTTTTTTCCAAGAAACTCCAACTTAGATTTGTAATGTTTAGGCCCACATTCTTTGCATCTTGTTCCTCGTCTGAGATACAGTGATTTTTTTATTCCAGTGGGCCACCACTGAGAAAAGCCTGTGTTGATGGCCATGGATGTACACTGCAGGTCTAGGAGTCTCACCCTGAAAACCTCAGAGAAGTGAGTTTGGAGAAGAAGTGGTACCTGAAGGGAGGAGACACCAGGAGCCAGCCTGCTCAGAGGATGACTTCAAGGACCGTGTGAATTTCTGCTGGATCCCCATGTCTTTCTGGGTCACATAGATCATGGCATTGTGAGCCCAGAACAGGCTTGAAAATGACTCAGGTTCTAGAGGTAGGTTCTGCCTGTCACGTGCTGCATGTGCTACCCAATGACAAAAGCAAGGGAGAGACAAGGCCTCCATCAAATCCATCCCTGGGTAAGTCTGGGGCATGCTCATGATTTATGACTGATGTAGGAGGACTTATTACACTGTGAGCAGGGTACCAACCCTGCTCAAGTAGTTCTGGGTTAGGTATATAATTCTTGGCTTCAGTTTCTGCCTCTAGGTTCCTGCCCTGACTTCCCTCAATGATGGTCCATTAATAAGCCCTTTCCTCTCCAGCCTGGTTTTGGTGAGTGGTTTTTGTTTGTTTGCTTGCTTGTTTATTTTTTTTGTTTGTTTTTGCAGCAACAGAAATCTAGGATAAAAGCCCCATGAAGGTGACAGAAGCCTGTTGGGACCCTGAGAGAAGCCAGTAGTGCTGGCCCCTTACATGAGGTGCTATCAGAGCTGTAGGAAGTTCCAAGAATGTTTGCAAAGCTCATTGTGTCAACACAGCAGTCATGCCTTCTCCTTAGGTACATATACAACCTTGGGTAATACCAAACCATGTATATATACATACATTGTGCCTTTCCCTAGGCAGAACTATCTATGAGAATGATTGGTTTATGAATTTTACATAACAATGGATGAGCAATAACAAAATAGTTCATACCAATATACTCTAATAAAACATCTATGAGAATGGTCTGCCTCCTTCTCACTCAAGTGTGGACACTGGTATATCGCAACAGTTCATCGGAGAACAAAGCCAGTAGTGTGTGACTAACAGGTGAGTACCATATAACCTGTGAACACACTGAGCAGAGGATGAGTCATGGCATTGGTACCATACCATGAGAATCAGGCTACATAAGATCTAAGCATTCTTTCTGTTATTTTCTATTAACAATTCTGACTAAGCTTTACTGTGAGCATCTGAAACAGCGGGAAATTGAGCTGCAGGAACAAGAGGGAGACCATTACAATATAGGATGTGTGGCCTGTTTTCATATTTGACAGGTGGCCAAAGTCATTATAAAAACCTTAGATGTTTATGTCATGGCAGAAAGAACAATAGGGTAGTTGCATGCAATTTCTAACTTTGCTGCCAAGTTGATCATGATCTTGCTTCTCACTTAGCATGGGCACACTCCATCCATGAAGTAAAGATAAATCAGAATACTATGTTTTAAAACTTTCCTTTGGATTATGGGAGGGGCTTTGTAGGGGGATTATGTTTTTCCATTGTAAGTAATTGTCCCCGCCTATGAGTTTAATAAAAAGTGCTGATTGGCCAAAGGCAGACAGGAAATGTGGGCGGGGCTACCAGACTAGGAGGACTCTAGGAGTAGGTGGAACACAGCAGAATGCCAGAAGAAACACAAGACAACTATGATGCTCTGAGAAAAGGTACCGAGCCACATGGCTGAACAGGATAAGAGTCGTGGGTTAGATTAAGGGTAAAGAGTTAGCAAGTTATATGCCTGGGCCTTAGACCAATCAGCCTAAAACTATTGTACGCATCTGTGTGTCTCTGCGGGTCTGTGGGTCTGCGGGCCTAAACCTTGAAGCTAGGCCTAAAAGTCCGAGCCAGAAACCTCGTACTACAGGGTTTAAACAAATTAATATGCTTTAAAGTAGGAAGAGTTAAACAAAATTTATAGTATGGTTATTGGCTACAGTGTTCCAGCTGATGACTGCATATATCAAGGAAGAACACTTGGATATTGGAGAGCTTTGTGCACTTAGCACAGTGACTCTGTCGTTTTCTTCCCCTCTAATGACAAATGCTACAGAATCAGGTGGACTAGACTGAGATCTTCCAGTTTTGGGCACAGATATGAGCTGCTTTCCAGTACATTAAGTCTGGCTTCATACTTATTCTTCTTCTTTGGGAGACTTGGGCCACAGAGCTCAGTTCTTCTCTTCATCATCCTGCCTTGGACAGTTCACATGGACCTTGCTCACTGTTTAATCCAGCAGGAGTCTCCAGCTACTGGTGGACCATGTAGCAACTTGCCCCTTTGGCTCATCTCTGAAGCCCCCCCCCCCTCCAGTGATCTGTCTTAGCCTCCTGCTGAGCCTTGCCTTTTGGTGTTGCTGTAGAGAATGTGGATGGGCTTCTCCAAGTCAGGGTTTCTCAAGCTGAAGCTGCCGTATTTCTCAATATTCCCAGAAGCCTCTATTGCTTCCTGAGAGGTCATCCATTGTAGCTACACCCCTTCCAGCAAACAGCAGTCTTCTGTACCTTGAGTCTTCCATTGTCACAGCAGTGGGGACAACACCCTCTTCCTCAGTGCTTCTCTCTCTGTCTTCCAAAACCGGAACAATCAAGTCCTACACTAGATCTTGCCTGTTTGCAATTCTAGTGTGCTGTCTATCTTCCTGTCAGTGTGCTGACTGACAGACGCGTTAGAAGTCTCCTGCTTTCAATCGTAGGGTGCAATGTTCCTAACAAAAATATCTCTTCATTCCTCATGAGATTTCACATGTGAGAGAAACCTTCTGTGGATATCATTGCTTTTTATAAAACAACTGATTCTTGCCATTTGGACCCCATGGGAAGAATATCTATGTCATTTTCAAAGGCTGGCACGGCTATGGAAGAGGACATTCAGCTTCACTTAATAAAATGTCTCGGTCACTTCCACAGATAAAACCATGCGCTGTTAAGAGGTATGTTATAAATGCACATTTTATCAGAAGTACTTCAAGTTCCCCCCAAAATATAAAAAATAAAACAGAAATAGATGAATATGTAAATTGTGTAGCACACATACTCCATTAAATCCCTGCTCCGTCAGTTCTTCTACAATCATTTATGTTTGCTTTCACACATGTAAAGTCAACAAATAAATAAAAGCAAATAGAAGACAAGAGGAACTAGCCAAGCAGGAGTGTTTGGATTTCCACCAATTCTGCTTTCTGCAGAGCTGGGCCAGCAGATCCCCAGATCCGCTTTACTTGTTGTGCAGTTTACAAAATAGGCCCAAGGGAGTTGGTGGCTGGCCTGATTTACCTGGATGGCTGGGCAGAGCTACGAACACATTTCTCATTTCCTTGAATCCTAGGTGCTCAAGCTGCCTGATAGGTTCCTACTCGTATGTTGATGCCCCTCCCAGCCTGGGACAGAGTTCAGCCTCAGCTTAGGACTCTAGAGTCTTCCTTCACCTCGTTGACTTTCCCCTCTCCTGGAGAAGAAAGTTATTTTCAAACCTACATCTGTTTTGTGTTTAACGTGCAGAAAGGTTGCACATTTTCAGGGACCTTGTTCATAAGCAGTAGATTGTACAACAGTTTATTACACAAGTGAGGGTTTTTATGGCTGGCCTTTGTTGAGCTGCCAACTGGGAGAGAGAACATAACGTGCTTAGCCGTCCCTATCAGGAAAAATGAGAAAGCATTACATACCAGTCAAATGGCTGCACATTGAAAAGCTGGTAACCAAACCCAGAACCCCTGGAGCACAGCTGGTGAGGAGGGTTTTGCTCATTAATAGTATTTTTATTTCCATAATTTTTCTTCAAGTCACTTATGCCACAGGAGGGGTCCTGAACTGCTTCAAAAGATGTGTATTAATGACAGAATAAAAGTTTCATCAATACAACATCTTAAAATCTGACCTTTGTTAATACAGGCATCAAACTCGACTCTGGAAAAAGCAGAGGGCAAGCAGGTGTGTATGACGTATGCTTGGTGTATGATTGTGTGAGATGTATACAATTATGTGTGTAGGATATGTGTACATGTGTGGTATGTGTATATATATACATATATATACATATATATGGCATATGTATGTGTGTGTGTGGCATGTGTATGTGTGGCATATATGTCTATAAGTGTCTGTATGTCTGTACATGTTTATGATGTGTCCACATGTACCCAGTTTTAATCACATCAAGAGGTGGAGGCTATCAGTTATGTCAACATGTTGTGGACACACTAAGCCTCTGCCCTTACCCAAGGAGATATATCCTTGGAGAGACTGCTCTTTAGTACCACTTTGCCCTACGGTAGAAAGTGAACTGAGCCTGCTAGGACACTTTGTCTCACAACAATTCCTCTGTGGTACGCCAATATCCATGCTAATAGGTTCTCATGCATGCAATTTGTCTCAGAGCCCTGATTCTCTGCCTAACTGTGTTGAGGAAAGAGTATACACAATGCCATCTGGGATCTCAACCTTGACTCACTGAATAGAATCTCTTAGAGTAGCACAGGCATTGGAAAATTCTGCAGGTGGTTCTGGAGGTGGTACAGGTGTCAGGATATTCTACAGGTGGTTCTGGAGTGAGCACAGGTATTGAAATGTTCTGTGAGTGGTTCTAGAGCAGGCACATGTAGTGGGACTGTGTTCTGTTACATTGTAAATAATTGTCCCACCTACTGGTTTAATAAAAATGATAATTGGCCGAAGGCAGACAGGAAGTACGGGTGGGGCTAACAGACTAAGAAAACTCTGGGAACAGGAAGAACAGAGCAGAGACACCAAAGAGATTCCAGAGAAATGCCAGATGAGACAGCAGCAGATGCAGAGGAAAGAAGTTGAAACACTTCTCTGAGAAAAGGTACCAAGCTCCATGGCTAAACATGATAAGAATCATGGGTTAGTTTAAGAGTAAAGAGTTAGCAAGTTACATGACTTGGCCCCAGATCAATCAACAAGCAGAGTGTAATTAATATAAGTGTCTGTGTGATTCTGTGAGACTGTGGGACTGTGGGACTGCAGGTCTGTGAGCCTGGACCATGGGCCGGACAAACCAGAAACTTATTATTACAGACATAGGTGTTGGGATGTTCTGCAGGTGGTTCTAGAGTAGGCACAGGAGTCAGGATGATCGGCAGGTAGTTCTGGAGTGGGTACAAATGCTGAGGTGTTCTGAAAATGGTTCTGGAGTGAGCACAGGTGTTGGAAAGTCCTGCAGGTTGTTCTAATTCAATCAGGCAAGCCCACACATCCAAATGCTTCAGCTCATTAATGAAGAACAATGAACTTGGAGCACTGACTGTCCACAAGAAGTGACTCACTGTTCATTCTCCTCTCCAGTGGGGCTTCTCACCAGCCCTGCAGCTATAACTTTATGTCCCAACTTCTAACCCTTCACTATGAAAGCAACATTCCAAAACCCAACCCAGTCCTGTTGCAGGGTGTACCCAGACAGACATACAGCAGCTACTGTCAGCAACAGCAACTTGAGTGTTCCCAGGACTATAGAGGTGATGATGTAAAGCACAGGAGACTATCACAAGGCAAGAGACCCCAAAGACCTACCTCCTGCTCCGGATGGTTCACAGAGAGGGGGGTCAGAAAGTAGGTGAGCCTTTACCTGAAGAATTCTAGCTAGTTCTCATTAGGAGTCCATCCTGAGTGCCTTGTTGGTTTAGACCAGTGGTTGTTAACCTTCCCAACACTTTGACTCTGTCACACCATTCCTCATGTGGTGGTGGTGACCCTCAACCATAAAATTATTTTCATTGCTACTTCATAGCTGTAATTTTACTACTTTTATAAATAGTAAATATATGTGTGTATATATACACACATATATATATATATCCCCACCATGGGTCTTAGGTGACCTCTGTGAAAGGTTCATTTAACTCCCAAGGGCCACGGGCTGAGAACCACTGGCTCAGACAAAGTGGTCTCAGTGTGTGCCTGTCTCCTGATGCATATGAGTGGCTCCTGCATCTCTTCACAGAGGCTTTCAAATTGGACATTAAATTACATGACTCCTTTCCTCTATATCAGCTCTACAGAGAGCGAGCATGAGCATTGTACACACCGTCATTGAAAGGTCTTCTCTGGGGCTCCCAAACCCAAGCCTTCTAACTAGGATGGGGCTGAAGCTGATAAACAATGCTTTCCATCTGATAGACAGCTAATAACCCCAGGGGGACATTGGTCAGTAGCCTTGGGTGTCTCAGCCTAATCACCCTAGCCTTAATGCCACTTAAATCAGGGTGTAAGCACTGAAAGAATTTGAGGAATCCAATGATATAAATTGTATTTTTAGAGCTGTGAATGACGCGAGCCAGTAAGGCAGTGTGGGTACTAAAGATAGCCCTCGCCGGTTTTCCCATGATTTATCACAGGCAAGTTTACAGCAGGTTGGGATGGTTGCATGCTGGGGTGACATACGTGCCAGCAAGGTTTTATGAGTAACCATTCATAATGTATTTGTCACAAAGCATAATTTCCATGATAGCAGCCTGATTCACACGCAGCCTTCTGCACAACACAGCTGAATGATTCCTCGGTGGAGGCAGGCTACGTTCCGTAAGGTCTGATTCCCAAGTTAGAGTCTGGAGGAAAAAGGGAAACAGGATGTGACTAGTTCACCAAACAAAATGTAAGTACACCCTCACCAAAAAGTACTCTCTTTTGTAGGCAAGTAAAGAAAACTGTTTTTTTTACAGGGTGGGCTGTACCTCAGGGACCGGACCTCATAGACACGTGTTGTTATGGTTACTTTTCTGTATTTGCTTCCCACTTGTCTGCTGAAGCTCCTTTCTTCTTAATTGCCAGCTAGGAAAGCAATTTCTCTACTCTGTACCTACCTGCCATAGCATGAAGATAGTAAAAATAAAATAAAATAAATAACCCCATAGCATTATGGAACAGTCTAGAAACTGTGACCGGATACTAAGAGGCCCCACTCTAAGCTGTGTAAAAAAAAAAGAAACTTGTCTTATTTCTCTGCAACTATCCTTGATTTCGATGTTAAATCCAATTTGACATAGTTATTAAGATGTAATTTCCAACAAATAAGAGAAGGGGTGTTCTCATCTAAATCCCTGGGACAGGAATGACATAGGATGCTGTCACCTCCCACCTTGTCAGCTTGCTGCATTGCAGGGTGACTGGACCATGGAGCAGGTGGTAAGAGATGAGACTTCCTCCTCAAGGCCTCCACCATCAAGCCAGTTTTCTATTTCCTTGGCTCTTCTTCTCTGATATAAGGAGTCTGGCCTGGAGAAAAGGCTTCCAGCTTCTCATCTAATCTTTTACATCTTTGGTTTATGACCACAACCTGGGATTTGGGACTCAAAAGCTAAAAATACGCCTCCTCTGGTAACTGTTTTTTGCTGGATTTCCCTTCCCTCAAATTTAACAGAGGCCTAACTGCTTAATGGAGAAAAATACAGGAAATACCAGAGAAAACATACGGATATATGTCTCCTAAGAGATAGCACACGTCAGTGTGTAGTTAAAGCACCATGGAGCTACAGGGTGGCGGCTGTCTTTACAAAAAATTTAAAGTAAACTGCATATTTCCTAGCTCTGTGTCCTTCAGCAAGTAGTGTAAACTTCCTGTGCCTCAGGTTCCTCATGTAGAAATTGGGATATTGTAACCGTGTGTATCTCAGAAGCTCGCATGTGTGTAAGGCCCTTGATAAGTTAATTATACAGCTATCATCAGCAGCGTCCCTTAAAGCCGCCATTGGTCACAATTTTTGTTATCATGACATACAGAGGATCACGGACAGAGAAGGCGAACTTGTCACACTCAGCCTTCCCTGGGAAAGAAGGAGCAACTAGTTTGAAGTGTGAGAAAAAGCTGAGTTTCCTAGAAATGGTGGCTTCTGATCACACCTGAATCAGATTACACAAAAGGCACCAGCATCTCACCAAGGACTCAGCCAACCTCAATAAAGGCAGGTGAGGTGGGAGCACACAGGCAGACCCCAGAGCGGCTGTATCCAGGAGTGGGAAGCAGGCTAAGGCTTCCAGCCCACACCTACTACAGGATGGTGGGAAAGGATGAAAAACAAGGTTGACGAAGGCTGTTAACCAGAGCAGAAACAAATCAGAGGAACAGATAACTCACAGCAGGCCTTTCCTGAGCTGGGAGGAACCATTTCAGTGACCAGAGACAGGAAGGGTACACAGATGGAGGTGGTCAGCTCGCTTGTCCCCTTACCACATGAATCTCACTCTGCATCACACCAGGGGATGGGCGTGACAATGTGGAGGTGTGGGGAACCGAACCTGGGATCTGCCTATCGTGCTCAGCATTATTCTCCAGCCTCAATCAGCTGAGATGATTGAGTCCAGAGAGGCAGGGAAAGGGATGTCACATCACAGAGAAGTCAGTGACTAGCTAGTCCCTCCACTCTCTGCAAGAGGCTGTGGAATTGGATAGAAACGGCTTCACGTGAGTCAAGTTATATTGTGGTGTGGGAGACGAAGACATCACTGGGAGCTGACTTCGCCATTTTCCAGATATGGTTCAGCTTTCTGCCTCTTCCTCAACTCCAATTTCCTTGTGTATTGAGATGGGGGTAGGATTATTTTGAAAATTAAACTCAGGTGCATGTTTACTCATCATGGTCAACACTGTATTGTTGCTAATAACAATCACCTTGTGGGATCCAAGGCACTTCTCGACTGTAGGCTGTTCTTCACTCAGAAGAGTTGGCTATGCTATCCTTTCTCTTTTATGCTTTTTGTTTCAAACAAAATGAAATGTCCCATGCTTCCAGATACTGGTGATAGTAATGTTTTCAATTCCTGGACCAGGCCTGAGGTATAGTTCAGAGGTGAGTGTGTTCCACACGCATGTGACCTTGAGCATAGTGGGCCCAGCAGAACACCAATCAGAGCCCCTGAACTACATCAAAGGTTGGCGCATTTCCTTTCTAAAGGACTGGTTGATGGATATGTTAGGCTCTGGAATAAGGGGCACAGCTGATAGCCGTTTTTCTTCTGGATCCATTAGAATTGGAGTTAGTACTAGAGTTGGAGAGTATCTCTTAGGACAGGAGTGGTGACAATGATGGGGGGAGGGGGGTTATGGTCTTCTCATGTGTGTGTACTGAACATCTCAAAGATTGAACAGATTTAACATTTAACTCCTGTAACAGTGACACTTGAGTTAGGATTTGAGAGATCTAATTGACCGTCTTTGGGGTCCTTGGATCCATCTACCCAGGGGCTTCTGCATCTTTTAATGATCTGGAGATCCCCACTATACAGAAGGGAAAAGGATGGCCTTATACTTCAGAGAAGCCATCAGAGAGAAGGGGAGGAGATGCACTTGAGGTCCAGAGTCCTGTAAAGATGTAAGAAAGCACTTACATAAGCCTCTTTCAGAGCCTGCCCAGCAACAACCCACCATTCTGGTTTGATTTGCTGGCCCGTTTGCCCACTCTTGGATCTCTTAGGTCTATTCTGTAGAGAAACCCAACTTTGGGTGCTAAATCTTAAATTTTCTCCATCAAAGTAGCCTGGCTCCCCCTCCACAACATCACCTATCTTCTGTTTGATAATATTTTTCATATTTATAACAGTTGTCAGGTTAAGTGTTTTTGTTAAATTTTATGTATGATATTACACAGAGTTCCTTTGTGGACAGTTTTCATGAAGGTGGCGGATTCATCTCTTAGGCCGTGCTCATGGAGTCTCACAAACTGGGTGGCTTTATAACAATCAGTAAATTTATTTGCTCACAGTCTGGAGGCCAGAAGTCTGGAGTCCACATTTGCAGTCTTGATTTATTTCTGGAGGGTGGGTCTGATCATGCCTCTCATGCATCTGGTAATGACCAGCTGTCTTTGGAGTTCCTTGGCTTGGAGACACATCATTCAAATCTCAGTAGCCATTGTCACGTGTGTCTGTTCGGCCTCTTCTTTCTGAATTAAGGGTCATTCCAACAACTTAGCCTTAACTTTATTAAACCTACAAAGATCCATGGGTCAGAATATCAACATAGCTTTTTGAAGAACATGCTTCATCTTGTTCAGGGGAGCACCAGTGTACTCATCTGCAGATGATGAGGGTTGCCTGTGCTTCCTTCCACTTTGTGATGGTGACAGACAAGAGCCTAACAGCTCAAGCTTCATCCTTCCTTTTAAGCTGCAGTCTGCCATTATTGCTGCTACCTTAAAGAATGTAGAATTTTCTTTTGTCTGTTTTTTTTTAAGGATGTGGAACAATGAACAAGGAACGCTGCACATTCTGTACCCTCGTCTATTTCCAATTTATAAATGCTGTATTCAAAATACCGGAACAGTGTGCCTTGTGGTTACTAACAAAATTAAAAATAAAAGCAAAAAGTCCCATAACATCCATGTCACCCTGAGAGGGAAACATAGCCTGGTGCCCTGGACAAGAAATGGACACTGTGGTGCATTCTCACCCTTTCTGCAGGGGTCGGATTGAAAATTACTACCAGCTGGTTATAATTCTGTTCTATTTTGAAACGGATGACTGAGATCTCGGAGCCATCATGGGGACTTCGTTCTCTTTCCCCTACTTGGTTTAAGTTGTAGAGCTCCAATTTGATCAGTAAGGAAACAAAAAAACAAAATTTTGGAGGGTGATATCCCCTCTTCTCCACCAGTAGAAAAATCTACCAGTGCTCTGGAGTTTGAACAAGTAGGCTCTCCATGCTCCAGGTCTCTTTGGGGGTGCTCCTCAGCACTTTGCCTCTTGCGTCTCTTCATGGGTGTTTGGTATAGGCTGCCATGCTTGAGTGTCCTCTTCCCTGTTAAAGAATGTCCCCTTTCTGTCGCTTCCTTTGAAGTAGTCTTGGGCTTAGACTCCATCTGGAGAGTAAAAGGCAGTGGAGAGGGTTCCTCCATACCAGCATACATCTTTCAGAAATAGGAAGGACACAGTCTGACACAGTGTATGTGCCCCACACTCCCAGGTGGGACTTGTGACAAGGTAACAAGCCACAGCTGAGGCCCATTTGCTAAAAAACTGAGAACTTCCTAATTTCTGGGAGATTTGGGGAACAATCCTCCAGCTAATTCCTCAGTAAAGAATAACAGGTCCTATTACACTACATCATCAGAACTGTAGCTGGAGACTGCAAATAATGTCAAAAGGTGATAGCAATATTCCTAATTTCTTCCATGGTCTAAGTGAATCTGGATGATTGGGCAATGGTCTGCTCCAAGATCAGTTTCATTGGTCACAGAAGCAGAAGCCTCAAATCTGCTCCTAGCTTGAAGATCCAGGCAGGTATTTCAATCTTCATCTCAGGAGAGGAGGGAAATCTTAACTTTGAAAAACAGCATGGATCTGGCTAAATCTAGCCCCTGGTTTATTCCCATTTCCCTGTCTGTCTTACTGCTCTGCTGCTGTAATGGCCTCAGCATCTTATAGAAGAAAGGGTTTATTGGGACGTAAAGTTCCACCAGTGGCGACTTGAGCAGCAACAGCTGAGAGCTCTTCTCCTCAATGCCAAGCACACAGAAGACAGCAGTCTGGCAGTAGATGAGGCTTACTAACTCTCAAAGCTGGTCGCCCAAAGACATACTCCAGAAAGGTCCACCCACTCACCTCCCCACACAGCACTACCATCTGTAGACCACATATTCAATGTCAGACTATGGGAAGACTTCTAAGAATATACATTTTGACTGAAGGACACAAAGATTTGCATACCCATTGCCTTAAGAGAACTATAGGAATCTTATTCATTACTTTCACACAGGTTTAGCCTCCCGCCTGCCCCCCCCCCACTGCATCTACTCAAACTGGTCATGGTCAATTGTGTGAGGCACCTGGGGCCAGCACTTTTATAATCTGTCTACATCCAAATGTTTTTGCGGCTCTCAGACTCCATGTGATCATACTTCTTTTCCGGGATGCTGGCTGTCAAGGGCCTGAGTTCGGCATACTACCACAGGAAGGCAATCATCATTTGGAGAGCTAAAAGATATGGGTTTAAGAGCTGTGGGGGTGGGGGGTTTCACAGCTTGTGGTTGCTGTCCTTAGAAATCTGTGTTCTCTAAATCAGTCACATGTATTTCTTTTGTTGACATAGTCTTATGAACAGGAAATAACACCCATTACACACATACTAACTCAACATGACTATGTATCTTTGGTTTAATAATTTATGTATTTATTATTGTGTGTTACACATGGCGTGTGTGTATAGCTTTGTGTACTGTGGCACACATGTAGAGGTCAGGGGTTAATTCTATGGATTCTGTTTTCTGTTTCCACTTTTTAAGTTGATTTCAAGAATCAATTTCGGACCCTCTGGGTTGTGGCACCTTCACCTGCTAAGCCATCTATCTCACTGGCCCAACTACGGATTTCCAAAAATCAGTGTTTGATTCTGTTCACTAGCCTGTCTCTGGAGGGTCATGTCTCATGTCTCTGATTCAGGTGATATCTCAGCAGGTGACCACTGATAATTATAATGACTGCTAATATTTACCCTGCCTATGTGTGACCTTCTAGGCCTGTCACCTAAGCTTCCCTTCAGCTGCTCCAATAACTTGGGCAATGGGGTCGGACTGCTATTTTCTGATTTGGAAACTGAAAGTCAGAGGGGTCAGAAGATGGGTTCAAGGACACACAATCATCAAAGGGGCCAGAATTCCATCCAGAAAAAAAGGATACAAGTCTCCAGATTTGCCAGCTTCCATGCCAAAGCTGAGCATCCCCTGAATTCACTTACACGAGAGCTGCAGATAAGCATGGCTTTGCACTCCATTATTGTTTTTCCGTCAAAAATAGAACTTTTAAGTTTATTTAAACAACAAAGGGCACAACACTGCTGTTACCATGGCACTGTACTTTCAAAGATTTAGGCAAAGTATAAAAATATAAGCTCATAGACACACACACACTAAGCACCTTTTCCCTCAGTCCAAACCAAGAAATCTTAACCCCTTTCTTCGCTGACTAGAAGAGTTTTTATCGCTTTCTCTGTTTGCAAAAATTTGTAATACATTTGCTCTTTAGATTTTCCTTTATGGCATGGCATTTTGTTATATTACATCTCTAAGAACACTAGAAAAGGACCTACCCTCCTTGTCACTTCATCAATGTCTTCCTGCATAAGGACCGCCGTGTGACATTTCCTTCCATAAGGGAAAAATACCCAGAGCACATTCAAGTGTCCTAGTCATGCAGAGCTTACACATTTCCTTCTGCTGTTTCTGTTGCCCTGAATGTGGTATGGAATGTGATGCATCAGAAGAGCAAGAGGACCCATATTCACCGTGCAGGGGCCTGGGGGGGGGCATTGGATGCTTTCCCACTGTTTCTGATGTCCCTTACAGGGTAGCTTTAGAGGCTCTTTGTCACCACACTCAGGCTTCTGTCTTCCAATTCTGCTTTACTAAGAGTTATATCATAGGCGGACGGGGAATTTTGTCACATGACTTTTCTCCATCAGTTGACATCGTCTTTTGATAATCTTAAAAAATTTCTTTTATGTATGTGGGTGTCTGGGCTGCATGTACACAGCATGTGTGCCTGCTGGTGTGTTGTCCAGAAGAGTTCATCAGGTCTCCTGGTACTGGAATCATCAATGGTTGTAAGTTACTATGTAGATGCTGGGACTTGAACCCGTCCTCTGTTAAAAAAAAAAAAAAAGGTAGTGCTCTAAACTATGGAACACATCATTCAAGGCCCCATCATGTGGTTTTTATTCTTCTGAAAGTTACTGAGATAGTGGGTTAAGCTGATGAATTTGGAAATGCCGAGCTGGCCTTAGACTCTGCATACTGTGTCTTTATATACTTACTGGATCCCTTGTAACAGTGTTTTTCTATCTGTGCCTTTGAATGGTGTTAGTCTGTAGTGTCCCCTCCCTCATCCTTCACCCCCTCTCTCTATTGTTACCTGTCTGCTCTAAGCAGCAGAGTGGGGATGACCTCATAGGAAGTGGAAAGGGCTTCGTTACCTTTGGGGGGGGGGCGAGAAACATTTAAAAAATAAATGTTTGATAGAAATCTCCACTGAAAACAACTGGGCCTAGAGATTTATTTTTTTTTTTTGAAGCAAGTTTTGCTACAATTTTAATTTCTTAAATGTTAGGTGGACATCTAAGTTGTCTATTACATTTTGAGGGGAGTTTGGCAGGCTGTTGTTTCAA
Organism: Phyllotis vaccarum; assembly: GCA_033318265.1. Taxonomy (NCBI): domain Eukaryota; kingdom Metazoa; phylum Chordata; class Mammalia; order Rodentia; family Cricetidae; genus Phyllotis; species Phyllotis vaccarum. Next base: position 16,450,117 of record JARWLC010000003.1, read on the forward strand.
GGACCTGGCCCATTTGCCTAACTTGTTAAGATATTCATAGCACAGAATGAGGAGAGACTGGACTTGTGCACGAAGGTGGTGCTTTACCACTGAGCTGTACCCAGACCCTTTGGCAGATCTTGAAACAGGGTCTAACAAAGTTCTGTAGGCAGCTGGCATTGTAGGTGTTTCTCGGTACAGCCCATCTTGTATTATTGTGTAATAGTTCTGGGGATATTAGAGTATTCTAAGTTGTTTCATTGAGCTTTCTTGGTCAATCTTGAAGAAACTGTATTGATATTTTTGGTCTTTCAGAAGAATCAGGCTTGGGTTACTTTACTCTCTAGATTTTTTCTGTTTCCAGCTTCCTTTATTTTTGCCATGGTGTTTATTTCATTTTAAAGTTAAAAGCCCTAATCTTTTAAACATAAACACTTCAGGTTGTATGCCGTCTCCCACACCTGGCTTGTTTTATTTTATCAACACTGTTTTCTAACGTCCCATAAAAATTTTCTCCTCCATTTACAGATTATTTACAGGGGTGCTGTTTTATTTCTGAGTGTTTATTTGTTTATTTATTTATTTATAGCTCTCCTTTTATCTTGTCGCTGGTTTGTAACTCATTTCTTTTTCTGTAATAAGAATTCTTTGTTGATATCTATTCTGTGATCTACATGGTTGACTGTGTCAAGCTATTTTCATAATGAGTATTAGTGAGCGGAACAGGGATGATACCAATTGACATGCTAAACTGGACTTGGAAAGCCCACAGGGTCTAAATCCTCCAGAAAGAACTACAGGCAAACAGGCAAGGCAATTGAGGAAAACTGGGAGTGGGGGAGGTGGGGTGTCTTCTCCAGGGAACAGCACACCAGTTGGTTGTCTAATGCCAAATGGCCAGTCATGAAAACATATACAAGAAACATTGTACAGATTGGACAGGTTATATTTAGGGATTATATATATCAGACAATAACAAGTGTGGAAAAAGAGGCTGTGAGTTTGAAGGAGGGTGAGGTAGGAAGAAAGGAAAAGGAAACATATAATTATAATCTCAAAACAAAACAGAAACAAAAAAAGAATCATTATCCACTATGAATGACCCATGACTGGCATTGATATCTGGCTGGTTGATGATTTATTCAATCTGACATCCTCACTTATTTTCTGTGTACTATTCAGGAGTATTGAAATACAACTGTGGTGTTTTAAATGTCCTCCAGTCAAGTATGTGGAGTTTTACAATGTGCCTTTGAAATCCCTGTTCGGGGCTTACATGGTAACACTTGCTGTGGTCTCCTGATAAAGGCGGTTTTATCACCATGCAGTGTGTCTATCCCAGACAGACACTCCCCTCTGTTTATTTATTGTCTCCTAAGTCAGAGTCTCACTGTCAGGTGCAGGGTGGCCTAGAAATCGTGATCATCTTTCTTCTGCCATTTAGATGCATCCTACTTATATCATTACAGTATGGAAAAGTTTCTTGTAAACAGCACTTCATAAAAAAATTAAATAAATAAACTTTCGCAGGCAGAGCACACCTGTATGCACTCTACTCAGAAGACTGAGGTACTAAGATTGCCAATTCAAGGCATGACTGGGCTATACAGTGAGACTCTATCACAAAAAAAAAAAAAGAAAAAGAAAGAACTCACTGACTTTATGTGTTGCTGAGTGGTGGTCACGCACGCCTTTAATCCCAGAATTTGGGGGACAGAGGCAGGTGGACTTCTCTGAGTTTGAGGCCAGTCTGGTTTACACAGTGAGTAACCAGGACAGCAAGAGAGCTATTACACAAAGAAACCCCATCTCAAAAAGACTAATAATAGTAATAGTAATGGTAATAATAATAAAAATAAAGATACTATTCATGTGCACTCCCTATTGATTTATTTATCAAAAAGTTTGTGTGTGCATATGTGGCTTTCACAACGCAGCTTTTCTCCCTGTGTGGTTTATGCTAATATATGTAAATATTCCTGCCCTACAGGTACCCTCACTTTGGAATGGTCTTGGACAGTCCAACTATAGACCTTGAAGACCCTGTTAAAAATTTTTGCTTTATAACTTTTTGGCCATCACTATATTTTAAACAACTCATGATCATAATAATCTGTTACCTTTATCCAAACATTTCTATTTCTGTGCTGTCTGGTTTTAATTTTTAATTTGATACAAGCTAGACTCACTTTGGGAATCTCAATGAAGAACTGTCTAGTTCAGGCTGGTCTGTGGCTGTACCAGGGTGCTATTTCCTTAACTGAGTTAATTGAAGTGGGAAGATCCACATTAAATGTGGGTGGCACCATTTTAGGGCTGAGTCCTGGACTGATAAAGGAGAAAGTGATGTGGGATATGTATGCTGTGAATATCATTCATTAATAAAGAAACTATTTGGGCCTATGGCAGTAGAAGTAGTTAGGAAATGAGAGCATGGATAAAGAGAAAGAAAGGCAGAGTAAGACAAAGACTTGATCCAGCCACCCAAAAAAGCAAGATATAAAAATTATATAAGCCATGAGCCACATGGTTAGACAAATTAATAAAAACGAGTTAAGATATAAGAGCTAGCTAACAATATGCCTGAGCCACAGGCCAAGCAGCATATAATTAATATATATAAGCATCTGAGTTATTTGGGGAGGGGGGCCTAAGCAGTGGTGGGCAGGTCCAGACTGTGGGGCTAAGCCAGGCCAGAACCCTCTATTACAAGGAAGCCAATCGGGTGCTGGCATGCCTGTATTCTTTATTCTCTTCCCAATTATGGATGTGATATAACGGTCTGTTGCTGTGACTTCTCCAAAATGATGGACTTGAACTGTGAGTTCAAATAAATCATTTCTTCCCTAAGTCAATTTTGTCAAGGTTTCTAATCACAGCAACTGGAAAGAAAACTAAGAGCATTTTGTAGCTTTTCCATTGTTCTGGGGAATCTGGATGCCATTCCAGTGTCCCTTCCCTTCTGCTAGAATGACTTCATTCAGTGATCTATCTGACAAAGGGCTCCCAAGCTTTTATGCTTTTCCATACAAAGATGCCTGTGTCTACCTCCCGACCTGTGGCTCTGTTCTCCTGGGATGGATGGAAATGCTTTTCTCCAGCATCTCAGAGTGCCCAAGTTCTGGGTTTCAGAGGTTGAAACCGCACTTCTATGAATCACAAAGTAGCTACTGTGATGTTGTCCACTAGCTGTTTCCAAAATTTCCTCCTTGTATTCAGTCTTTAGACCTTTGCTTGTGATACTCCAGTATTAATTCTTTCTATGTCAAACCGGTCTGCCTCTTATAACACCCAGGACCACCTGCCCAGGAGTGGCACTGCCCACAAGAAGATGTAATGGAGACTGTCTCAATTACTACTTCCCAGAAAACTCTAGTTCATGTTGAGTTGGCACAAAACAAACAATTAATCGTCACACTTACACAAGAACCATCAGCTGTCTGGTGAAAAGATATTGAAATACCCAGCAAGCATGGACCTTTAGAAGCATTGGCCACTTTGAGTGGCAGGGGACTCATTCTGTCAGCTGCTTTCAGTCTAGAGTAATACCTCCAGCCATTTGGATTGGTTCTCAAACCTAGGTCTGTGAGAATCAACCAAAGGCCCTTCCAACAAAAATCCATTTCCTTACCTGACACTGCTCACTTCTGAAGCCAGTGTTCTGGAGATGTCTGTCAAGCCCCAGACAGACATAAATAATCAGCCTGAGTTACACAGATGCAAGAGCAAAGAAACTCAGTTACCTAGATATGCATGATAGACAGAATGCTGACACATTCACTGTGGGCAGAATAGCACTGCATGAAGTTGAAAAGGGAGTTATGGTGTCTGAAGACATTGTTGGATAGTTTCCATTTCCCACCTAGCGACATCAAGAAGGTTAAACATTTTCTACTTGGCCAGGATGGGTCTCAGTAACAGAGCACTTGCTTAACATGCATAAATCTCTGGGTTCAATCCCAGCCTCCCCATATGGAAGTTCCATTCCAGACTACTCAGCTTCTGAGAATTCACTCTTTATTCCTGCACTATTGAAGGATAGCATAAAGCTTCCTGCAGACTATGACAGGTCACTGAATCACAGCAATAAGTGACTGATACAATGACTTAATAAAGGATGAACCTAACTCAGAAGTTCAGTAAGCTGGAATGCAATCCCCTACCACATAGTTCCTGGGCTATGTGACCCTGAAAAACTACCTGGTTTCTCTTCTGTTTCCTTAAGTGCAGAATGATGACAGATTGTTGTCACTTGGCTTGGTAATTATGAAGCTCTTGAGACACCTGTGTACTGAGTACTCAGTATAGTACATTCTGGTTTTGCCATGAGGCAGGCAAGCTTGGACTAACAATACCCTTGAACAAGCTGAGTGTGAAGCTGAAATCACCTACAGATAGAAGCCCCCAAGATTATACTTTTCAAGAACAGAGAAAACCACCTCACCTTCCTGTGATCTATTACAAACTAAAAACCTTCCTACCGGGGAAAGTACAATATTTTCCTCTTCTTTGTTCAAATCCAGCATGAAATTGATTATATGTGCTTGTTAAATCACAGGGGTTGTATGGCACAACTGTTTCCTACTGTCCAGTCTGCTTTTGGTAAATCACGCTGACCAAACTCACCTAGAGCACCTAGAAAGTTGGGCTGGAGACTCTATCTGCCCACAGCTACTGAAGGAGCCTCACCCTAGCCTTGCATTTCTTGACAATGCCATTAAAATGTTTTAGTACACAAGAAATAATAATTTAGCAAATAAAATGAGCCACATTAAATTGTTTTTATAATTTTACTATTTCTCTACAGGTTAAAAAAAAAATCTACATAGGTTTGCTCATCTGACTACAGGTTGCTCCTGTAATGTAAGGTAAGGTTCCCAGTTTGGGTAGACTTTAGTTTTATCTTAAAACAGATTTATCCCAACAGATTGAAAATGGCCCCCAAAGACGAATCTTCATCTCTGAACCCTGTGAATGTTAGCCTGGATAGGAAGAGTGAGCTTTGGAGCATGGTTAAGTAAGATTGTTAAAATGAAGTGCTTTCCTGGGTTTTCTGACTGGAGTCAAAATATCCTCATGGATCTGGTTATAAGAGTTAGACAGAGGAATACCACACCTCAGAAAAGGTAATTGCCATATAGAAACAAAGGTGGCACTGAGTACCCCAAAAGGTGAGTGTCCCTGGAGTACGGCCACACTAAAATCTCCATCTCAGGACAGTGCTGCTTATTCTAGACTTTAGCCTCCAGCCTCGAGAAAATGTGTATCCGTGTCCAAATATTGCATTCTAACTATATAATATACAGGTATGAAATATTTATAATTCACACACAGACTTTAGCCTCCAGCCTTGAGAAAAAGTGTATCCGTGTCCAAATATTGCATCCCAACTATATAATATACAGGTATGGAATATTTATAATTTACAAATTCCCAGACTTAGTGTTTCAAGCTATCATGGCATGAAATCAACATGGATTCAGTGCAAGTTGTATCTCCAATTGGAAATCCTGACCCCCTCAGCTGGTGCCATGCAGTGCTCTCCTCTCAGTGAAGCGGGGCATCACCAGCCAGCCACAGTGCCCAGACAGCAGGTCCCAGGCAATCACACATGAAGGGACATCAAAGGGAGAGCCTCTTCAACCAAAGACAAAAATCCGTTGCAAGTTTAATGAAGAGGTCAGGAGGAGGGAGCTTGTTATGGGCAAAGTATTATGAGCTGCCGTGATGGCATGCATGGGTTAGGTGGGTGGGATGCATTTAACTTCAAATAATTTTGATCTATAAATGGCAGGTAAACAGACACCATCCAGTTGTATGGCAACACACATCTACACATATGTGGAGGGCTTACACAAGGCACCTGTCAGGGCTTGCCACAGAGGACTTCACTATCTTCAGGATTTTAATTGTTAAGTAAGTTTATGAAAGGTAGCAGTGTGCCTTCCTGATTGACTTCTTTTCAGTAGGAAAGCTTAAAAACCAACCAAGAAACAAACAGATAACCCTTTTTAAATAATTCATTCATTCTTAGAGTTTCTTAAACAGAAAGTGGAGCTTTGGCATAATACTATCCCAAAGAGGACACAGCTGTGTGATTATGTTTTGTTTAAGTAATATATTCTTTTAATGGGGGTATATGTATAGATTCAGAATTTTGTCCATTTTACTTAATATTTGTTGATAGCAAAAGTTTTCACAGACCAATAATTTGTTCCTTTCTAACATATTGAAATTCAATGCACTATAGTTAAGTCAACAAGAGAAATGTACACACACACACACACACACAGAGAGAGAGAGAGAGAGAGAGAGAGAGAGAGAGAGAGAGAGAGAGAGAGAGAGAGAGAGACCAGGGAAGGAATCCAGAGCTCTGGCAGAGTTGTTTTTCAGGGGCAGCAAAGCTATCAGACCCTAAAGAAAGGCTCAGTGTTGAAAAGATGATGCTTGAATTTATGATCACAGAACTGTGTGGTGTGGTCACAAAGGTGTGACCTCAGTTGCCTGAGCCTGAGGAGCTCTAAGGAGATCATGAGGACAGCCCACAGGGATTTGGAAGCCATCTAGACCTTCCATAGAGCTTACACAGCAAAAAAGTATAAGTCAAAATATTGGGTCAGTCCATGAGTTGGTTGGCTTGGGAGGGATTGGGAAGTCAAGAGAGACTGAGAGAGAGCTAGGAGCTACAAATGAATTATTCTTTGCAAGGCCAGCTGGCATCCACAGAGATGTGATGCTCTGGAGGTGTGGCCACTGTTCAGAAGCAGCCTATGGAACAGTGAAGATATAGCCCTCACCCTTGGATGCTGAGCTGCATGGAGTATGGAAAAGGGGCAGTCACTGATGGAAAGAACATGAAGGGACATCAAAGGGAGAGCCTCTTCAACCAAAGACAAAAATCCGTTGCAAGTTTAATGAAGAGGTCAGGAGGAGGGAGCTTGTTATGGGCAAAGTATTATGAGCAATTAAAGGAGAGAGAGAGGCAGGGGAGAAGAAAATCCGTGGAAGGTAGAGGGCCCCAACAGGCATGGTTGAATTCTGAGGCTCAAGGGTCCCCTGGCATGACAAGCTAGCACTTTACACCTGATGTGGACTGTCGTGATCAGGGCTTTCAAGTGCTGTCTTTTCCCTGTGGCCAAGGAAAGAGGCAAGAGCAGATGTGAGGAGATGTGATGTCCTGATTAGGAAGGAGAAGACACAATGGATCCAAAGAATATGGTGCCTTGCTGCTCTTCTGTGGAGCTCAGTGGTTTTGGTTCTGAACTGTGCCCTAGCCGCTCTCCATGCCTTCAGACTTCCTCCTTCCTGTACCCACGAGAGGCACATGATCCTCCGTGTAGGTGACTGTTCATCTTGTCATTGCTCGACTTCTGTTCACTTCCCAGACTGCAGAGTTCTACCTCTTTAGCTTCTGACCATACATCTATAATATTATAATAGACAGAGTGTTAGTCTTCTGATTCCCCTCAAACAGGCATCAATCAACTTGAGGATGGGCTTTCTCTTTGCCTCGCTAACTACAAGCCCAGAATCTACCTGTCAGGTAACTGACCAGAACTGTGCTCTGTTCAGGGGTCCTGGCTACAGTCTGGACAGGTGTGTCTTCTCCCCCACACCCCCCTTGGGCATTGGTGTTCCTTGGCATAGACAATTCAGCTTTCTGGTCATTCTTCACCATAAATATTACATTATTTTCCTGGTTTCTTGACAGCTAAAGTGCCTTTTTCTTCCACTTTTGAGTTCTTCTATGTATTAAATATATTTTTATTACTTCTTTGGCATTTCTATTAAAAGAAGGGCGTCATATTTGCTTGTATGTCTAAGCTGTCCCAAGTCCCATTGTTTCCAGACGTGTTTTCAGAGTGGCCTCCATAACACTGCCTTCTGTGTCCCTGTGTTTCCATCTCCCTTGGTCAATGGCCATGACTTACCTTGCTTCAACTAACGCAACCTAAGGAAGATGCCCAATAAGTCACCAAGCCAATGGAAGAAAGTTAAGCTGTGTTGTTCTATTGAAATGTAAGACCAAAGGAGTGTCCTATTTATCACATCTGAGATGGCATCAAGTTTTGAGGGGCTGTGACCTTTTTCCAGACCCACTACTTTATTAAGTGCCACAGCTTAAAGAACCACCACAAAATGCCAACCATAATACCCCCCAAGAATACTGCCCTTTTAAATATCTTTGCAACTGAAATCAGCTATAGCTCCTTTAGCTGATCTTAAAATAATTCTTTACTCAGAGAGTCCCAGCATCCCAGTCCTGAACAACAACACTGGAGAGCTGTGGTTTGAAGCAATTGATTATTTTTACAGGATGAGAATCAACTCTTTTTAATGAACACAAAGCTCTGGTAGGCTGGGGGCTTTTGTTCAGATGTTTCTCAAATCTCTCAAATCATCTAGTAGAATTCTGGACATTTCTTTCAAATTGCTGTTCACCAACTCTGATTATAGACAGACAGATGAACAGGCCTTGCTGAATAGTGAACTCCAAATTTATTTCTTTGCCACAAAGCAGGCCAAGGGTTTCTGGAAACCACACGTAACTCCCAAATGCATAGGACTGGCCACAAGTCTAAGGGGCTATACATTGAGCCAATCTAATCTGAACATTTTAAATAAAGAATTCTTCAATGTCTAACCTTTCTTTTGCAAGCTGACATGAAGACACAGGTAGAAAATTCTACCCTTGACCTCCTATGACAGGTAATAGAATGTAGGGGACATTGGAGGAATAAGAAGTATTGTTTTAAAAAGAAAAGAAGAAAGGGAGAAAGCAAGAGGAGGAAGGAAGGAGGGAAGGAAGGAAGGGAGGGAGGGAGAGGAAGGGAGGAAGGAGGGGAGGGGGCAGGAAGCAATGAAGGAAGCAGTTACCTTCAGGCTATGTACTAAAGGTGAACAGGAAACACAAATTACTCTTGTGTTTAGACCTAGTGGCAGTATCAAGTAATCTCAATGTAAGTGTGTGTGTGTGTGTGTGTTCAAATATCCCCAGTCCTAAATAAAATGTCTGAAACCTTAAAACATTTATTGCCTTTGTATTTGGGATGTGTTACAGTTGGCCTATAACATCACTTAAGGCCAGCTTAAGGAGGGCCTGTTAATCCATGATCTGTCTACTAAAGTATGAGAGACACCAACCCATCCCCCAGAACAGCAGCTGAAAACTCAGAGCCTTGGGGGGGGGGCAGGATGCAGGTCACTAAAATCCTACAGCCATGACTTACCTTGCTTTAACTAACCCCCAGCTCAGTTCTTGACAGCTGCTTCTGAGACCTGCTTCCACTGGAGAAGCCTGATCTGCCAGGGGGCTGCCAGCAAGGTGATGCCAGCTGGCCTTGGGCACAGGACTCAGAGGAGGACAGCAAAACCCTCCTAATGTCCAGGCGAACACACACACCTGCGAAGTCCTGCTGAGTTCAGCTTCTCTCTTGCTAAGCTAGAAATGACTCAATTCTCCCTGGGTGATTACAGAACGCAGGATGGACTAAGAGAAATGAACCAGGAGGAGGAAAAAAAAATAGTATCTCGCCTGATTAAGTGTGAAATATTCTAAGTATAACATAGTTTCAAGAGTATTTTTCTATATAATTTCCAGGTCTTCCTTGAATACGCAGGTCATTGATAAAGACCGCTCTAGCATCCTAGAAGAAGGGGCAACTGGCTGCCAATAGGAAAGCTACATGTTTTAGCATGATTAAGTCCAGTGACCCATCTACATGGTTCTATTACTGTAGGCTAACTGAGGCAAGTAGATACACCTTGGTCACTTTTTCATCTCTGGAACCTGGTGGAGTGTTGCTATGGTTTCAACAGCCCCACCATGACTCATGCTAACTTCAATCCCTACTACAAGGTACTGAGAGTGGAAACTTACCCCCACAATGGTATTTTCAGGCAGGGCCTCTGTCAGAGTTAGATGAGGTCATGATGGGGGTGGTCACTGTGATGGCATTAGTGGCTTTATAAAAGAGTTACCTGAGCCTGGGAGCTCACTCTCTCCTCGTGTGATATCCTGCTTTCCCCAGAGATAATACAGTGTCCTCAACAGTAAAGTGACCCTCACTAGATGCAGCTCCTCAACCATGAGCTTCCCATTCTAGAGAAATAGAGGTCAGTTTATTTTCTTCCTAAGTTACCCAGCCATAGGAAACACTGAAAACACATTTCTATTGAATACTGTGTGCTTCATGGGTGAGCCTGGAACTCAGACAGGTTCCTCAGAAGAGGGAGTCCAGTTACCTGCCACATCAGGCTCCTCCAGTTAGTGCTTTCCCGTGGAGCAGTAAGACTGCTGATACTCTTACCACAGGGTCTACCCTCTTGGTGTGCCGTGGGACAGCTCCTGAGGAATGAAGTGTTCAACCAAGTGGAATCCTCCTCATGCAGCCCAGGGCAGCTCTTCTCTTTGCATGAATCAGGATTGGGCTCTGGTAAGAAGGTCACTGTCCTTCCATGGGATGCGCAGCAAGCCATCCATGGTGAGTACTTTGCTCAACAGAATTGGAAGAGGCAAGGTGCATAAGCCACATACAGGTAAGGAGACGGCCACAAGGCTCCCTGTGACCCAGCATTACTTTCTAATGTTCTGCTGGCCTCTGATGCAAAGCAAAAGTTCATCTGCCCTGAGCTGGTGAAGTATTCCGACAGGCACAAGAGCCTTCTGGAGGCAGGCTCTGCATACCCATAGACCAGAAGAGGGGCTGGGTTCAAACTCAGACCCTGTGGATGAGGTGGGACAATATAAAAAAATGCTGAAGCCTTGCTGACCCCTCCACACCAGTCCCTCATCTGTAACATGGACTTAGGGAAAAGCCAAGAAGAGTACAATTATTTAGACAGATTTGCCAAATAAATATGGGCTTCCCACTTGAACTTGAATTTCAGTTCAATTTGAGGAAATTTTAAATATGTTTCATGCGGTATTTGTCTCAGGCAGTGTTTTTACCAGCTCAATCCAGCAACGTTGGTGTTTCCAGCCAGAACTTGCCACAAAGTAGACCAGGCTTCTACTCATTTCACCAGCTCGGAAGCAGGGACTTGGCTTACCAACTTGTAACTCTTCAGTTCCCTTATATGGTAGGTGAACAGGATGTTGAATTAGGCGTAGTGATTAAATGCTATTTTGTGTGATTTTTTTTTTCTTTTTTCCGTAGATGAGTTAAAGGGGAAAATGGCTAAGGCGGAGACAACAGCCTTGAGGAACTGCTCCGGGCTGCTCTCTGCTGACAGCAGGAGTGAATGGCTAGCCTGCTGTTCCAGCCAGACTCAGCAAAGGTAGAACAGGCTCCAGAGCAGAAGCCACAGGAAGAACTGGGTTCTGGAGCTGGCAGAGCCCTGATGATAACAGATGTTGGGAGCTAGAGGCTAAGTAAAAATGTCCCAACATTGCTGTGAAATACTTTCTCCAAACTAAGAACGTCATTTATATACCCTAAAAATTGGGAAAACATGCAGAAAACATTAAGAGAATTAAGTTCACAACCTCACACACCAGAAATGCTCACAACTTAACTCTATATTCATAGTATTGCTGATCGAAATGTACATCTATCCTTTAATATTTATCTACATAGACAATAAATGCATGACACATTTCATGTACATTTCATTTCGTATCTCTTTTTCTCAAACATTCTACAGTGAGCTTTAACTCCATATCCTTAAATATTCTTTGGAGATACGATTCTACTGTCTTATCATTACCAACCTTTGAATAGACTTCTTTTTTTAATTCTTTGCATCTTTTACATCATGCCTCCTGATCATGCCCACCTCCATCCTTGGGCTAAAATAAAATAAAATTTATAGGAAAAGGGGGAGGAAAAAAGAAAGGAAGAAAGGAGGGAGGGAGGAAGAAAGGTAGAAAGGGAGGGAGGGAGGGAGGGAGAGAGGGAGGGGAAGGGGGGAGGGATGAGGAGGGAGGGAGAGGGAAATCTTATCATGGAAGCTACAGTGTAACACTTTATTAAACACCTTATCCATGCATATATTTATGTAGGTGTTTATCAGAAAGAATCATTGATCTGCTTTGAGGCCCCTGGTCTCTGCTGCACCATTGACACTGGGGCTCTTCCTGAACATTTGGTTGCTGCCCTGTGTTGTGGAGATCCTGCAGCCCTGGATCTCCAGGACTGACCTTCCCCACCCCAAGGTGGGCCAAGGCATAACTCTGGTTCTGGACCTAGGTACTTTATGGGTGGTCAGCCTGCCAGCTCTCCCCCGTCTTGGCCACCAGGGTGAGCTCTCCAGGACTGCCCTGGCTAGTTCACCCTTGCATCAGTGAGCCATGGTGGGGCCAGCTCTCCAGCTTCATGTTGTCAGGGTCAGTTCTCTCACATCTGTACCTTCAGGGTGAGCTCTACTTTGTTGCCCAGGTGAGGTATAAGGGCCACTCTCCCAAGAGCTGCAGCTGAAGAGGGGCAGAGACCTCTTTTCCACTCTTATCACCTCAGGGCCAGCTCTCTCATCTGTCTCAGACGTTGGTGGTGGAGGGGGATTGCCCCTCCAGTGCCACCACAAGACAGATAAATAAGGACAGCTTTTCCGTGTTCACATTTTTGGGACTGGTTCAACCACACCTCCATCAACAAAGTTGGCTCTACTGCTCTGCCCAGGGGAGGTGCAGGGCCTGTTTTCCCAAGTGTTGCAGCTGGTGGGGGACAGGGACAGTTCTCCCATCTGCCTCAGACATTGATGGGGGGGGCAGGAAAGGGAGGATGGTTTTGTCTACTAATTTTTCTTTTAGCACTGTCCTGATTTTATTTACATTTTTACTCAGATTTTTGTTTAAATATTTAATCAATTTGGAATTGATTGATTGCATTATGTACCTCATTGCTGTAACAGAAACATCTCAAAAGAACGGGCTCTAGCCCACCATGACAGCTCTGTCTGAGGCTTGATAACCGGATCTCTCTGAGGCAGCAGAGGCCTGGGGCTCAGCTTGCTTACATGGTGGGGTAGTAAGAAGCAGAGAGGTGACATACTGGGCCCATATCTCAGAAGCTCCACATTCTCCCCAAACAATGCCAGAGATCATGTTCAAATGTGAACATGTGAACTTGGGGTGGGGCATTTCTCATCCAAACCATAACGTTGTTATTTTGACATTAGTGACAAAATTGACTTTTAAAATGCCAGAAATGTTTGGGGGAGCTGATCCCTGGTCTGATTCCTACAACATGTTAATGTTCCCTCTTCAGAGGAGGGGATGCTACAGAATCCTTGATTAGGGTTTTGCCGAAGCCTATTAGAGTAGCTGTTTCTCTGGTCTGGTGGAGAACTTTTCAAGCCACTCAAAACATAAGCAGTTAATCCAGTTGGGTCTGTCAATCACCTGGCTAAGTGACCACACCTCAGGAAAATGGATCTACCATAAGCCACGCTAAAAAGAGAAGGTGAATAATTATGCCTTTAATAAGATTATGTACTTTTTTTTCCCAGAATCCTCCCCTACACAAGTGCAGAGGCTATGAGCTGCCATGAGGCTATGTAAGTTCCAGATGCCTAATTCCTGACTCAGAAGGATATTTATTCTTTTCTTCTGTTTTTGTGCTGGTCAGAACCTAAGCACACTTTATCTGGACCCAGGGCTTCCTTACTCTTTTTCTGAAACCCCTACCTTTTACCACACCTAATCAAATAGCATGGCTCTCTCTCTCCCTAAAACTCCCAGCTGTGAATTTGTTATAAACTTATACCCAAGACCCTGGGCAACAATTGCTATGGTATGCCTCAGTTCTCCACTTCTTTTTGCTTTCACATTTTCTTTCAACAGTTATTTAATAGGTGACTTCTGCCATCTACACTCAGGATGCCTTTTGCCTCCCTCGCTCCCTCTCTATACCTGCAGTTCCTTGTCTCTGTGGCAGTCTTCAATGCATTATCTATCCAACATTCCTTCGGTTCTGGGTGATCAAAATCACGTTTTCACCTAATAAAACCGTGTCAGCAGGAAAACAGCTGGAAATCATTGAAACACACCTGTAACTTGGAAAATCAATACATTTGCAAGCTAATGTTCTTCTCTTCAGAAATGACATATTCCACTTGTACCTTTTGGTAATGTAGCTTGCGAATATTTTGCAGTGTGTTTTACATGACCACTGACTGCCACCATGATTCCTGATAGTTTAACAAACCAAATGTTTTTGAAACACTGTTTTAAAGGTTGTCATGGATGCTTACTAAGGCTGCAGTTGTACTGGGGCACGGGTGTGTTCATTTCGCTTTTTGTCAACTTTCCAAATCTCTCACCAGTTCAAAGTGAAGTTTGCTAAATCATCTTGAATTTTAAGGGACACTCATACATTTTTTCAAAATTTTCAATGGTGCCTGTGCCTCTGTCGTGAGCCATGTTTGTATTACACTGGCCAGGATGTCCAAGAATGTTGTAGAGTGGTGGAGAGTTGAGGTGTGCCCTATTAAGAGGGCTCTCCCTCCAGCATGCCCACTGCTTGTGACCATTTCTGCTTTAAAGTCCACCCTTTTCTTCGATGATGAAACAGTCTTGGTTTTTTTCCAATGAGCTAGTGTTCACATTTGGTTCATCTAGATTTTTGTGATGTTTTTCTGAAATCTTTTGTCTCTCACCTGTGTGTGCAGGCTGTGGTGATTTTTTTTTAAGCATTAATACATACTCAACTCATTAGAGGGAAGAAGAGACTGGGCCCCAGCACTTGGCTTTTGACATGGCATCAGACTCAGCTATGTGTCTCCTTCTGACAGGAGTGGGGGTAGCTTGAACTCTCCTCCCTCACGCTAGCTCTGTTAACTTTGAAATCAGGGTCATGATCATTTCATAAGATCAACTAGGAAGTTTGGGTTCTTCCTCTGTCCTCCTGGTTTATAGAGCAAAAGAATGATCTGTTCTTCAAACTTGAAGAAAACAACATTTGTTCGTAAACCCACAGCTGCTTCTGGAGCGCTCCTTTGTCAGCACTGTTTTTCCCTACGTCTTCTTTTTTTCCTGATCAATGTCTCCCTTTTGCTCCATCTACGTTCTATGTTGATCATTTATATTGAAAAGCATCGCTGAGATTTTCAGCACACTCTTACAATGCCTTTAAACGCTTCCCCAGGCATCCCTGCCCTAGGCTTTCCTTTCTTTCACGTGTAGTTAGGTTTGTAGGCCCTCAGTTTCTGTTGGTCCCATTTATTAATTGTTGCTCACAGTATCTGTGCTACTGGTGTTATATTTAGAAAATGGTCTCCTGTGTCAATGTGTACAAGCATATTTCCCTCTTTTTTTCCTGTCGGGCTCAGTGTAATTGGGTTTATGTTGAGGTCTTCGACCCACTTGGACTTGAGTTTTGTGCAGAGTGATAGGTTTGAATCTATTTGCATTCTTCTACATGCCACCATCCAGTTATGCTACCATCCAGTTTTTGAAGATACCATCTTTTTTTCCACTTGTATTTTTGACCTCTTTGTCAAAAAACAGGTGTTCATAGGTGTGTGAGTTAACATTGGGGTATTTGATTTGATTCCATTGACCCACAAGTCTGTTTCCATGCCAGTACCAGGCTATTTTTATCACTGTAGCTCTACAGTATAGCTTGAAGTCAAGGATGGTGATGCCTCCCGAAGTTCTAATATTGGACAGGATTGTTTTGGCAGTCCTGGGTTTCCTGTTATTCCATATGAAGTTGTGTATTGTTCTTTCAAGGTCTGTAAAAATTGTGTTGGGATTTTGATGGGAATTGCATTGAATCTGTAGATCGCTTTTGGTAAAACTGTCATTTTTACTATGTTGATCCTACCTCTCCAGGAGCATGAGAGATCTTTCCATGTTCTGATATCCTTTTCAAGTTCTTTCTTCAATGACTTAAAGTTCTTGTCATACAGGTCTGTCACTTCTTTGGTTAGAGTTACCCCAAGATATTTAATGCTATTTGCAGCTATTATAATTATATATTCTCATGTGAGAAGAGACCATGGGAGACAGGGATGTGGGGGTGCAACAGAGAGGGAGAGCAAAGAAGTGGATATCCTGATAGAGGGAGCCACTGTGGGATTAGAGAGAAACCTGATGCCAGGGAACACCCAAGAACCCACAAGATGAGCCCAGCTAGGACTCCAAGCAATAGTGGAGAGGGAGCCCAAACTGGCTTTTCTCTATTATCATATGAATGACCACCATAATTGCCAATATAGAACCTTCGTCCAGCAGCTGATGGAGGCAGATGCAGAGACCCACAGCTGAAGAGAGGGGGAGAGATTGCATTAGGGGATGGATTGGGATCACAATGGGAAGACCCATGGAGTAGGCAGTCCCGTGCTGTTGAGGGCGACAGACTCTGAAATAACAGCTGTTGAACCTTCATGGGACAGATCTGGACGCCCTCAATGGAGATGACAGTCGAAAGACCTGGACAGTTTCTGGAGCCTCTGGCAATCAGACCAGAGTCTATCCTGGGTCTATGAACTGGCTTCTCTGAGCTTGTGCTTAGTGGAAAAAAACCTTCCTCAGATTTGGGAGGGGGACTCAGCCCTACCACAACTAGATATGCTAGACTGAATTGACTCACCTTGGGATTCCTTGCTTTTTCTGGGGAGTGAAAAGGGGTGAGGGGGAGAGGGGAGAGGCTTTGGGAAGACTGGGAGAAGGGGAAAGAGAGGGAATAATAGGTAGTATGGGGGAAAAAATTTAAAAATGATAATAATAAGTTTGGAGATCTCTCTTAGGGTATCTTTTCAGATGTGAGAATGATAAGCTCTTGGGATCAGATTTGAAGAATAAATTGTAACACACCTGTCTCTGCTTTTCTCCTAAGGCTCATTGGCTTTCCTTACACAGGCTTTTGATGACTATTCTGTGTCTGTCCTTTTTTGCTAATAATGTTTAAAACCTGTGTATTTACTCTGCATGTAGCCATGGTAACATCCCATATTTTCCATACCAGCTTTCTCATTGTTTTGAAAATAATTCTGAATTACATTTCCCCCCCTCATAGGTACAAAAGCTACTTATATGGGATTTTGTTTTAATTTTATGAGATTAGGCTTGTTTTATTTGACTTGGCATTAGTAATTTATATATATTTTAATGAAAGTATGTTTAAGCGTTGCTATTATAAAACTTCCATTTTTGAGAATATGCTAAGATTTATTTTGCAAATAAATATGTGATTAGCTTATATTAATATATTATGGGCATTTTGAGATAAAATGCTTTATCCACTTTCTGGAGAGCCCAAGTGTGGTATGCGTCTGCCTCTTTTATCGCCATTAGCTTTCTCAAATCTTATTAAATATGTATAACTGTATTTATTAGAAGAAGTCAAAAGTGGCGTAGTAAAGTGCATTAACTGACCGTTTCTGTTCACGTCTTCTTGTGTGCTTGATGTATTTCACATTTTGATGTGTTTTTGCTCATTTGGCTTAAGAGTTGTGGTTCCATTCCACAGCACAGCATGCCCTTTCAAACGCACCAGAACTCGTCTCTCTCTGTACAGTTTTGTGCCTCCTGTTGTCTTCAGCAGATGCCCTTTGCCTTCTCCTGTCTCGGAATGCTGGTGAATAAGACCTTACCTAGCAGCTTAACTGCTAAGCTGTTTTAGGATTTTCATCATACTTTCCGTAAAGGAACAGAATAGGATTTCCTGATTCTTACACAGATGCTCCTGCACTTACGATGGGCTGGTGTCCTGAGAAGCTGATCACAAAATGAAAATATCTTATGTAGAAAATGCATGACCTCCACCCAGCCCACTGACATCACAGCCCAGCAGCACAGCAGGAAGGAGGGTACTAAGGGGTTCCCTGCTGTGTAGGGCTGAGGGAGAGCTGTACCAGTATCACCAGAGATGAACAGACCAGAAAGCAAAGGCATATCACCTCCACATCACCGTGTAGGCAAAAGCCCATCACCCAACCCACTTCGGCACTGCCCATAGCTATGGTGAGGATACCTGGGCTAACACATTTATATTAAGTATTGTGGTTTCTGGCCCATGGACTGAACTAAGTAAATACCAACCAGAAATAACACTAAACAGCACACATTAGTTCTCAAAAATTCCAAATCAAGACTCTCGGGATTTCCTTTGCTCATTGTATATTTGACTTTAAATAGTATTAGCATTTCATTCTCTTTGTCTTCTAGGTTTATTTGTTTCTTTGCCTATTTGTGCAACTGTGTGTGAGCTCACCTGTGCCATGGTATACGTGTACAGGGATCCGTATTCTGCCTTCATGGTCTGGGTCACAAAGATCGAGCTCATTTCATGGGCCTTAACAGCCAGTACCGTTACCCCCTAAGCCAGCTCACCAGCCCCATCATATTTCTGTCTTTCATTTGCGTTGTTCTTATTTGCATACTACTCTTTCTCATGTTTGGGCATGGCCGTAAAGGCCATGGATGCTTCAGAGATTGGATTTGTTCTGATCCAGAGAGCCCGTGCCCTAGAACAAAAGGGTGATGCATGCGATCCTTACTCACCTGTATGGATCACAAGCATGATAAGACTTTGGATGTGTTAGAAGAACAAAATTGTAACTCTAGCCTTGAGTTCACACATTTGTAAGGTGTTTTTCTAGGCCTTACGGTTTATGAGACAATTTACAGCTTGCACAGGGGGTGTCTTCCGACAGAGCATGCTTAAAGGAAGCTGGTGAGTTCTTTCCAGTCACAGAGAACTCATACAGGAATCTGAATCCCTTACACTGACAAGGTAAAGACAAGTTGTTTACTAACAGTATCCAATGGTTGGGTGGAGAGAAGCAACATGCCATTCCTTTTCTGGGTCCAAATACCCGAGAATTCACTAGCAGAGAGGGAAACACCTACGCCAGGCAGCATATATTCAATAATGTTATATTGCATGTCTTGTCCTGTATATAGCATCCTCTTATCTGTGAGGGTGTCACAGACCCGGTGGTGCCTGAAATCACAGCCAGCACAGAGTCTATATGCACTGTGTTCCCTAACCATACATGGCACTGTATCTTATCAGGGCATCTGACAGCAGGGAGAGCTACCGTGTGATTGAAGGGCAGCCAAAGGGAGGCCCTTATCCTTTCCTAATATGTTATTTCTTGAAGCAGCTGCCAAGTGTCTTCAAGGGCAGAATTGTCCTTGACTGAGAGTGGGTGAATTGTCCAGAAATCTAAGAATTCATATTTTAAAAAAATTATTTAGGTGAAATCAGTAAACTGGAGAA
The DNA here is from genome assembly GCA_033318265.1 of Phyllotis vaccarum. Lineage (NCBI taxonomy): Eukaryota > Metazoa > Chordata > Mammalia > Rodentia > Cricetidae > Phyllotis > Phyllotis vaccarum. Next base: position 16,469,265 of record JARWLC010000003.1, read on the forward strand.
CTCTAAAAGTCAGAGCTGGACAAGAACTCGTTCACTTAGGACTATCTGCCTCTAGGAGCATTCTGGTCCCTTTCACCTTCAAACCTTTGTGTATGTGTGTCTGTGTCTGTTTGTCTGTCTGTATTATGTATGCATGTATACATGTGCATGTGTGTCTGTGTATGTGTATGGGTGTCTCTTGTGTGCATGAATGAATGTCTATGTTTGAGTGTGTGTGTATGTCTGTGTATATGAATATGTATGAGTGTGTGTCTGTGTGTGCTTCCATGTTTTGATAATCAGTGTTTACTGAAAAACTGAACTCAGCACTTCTTAGTCAGAGTGGCAGGAACTATGAAAATGTCACTCATGTCCAGGACTTTCAACTCCTCTACCGGTATGAGGCAGTCCATACACATTTATGCTTTTGTAACAGAAGTCATAGGTCACCTTGAAGTTTAATTTTATCTGTTGCTATGGTGACTTGATTCCTGTCTCTCTCCCAGACTAGACTGCATATTTCACAAGGCCAAAGACCATATCTATTTTTGTTCCTCTCCACATTACGTTGTCTGGCAATAACATTTGAGGAAGAAATGAACAAATTCATTCATTCATTAACCTATCCATTAATAGCCATTTTATCTTGTCTTTTCAACTTCAGACTTCTGCAAATGATTTTCTTTCCAAGTTCCCTTCCAGACTTTATGAATGTAGAGTTGTTTAAACCATCCATGTCATAACACTGAGCAAGAACGACTGTGTGTCAACTCCATGGATGTTATCAACTATCCTTTGCAGAAACCAGTTCCATAGAGGAGCCAAGCACCCATTTGGTTTTTTTTTTTTTTTTTTTTTTTTTTTTTTTTTTAATGAGCAGACTCCCTTTTGAACAGAAAAACAATTGCATTTCAAAAGAAATATGATGTCCTTTATGGCTATGATGTCATTGCTTATTCAGAAAGGAAAAATGAGCATCAGTGTCTAAAGCCAAACCCATCCTCCCATTTGACAAATGCTACCACGGGTCAGGATGATTCCAAGACTCAAAGGCACTCAGCAGAAAGCATGTCCTGGTGTAGATTAAAGTTTTGTTTCATAGACAGAGGCACCCACAGCTGGGAGGGTAGCAAGCAGTTTTCTTTCACCCAAGCATCTTCAGTTCAGTGTTTGTTTGCTTTTGCTAGAATCATAAACAAGCACCAACATGCCTCGCTTTGTAACTTATAAAGAAAAAAAAAGTCCAATTCTAGGAATCCCCCTCTCCCGCCATTTTAAGTGGCAATTGTGTTTGCTTAGAAAATTCTGGTTCACTCCCATATTTCAAAAGGCCAGCTCACTCTCAGATTGAGAAACCCGCATAGCCATGGTGCTGGGGGTCTCTGAGGTCTGAAGAGCTTGATAGCCAACCCACATAGTTCCCAAAGCCCTTTGCTTTTCTTGTCCCCTGTTTCCGTTATCAAAACACAATAAGGACTTCATCCCAGAAAGCGGATTTTGATCTGCCATAAAGAATTTGGACCCTCTAAGTAAATCTAAATTCCACAGGAGTTAGAGGGGTTCCAAAATGTCAAGGCCATGGGTCCAAAGTCAAAGTACTGTCAGGCAGTGTCACATGGTTCATGACAGAATGACGTCCACATGCTTTATACCTCTGGTGTCCTTTAGTGCTTATTTGCCTGGGTGTGTGAGTCAGAACATTCTCCAGGAGATTGGTCGTACACTGACAGAAGCTACAAGGCTCATTCTATAGTGCAAATGTGAAAAAAAAAAAACATACACATATGTTGTTTTTAAAGAAAGTCAGTGGTCTCCGTGGCGAGGGAGATAAATGGCAGTTGCCACCTATTTGAATGACATATACACTAAACTCTCTTTCAAAGTAACAAAGTGTGTAGACACAGAGACATGCATCCATGCACACCCACACAGACATATACATGTACATACATATGCATATATTCACACACATGCAAACATGTACACACATGCATACATGCACACACACATGCATCCATGAATGGTGTACACTTGTGAAGATGTATCTGCCTGAGGCACCTACTGATTGGTTTAATAAAGGTGGATGGCCAATAGGTAGGCAGGAAAGAATAGATGGAACTTCCTGGGAGAGAGAGAAAATTGGGAAAAAATCTGAGGTGTGCATTAGTGAGACACAGAGCAAATTAGATATACAGTATGGAAGAGAGGTAACAAGCCATGCAGCAGAATGTAGATTAATTGATTTTGTTATAAAGAGCTAGTCGGAAACAACTCTAAGCTAAGGCCAAGCATTCATAATTAATAAAAAAAAATCTCTGTGTCATTATTTGGGAGCTGGCGGTTCAAAGAAGGGCTACATTTGTGAATAAAAAAGAAGAAAAAAAATGGAAGAGGAAAAATAAAAAGAAGAAAAATGCAAATCTAAAAATAAGGAACAATCTAGATAAAGCCAGTCTAAAAAAAAAAAAAAATGTTCTAACAAGATTGGAGAGAAAGAAGTATGAATAAACAGAGGGAGACTCTCTCCAAAGGCTCGATTTGCAGAACAGTCAGTGCCCCAAACAGGATCCTGAGTCAAAGGCTGTCTGAGTGATGTCTGTGAAACTCAAAACCTAAGAGGGAAATAAGGCCTTCAAAGAGCACATGGAGTGGGAGCCAAAAGAAATACTTATAAGCTGAAAGAGCTTCAGGGAAATGTGGAAGTGGGGGACATTCTTTGTAACTCTATGCTGAAATTAATATGTATTAATATATTTTATGTTGATAGCATATCATATGATAATGATAATCACACACACATATATACACATATATATATATGTGTGTGTATATATATATGTATATATCTGAGAAAGAAAAAAATGATTGTCAAACTTAGAAAACAAAACTGAAAAGTATATGAAGAAAAATCAATTACATGGAAAAGATGCCAGTGGATAAACAGGCATCCAAAGTACAAACCCCACAAAAGGATCTCAATGAGTGAAGTGGAAAAAAAAATCAAAGACCCTAGTATTCATAGGGATGTTATATTATGTGTCTATAATTAAAACAGCAAGGATGTTCCAAAGAAACACTGGTCCAACATGATTGTGCTGGTTTGTTTTAAATGTTGACATGCCACATCATAAAAGCCGTGGGAAGACAGCCTCATATATGGAATTGCCTAGATCAGGTTGACCTATGGGCATGTCCATGGGGGATTGTCTTGACTGTTGACTGATGTGGAAAGACCCACCCAGCCCAGTGCGGATGACATCACTCTATGTGGTCCTTGGATGTATAAGGGAGTTAGGAGAAAGCATGAACAGTCAAGCAGGCAGAAAGGATATGTTTATTCCTCTCTGTTCTTGGCTAGACTACCTTGAGTTCCTGACTCAGTGGCCCCTCAGTGATGAGCTGTAACTTGGAGCTGGGAGACCAGTGAACTGTCTCCTTCCTCTGTGTTGATTGTAGCCAGGGGTGTTTAATCACAGAGACAGAATGAAAGCTAAAATGAGGCCCTGTTCATCACATTTTCCGTGCTTCGACCATATAGGGTGGTACTCTACAACACCAGAGGCTCTGGGCCTCTCCATGTCCCGTCCCTTCCCGTAAATAAATACATACATGAAGGAATGATCTATTCTATAACGTTGTCTTCAGAAAAAAATCGAACTGGCTTGAAGGTTCTAGGAAGGAACATCTTAAACTCCTCAAAGACAGCAGCGAGACCAAATGATTCACCTCAAGACAACATGAGCAAATACGTAAAAGGAAAATAAATATAATATCACCAAACATTCTGAGGTTTAAAAAAAAAATTTGTTCTGGGGTTTCCAAGAGAGAAATGGAGAAAACTAATAAAAACATCAAAAGTGTTGGTTAAATTAGCCTAAACAACTTTGAAAATTATGACCACTGAAAATATTATAACTTTCTTTTTTATTCGTCTTGAAAAAAAAGGAAGACATCATAAAACGTACTGTTGGGGGCAAAACCTTGTCAGAAACCTCCTTGTAAAGCAAATTATCAAAACAAAAACAGAACTTCAGCCATCCAGCTAGAAATAAAACATTTAAATGACTGAATCTTTAATTTAAAAAGAGAATAGTAGGCCAGGGCCCCACACCCATAATCCTTCAGTTGAGAAGGTCAAGCCTGAGGCAGAAGGTCAGCCAGTCTCAAAATTAGTCTCAAAAATTAGCTAAATAAAAAATAAATAAATACCGAAAAATAGCTACCAAAGAAATACTATCAGCCAGCACACTGGGGACAAGCCAGAGAGACCCTGCTGCACCAGAGTATGGCTGTTGGGAGGCACTCAGAGCAACTTGGACTAGTGATACCTAGTGTCTTGAGGTGAGTCACCAGCAGTTTCTAGTAAGACAGAATTCCCGTAATTGGTATGGGACTGTCCTAGAGGTTGGCTAGAGAGAAGCTCAAGACTATTATTTTCTGTTTTCCTCACTTCTGTGAAATCCAGAATCACTGTCTGAACATAATAAAGAAATAAAGAATATGGTGCTTTTTTTCTATAATCCCAACACACAGGAGGCTGAGGCAGGAGGACTGATAAGTTTGAGCCAGTCTGAGCTACGTAGTGAGTTCCATGTCAGCCTAAGCTAGAGAGTTATAAAAAGCAGGGCTGGTGGGACGCTTTAGTAGGGATAGATACTCACAACCCAGCCTGATGACCTGAGTTTAATTGTTCCCGGGGATGCACTTCTGACCTCCATGTGCTCTCATCTCTCCCCACACTCACATGCACACATGTAGCCCACTCAAGCACAGGTGAGTGCACACAGGAAAACATTCACACACACACAATGTAGTAAAAGTATCTTAAAACAAACACCCTCCCCAAAATTAATAAAAGAAATGAAGATTTGGACATATGTTTGAACTTTGATTTCTGTCAGACAGAAAACACACACATGCACACACACATACACTCATATGCACGCATGCATACACACACATACTCTCTCTCTCTCTCTCTCTCTCTCTCTCTCTCTCTCTCTCTCACACACACACACACACACACACACACACACACACATACACACAAATCAAAATAAAAAGAAACTAAAGAAATAGGTTTACGGAAGGGCATCTACTCAGTATTTCTCCCCAGTAACATCACTCTTCCATGATGCCTGTCACCTCATCTGACATTTCTCCACAGCACTTGTCACCACTGGCTACATGCTCAGGTGTTATTAAGGTTACTGTCACTCCTAACCAGAAGTTAACTCCACAACAGCTAGTGTTCTATTTTATCACGACACTGCACTTACCGTGGAGTCAATGCTCCGTCAATATTGTTGAAAAGGATGTATGAGGAGAAAGCAAGATACAGGGGAAAGTTACAGAAACAGAGCCAAGCACACGTAGCACATGTATGAAGAAAATAAAGGGGGTTACTTCAAGGAAAACAGTGTGAGATTGGGTCTAAAACATAGATAAAATATTGTTAAAAATCGCAGCCTCTGAAGTTAAAATGCACATTTGATTTCCAAGACAGTCTTCTTGATAAATGAATTATCCTTTCTCTTTAGGCTGATGTAGATAATTCTCCTAGAACAGGATACAGAGCACAGACAGTAACAGGTAGCGGATGACCACAAATGTAGAAGCAGCCAATGATTCAAAGCTGCATGGCTCCATGGAACCACCGTAAAGCAATCACTACCATGACATTATAAATGAAGAGGCCTGGTGTGGTCTGGAGAAGCACACAAACTCTCTCAAAGGACCCGAGTTCAAGCAGGTGCTTGGAGGGTAAAGAAGAGCTGGGCAAGAGGAAAACATAGGAAGGGGTTCCTGTGGTAGGAGAAGAAAGCCATGAGCAGCATCGGGAGAGGCCAACAGCATATGTGAACAGTGTGCCTCCCATTAATTATCAAAGACTTGGAAAAGGAAGACACCATTGTGAAGGACATAGTTACAGATGCTGTGAATTGGGGTTTTGTTAGTAATTCTTTTGGCTCGTGAAATAAAGACTTGTGTATGTTCTTATGTGCCAGGTGTAGGTGGGGAAAGAGCTAAAATACAGGGAGACTTCCACCTCCAGGTGGGAATCTGATAGACGGTGATGTCTGAGAAATCAGTTAAGTATGCTAGGTTTTATGTTGAGAAATAGCAGGACATTAGCAGACAAGCCTAATGTAACTTCTGGCCAAATGCTCTTTCTAGGGACTGGGTACAGTGGTCCAAACCTGTAGTTCTAGCTATATGGGAGGCTGAAGTAAAAACATCTTCCTAGCCCATCAATATCAAACCAGCCTGGCACACACAAAATACTCTGTCTCAAAACAAACAAACAAACAAACAAATTCCCTAGAAAGAGATAAGGAAAAGAAAATTATCAATTCTGATCAAGAAGTTTGGTTGCAGTAATGGGGGTAAGGAGGATATTGCAGCTAAATTTCTTTTTAGAATATGTAGTATGTCTGAGCCAGGAATCAACAAAGATAAATGAGAAAACAAGGGTAAGAAAGTGGGGGCTGGGGAAGAAGAAATAGAAAGAGAAGAGCGGAGGGAGGAAGGAGAGAGGGAGGGAGATTTCTCAAATGTCAGTGGCTTAAAAATCAAAGAACTTCCCCCCATTCCCACGCTGCATAGACACTTTGGGCTCCTGTTCCTCATTGGGTCCATTCTGAGGTGCATAGAACAAAATGGGGACAATTACTTGGTGTATATCTATCTGATAAAGTATCTCAGATCATGCCTTTTGATGGCTTCACTCTGAGCAGTGAAGTCCTATCCCGTGCCTGGAAGAATCTGAACCATGATGACCACAATCATCATGTGGAAAACCTGTCACTGAAGACACAGCAGCATTTTAGGAGAGTAACGAACAGTGGCAGATAGGATGGGAGTTACTGAAACTCATCAGACAGCTGCATGAGGAGGAAGAGTCGAGGACCACATCCCTATGATGGACACATCAGATAGTCAAATATTCTGACCTACGGGGTAAAGGAAGAGTTAGCCATTAGAATTATGTCCATTGTTTAATTAAAGATGGGATGTACAGACAAGCTGGGACCAGTGAACAGTGCTTATCTTTCTCACATGGACAGCATCAGAAGTGTAGGAAACACAGATGATCTACCTAATCCTTCTCTGGATAGGAAGTCAGTTTCAGAGCTCAAAGTCTCATTGTCCTCAGAAACATCTCAGACACAGGCAATCTGCATCATATGTCATCCCTGGGGGTGGGTGATAGTGTGTGTAATGAAGAGCCCCAAGACAGAGCAGGGGACATGCTCCTTGATATAGAATGATACTGAGAAGTGTGGTCATGAAGACAGAAGGTGAGTTAGAGTTGGGGCTAGGGGGCCCAGAAACTGAGGGCATAGTGAATCCAAATGGTGCAACCAAGTTAGGGACACATATGGACAGCTCCCACCGCTGAGTGACTGACTCATAGATAAAAGGACTTCCTGGTGTCCACACAACCAGCGAACAGTATGGAAAGAGCTTGTCCAAACACAGGCAGCAGACCAGGAAGTCCCTGTGTCTGTCCCTGGTAGAGTGACCGAATGCAGCAGATGACAGGCCATAGCAGAGAAGAAAGGATGCAGGTCTTTCCCTGGCCCTCAGCACAGCCTGTATAGCAGAATGGTAGAATCCAGTCATTACATGGAAAGATCAAACACTTCACACACAGAAATAAGCATCATTCTCCCATTCCACTGGGGAATAAAGAGGCAGAGTGCCAGCTGGTGGCTCTGAGCAATCCCCACCACACAAAATACAGAGCATAACAGAGAAGCTGGGCTTGTAGTCATCTGAAATCTTAGCATGTGGGAGGTTGGAGCAAGAGGCTCCTGAGTTGGAAGCCATCTAAGACTACACAGTTGAAGCATGATTTCATGATTTTTTTTTTCCTCTCAAAATTTAGTGAAGTAAGAATGGTTGTTTCTGTTTTGTTTTGAAGCTGAGCTGTGGGATTTCTTATATATTCTAGTATTATATGTTGTTGGCTCCTTATCAATTGTGTGGTCTATAAAACATTCTCCATCCCGTCTGTTTCCTTTCCATTTATAATTGTCTCCTTTGCTGGGCAGAAGCTTTTCAGTGGGTGTAATTCGACTTGTCTATTTCTGCTTGTGCATGCCTCGTTCTCTGAGCCATAACTATGAGCTCTGAGATCATTGCCTACTTTTATTCTATTATTTCATCTATTGATTTCTGTAAAGAGCCAGGGTCCAGTCTTATTCTTTGCAAAGGGACAGCATTTTCCTGAGACTATTTACTGAGCAGGGTCTCCTCCACTGAGTGTCCTTGGCATCTTGTTGAAGAACTCTTTTAGTCTATCCACCTGTATGCCTGCTTTATGCCAGTTCCGTAAAGTTTTGGTTGCTATAGTTTGTTATATGTCCCCAAATCAAGGGAAATGACAGCTGCCATACCATTGGCCTTGCTCATCTGGGACAGGGGCTCCTCACTACTATGTAAGCCTGACTAGATAATCTGTGAGCCTTTAGAAAAACCCTACCTATCATTTACAACTGACATCAGAATTATAGATGGACACTCAACTCATGTTACCGAGTCCAATTTTGATATGGGTTCTGGGCATCCCAATAGTGGGCATCAGGTTTGCCCAGCACATGCTTTTACCTATTGAGCCACCACCTTGTCAACCTTTGATCTTAAATTTATTAATTTTATACAGTGTAGAATGTGCTTTATTGTGAAGAAAACTTCATACTCATTTGAAAACAATGCACAGATTCACTCTTCTGTAAGTGCACATAGGACTGGTTTTCTCATTTTTTTTAAATCTGTCTCTCACACACATATCATGAGGGAGATGTTGAAGCCACCTGTTACTTGTTGCTGTTTTCTCCTTCAGGTCTGTCAAGTTCTCGCCTTGTAGGGGTATTGTGTTATTTCATGGTAAATAATTGTCCCACCCACTGGTTTAATAAAAAGCGCTGATTGGCCAAAGGCAGGCAGGAAGTGTGGGCAGAGCTACTAGACTAAGAAAACTCTGAGAACAGGAAGCACTGAGCAGAATGCCAGAGAGAAGCTGGAAGAAGCAGAGGACAACCATGCTGCTCTAAGGAAAGGTACCGAGCCGCATGGCTGAACAAGAGACATGGGTTAGATGAAGGGTAGAGAGCTAGAAAGTGATATGCTGAGCCTTAGGTCGATCAGCCAAAAACTATTGAAAGAATCTGTGTGTCTCTGTGGGACTGTGGGACTGTGGGTCTGTGGGAGTGTGAGTCTGCAGGTCTGTGGGCCTAGACCTTGAGGTTAGGCCCGGGGGGGGGGGGGGGGTGGGGGGGGGGTGGGGGGGTGGGAGATGGAGGTGCTTGAGGTGGCACACACGTGTTAGAGGGGCTGTATCCCCTGTTTTGCTGACACTTTCCTCATTACATAATGCCCTCTGTTTCTTGTGACAGGTTCTATATTGAAAAATCTCTCTTACTGAGTAGCTCCACATTTTGCTTACTGCCTGAGTGGTCTCTCTCTACCCCGTACTTCCAGTCCGTGTGTGCCCTGAGATCCTAACCATAACCAGCTTGCAAATGGTCTGGTAAAGCTATTTACTCAAATGTCTTTTGATTGCTGATCAATCTACTTACATTTTATTTAAATCATCGCTTCCAGGTGAGGCCTGGGTTTCACTTAGTGTTTGGGAATATTCTTCCTGCTTTGTCTGTCTCTTGAATCCCTTCTCTGTCTTTGCGGCTTGAGGATTTTGTACAAATATGCTTTAATACTTTTCCTTTTGTATTTTTTTTCTGTGGTTACTATAAAATTTTGTTGTGTAACATTAGGTAATAAGAACCATTTGCTTTAAGCTAATAACGGTATAACTTCAACTACATATACTTTACTCATATATATATGCATATATTTGTATAAAATACCAAACTGCTTTTTATATTCTCTATATTTCTATATTGTGTTTCCTTTAGAAATTTTGTAGTTAGAGATATTCTTACTAGTTTTGTCTTTTAATTTAAAATGAAGTTGTCCATTGACTTCATAAAGTGAGTTAGGGACCCAGCTTCTCATTACTTTCAGGACAAGACTGTGTAGGAATGATGCTTTGTGATTAAGTGTTTGGTGGGCTTCGTCCATGTCCCATCCATGATTCTCCCAAATACATCTGGAAACTCCTTTGTCAGAAGGTTTCTTTCTTTATTAGTAATTCTGTTTCATAGTCGTTGTGAGCTTAGAATTATTGCCGACCAACTTGTGCTGGCTTGTATTTTTGAAGGAATTGGTACACACCATCAAGGATGCTGATGTTTGGGTAACCATCCTTGTGCCCTCCTGCCTGCACAAGGATTCTCTGAGTGCCAGATACTGTCTCATTTCCTCATTGTCCCGCCTTGTGTTACCTCAGTCTTCCTCTGTAAGTCTTGTGATGTTTGTCGATTTGACTGATGTTCTTCAAAGAAGCTGTCACTCCAATTTAAAAAGACAGTCTCTCGGGCATATGTTTGGTTTACTCTGCTCCTTATTTCCTAGGTTCCAAATTTGTCAGCTTCATTTTTTGAGATGTAAAAAATTTATAACTTGCATTTGTATTTGTGTATATGTGCATGTGGGTGTAAGTGCCCACAGCCCAGAACAAGGAGTCAGGTCTCCCATAGCTGGAGTGACGGGCATTTGAAACAGTTCATTGTCCATGTCCTCTGCAAGAGTGTTACAAGCTTTTCACCACTCCAGCCCCTGGCTGCTCTTCCTAAATCTTTGTATTTATTACCTAAATACCTTACTATTTATTTAGCTCTTTTAATCTGTGCTTGGTACACTTTTAATGGTGTGTGTGTGTGTGTGCCTGCATGCGTGTGTGCATGCGTGTGTGTGTGTGTGTGTGTGTGTGTGTGTGTGTGTGTGTGTGTTCGTGTTCATTTGGGGGAGTCACATGAATACAGGTCAGAGGACTATTTCCGGGTGTCTTGTCCATCATTGTATACATCATCATGTAAGAAGTTGGCCTATGGACATTTGGGAAATCTCCTGTATCTATATTCCACTTCACTACAGGAATGCTGCCACAGGACATATTAGAAGGGTTCTGGTATCTGGACCCTATTTGCAATAGTTTATTCTCCCAAGCCATCTTCCTTGCCCGTGTTCAAGGTTTGTACCAGTGCATATTTAGTTATTGGATAGAGACTTGTGCTTGTCTCTTCATGAAGAACAGTAGGTGTCCCTTCTGCAGTGCTTTATCTGTGTCTCCCCCAACACTAGCCCAAGGCATCTTCACCATCAGCATTTGTCATGTCTCTGAGACCCTGTCTTTATCCATCGATTATTTAGAAGTTCATTGCTTAGACTCTGTACATTCAGACGTTTCTGAAACATTCCCACTACTGAGTTTTTCATTGGAATCCATTCCGATTGTGCTATAGATTCCGGCTTAACCCTTTTAAATGTCTTGAGATTTGTACAACTTTCCAGAATGTATTCCTTCTTGGTCTGTATTCTGTGGGTGCTTAGAAGAGCGAAGTATTCAGTACATTTCAGGCAATCTTGTGGGGGTGGTTCAGTTACATCCATCTGTATCCCCACTATTTATCTGGATGTTCTATCAGTTTGGGGGTGACGAATACACTTCAGCTCTACTTGTGGTTTGTTATAGATCCTTTCAAACCCCTGGTTTGCTTTCCATACAATGGATTTCTGGTAAATGCCCCCATGTGTAGGTGGCCTTCAGGTGTCAACCATTGACCACTGTATTTCCTTCCATATTGCTAGTGATTTTCTCTACTCTGCCTTGCTCTGTCTGAAATTGTTGCGCTGTTCCTTCTTTCTCTGGACTGATGTGGCCAGATCCATCTTTTACCTATCTTTCCCATTTTAATATGAAACATTACATTTGAAGTGACCTTTTTGTAGATAGCTGAATTTTTTTCCATTTTTCTTATTTACTTGATTTACCAATTCTATTTCTTTTTAAAATATGTATGTGGTGGGCCTGTGTGTATGTAGGGTTTGTGCTTGTGTATATGGATGCCAAAGTTAACATTAGATGTTTTCCTCAACCACTATCTACTTTGCTTTTTAGAGCCAAGGTCTCTTGATGAGCCCAGAGCTCAGTGCTTCTGGGTAGCCTAGCAAGTATGTCCTGGGGATTCTATCTCTAACTCAAGAGTGGTACAGATTTACACCAGTTCTGGGATCTGAACTCTAGTCCCCATGTGTTCACAACCAGCACTTTATCCACTGAGCCATCTCTCCAGCCCATCTACTCTGTTCTCCATTGTATATTTCAATCATTAATTTTAATTATATACGTGTTTAAGCTTGGGCCAGCCATTTCATATGTATTTTGTGTTCTGTTTATTTGGTGTTGCTTGTTATAATTCTGAATTCATTCTTCTTCCTTCTGGAAGCGTATGTGAATTTTTAAAAAGTCATTTCCTCTTTTCATGTGTGCATGTATATATGTTTGCCTCTCTCTCTCTCTCTCTCTCTCTCTCTCTCTCTCTCTCTCTCTCTCTCTCTGTGTGTGTGTGTGTGTGTGTGTGTGTGTGAGAGAGAGAGAGAGAGAGAGAGAGAGAGAGAGAGAGAGAGAGAGAGAGAGAGAGAGAGAGAATGTATGTAGAAGTCTGAGGTTGGTGTCAGGAATCTTCCTCAACTAACTTCCAGCTTCCAGTGAATTCTTTGAGATATTGTCTCTCAACCAATCCCTGAGCTTACCAAGACTTCTAGTCTATAGCTGACTTGCTCCAGGGATATACTGTCTCAGTTTTCTGAACCTGGCATTACAGGAGGGCTGCTGGGTACCCAGAATGTATGTGAGTTTTGAGGATCGAAGGCACTCATTGATCCTGCAGAGTACCTGAGTTTAATTCCCTACAACCATATGGGAACTCAAAACTGTCTGTAACTCCAGTTCCAGGGGCTTTTCTGGACTGTGTGGGTGCCCATAAATGTGTAGTACACACACATACACGCAAACAAAATACTTCTACTTATAAAATAAAAATAAACAGATCTTTAAAAAATACTTTAAATGCTTGTAATTCAACACTTTCACTGTTTAGTGTTGACATTTGAGATGAGGCTCTTTCTAGCATTTTCCATTCTGCCATTCTCCAAACTGGGCTCTTCATTTTTATGTTTCTTCAACATCATGCATAGTGATGGTACCTGTTGATTCACAGAAATTCTCCACACTTGGAAGAGTGAGAGAGCCATTCTCAGAAGTTTACTTCCACAGGCTTGCTTACAGCTCACTTGAGCATCGAGGGAAGCTGAGACATGAGTACCCCATCCTCTGGGCTCTCGAAGCAGAAGATGGCAAGAAGGAAAGCATAGGAATGGTCACAATTGAGCCAACAGCAGTTTTAACATAGTATTTTTATGTAGAAAATTAAAAGCATATTTTGTTGAGTGCATGGGTTGGTTGTAGTGACAACCAAAATATGCAAGAACTGTGCTGTGCTGACACTGTAAAAAGCCCTGTGACGTGTAACCATTAAAAGGAGTTAGCAGATGTCCTTACAAACTATTCAGGCTCTGATCCCTGCGTTGCAGGGTGCCATGCTATAAACTAGATATCTTTACTCTGAGAGGAGACGAGACGGTTAGTGTCAAGTGCGCATGTCTCCGTCATAAACTCCTTCCCAGCCACTTTGCTGTGTCGGATGGGTAAAAGCACTCTCAAGCTGTGCTTGATTGCATGAAACCAAAGTCAGCCATGCAGTGACTGGAAAAAAAAAAAAGTCATCAAAAGGCAAGATTTGTTACACACTGGAGATAGCAAGCTGCTAAACCAAAAAAAACCAAGGTGGAGGTCAGGAGAGTTGAGATTTTTTTGTTAGCCCCAGGCACCAATCAGCTATGGTCTTTGACACATAATCATCATCAAAGAAACTCAGTTTCCTAATATTAAGGCCAGGGGTTACACAGATGTGGAGGGGACAAACACACACCAGGTGCTGAGGTGCTTGTGTCCTATGGAACTGATACCTCTGAGAGTCAGTGACAGCAAAAGTAAATGTCATGTTAAACCTTTCACCATGACTGGCAGAAAGAAGCAGACAGAGCTGTGGGCAGCGCTGGCCTCTATCCACTACCATCCTTCCTGGGAGATGATACAGAGCCAGTGCCTTCAGAATCCAATAAATCTCTATCAAAGTTATCTTTGCACAGTTGGAGACATAGCTTAGCCATTTAGTTTATGGAGCCTATCCCAACTCAAAGGCTGGAGTCCTCGTTGCTCTCAATTTACAAAATAGAAGGAACAGGCCTCGACATGAATCACAGTAGTCAGGACACTGTAACCCTAGGCAGTAAAACCTATCAGCTCAGAAATCACACACCACACAAAGAACCCTGCAGGGGCACCACTGCAGTCCCCAGCCTTCGTGTAAGTTAGGGCTTTCATGGCACTCTCTCATGGATACAGAATGTTTGATCTACCAATTACAGCCATGAGACATTCAGGGCAAGTGGATTAACCTCTCTGTGCCTTGGTTTCTCGCCTATAAGACAGAGAACAATGATCATAATCACTCCCTAGAATACAGCGACTCTCTAAGCATAGTGTCTAACCTCTAGATAATAACGGTCAGAGAGTGAAATGGGGGACAATGATTCCATCTGTTCCTTAGAGTGCGCTGAAATTGAAGAACTTTGTTCAAAGTCTAGGCTGTAGATAATTGCTGTCAGAGAGGGAAGTTTTCATTCTTTTGGTAATTGAATGAACTTTTAAGTAAATTTATAAACTGTTGGGTACTTAGTGACTTCAGAGTTTCTTTTTATTACATTCATTTTACTTTGAGAATTTCATATGTGAGTGCTGTGTTTACATTCTTTCCACCCCGCCCTTTCTTTCTTTCAACTCCTCCCCCACTCCCTTTCAAACCCATGACCTCTTCTTGTTAATTATTATTGTTACAAGTCTGTGTGTGTACATATAAACATATTCTGTTGAATTCACTTAGTGTTGTATGTGTATGTATATATGTATACATGTATGTATATATTTAGTGGGGACTGACCACCTGGGATTTGATACCCTATCAGGGAGCTCATCCCTGGGAAAGACTGTTTTTCTTTCACTTAGCAGCCATTAATTGCCTGCAGCTCCTTTTCTGTGGTTTGGACCTTGGAGACATTCCCCATTCACATTAGCATGTCAACTGGTCGAGTCATGGCGCAAACATTGTTTAGGTGACCATGTTGTTAATGTTGCAAGGGTGTGCATATCACTAGCATCTATATATAATCTCACAGTCCCCATCCTCTGGTTCTTATAATCTTCCCAGCCTCTCTACCTGATGTTTTCTAAACTTTAGAAGTAGGGGTCGTGTTACAGATGTATTGGCTGGTCCCAGACATCCCATAGTTGGTTGTTCTGTGTTTTGGCCAGCTGTAGCTTTTCTGTAATAATCTCTGTCTGTTTCAAAAAGAAACTCCTTTGCTGAGGAGAAGCTACACTTATCTGTGGGTATAAAGACAAGTATTTAGAGTACAGTTGGGAATTACACTAGCTTAGGAAAGTGGCAGAAGTAGGTTCCAAATTTGGTGAATAAAGATTCTCGGTGTAGAAATGTATGGAAATGACCAAAGTAGGAAATTTACCATGATGATTGGGGAGCTTTCTAACAGAGTGTATTTCAGAAGACACACATCTCTTTGTAGTGGACATTGCCTGAAGCGCTGATCTGCTCCTGAGATGCCCCTTACATAGGACAGGGTACTGAGCTATCCCAAAAGACACAAACCACTATGCTTAGCTTGGACAGTGTCCTTCAGCGGGCAGTGGAGCTGGAGTCACCCTGAGACTTGGGGTTTTTTTAAAACTCTCTTCTGCTCCCATACTCCTTGCTGGACCCCCCTGAGACAGTGTGTTTCCAGTCCCTACTCACAGGCTTTAAAATGGATGCTGGAACAGTAGGAAAAGCCCTGGTCATTCATCAAATGGTGTTGAGACAGCTGTCTAACCATTTGGAAAAACAAAGTTAGGGCCCTTTCTGAAAGCAAAACAAACCACAAATGGTTTCGATATTTAAAGGCCAAAAGGGGCATGAAAATATCACAAGAATCCAGGCATGGTAAGCCAGGCCTGTAGTCCTACTGCTCAGGAGATGAAGGCAGGAGAACCAAGAGGCTAAGGCTAGCCTAGGCTACATCATGAGTGCCAAGCCAACCTGGGCAGTCAGTGAGACTGTCTGAAAATATCAGAAAAGGAAAAAAAAGAACTTTTCAATAGATAATAGAATGCAGGCTTTGATAGACACCGAGGTTATTAGAGAAGAAGGTGTCCTAGCCACAGCACTGACGTGATAACTCAAAAATTCTCTTCATAGAAACATTAGGTGAAAGACAGAGAGAAATACTTACACATACCCATACCCCAATATGGTAAAATTACCACAAACAAGATCTCTCACAAAGAAAAAATAATAAAGCTAGCAAATTTGAAGCCTACTATTTAACATCCTCAAATTGTTAAAACTGTGAAGCAATGATGCTTCATGGCACAGAGACCAGGGCTCGGACAATAAGGAGGTGCACATACTAATGCTGGCCTTTTTAAACACATAGGAAGGTTTTGAACATCCCTTGAAGCCATCAAGGTGATCTTTTAAATAAACAGTCTTTGGCAATGTCTGGTATTAAATGGATTACTATTAAAAAAAAATGTCATGGCCCTAATTTTCCCTAATTGTATACACACACACACATACACACACACACACACACACACACACACACACACACACAAACACACATACACACACACAAATATAATACAGATAAAAATTATATAACAAGAAGGAATATAGTGGCAAATGTATTTGTATCTAAGTTTGGTTCCTTGGTATGTTTAAGTATTTTTAACACAAATACTTAACAAGATGCCAGTATACATTAAAGTTAAGTATCCCCCAGGCCTGGACTCATCATGACTGTCAAGGACATAAAGTTTTGGCATCAGTGAGGAGCCGACACAGACCAGAGGAGCCTAGGGAGACCTGAAGCCAAACTCAGTATGACATGGTAGGTTAATCCTGGAATAGGCGAACATGCTGGAAAGCCTGGTGGATCCAAAGAGTGTTTGGGGTTTGGCTACTAGTGTTGGAAAGCTAAGTTCAGTTTTGAGTGCTACAGATACGTAGGGAGTGAGCAACAAAACAAGGAGCAAGTGGGAACAAAGTAGAAACTCTCTGTGGTTTTTTTTATGAGTGCCAAGTTTTACTAAAACATTTATATATATATAAAGACATTGAGACCTTTAAACATGTGTCTCTTTGAGGCGTGAGATTCAAAGACAAAAAGGCTTTCAGAGTCCATGTGTGGAATGCTGTGCCACTGCCATACAGATTCTATCACAAGGGAGGAACTCATTCAAAACTAAAATTGTATCATAAATGTGTTTTTCTAAATATGGAATAACAAAAAGTAAATTATGACACGGCATGATCTTATTTAAATGGTTTACAGTGGAGAGTTTTTCCAGCTTTCAGGTTTAAAAATAAGCATGATTGGCCTATAGAATAAAAAATACTCTAAGTGTAGAAAGCCCCTAAGGTGAGGCAAGAGCAGGTCTCTGTCCTTAGGAGTTGGTTTTAAGTGTCTGGTCTTGGGAGTTGGAATTTGGGGTTTCCACTGATATCTGTAACCTACTACTGGAACCTTCTATGCCATGTTGCCAGAGCAACGGTGCATCTAGTTGCTTAGCTTTCTTAGGATCTTGCCTTTGAACACCAAAGCACCAATGAGCTTTTTTTTTTTTTTTTTTTTTTTTTTTTTTTTTTTTTTTTTTTTTATGTGCGTGGGTGTTTTGCCTGTGTGTGGATCTCAACTCCCTTGGAACTGGAGTTACAGTTGTGACTTGGCCTGTGGATGCTGGGAATTGAACCTACGTCCTCTGAAAGACTAACCAGTGTTCTTAATCACTGAGCTATCTCTGCAGCCCTACCAATGAAACTACAAAGTGATTTACTTTTAAGTGGGGCACATTCACTTAGCACAGTGCTTTCTTAGTGCGAACTTGTCCCTGGCTTCAATGCTCAGAGCCATATAAACCAAGTATGGTAGCATACACCTGTATCCCCAACACATGGGAACCAGAGGATCAGAAGTTCAAGATCTCTTTGGGCTACAGAGTAGATTCTAGGCTACCCTGGGACACATGAAACCCTATCTCAAGGAAAAAAAAAAGTAGAGAGGTAGGTAGGTTGGAGAGACAGTTAAATAGTTAAGAGCACACACAGCCTTTGGTGTTAGAGGACTAGAGCCTGTTTCTCAGCACTCACATGGTAGCTTACAACCAACAACAACTCACTCTGTCTCCAGGAAACATGATACCCTCTTCCGGCCTTCATGAGCATACACCTACCTGAACATGCACACATGTCCACATAAACAAAATATTTTTTAATATGGGGCTACAAAAAAAAGAGGTGTTTTTTGTTGATGTCGAATTAGACGTTTGCTTCTAGTGATAAAATTAAATCCTGTAAATATTCTTTTGACCATAATCTAGTAATCTCATCTCTACTTCGATAGCTCAGTCCAAGAAAGTGGAGATGAAATTCTTGATAGAATCAGAAGAAGAAAGGAAGGAAGGAAAAAAGGAAGAAAGAAAGAGAGAGAGAGAAGAGAGAAGAAAGAAAGAAAGAAAGAAAGAAAGAAAGAAAGAAAGAAAGAAAGAAAGAAAGAAAGAAAGAAAGAAAGAAAGGAGAGATAAACAAAGAGAAAGACACTAGTTTAATAACACGAAACTTTATTCCTGTTGGATCTGTTATTTATAATATGATTTTCAGAGAGGGGAGCAGCCAGCTGAATGAGAGAAAAAAATAAAATCACTAAATTTAAACACTGCTATTGCAAAATTGAAGACAAAATGAAAACAACTACTTTGCCTGTTTTATGTTTATCACAGGATCTTGATGCTACCATATTTGGGATAAATACCCTAATATTTTAATGCAAATGTGGCGGGTTTTACTGTAACATTTTAGACATGTTTCCTCAAAATGCAAGACTTTCATCTGCCTGTCTTATCCAGAAATGAATTTGCTGGATGGTTTCCAGGCTGTAATTTGGATTTATAAGAATGTAAATACCACATTATAATTGAGTTCCCAGTAGCTTTTGAGCTCAGAGAGATTAGGCAAGGCCAATGCCAGGCGACTTCAGACACCCCAGAGACACAACTACTCACTCCACATTCCCACAGGCTCTCTACTCCCATGGGCCACATTTCAAGCTCTGCTTCTGTGAGTCTCGAAGACTTTATGTGGAAGTTCAAGGGCCTTCTTTACAGACACAATGGTGTATGCCCAATGAATATCCCTAGGTTCTCTGGTCAACACAAAGTGATAGGTTAGGTGAGAACACAGCCTTTCACAAGAACATCAAAGATGTGCATCTTACAGCCTAAGTGCCCAGCGAAGAAAGTGATTTCCAGAACAGGAAGCATGAAAGTTGAATGAGCATGTTCAGGTGAACAGGAAATGAGGGCGGTAGGGCAATGGGCAGCAGGGCCAGGCAGGAAGCAGGAGGGAGGGTGTGACAGACAGAGAACCAAGCAGAACATAGAGCTGGAGAGAAAGGACAAGGGTTAGACATGGAAAGCCTGCAAAGGAGAGTGTTTTATCACAAGAGTGTTAGGGATGAAACTGATCCTCTAAAGCTCACACATTGAAATTTTAATATTTCTACTGCTTCTGAATGTGGCCGTACTTAGAAATAGAAACTACAGAGGAATAATTAGCTTAAAATAAGACCATAAAAGGTGAATCGATTCCCATATGACTGATGTGTTTATAAAGAGACATGTCACTTCAAGGTCCTGCCACTATCTATGCCTTCCACACCAGGATGGAACACCATTCCTCAGGCATTTTGGTGCAGTAATGATATGAGAAACTAATATTAGGAACACGTGGAAATAATGAATAAGACAATTAAGAAAACAACCCATGAACCAGGTATGGTGGGGCATGCCTATAATAACACCACTTAAGAGGTTGAGATGAGAATAATCATGAGTTCAAAGCCAATCTTGTTTACATAGCAAAACCCTATTTCAGGAAAAAAAAAAAAAAAAAGAAAAAAGAAAAGGAAAGAAAGCAAGGTGGAGGTGGGACACAAACCTTTTGACATCCAAATTCTTATATCTGAACTTATTGTGAGGATGAGAGGGTCATATAGGAAAAGTGATTTTCTGTCCCCTTCAATTCCTCTACCCGCTCCCAACCACGGGTTCCAGGTGCACTTAGCTCCTCAACCAGGTGAGGACTGAAGTGCCTTGGCATGTAGAGGTCAGACATATGTAGCATGATTTCCTTTCTCACCCAGCATGTGCTAGCCACTTCAAAGACCGAATACTGTGCTGTAATAAAAACTGTCATGTCCACTTCCTGTTATCAGAATAGTCCAGATGCTTATACTTTCACAGGGCCTATGGCACTATAGTTCCCAGTAGCACAGGGGTGAGAAACACTGGGCATTTCCCAGAAACTTCAGGGATGTTAGGAGATGTCCCTTCCCAGTGCTTTCCCATGAGTGCTGGTGAAGGAACTTGAGTCGTTCAGAGACAGGAAAACTCAATCCTAAAAATGTCAGTGCTTATAAACATCCTGGTCCTGGTCCCAGGCTTCCAGAGTGTTTGCCTGTTTATTTACTGTTTGTTTGCCCCACAGGAACATGTAGACTACTCGGCATTCTGAGGTGTTTTCTCAGTTTGAAGGGATCATGTCTAACACTTCCCAATTCCATAAACTGATCACAATGAGCCGGTGTCATCCTTCAGCATGATTACATCACTTTCACCAACTCCGTTAAGATCTGCGGAGTCCCATGGTAAGATCTCTAGCCAGAGCTCTACATAGTTAGAATCAACACAACCTTGGTTTGTCTTTTTCTTTTCTGACACTGAGCATTCTGGTAAGTCTTGGGCCTGTGCAAAAGCTGAAAAGTGAGATTTCTAAGCCTGGGAGACTGGATTGTCTGTAGTACAAGTAAATCAAGAGAAAATGAACTCTTCATTGGGCGCTTTGAAATCTGGGATGTGTGTACAGAAGAAACTTCAAATCTATAGTGGGACTTTTATTTAATTATCTTTCTTCCTCCTGGATGTATAGTTGACTCTGCCTTTCATACACAGAAAGAACTGGAAAGTAAAAGCAAAATCAGTGCCCTCACCCTTATTAGCGCAAGTAGTTGAAGGCGGCTCTGGTGGAAGATAATGTCGATTATCAACCTCTTCCTAAGTTTCTTTTTAATTCATGACAATGCCTGCTTGGTGGGTGGGTACTAGGAAAGAGAAAGTCAAGGACCACAGTCAAAAGCCTGGAGTGTGCATCCCCAGGAGACACGGTTGTGAGTGGCTTCTGAGCAGAGAGGACAGAAAGCTGTATTATTGCTGACTCTGTAAGTATTCTAGTTCTGCGAAGGATGTCACTGTCATCACTGACCGTCTCCACCTGCAGATATGGGTAACAAGAAAGTAAAAAGATACTAAAATCCTTCTGCGATTTAGAACCTGGCAGAAGACTGTCTCACTTTTTAGAAAGAAACATGAAAATGGTTGTTTATGTTGAGCTTCGGCTTAGGATGGCAGTCTTGCCAGCTCACTAATTTCATCAAGAGCAGAAAGCTCATATGTAGAAGATTACAGAAAGACGGGAGCCTTTAGCCTCTGGGTAGAAAACAAACAGGAGCCAGGCATAATGAAGAAATTGACCATCCTTAAGAAAGTTATAAAATTCAGTTTGGAAGCAATGGGGAAATCCACAGCCAATCATGCAGCTAAGTCCCTGTGAAGTTGTTGGAGGCAGAAGTCTGATAGAGGGTCAAGTCCTGCCTCCGTGCATTGCATGAGCCATCTGGAATTAAGAGATGACTTAATTTGCCTAAGTTACAATGAGAACATCCATCAGACATGATTTATAAAGTGGGTTTGAAAATATGCCACTCTTGTTGAGATGTCACTAGTAGAGCAGTCATGTGAAACATGAATTCTAGTTGGTATTTAATGAAAACTCAGAGCGAGATATTGGGGAAATTCTAAAATATCAGAGAAAAGAAACAGATCACCCAGCCAACTTCTCAGGGTAAAAGCTATCTTCAAGAGTCCTCAGTCTGACTCATCACTTCTACAGAATCCCACACTATCTGCCTTAAATATTTCTTTGCCTAGTTGTTTGACTTCTGGGTTCAACTCTGTATCATAATCCTAGAGTTAGAATTGAAGGTGTGAGCTACTACTGTTTGGTAGTTAGGCCTTGAACTCACATAAACACAGAAAGATCTCTGTCTCCTGTGTAGGGGATTGTGTTGTTTCATGGTAAATAATTGTCCCACCCACTGGTTTAATAAAAAGCGCTGATGGGCCAAAGGCAGGCAGTAAGTGTGGGCGGGGCTACCAGATTAAGAAAACTCTTGAGAACAGGAAGCACAGAGCAGAATGCCAGACAGAATGCTGGGGAGAAGCTGGAAGAAGTAGAGGACAACTATGCTGCTCTAAAGAAAGGTACCGAGCCACATGGCTGAACTGGAAGAATCATGGGTTAGATGAAGGATAGAGAGCTAGCAAGTGATATGCCTGGGCCTTAGGCCGATCAGCTGAAAACTATTGTAAACACCTTCTGTGTGTCTCTGTAGGACTGTTGGACTGTGGGACTGCGGGTCTTTGGGCCTAAACCTTGAGGATAGGCCTGAAAGTGTGGGCCAGAAACCTCATACTACACTCCTGAGTTATGAGATTAAAGATGTAGGTCACCACTTTGTCACTTCTGTGCTGGGATTAAAGGCAAGAGTTATTGCTCTTTGCCCCTCATGGCTTGACTGTGGGTGATTCTGTTCTCTGATATTCCAGTCTGATTTTATTAAATATAAAAGATATAACCACAGTGATGGATTCTGATTTTAAAGAGACAAGCTCATCTCCCCAGAGGTGAGAGTTTTGATGCTGAGAACAGGACAGACCCAGTCAAGCTCAGATGGTCAGCCATTTTTACTCACAAATACCACCTGGGATCAGCCAACAGAGCACACATGTAATTTCAATAGATGTCATCATTCAGTCGGTTATTAGCAGTTCATAAATGGGACATTTTCACACTGGGTAAAACCTGTGTGGGCCCAAATTGCCTTTTCAATTCCTAGTATCAACTCCCTCGAGGCATATGGCTTCCTTTCCTGAAAAAGGGAGAGAGCTATATATGTGTGTCATGTTAGGCAATAATGGCTGCTTCTCTGGAAGTAAAACTTTGTATCAAAGATTGCAAAACAGTGTCAGGTCTGGATCAGGGTGCAGCTGAGCTGTGGACAGACAGCGACAAAGTTCAACCATCCTGTTAGATGCAGCTCCAGCTGGGGATGTGTGCAGCTTCCCTCTCTAACCCAAATCATATGCCAGCATCCTTCGCTTTCATCAGAACCTTCCAGAGCTCATCTTTATTGTACCACATATATACATGTCTCCCAGGATTACCAAAGGGCCAGTCTCTCATCCTTGTCTCGGGAATTGGGGAATTCGCCTGTTATAATGACTCCCAGACATTCCGTTGCACAGGCAACTCCAGGGATTTCAGAAACTAAATTCCCTTGGACCCTGCTTCTTATAACCAGCTCTACTTGGAGGTCTTCTGCTTTTCTCACCCTTCCCACTTTCCTCACACCTGAGCTAGCGATGGCTGTGAGGTCTGGGTACCAATCAACCCTTCTTAATACTCTTTCTTCTGGTTGTGAATCAGCCAGTCTCTCCATCTCAATCTCCACCTTCAATTAACTGCTACGTAATTGTGCTTGCAGTGTGCATGCTATGACATACCCCTTTATTGGTTTCATCTCACATCTAGGGTGACCAGGATACTCATTTTTCAGAGCAGTCTTCATGTACACCTCTTTTCCTACTCTAATACTTCATAGGACATCCTTTAAGAGAAGAGTCCCAGTTTGGAGGAGAAACTTTAAGGATACTGTTCAGCTCCAACCTCAAACAAGAGAGAAGGCCAATCTTGCTAGGCAGAGTGTTGTATTCCTAAAATAGCCAACTGTGGTTATGATTTCAGGAAGAAGCTCTCCTCAATAAATCAGGTTGAAGTGTAACATTCTAATGAAGAATAGACGCGTTTGAACCTATCATCATTTAGAGTACAAGATACCTAAACACAAACTTGGGATGTAGGAGCTGAATTGCAATCTGTATTGAAGGGAAATAAATAAAAAGCCATATACGTAGGTTGTGAAGGTTAATTTCAATTGTCAACTTGATGAGATCCAGAATCACCTGGGACATTGGCTTTTAAGCATGTTGGGGGAGATTATCATGTCAATTGAGATGGGAAAATCTGCCCACTGTGTGTGTTGCCAATCCCTAGGCTGGGCTTATGACTGTATACAAAGAAGAAAATGGCCTGAGCACAGCATTTATTGCTCTCTTCTTTATGGCTGTTGGTTCAATGTGACAAGCTACCTCCAACTCTTGCCTATAATTGTTTTTCAGACTGCAAGACAAAATAAATTCTTTCTGCCTTAAGCTTCTTTCATCAAGGATTTATCACAGTAACGTCTAGTCCAGCTCAACCTTCAGAGAAATTGTAGAGACAGAATTAGACCAGAGACAGGCAGGCAGGTGCTGAATAAGTACTCAGCTGCCCCAATTTCATTTGCTTTATACCAAGCAAAAAGGATGGAGAGTGTACACAGGTGTAAGCCCTTCTTCAGTTCTCAAAACCTAAGACATCTGGTACCCAAACCTTTGGCCAAAGCATCCTATTATGCAGCCTTGTGTGGCAAAACAAACTCCTACTTTCTGATCTTGAGTCAAGATGGAATCAGGCCACACTCTGGAGTCTCTGTGGACCCTACACAGTAACAGGAGAAGTAGCTATCACCAAGCATACGAGTCTTCAAAACAAAACCCTTTGCTCCACAGCAGCAGGACCTTTCGGTGACCTACTAGGAAGAAATGGGCTCTGTGGAAGGACCTGTGGCTTGGCTATAAAACTAAATGGACACTGATTTCTTTTCTGATGGTGTTACCTTGAGCAATGGCTCACGTGTCTGAACTTTCATTTCAGTTCTTGTGAAAGGGAGATGTTCAATTATTTATTAGTTTTAAGTTTTTATAACCTTTTAACATATTTATTGGGAGTGAGAGTATCCACACGCTATAGTACACATGTGGAGGTCAAAGGACACCTCCTTTTACCATGTGGGTTCCAAGGATTGGACTTAAGTCTTCATTCCTAGTGGCAAGTGCTTTAATCCACTAAGCTATCTCTCTTCAGGCCACTTCCTTGTTTTTAAACCATGTTGTACAGAATACAAAGGCTTTTGGGGGGTGTTCTGTGAACCCCAAGGTGTTCCACTTTTCTCCATTTTCAATAAAGCAACTGACCGATTTTTACCATTTAAAAATTTGTGTTTAAGACTTGGTTTGGTTTAAATAAAAGATTTTGATGCTAAAGTATAACGTGGAGTCTCATAAGTTTGACCCTAAGCATCCTCCCTCCCCCCACACCCAAGCCCTCAATGAAGGCCAGCAGACAGAATTGGAAAGATTTTGCAAATAGTTATCCAGGACAGGCTAAGTGGACTTTGGAGTATGTTCACTGGGTATTAAGAGTACTGAAGTTCAAGGTATGCCTAAGGAAGCACCTGAAAAAGTGTGACTTGAAGATGCATCCAGATGTGGCTGTGAGGAAGTAATATCTTTAGCCTCTAAAAGTACCATCAGAGATGTTCCCCATCACTCCTAAAGATCCGTACATTCCCGGGGTGGGGTGAGGGGATTCTAGATTGTTGGTAGAAAGCCCCAAGTCTGAACAGTATTACCAGGATGTTAAAAATTATAAAAATACAGTAAAATTTAGGGTGCTCCAGAACTTTGGGGTGAGGTAGTATGTACAGTTAAATAAACCCTTTTCCCTATAGAATGAAGAGTACAATTTTAAAAATACAGAGAACACACCTGAACGAGGACCCACAGTAGAGTGGAAACCGTGCTCCTTTGCACACTTTGAGAGAGACTAATAGAAACACATCATCGTGGAAAGCCGGTGATCAGAACACAGGCTCCCATCGAGCTGGAGGAAAAACCAGATGTTCACTAAGCAGGGGGCACAAGCTGTCTGTGGCCCGACTACCTGTGTGAGCAGGCATACCCTCTGCCATCAAAGTGCGAATCTGAGAAGTTATTTCTTTCACTTGATGAAAGGGCTGGTTAAGAAGCAGGGAGCTCACGGATTGAACTTCAGTAAAAATTACTTGTGCTTTCTTCTTTATCTTGACAATAAAAGGGGGGATTTCCTACAGTCCATATACTGTTACTCGAGTATCTGGAACATATAAATTTTGTTAGATTTTGAGTTAGTCGGGATCTAGTCATTTCTGTCATCTTGGTTTAACCTTTGAAGAATGATTCATTTCGGTTGCTGTTTAATATTTCATCGAAATTTTAATCGTGCCACAATAGTGTTTTCAAAAGGACCCATGGATTTCTACTGCCCGAGACGTGAAGTCCCCGGTCTTCACATGAAAGGCCTTTATTATCTCGCCCAAGCTTCTTCTCAACCTCATTTCTTTCTTGTCCAGAAGTCCCGGATTACCTCTCTGCTGCCAAGTACAGGCTGTGCGTTCTTCACACTGAACACTGGTCTGCCCTCCGACAGCACCTTCCTCTCAAAGCTTCCAATGGCAGGAGCTCAGGGCAGCAGGAATCACTTTCTCCTGCTGCTGGAATCCTCTCAGAATCTTCTGTTACTAGAATCTTCTGCTCTAAAAGTCTTCTGGCTGCTAGACTCATTGGCTCCCAGAATCCTCTGTTCCCAGTATTCTCTGCCACTAGTATCTTCTGCTCCCAGCATCCTCTGCTCTTAGTGTTGGTCTATCATGTATCCCATCATCCCTTATGAGCTGTGTATTTGGCTCAGGGTTATAGGCTGTCTCATTCCATTTTATACCTTTTTCCTTTTAACATAGAAGCCTGGCACATGGTAGATATTCAACAAATCTTGGTAGAAAAAAAATTAATTAATGGATTCTCTGTTGCATATAAGAAATGAAGAGGCTAAGTTGTCCTCTAGATAGTGGGTATTTCTTTGTTCTGTTTCAAATTTATAAGCTTACTTAACCGGTTGTAAAATAAAGAGTACTATAAATCTTTTAAGAGTAAATCTTTTTAGTTTAGCATGGCTGGTTAAGCACATGTTTTTAATCCCCTTCCCTTTTCAAAGGTCCAGAGAACTGCCATCCTCTCACATACAAAAAAAAAAAAAAAAAACAAGCAGAAAATCTCCATTAGCTTTGCAAAGCAAGGAAGAGCATTGTGCTCTTGAAAACAACGTGCAGGAATTCCTGCTAAACATCCTGCAGATGGAGCTAAATGGAACTCAGTTAAGGACTGACCAGGCTGCCCTCACCTGAACGGTGGGTGGAGAACAATCCTCAGGGAGCAGATGCTGGCGAACTGTCTACCAAATATGCTGAAGTATTGCCAGGATAGAAGAAAAATTGGGAGGGAGGGAGAGAGAGAGAGAGAGAGAGAGAGAGAGAGAGAGAGAGAGAGAGAGAGAGAGAGAGAGAGAGAGAGAGAGAGAGAGAGAGAGAGAGAGAGAGGGAGAGAGAGCGAGAGAGAGAGAGAGAGAGAGAGAGAGAGAGAGAGAGAGACTGACTTTAAGAGGTAATTCAAAAAAATTTTAAAGCTATCTAAAAAATGTCAGGACAGTCAGGTAAATGGGAATGGAAGCTGGATACTGAACCCTTTTGAAATACTTAACCACTAAGAATCTTCTGCTTTTATAAAATATGTAACAAAGATATGTCAGTTAGCTTCCATTGCTGTGAAAAAATGCCTGATAGAGTCAGCATCTTAAAAGGAAGAAAGGCTAAGCAGGGCATAGTAGTCCAATCCTTTTTTCTCAGCATCCTGAAGGCAGAGGCAGGTGGATCTCTGTGAGTTCAAGGCCAGCCTGGACTAGTAGCTCCAGAACAGCCAGGACTTAGAGCCTCTACATAGAGAAACCCTGTCCTGAAATACAAAACCATAAAAAGGAAGGAGAAGGAGGAGGAGAAATGTAGGGATACGTTTCAAATTTAATAAAGCCAGTCTGAGATATCAGAGGGATCTACCCGAAGTCAGTCTAGGAGGATCAGAGAGTGGTAACTCACATCTTTAATCCCACTACAGGGAATGTCTGGGAGCAGTGAGTGACCTACACCCTTAATCTCAGCAGACCTGAATTTGAGGCCAGTTTAGGTTACAGAAAGAGTTCCAGGCTCTCAGGCAGGCAGTGGTGGTGTCATGTCTTTAATCTTAACCTGGATATGAAACAACTGGGTGAAGAGAGTATTTAAGGTAGGCGTAGAAAGACAGAGCAGGCAGAAGAAGCCAGGAGGAGGGAGGAGGCTGAGGAAGCTGGAAGACAGCTGGGTGAGATCTGACTGTGGTGTTTCCTCTCTTTGATATCTCAGCCTTTCCCTGAGATTGGGCTCTGAGTTTCCTTTATTCATGCAACAGAGAAATGTTTACTAGGGCCCAAAGTTCCAGAGGGTTCATTTTTTTACTCTTTGATCCATCTGTAGCACAGTACATCATGGAGGATAAGGAGCAGATGAAGCAGGTCCATTGACTTCGTTGCCAGGAAGCAGAGGAAATAGGGCTAGAAAATCTTAATATTCCTTCATGGATGTGCATTGGATATCTTAACTTTCTTTCACTAGACCCCACCAGAAGTCAAACGCTCTGTCACATCGATAACGCCCCACCATCAGGGGAACATTTTCAGCAACACAAATTCTTTAGGGCACATTAAAGACCCACATGCATCTTGGTCCTTCAGGGTAGCCTTTGACAAGAAATTCTCTTCTTTCGGAAACACTACTGAAACACAGTGAATCCCTGCTTCAAGTGGATTCTGTGTTTGCACATTCTCCGACTCATTTTACATGTATTTATAACAGCTAAAGCAACACTTCCAGTGATTTCTTGATAATGACTGAGCATGCAAGGTGGCAATAATAATAATAATTCAGTGTACATGCTCCCAGCCAGTTTTGAAGGGCACATTGGGGACAATAAACAAGCATCATTTTTTACCATCTATTTCATGCTATGGCATTTCCATTTTCATGCTCTTTAGAAATCCTCCCATGCACATTTATGTTCCTGTGTATATATGTATGCATGCAGGCGGCCACAGTTTTGATGTTTAGATGGACATCAGAGAACAACCTCAAGTATGGAGCCTCTACTTGCCCCTTGTCAGGGGCAGCTACTATTTGATATGTGCTACTGTGTATATTCAAGCCAGCGTGGGGTCAGCAGGAGCAATGGTTCTCAATCTGTGTGGCTGTGACCCTTCTTGGAGTCCTGCATATAAAAAATATTTACACTATAATTCATGACAGTAGTAAAATTACAGTTATGAGGTACCAACAAAATAATTACATGGTTGGGGTCACCACAACATGAGGAACTGTATTAAAGGTCACAGTGTTAGGAAGATTAAAAAACATGCTCTAGAAGCTAGCAATTCCTGTCTCTGCCTAGTCTAGCAATTACTTCTGAGTTGGAGCTTGGGATACAAACTCAGGTCCTGGTACTTGGACATCCCATGCTTCAGCCACTGACCTGTCTCTTTGTTGTGCTGTTTATGTGAATTTTGATCTTTACAATGCTCTCCAAATAGTCTGAAGACCCATCTCAGTATTCCTCTAGACAAGGAGGGGATGATCTGACTCCCTGAGAAACTTCATTTGGGCATCGGTGACAGAACCTGTGAATGGAATTCTGCTTTAGTGAAGCCGCATTACGTGATAAGACATTTTAAACAGAAGCATATAAAACACAGCGCTGTGCACTGTGGAGTTGAGCCAGCCACTCATAGGAACCTCATCATAGACGATTTAATATTTACTAATTGATTGTTCAAAGAAAAAAATTAAGACTGAAGAATAGATAAAATACAAGTCTGAAATATGCTGTTTAATGATGGGGGGGGTGGGTTGAAATGTAATGACACAGACCAGTCACTCTGTGATGAGGGTCTGGCTGTTCACTATACTGTTCCCTCAATCTTTGTATACATTAGAGAGTTCCCCTAGAAGAAAGGTTTGACAGGAGAAAGGGAGAGAGCAGAGAGAGAGGGGATACAATGGCAGAAACTCAAGCTTGGGTTTCCTACAGGCATTTAAAAAAACCATTTGATGCATTATATAAAGAAATATAATTATTTAGAAGTTAGATGAGTTCAATTTCATGCTAAGTATAAATTATCCAGTGCCATGAAAAGTCCGTATATACAAATCCACAAAAGCAGAGGACAGCGAGTGAGTGTGGCCTTTATAAATTGTAAAGTAATATAGAAACGTCGATGTTGTTTTTAGAAAGTGAGAGGCAAAGGCTAGCACTATCTAAATAAAAGCCTTTGCTCAGCCACTCAGCTAGAATACAACTCAACTTCTAACCTCTATGCTTGTTAAGGTCTTATAAACCTGCCTCAGACCTTAGGACAGCCTCACTCTGAGAGCATGTGACAGGTCAAATCCAAGCACAGATGCCCTCTTTAAACCCGACCTGTCTCTCCCATAGTGCCTCAACTTACCCTCCAGCTGTTGGACACTAATGACAGTCTTGCAAATCTAAAGCCTCCTTCTCCTAGCCTCTACATTCAATTGTTTCAACGGAGCCTGACACTCCACGGGTTCTCAGTATGATAGACCTACCTGGGAAAAAACGAGAGTATTCTAATCCACTAGAGACTTGTGTCTCTGATTCTGGTTATATGAACTGGTAAAATGAAGCCCTCCATGTATCTGGAATTTCCTCTCAGGAACCTTACAATGGGGGAAGGTAAAAGATGAGCCCTGGTGCCAGCTCGACAGGGAAGATGTCACCCTGTGAACAATTTGTCAGATCTCCAGTGCCAAGGCAGTGATGGGCTAATGATGGGCAAGACCACACTTTGCTCAGATCTGCCGAATCAGACATGTCACTTGTCTTCGATTTGAATTAGGTAATTAACTTTGCATGGCTGTGTGTGTCGTGTTGAGCAAGCAGAGGTCAAAGGACAATGCTCAAGAGTCAGTTTTTTCCTTCAAGAGTAATGACTTTCTTGTTTCTGCTGCAACCTGGCTTGCTCCGGAACTGGCCCAAGAGCTTCTAGCCAATTCTCCTGTTTCTCCCTCTGTCTTTCAGTGAAAGCTCTGGATTAGCAGGTATGAGCCATTGTGTCGGCCTGTTTACATGGGCTCCTAGCATAGAATTCAGGTCGTCAGGCTTGCATGGTGAGCAGATATCCACTGAACCATCTCCCCAGACCTTGCTTTATATTTAAACTCTGCTCTTAAAGTCAGGATCCCACAGACAGATGGGAAAGTGGAAGGTGCGTCTGAATATCTTTGTTGCAGCTTCTACTGTGGTTATACTGAAGACATCTCCTTTTTCTGCCTTCCACTGTTAATTTTACTCTCTTTATTGACTTATGGAGGAGAGACAAGATTCTGACACTAAGAGCAGTAATATCAAGAGCACAGAGAAAGGGCTGGCTGCAGGATCCAGGGCTGGAGGGAGGGAAGGCTGGCTGCAGGGTCCAGGGCTGGAGGGAGGGAGGGCTGGCTGCAGGGTCCAGGGCTGGAGGGAGGGAAGGCTGGCTGCAGGGTCCAGGGCTGGAGGGAGGGAGGGCTGGCTGCAGGGTCCAGGGCTGGAGGGAGGGAAGGCTGGCTGCAGGGTCCAGGGCTGGAGGGAGGGAAGGCTGGCTGCAGGGTCCAGGGCTGGAGGGAGGGAAGGCTGGCTGCAGGGTCCAGGGCTGGAGGGAGGGAGGGCTGGCTGCAGGGTCCAGGGCTGGAGGGAGGGAAGGCTGGCTGCAGGGTCCAGGGCTGGAGGGAGGGAGGGCTAGGTCTTCAGCTGCTGCATATAGCAGCTTCACTCTTGCATTTCATATTTGGGGTTTTACAAAAGACTTCCTAAGAGGAAAAAAATGTTCTGCTTCTTAGGGGAACACAGAACAAGCCGAGCTTCTGAGGCTCATTTTATGATGTGGGCATGGAGAAGCCTAAGGTATATATCTCCTGGCAGCTTCTGGTAGATCCTGGCTGACTTCTGGCTCATTCATTGCAGGTGAGTCACTTAGTCTTGGTCAACATCGCTGTTCACTGTTGGAGGCAATAGCCAAAATGGATGGAAATTAATGTGGTTTCTAGCTTCTTTTAAAAAAGGAGGTGTGATTTCTTGGTCACCCACTAGGAGCTTGCTTTTCCCTATGGTCCAGGTGTGTTCCCCAAAGTTCCTGTGTTGGAAACTGAATTCCTGGAGGCAGCAGTGTTGAGAGGTGAGCCTTGGAGGCAGTTCTTTGGTACAGTAGTAGCGTCCCTGCGTGGACTAGTGCCTCTGTTTTGTAAGGTTTTAAAGAATGGGAATCACAAGCAAAGGCATCCTCGGGTTTTTCAGTGTTCTGACTGCACACCACTCCATTTCTCGTTTTGTGTGTTTGCTTGTTTCATGGAGGCTGGTCTCACACTGTAGCTCAGGCTAGCCCCAAGCTCATGCTGCTCTGGCTTCAGCCTCCCTGGTTCTGGATCACAAATGCACACCACCTCATTCCACCAATTCCCTTCTACTTTCTACATGAATTGAAGCAGTCTAAGGCCTTCCTCATACGTAACCACCAGATATTAGACATTTTAATCCACAAAACGTGGCGATATTCCCCTCTTCACTTCATAAACTGTGGGTTTGGGCTATTATATGATAGCAACTAATAGCATTAGCCTCTTATTCACTGCAGTAGTAGTGTACAATATTAGTAGTATAGTCCCAATGGTTGTCATAGTAATTGTACATGTAAGGCAGTCAGAATGAAACATGAAGGTGTAGAGGAGGTTTTGATAAGTCTTGGAGCTCTGTTTATACCAGGAAAGTGCCAGCTCATGCCTTGTCTTGTACCCCTGAGGATTTTGAGCAAATGATAACCAAATTCAACTGACTCCAGTCAGCTTTCCAGTGGCTACTCTATGTAGATTATTACATCTTATTGTCACTTCTTAGTTACCCCAAATAGGTTTCTTAAAATTAATGAACACCCAGAAACAAAAGTGTCTTTCCACATAGCACATGAGGAGAACATATCCATAGTTTCACTTGGTTCTAGATGACACAGAGGTCACTGCCAGTCACTTAGAGGAAATCTTTTTGAGTGCTAGCCCACCTGTACTTTTAAATCACATATCTAGATTTAAGGTGAAAGGTTCAAACAAAATGCAAAAGAAGGAAAGCCCATGATTTATCTTTTTATATCCCTGTCTAGTTGTGCTCAATATTTGCTCATTGTTTAAGATAAAACCCTTATATTTTCTCCACTGAGAATCCTAAGAAAATGTTATACATCTTCAAAATTAGTTTCAGGAAGGTATCCTAGAGTAACTAAGAAAATATATTTGGGGAACTGGAGAGATGATTCAGCAGCACTGACTACTCTTCCAGAGAACTGGGGTTGGATTCCCAGTACCCACATGACAGCTTACAGCTATCTATAACTTCAGTTTCGGGGGATCTGATTCCCTCTGCACACATCCACGTGGTCTGCAGACACATACAGGCAAAACATTCAAATAAATAAGTAAATAAGCACATTTTTAAAGAAAATATTAGAATTCATGAGGCTGGAGCAGGATAATTGGAGGTTCCAGAAACATTCCAACAAGATCATTTTGGGACAAGGGGAGAAGAGGAAGAAGAGAAGACAGAAAACCCTAGCAAACCTTCAGGAAATGAAAGCACATGCAGACTATTTATAATACATATTACAGAGTTCATTAAAATACACAGCTCAATATTGAGAAGGTAAATATACAGATGGTGGTTCCGAAATAAGTTTTTAAATCATAGTATTGTGTTAAGAGAAAAAAATGAAATTAATTCATTCAAATATCTTATACAACTAAACGTATCCAAAGTGGTGTGATATCAACATCATAAACATGATGAACATAAACATTAAGAAGATTATTTACATTTTTTTTCCTATACTGAACCTTAAAAATCCCTGAGATTGGGATGTGAGAAAGCTCAGTGGGTAAAGTGTTGTGTAAGCATGAGGTCTCTGGCTTGATCCCAGCACAGCATAAAGAGTTGGGTGGGAACACGAGGGTGCTCTTGTAAATCCATGCACTGGGGAGGTTGAGATGGGAACATCACCCTAGGGATCACTGGCCACACCTATCCTAGCCTTATTAGAGAGGAGGACCCAGTAAGAGACCTTATCTCCAAAGATACAGTAGAAAATCCTGAGGATAAGGACCAAGGTTGACCTCTGGTCCCCACAGGCATAAATACAATAGGGGTAGGGTGCGCGCACCACACACGCACTAAACATTTAAAAATAAACCCTTAATTTTCAGCATATCTGAATTTGGGTGGTAAATAATCAAAGACTTCTTAAATGATTAAGTCATTAGATAGGACAGATGCTTTCTATACCTTTGCATTTAACATTTTTAAGGACCTTTCAGAATTCACTCCCTTGTTTGGATGATACCAGACATTATCAGTGCTCAGCAGCACATGGGTCCAATGGGTACCACACTGGACAACAGGACATGTTGGGAAATAAGTAAAGGTGTCAGGGAGATCATAGGTGAATGGAATGGGGGAATGGGAAGCCTGCCAATAGATAGGGAAAGAATTTCCAGGAAAGAAAAAAGAAAGGTGCCAACAGTTTTGGAAGATTGCAAACACAGATGCACATATGACTTCCAAGGAGTAACTTTGGGAAGAAGTGCTTCTTCAAGGAATGGCATCGAGCCGTGTATGTGGGGCACAGAGTTCTAAAATACATGTTGCTGTCCCTGTCTGGTTCTCATTAGCACAAAACAAGATTCATCTCCTTTATGAGAAATGATGGAAAGGGAGAAGTAGTCGAACTGTCCGAGTGTAGACTGAGAATCAACCTATGGGTCCTTCTGCTTTTGTAACGGCAAGGAAAGAAATCCAGAACGGGGTGGATTCCTGGATACTGTGTGGCAGCAGAGGGTGCTCACCCACCCTCCCTAGCAGGGTTCACGGTGGCCCGAGCATTCAGCTAATCTCAATGTTATTTTCTGCTTGCAGCTTTCTGGACAGCTGACACCCTTGACAGAGATAGCAGAAGTAGGTTCCCAAAGGGTGTTGTGAAGTCCACTCAGAGCCCAGCAAATGCACGAAAGCCTGCCGGCCTTATCTCTCCTGTTTCTCAAGGGATGTGAGACAGAGGCGTGGGAGTTGCTGAACAATCTCAACCAGGGACAGAGCGTCTGGCAGGACCAAATGGCAGCTAGCTAGATGGCATCTTAAGTGGACCTGAAATGCATGGGAGGAGATTGAGGGACAAGTGCCTCTAACTCAATGAATATGCCAGACCCGTGTATCCATACTGTGCAAAGAAAGTAAAGTGCCTACTGTGTGTGAATATTGAATATGGATCCACGGGTAGAGAAAGCAAAAACAGACTCGTTTGGATAATTATCTGGTATTTTTACATTTCTTTTAACAGCATTTTATTTATTAATTGTATCAGAAGCTGTGAAATGGGGCGGGTAGGATGGCTCAGGGGTAAGGGCACTGGAAGCTGCTATGGCTGACAACCTGTGTTTAATCCTCAGGACTTATAGAGCAGAAGGAGAGAAGAAATCTGACCTACACAGGCCTGTCGTATCACACAGGTCTGGCTCCACACAGAGAGTTTTGAAACAAAGGAATTATTACTTCTTCAAGTCTCAACTTCATATTCACATTTAAGCTTTTATACTTGCGGGATTTCCCCCAAGCAGGCCTTGAAAAGGTTAACTCTAGACATGATATGCCCGGGCTCCTGACAGCAGATCCCTCAAACTGAACCCTGATGGATGAGAACACTGTTTAGCCTTTAAAGAGAAAGAAATCCTTTCATGTGCAACCATGTGGATGAACCTGGAAACACCAGTTAAGTGAAGTCATCCTAATTGGGCAAAGCAAATTCTACATGAGCCCATGGATATGTGGAATCTACAGGTGCCAGACTCATAGAAGCGGTGGATGGTGGGATGCAGGAGCTGGTGTCAAGACATTTGGGGAGATGTCAGTGAACATCTGTGGATGTTTAATAGATTTATTGCATGTAAGCTAGATAATGCTGCACTGCATTTAAGATCACTGAGCATAGATTTACAGTGTCCTCTCCACAAAACAAATGCACGCTGTGAGGGGGATTAAGCCATTCTACATGTACAAGTGTTTCAGCGTATAAGTATAATTTTTGTCAATTAAAAAAATTCTACAAGGGTCAATGAGAGTGTGCCTTGTGTCTTCCTTAGTTTCCCCAGAAACCTCACTCGGAACATACACTCAAAAAGTATGTGCTGAACAAAGAGCCACTGTCATATGAGAAGCCACAGCCTAAACTTCAAGGCAGAACACCTTACAGAGAACAGCAGCTGTCTGCTTCAGGTACAGACCTTGCAGATATTTCCAGATATATATCTTAGGGGAGAAGCTATATGCAGGGCAGAAAGCCATTTTGTAGTTCATCAGCTGGCTCTAGATTTTTCAATGCAGGTATGATTGAAAGGTGTGTGTGTGTGTGTGTGTGTGTGTGTGTGTGTGTGTGTGTGTGTGTGTGTGTGTATTTGCCTACTATGGACTCTCTTTTTGTAATATTTTCAAGATAGTGTTTTTGTGTGTAGCTTTGGCTGTCCTGGATCTCACTCTGTAGACCTGGATGGCCTCTGACCCAGAGATCTGCCTGCCTCTGTCTCCTGTGTGCTGGGATTAAGGTGTGCACCATCACTGTCCTGTGTTCACCTTGAGATTTATTAGTTAAACCTTATCCTTCCTGTAACACTAACAGTAGGTACTAGGGTTACCTGGACCAGCAGCTGATGGATATAGAAAGCTGAGCTTGAGCTCTTCTCTGTCCAAAAGATGTGCTTCTTGACTGTCTAGTCACACCTCACCTTTGCATCTCCTGGCCCTCCATATTAACATCCACAATGTCATTTGGTGGAAAGCAGAGCCAGCAGCATGCTTCCCTTTAGATGGAAGGTTTCATCTGAGTTCAGTGATGAGCTATCTCTCCAGCCATCAGCCCTAGCTGAGGACTAGGGCTGCCTCTAGAAACCAGGGTTCTGCCCCAGCATGAAGGACTATTGCTAGTAGGGTAAGAGGAACCTCTCCATTGAGGAGAATGTGAACCCCAATCTCTATTCCTCTATCAGCAGGACACCTCTGTTCTGCTCTGGCCAATGCTGCTGGCTGGCTGGTCCCACCAATGTCCCCACTCTAACCTCTAGACCACAAAGCCAGAGGATTTCTGTCTCCTACAGATAGGATGGCCCTAATTTATATGCAAGCTTGGATCACTTCTGCCAGAGAAAACAAAGGAAGCACAACATGATGGTAAAACTCAGGCCAATCCTAGATGACCTATCAGGGTGTTTTACTTAGTACCATTTGGAATCTTTAAAAGATGAGGCTGCTCCATTAAGGGCTGGAAAGGACTGACTTGAGCAGTGTGTTAACACATATGTTGAGGAGCTTGCCTGCTTAAATTCTCTGACTTTTTTTTTTTTTTTTTTGGTCTAGGGTTCCTGAAGTCAGAATGATCCTGGAAGATCCTTGTAGCTCCCTGTCTTTTCTGATTGGGTCCCTTACCAGTGTCTTCACAAATGGCATTTCCATTAACATTTCTATTTCTGGCCATTCGGGGCACCTAAAGATTTCCCACCAAGATTGACAGCCACTATTTTAAGAACGTGCTTTTAAAAAGCCAGTGCCTTTGCTAAGTTTAAATCGGACTTTCTCAAGGGATGCTTAAAAGAAATACACAAGAGTTTTTTGTTTTTTTCTTAAAAAAAAAAAGGAACCTTTGCAAGTTCAAAATAACATTCCAGGACTCATTAGAAAAACATCCAAGGCGAAGAGGAGAAGAGTTTTCAGTTTCATTTGAAGCTGACCTGGCTTAATCCTAATCTTCTATTTGCTTTTCACTGCAGAAAAGTCCAATAGCTCTAAGAGTCGGATGATAACCTAAAGAAAATGTGTGCGTGTGTGTGAATGTTTCTCATAGCTAAAATATTTACAGCAGAGGGAGGAGCCAAAGCTCTCTGCATCCATTAGTCAATAAGCCAGGTAACGACAGGTTGACAAATGGGGGCTCAAATGCAGAGCTTTGGGGTTCTCCTGGATTTTGCAGAAGCAACACCATGCCTGCTCTTACAGTCTGCCGACCGGAACTTTCCACCAAGCTGGTAACCTGTGATTTACCAATGCCATACTCTGCCTGGAATGCCTGATATGCTTGGACAGCTGCCCTCCAGGAAGATAAGCCCTGACTGACAATTTCAATACAGCCTTGGAGTCAGAGTGATCGTCCTAAGCAAGGCAAAAGCCAGACCCCTGCAGGTATGGCAAAAGAATAGGGTATTTCTTAGAATTGGGGTGTTATCGGTATTGAACTAAAATAGACCGGTAATAGTAGAATAACCATCAGCCAGCACAGAGGTGGAACCATGCAGCGATCCAGGCTCGTAACCTGCTCTTCTATCACTTTCAATACGTGCCTTTCCATTTGCAGGGTTATCTCACCATCCTAGATAGTCATTATCACTCAGGTTTTCAGCCTAAGCCCCCTGAGGCCTCAGGAACCCCCACAGACAACAGATCCACCGATGCTCCTGTCTGACAAATAAAATGGTACAGACAGAAGCTATGTGTGTCCTCCCATATGCTTTAAATTATCTCTCTATTACTTTAATACGTATAAAACACAAATACCATGCAAATCATTATACCGCATTGCTCATAGGCTATAGGAGGCATGTTCTTGCAGAAGCATATCTGTACATGTTCAGTGCAGAAGCAGATATTTTCAGGCCTTGCCTTTGTTTTAGTCTGATTTGATTTTTTGTTTATTTGTATGTTTGTGTTTCACTTTGTAACTCTAGCTACTGTGAAACCCCTTTGTATACCAGGCTGGCCTGACTACGATGATGATGCCCTTGTGAGCAATATTGGTTCTGTTTTTCAGTTTTTTCTTCCTTTTTTTTTTCAATTTTCTCCCTTTTTTGTTTATTTTATTTTATTTATTTTATTTTATTTTATTTTATTTTACTTTTTGCTATTTAGCTGGTTGAATCCACAAGGGCAGACCCTACAGGCAGGAATAGGAAGGTTTCCTGCTTTTTAAGGAGTCGCAGAAGCCGACACAGCACATTGAGTGTGCATTACTTTCCAGAGCTTGGTAACGGAGCAATTATTAGCTAAGCAAAGGTTTGGAGTGGCTATTTTAGGAAAGTGCCGACAGTCTGTCTCACTGATAGTAACTATAGGGAACATTGCTGATTCTTCCAAAGCTACTAGTGCGCCTAGATTCCTTATCTGAGATATAAGAGGCTTTATGAAAGTTCGCTTACCAATGAACATACAAAACAACCCAGATTTAGAAAAGAATGCTGGTTTCCATGAACGAAAATAAACTGCAAGCTTCTGATCCTTACAGTAGTAGGCAAGTGCGCTTTCCTCAGACATGAGGTAAAAAGGAAGGCCACGCTCTGCACCCAATAATGGTATAGTGTCTTAAATCCCCCTTTGAAGGGAATCGAGTGTTCTAAAGGAAACACTTTCAGCTGCCTCCATCCACGTGCTTTCAGGTCCCACACTCAGAGATCCCAAGGTCTCTATAGTTCTGTACGGGAAAGAATTAAGGCACACAAACCTGTCAGGAAGGGCAGATGCTAAGGGAAAGCTGGGAAAGGCTGTATTTGTTTATAAATGTATTTCCATGGCAAAGCATTACCCCCCACCATGAACTAAAAAGCCCTCAATTTGGGGAAGATTAGCAGTGCAGTGATGCTCACCCCCAGGACAGACAACCATGCAGCTTTGCACAAGGAGCTTTTCATGTATTTATGGGGTAAGCATTCACAAAGCAAGTATTAGGATCAGAACCAAGACCACGCTGTGTTCAGAAAGGGACAAGAAAAACTTCCCGTCTCTTGGTCTTGAGTTTGCTGTCTCTTGTGACATTTGGATGAGTCTCATTATCTACGGAAATGGTCCGCTCTTCAGGCAAAAATAACTTTTTATAAAAAGAACTTCTTCATACTCTCCTGAAGTCATCTCAGAGTGAATTAAAGATTTCTCATAAAATGGAAACCTTAACTCTGGCCTGTGTGGTTCTTGGTGCATGTAACTATGCCATAGTTATGTCAAATTGAGGTGACTTTAGGGCCCAGAGAAAGTTGACTCAGACTTAACAGTGAGGTAATGAGAACAGAAGTCAAGCTTAGAACCAGGTTTTCTATTTGAAGCTACACAGCCATGGGAAAATCTCCCTGGCAGATCATAAACAGGCAAAGGGAAATAATTGGAGAATAGAGAATACTCCTCTGACTCCATTTGAAGTTAAACACAAAGGATGCTGCCAGAGGAAGTGTCTGGAAGACATAAGAGTGTTTGTGTTGCTTTGCTCTAAACTCACATGCTAACACTTTCAGCCGAAGGAACAATGAAATCCACGTTTTTACCTTCTCTGGAGATGCCAGTCACAAAGGGGTTAAAAGCACATGGGCACCCAGTACGCTAACAGGAAGAGGAAATGAGACTTGAACCAAAGAATTCAGCTCAGAAGCCTGTGCCCTTGATGACAGATGGGGCTGAGGAGTTGGGAAGACAGACCCATCCCTTAATCAGAACCACCACACACAATTTGGAATCTAGGCCATTGCCTCGGTCCCCACTGCCCACCTTCCTGTTGCTTATCTATTTATCATGTCTACCAATATGTGACAGACCATTTCTAATGCCCAGCGAGGTCAGTCCCTATGACCCAGACCTCAAAACTCTGAGTTATTGGATCTTGGATCCTGCCTCTCTTGTCCCTGACGCCTTCAGTGATGGAGTCACCAACAGCACAGTATAGAGGTTTTGAGGCTGTTCCTGAAACACAAGAAGGAAGCCGGGGCCTGCTTCTTCCCTAGGCTTTTTGTTCCAGCTTAGAAGTGTCAAGAGAAATGTCTCTGAATCTTGAAGTTAACATTCAGAGATTCCCAGTAGCCCCTGTGTGGAAAAAATTAGTATGTAGGGTTTGCTACCGTGGGTAGATGGTGAAATTGGAGGCCGAGTCTGATGAGTTGAGATATATTTTTGTTTTACCTTATTTATGTTGTGTGAATGAAGATAACACAGTGTAGCCCAGACTGGCCTTGAACTCTCAGCCCTCCTACCTCAACCCTTCAAATGTTGGGATTACAGGTGTGCACCACCAGGACAAGTTAAATTCAGACACTTTAATCTCAGTACTATTTAAAACCGATGTTTTGGCTAAGCCAAGTAAATTCTAGCCCTCCTTTGCACAGGGGAAGATCTGCACATGGTAACATCTACCTTTCACAACTTCAGCATCACACTTGCCAGGACCAAGTGTGAAGTTATTGTGTATTGTAGGCATAGCGCTCTATGTAGGTTTCCATCCACAGGAGTTCTGATCTCTAATTCAGAGAAGGGCTAGCTGGAAAACTTCTGGACTCAAGGTCATTCTATTGGGAAGTCTAATGGATATAGCACTTTCATTCTCAAAACCTCCAGCTAATGGGAGTCCTCAGGGCTATTACACTACGATGTACCCAACCCAGAATCCACATCCTTCTTTAGGAACGTGGACCTCCAATGGCTGGTCTTAGGAAATAGAGAATAGAGGAGCCCAGCCTCACTTCTTTGAACAGAGCAACTCTGCAGGATACTCTCTGCTCCAGGGCTCCTGAGGCTCAGGTCAAGGACTAGGGTCAGGTCAGTAGTGTGTTCTTCCCATGTAAAATGTAAGTGGGTACCTAAAATCCCACAGGAAAGATGGCTAATATTCTAATGAAATACTTGAAATTTTTAATGCAGAAAAACTTAATGATAGATTATTAAACTGTTATATAAAGACAGATTGGCATGAGGCCAGGATTATCATGACCTGAATGAGTTAAACAAATAGAGAGCTGGACTTTTGTCTTTATGGTATTTAAGTTTTTGAATGCTTTTTTCCTAACATGGATTCTTTTTATATTAGTTTGAAAACTTCTCTTGCATTACTATATATATCTTGATAGCTGAATATTTTGTAAACTCACAAAACTTGTCCCAAGGCAAGTTGCTGAAACCTGTTAAGGCTATTGGAATCACATCACAATTAAGTCCTTCAGCTAGGCTCCTGTCTTAGTCCCTCCTGAAGGAATTTTACTCCTCGGCTATTCCCAGTAAGCCTTTTAGGCCTTAGCCCAGAGTTGTCTTTATCAGGAATAACAGCCAAAAATTGAGAGACCACATGGTGATTTAGAATGCTTATATAATAGACAACAAGCCGACTTTGAAGCTCAGTCCTACAATTTACTAAAAGTGTGAGTATGGGCAACATTCTCAGCTTCAGGGTCTCTGCCTTTGCTGCAAGGTAACAATGGTGTCTCTTCTCTCTGCGTTACTGTGAGTGGCAATGAGTTATCCAGGTGAAACCCAGTGGCCATCAAATGTCAGGTGTTTGAGTGACATTCTTAGGCCCCACATCCCTCCGTTTCAGCCTCTCTATTCCTGACACCTTCCAGCAGACTGACAAACGTCCTCACTTTTTGTGACTAGACTTGAAGCCTCATGAAGTAGGTGAAAGGATGATGCTCTTCCCTTTTCCTTCTCTCTGCCATTTGCCCAACCAGGGTGGTCATCGCCTTTCAACTACTTCAACACTATATCTTTTAACAGATAAAGAGCCCACTAGCCACTTCCCGGTAACACTACATAGTGTGTGAGGTCTTCTCTGTTAGTTGTCTCTAAACAACAGTGATTAGGCACAATTAGGTAGGGGTGGGAAGGGCTGCCCTGCATCTCCCTCAGCAGAGGAGGAAGCCCGGAGGGGCAGTTATCAGTAGCCAGGCTCATCTGTCAGCCAAGTCTCAGGAATCCAAGGCTCGTTCAGACACAACATCTCAGTATCAGCCTCATGGGCTTTATCTGTGATGCCCAAGTGACTCCAACTGTTTGTGCCCTGTTGGTTAGGAGGTGGGGGGAATCTAGCATCTCATTTTCTCAAAGTCCAGATATTCATAAATAGTAGGAAACCAAGATAGGTATTATGGAATGTGGAGAAATCAAGAAAATTAACAGAGGTGACAAGCCCTGTAAGCTGCTTTCTATAGTTCAGAGAGTAACCACATAAGAGGGACAACAACCCTGTAGTCTTAATTCATCACGGGATATACCCATCTCCCGTCTTACCACCTGTGAAAGCTGTTTAGAGCTCCTAGGATAGCAACTATAAGCTTCTTCTCCCTGCCCCTCTCTGCCCCAGCTTTCAAGACACTCATGTTTGAGTTATATTTTTCGTTCATTCTCCTCTGTGGTATTTTTGGACAACAGGTGCTTTACAGTCTGAAAGAATTGGTTGTACCAAAAACCCCAGATACTATAGTAGAAGAGTAAAAATTCCGTTTCCTAGACAGGAAATTCTCAAGGCAGAAACAGAGGCCTCCAGAGCAGGGTTACACACTGGTGTCCCAGGGTCTTATGCAGCCCAGCTCCATATTCACGGGATTAGTGTTCTGCAAGCTTTAAATAGAACTGCTTGTGTACCTCCCATTCACATTGACACAGAGCTCTGTTTCCTCATTTGCTGGCTGCTACATGGGCAAACTCACTCCTTTGTCCACTTCTCTCTATAATTTAGCTCTCCCTAGACAAAGTATGCTAAAATTGAGGTAAATCTGTATACATATTTTTCATTTCTCTAGCAATCTTCTTGATCATGGCTTAAGATTTTAGTTTCTCCGGACAAAACATACACAGAAGGAAAGGGAAATGGCAATTATTCTACTTATTTCTGACCAACACCTTGAAATTAATTGTTACATCATTCCATTTTTCACATATTCAAAC
This sequence comes from Phyllotis vaccarum, assembly GCA_033318265.1. Taxonomy (NCBI): domain Eukaryota; kingdom Metazoa; phylum Chordata; class Mammalia; order Rodentia; family Cricetidae; genus Phyllotis; species Phyllotis vaccarum. The sequence goes on from JARWLC010000003.1 coordinate 16,513,096, forward strand.
TGGAGCTCAAAAAATGCTAATTATCTTACCCAGAGCTACAGAGCTGGAGAAACTAGATGCTGGAATCTATGTCTGAATCTGCATGTATACAGTCTGAAGTGGCCAGGAAAGAATAGCCACACAGTACCTCCATGAAGACAGAATTGGGGAGTGAGGTGTGGCCTATGTGCTATGTGACACGAAGTTTGCATACATGTAATTGCTATTCATTTGAAGGAAGGCAGAGGCATCATGAGCAGATAATCCAAAAATAGTTTCTAGTTTTTCTTGGGATAAAAATAAAGTTTTGGCAATAGGAACCCCCTTTCAAAGTGTGTTTGGATTAACAACTACACAGAAAGGCGTTTGTGTTCTAAGGATTTGCCAACTAATGGATAGAAGGAAACCAAGAATGGTGTCTGTCCCTTCTTCTTCTCCAGGGACCATGTCAATCCACAGAACAGCCACTGAGAAGATGTGAGTGTAAAGATGTGCTGGGACTACCCTGCATCTCCACCACTCTTGAATATGAAACCCATTCAGTAATACTCCCACTTCCCACAGGAAGGAACCAAGATGGTGTTAGAATGTTCTAGAAAAGGCCACATGACAAATCAGTAGAAAGTGGAATAATAATCTAAGCCTTTAATCTCACCTCTTCCCAATGTCCACCTCCTCTTTGAGGGCAGACTGATCCAGGGCTAAAGAGATGCCGGCTCATGGTTTACTGTCTGGGCCCCAAACAGAAGACAACGGTAGATGCTAAAAGTATTCTCACTCCTGAATCTGAGCTCCTGTGTCTACTTCTCCTCTGTAAACAAAGTGGCAGCAGTGACACCGTGGACAGAGCAAACAAAATTGAGCCATGCCCGTTGGGCAATCAGTGACTATATGTCTATATTCGGTGATTTCCTGAGTGGATCTTTGTATTAGCCAGTTTGTTGTTACCAAAAATAAGATGCCTGAAGTAATTAACTCACAAAGATAAATTTATTCGGATTCACCAAAACTTAGAGCTTTAGCCCATGATTAACTAGATACATGCTTTGGACCTTTGGCGATCACAACAGGGTAACTATTCACTCTTGACCAGGAAGTAAAAGAACAGATAAGGAAGCTATCTAGATACCATATTCCTCTCCAAGGGCATGCCTCCCAATGATCTAAGGAGTTCCCCAGAGGACTCTATTTTCTCAAAATTTCCCCAGTCTCCTGAAGTTACCACCTTGGGATTCTTTGACATGAGGGCTTTGGGGAGATACTCAACACTCTAGCTATAGTGCTCCCTAAAGTGTCTTTCTTCCAAACATCTGCAGTGGGTGACCTAGTCTAATAAGTCAGTGCAAGCAGACAAGCAGGATCTACCTTGCTCTTAGGCTCCTATGACTCAGCATTTGTATTCTTCTTTCCCACAATCAGAGTGCAAGAGGGAAGCCCTGACAGAGCTTGGCTGGAATGTGGGGAAGGAGAAAAGCAGGAAGTGAAGCTTTCCCAGAGCACAGCCTCAGGTAGAAGGTCAACCAAAGAGGCCCAGTGTGGAAAGAAGAGCCATTCTGACTGTAAGAGTGACCAGGGAGTAGCCATGATGTCATGTTAACAGATCTGGAACTTTCTATTAGCATGCTTTTGAGTAGCCCTTTCAGAGCCTCTTATATGAGACTTGGGAATAATCAGGCAAGGTTTAGTAACTTTATCTTATAGGCACAGAGATGGAGGCTCAAAGAAGATAAGTAACTTCTCCAAGCTCATACTACTTGTTTGAGGGCAGAGGCTGTACTTCATTACCTTGGTTTCCCTTAGTCCCAGTGGCAGATGCTTCTATAAGCATGTGTTGAGGAATCTGTGGATGCTGTTACTACTCTGCTTGTATTTGAATAAGCCAGTGTTGCCAATCACCTTATCTCATACAGCATGGCCTCAGAAAACCACAAACTGAGCTGAGGGTAAGTCAGAGACACAAATATTTATATATCCATCCTAAAGGCAGTCTCACGTAACTATAACTCATCAATCACTTAAGATCAATTGTTTGCCCAATTTTAAACATGATCAAGAGGTCTTCCTGAGTTATAATTCTTTTGGGAAAACTGAAGTCGCCCTATCCAGTGGCCCTTCTGATTTATTGAGATAAATTGTATGCAATTAGGAAGGAACAAAATGAACAGTTGGATCAACTGTAGCTGTCAAAGGAATTAAAGATGCTGATTTTGTGATTCTGTGAAGAGCCCCAGGTCCATACTTTTACAGCTCTTTGAGCTGCTGTAACTGGGACAAAGGTGATACTTTGTGGGGAGCACAGTGCTTCGTACCCATGTGAAGATGTCTATATGTTCTGCTCTGAAGGCTTGGTCCCTAGTCTCCAACCTTCATTAATTTTTATCTGCACTGGTCTCTTCTCCGTACTCCATTCGTTCATTCACTCTTTGTACAGACAAACATCAAGGGGGGGGGGGGGGAAATGCCTGAAGAGATGGCCGTGAGGTGGGTGGGCCATTTTACACTATGAAATTGGACTGAGTAGCCCTGGAACCCAGAACCTTTCATACAAACCAACCATGCATGTTGGCAAATAAGCAATCTCACTCCCAGACTCCATACTACTCTATGAAGACTTATAAAAGTCCCTGATTTTCATTCTTGTACATGATTCATCTGCCATGAGGTCCTCACCAGAGGCAAACAATAGGGATCTTGATTCTCTAACATGCTGAGCTATATAAACTACCCCTCTTTATAATGTCAGCCTGCCTGGGAATTCGTAATTATAACAATAAAAAACAAATCCATGCAGAACACATCTCTCAATGCTGGTTAAATAATTTATTTGTAAAAATAATCATGGGTGAGGAAGGAAACATGTGAAAATACTCAACAATCTTCAAAAGGGAACTCGATCTATTAGTGGGAAGGAATGGCCCATTATTTCAATAGCAGTTATTGGAACAACTGTAGGCAACACGATCTCTCTGAAACATACTCAAGACAATTAAGGAAGAGTCCACATTTATAAAATATGTCCCATAAAGGCGGGAATGGCTTCAGAAAATGTTTACTAGCAATTTTAAAATGGCAGATACCTTTTAAAATGAAATGAATGTTGTACAGAGCAAATGGATTTCAAATAAAATGGAATAATTTAATTATGGTACAAGATGTCTTCCCATAACTGGGAGTATAAGGGACAAACATGATAAAGGATTAAGATGAGAAATAAAGAGGGGTGACCCAGATGTCAGTGTTATATGTAACAAGAATTCCTGAGAGGTCAGAGTATCCGAAAAACAATGGCCAAAAAAAAAAAAAAAAAAAAAAAATGAACATTATCCTTAACTGGCAAAAAAGATGGCAGTCTTTAGCTTGAAAGCATTTGCCAAGACATACTAATATATCTTACGTATGTTATACACACACATATATACATGTACATACACACACACACACACACACACACACACACACACACACACACACACACACACACATTTTTAAGATGAATGTCCAAACTTTAGGGGAAAATTTCTAACCACAAAAGGAATATAATCTAAATCTGTCTAAATCACTGCCCTATTGCTGTGAAGAGACATCACAGCCAGGCTAACTCTTAGAAAAAGAAGCATTTAATTGTGAACTTGCTTATAGTTTCAGAGAGTTCATTCATCATCAAGGTTGGTGGGGGTGCAGGACAGCACTCAGGCAAGCTCATCACTGATGCAGTGGTTGAGTGCTTTACAATCTGATCCACACGCAGCAGTCAGAGAGAGTGATACTGGGTCTGGCATAGGCTTTTCAATGCTCATTCCCAGTGACACACTAAGCATGCCAATATATGAACCTACGGGGGAGGGGGGGCGGTATTCTCATGCAACATTTAACTTCTCTGCAAAACTTAAAATCCCAGAATTAAATCTATAGATTTTGGCCAAAAATAATACAACGATAGAGGACAACTTAGCGGACTCAAGAAGATTAAGTTAGAAAACACTCACAACCCTAGATGGGTAAATCTAAAGAGAGAATGTACAGAGTGAAGAAAACCACATGCTAATCTACAATGATGAGAAATAAGAGCAATATTCAGGTAGTTATATTTTATATTTAAAAAAAATTAATTTAAGGAATGGATAGATGGCTCAGTAGGTAAGAAATTGTTTTTCTGAAAATAATATTCTTGATCCTTTGGACAAAAGCTTAAGAGGTCTAGAGAGACAGACGGCTCAACAGTTAGGTACAGGCACCACTCTTGTAGAAGGCCACAGTCCAGTTCCCAGCATCCATGTTGGATAGCCCACAGTTATCTGTAACTCCAGCTCCTGTGAACCTAATGCCTCTGGCTTCAGGGGGCATATGACCACACATACATACACATACATACATGTAGTTGTAACTTTTAAATACATAAGTAAATTTAAAAGATTTCATCAGCCAATGCCTTCAAAACCCTCTACTCTCCCTCCTACCAATCATGTGCAATGCTTTTCTCTGTTTTTTCTGCATGATGAAGAAATCCTCCAACTTTATGTCCTGCCTTCAGTCACATATGTCAAACTTCCCAAGCACAGATTAATTTTCTTTAAAATGCTATTTTTAGTTCACCATTTTTAGTTTGCTCAAGATGTGTATATAGGATGGAATCCATGTGCCAGCTTGCTATCAAATACTTCTAAAATCTGAATGACTCCACCTTTATTACAGGCATGCCCCATGCTGCTTCATACAGCCACACAACAGATTCTCCATTCCAATAAAATTTACATTGTCTGTATTTCTGAAACATGTGTCATTTTTACAACTGTGCCTTTCTTAGCTAACATTTGAAAACTTCTGCCATCTATTTCTACCTGACTCTCTCTCCTAAAGCCCCCAAGTTCCAGGAATCCATACCTTTCTCATTAACATTATCTAGCCTAGTCTATAAGAAACTTCTTTTATAAAAAGATTTTTTATTCATTTCTTTATTTTTAATTATGTGTATATTTGTACATCTCTTTGCAGTTATGTGTGAGTACAGGCGTCCATAGGGGTCAGATAAAAAGGAGTGTCAGAACTCCTGGAGATGGAGTAACAGGTGTGTATGCTATCCAGTGTGGATGCTGGGAACCAAACTCAGGTCCTCTGCAAGAGCAGTACGTGCACTTAACCATGGAGGCATCCCTCTAGTCCCAGAAGTTTCCTCTACATGTCCAGATAAGCTGTGCTGTGAACTGTTATTTGATAAACAAATCTTACCTCCAGTGATTTACCATGTACCTCTGTTGATTGTAGTATTAGCCATCATTTTACATTCTACTGTGAAAAAAAAAAAAAAGACCTCTGCCAATTCCAGGGTGATATCCCACCAGTATTGAAAGATGTTACTCTTTTGGTAATAGTTTTAAAAATGGAAAGTTTTATAAAATATGGTAAGTAGCTCACCCATTTATATTAATATGTATGAATACATCTTCCGATGATAGTATTTTCATATTGCCTTCACCTACTCAGCACTGTGTGGACTGTACCTACCAACAAGGCTTACAATCTCTCCATACTCAGTGGTGGCAGGTCAGTTTGTTAGGCTGTGCCTTTTGTAGCAAGTTTCATTTCTCATTTTGCATGGACTAGTCATTCTGAATGTTTAGTGCATGAGGCAATGAACAGAAATGTGCATGTGACAGAGCCTACTCAGTTCTAAAATCAGGTGCAGGAGACTATACAGAATAGTAAAATTAATTAGGTTAGAGGCTTCTGAGTACCATGAATACTTTTATACTGATTCATGAAACAGGAGGAAAGGAAGGATTTGCAGAGGGAACTAAGCAAGATTACTCTGAGGCTATGACTACGTGTGGATGGCAGCCATCTCCGGGAGACACAAACAAATGGCAGAATAATTCGTGCACCATTCACACCAGACAGATTTTCCAAATTACTTTCTTAGTTAATTAACTCAGTGGGTCCTTATCAGAAATTCATTTAAATTTCTTTTACCTTACTGTTTCTGATTCTGGAGTACATAATAACTACATTGTGCCTTTCTTCAGGGGAATTATATCACCAGAGATGAGCTGCCAAGGCAGGAGGGGCACAGGCTTCTACCCAATGACATTTCAATAACCTCCTTTCAACAGGATTCAGGAATTTGGGGAGTCTCAAAGAAAAAAAGCACTAGGAGTTTTAATTCCCAGCACACAGCCTCTACATAATAAATGAAAATAAAAGCAATAAAGAAACCCCCCAAAAATTATGAACAAATCAGGTCCAGCTCTTCACTCTGGAAGTTCATCCCCTCTGAGTGAACACTTGGCTTAAGGGTACCAATGATGAAGAACCTTAGAGGCTGCCAACCTAACAGAATCTGGAATCACCGTGAGACTCCTCGCTAGGCATGCTTAGTCAGGGGTTGTGTTGATAGTGTTAATTGAGGTGCAAAATTTGTTTATTGTTGCTGGTGAATTTCATGGCTGGGATTTTGGATGTGAGAGCTGGGTACCAGCCTGTCTTCATTCACTGTTTACTTCTTGTGAACACAAATGTGATGTGACAGCAGCTTCCCGCTCTGGTTACCTTTACTTCCTTTCCATGATACAGGACGCTTGACCTTGTGAGCTGAAATAAGCCCTTTATCTTTAAGTCCCGTTGGCCCGAGAATTTAATCGCAGCTCCACAAACAGAAACTAAGGCTATAGAGTTCAGATGGACGATATAGAAACATTGCGCTTCTCTTGGCTCTTCTCATTACTTCAGAGGAGCAGACCGTGAGACTGTCGGCTGGTGGTTTCTTCCTCTCGCCTTGCTGAAGCCGATACTTCTGATAGTGTAATCAGGACTCATACAAGGCACAGGAGAACCTTGAGCCGTGTAGACGAGGTCTGAAAACCACCCAACCTTTTTCAGAGACCCTGCAGATAGGCTCACCAGTTTCTGAGTAAGTGCACCCTGTCCAGTCAACATAGTACTCAGTGTTTCCATCCTCTGCCCCTGCAGGATTCGAACTGGAGGCCATAAGGCCAGTAGCAAAATAGCAGTGGATTTGATGTCTGCTGAGGGCTGGGGTCCTTGTAGACTGTGCCCGTGACTCGCCCTCACACAGAAGAAGGATGAGGCACGTGTTATGTTGTGTTTTTCCCTTTGGATACAAAAACCAAGACTGAGAGATTAGGTAAGGGATGTGAGTGGGGAACTGAGTTTGAGTCCCCAGCCCCAAGTCAGAAGTCTGCATGTGAGATACTTCTGTAGCTCCAACGCCAGAAGGCAGAGACATATGATTCCCAGAATCAGCCTAGCCAGAATGGCAGACTCCAGGTTCAGTAAGGGACATTGTCAAAAAGAAAAGTGGAGAAGTGACTGAGGAACACATCTTATCATCAATCTTTGGCCTCCAAACCTTAAAACGTGCGTGCGCAAGCACACACACACACACACACACACACACACACACACACACACACACAAGCAGAAATGTAAAGGGCCTCCTGGATTCTCCCTTGACTGTAATGTGAACCCTAATCACAAGATTCAGTATGTAGAGAGACAGGAAGACAATGTGTTGGATGAAATTTCAGAGTGAATCCAAGTACATCTCCATGGTGGTCCAGAAACACCATCTAGTTCCCCATCCTAAACACAAAAGTCGATGAGCCACGTCAAAGGGTACCAGCCAAACTGAGCATCTCAAAGTTCAATGGTAGTTGATAGCACAGAAAGTTGGTTGGGCATTCCTTTCAACCTAGCACTCAGAAGGTGGAGGCAAGAGAATGGTGAGTCTGAGACTTTATCTCAAAAAGTCAAGGGCTGGGGGTATAGTTCAGAGGTAGAAAGTTTGCCTAGCATGGAAGGCTCTAGGTAGGAAACAGAGAAAACTTGATCCAAAATCAAATAAGGGAAAATTGTGTGTCTAAAAGGGTCCTATTGACCCCCTGCTTTTGTCTATGGTTTTGTCAAAGGGCTCCAGATGGGTCAGATAGAGCCTCTGGGGTCAGCCATGGGGTGTACTGTGATGGGAATTTAGCCTCCTGCCAGGCTGCCCTTCTTTCTGTCCTTCTGAGTGGCCAGAGCTGGATGACTTATTTAAATGTTGTATATTACTAGTTAATAGACACAACATATTGAAAGTTTTGCAATCAAATATTTATGCTGCTAGAAAACACTGTACATTATCTTTAAACAGCCATGTCATCTATTTATTTTTATTCTCTGATCTTTCTGTTTTGTATCAGAATTGGAGAATTTAGCCTATTTACCCAGAAGTAAATATTATGATGAGAACACTGGGCAGCTCAAAAGTAGGACCTAGGAAAATGCAGAAGTAGTTTTGTTATTATCAATTGCACAACAGCCTCTGCACACTAATAAATTAAGAAATTTCTTTGGAACATTTACAGGATGGAGATTAAGTACTTTATAGATAATCCCAGCTACTCACCTTCCTGGTCCATGATTGAAGAGCCCAGCCCAGTCTAATAATTTTCTGAAATCGAGAGAAATTCTTCTGGATAAAAAAGATGTGCAACTGACACCAATCAAAAGAACACACTGGTACTAAATCTTGGTCTGCAAGTAACTATCAATGGCCTGAATACTTTGATTGACAGCCAATGGTCACCAAGGCCTTGACTTGGATCTCTCTTTCTGTACCAGACACTACTGACTTCCACAGACTTCTCCCCAACTCTGTCCCATGTTACTCCTTATTGGATCTCCAGATCGCCACTGTGCTTTAGGATAACTTCAAGAAAACCACGTCAGTATTTTATCCTTCCACTGAGCTAAAGGAGAAGGCTCTGCTTACCTATTGAGTATTCTTGTCAAAACTGTTCCCAAAGATCTTTGAAAAAGGGAGAAGGGGGTCAGAAAGTTCTGTCTTTACAGTGACCCTGAGTCCCAAATCTCTGACTTAAGGTGCTTGCTATCACTTGGATGTTGTTGGCCCATGTTGTGGGATGTGCTAGAAGCTTGGTCCTCTGGTGTGGGGAAGCAGATTACTTAACATAGGGATGTCAGAGGAGAGCTTTCTGAGATGCTCAGGGAAGTGGAGTGCAGGCAGGCGAAGACATGAGGGTTTGGGAAACTGTGTCCTGCATGGAGCATTACAAATGCTTTTAGGGGTTACGTGAAAGGAAAGCAGGCAATGTGACTGGAAGACAGCAGGCAAGCTTAGAGCAAGGATGGCAGTTCAGACAAGTGCCCAAAGTGGGCCAGGAAGGAGTAGCAGTCATGTTGAAAATTAGAGGCGATTTGGCTAAAGGAAATCATTCCAAATATGTCGGTGGGATGAGCCATGTGGAATATCCCCAGGGCCTGGATCAGCAGGACATCCTGACCATGCTGAGGAGAGGAGGGAATGGCTATCAGGAAGGCTGTGGCTAGACGGGGAACCTCACTCTATGCTTCCTTCCAGTTCCTGCCAGAGCCTCACATTAATTGGGCACATCCAGAAAGCAAAGGGCAAATGAGCCTGCTAATGAGGTCATTGTATTTGGCCACCCTTTCTCAGTAGCTGCTGAAGAGAAGAGATGAATGGAAGAAGCGACCGGAAGAATCATAAGCAACAAAATGAGCTGGCCAATGATGGTCCTATGGGCAATGAGAAGGGCTAGGTTTGAGCCTAAAGGCATTGTGGGAGAGTTCTAGCAAGCTCTGAGCAGCACCAGCTAGTTTCCGCTTAGTAGGTAACTAGCGACTGTATGGAGAATGGACATTAGAGGGATAAGGTGAGATGCCAGCAGATTATTTAGACATGGATTATAGCATCTACATGAGAAGAGCATGCTGAGGTCCACAGTCTAATATGGTGGTCAAAGAGAAAGGAATGGATTTAGCATATGCATCCTAAATTTCTTTTCTACCATTGATATAAACTAAAAGAACATGTAATGGAAAAAATAAGAGCATATGCATGCCATCCTCACTCAGACCAAAAGCATCTATGCCAAGGCCAACTCATGTTGACTTTACAGTACAGAACACATTAAGGTAAATTTATCAGCTCTATGCTGTTTTTATTTATAAGAAGGAGACAGAAAATAAAAGAATTTTCCAAGCCTGGCATGTAGAAAAATGATTTGTCCGGTTGAACCAATAAATAATGAAGAGTAAAGTCTTCTCGTTTTATGGCCGCATTATCATAAAGAACACTCTGTGCTTACTATCTGCAAAAAGGGGGTTAGCTCTGTGTGATGTTGGAATGAGTTATCATCTTAATAAACAAATAGCATCGTTCATTTCTTAATTCCTAGTCAGGAATGCCTCTTTCGCTCTCTCTCCTCCTCATCCGCAGTGCCCCAGCAATTTCTCTGCTTTGTCGGACATCAGAATGTCCCCAGATGTGGTGTCATTTCCAACTTGAGAGCTGTGGAGCTATTTTTGAATGCCATTAGTGCCAACCTTAGTGACTGGCGTCCTCGTATCAACCCAAGTCTTCTGAGAAGTCCCAGTGACCCAGGAGTAAACCTGCGCAAGCTATTACATTCATATTCTTACATAAGGTGAGTCAGAAGTAGACTATAGTCAAAAAGTAAAGAAAGTTCTAGAAAGCTTGTTTGATCCCCTACACATAAAAGACTTGAAAAACTGAGGCATTCCCTCAGGCAGTGAAGCAATCGGGCCACCTTGTGTTCCTCTGGGTCCCTTTGAATGTGGAAGCTTGAGAGGAAAATTGGTTTGGATATTAACTGCCACTCTATTCAGTTCCTGATAAGGGTATAAAAGTTCTGATTGCTTACAATAAACTTGTCTCCGTCTCAGTTTTGGTGACCCTTTCATCACGGACTGGTGTTTCATTTCTCACCAACATTAATCAGATAACCCTGGTGTGTAAGTAAGCGCAGGTGCTTACAGTTGGGTACCATTATGTGAGTCCACCAAATAGATAACATCCAGACAGGGAAGTGTATCAACACCAGGAAGCACCCTATAATGATGCAGGTCAGAGAGCCAATAAAGACTCTAGTCTTGACATATCTAAGTATCTGGTAGAACCACTTCAAGGACAGTTCATGGATATCAGGCCACACAGAGAAATGCAGCAAAGAGCAGGGCCTATACACCTACCCTCACATACCACCTCTGGTCTCTACATGGAAAACGTCAAGAGAGGTAGGCCTTCCGAGCTCCAGGGATGACCCTTAGATGTAGTGTTAGTATAGATACCCTGGTGGTCTTAGATTAAGGTCAATTCTTTCCCTGAACCTCAGCTTTCAATTTTTTTCAACTGTAGGAGAAAAGAATTGCACCCACTTCCCACATATTAAATATTAAATGAGATGCTACAGACATTCAGATATCTAGCACAGAGGGCTACTCAGCGTTGGAATGGTTAGACATGTATGGATGCATAAGTACATGCTCACAGTAAATGTGCTATAAGTCAAATGGAAGAAATTGGTTTGGGGCAGTGCTGGGGATGAAACCTAGGGCCCAACATGGTAGGAAATCATCATACCATTGAGCTACACTCTCAGCCACGGAAAACTCTGATGGCACATGTCTATTAGCTTTTAACACCTGTCTCTGTCCCTTGGAAGGTGACATGGCCATGCCTGTCTTCAAACCTACTCATCAACAAGACCAAACTATAGAGAGAAGGGAGAGAACCTCAGAGTTTTAATTCCAGATTTCTAGACTTCTACCCAAGCAACTATTTCAGTGGGATTTTTCTTTCCAAATAGAACAAAACTCAAACCTTTATGAATATCATTGCTCTAGATATTACAATTAGCATAAGGGCATTTCGTTACGTTATATTCCCTGGGGTTTCTTCAGTAAAACGGGGGGGGGGGAGAACAAAAATACAAAACAAAAAAACTCATCTGGGCTGTGTAGGGCTTCCCTGTCCACATCCCTTTTCACACCCCTGCAAGAAGACCACAGCAGCCATAGGCAGAGTTCCTGGCAAGGACATGCAACTGTGTTGGTAGAATACTCTAAAACGCACCAGATGCTTCTGTGCCCCATGGATGAGCTCATGGGCTCTGGCAATGGGACTCACTGTCTCCGACCATCTTCATTCTTATTGGCACTCTGCCTCCAATTTGCCCTGCGCCAGCTTCTGAGGGCACATTTCGCAAATGTATTTGTGTGTATTCATTGAATCCTCTCCGTCCAGATGAGGGAACCGAGATACAAACAACAGAGAAGTTAGTAGCTTCCCCACAGTCACACAGGCAGTGGAAGAAGCAAAGGAACTTTGCTTGAGCCTTTAGTTCCAAAACCCACAACATTTGCTATAAGCAGCCTCCATGACACTAGAGCTACTCTGCAAGATGTAACACCACCAGAGTGGTTGGATGTCTCAATCCTCCTAAACTCTGCCCAACTTCACTCATGTAAATTTTACTGTGTTTCCTCTGACTATTTTAAACAATGTTCCTGTCAAACACATCAGGATTTCCTAGACTCCTGTCTTGAAAGTCTCATATATACACTTACCGTTCTTTCGTTTTACATGATAATGTAACAAAATCCCCGGGTTTTCTTTTTTCCATTGAATGGGTTAGTACCAAGGTCAGTTCATAATAAAGAACTTTCCAGAAGCCCCACCGCCACCACCAAAGCCAACAAGAATTGGCAATGAACTCTTAAGAAAAGTCTACATGAGCCAGGAAACAACTCAGAGATGTTTAATTTTCCTGACATGAACGCTGGCCACCCAGGGGGATAAAGGAAACACCTGTCCCCGGTGGGCAGCCTTTCTGTGATTCTGTGGGGCATGCGGATAGCCAGAGAGCTGCTGATATGTCTCTATTGCTTGTCAAGTTAGAGACACATGAATCTATGGAGTGCTTTCACAGAAAGACCATGGACCCCAGCCTGGGTCTTAGCTTTGCCTCTGACTAGAAAGGGGCCACTCAAACCAACAGCCCTGCCTCCCATTCTCCCATGTCATCCTCTTCCATGTTAAAAAAAGAAAAAGAAAAAATTACAAGAAAAGGCATCTTAAATCTCTCGAAGGTTTTTAGCAATGCCTGTGAGGGTTTGAAAGTGAAAAGAAAAAAATAAGCAGGAATGACTTTGGAGAAAAGTATGAAAACAGAGCAATTACAGGACAGGAGAATCCTCGAGAAAAGAAGCATAGCGGAAGGGCCCGGGCGCCTAGGTTCAGGGAAGAGTGCCTGGTGAATTCCCGTAATGCAGGACACGTCCAAGCCAGGTTCATAAAAAGTGACTCTGCTGCACAGGGGTAGGATCAATGTGAACATCTCTTGGCTGTTTGCTGAATTCAGTCACTTTTAAAGTTTCCTTTGACTAAACATTGGATTCCAGAGACCAGCTTCCTGAGGGTATCTTGGTAAACAAGCCTCCCACCACGAATTTCCTCACTGTTACTGTAGCCGGTTTTAATTGCACTTGGGGTTTTTCCTTTTCAGACAATTGCACTTAAAATGTTCTAATTTTTTAATGGTCAGATGTAGGTTTGAGAGAATGTGTTTGAACTCCCTCAGTGGACCATGCTGTTCCTGAGGCAGACCTCCTTCCCAGGCAGTGTCCCCTTGAAGGGGAAGCCCTCCTCTTTGACTCACACACATCCTGGGGGACATGGGATGTTATGAGGAAGGGGTTTGGCAAGCCTTGACTGACTGCCTCATCTGTAGCTTGATCTGCCAGCAACCCACCCCTCCCAGTTCTGTAGGCATTGTGGGAGTGCTCAGCCATGCCTTAGTCATACTAAGCATCCTGGACTGGTGAGATGTTATTTACGTGATTTTTAAGGTTACCTGATGCAAGGCAGAGATTCTTGAACCTCTGTTCTGTTATCTGGGCATCAGAGGAGATAGCAGGGTAGTGAAACCCAGAGAGGAGCCAGGAGACAATGTGACCAGTTACACACACACACACACACACACACACACACACACACACACACGCACGCACGCACGCACGCACGCACATATACACTCACAATGTTTAAGGAAATAGCAGACTCCTAGGTCACACTTTATGAACCAGAAGTGGTTTCATTGTCTCTTGGAAGTACATACTGCTATAACAGACCTCAGATCTCAGCTGATTCAGACCAACAAAACTTCTGTTGCATCCACCAACCAACCCAAGCTGAGCAATGCTTTGTGAAAGCAAACCACTGGCTGAGATTTCTCTGTAGACTCAATGGAAGTCACACCTTTATCAGCCTCAAGTTGATAAACTAATTGTAAGGGGGGAGGGGACACAAGAAACACTGCTCAATATATAATAATGAAAATACAAATACATCAAAGGATAGTTTGTTATAAGAAAAGAGAGGGAGATTAAAAGGGAAAAGTAGATCATGAGTTACAGATGAAAGTGGCAACATCATCCTGTCCTTCAGTCTCCCACAGACGACTGAGAAATCTTTGTGCTGAAAATAATTGATGCTCTGTCATGGTCATACAAGCTACCATCCCAGACACTTGCTTTCCATCCATCTATCCAGCCACCTACCTACCTTCTTCAAGTAAAGGAGGTTGAACCAAGGGCCACACACAGGATAAGCAAGAGCTCAACCACTGAGCTACAGTCCTAATATTCTTTTTTAAGCCACTTGGGTGATCGAGGCAGGAAGATTGGAAATTCGAGTCCAGCCTGAGTGCCATAGCAAGATCTTGTCTCAAAACAACACACTGGTTGACTGTTGCAATAACACAAATATATATGAGATGAGCCAGTAGCAAAACACGGAGAGCATAATTAACTCAGCCTGAGGCTGTCCAAGAAGAAAATATAAACAAGATAAAGCCTGGGATGATTCTTAGAGAATGGATATTCCTCTGGGTAGAGAAGGGGAAGAGAGACATTTTAGACCAAAGACACACCACAGGGAAAGAGGAAAGGCAGGGAACACAGAAAAGCCCACATCATGCTCAAAGCTGTTTGCTACTGATAATACACAAAGAATGAAGAGGAGACAGAAAATAAAGCAGTAAAGACGGTGGCAGGGCTGGGCCCATAGAGCCTTCTGTGCCACACTCAGAACCCTGGGGGTGGGGGACTACCTATACGCATTGAAGAGGTACACAGGAAACAGTGGGATCTGACTTAGAAGTGTGACCTAGATGACCACACGGAAGATGAACTGGAGCAAGGGACTGTCAAGAGATACTTGTATCAAGCCAAGAAAAAGCCAAGGTCTTAAGTATAGAAGTACCAAGGCTAAACAATAGGAGGAATAGGAAGGAACCTTTAAGAATGGGTAGAGATGGGACTCTGAGATGGGAGAGAAGCAGGTGTCAGCAGTGGACTCTTTTCTCCAAGCCAGAACTGGGCAAATGGTTTCCCAAACACTTGAAAGGGTAGAAAATTACAAGTAAAAACACATGAGAGGAGGGGGAGGCTCATGGGGAATGTGGGACAGAGGAAGGTAAGTTTGGCTTTGTACCTGAGTTTTCAATTTTTTTTTTTTTTGAGGAAATCGAAGAGGATAAACACTTGAGTCCATTGGTTTAGAACAAGACCTTCTGAGTTTTTTATGCTCAGTATCATTTTGCATGAAAAAATCTTTACATGACACTAGTTATCAGTAAATAAAATAGATTATAAGTCAAACACTTATTGAAAATAAGTTTTATAGAGATATTTCTAAAAATCTTTTGTTATACATATAATTTTAGCATTTGATAAAGATGAAAACAATTTTTCATATTTCTAAAATAGATTACTTCCGTTTTTATATATAGAAGTTTCACTAAGTGGTTGATACTGCAGGACATGAGAGTCTTCAATGTTTTTCAAACTTGATCAATATTTTGTTTTTATAATTATCAATAATGGAAATTCCATTTTCTATAGATTAATAGTAAAACACTGGTTAAGCATGTTTTTGAGGTAGGACCATCTTAGAAGGCTTTGGAAATTCTATCTTAGTCCAGAGTCAAAGTTCACTGAATGCTTTCTAAGGGCACTCAAGTGAGCAACTCTTAATTTGTAAAGCAAACATTCTAATATAATATAGTCCAAAGATCTGCTAATTTAATACATACATAGGAACAATGGTGGGAAACTATTTTAAGTCTATTTTCTATATCTAAACCATTACATTTCTGTAAGGGCATAAAAAATTACTGCAGTTCATAACATATAAAAATCTTGAATGTGGACTGAGACATTTCAGACAATATTTGATGGAGACCTGTGATGCAAACACATGCACAGTTTAAAGTCCACATATGTGTTCAGAAGCAAGGCTGACACAATGCTGGCAAGTGCTGCCTGAAATACCTCAAGTTGATTGACAGTCTTAGTTGCATGAATTTTCAGTTGTCAAGTGTCCATGACTTAGTTACTGCTCTATTGCTGTGAAGAGGCTCCAGGACCTAAGCAAGTCTTAAAAAAAAAAAAGAAAGGAAGGAAGGAAGGAAGGAAGGAAGGAAGGAAGGAAGGAAGGAAGGAAGGAAGGAAGAAAGAAAGAAAGAAAGAAAGAAAGAAAGAAAGAAAGAAAGAAAGAAAGAAAGAAAGAAAGAAAGAAAGAAAGAAAGAAAGAAAGAAAGAAAGAAAGAAAGAAAGAAAGAAAGAAAAATACTTAATTGGAGACTGGCTTACAGTTTCTGCAAACTGTCAGAGAGTTCATGTCATCAGTCAAAGGCAGAAGGCAGAGAGTAATAGTGGGCCTGTAATGGGCTTTTGAAATCTCAAAGCCCACCCCCAGTGACACACCTCCTCCAACACCCACTCTGACAATACCATACCTCCTAATCCTTCCCAAGCAGTTCCATTCACTGGGGACCAAACATTTAAATATTCAAGCCTACCGTACTGTTCTCATTCAAAACCACCACAGTCTACAAATCTTTTACTGCTGCCAAATGTTTTGGAACCCTACATTCAATTATGCCATCTCATGGGGAGTTATAACACAGTTTAACAAGCTGTAGTACAGCATCCAAGAGAAGAACCAGATGGACACAGAGACAGGAGATGGGTTTTACGAGGAACAGGAAACTCAGCAGTGTTCTACCTTTAAGAAAATCTAGAAAGATAATCCTTCTAGGTGTGCTTGTATAACTAGCAGTCTTCTGTTGTAGTGAGGTTTCTCGGTCCTGGGCAGCTAGAGGTCCAGAGACCCACAGACCTGATGGATACGTCCATACAAACCGTAAGACAAGATAAACTCCTTCTTAAATTATTTTTGTAGGTTACTCTGTAGCACTCAAAAACCAATAAATAAAAGAGCTAATCTTGGTTTTGTAAAAACAAAACAAAAAAATAATAAGCAAAAAAAAGAATATGTTGTAGCATAAAATTCATACTTAGTTGACAGTGGCTTAATTATTGTTCTAGGATTTTCCTCCTTCCATGTGCTCTGGGACAAAGGGAGCTGAGCAATCAGAGTCTTCTTAGACCTACTGTGGGTCAGAAGAACATGCCCATTGTAGAGCTGCACTTCAAAGTGGCTTGAACCAAACCTCCATGCTCTATAACCTAAACACAGAAGGGGCTGGAAAGTGGGATGGAGTTGATCCACAGGCAGCCAGAAGAATCTCTGCTGGTATGTGGTCTCGACTCCTTAAATTGCCAGCATGGTCATAGAAAGACAAAGTGAAGAGGGCCGATGACCTTTCAACCCTGCCACATCATCCTCTCGCCCAATGGCTTCTAGCTGTGGGCCCTTCAAGGAGGGAGCTAGGGTGAGAAATGCTTCTGCCAGGCAGGGAAAGAAAGGTTTGTGACAGATTCTTTCAACTGAACCTACTTTTATTTTCACATTTGTTTAAATGGAAATCTTTGTTTAAATTAGGCAAAAGTCTTTTTATATTCAATTTCACGAAAGAAAGCAGGTTCTATCAGCTGTGTCTGACAAGAATTCTACCTGAGACATGATGACATTAACTAGCATTGTGCAGTAATGACCCCAGCCGCAGGTTCGCTGGAAGCCTGTGGGAGACCCATCACTGTAGCCTTAGCTCAAGACCCCAGCCCCTATCTGCTCCATCTTTATATTTCCTTCACTGCTAGAGCACAATTGATGCTGAATATTTCTCAACTTGAAATAAACTAGTGATTGAGGCTGCATTCCTTCCGTAAGTGACTCTGCCTATTCCCTCTGCCCAACTGAGTGGTTCATCAGAAGTGAGAAATTAAATTGCATTCCTAAGGCAGCTAATAGTGACATGAAATTGCCACTCAGCCTGAAGTCACAATGAGTGTGTCTTCCTGTTCTTTCTACGAGAGGTTAATGCAGCAGAGATAGTACCCACCTTGCCCTGCATGGGCCCCAGGGGTGCTGAGAGAAGCTGGCAGCTGAGAGGGTCCTCCACTGAGAAGACAAGTTAGCAAGCATTTGTACCTGGCCACTTCTTCTTCACCGACAGGAAACCTCAATGAAGGGATTGTGTCTTCCATTCTGCTGTCAGCAGTGAGCATAGTAGTGGTATCATTCAGTAGAGGTGCTTGCTCTTACACTAAACATCTTATATACAATTTATACTCATGTTTTGAACAACACGCGATACCCCCACAGCCTTCCCAGTCATGTATTAGGGCATAATTTGTTGCTGTTTGTATTTTCAAAACCCAGTGTTCTTTACAACCTGAATTTCTAATTTTCTGAGAAGCTGTAGAACATGGCACTGTGGATCTGTCTTTCCTCCCAAGTGGCCTTAGGCACCTGGGGCTGGGCCAGCTATCTGCTGTCCCATCTGTTGTATGCTGCCTTGTACCCCTACATTTTTTGTGTACCTTCTTCCCACTCAACTCATTTGTGTCTGCAAATCTGCCTGACAGGTTACTTGCCAGGGTAACTCAGGCAGATGCTGGGATGCGTTTTCAAAGTGTGTGAATGGTCTTCAGATTGCTTGTTATCAGATCTGTGAAAGGAAGATGAAAGATCTGAATCAAGGACTCTTTAAGATCACCATGATGATGCCAGCTAGAGGCCCAAAGACCATACTAAGAGGGACCTTCCTGCAGAAAGGAATTGCAGGTCCTGAGCCTACAGAGGTGAGCAGATTCTGATCACCACATTGCACCTGCTTGTGACCCAACATTTGACCTCATGCTATACTCAAGGAAGGTCTCTAAGGGATCAAAGTTCAAGCTGACTTCCCTGAGCCATGTTTTGGGCTCAAACTCATGAACACAGTCATTCCCATATTACCTTCAGGCTGAGGACCACAGCTCTGAATGACAGAATTCCAGAGTGAGCCTGAAATGCCTTCCATATTCCTTTGTATAATAATAGGCCCCTTCACCATGTGCTGGACTTGTGAAAATGATAAGTGGCACTATATTGAATAGAGTAAAGATAAGTGTGTGGGGGGTAAAAATGGATGGATCTGTACCTGTATCATCACAGACCTATAAGCAGTGCATTGCCTGGAAGCCTTTGTGGCAAAGCATCAACAAAGGACAGAGAGAAATGATGTTTGTTGCTGTTAGGGCTTTTTCTTTGTTTGTGTGGTTTTTTTTTAATTTTTAGACAGGCTTTCCTATAGCCTTGGTCTGAAACTCCCTCTCTAGCTGAGGATGACAGTGAATTCCTGACCTCCCTGACTCTCTACCTTCCTTGTGCTGGGGTTCCAGACAAACACCATCATTCTCAATTTAGCACTAAAGATAGTTGACTCTATTCTTAGCTAGAATGTATTTTTTTCATCTCTACATAAGAACTTACAGTCTTAAGGGAGCATCCTTGTATGTGGGCTCCCAGAGTCCATGATAGATTTGAGCCATCCTTATGTGCATATGGCTTGGTGGGGGGGGGGGGGGGGAGACTAACAGCAAAGTAAAATAAATCAAAACAAAACGTCACTCAAAAGGGGGAGGATCCTGAGGAATTACCAAGGAGGAGTCAGACTGCAGTGGTAACCATCGCCGCACTGCTACAGTCCGCTCTGACAGCAGCTGTCTGAGATTCCATTCTCCTGGGGAACAGCCTGTCCAAATTCCACCCAAAAAGTCATAAAAATATTTGACCACAGAGGGCAAAGGATGAGCTCCTATAATGTACATATTTATATCCATAGATATCCCAAGCCATACGAGCTAGGATTCCCAAGGGGCAAAAATCAGTGGCTCCATACTCTGATGGGAAAAACTGAGGAGGGCTGTGGTTATCAGAATTTCCCAACTCACACTGGGGTTGGTGGGGGTGGGGATGAGGCCAAGAGACTGGGAGACAGGAGAAAGAGGAAGAAGGAGGAGGGAGAGGAAGAAAAAGAGGTGACCACAAGGACAACTCAAAGGTGGACGGACAGGGAGGGTGGAGAGAATTGATTTAGATTGGCTTTGGGGAGGGTGCACAAATATGATCAAGTTTCATTAGATGAAATTCTTGAAGAATTAATAAAAGTATTATTTTAAAGGTTAATTAGTAAACTCCTTTTGAGATGAAAACAAAAATTTTTCCAGGGTAGCCTACACTAATTCGAGAGACCTCATCTCATTAAATAATAATAATAATAATAATAATAATAATAATAATAATAATAATAATAATATTAAAAGCACTCTCTCCCTCTGGGTCAGGAAGATCCATAGGTTATATCCTTCCTTTGATTTCAATACAACACCCACTAAACAAGAATGCCCCCATTAAGCTGCTGAGTGCCCTCTCAGCACCTGCCCTCCGTGGAGAGGGTGGAGAGATCTGCTTGGTTCTTTTTCTTTCTTTTTAAATGTTGCACCGAATTGTCTTCTCCACAGGCTTGTATACTATTCCCCATCCTGCCCCTCCTTTTCTCTGGAGGAGCCCCTGCCTCGTGCATCTCTAATCTGCTTTTATTTCTTTTCATTGAAGAAGACCTGGATAGTAGGGGTTTCACTACAACGGAGAGAAGATGGGAAGGAAGACAGTCCCAATATCACACAGTCTTCTTCACATTCTAATTTCAGGCATGGGCGATTCTGACATTGCAAGTGGGAATTCAGGTTCATAATCAGCCTGACAAGAGCTTTTCCTTAAAGTCAGGTTAGCTCAAAGAGAGACACAAAAGGTAGGGAAGGAAGTGATAGACTGATAAGATGTAATAAGAGCTTGACCCACGAATTTCTGTTTTGGAAGATGGAAGAACGGGCCAGGAGCCAAGGAACATGGGTGGCCTCTAGTAGCTGGAGAGGAAAAGGAAATGGATTCTCTTCATGAGCTTCCAGAAGGGAACGCAGCTCTGCCAACACCTTGCTTTTAACCCAGTGAGGTCCATTTCTGACTCCTAGCCTTCAAACCTGCACGGTAAAGAATCTTGGTTGATGTTCGCCATTATTAATATGGTAGTGGTTTGTTCCCAGAGGAGTGGCCCAGTTCAGCAGTCCTTGTGGAATGCTACACAAGCGCTGCAGGGCTTCTGCAGGAGGCAGCCAGTCACAGGCCTGGGCTGCCCAACCCTATTTGCAAGAGGAAGCTGGGTAGGGTGGCTCCACCTCCTCTCTAATTAAGTAGGGAAGAAAGTTGCCTATCCCGGAAAACTTAATTTATACCAACATTAGTGCAGTCCAGAGAGTGAAGAAAATTAGGTCTGGTCAGCTTAGGGTGTCTTCAGCAGAAGCAAGGGATCAGGACAGAGATTAGCCTCAGAAGTTATTGTCACTTTAGGCTTCCACCTGTGGCTGTGATCTTTCAAGAATTTCAGAATTTTGAGACAAAAACGGAGATGTAAGAAATGGTACCTGGGAGCTCACGTGCACAGATGGCTGTAAATAATGGCCAATTGTGTATTGTATGTATGTAGTTTTTATTATTATCATTATTATTATTATTATTATTATTATTATTATTATTAATGAGCTTTCATCTTAGACGGAGTATTTGTTGTACTTAATGGCAAACGTGGAACTTCTGTTACCCCAGGGTTCCCTAGAAACGTGGATCAGCGCTGCTTTGGGTGCCCAGTGAATTTCCCTTCCATTAGGGAAAGGACGGGAAAGCCCCTGCACCTTTCCAATCTGGCATGCCCAAGTCCCCAAGTTTCACCCTGTTGAGAACCCAGTAGGGCACTCGATTCTTGCACCTTCCCCTCCAGGTCAGTTCCCAGACGCAAAGTCTCTTGTGTTCCCAAAGAGAGCATCCAACCACAGTGAAAGGCTTTCTGCCACCTCCTCGAA
Organism: Phyllotis vaccarum; assembly: GCA_033318265.1. Taxonomy (NCBI): domain Eukaryota; kingdom Metazoa; phylum Chordata; class Mammalia; order Rodentia; family Cricetidae; genus Phyllotis; species Phyllotis vaccarum. The sequence continues at coordinate 16,535,062 of JARWLC010000003.1, forward strand.
CGCTCATCTCGGGCGGCTATAGCTGCTGCCAGATGCTGGGTCTTCTTGGTGCACCATCGCTCAGATGCAGAGAAAAAGTGGGCGCTCCCGGACGTTGCAAGCCCGGCTTCTTGGCCAGGGCTCCAGCGGGTTCCGAGGATGGCCCTTCTCCAGCCCTGCAGCAGGCTGGAGAAACCGGGGTAGCGCACGACTAGCGCCTCCCGGGTACGCTCCTAACACCGCCCGAAGCCACCTGCAGCCTCCGAGCAGCCGACTTAGCCTTGTCCTTGCAGACTTCAGCTCGGCCAGCAGCCCAGCCGCCGCTGCCCAATCTTCTGCAAAGAGTTAAGAGCGGGCTGCTGAGGCTCCCGGGGCCTCACCGGGTCCCCCAGGCCCCTTAGCCGCTCCTGATTGGCTGATCTCCTGTCAGTAGTAAAGAGGATCAGATAACAAACTTGGGACCTTCATAAAGGCGTGGTGGTGGCGATACTCCGTGACCGCTGGAGTCTATGACATCAGCCAGGAACGCCTAAGATGCGGTTGCTCCTGGCGACCCTGAGAGGAAGGGTCCTGCCTGCTGGGAGTTAATTAGCTTCGCGCGCGGCGAGGGAGGAGGCGCCAGTTTTCTGGGGACACTGGCAGCCACCGTGTGTCTTCCTGCTCAAGGGAGCTCCCCAGAGTTGGATGAATTCTGGGTTGTTAACTGCTATCCTCTGGGCTCCCGGGAGCCAGTTTCTGGTGGAAAGCAGGGGGCGTCTGGCCAGCGACCAGCGGCTTGCTGAGACTCACCATGACACTCCTGGGGTCTGAGCACTCTTTGCTGATTAGAAGGAAGTTCCGATCAGGTAGAGTAAGACGTTCAGAACTCCTTAAACTCGCTTCTTCCACTCTCCACTCAACTGTTTTCCAATGTGTGCCTGGGCCCGCACTGGGGGCCTCCACTCTGTTCCTCCAGCTGCGAACATCTGTGTTTGAATGAGTGTCTTCACCTGTGTTGAGTGTGAGTTTTGTTTATGAATAATCCAATGTCTTTATTTTACTATATTTCTCCTCTTTTGGTGAACAGAAAATTTTGAAGGGACTATCCAAAGGGAACAGTGTCGAAATGGGCAAATACAGGATCTGAAGTTGGAGAGCGGGTGTGTTATCAGCTACAACTGCTGAGAACATGTTGTGTATCAAGTCCAGGGGTCACTTAACATGTAGCTAATCCAAACAAATGTATTTCCCAAAAAAGTTACTTGGAGGAAGTAAAAATAGCGAATTTGGAGCACAGTAAGAATTTAAAATGACATCACCATGGAGGGGGAAAAAAAAAACCCAGTGCCACAAATAATTTTTTCCCAAACCATCTGATATTTATAAATGGACAGTTTTTCCTAAAATTGTTGTTAGTGGCACACAGGGAAACGTCTAAAGGGACACTCAAGAGAGGTGAGTACCAGGAGAGGGTTTGTATGGAGGCCTACGGAAGCAGGAATGGTGGGTTCCCCTGTTAGTATCTCAGCAGGCCACCCAGCTTTGCTTGTTACTGCTTTTACAACAGTGGTAGCAGACCATTCATTGATGGCAGAACATAACTTCTAAAATGGATCCTTTGGATGAAAGCTTGTGTGTGAACCTTCCGTGTAACAGGTGTAGTCTGGATGCTGATGCTGCTGTTTCCACTCACTTTTCTTGGTTCTTCTGAATGGGCTACACCATTGTTTGTCTTGAGATGAGCACTTCAGTTCAAAAATAAGCGTGGTGGGTGATGGGTTACAAGGAGCCTCTGTAACTACCTTAGTTGTTCCTGGTTCTAAGGTGTCTGTGGGAGTCACTATGAAGTGTCTAAGGCTCTGTACAGTGAGGCAAGATGAAAACTCAAAATCTAAGTGGCCACAAGCCAGAGTGCCCCGCAGCTCTGGGGCATATCTCCTAGTCATTAGCCACCAGGGTCAGCTATGGATTTCATCTGTTCCTTTCCTTCTTCCCATGTTAAGGAGAGGTAGTTCTTGTTAATCAGACTTCACATGCTTGGGAACTTGCTCAAACCCGCAAGGCAATACTGCCACCTTTCTGAAGGAGCGAGGATGTTCTTTTGTTTTTTGCTTTAAGCTGAGTTTATTTCAAATGCTCCAGTGTGGTTTAATGGGGATGGAGGGAAGGATTGGAAGAGGCTGGTTATCTCTAAGTGGGTTTGGTGATAGTGGGCATGCAAAACAGATTGATCAAGGAACCCCTGAGCTAATGTACCACAGAAAGAAATGACAGTGTTCCTACTGTTCCAATCCCCTTACCAGCAGATTTGTGGAGGCCTGAGGTCTCCAGCAGGACCCTGCAGATCTTTACCCTGGAACTTCGGAGAAATCCAACCTTCCCTTTTTTTTCAGGCCTTTGTGTCATAAGGAAGATAGTTTGGGGATGCATGATGCAGATGCAAGAAGCTTAATCCTCCGTCTTTGATAAACAGGGGAAACTGGAATCTGAGATTGCCAAAGCAAGTTGGGCATCTGAAACGTCATGGTTGATAATTTCATACAAAACAAAGAAAACGATATAGTGTGTAAAATCATAAATCATGATTGGTGGATAGTGGGTACTCTTTCTAGACAGCATGTCCACAGTGGACATGGCTCTCAAGGCCTGGCTGGCAAGGGGACTTTGCTTCACTTTGTGCCTAACTGTGAATGAGGAGGGTTTCCACTTCACCTCAATTTCTCTCTTCTTTCTCTCAACCACCCTGTCCCAATTTGTGTGCTTCTTCTCGGACTCCAGCCGCAAGCTCAAAACTTCCTGTATTGCAGTACATATTTGCTTCAGTAATAGGTAGACCCTGTTATTATTAATTTTAAAATCAATATTTCAGAACCAGCTGAAACCCAATTGTTTTGTGATGGTAGAAATGGTTTTGCTGTGCCAGGGCAATATTCACAGTCCGCAGACAGTTCCTTTCCTTCTGAAATTGACGTAGGGAGCAACAGTGTCTTTAGCAACTTTCCACTAACTCTGTCCATGTAGCCTCGTGTTTAAGTGACTGACCCACCACGGGAGTTGGGGGCTCTGAGTGCTTACATTTGTGAACATGTTTGGTGATGTCAATTAATCTTACCTAACAGAAGCAGGGAGTCATAGCTGAGTGTAAGGGCCTCAGCCGGAAGAGCTGGGTTTTCAGTCATGACCTCTACCTTTGGGCTATATGACCTTTTACCTAGGCCAGAGTCATAATTCCTCATGTTTTACTCATTTTGCACCTGAATAAGGAAGGCATTTCTAAAGTGCTTACAAGAGCTAAATCTGATAACACAGGCAGATTAGTGAGGGCTCAGACCAACGCTCTCAAGACTAACACTTTTTGGCCGTGGTATATTCAATCTATCATTGCTTCCCTCTAGACCTTGGTTATTTAATTTGTAAGTGTCCAAGTCAAATGAAGTGGTTTCTTAGGCCCCTCGGGCATTATGCATAGCTCTTGGAAGGCATAAGATTGTATAGGAACAAGGGAAATAATTAGACTGCGTGACCATAGGGGTAAGTAAAAGGCAGCTTGCTTGCACATAATATGGTTTTTATTTTTTAAACTGATGACATTTTTATACCACTTACTTTCTTGTCACTTCAATATTTGTAATTGGTGACACTTTCTGCAGTCTTTCTTAATATCAGTCTTTGTGTCCACAAAATACCAGGACACACACAGAAACACGGGGAGAATCAAAAAGGAGGTTCCCTCGTGGGTTTTGTTTTAAAAGAAAACAATGCAAAAGTCCCCCCCCCCCCCCCGTGTCTCTCTCTTCCTCATCTCAAACAGCCCAAACTAAAGCAAGATCCAGTACCTGGTGTTGCCAGCCTCACCTCCTCATAAATGTAGACTTGTCAGAGTTAGCAAACAGAACGCCCTGTTCAGTTTTAGTTTTGAATAAACAGTGATAAGCTTTCAGTATTTATCAATACTCAGGACGAAGTTTTCTCTCAAATGCATATTTCACCAGGCCTGTAGTATTTTCCTTGGCAATCACCTAGAGTCCCAGGACTGTGTCTCCAGTGCTCTGCTGTCCTGTCCAATATCCCATGAGCCTCTTGAGATTTTGGGTCCCCCAAACTGCAGAATTTGTATCTTAGCTAAGACTCAGCCTGAGATGGCGGCAGCATGAGAGGGAACCCAGAAGTCCAAGGGTAGACCCAAGATTCAGAGGGAAGGAAGCTAGCAGATTTACTTCTGCCTTTCTGGCAAGGAGGAGACAGTGATACCACACAGTTGCAGCTAAAAGAAAGTAAAGGTTATCAAAGCAGGCAGTTAAGACTCAGTGCTCAGGATTCAGCCTCCTGTGTGTAATTTCTTGTCCTCAAAGAGAAAGTTCAGAACCCTTCTTATCCCTCTGTTCTCCATCCTGCTCACAACATAGAGGTTTATCAAGTCCCACATTAATCTAGACCCTTAACCGGAACGGAATTGCCTCTCTTCTGAGCTGACGCCATTAGATGGAGAGGTTGGTCCCTGATTTACCATCTTAGACATGACTGAAGGAAAGTCCACTTGCTGCTTTAGCCATTAACTAGTCTGATAGCCCTAGATAACAAATTTAACCTAAATGAAGACCTTTTCCATTACGTATCACCTAGATGGACATGGATTTAATTTGGCTGCTTCAGATCTCATTTGTGTCAAGTGCAAAACAGAAGATTTTTATTGATTCAGCCTGGAGACTTTACTCACCCCCCCTCCCAACTGAATGGCCTTAACTGTTTTTATAAAATTTTAAACACTACAGGCATTAAAATTTAGATACTAACGCATTATCATAAGAGACTATAATTAATTGGACTTTAATAAATTTTATTTCACTTTTTAAATGGCAATCTAACTCATTTTTTTAATTGTTTGTTAACTTTATTTTTAGACCAGGCTAGCCTATAACTCACTACTTAGCTCAGGCTGGCTTAGGACTGTGGTGATCCTCCTGCCTCAGCCTCCTGGTACTGGGATTATAGATACGAGCTTCCATGCTCAGTGATACTTTAAATATTTTGTAAAGGGCAAAGAAGCGCTCAGTGTCTGGCTAGGGTAACCTTCTTGAGACCATTGCATTTCCCTGAGTCTGGCAGCAGTGGATTTGTCCACAGAGCTAGGGCTCTTCTATCCCTGTCTGAGTTAGAGGCAAGAGCCCCGCCCTCTGCCTTTCCTATTTTTATCCCTCATCCACTCAAAACCTTTGCACAGACTAAACATTTTACTTATTTATTGGTGTATTATTTTTCCATGTGTACAGAAAAAAATTTCTCATCTGCTTTTGGGCCACTGATTTTACTCTCTACCACTTAGGCCAGAGATTGGCATGGAAAGCGCACCCCCACAAAATGTGCTAGGAGCTGGGGTGTCATTCAGCCATATAGTATGTATTCAACAGACTCAGGGTTTAATCCTTGGAACTTCAGGAAAAAAATATGTTAAATACTTGTCATATTTCCCATCAAGACTATTCAAAAACAACTCAAGATTATCTGCTTTTTAGTTATCTGAGTTTTTTGGTAACTTACAAAGAGGTGCAGAGATAGGCGAGTACAACACTGAGGATTGTAGCTAACTCTTGTCTTCATCCACAAGCGGTAATAATGCCTGGAAAAAAGAGGATGAAGGAATCTAGAACCAGAGTAGGATCACCGTGGGGGAGACAGGGAGCGATATGTAGAACCCAATGTAAGGAAGTAGGATCTTCTGTAGAATTGGAATTAGTTAGATGCATAATTACTATAGGCAGATTATAAGTGAAATCCCTTCTGGGCAGGTGCTGGATATGTGGCTGTACACCACACACCAGGGATTGTGATCATTGAAGTGTAACCTCTGTATTCCTTTAAATAGAGCCTGGCAATGGTGTCAGTGTGAGGGTGCTTGCCCAGCATGTGGATGGCTCCATGTTCACTCACCAGGGCTGTGAGGGTCATGTGATGGGGTAGGAAGTAAGTACGCTTTGAAGGCCAGAGCAAATGGCATTAATTTTATTTGCCATTTGGATATTACAGGGATAGTCAAAAAATTCTTTAGATCAAACTGTATTGAACTCGTTTCTGTGGTCTCTAACTTAACATAGATTAAATGGAAGGAAAATAGATATGGAGAAAAAGCCAAGTCCTCAGTCCCAGGGTTAAAATTTGACATGTTTAAGAAGAACCTAGCCTGAGTGAGAACGGCTGTGATTTCCCCACAACAGGCTGCCTAACAGATGGTGAGCAGGAACCTAACATCTCTGTCCAGGTGGGGATGGAGACCCAGCAGGTGCATTCCTCAGGCATCTGCTTCCCGGTACTACTCCCTGGATCCATGTGGATGATAGTATATCTTCCCTGACAGCGTGATCTTGGGAAGGTCAGCTCTGCTCTCCGGGCAGCCATTTGCATGCTGGCAAAATGATTCATGGTTTTTGCAGCTGCAGGACTAAAGAGACATGTCCGTTAGTTCCTAAGAACTTATTTTACAGGGGGAAATCTTACTCTCCCCAAGGGAATGGCTTGCCTGATGCGCTGGCGTGTGAGTTCCACAAGAGAAAAATATGAAGTAGTTAAAAAGGTCTTGATGGACATAAATAAGATTAACAATAACAACAGCCATTAGCCAAATGGCTTTGCAACTTTATCCTTTAAATCCTTAGATTTCTCCACTTTATTAAGCAGGTAGTGGGTTTTTTTTTTCCTCCCAAAATTGTTAATAAATCAAGATTTATTCAACCAGATGTGGATCACTATTCTTAGACAAAACAGAGAGTTAGCCAATTTTTGTTCAAACAAGATGTATCATTTATCCCCAGAAATCTACAATAAAGAAGGCTCATTGCTGTCTTGATTTTTCCAGAATGCCCCCAAATTCCCTCTGGAATATTTGAACAGAGAATAATATCTTTCTCTTCTCCTGTAGATGAGGGAAAATAAAATCTTTCACTCTTTTCCAGGAAGACTCCAGTGCAATGTTTTCCCTCTGGTTGACATTTGATAACATTCAGCCATGTTAACTCCCTACAACCAGCTATAGGTTCAAAGCAAATGAAGACCCTGTAATATTGTCAAATTTTATTTACTGGCTGATCTTTCACATAGGGACTTGGTGATATCTGGAATGTAGCAATGAAAATGGATCCACACAGCTCCCAAATACTTAGTACAGTCTTAATTAGCACCTCTTGTCTGCTACCCTTTGGAATGAACACACAGGTAAGGTTTCCTCAGCCTCAGTCTACAGTAGTCCTTCCTAGGGACTTTATTTAGTGGCATAAAAGCATCCACTACCTCTGAGAGAGTGTAGGTGACCTTGTGGGCATCTCCATTGCACAGATGATGTGTCATGCTAAAAGTATCCGGTAATCTGTTCCACCTCCGTTTGCTTCTAGAAACACACTTCTTTTAGGAAGCCAGTGAGCCTTGATGTTTGCATGGATGTAGATGTCTCAGTGAATCTCAAAAGTCAAAACAAAATGGTTACACACAGAAAGTGTTGTTCAACATGAACCAGAAAGCAATCGCCTTGAAACGTGAAAGGCCTTTCAGACATTTGTAATAAGAGTGTTAATATAATCGTTTCTGTTTTCATTATGATGTTGTAGATATTTCTTTCTGGCTACTCAACAGAAGCGTAATTCTGTTTTAAGTCTTTCGAGTTCCAAAAAACATGTGTGTGGTTCTTTTCTAAACACTTGTGTTGGAAAACTAGTTAGTTTTGATTTTGTATATGCATAATACTACTCCAAAAAATTATTGTCCACAACTCTATAAAAACCCTTTGCAGCCTGTGAGTCATGACCTTTTTGGAGTTAAATGACTCAGGGTTGCCTGAGATCATCAGAAAACACTTCTGTTTACATTACAATTCATAACAGTAGCAAAATTATAGTTATGAAGTAGAAAGAAAAATAATTTTATGACTGGAGTCATCACAGCATGAGAAACCATATTAAAGGGTAGCAGCATTAGGAACCATTGAAAACCACTGCCTTAAGAATAAAAAGGGGGTCTTGTCTTTACTTGGAGTGTTCTGATAAGTTCTCATCAGGTAAGTACCTGAGTGTGGAAATGATAGACGTTTTCTGTTGTCCACAATGATGGCTGGAATTTTCAGACTAGATCAACCCTGACCTATTTCCCCAGGTGACAAAGCTTTGTCTGTAGTAGAACTGACTCATCTTGTCTTATTTATCGATGACAGGTGGTATCAATGAGACCTTTGTGTCTTTCTAGTGTCTGTTTAGAAAGCTCCCCATTGTCTACTATTTAGGAAGCAGCGCCTATCAAATATAAATAAAAACTTATCAAAGAAGAGGGCTAAAAGTTTCTATATCTACTATCCATGAGCTTGTGTATGGTCTTATCTGAGCCTTAGAAAAGACTCGTGGATGGGAACGATTCTCCCCAGTTACAGATGAAGAGAGAAAGAGAGAGAGAGAGGCTTGAGGCTTGAGATGCCAAATGATGTGGAGACCGGATATGATTCTATGTGTCCCACTGCACTGAGGTGATGTCACCTTCCCCTACAGCCTCTCACTTGTATACACACACACACACACACACACACACACACACACACACACACACACACACAGACACACACACCCCTAAGCCAATGTGTTTAACAGACCTCCTAGCTACAACCCAAATACAGCCCAATTTTTATCATCACCAAATATTTACTAGTGAAGCTACTTGTTTTAGTACTAATTATTTGTCCTTATCACAGGATTTTTACATAACTTGGCTAGTAAATATTGTTTTGTTTTGTAAGAAAAACACTTCAAGATTATTTTGAAAGCTAATAAAATGAGACGAGATCTAAGGCATTGTATATAGATATGTAAGAACTACTTAGTAATTCAGAGTAAAAGAGAAAAATGTTATCAGTGGGTCAGGATCACATATGGGAGATTCTGCAAACACATGTGCACACACATATGCACTATCTAAAAATATATTTCTATATAGAAAAAAGTATAGACTTACTCTTAGATGATATTGGCTGTTCCGAATCACAGAAAAAAATATGTCATGAAAAGTCTCATGGGTGGGAATGATTCATTGGGTAAACTGATATCCATAAACTTTAAATAAATTCCATATAGGTGAAAGATTATGTGGAGTCTGTAAGATGTCATAGAGGAGATAGTAGAGAACATTTTTATAATCTTAGCATGGGACAGCTCTTCTGTGTTTTCATCCATAGACAGAGTAAAAATAAAAATGGATGCACTAGTCACTTAACATTACAAACTTTACACACACACACACACAAATCACCCAAATAAACTTACGTAGGTTGAAAAATTTAGTATGTTGAGAATCTGGAAAGTGTATTCAAGACAAAATTACTACAAAGAGTTCTGTTAAAAATAAGATTACAAGCAAACAACAGGAGAAAGAATTCAGAGAGGACATAGTCAACAAACACATGAACACACCAACCAAGTACTCAACTTATGGCCCAGGGACATGTAGCCCTACACAGTTAAGGACATTGTCCAATACAAACCCATTAACTGATTTTAAACAGTATGAGATTTTTTGAGTTTTTTTTTCCTAGTTGCCATTCAGTTGTACAATCTTAAAATTAACTTTGTAGATGGCAGTATTGAAGCCAAAAGTCTGGGTCTCCCTATCGATGCACATGGAAAAGTCAGGATGCTGGATGTTTTGCAGGACAAATGAGTTAAGTTCAAAATCTTGGTAAGATTAAGTGCTATGTGACTGTGAAGACATGGGTACATGTATACTATTGGTGAGATATCCATAGCTATAAAAATAATTGACATAATTTTTACGATTCTCAAAAGACAGATTTTTGTATGACTTTCATAATTAGCCATGAAACCTTAGGGTATCTAATATAAATCAGATTCCTAGGTACAGATGCTTGGATTTTGTTCTTATTGTTTTTGAAACAGAGATTGTTGTATAACCCAGACTGACCTATGTCTTGAAGTCTTCCTGCTTCAGTACCCTAAGTATTGGCACACCTGTTGCGTCATAGTTTATAAGCCAGTGCATACCTATAATGTCACCACTCAGGAGGAGCAATAGGAAAACCCTATGTCAAAGAACAACATGGTTTCTATTGTTTAGCCTAAAAAAGACAGAAGCCGTATAAGTATTCACCTACAGAGACACGTTTAATTAAATTCATGCTATGGAATAGAATAGAATAGAAAACAGAAACTAATTTTTTTAAACAAATATCATGTGGACTGATGCAGATAGAGTTCCATGATTCTCTGTTTAAAAAACATTTCTTTTAGATTTAATTATTTTATTTTATATGCATTAGTGTTTTTTCTGCTCCTATGTATATGCACTGTGTGTCTGCCTGGTGCCCATGGAGGCCAGAGTATGACCTCAGACCCCCTGCAACTGGAGTTACAGATGTTTGTGAGGCCTCATGTGGGTTCTAGCAATCAAAACCAGGTCCTTTGAAAGAGCAAAAAGTCTCTTAAATACTGGTTCATCTCTACTACAGCCCAAGATTCAGAATTTTTAAAAACAGATTATAAAATTATTGGGCAACATACTTTCATTTACATTTTTAATCATGCATTAAAAACATATCAAAAGAAAAATTATGTATGTCACCTTATTTAGAAAGACACCTGGACTCATGTAGAAGGTTTTTCCCATTTGAATCTTTTTAAGATATGAATGGTTTTGTGCTTATATAATTTTCAAATTTACCAAAACACAACAAAAAAATGTATATCTTAGTGGAGGCTAGAAACATCTTATTTCTACACATCTTTAATAATGTAGATGAAACTTCAAGTATGAATTTATAATATATAAATAATATAATTAATTTGGACATATATTTTAAGTCCCTGGCCTGACAGAGAATTAGGTAACATAGACAAAGAATATACATTTAATACACACATACAAATGTCACTACATTCTATGCACTAGACTCATCTTTTCATCATAAGGCATCAAAAGGAAAAAATTAAAAAATTCTTTTAAAAGCTGAAAAACTCTTAACTTGCAAGTCAGTAATCAGAACATACGTGAAATATGACAACGTGACTTGTCCTTTCTGACTCAGCTTATTTGGGCAATTGCTTGAGTGTCTCCTTTCTGTAACACACATGAGTAACTTGGTCCTGGGGTCTGTCTATTGATTTATTTTTAGACGTTGAAGTGATGCCTGGGGGAAGGCAGCCATAGGCTAGCTTTCAGGAGCAGTGGGATGAGGGATTGGCTGGGTACCTGGGAAATTTATCTGTCCTTGAGTTTCTATTCACAGGGCAACCGAGAGAGCATTCTCCTCAGTCGAGAGGCTGAAAACACACAGATCCTAATATTAGCTTACTGTCTCCCTTTCTCAGACATTATCCAGAACCTTGTTTTCACAATTGTCAGTTAGACACGATCAACTGTGATCTAAAAATATCAAACAAACCCCAAAAATTAAAAAAAAACTGTTTACTCTCTAAGTAGCTTTTAGTCAGATACATTAGAATTTTTCTATGTTAGTAAGTTATTGTTAATATCTTACTTGCCTAACGTGTAACTAAACTTTATCACAGATACATTTGCATAAGGAAAAGACGATAAGTAGAGGGTCCTATATTATCAGAGCACTCAAGTCTCGAGAAAGCATAGCTGCTATGCAGAAAGTGATCCTGCTCAATGCTGAAAATTTTGAATTTAACACATAAATTTAGGACATCACTACAGAGTGTGGGGTTTAAATTAAGCCTCTAGTGCCACTCTGCCTAATCCAGGCTCTGTGCCTTCAGCTCCCTAGTCCTCCATTTCCATTTGTAAATGTGGGAACCAAAATGCCCCCTCCTTGGAGATTTCAGGAGGCTTTCGTGAGAGAGCGAGGTTGCATTTCTGTACTCAATGTGTCACAGCAATGTCACAAGCGAGCGTGGCATGTGACATTATATCACTATCCCAAGGGGTCATTCTAAGATAATGTTATACTGTGTTAATTTACAACACCTTAAAATCACTAGATGTCATTATGGAAATATTATTATATTGAGTCTTAAGAACAACAGGTCTGTCACAGTCCTCTCTTATTAAGTCCTAACTGGCCCTTCATGATCATGTGTGAGAGCAATTAAGATACTTAGTGTCATCACGGAATTTATACTATTCTATCAGGTGTTTTTGATCCCTTGTTCTTTCTCTTTCAAACAAGTATTTGAAGGAGTTATGTCCTTCTCCATCTCCATAAGGCAGTGGGGGTCTCTATCCTAGATCTGCTTTGTGCAGTTGTAGAGAGGTCCAGGCCTGGTCTGGGTTCTAACAAGGTCACCGCCGGTTATCAGCATTGGAAAGGCTCTTTCTCAGGAAGCCCCAAGAGTGGGGCCCAGTCTACTAAAATTGAAAATACTATCCTGTCTAAAAATAGAGCCAGAGAGAAGAACTCTCTCGGGAAAGAATCAAGTTTTAGGCATGGCCACCTAATACCTTCTATTTCTGTGATGCATTTTAACCCACCCTTCCTTTACTAAAATTAAGTTATGTTTATAATTCCTACCAACTCTGTGAGCACAAGGCTGGCCATGTAGCTGGGAGGGTAGTGTTCATAGATATGGAGACTAGTCCAAGACTGTGTCAGAGAAAGGAGAACCACAGCTGTCTTCCAGCTTCCCACTAGGCACGAGGCAGAGGCCAGAGGATCTGATATCTAGACCAGAGTCTCTCTCAGCTTAAAGTCTTCACCACGTAGCAGCAGTCTGCACTGGGTTCAAGGCCAAGGAGAGGCATTAGAAGATGAGTGGAGATCCAAAGTATGCAATTTAACAAGAATTATGAAAAATGAGGATGAAGGTGTCATAGTAGCAGAGGGACGCTTGGCTGATAGAAGAGCCAGCCTTTGCCAATGGCCCCGTTGTTACACATGGATTAGAAGCTGACACCACAGGAAGATACTAGCTAGAAAATGTTCTGAAGTTTTCTGTGTGCTTCAAAGCCTGGTGTTTAAAGAGGAGAGCTACCATTATCTTCTTCTCTTAAAATATGATCATTAAATACATAATATCTATTAAGCATGTTATGATTTTCCATGTTAAAGTAGTCCTATATATTGTGCACATGCACATATATGTATAGAACATGCTCTGTGCATAACATATGACCCACTTATCTATAACATGAGAGGATTAAAGCTTATAGTTTTATATCCTGCAGAAAAAAACATTGTGGGAAAAATTTGAACTGTCCAACAAAAGAGGAATATCCAAAGATACTGAAAACAACATATAATGGCTTGTAACTTGTACAATAAATGCATGCTTTCAAAGAAAAATGAGCTATAAAAATGGTTATAGTACAGATAGAAGATTCAAAATTGCACACATAATACAACTCCAATTCTGGTCGGGTACCTACCTCAATCACTCTCCTCCTTATTTTTGAGAAGGGTTCTCTCCTGGAACCTAGCCTTGCCTGGTCTTTTACATAGGTGCTAAGGATCAGAACTCAGGTCCTCGCGTGTACACTTTATAGGCCAAGTCATCTATCTCTTTGTTATGAAGGATTTAGGAAAAGTAAAACCTGTATTCAATGATCACAATCACAGGGAAAGAGGGATTTTCTCTTTATCTAAGAAGAGTGTCTTTGTCCTTACAAACCAAACCCTTGTTCCAAATTCTAATTCCCTCTTATTCCCAATTTTCTCTTAACTATTAACTAGGTTAGTCATATTCGTTTAATTATCTTTCATTATTAAAGAAATCTAACCATCCTTGTTACCCTATACTATGGTGTGAAGATTTTGTCTCCTGGGAGATGGGAAACGGAGATCATAAAGGGGTCTGTAATGTGCCCAAATTCACACAAGCACAAGATAGTGGAGCTGGACTTGAACACTTATCTTCTGGCCGCAAGATCATGTGACCTCTCCGTGAACAAAAAAAAAAAGAGAGAGAGACATAAATCAGAGTCCATTTGCTAAAGGACCTCCCTCGGCAATAGCTTTCAAGGAAAGCAAGTCAAATGGGAGGTCCCCTTCTGTCCCCAGCCTTCCTGCTCTGCTCTCTGGGGTGTGTGCATGCTGTCTGCTTAATTCACTCATGGCTCAGCGCCACAGCACACATAAACAAGTGGGGAAAGCCGCTGTGAGCAATCTTGGTGCCCAAATGGAGCAATTTGTCTTCTGAAATTATTGTTTGAAATTGTTTATGTCAGTTGCTGAGTTTCTGTTCTGTACTTTGGGACCTTTTGGCAATGAAAGATAAAGTGCCCCACAGCTGAGCTCTTCTCCTGGGAGGAGAGAGACCAGGTGATGGTGGGACCTGTAGCCTGCATGTCCCCCATGAGGTTCGCCACAACCCAACAGAGCACCCCATAGATTATGGGGTCCTCGGTGTTTGGGGATCCTGCTGCAAATGTTTAACCTAATTAATCCTCGTACTGTCCCGAGTGAGAGACTGACAGTGTGCTTGCCAGTTCTCAGGTGAAACTGAAGCAATGCCATAAGACTCCGTGGCTTGTCAACAGAAAAGCTGTTGAAACTGTGTGTCCTTGGCTTCAGAACCTATGCTTTCCTCATCCTTGTGATGTTTCCCGTAGGCAACTAAACCAACGGGGCAGTGTGTGTGTGTGTGTGTGTGTGTGTGTGTGTGTGTGTGTGTGTGTGTGTGTGTGTGTGGTGGGGGGGGAATCCTAAACCACTGGACTTCCCTTCTGTACTGAGGGCACACATTACATATCCTATAACCTCCATCCACCTCCATGACATGAAAACCTCTGAGTCTCTACCAAGGCTCTCCTTTCTCCTCCCTCTAATGCCTTGACGTATTTTAGCATGAAGGCCATAAGCCCACAGACCTGGCAGCTTTGTGAGTGAGAGAAAATTCCTTTTGAGGCATGAATTAGTCTTCTTCAAATGTTTTGACAAACCCAGAGTGTGGTGCTTAGGGAAAAGAACAGCTTCACAGTGTTTGTGTGAACAGACATCTCTCTGAAACAACTTGAGTCTTTGCGTGAGGCTAGGTCATTGAAGTAACTGCTTGGAGATTGAAGGCCACACTCTGTTGATATTCGGCTTGTGTTGACCCTCCAGATGCCTGAACTAGAATGGGGCCTAAATTAATGTCTCCTAATCTCCTGAAAGGAAGCAGAGAGTCAGGGCACCCCTGAAAGCTGAAGAAAGGACAGAGCTTACCTGGCCTCATATTTTGTGTGGGCATGCCTGTGCCGGCCACTAACCCCAACCCCATACCCTCATTCTCCCACACCCTTTCCTTCTGAGGGCTATGTGAGTAACTTGGTAATCATGTTCCTCTCACTATGTACCCCTAGCAAAAGATGGTGGATGTTGGGCCTGTGTTCTTCCTAGTCAGTGAGACAACGCAGAAGTCCATGTGTGCATCAAGCAGGCAATCCAAAGGCTTACAGGGAACAATTACTGGTGTCTGGTGCCAGGAAGTGACAAGCCTGGGCTCAGCCATTAGCACTAAACACAAAGATAAATCCCTGACTCTGAGACTTGTTAGTAACCATGTCCTTGAAACAGGCAATCTAACCTGTTCATTCTAGTCCAGCTTTGTATCAGCCACCCCACTTTCTCTTTCTGAACAATTCGATGATATCTTTAGGCCTCAAGCAGGAACATGGAAGACCCTCAAGTACCATGGTAGCTTTTTCCCAGAGTTAGATAATGCCAGAGAGAGAGAGTGTGTGTGTCGTTTAATAGGGGAATCAACCAATAGGATGTGCAATGGAGAATATTATGGGTAAAGTGTGTCTGTGTCATCATTGGAACCACCAACAATTGCTCTTGTTTGGTATGCCCAGAGAATCACCCATTCACCCTTCCATAAGTCTATCCACTGAGCCCTAGTAAGTAGCAGTAGTGTCAAGGGCAGAAGAAAAACATAAAGGTCAACATTAGCACAGAGAGAATGGCCAAGGCCTCAGACAGACACAGTCACAACTGTCCTTCGCTGGGGGAGACTAGAGAGATCTTCACAGGCTGTCTCTCCACTGTCATGTCCACAGCTTGTGATTTCTCATGTGCCGTCTAGAGTGGAGGCATGGTCAGCAGTCACTGAGCAGTTTTCTGTTCTTCCTTCATCTAGATTCCTAAGCATGCCGATGCCCTTAGACGCATGTCAGTTATGTACTCTTTGGTCACCTTTAAACACACTGGGGATACACCCTGAAGAATCTTTCTAAAGTAGAACGAAATTTAGAAGTTGATGAGAGCCTGGCATGATCATACATCTGATATTCAGGATAGTCTGAGGCAGAGGATCACAAGGTTGAGCTCAGCTTGATTCACACAATAGGACACCATCTCAAAAAAGACAGAAATTCGATCAAATCAAAGGAGATCTGAAAGTAGCCCTTGGTGGTACAGATGGTTTCTGCCATGACTGTGTCTCTTTATTACTAACATTGAGAATCTTAAGAAAATCAAATCAGGAATTTTGAAAAGCTGCCGAACAACAGAATAATATCTCGGCTGTGCCGATGTGTCCTGGGAAACTCAAGGAAAGTGGCAGGACCTAGGTGAAGAGGAGTAGCCAGAAGTTGGATACTTCCACAGCTCTTGGAAGCACTTGTCCACCCTGAGACCCCCATGCACACCCCAGTACTTAGTGGTTCTACCAATGCTTAGTTCATGAGCTGGAAGCCACCATCACCTTCCCACGCCCAGAACCAGTCGACTTCTCCTAGTTACATTTCCAGACTTCCCAGGGAAATCTAGTCTGTCTGGGTGGCTGGCCAGCCTCAAAACACAAACTATGACCAGGAAGAAAGGCCACCGAGGGAGCCATCAGAACTACACAGGAACTGTGTGGACAGCAGGAGAGGTCGCTTTTGTAACAAACCTATAAGAAAAACATGCCAGAACAGAGGTCAAGGAAGGCCCCACTCCTCCTCATTTGTATTTCTCTTTATGCCTCTAGCATACCCCCCCCCCACCAAATGCACTCAAACACAGGGAAAGAAAGAGAGACTAGAAAGCTCTTCTTATTCCCAACTATTCTCAAATTACAGGCATATGCCCCCAGACATTCATTCCAACAACCATGATTTTTCATGTAACTTTTCTCCTTTCTAGACTATAATAAGCATTACATAGGTGGAGTTTTAATCACAGATGTATCCCTCAGTCTGAAAGTATTTGGACAAGCAGTAGGTGGTCAGTAAACACAGTGGATGGATGGATGGATGGATGGATGGATGGATGGATGGATGGATGGAGGATGGATGGATGGATGGATGGATGGATGAATGGATGGATGGATTGATGGATGGATGGAGGATGGATGGATGGGTGGATGGATGGATAGGTGGAAAGGGACTAGAAAAATGACACAGCAGTTAAAGCATGCACTACAGTTCCTAACACACAGTTGTGCAATTTGCAACCCCCTTCCACTCCAGTTCTTGAGCAACCTACAAACCCTGGTCTTTGAGGGCCCCACACTTAGATACGCATACTCACACACGTAGACATAATTTAAAACATAATAATACATTTTTAGAGTTTGTCAGAGAGGACATCGAGTAAGTTTTGCCTCTGTGTGTTTCTGTCTTTTTGTCTCTGTCTCTTTTTCTGCTTCACATCTGTTCTCTCCATTCACTTTTCTCTAATTTGTCACTGAAACTATATATATATAATCTGCCCCTTTTTTTCATATCTCTTTTTAATTCCCAAGTGGACTTTTAGGTTTGAAGATTTATTCATGGATAGTGACAGTCTCCAAATTAGCTTCGTCTCATGATTATGTCTACATCATATTAGTCATCCAAAAATATCAATGTTACCATACCATCCTGCAGGAAAACTTGCAAATGCTTGAGAGGAACGACTCAGGTCTTATGTGGTATGATGTGTCACTCTTGCCCGTGGGGACTGTCCCTAAACAATGCCAACTAAGAGATAAGATTCATCTTGTGGGTCTCAGTGGAAATTGATAATACCAGGCCTTTGTTCAAAACAATTAAGAAGTTTTAAATAATGATGGCAAGGCACTTAACTAAGATTGGGGCCTTCTAAAAATGGAATCCCGTGACAACACAGGTCACACACTCGGGAAGCTAGCCCTAGTCAGAATATGTCATGCTTATTCCAGAATTCTGGTTTTATACCTGTTATCCCATTGGTTAAGCATTCTCTATTCAGGGGACTAAAGATTGTTGAGTGCCTAAGAGCACTTGCTGCTATTCCATAAATACAGTTTCTGTACTCATGGATGGCTCACAACCACCTGTAACTCTAGTTCCAGTACATACGGGGCACACACTTAAACATACACATAAGTAAAAACTGAAAATAAATAAGATAATTCCTTGTGTCACATAAGATATTCCTCATGAAAGTTTTTAAGACTCACCATGACCTAAGACTTTCCTCACGTAACTCCAATGTCTGTCTCTTCTTCCTCAAGGAAGATGCAGGTCTTGATTATTTTCCCCATCATTCTCAGCATCTAGAGGGAGAAGCAAAGAGCACAGAAGTTTTAAAGATTCTTTGAGGCTGAGTGAGTATGTGATCCCTAGCATAGCCTTCCCTCTGTAAGGTCCTTGGGACCTGGCTTTTATAATTGGCCCCTTAGAAGCCACAACAGAGCCCCAAAGTTGGGTCTCACAAGGCTTCTCTTGGACTTTGAATTTAATGCTAAGAAAGATTACAAGAAATAAGATAATCTCATGGTAGAGAGTCCTAGAGATCAAGGGAAATCTTGGAGCTCCAGATTTGGAGCTCATAAAGAGAGATGCTTGTCAAAAGCAAAGCCAAGTATCATGAAACACCAACCTTCCAAGGAGTCTTAGAGCTCAGGACAAGCTTATATCTCTCCTTCTATAGGGAAAACCAGAGTTGGTGAGATGAACCATCTTACCCAAGGTGACACATAAGGGCTATGCAGGAAGAGGATTGGGACCTGGCCTCCTGAACGCTCATGTGATTTGCCAAGTGCATCTTGATGATATATTGAAACAGACAGAACTTAGAGGCTTCTATATATTTTGCTTATTTCCACAGAAGAAATTAAGTGTATGGGTAGCTTATTTTTGACAATATTTTCACTGATTCTTTGAGAATTCCATGCAAGGTGTTTGGTCATATTCACCCCCTTAAGCTCCTATAAACACCTTTTCCACTTTCTCATTATTTCCCACTCAATTTTGAGTATTATTATTATTATTATTATTATTATTATTATTATTATTATTAACTTCCGTACCACATTTTGTTTTTGTTTAGCTAGTCTTAGGAGTGGCGCCTGCTCTGGTGTGTCAGTAGTCTTTCAGGGGTCACAGAATTAAAGAAAGTTGGTGGAACTCACTTTAAAATATACAACCTTTCAGATTCTTCCATTTTCATTCATAACATGCTATTTTTCTCTTCCATGTAAGCTTTCAATTAAAGAAATTATTTTTACAAACGTTTGAAGTTAGATAAAGTAGCACACACCTGTATATAGTCCCAGCATGTAGAAGACTGGGATGGGAAGCCTGGACCATATTGCAGGCTCAGGACCAGTTTGGGGTAGAATGTAAGATTATGTCTGAAAAAAAGGGGAAAAAGAAATTGAAAGTCTCGGATATCACAAGCTCATAGGCAGAGAGGCTGAATCCCGGAGTGTTGTATTTTTATTGTTACTATTGTGAAGTCGTTCCGGGATGCCCAGATTTACTTAGTAACATATGAAAAGTTATTTCCCTCTTTCTATATTGACAAGAAAAAGCCATCCCTCAGACTGTGATTTGTGAAGATAATCAAGAAGAGTAAGACATGGCTTTGTGAATGATGGAGTATGGGATTCTTATACTTCCTCTACTGGTCACTCACCCTATGTTCATAATTATTATTTTCCTTTATTCACGACGTGATATATTACATGGGCAAGAACTGTAAATTACGTCACAATCTTGATAAACTTTCAGCTTAAATTAATTTGTAAGTCATAAAACATATCATGTCAGATCAAATATTCAAGTGTTTCCCCAGAGAAGATGAACATTCTCAGAGACCAGGGATGCCTGTCAAGCAAAGACAAGGAGATTCATAACAGATAGATGGAGGGCAATCCTGGGCAGGAGAAGTGGGGGAGAATGAAAACAACATATCCATGGGGACACAGCTGCACAAAGGTAATGTTGGCAGTGATAGCTTATTTGGTGGAAAAATTAGATTTCAGGAATGCTGGTGATTATTTGGATGATGAAACTTTGTAAAAAGAAAATGGACAATAAGTATTAGGAAACACAGAGGTACCTGGTATCACTATGGAAACACACAGAGACCTTATATCCTTACCTGGGGACAAGAATAAGGCTTCAAAACTCAGCCACAATGCATGAATGAAGACAACTGTCTCCATCTTGAATGTCGACAGAGAGGCTTCCTGGCTTCTGTCAAATCTCTCAGCTCTATCGTCACAGCCAGAGTTGAGCCACGGGTTGCTATTAAATCCATGGTTATGTAAGTGATATATAAGTTTGCTGCTTCTGAATTTATCTAAACAGCTGGTCAGATGGCCTGTCATTCTGAAAACCTTATAGAGAATTCTTGCTATGGATGCAGATGTCAGTTTTTCTTTTCTTCCTTTTGTCAAAATCATAGGAATGAATTTCCAATACAGGAACTTTGTGAAATGCATTCTGGACTGTGAGCGTGCAGAACAAAGAGAAAGCTAAGGGTGTATTAGAACAAACATCTGTGTAGTTCATTTTGGATAAAAGCTCATTGGCACTTCGGTTCCTGGGAGATCTGGCAAGCTTCCATTGGCCAGCAAGGTGAAAACTGTTAAGTGGTACTGTAGCCGTTGACAGTCCTCCATCGTAACTAAGCAACGGTCATCTTAGTGGTTTAATCTCAGCCTTTCCTTTTCTTCATTTTATCGTGGCTCAGGTGTATAGTGGTCTGGGGAAGAAATGACCCATTTTGTATAATGAAGTTCACAAGCTCTGCCCCTCTTCTTCTTATTCCGCCCCTACCCTTCTTTTTCTTCCTTCCTTCCTTCCTTTCTTCCTCCCTCCCCCTCTCTCTCCTTCTTTAAAAGCCCAAGTTCTAAGTATGACGGTGTATACCTACAGTCTTAGCTACTCAAGAGCTGAGACAGGAGGACTGACTGAGCCCAATACATTAGGATCCGTTAGGTCATGTAAAACTCCAAACTCCATTTCTCTTTTGACTTGAACAATTGCTATTCACTTCCTGTTGGACGGCTCATGATGGGCGTGAAAATGGGGCCTCACAGTCCAGCCTGCCAGTACACTTGGCCCGTCTCTCAGTTCCTTCCTGGGATGGGCCTTGGTATGCTCCCCCTTTGCTACATCTTGTTTTCTATTAAATACATACAAGCTTTCTCTGTTTCTTTCACGCTCACGTGCACACACCACACACACACACACACACACACACACACACACACACACACACACACACATCTCATTATTATAATTAAACATTGGAACTTTCTTTCCTGTGTCTCCTCCTGCTCCCCTTGTCCACCTTCCCTTTATTGCTTTCCCTTGGCTCCCTCCTCTCTACATCCTTGGAATGTTCATAACTAATTCAGATTCAGATTAAATAACATCAAAGCTCATCTACCTGTGGTTTGTAAATAGTTGAGGCTTGCTTTGTCAATTCATTTGCAGGAATTCTCACTATTGTTTGATCCCCAAGATATTTTACTGCTAGAAAGAGTCCCCAAATGGCTTAGGACATCTATAATATAACTATGTGACTGTAGTAGGGTAAGTGGGATCTGGTTATTCCAAAGGAGACTTCCACACCCTAAGTATCTTGAAAACATTTCTTAGGTGGAGATGTAGTTCAGTGATAGAGTCCTTGCCAAGCATGCTGGAAGCTCGGGGTTCCATCTACAGGACCAACCAAAACTCACAGCTCCGTTTTTATACACAATATTTTTATTTATATATTTATGCTCTATGCATGCATGTACGCATATATGCATTGTGCCAGAAATGGAGGTCAGCCCTGTGCATGTTAGGTAAGTACCTGACTACTGAGCTAAATCCATTACTAGTGTTTCTATTTCTATACCTGCCTGTTCCTCAAAGTTTATTCTCATTTAACCCCAGACCTACTAAACAATATTCTACAGGAAAGGGACCAGGGACACTTGTGGGTTTTGTCAGGATCAAATGTCTGCTGGAGAAATATTGACAGAATCTCCCCTCCCCTTTTCCTTCAGAGTAGTTGTGACTGGGGTCCAATGAGTCAGGGAGATGTCGGAGGCCGTAGTAGGAACAGCTTCCAGAGATGCTCATACTGCGCTCCAAATGAGCCGCCACGCTCAAGAGCATCGTATTTATTGAGACATAGCCTCCTCCTTCTCCTGTAAGCCAGGTAACAGACCCAAGCCCATTGTTAGGCTTTGGTTAACAATCTTTCTTTGTTGACAGCAAGTGGAAAGTTTTCCATTCCTTCCTTGTTCCCTAGCAATGTGACATTTTCAAACAGTAGCCCAAAACTCTTTAAATAGCCAAGACCCATTTCCACTCTACCGTGACTCAGTAACAGCCACAGGATTCTTCTCAAACTTTCCTAAAAATGTCATCTTTGGGCCTGACTCAAGAAGAACATTTCAGCCGTGGAAGCACATTTTCCACTCTGTCAGGAATGAGGGAGAGCATGGGCTTGGAACATAAAGTGTTTTGCAATCCTCAAAAAACCAACACTTCTCACCAAAGCCATAGCAACCGCTCTATGAAGTGCTGTCACAGCCAATCACTCAGGGGCCTTGGATTCTTATCAGAGATTCTTCGGGGACCATCACCTGTGGTCCCCAGAGCAGCTACCTGACTACCCATAGGCTCCACAGAGACCAGCGTCTTCTATGACTGTTGCCATGGGGACCCTGTAGGCAGTGATTCTGAGCCAAGTGTTCTTATGCTGAATTACCAACCAGGCAGGTAGCATGAAACTTGACAAGTGTTCTATCAGCACCTGATTATTTAAAAAGAGTCCTCCAGCCCCCACAAGGGGAAATACAGTAAAACACAAACTATGGAACTGGAGAGATCTCTGCTCCTGCAGAAAACAGGAAGGTGGTGAAGTCCAGCTCCCAACATCTGCATCTTTAATTCCAGGGACTCTCTCGCCCTCTTATGGCCTCTGGGGGTGGGGTGCACATACATAGACGCAGGCATCCAAACACACATGTAAAATAAAATAGGTAAATCTTTAAAAGACACATGTGCAGAAAGTATAGTGTGGTCACAGTTAATGTTTTCACATCAAAATAGTTCTAGTTGAAACTTGTGCCCATGAGGCCAAATTTAAATGTCCCAAAGCTCCATCAGAATTTGTCCTTTCTGAACACAGCTTCAGCTGAGCTGTTGATAACTTCTGGGGCTCAAGAGTGGTATGGGATGACAACGCCCATTCCCACGTGCTGGTCATTGGAGGATTCCAACAAGGTAATTTATATCTAACTTTTTTTCTCCAAAACTGAGGCTTTCCCATTCTTGGTGATGACTAGTCCCTTCAATTTTCTTACCAGAAATGATCAGAATCAGAAAGACAGGGAGAAAAAAAAAAAAAAAAAAAAAAAGGATGACAGCCAGCTTCTTCTCCCCACCCACCTTCTGCCTTCCCAGCTCTTGCTGTGAGCTGGGTTACATGTGTCTTCAGTTCCTGCCTCTTCGAATACTGTGTCCTCATTGGCACACCCTTGGCAAGGTCCCTAAGAGGCATGTTTCTTTTTGAAAACTTGTGTTTGTCTCCCTACTGTGGCCTGAAGTGTCTGATCCAAATATTTCCTAACCAGAAACAATCCAGGAGACTTTCTCCTGTAACCACCTTTTTTTTTGTTTTGCTTTTTGAGACAAGGTCTCACTATATCCACTTGGCTTGCTTTAGACTCTCAATCCTCCTGCCTCAGACTTGTGAGTGCTGGATTACAAAAATATGCTACCATGTCAGTGAAGACATGTCATTACCGTAAGGGTATTTGAAAACCTTGCAGAATTCAGGGGAAGGTTAGCACATTGGCCCATCCCAATCCTGTTTCTAATGTTAATCACAACATCACTATAAAGATAAGAATAAGAATTCTGCCTGAGCTGGAGGAATACAGGCAGAATCTACCTTCCACCCCATTTCCTATGCGCCATCATGCTGCTTTCCTTTGGCAGCAAGAGAAGCCTGTCCAGCCGCATTTGGCACATACAAGAGGGGAATGTTTATGCGACAGGAAAAATGTCACAATGCCCCCATTGCTCCTGATAGCTCTCTCTGACTGACTGAGAGAAATATCTCGAGACAGCACAATGGCACTTGCTCTTTCTCCTCCTCCTCCTCCTCCTCTCCCTCCTCCTCCTCCTCCTCCATCATCTTCTTCTTGTTCCTCGATACAGGCAAGTGTCACCTCTCAGGTCACAACTTCCAACTTAAGCAGATATTTCACTCTTGTTTGATATTTTGATTCCCCAGCCCATCTCCAGATGCATGCAGGCATACAGCCTTACATATCTGATCTATTAGGCCTTCATGTGCATATGCATCACTTAATTGTCATTCAACAGGAAACTGATTCTCTTACTGAATAGGACTTACTTAAGGGGACATGGCATCTCTTTGGGGAGGTAGGTACGTGTGATGCTAGAACCTACCACTCTATCCTGAAGATAATTTGGAAACATTCTTAGAAAGTATTCCTCAAAAATAAAGTCTAAGGAAATTATGAGATTCTCCCTACCAGACAATAATGACCAACAATACGAAAGCGTAAGCCAAAGAATCCCTTTCCTTCCCAGCTTGCTTTCTGGTCATAGAGTTTCGTGATAGCAATAAAAACAGGGCCATTTCATTCAGACCATCACACTGATTTAGTTTCTATTAATATTATCTTGCTTATCATTTGAAACATCCTCTTTTTCTGTCTTCTTTAGGTAAAATCTTGGGTCACTGTCCTTAAGCCTTTCTTCTTTTCCCACGTGACCACAGCGGTTGCTGATTTCTATAATTACTGTCATTCAGGCCAAAAACACTTTTAATTTCTCTTGTGCTTTCTTCTTTGGCCTGTAAATTATTAAAAGCGTGTAGCCAAATATTTCTATTAGTAACATATTGCTCCTGATTGCTAATTAATTCCAGTCTGATCAAAGAACACGCCCTGAGTGAGCCAAACCCTTCTGAAGTTGGTACTTCAGAAGCTGGTTTGTTGCCTACCGTGGCTCAGTGAAGTACCACATGTACTCTCCAAAGAGTGACATTCAGTTGTGGGGGGCAGAGCTCTACAACTAAGTCAAGATACAAGTCAATTAAGATAAGATTGCATATACTGCTCAACTCCTCTGAGTTGCTGGGGATTTTTTTTGTTTTTTAGATTAGTCAAATTTTGAGAGAAGACACATTCATGTTGTCTTTGTACAGCTGCTATATGTCTTACTAATGACTGTCCATTTTTAAATTCTAAAATGGCACATTTTAAAATACGACATTTAAAACATCTTTTATTTATTTTGTTTGTGGGTGTGGGTACATGGAGATCAGAAGACAGTTTTCAGAACTCCTTTCTTGTCTTATACCTCGTGATTCCAAGAGATTGAACTCAGGTGGTCAGGCTCAGTGACAAGGGCCTGAACCACCTCTGCCATCTCACCAGCCTCTAATACCTTTGGCATCCCATTCTGTGTGATATCTTAACCATCACTCAGGCTTTCGACATTTTTTGAGTTTATTTTAATTTTTCAATTTATTTTAATCAGAATCTTTATACATAAAGTAGGAAATAGAGACTTAAATGGCGTTCTTTTACAATCCATTCTGAGAATGTCTTTTATTTTGGATGTTTTACTAACAATCTTTAATCCCATGGCTGACTCAGTGAGGTCTAAAGCTACCATTCACTATATTTCTTGCTTTCTGTTGACCATCTTTTTTTTCTTCCTTTCAGTTATTTTCATAATTTAACATTCCATTTTTGTTTGTATTTTGTCTGGATTTTTTTCTGAAAAAAAAAAAAAAAATGGTTTCCCTGTGTGGCCCTGACTGTCCTAGTACTCACTCTGTAGATCAGGCTGGCCTTGAATTTAAAGATCCACCTTTCTCTGCTTCCCAAGCACTGGGATTAAAGCTGTGTACCACCACTCACCAAAAATGAGTGGCCAGGCTGGTTTCAAATTCAATATTCTCCTGCCTCTGTCCCCTTCAGCAAATTCTACCAGTGTGCATCACCACAACTGGCCAGCAGCAAATTCTACCAGTGTGCATCACCACAACTGGCCAGCATTCATTTTTACTGGCTGTTAAAGGTGTATTTCTGTTTTCGGAGGGAGTGCTCTGGGGTTTATAAAGTGCATTGTTAGCCTTTGTCATTGAAATCTTACCACTGCATGTAAATTATAAAAAGTATATATTCATTAGCTCATTTTAGTGAAAATTATTGTTACCAGAGATAATCAACATATTAACAGGAAAAGTTGTCTTGGCCCCAGGCAAAGATCCGTTGGCCCTGTAGCTCTGGGCCTGTGGAGGCAGTGGAACATGATAAAAAGCATGTGGCAGAGGAGGAAGTTCATCTCAAGCAGCAGAAAGAAATAGAGAGAGAGGGGGGTTGTGCCCAACAATTTATCTAAGGACACATCCCCAGTGACCTAACTTCCTTACTAGGCTCTACGTTCTAAATACTCCACCCCTGCCAGAGCACTCAGGCCACAGACCAAACCTTGGCCATGAGGACCTTTGTGGGAAGCTCAAGACACAAAGGAGAGCAGGGCTGTTAAGCTCCAGCATCCTGTCTGCAGTGCATCCATATGCCTTGGGAATACCACCAGGTGGTGCTCAGCCGTTCTTCCAACAGTCATGTGCTTTTTAAATTAATAGGAAATACATAAATACATAAATCTGAAATGTTTTCTAGATCGTGTTGTGAATATTCTTATTCCTGAATATCCAGGTTTCCTTTCAGCATTAATTTCCATAATCAGTTCTTGAAATGGCATGAGCTGGCAGCTGATATTATTTCCCTTTCTCTGAACATCACTCAAGTCCACCTTCCTTCAAGCAGGGTGCTTCTGTTCAGACTGGGAGCTTTGTGTTTGTGTTGATTATCCATCTTCCTCAGGCTCTGATGAGAAGCCTGTGCTTATTCAAGCTAATATCACCTCCTAGACATACTGTTTGGCCACCGGTTCCATATCCTTTGGCACTCTTAATTCCTTGGAGTCAGAAGTTTGAATATTGTTTTATCCATCCCTGAGAATCTGCTCACTTACTAACATCTGTTTTTCTCCATTAGTATGATGGGCCCCTGAGGTTACAGATCCAGTAAACCCCTTTTCCACAAAACGGTGTTTTTTTCAGATATCCTGTGGTAATATTTTTAGTATTCCCACTTCGTTTCTTTTTGTGTGTTGTAGTTTGTCTTGCATTTTGACTATTGCTTCTGTCTTTGGTGAACGTGATTGAAAATCACCCCTTTAAAAGCCTGCGTGGTGGTCCAACACCACGATCATTCCAAGACTGCACTCAGTCTGTGTTATAATAACTTGCTTCTCTGTGGATAGAGTAATCTTAAATTGTTCCTTGGACATTGGACAAGCCGTATGCTACATAACCGCAAAGTCTGTCACAATTCTCTAGAAATACCAATTTGTATGTGCTTAGCATAGCAGACAATCCACAGAGACACGAGCTGACTGTTGCCCTGGGGTGTCTAGAGTCTGTTCCATGGAGACAATAGGAGCAGAGTGAAACTGGAGGATCTTGGTTGGCTGGGGCACCCACCCTTACTGTTCTCCTGCTCCACTTCCTCACCTCTGGCAATTGGCAGCACTTAGCAGATCACCCTCCCTGACACCTCTCACTAGAATGAGCTGTGGTTTCCTTCTGGCATTCCAGTTTGTCTGTAAATGGCACTTTTCCCCCTGCAGCTGCCTTCAAGCCTAATCTTCCAAAGTTGGAACCTGAAGTCAAGTCATCCCTTCAAGCTTTGGTCCTCTCTGTAATCTGCTTAACTACAGTTTGCCATTGTGTGTGTGGTGTGTTTGTCATTTACTGTTTTTAATTAGCGAGAGGGTTTGTTTAACCTCTGAATGTATAAGACCAAAATGAACCCTTCCAATCTGTAGAGTTGCTTACATCAGGCATTTTGTCACAGTGGCGGAGGCTGATACACATTCTTTTTCCCAACAACTGAAATCAAGAACCACAGTGGAAAACCAGACTCTTCTTCAGAAAATAGGATATTCATGATGGGAACGCTGAGTTTCCAAAGGTAGAATGTGTTTGAGGGAGAGACGATTGTAAATATTCTGCTAATAGTTTAATAATCCTGTACTATTCAATATTAACACTTCACAGGTACATGCTTTATGTATAATCTTGGGGTTGTGAATATCTAATGCATGTACATAATTTAATGTTTGGGTAATTTACAGTGTGTTTTTTTTTTTTTTCCTGAGAGGCACTATTCCAATAAATTTTAAATTCCCATAAGAACCCCAGATTCTTCTAATACTAGCGGTGACATTGCCGACAGGCATTTTGCTAGGCTGTGTGCATACATGTGTTTTAATGTGCTTTACAGCAATGCTGACAAGCAGGTGTGGTTCCTACAACAAATGAGAAGTCTGAGTATCCGGGAGAGGAAGCAGTGTGCCCGGGTGCACATTAAGGGCTACCGTAGGCACAGGATCTGGGTTCAGATGGATCTTTCTAGCTGATATTTTCTTCGCTTTCTCTCCCCTTTGCAGCCACACGCTAACACCCAAATAGAATTAAGTGGCATCCATCCTGAAAACAGTGTAGTAGAGACAAGGAAACACTACGCCGAGGAAATCTCTTCAAAGGAGTCCAACATTCTAGCTTCTATACAAGTGCCCTGTTCCTCTCACACTTCTCCCTCGGCCTCAGAACTAAAAATGGACCTCACAAGAATGCTCAAAGCTGTTCTGGTCATTAAAGCAGAAGGGTTAGGAAGGTGATGAAAACATCTGACTGTAATCCTTCTATCCCAACTCACAAGCTTGCGCTTCCTTTTTCAAGTTTTGCAGTTGCGGCTTCAACAGCGAAGGACCCAGGAGCAGCTGGCAAACCAAGGCCTAATACCACGTGAGTACGCGCAACTGTTCCTCATTGGCTCAGCACTGTGATATCTGGGAGGGTGAAAGACCAGAGATCAGTTAGTCAAAATCGGTGACTCTCTCGGGCAAGGTCCCCTGGAATCTGAATCTTCAGGCATCTAGATTGTGGATGTTTTGTCTCCTACCCTTACCTGCATATAGAGGTTGTTTCTAAGACTTCAATACGATAGATTTACTCTCAGGGTAAACTCAACTGATAGTGGGCATCCCTGGCTCTTCTACTTTTGAAGGTGGCTCTTCTAGCAGTAACATATGTATGCTATTTTTTGCTTTCACATTCTTGGTCTGGGCTCAGCTGTTTGAACTCACAATTACTTTAATACTGTCAAGCGTTTCCTTTCTAGAAGATTCACTTGCAATGGTGTTCCAGCATAAATGTTGTAATATTGGACTACTACCTTAAGAGTGAGTCAAAAAAAGTATTATCTTGGGTTTTTGTAAGATAATTTGGAATTTTCTAACAACTAAAGCTAATTCTTGATTGTCTGGTGAAGTACAGAGAAGAGTGTTCCAGACACGTGAAGTCACAGTTGAAATTCTTCTAGGTCATATGAATTCTCCAAATAGAATTTAAAAATCAGTGTTCAGAATAACACCTAAAGAAATTTGGATTATTGCACGACACTGAAAAACTGGGCTTAGTGTTTATTTTGCAGACTTCTACCCAGACAGACAAGGGTGGTCAGTAGGTACTAAGGCCTGAGAGAGGACTGCCCAGAACTGTCTTTAAGCCATTTCTTTTGAATCCAAAAGTGGCCTTCATAATAGCTAAGCATACAAATAGGGACCAGCAGGAAGCTTTGGAGCAAAACATTTTTAGAGGCTTTCCTAGACACAGAAGGGACAGCCCTGGAATCTCAGCCCTGCTTCAGTAACCTGAAACAAAAAGCGTGTGTCTGGTGTTTTAGTCTGGTCAGGGAGAAAGATGGAAGATGGGGATCTGAAGAATTATGATTTCCCTTAAAGCTCATGTCTGTTTCCTTCTCCTCAATTCTGGAAGGGCAGATGGCTCTCACATGACAAAACCTTTTAGTCCATCCAGGTTCACAAATAATTCAAAACAAAATTCATCCCACATGCCTGAATGCTGAGCGTGGATTTCACAGCCGGCATCTGGACAAGAATATTTTGGGGGTCTATGGAGTTAAACCTGGAAATAACTGAAAAGTAACAGCCGAGACAATGATGACCACTGTGATATAGTAAGTTCCAGCTTTCGTGTTGGGAGTACAAGTGAAGCATCCTCCTGTAGAGGAACAGAGTGGAGAGTTAATATTTTCTTCTCCAGAATTTTCAGGCTCAAGTAGTGTAGACATCAACAAAACACTAACAAAATGTTTACAGATAATTTGTGACTAGTCCACTGCATCATCAAGACAGTTTCAGGGCAGGGAAGTCCTGCAAAGAATGGCGTATTTCACTTGAAACTCAGCCAAGTGATAAAGATTTAGCCACCTCCTCCAAACCTGAGTTTCTAAAGTTTCAGCTCCTGCTGTGGGAAAGTATGTGGGTGTCTGGCAGAGCCTGTGTGCATGGACCAGTTCTGCTCAGCTTTCTTCAGGAAGCAAAAGAACGGACCAGTCCCTTCCCCTGCTGGTGGGCCTGGAATCTTAATAGGAGATGAAGTTGCCACCCAGTACACCAAGGGAATATATCTAAAGAGAAATGATGGCTAGAAGATCCAAGAGGCTCTGGTTCTCCTGTATTTAGTCTTATTTAACACATTTCATTATTAACTGTGTACAGAATCCAGATCCATGAACTGAGAGTCCCATAATAATGATCAAGATGATTCTTAGGAGGAATTCAGAAATGCTAGAAGGTGCTAACAATAAGTCTAAGTCAATGGGATCTCATTGTCACAAGAAGACCTTTTTCTATTATTTTAAGTTTTTTAAGAAAAAGAGACGAGAAACGGGGAGAAGATGTAAGTACAAGAAGATACAAAGATCAGCTAATTGTGTGATTTTGAAGTTTTTCGGTTGTAAGGAAATCATATACATATTTTCTAGCCAACATAGTCTGCACCTCCCCCTGGGCCTCATCTCATCTCTCCTAGCAGCCTTGAAGTCTCCTCACTAGAGTTCTATTTTCCTTCAGCAGAGATTTGGAACACTCAAAATGGTCAAATCCTTATTTCTAGTTACCAACTCATGAAAATGAAGCAGAAAGCCTGAGAGAGTTTTCGGGTGTCCTAAGGAAGATCTAGGGCCTTCTGGGTCCCTCTCATTTTAACTTGAAGAATCTAAGTACGTATAAAATAAGGCTATCGAAATATCTCACTTTGCCTATGGTATGAAATCAATGTAATTCTCTCTAAAAATTTTACAACTTACTGTAAGTTGCCTACACTCGAAACCAATGGCCATGTTAGTGGCTTGTTCTAAATTGTCATATATACTGATTTAATGGGAAACTGCCTCTCTTTGGCAAAATTTTTGTTTTGGGTTTGTTTGTTTGTTTGTTTTTTACATTGAGTTGTCTCCAGAGCTTGGCCGCTGCAGAAATGTCAGCCCCCCACTTCATGTGATAGAGCTGAGGTCAGAACCTGTGATGTCCAGTGCCCACACCCATCCTCTTCCTACCTGTGATGCTCAGGCCTACACAGACCCTTTTTCTCAACTGTTCTAGAGGAATCATTTTACATTTGTAAGAATTTAGGTCATTGTGATAAAAATATTCAGGTACAGAGGAGGGGTATCCCACTTGTCACGCACAAAAGACCCTGGCTTTCACCCCGAGTACTGCAAAGACTGACTGGGAAAATGTGGGGGGATGGATGATTCAATAATCTAGATAAGATGTTTCACCCTGACCAAATATAAATGGCAAACTCTACTACGGGTCCTCTGACAGATGGCACTTTTTTCCAAAGTGGCAATTAAACTCTTAAGTTTTCTAGCCTCTGACTCCAAGGAGCTGTGGTGTACTTTCCAGTTAACGAGTGCACCTATTTCAACAGGGTTGTTTCTTCCGTTCTTCATGGACATGCATTGTACAGGCTTTGAGGTTGCTGCTAAATAGCAAACAGTCCCCACCAATAGCAAAACATTTTTTTTTCAGTGCCTCCAGTCACTTTTAAAACATGGTCCTTGTTTGAATGGGTTTAGGGTTTTCCTTCTTCTGTTGCTTTGAATTACATTAAATGCACTATCTTTTGGTTAAAAATGAAGATCCTTGTCTTCTTATATCTCTAGGCCAATATAGAACTATAGAAGAACTAAATGAAAAAAAGTGGTTTTTTTGGACCCAAATCCAATATCCTAATATAGCTTTCACAGTGAGTTGTGAAGTTCATGCTTCCCAAACAGCCATAAAATCTAAAGCTTTATTGTTTAGACATATCTCCCAGACCTACAGGTGATTCCCCAAATGGAGCTGCCTGATTCTCCACTGAAGCTAGGGTCTGAGATGTTTTCACCAGGCCTGCAGGCTCAAGGATGTAGGACAGAAGACAGAAGACTCTTGGGGCTTTAATAAAGGGCCCCTTCTTTCCTTGGAAATGACAAGGGAGGGTGCTACTCATTGTTTTCTTACATATTTCTCCCTCCACTGCTCATACCTGAGCATCACTTTCCTAGGCACTTTTTATTTTTAATTTTTTTATTATCCCTTTGATAGTTGCATTAAGTATTTTGCTTATATTCACTTTCCATTCTCCAATTCTTCCAAGACACACCCCAGATTCTATACTCAATCAATTTTGTGTTGTTTTATTTAAACCCATCAAGACCAACTTGTGATGCTCAAATGTTCTTGGGCATCCAATGGGGTATCATAGACTTACTAAGGGCTATACTCTTAGAGAAAACTCTCTCCTTCTCCCAGCCCCTAACAGTTGACAGTAACTCCAGACCCAAAGGTGGAATTTCATGCCCACCTCCCATCTCTGTGCCAGGATTTGATCTGGCTTGGGCTTGCTCCAGTCTTCAATTCAGAATCGTAAACGGCTCCATCTCATTCTGCCCCTCTCCAAAGCCCTCACATAAAATATTCTCAGCCTCCTGAGCCAGATGCATTAAAATGGCTGTAGGCTGTAAGCATCTTCTGAGAGGGAGTAAGGCTGAATGTAGGGCATCCATGCTTCAAGGAACTTGCACTCAATAAGGACCTCGCTTGTTTAACTGTCTCCACTGATAACTTGGGGAAAGTATAGAGCTCTTCTTGAGAGTGAGTAGCAAGGGGTTCAAAGGAGGAACCTGAGTATTCTCTCCCTCTCTGCTGTTAAAGAGCACCTAATGGGGATAGATTCAGGAAATACAGCTGCCTTCCTGGATAGAAAAAGGAGAGAAAAGAACTGGGATAGGTTTACGAGAGCCTGGGGACCAGAGAGGCCACTGTGTCCACTCTGACTGGAGTGGGATTTCTGGACAGCTTGAATTCAATGATCTGATCTATGCAAATGAATTTCAAGATACAAGGAGCTGACTGTGAATGGTACCTGCTTTTATTTGTTTTCCAGACTAATCCAAGCTACATCCGCCACATACTTACTGCAAAGCCTTGGTAAACCCCTGAACTCTGTGGCACTCCTGAATAGCCAGAAGAATGATGGGCCATCCCCGCACCCACTCCCCATGCAACTTCACCATAGTTTTGAGACATTCACGGGACAGTTCCTCTGCCTTTTCTCAATGCACCGGCTGACTTGCCTTTCCCCCACACACACACCCAGCACCTACCACACACTGCTGGCTGTCTGAGCAGAATGCGCAGCACAAGGGGATTAATCTGTCTGCCTCTTCCTTTCTCCCTACCATCCTTCCCTCAGCGCTAAGGGAATGTACCCTGGACTTTGATGCCAAGCTAGATCAATTGTGACCGTCTCCCTTCTCTTTCATCTCCCCGTCAACTTTCCAGTTACTTGTTTCTTAAGAAGTAGAAAGCCAGTCCCTGGAGACACTCCGAATTTGTCTCTGTATCCACAAAGGGAGAAAACCCCAAGTACTAGCTTGCATTAGGTCAGACTCTGTAAGTGTGCATGTTAGGTCTTAAATGCCACCAGCTACATTTGGGCAAATACACTGTTATCAAACTCCTAAAACTATAATTCGAGCACAGAATAAGCAAATTATTAACATCTTCCCCAGAGAGAGAGAGAGAAAGAGACAGAGAGTCAAGTTGCTATCACCTACATGTATCCTGTTTCTCAATTATTCCGGGAGAAGTATTCAAGGTCTGTTCTGCCTTTCAAAGCAAGACAGAGTGAGGAAACAGCATGACGTTATTTTATAAGTGGGAAGCAAGAGTGCAGAAAACCTACTGGATTAGTTCAGGGTTTATCAACAAGGAGCCATCTCAACTAGATGGGTCCTAAATTGTTTGGTACCTAGGATGCCTTTTAATCACATAGCACCATGAATCTCACATCTGGAAATCACTGCGTCTTCTCCCCCTGTGCAGAGAGCCTGTAAAGGGCTAGTGATTGGCTCATCAGTTAAGAGCACTGGCTATTCTTTTAGAGGTCCTGGTTTCAATTCCCAGCACCCACATGGTAGCATGCAGGCACCTGTAACTCCAGTTCCAGGGGATCTGACACCTTTTTCTGGCCTCTGTGAGAACCTGGTACACAGGCATACATGACGGCAGAACACTCACACACAAAATTAAAACTTAAAAAACCTAATTCTCATTATTAATCCACACATCTATTTTCAACAGACAAATGAGCTACAAACTTACTAGCAAATGCTTTCTCAGCATCTTTAAACTATGTTGCTATGAACCCAGGCAGCAATGACAAAAGAAACAATACCATTTACCTGAGCATCCTTTCTAGGAGCTGACAGTCCTGAGCATCCCAAACCAATGCTTCTCTTTAGAACTCACCGTTGTTGTGAGATCAGTTAGGAACTCACTGGCCTTACAAGCCCCACACTGGCTATTGTTCTTAAACCTGGGTGTCAGCACCACCTGGAGCGTTTTTTCAAAGCCAAATCCCTATGCTTCACCCCTAGAAATTCTGAGGGGGTGGTTCTGAGATGGGGTTTGAGGGCTGGAACATCTAACCAGTTCCCAATTGGTGCTGGAAATTGCCAGTCCTGGGGGCTATACTAAGAACAGTCTGTGGCTCCCAGCATCCCCCTCTGTCTCTATTCAGTGGAATGAAATAGAACACCAGGATTTTCTCTGGGTCTGGACATGAGAGGTCCCTGAGAGAGGAGTAGGTACTCCAACATCCCTAGTGGGATGCCACTCAACACCAAAGTCCGGCCCCATGCAAAAGAGCCCGCCTCAACCTTAAATAAGCTTTCTGCATCCTAGGCCTCTGTTCTTCACTGGATCCCGCTGGAGGCCTGAAGTTGGAGCAGGCCGAAAGGACTGCAGGAGGCCTGCTCTTATCTAGGCGAATGTTTATCCACACAGCTGACCCAAATTAGCTGGAGCTGTAGGGACAGAAGTAAGAATAGCCTGCGACTAAACGCTGAGGCCTGAGGCGAGAACATGAATTCCCCTGTGAGGAGCCATTAATCTTCCTCCAGGGGAACAAGTCAGATGTGTGGCTGACTGGATTTATAGTCGAATTCTAATTTGAAATCACATGAACTTATTTTTTTAATTTAGAAATACAGATTCCTTTTCCATCTTAAATGTCAGTGTCCTTTAAATATGAAATTTTGCCATCTGATACTCCCTGAGCTGGCAGAAAAGCGGTCCTTTGTGTATTTAAAAAATAAAAAATAAAAAACAACCACCGAGAGAAGCATCATGATTTTTGGAGGCCTGCAGGGGAGATGGCTGGAGCCCACATTCTCTGGAGTCAAAGAATAGGCAAACCTCAACCCCAGGGCAACTCTGCTTGGGAGTTTTCCACAGTGTGACCTCAAACTAGTGCCCCATAGCACAGTCATCCCCCATGGCAACCTGAGGAGAACATATATTTGGTAAGGAAAGCATGTAGACATCTTCATGTTCTTCCCAAGACCTCAATAAATAGACATAGCCTTCTATCCTTTGGTAGATGTTTCCAGAAGACCTTTGTGCTCCTAACATCAGAGAGCCAAACTGTTTCAGTCATTTTCCAGGAAAGTTAGTGGCACAGTAACGAAATATGGCTTTGTAAAACCAACACAGGGAACAGTGTCTTTTAGAAAAGTGATAGGGCTCCACTAGTGAGACCTGAGTAATCTCAAGGATGCAGAATCAAATTCTCCTGTCCAGTGAAAACCAATTGTGTGGAGCAGCAAGATGGCTTGGGGGCTAAAGGCATTTGCTGCATAAATCTGACTATCTGAGCTCAATGCCCAGAACTCACATAATGGTAAAGAGAGAGAGAGAGAGAGAGAGAGAGAGAGAGAGAGAGAGAGATAACCTCACGAAGTTTGCCCCTGACTTCCACACGTGCCCCTAGCCATAATGCCTCCCCATACACAACATACATACAAATGCACACACAATAATAACAATTAATTTATAAAACAAATTGTGTTTAGAAGGTGGGCAATATCTAAAGACTATGGTTCCCTCTGGGGAACCCCTACAGGGGGAAAATGTTATTGTTTTATTCACTTAATAAAGATCAGTTCAGAATCAGTTCCTTTACTTGTGATGAAAGTAATTCAGGCATACTAAGTCCATGGACACCAGGCGATGGGACAGAGGTAAAATCCTACTAGTGCAGAGCTCACCCATTACAGGGGCTCAAGTTGACTCTGTGACCTGATAGCTTGGTGAGAGGGGAGTCACTCTAGACATTTCCAGCAAAGTTCCAGGGATCAGAAATGAGAAAAGACAAACCTCTTTCCCCAGGGTACCAAGATCCCTGTCGGAGAAAGTGCGCAAATCACAGTAGCACCACAACACATGTGTTTTCAGCATCACTTGGCTGGGAAAAGTGAGAAAGGGGCATCTATGGCCATAAGTATAGCTGAGGGGCTCATTTTAAAAATGAAAATGATAATCAGATAGGAGTTGGAAAATCCATCTCCAGGTCAGTGTGAAATGTGATATTCAAGCTAAATAACCATCCTTTTTCCTCTGAGAAATAGTCTCTGTAGCTCCAGTCTAAGCAAGAACAGAGCATGTCGACTGTATTGGGTACAAAGCAGCCAGCTGGGACAATTTTGGTATGGCCTTTGGCCAGCATTGTTAATGCTGGTGTGAGGCAGGGTAATTGATAGAGCATTCTACATAGAAAATAATATGACCAAGCCTCACTACAGTACCTACCAGGTCCTGTTGGCTTGATTTCCACCAGGTTAGCAGGACAATAGTATACTTTTCAGGGCTGAAGTGTATACAGGCAAACACACACACACACACACACACACATACATACACACACACACACACACACACACACACACACACACACACACACACACACACACACACACACACTGCCCTAGCCAGAAACCTAATTCAAGATTTGGAAAATGACTTCTTTGCCCATCTCATAAAAATGGGCACCTACAAGAATATTTGTAGAATTCGGATCATGTGTTTCATAAACATCTCCAGACTTACAACTAATTGAAAAAAAAAAAAAACACAATGCAATTCTGTACGTTGTTCCACTTACAGTAAAATGTGATTGCCTGTGTCTTCCCGCTGAGATCATTCCCAGGAGGCCAGAAAGCCAATGCAAAATGCAGACATGTTTGGAAAGATGTTCTGCGCTTTCTATGCACTGAGTTTGTGAAACCATAGTGAAGAGGTCCTCCAAGGATAGATGAGGGGCACGGACAAGTGGAAGTGCTGACCGGTATAGGCTGACGATTCCAAGCTACTCTATGCCTCTGGACATGACTGCCTGGGCTGGCTCATGTCTGCTGACAGAGAACAGTTGGAAAACTCCTGGAAAAAGATGAGGGAATCTGAGAACCTAGCATCCAACTGTGTGCTCCTGGACAAGTCAACCCATTTCTGTGAACCTCAGATTCTCCACTTTGTTTAGCTTTGGGATATCCAAAATAGTCTCCTTCTCCAGAATGTCTCCATGCATCCCAGATTACAGTCATCCACCAAGGTTCTAGAACTAAGGGCTTAGCAAAGTCAGTGAGGGTGTTAGTTGCCCCACTTAGCATCTCCCTCAAACCAATTCCAGTCCCCTTCACCCCCATCCCTCAGAAACTTGGCATGGCCTGCCTCCACGACTTCTCTTGTTGTATAGCCTGCCTCTCCTGCTCTTCTTCTTGATTTAGGCCCGAGTTCTGCCTTCCTCTGTCTCATGTGGCTTCTGGGCAGCTGGCATCCTCCAGGCCTTTCCTCTTTGTTGCTTGTAGCCTGATAGAGGCCATCACTTCCAGACTGTGCATAGCTCAGCAAGCACATGGCAACCCTGCAATACTGACCCTGCCTTCAGCCAGCCTCTGCTTACCTCTTCACCTTTCTATTGCAGCACTGAAAAGTCCAAGTGAATTCCATGACCCAAGAAAAAAATTGGATAGTGACAAGGTAATTTTTGCAAACTGCCTTTTTGGAACATGGCCGACAGGTTGTAGCTATTGCATGCTAAAACTTTGGCTTAAGTGTGAAGGATTTCTACAACAAACTCCAAATGGCCACTTCCCTATCTGCATATTATATAATTCTCACTCTTATGGACCAAAGATAACTGTGAAAATGCTATCCACCGTGTATGCTTTAAGAGTGATAAGTTTTCAGTTTTAAAAAAAAGGAACATTCTTAATAGTCTTAATCGCTAGATGTTGGAAGACAGTCACCAAAGATATGCTAGAGGTCAAAAGGTCAAAACACCTGTAAGAAGGAATAGAAGGCTGACCCGACCTTCCCACTGATTTATCCTTCCACATAGTCATTCTTAGAAAAATCGGAATTTTGAAAGTAGGTTTGGTGGGAAGATGAAGGCTGTGGAATCAGGTTTATTTGGAGCTTTGGTTTATTTTCTCATTTGGAAGACAGGGCTATTGGATTTATTTTTTTCTTTAAAGAAAAAATTGGCCTACTATGGGGCACTTTGATCATAGATTTCCACTCCCAATGTTATCAGTGATATAGATACAAATGTGGGAATGGCCGGCTGGTGTCTTTCCATGACTGTTAGTTGCAGCCTTGTAGCCTGTCTGAATGGACTGAAAGGACACGATTTTGTGATTCTTCCAAGTTGCTTGTAAGGAACTGTGATTCTGGCACCGTGGAATAGTGGACATCAGGTGTTCTCAGTACTGGGGAGACCAAGAATAGGGAAGGGGGGGGAGACAGGAAGGGAGTCAGAGGCCAGTTGTCCTTGGTTGGTTTGTGCTGAGCTGTCATCCCTCCGGACAACTCCTCCATGGCAATGAGATGTGGCAAAGCATCCTCCCCAGGTGCCTTCCAAAGTCCAGAACACAGGTTTCACACCTTGCCATGTCAGAGACAACTGGCAAGGGCTGTATGGAGTCCTGCTGTAGTGCATGTTTGTGCAAGGTTTTTAATCTCTGACCTTGGTTGCTTCTGTGACTTTTGGGCACTGGGGTAAGTTCTAGCAAAATGACACCAGGCCAACTGCCATATGAGTATCACTGGAATGCCTTTGTATCTATCTATAGCCCTTGACTTGGGCCCAGGCTTTTTACCCCCCAAAGAAAGTCCTTTGTTTCTTTGAAAAAACATGGAAAAGGGGGGTGTTTACCATTTGCCATTCACAGAGTGCTTTTTCCTTTAGAGAAGAATTGAGAGGTTTTTTTTTGCTTTTTTTTCTACAGACTGAAGAGTCCCTGAGGCGCAAGGGCAGAAACAGGTCTGATCGTGGCAGCCTGGTTAATATGCACATTCTCCAAGGTAAGACTACATCAGTCATAAACTAAGGGATGCCTGCCCAGCCAGAAAACATGTCTCTAGAGTGTCCTATCTCTGTACTTGCTAAGTCCCTTCCAAAGCCTCTCCAAAGATAAAGGAATTAATAACATAAGATAAAAATCTTTCTAAATCAAGTCTATATAGACCTGCTCTGTATGAGGTGACTTTGAACAGTTATCCAGTCATTCTCAGCCACATATTTGTTTCAGATTTGATTTTCTGACTCACCTATGCCATTCCTGACTCTTTCACTGAGCACCTACAGAGTGTCCTCTGTACATGTGAGGAGGGGACTTGTTTAGTTGTCCCCACAGTAGCAATTTGATCCTGCCCTGTGGATGTGTTTGTATTCTAACAGTGGGTTGCAACCCCTTTGGGAGTCAAGTGAATTTTTCATAGGGGGTCCTCTAAGACCATCAGAAAACACAGAGATCTCCATGATGATTCATAACCAGAAAAATCACAGTTATGACGTAGTAACAAAGCAATTTTATAGCCAGGGGTCACCACATGAGGAACTGTATAATAAAGGCCACAGCGTGAGGACGGTTGAGAACCACTGCTCTACTGTGGAGAAAATAACAGTCTCAAAAAAATCAACAGTTCTTCCCTGGGATGCTTCCACTATGCTCGGAAAGGCAAAGCAAACACCTAGTTGCCCCTTAGTCTGACACCTGAGCCTAGGAGAGACCTCTCCTGCAATGGAAATCGCAGAACACTGGTGTCCGCCTCATAGAGGCTCTGCTTCGACTTGGAAATTTTTTGTCAACTAATTGATCAGGGAAAAAGTGCTGCACTGAGGGTTAAAGGTCAATGCAGAGATGAACAAGATGCAGATGTCCACCTTTAGCAAGCCCTCTCAGGGTAGCAGAGAAAGCAAGCAGGAGGATTAGCATTCACCACCCAGCACAAGAGAGAAAATGCATAGTATGGTGAATGCATGGAGAGTATGCATGGTGCTATGTACAGAGGAAGGAGGCCTCAGAAGGGAGATATCTGACTCACAATAGACTGGGGGAGGAGAGGAGAGGGGTAAGAAGGGGAGGGGTGGGGAAGGGATGAGGAGGGAAGGGAGAGGAAGTATGAACCAAGTTCAGGAAGAAGGAAGGGAATTTAAGGTGCAGGGGCAGCATGCAGCCAGCACCAGTGTGCTCTCTCTAGAAGGCAGATTTCCTCCCAAGCCAGGATGTTAGCTGTACAGGGTAGGAAAGGCCCTGGAACAAGGAGGAAGTTGTGGGTATTTCTTCCTTGGTCAGCATCATCTCTGACTCCTCAGGCCTTTCTCCAAATGTGAAGTAAGTGGGATGCTATAAGACAGGGAGTAGATAGCACAGAATCTGGAGGGAAGGCTTCAAAGAGTCCCGAAGGCTCTCGGGCACAAGCGATGAATTTCTTAACTCCTTTTCAGTGACATCTATGAAGATCCTGGGAACTGCTGCTATGTCAGCACAAAATCACAGCCATCCAGAAAGACCAAGAAATGCCATTCAATTGAGATATAGACTTTGAGTGGTTGAGTTAGCAAATGAAAATAGACATTACATGTTTCAAGAATGCACGAGATGCAGGCATTTGTCCTGTGCTGGTGACATGAGCAGGGTCAGTGTTTCCATGGAGCAGAGTGTGCCAAACCCCTTGACTGTGTGTCCAGTCTTGAACTTTCAGAGGTTTATAGGCGATGGTATTTAGCAAGGAGTTAAGCAGAGGGGGAAATACTGAAACTGGCAAAATGTCCAACAATGGGGATCCCCTGAGTAAGCTGGGGATCCTCTGTTGAGTTTAATGCCATATAGCCACATCAAGGGCCAACAAGAATAATGACTTAATTTTAAAAAAAAAGTTTAGAGGGTATTTAGTAAAAACAGCAGAAAGCAAACAGTATTTATAGAAAATTCTGGGAAGATAAAACATTTAAATTTGTACATTCATAGTCCAGTTCTGGGAAGAAAAAGTATTGAACTAATAATAAAACCAGACCACTCAGGAAGACTGGTGCAGCATGGGGAGTTTTCTGCACATTTCATTTTCTTCTGCGTAGCCTTGGCATTTGTGATACCATGTGCTTAGAGGTGCTATAGTCAAGAACACCTTAGAGGGGGAGTGTGACTCAATAGTGTAGCATTTGTCTGACTTTTCAAAGACTTGTTTTATTCCTCGTCATAAATATCACGTTCTCAACCACAATGGCCCTTGATTCTGTGACATGTCTCTTCCATGGAGCCTCTTAATCTCCCCAACAGAAATTAAGAATTACTTTTCTGGAGTACCAAAGACCCACTAAGATGTGAATGACTTCCTTTCTCCGGAATTTCTCATTCAGGTGGGGCAGGAAACAGGAAACAGATTGCAAAAGTGAGCATATTATGCCCTGAGGACAGAAGGAACCAAGAGCTGACTGTAGGAATTGGAATGGAAAGCTATCTGTCTAGAAAAATAAGTGAATCCATACATGGCAGGGTTAGAGCTGAGGGGATGTGTGAGGAGAGGCTGAAAGGCTGTGTGAGGAGAGGCTGAGGTCCTGTTTTAGGAGGGGCTGAGGGGCTATTTGAGGAGAGGCTGAAAGGCTATTTGAAGAGAGGCTGAGGGACTTTTTGAAGAGAGGCTGAGGGGATGTGTGAGGAGAGGCTGAGGGGATGTGTGAGGAGAGACTGAGGGCCTGTGTGAGGAGAGGCTGAGGGACTTTTTGAGGAGAGGCTGAGGGGCTGTGTGAGGAGAGGCTGAGAAGCTGTGTGAGGAGAGGCTGAGGGACTTTTTGAGGAGAGGCTGAAAGGCTGTGTGAGGAGAGGCTGAGGGGATGTGTGAGGAGAGGCTGAGGTCCTGTGTGAGGAGAGGCTGAGGGGATGTGTGAGGAGAGGCTGAGAGGCTGTGTGAGGAGAGACTGAGAGGCTGTGTGAGGAGAGGCTGAGGGGATGTGTGAGGAGAGGCTGAGAGGCTGTGTGAGGAGAGGCTGAGGGCCTGTGTGAGGAGAGGCTGAGGGGATGTGTGAGGAGAGGCTGAGAGGCTGTGTGAGGAGAGGCTGAGGTCCTGTGTGAGGAGAGGCTGAGAGGCTGTGTGAGGAGAGACTGAGAGGCTGTGTGAGGAGAGGCTGAGGGGATGTGTGAGGAGAGGCTGAGGGGATGTGTGAGGAGAGGCTGAGGGGATGTGTGAGGAGAGGCTGAGGGGATGTGTGAGGAGAGGCTGAGAGGCTGTGTGAGGAGAGGCTGAGGGGATGTGTGAGGAGAGGCTGAGGGACTTTTTGAGGAGAGGCTGAGGGGCTGTGTGAGGAGAGGCTGAGGGGATGTGTGAGGAGAGGCTGAGAGGCTGTGTGAGGAGAGGCTGAGGTCCTGTGTGAGGAGAGGCTGAGAGGCTGTGTGAGGAGAGACTGAGAGGCTGTGTGAGGAGAGGCTGAGGGGATGTGTGAGGAGAGGCTGAGGGGATGTGTGAGGAGAGGCTGAGGGGATGTGTGAGGAGAGGCTGAGGGGATGTGTGAGGAGAGGCTGAGAGGCTGTGTGAGGAGAGGCTGAGGGGATGTGTGAGGAGAGGCTGAGGGACTTTTTGAGGAGAGGCTGAGGGGCTGTGTGAGGAGAGGCTGAGAAGCTGTGTGAGGAGAGGCTGAGGGGATGTGTGAGGAGAGGCTGAGGGGATGTGTGAGGAGAGGCTGAGAGGCTGTGTGAGGAGAGGCTGAGGGGATGTGTGAGGAGAGGCTGAGGGGATGTGTGAGGAGAGGCTGAGGGGCTGTGTGAGGAGAGGCTGAGAAGCTGTGTGAGGAGGGGCTGAAAGGCTGTGTGAGGAGAGGCTGAGGGGATGTGTGAGGAGAGGCTGAGGTCCTGTGTGAGGAGAGGCTGAGGGGCTGTGTGAAGAGAGGTTGAAGGGCTGTGTGAGGAGAGGCTGAGGGGCTGTGTGAGGAGAGGCAGAGGGGATGTGTGAGAAGAGGCAGAGGGCCTGTGTGAGGAGAGGCTGAGAAGCTGTGGCAGGGTGAATTGGAAAGTGTTGAAGTGGAGTCCAGCCAGGAGCTGGATAACCACATTCTTTTTTTTTTAAGATTTATTTTAATTTTTAATTACATGTGTTGGCAAGTGAAGGGGAAATAATGTTGCACAGGAATGCTGGCAGAAACCATAAGAGAGTGGCAGGTCCCTGGAGCTGGGGTTCTAAGCAGTTGTGATCCACCTGACACGGGTGCTGGAAACTACATTGGAGTTCCTTCAAGAGCAGCAGGTGCTCTTAACTGTTGAATCACCTCTCTAGCTCCCAACACTCCCAGAGCTTCTTCACAGGCTTGACTGGCCAACAGGCAGAGACCAATGAGGAGATTTTTCTGCTGTGTAAGAAATGCTCAGTCAGACTCAAGACCCCAGGTTGGATTTGAGGGTTGAGAGAGCTGTCTACAAACACTTCATCTTTTTCAACTTAGCCTGTTGGAACAGATGCTAAAAGCCCCCTTACCTTATATTTCTCCACCAGAGCCACAGCTTGGCTGGATTTTAATTCTTTTTTTTTTCTCATGTAAATTACTCACAGCTCACTTTAAAGAGGACATTTTGGGTCAGCCATCAAGGGGAGAGTTTACTACTCTGTACTTGACCTTTCCCACCCTCCAAAAGATAAGAAACTGCTTTTTGGATAAATTTGGTTTTTTAAATCCATGTTTAAAATATTAATTTCAAAGGAATCTTTTTTTTTTCCTTTTACAACATATCTGAACATTTGGCGTTCTGTATTACAACCCTGACAAATCTAAAACCCCTGGAAGGTTACAACTCTTCCCCCTACTAACTATAACCAGGAGATAATATTTACTGCAGGCCCAGCCTCTGCCAGTCATTCTGAAACCAGGAACCTAGGGCCAAGCAAGACACATGGACCCCATGGATTGCTTGCTTACAAAATTGCCAAATTGCGTTTAAAAAAAAAAAAAAATCCTCTCAAGGCAAGTTTCTCTAATTTTTCTGGGCCTCTTCATTTGCCTTTATTTGGA
Organism: Phyllotis vaccarum; assembly: GCA_033318265.1. NCBI lineage: Eukaryota > Metazoa > Chordata > Mammalia > Rodentia > Cricetidae > Phyllotis > Phyllotis vaccarum. The sequence goes on from JARWLC010000003.1 coordinate 16,579,775, forward strand.
AGTGTCTGCTCGCTGGTGCTAATCCCTGTGAAGTGGTGATGCTTGCATTGAAAAATTGTCAGGATGGTAGAGCATGGTGTGACACAGCCAAAACCAAACCAAACAAAATGACATCAAATCCTAAAATGGATCCTGTCTCTTTTAACATTGTAGCTTCCACAGCAGAAAGATCCATTCCGACCGCTCAGATGAAGCTGAAAAGAGCCCGCCTCGCAGATGACCTCAATGAAAAGATTGCTCTCCGTCCAGGGCCCTTGGAACTGGTGGAGAAGAACATTCTGCCTATGGATTCTTCAGTCAAAGAGGCTATAAAAGGTAATTAGGATTGGGCCAGGCATGCCTGGGCCACACGTGTGTACCCCAGGGCAGCCACTCTGGCAATCTAGGAACCCTGCTCTGAGCAGCTCACTGGATGAGCCATGCCCTGGGTTGCTCTCTAAGCATATACCCCATGCCCAGAGGTCCACTCTCTTCAGATTCCTATGTTAAAGAGGCAGAGGTAGGGGGGAAATAAAAGCAGAGCAGTCAGTAATGCAGTCTCAGAGCTATAATCACAGCACTTGAGAGGTTGAGACAGGAGAGTTTCCATGATTTCAAGGCCAGCCTGGGCTCCTTCGTCGGTTCTAGGCCAATCTCAGCTTCAAGTGCAATCTTAAAAACCAAGTTAATCAACCAAGAGAGAGGTGGAGAGCTAACGAGCACAATGGAAATAGCAACTGGATGCTGTGTGCTCAGCTTGAGATGGAGAGGATGGTGTCCAAGCTTTCACAAGCAAAACTCGTGGTATGATGTGTGAAAATGACACATCTTAGATGATGAGGCCAAACACTCAAGGAAATGCACACTCACCAGTTCCTTCAGAAACTGCCTTAGACCAACTGACCTCAGGTGGAGACAAACAGCCTGAAGGTACAGAGTTCATCTAGGCTATGCTTTGAGTTGGGCCCTAGGTAAACAGAAGAATGGAGCAGGAAGATGAACATTCCTAGAAGCAAACTGTCTTCCAGTTACACCCACAGGCAGCTCCTTAGGACACCTGAAAAGGTATTATTACCAGTAGATATTTAAATGTTTCAATAGGTTTCAAAAGCACCTATGAGGACATCTTATTCTAAACTACTACGTTTATTGTGAGATACCCTTGAATTGATTCACGCCTTGGTCTCACCCATCTATTCAGAGACCATGTGGATGCTGCCTTTGGAATGTGTAACTATGGAAATAGGAATTCAGGCATGTTACCGACTCCTCCTCCAGTGCCCATGTAGGCATTTCACAGGCTGTCTATCCTCTTCACACCCAGCCTCCACATTGAATGTCTTGCGCCTTTGAACTTGGCCTACTGTTCTCATGAGTGCATGCTGTGATAGATGCTTCATCAGACAGGGAAAAGTCTGGGCAGGAAAAGCCAATAAGCATCTCTCAACAGTTCTTAGAATTTTCTATTCTATGACTATAAAACTGTCACTTACTTCATTACAGGCAAAAGATGCTTAATTGGCATTAATTAAGCATCTTTTGCCTATACTGACCTTACACCTTCCCTTGTGATTATTTTTTGCTAACTGAAAGCCTTTAATTTTGCTTCCTCCTGCCTGTGTTTCTTCGTGTATGCACTACTGATACAAGAAAAAAATATCAGTAGCGTGGCAGACATTTTACCAGTCGATTGTCTTGTGCATCCTGATTTTACATTACACACAGTACTTTTAAATTTCTGTCATCTGTTCTTTTTCTTCATAGTTTTTAAACTTGCTTTTATTGAAAATATTTCCCAGTGCCTGGCGCTGGTAGCACAGGCCTTTAGTCCCAGCACTTGGGAGGCAGAGGCAGGTGGATCTTTGTGAGTTCAAGGCCAGCCTGGTCTATGAAATGAGTTCCAGAACAGCCAGGACTGTTAAACAGAGAAATTCTGTCTTGAAACACCCCCCAACAAAAGAAAGAAAATATTCCTCAGTTCAAGAATATAGACTTTTTCACCTACATCATCATATATACACCCTCTCTTTTACGTATAAAATCTAAGTGCCTCTGAAAATATTTCAGGGTTTACATTAAGAGGTACGTGTAATTTTGCTTTGTCCAAAATTTTGTGATGTATTTTACAATTTGATTTGATATTTCTCTTCAAAAACTTCTTTACATCTGTCTGCTTTGTCTGTTGTTTCCTGGCTTACAGAAGTGTATTGAACTTCGGAATAGTTTTTGTGTGTTAACTTCTATTCCAACTTCTATAGAAATTTGAGAATGCAATGCATTTATAGGTCAATTCGCAGTGGATTCTTATGTTTAAAGCATACAGGTTCTTCTAAGTCAGCAACACAAGGTCCCTTTCCATTTACTTAAACATGGTTTTTCTCTCAACAAAATTGGTTGCTATAAGCCAGGTTCTTTGACACTGAAAACATTAATTTTGCATATTTCTTTTTTCTTAGAATATTTAAAAGTTTCCTTAATAGTATGAATAAGTTACGCGTTCACCCTGTTTAAGTGGAAATATCTCTGTCCACGAATAAAACTTGTTTCCTGCTCCACTTGGTATAATGCTGGTAATTGAAAACCCGTATATCATGTGCTCAATGTCATCTTAAAACTGTACGTGTGCACTAGCATTCCAATAGTTTTGTGCTTCATTTAAGAATTCCAATATGTATTTGCATTTGTAGGTTGTATCAATTTGATATAAATTATGTAGATGACATAGTATAGCATACCACATAAAATAAAATTTTAATACATATATCTAACAGGGTGGCTCTGTGTGTGTGTGTGTGTGTGTGTGTGTGTGTGTGTGTGTGTACAGGGTCAGATTGTGCAGACTGCACTCTGTACCTGTGGTATGGAGGCTTGTGAGAGGTGGAAGAGCTCCATTGGGAGCATTTGTTTGAAGAAAACTGACAAGCTGGAAATGTACAAAAGGAAAGTCTGATCTGACCCACACCATGTGACTCTATTGTAGATTCCCCTGCAACACACCAGCTTCTCTTGGGCAAGGTAAATGATTTCATCATTTATCAAGACAGGAATATGAATAGATGAATATGGTGGGAGAAAATGACAAATTCTCATGCTAACTGCCAAATGTGAGAAGCTCACCAATAATACAAAGGCAGATATTCATTGTCCAATGGAGCCTGTGGTTCCTGGTTCAGAACAAAGCACACGCTTGCAAATCTTCAATACTTATGGTAATTTCAACAGATGGATTAGATAAGATTGCCTTTGCATGCCTACATCTTTTCACCTAATATCAATTGATTCTCTTCTAATGTGCCAGACCCAACTCTATACTCTTGTTCAGGGCCTACAAGTAAATTAAGTATTGTAGTAAAAACTGCTAATAGTGGTAGTAGTTCAGGGTATGAGGAATGAATAAGAAGAGCAAAGTGATACACTCAAGATGGTCATGTGCTAGGAACTCTGTGCAGGATAAACAGGAGTAGCTAGAGAAAGAGGCTGAACATTTTTTTTAGTACAAAAAAATCCCAGAGGTAGGTGTTAGCCTTGGAGAATAGAGCCGCTCACCCCCTCCCCTCAATCCCTGTGTCGTCTTCTGTATTTATGAGTCTCACAAGCAAATAAACATACACTAAGAAACATCACACGGCTGTTTGGAGTCCAGCTATAGAAGCCACAGCTGGAGCCCTCCCAGCAGCATAGATGACCCAGCTCTCTCTTGTGCCTGTCACTCCTGGGGATCACATCCCTTCTTGGAGAAGTGAAGATGAGCTCCTGTGGTGCTTTGAGTCAGCCTCATGATCTCTGTGTGTTTTCCCTTCTCCATCCACGTGCCGATCCCTTTGTGTTTATTCTGTGTGGTTCTCTGGACAGCTGTGTTTCTATGCTCCTGCCAGACTGGAGGGGGGCCATCTGCATCACTGTCTCCCTCCCTCCAAGCTGAATTAAAATCTAAGAGAAAATGGTCTAGAATCTCTAACACAAGGAAGGACCTTTTGATAGTGAGCCTTCCTACTTAATGCTTGTCTTATTGTTCTCAGATCACCCTCTTGTAGCTGAACTGTCCGTTATACCAAGTCTCTCTCTCTCTCTCTCTCTCTCTCTCTCTCTCTCTCTCTCTCTCTCTCTCTCTCTCTCTCTCTCTCTCTCTCTCTCTCTCTCTCTCTCTCTCTCTTTCTCTCTCCCCCCCCCCCCAGGCTGTCTGTCTTATAGGATGCCTGCCCTCATTCACATCACTCTGGAATGGCATACTGTGCTGGAAGACAAGGCTCGGGTTCTTGTGGTCAACACTCAGAGTTGACCCTACTCCTTATCATCCTTTTGTGAAAAGCCTCATCTGGTTGGGATAAGGCATGCAACTAAGCAATCTCCATGGGAGTGATAGCTTCTCTACAGAGTACAGGATGCCTTGCTGGGCTTAGGAGTGGTCATTGTTACTCAGGTGCTCCTCAGTACTGAGAGTCCTGGTTTCTTCTCCTGGTTACCCAAATGACATTAGTGCTGCTGAAGCCATAGTGGCATTGCTAAGAAGTGAGCTGGTGGGTTGAGGATATCCTAGGGTACCAACAGGTGTTTACAGGAACCCTTGAGTGCTTTCCCAATTTAAAAAAGGAGACAACAGGAGTTTGTATGTCATGTTCACACTGGATGACATTCTTTGTCCTTTGGATTTGACCTCTAGATCTGATATGCAATAAATACACATAGAAGTTAACAGTGTTTCCTGCTTTATGAGGATCAGGTCAAGAGTCACAGAGGAAATTTCTGAGGTTTCATGGATCTAAAGAAAGACATTAGTTTATCTTAGTACCAGTCCACATCCCTTTTATAACAAAGAAACCTGATATTCTTTGAGACAGGGGGGTTCTCATTTGGATTAGACGATTCACCAGTCTATAGACCATCATGAGTCATTGGCTCTCATCAAGTCTCCTTGGCAATAGCCAGGGTTGTTACCATCTACATCTATGAGAATTATCTGTGCCGCATTCCCCTGGGAAACAGATTTTGCTTTATTCTCATTCAGGAGGATGTTAGGGATGGTCAGTCTCTCCTCAAATGGAAATAGTTGTCCTGACACTCACTGGACTAACCTGCAGGTAGAAAATCAGAGGTGTACTTCCCCATTCTACCCTATCCTTCCCTCAGCCTTTGGTGCAAGTTCTAGGCTCTAGGCGGAAAGTAACCAGGGCTCCAGTTATCTCATTTAATCTTGGAATTTGAAATGTTTGTACAGAGGAAAGTACAGTTGACTCATTCATCTAATCACTTCCAGGGAATGGAGGAGTGGCAGAGTCCGTCGCCAGCCTAAGGTCCCCAAGGGGCCTGTGCCCAGGGCCAGTCCTGTGGGCATACCCAGAGGATGATGTCAGGACTTCCCAGAGCAGGTCCTTGTCATCACACAGCCCTGACATGTCTGCCGGGACAATAGCCAGCTCTCTGCTCTCCAACAGCTCCCAGCCAGCCTCTTGTCCTGGGAGATTAGAGTAGATGCAATGCAATCGATGTGACTGCTCTACAGGAATACAGATAAGGCCACCAGAAGGTGACCTGTGTCCCTTTCTGCAGCAGTGTGACTTGGGAACTGGTGGATTTTCGGGGGATAGTCCTCTCTTCCGACCCTAGGGAAACTGACTCCTCATTTTTCCAGAACAAGTCTCTCAAGACAAATGAGTTTTCCTCGCCACAGAGATGCACTGACCCTGTGAGGCTGGCCACAGAATAAACTGCCTCCTGGGTGGTCTCTTTGTTTTTGATAATGGTAAACTTGAGAATGGCTGAAGATGACAAAAACATATCGGCCCACCACAACACATAGACAGAGCTGGACAGTTCATATCAGGCCAGGGACGCAGTGCTCTGCAGTTACTATTTCTTCAAATCTAGAGAGGTAGCTAGCTAGCTGCATTCATTATTCCCATTTTATAGATGGGAAACCTAGGCCCAGTAAGTATTTACACACCCACTGATGTTGCAGAGCCAAGAAAAATAAAGTACCCCAAGTGTTTCCAACTTGGATCCAATGAGTGCCTCATGCATCTTGTGAAAGGAGAGCATCAGAACTCGCATCCCCGAGGGGGAATCCTCTACTCTTCCAGTTCTTATTCTAAGCCTGAGCCAAGCAAGAGCCCACACAATGACATATCCCATGAGTGGTCTCATGCTTTCTGGGTACCAAACAGTCATATTTGGGGCCTTGGCATTCACCTTGCTTCTTTGTGTGGGTGCGAACAACTTCTTGGTTGTGTGGACTCATGGCTTCCATGTTGCATTGCAGGGAGCCTCTGAATGATTGGCAGATGATTTGATGAAGTGGTCTCCTGGGTTATGACTTTGTAAAATTTGGCTCCTAGAATAATTCTTTCCCCTGACGAGGGGACTTTCTTCCCCACCCCAAATTCTGATCATCAACCCCTTTAGTATCTCTCACCTCTTCCCAAGGTGCTGCCCCTTCTGTTGTCCTGTCCATAGATGCCAGTTAGTTAAGGTTTCATCCAAGCCCTCCTCTTCAGGAGAGTTCTTAGACACGTTTATAATGTTGCTATCTTCTCTGTCTAACTGTGGTGGACATTCTCCAGGCCACATCTCCTTGACAGATTCTCCGATTATCCCAGGCAGATACACAGACAGCCTCTTTCTCCTGACTTTCAGCCTCTTTACCATATCTTATCCGATCACCTCTACTCCTCTTGAAGTGTGAAAGGTGGAAGTGAATGAAATAATTGAAGACCTGTTTCCTTCAGCCTTGAAGGGAAAATAGAACTGTTTACAAAAAGTTGATCCCCCATAGCCACAGGGGCTTAATTCCAGGACCCCCCACAGATGAAAAACTCAGGATACCCCAGTCCCTCCTGTGAAATGAAATACTGTTTGCATATAATCTATACATATTCTCCCTTCTATGTCGATCATCTATATATTAACTCTCTTGTTTAATGTCATGCAAACACTATATAAAAAGTTACTATATTCACTTCCAGGAGGGTAATAGAGCAAAACCTGTATGCATTTAGAATGGATGCAATTTTGTCAGTCCCAGTCAGTGCCATGAATGTGGAACTTACAGATGGCAAGCTGATACTATCTGCCCCCTTATCCCAAATTCTCTCCTAGACTTTTTATTTAAATCATTGAAGTGTCTTGACTTGAGGTCACCACTTGCCAGTGATCAGAGTAGGGATGCAGAGCAGTTCACTGGGCATCTCCAGGGTATAATGTGTACAGAGACAGATCCTTCATTACTCCATTGCACTTCTTGCTCTCCAAGAAAGGCAGGCTGATGAGTCTCCCTAAATAACAGATGGCTCCACCCAAAGGCTTTATGACTAGCAGGGAGGATGATGGGTTTAGCCACCCTCTTCTGTAAAGTGACTCTGAGAGTCCCCAGGCTGGGAGTTCACTCTTAGTTCAGCCACTAAATGGACACATAAAATAAAACTTTCAATGTCCCCAGAAGCCAAACAAGAGTTGAGAAAACTGAGATCGTGCTTGGGCACCCCATGCTTGTTTGAGGACTCACAAATCTCTTTTATTTGTCACTATTACACAAACCTACCCCCTCCTATCTCGCGTCTCTTCCTTCAGATATAATCAGGTCATTGTGTAGTAAGAGGAAAAACATCCTCCTTTCTCCTGCTTCTTCCAGCATTTCTGCCCGTATGTTAGAAAGTGGGACAATTCCCCACTTCGGTTTATTTTTACCTAATTTTTGCACATTTGGGATGCCATACTCTGGCTGACCTGGAGAAGGGGGCATTTCTATCGCACAAAACATCAGACCCCACAGAGAAGGCCCAATCCCCTCATAGTAAAGGAGATGGGAAGCAGAAGCGACAACAAACTTGTCAGACTGGTTCAGTGGGCAGAGAAGATGGTGTGTCTGAGGGGCTGGTAAGACCACATGCAGTATCTGAGATGGTGAGCAGCATTTCTGGGGCATGATCTAGGAAGATCTCAATGATGTGCTGAGGTCACCCTGGTGGACAGCAGCGAACACTCACCTCCTGTCACCTGATCCTCAGTGGCACAAGTCTGCAATGAATTTTTTCGTTATAAGCATAAATTGGAATGAAAATTCCAGTGGAAGCGCAGTTCATAAAAATATATCTTCACAGAAGCAACTAGAAGGCTCTTCTTTGAGTGATCTCAGGTTTTGGTTCCACTGAGAAAGGAAGTTCACAGAGTCCCTTTGATGCAGGGAAATGACACGCAGAGGTTGTCCACAGGGCTTGGAGTGTCCTGAGAGCTAAACTGGGAGACAGTGAGATTACTCCTAGGGATGGGGGGGGATGGGGGATGGGGGGGACTGGGGGATGGTGAGGGACTGGGGGATAGTGAGGGATGAGGGATGGTGGGGGATGGGGGATGGTGGGGGACTGGGGGATAGTGGGGGACTGGGGGATAGTGGGGGATGGGGGATGGTGGGGGACTGGGGGATAGTGGGGGACTGGGGGATAGTGGGGGATGGGGGGTGGTAGGGGATGGGGGATGGGGGGGACTGGGGGATGGTGGGGGACTAGGGGATGGTGGGGACTTGGGGATAGAGGGGACTGGGGGATGGTGGGGGGTAGGGAATGGTGGGGGGTGGGGGATGGTGGGGACTGGGGATGGTGGGGACTGGGGGATGGAGGGGACTGGGGCATGGTGGGGACTGGGGGATGAAGGGGACTGGGGCATGGTGGGGACTGGGGAAAGAGGGCTAAAGGATAGAAGAGAGACTGGCCTCAAGGAAGAAGTTGGCACACACCTAGTGAGTCTCTCTAACTAGAGGAGAAACAGGTTTCTGATATAAATATTAACATTTGCTTATTTGGGCTTTTGAGTAAATAATTTATTTCTGTAACTCCATGTACTTTTCTGATCTTTTGTTTCTCATTTTATTTTTAGTTTTGAGATGAAATTTTAATTATAGTATTTCTCTCTTCTCTTTCTTCCTTCCAAACCCTCCAGTCCCCACTCTCTACCCTCCTACAAACTAATGACCATTTTCCACTGATTGAAGTCATATATGTATGTATGTATGTATGTGTGTATGTATGTATGTATGTAGTTCAGTCTATATGACTGTCTGTATGTCTGGTTCTAGGGTTGATCATTTGACACTGAACATTCTAGTGCTAAAAATATATAAGAATGTGTTGGGGTTAGAGTCCAGTGGTAAATGCTCTCCTATCATGCATAAGGTCCTAGATTTAAACTACACTTACACACACACACACACACACACACACACACACCACATACACATACACACATGCACACACATACACACACACATCATACACACACACATGCACACACAAGTACCGATGAATTTTAAATGTTCCCACTAATACAATGGAACACTAATATAATTGTTTTTTAAGTGAAGATAATTTTTATTTTCATGTGGAAATATCTCTTTTAAAAATACTACCATGTAGGAACTCTCTCTCTCTCTCTCTCTCTCTCTCTCTCTCTCTCTCTCTCTCTCTCTCTCTCCTCTCTCTCTCTCTCTGTGTGTGTGTGTGTGTGTGTGTGTGTGTGTGTGTGTGTGTGTAAAGTATCATTTTCAGTGTTGGAAATTGAACTTATGACTCTGAACTATACCCCAGGCCTTGAATAGTGTATCTTACCCCGTCCAATATGTTTAAAATATCTTATTTGGCATATATTTTCTGTATCCATAGAATTAAGTCTATAAGAGACTACTGATTTTTATTGTGAGGTAGAATATGTACATTAGGTATTTTTATACTACATGAATATTTATCATGAGCCTTCCACTTTGATAATTATAACAGGAAACATGACTTCACATGACCCATGGAGCAGATGTCCTGGCACCAAGGCCCCTCCAGGTTGATGGGCTTTCTATTGGGCTAGTTACTGGAGTTTCCATTTGCTGTGTCCTTGCCTGGCCTCTTTCCTGATTTGACACTTGGATGCCCAGAGAGTCTGTGACACATGCCAATGGTAGTTGTGATGACAAGCCCCAAACCACAACTGTTCCATTCCTCTAGCTCTGGAGGCCTTTGCAATCACCACACTCAGAGCTGCAGCCTCTTATCTATACCGAGGAAGAGTCAGAAGTTCTTGTGAGTGTGATTGCAGAACAGGGCTGGAAATGCTCATGATAATGTCGAAATTCCTTTGAGAGGGCTGTGCTGAGAATGGGGTCAGGAGAGCTCTGTGGCTTTGCTCATGTGTACTGTTTAGCTGACAATAAACTGGGCAGGAGTGATGTCAAACGGGAGAAACGGGCTGGAATATTGTTATAGACCTATCTGGGCCAATGGCCTCCGTCTCCAAATTCTCCGTTGCCCTAGAAACATGACCTAGAGGATGAAAGAAGAGTCTGGAGGTGGATACAGGTGTTAAAGGACTTGCAAAGATTCAAGATATTAGACGTAAAAATAAAACTTAACTTTTGAAAAATCAAGAGTTGAACTGAAGTCTCTGAGGTAGATTTTTGGCTTTTCTAATTGATGGTGGTTCCTTGGGTGTGAACTTCCGTGATGATAGCTAAATCTGACATCTAGGAATTTGAACTTAGTCGCTGGCCTCACTTCTCCTTATTAGCAAAATTTGCTAACCACTTTGTGCCGCGTGCCCTGCTTTATCTTTGAAGATGAAGCAACTGGCAAGCTGTCATTTCAATTCTCTCGTGATGGAAAGCCCGAAGTGGAGAGGCAGTCATTCTGAATTATCTTCCAGCGGCCTCACAGCTCGCCATTCCTTCTTCTTTCCCTGATTTATTTTAAAAGGACATAGGCTCCATAGAAAGTGTCAAGGAATGACTCAGCCTAGAAATATAAAGTTTGGTACATAGTGATAAGCTTTGATACATCACCCATTTTCCCCAACAACGTATTTCTTTTTTTAAACACATGTCCTTGTATATAAAATCGAATTGTTTAAAATACATGTACTAATCTAATATATGTTCACTCTTTTTTTTTTGTTTGTTTGTTTGTTTTGAGCCAGGGTTTGTCTGTAGCCCTGGCTGTCCTGGATCTATAGACCAGGCTGACCTTGAACTCAGTAAGATCTGCCTGCTGAATACTGAGATCGAAGTTGTGCACCACTACATCTCAGCAACACACATTCACTCTTCCCTGAATTTGCACTACACTGGAGAGCAGAGCACGTACTTCAGCATAGGGATAATGCTTAGCACTGTTTTCCAAACAATTGGTCCCATCTTGGTTTTTCTCGCTCAGGTACGGAGGTGAGCTTCTCCAAATCAGCAGATGCATTTGCCTTTGAAGAGGACAGCAGCAGTGATGGGCTTTCCCCAGATCAGACTCGGAATGAAGACCCCCATGGCTCTGTGGGATCTCCCTCAGAAATCAAAGCCACTGAGGTACCCTTGGCTGGCCCACTGGACACAATCCAGGTAAACCAGTCTGCCCCTGCCTCACAGACTTGTCAGGTCATCAGATTGCTTAGATTTCATATCAACACTGCTGTGGCTGGTGTTTCTTACAGAGCCTGTCTGCTGCTGACGGTGGTCTTATCCTGAGACAGGATCTCACTATGTAGCATAGTCTGTTCTCAAACTCAGGATCCTCCTGGCTCAGGATGAGTGATGAAATTAGAATATATACCAGCACACCAAAGTTACCTGATGATGTATTTTTCTTAATGGTTCTTTTCAACCTATTTGGTTCAGGCATTTGTGGGTTATACATTTTCAAACATTGAAAACCCTCACAATGTTAGTTCTTGATTGGTGAACAATCTCCCAGCACAACTGATATCAAACTCATCCAAGGGCCTCAGGGGGTAGGAAGAAGGAGGCGTTGACTATCAGCAAAGCGAGAGACAGCAATTGCTTCTACCCCAAGAGGTATCTACCATGCCAGCCTGAAGTCAGTACACTGCCCCCACTCAGCTCAGTTCTCATTCTTTCTAGACAAACCCACCGTACTTAAAAATAAATGCATGCAAAATATGAAAAACACACTTATAAAGAATAATCGTGAGTTTATTAGACCACATATCCTGCCCTGATGCTCACTCTGGGCCCCTGGCTACTTCATATCTCCTCACATGAGATCATAGTCCCTGACAGATGAGCATCATTGATGCTGAGGACCAGACAAGGAACTATTTTTCCACAAGGTTAAGTAGCTGTATGGATTACAGGATCACATAAAATGTCACTATCTCAAGAAGCCACATGATGGCAACTATCCTCAGGCAAACATGATGGCATCATAGGACCCTATTATGTGAAAGGAGAGTTAATGCTATGTACATGTGACATAGAAGTGCTTTTGACCTTGGATCAGTAACTCTTCTCTAGAAAGAAGCTGCTAGGCTACTCCCTTCCCCCTCATAAAACTTCACTCTTCCTGGTAACCAAGGAATTATTCCAGGCACTGGAATTAAACGTCAACTTGACCATCCTTTACTCAAAATGCTTGGTTCCAGAAGTGCTTAGATTTAGAATTTATTTTGAGACTCAGGGAAAGAATCTAAGTTAAAACACAAAATTTATTTATGCCTTAGATGTGTATACATAGCTATGGTCTAAATGTAATTTTATATAGTATGTTTTATAATCTTTTGTGCATGAAGCTAAATTCAATGCTGTGGCATTTTCTTCTGATGGTCGATTGTCGGCCTCAAAAGATTTCAGATTTTGAAATGTTGAGTTAGGGATGCTCAGCTTACATTTGAAGTTATTTTCCTATTGAAACATCTATGCAGAGGAGGGGAAATGTGCAGTAATGTTTATTCCAGGTCTAGTTTCCCGAAACTGTGATGGTCACCGGTCACTGTCATTCCTATCTCTGCTCCATCAGAGCAGACTTAAAACTTCCAAGAAGAAAATGTGAAGTGGGAGGGGATGGGAGGAGTAACAAGCAGGGCTGAACTTGTGTTCCTTCTGCAAGAGTTCAGCATCCAGGCATCTCCCTTCTCCTGCACGCCCATGCTGAGCTTCACAGTCAAACATCTTTGATAACATCAAACAGTCTATCAGACCACTTGCACATACTCTTCAGACAGCAAATTCCTCAGCTTCTGATTTAAGAATAGCTTTTAGGAAAAGACAAGGTCTTTTCTGCTTCCCCCTATTAAAGAGGGAAGAAGGGGCCAGGCACTGAGCAATGCAGAGAAAATGCAGGAGCAGCTTCATGTGTTATCTCTCAGCAACCATGTTTGACAGACAAGGACACTGAGGCATCCAGAGAAAAGCAGCAGCCCACAGGCTTGTGGCAGATGCCAGGGTCCCGCGGAAAACTGAGAAGCTCAGTTCTGCCCTCCCCCAAGCCCCCACCACTTTGTGTTGAGTCATAACATAGAAATGCAGGAAAAGAAGAAAAGAGAATTATTCCTTTTGTGGAACTGTTAGCAAACAGAAACTACCTTATAAAAACATGTTTCCTTATGAGACACACACAAATACATGGATCATGTTAATACATGCATGCATAAACACATGTGCATATATTATCTTGTTCCTGTATTTTGACAATTATTCCCCTTTTATATTTACATGCTATAGTATACATGGATACAACATGCATATAAAAACATGCACAGACATACACATACTCTCAGATATGTACTCATATACACATGGTTGTTTATATATTTTGATCCTGACATGCATATACACAAGTGTGAACATGCATATACACATATAACCAACACATGTGTATTCATGTATGATCATGAATATATACACATTTAATCAGCACACATGTACACATACATGAATGCATATGCCCAAGAAGATGCTCATACTTATTACTGCACACACACACATATATTCATTTGTAGATTCACAAAGACACAAACATATGCATATACACAGACATATGAGCACATGTATACACACATATATGGCTAACAAAGAGACATGTACATTTGCAAATACACATGCATATACTCCCACATATTCCTGCACAGTGAGACACATAATTATAATTTTATTTATATGCAAACATGCACACGTACAAACATTCCTACACACTAAGACACATATGTGGTTCTATTTCTTATTTTTTTCTTCCTTTTATTTAATATTTTTTCATTTTACATACCAACCACTGTTTTCCCTCCCCCTTCTTCCCATTCCCCTCTCCATCCTGATTCTACCCCCAGCCACTCCTTTTAGGGGGCAAGGCCTTCCTTGGTAGTCAACACAGGCTGACATACCAATAGTTCTATTTTTACACACAGTTTCACACCTACTTTGGCATTATTCATACTATGCACACATGCCTTGTCCTATTTTGCTTGTTCTTTTTTCCTCAGAACTTTTATTCCAATTCTCCCCCTTTGCTTTCTATCTCAATCTCATTATTATATAGAGCTTTCCTTCAGGGTGACCAGGTGTCCCAGTTTGCCCAGATCAAGTCAGAAGTACACTGCCATCTTCTGGAGTTGTACCATTTATCTCCCAGTGGTACCCTGGGGTAGGTGACAGATTGGGATGGCCTCCTACAGGGAGCACCTGATGTTACCTGGACAGGAAACTAGGGTGAAAACAGCAGATCTTCAGTTGAGTGATACAGCACCTCATATTCTTGTGCATAATAACATTACAATTTGGATTTCAGGATCTTGCTCCTGGCTCAGAAAGTGACAAGAATGACGTAGCCTGCCAGCCAAACAACCAGTTGGATTCTGGAAAGCAGGGTCTCGGCCCTCTCAGCACCCCAATCCCTGTGCACGCTGCTGTAAAGGTATGGACTGATCTAGCCCCCAGCCTCTACCTGAGGCCAGGTTTGCTGAAGCTATGCAAAGCAGGGCTTTTCAAGTCAGTCCCCTGGGTGTGAGGAGGGTCACATGGAATCATACATAGGTTCAGGCACTAGAAATATCACAGAGTGGCCTATGCCATATATATATAGTCTCAGCACTGAGGAAGCCAGTATATATTACTTTGTAAATATAGCTCAGCCAGCCAATATATCTGGCTGGAATTTTATCAGCCAAATAAGTTGGTACATGCCTATAATCCTAGCACTCAGAAGGAACAAAAACAAACAAACAAACAAAAAAGATAGCGAGTTCATGACCAGCCTGGTATACACAGCACAAAATAAAAAATGAAGATTTCCCAAACTCCCCCTGAGGAAAGACACAGCTGACTGCAACACACAGGACTTTTAAGGGCCATAAAATATATGCAGAGCAGTTGTAGTTATATGAAGGGAGCGGCACTGAAACCCTGGGCATTGCAAGATTGCAAGAGCCCTAACACACATGGAGAACAAGTATGGAGGGGGTTTTACACTCCCAGGAGATAGCCAGTGGTTACAAATGTATTTCCTACTTAATTTACCCAGAAATACCTCCAGCTGTCCCCAGAGCATTGGATCCTAAGACAACACTGAGTAGTCATTTGGCTTTCTTATAATACTTAACTTCTATTGGAGTTAGTTGGGAACATAATTTTCAGCTCTAGTATTACCGGTAGTAACTGCCAATGTTACTCTGGATATTTTTTTAGGTTGTAAGTTGATGTACTATTCGATGACAAAGTAATAGTTTTATCAGCTAAGTGAATGCATCATGCACATCAGATGGAGAATAAGTGGTTCCCATTATTGGTAAATCTGTCTACAAAGAAAAATTTTGGTAGTATTTCATAATTCAAATTGTCAATATTTTCATACCAAGAAAGTGTGCTAGAAGCTCAAGAGGAAGGACAGACTGAAAAATAAATCCACCCCATGTAAACTCCACTGGTCCACGGGGCTGCTTGTTTATAAATGACTATCCAGCTCTTCTAAATGGTCAACGCCTACACAGCGGTTGTTGAAGATAAACGGGTCTAGACCAGAAGTTCTCAACCTGTGGGGGTCAAATGATCCTTTCACAGGAGTTGCCTAAGACTGCATATCAGATATGTATATTATGACTCAGAAAGTAGAAAGATTATAAGAAAAAATAATGTTATGCTTGGGAATCACCACAACATAAGGAACGGAGCTGAGTAGTCCCAGCATTAGGAAGCTGGAGAACAACTCGTCTAGACAATCTTGAAGGAAGCAGCTGAGCTGGGGTGGAACTTCTCACCTCAGTTGACTTGATATATTTCTCATGGGACTGGAGAGAGATTTCACAGATTACTCTCAGAAATTATAAAAATATTATCCAAGAGGAAAGGACCTGGAATCTCCAAGAAGCTGAGTTACAAACTAGCAAGAACATTGCCCCATCTTCTAATCAGGCCGGGTTCTCAGGCCATCCTCAACTATGAGAGTGTCCTGCGTGAGTATGAAAGATGTGCAGAGAAGGCTCGAACAGGTATTCCTCTAGAGATATAAAAAGTTTCAGGAAGCACATGAAAATGTTCTCAATACTGTCAATCTTTAGGGAGGGGCAAAGCTGAAGCCCAATGAAATGCCATTTTGTATGCTTTGGGATAGCTTCCATTAAAAACAAAAGGTGGGAATGGCAAATGTTGACAAAGATACGGAACAGCTGGAAGCCCCCCCACACTGCATGCAGGCCTGAATATAAAATGCTCAAACTGCTTGCGGGAAGGCTTGCCTTTTCTTTTTGAATTAAACATAAATTTGGCATGTGGTCCAGAAGTTCCACTCCTAGGCACACACCTGAAAGAACTAAAGTCTCTGGATCTTCAAAACAAGATCATTTGCCACATTTACAAGTTTGAACCGACGCAAATGCTCACCAACTAAAGGATGTATAGAGTCATGGTATCACCATACACTGAATGTTATTCAGTCATTAAAAAAAAAATGAATATTGTGTCACCATCTGCCACAACATGAATTAACCCTGAAAACATATCAAGCATAAAAATCAGACACAAAATATATTATATGGGTCTCATTTATAAAACACACAAAATAATCACATTTAACAGGTTGGAGCCTGGCAGTTGTGGGAGCTGAGGAGAGTGGAGAGTGCAGAGAGCTTGCTTAGTGGTGAAGCATTTATTTGGGAGGGATGGGAATTTCATGGAACTGAATAGAGATGATGCTCGCACAAAAGCGTGAATGTACAAAAATGTTCTTTGCATTTTACCTCAATAATTAAAGAGGCTCTTCTGCCCAGGCCATCAGTACCTCAGCAAGGAAATAGAGGCTGGATTTCACTCTCCCTCACTCCCTCAGAAGGGATGTGACCATTGCCCTGTAACCTCAACAGGCTGAAGTCAACTTTGAAAAGTGAGCTGGAGTCAGACAGAAAGGTTGTTGTAGGTGACAGCATGCTGAAGGGGAAGGAGAAAGAAAGTGCATAGCTGGAGGAGAGACCCAGGAACTGTGATAAAGAACTGTTGTGAAGCCTCCATGGGACTGTCTTTCCCCTTTCAGAGGATCACATTGGTTGTGAGCTGCTGGGGTGCATGTTATCTGATAAAGGATGTGTGCATGCATGCGTGCGTGCATGCATGTATGCGTGTGTGCATGCATGCATTCATAAAAGGCCATGTGGGGGGAGGCTGTGTGTGTGTGCACCTGTGTGCACGCGTGTGTGCTAAAGGACCATGTGTGCGTGTGAGCATGCGTGTGTGAAGTCTTGCAATCTCTAGCCATAGGGTACCCCCGTTCCTTTTTCCAGTTGATTAATCCTAGCCTGGGACTTGAACACCACAATAGATACAACCCTGATCTACCTTTGGGAAAATGCTAGTTATGTCCTATGAGATACAAAGTGAAAAATGCAAATGGGCAGAACACAGTATCTCCTGTGCTTACAAAAGAACAAAACCATACATTTGTGATGGGTCAGTAATATTTTCCACACACTAGCTTCTGGAATGCTTCTGTACCGGTGCTAAGATAATATAGGGGAACAAAAGCATCTACAGGTCCCTTGAGTCAGCAACAAGACAAACTTGCCAAAGCAAGTCAGAGGGCATGGGGCCTGAACAGTAGCGGAGCTGGAGCGGGCTGTTCACCAGACCCTGCAGAAACTCAGCCAGTACAGAAATATAATTAATTAACTGGAATGCCAATTGATTAATGAGTAGGGAAACATAAAGCCACCAAACTCACAGAAATACTCCCAATCATGATTCATTAGTTTACAAGGTGCAGACTCAAAAAAACAGAAGTGCCCACAGCAATAGGATTTCTGAGTCAGAGTAAAGAACAGTGCGGGCTCCTTGAAGGACACACAAATGGGTTTTTTGTGGTTGAAGTCTGAAGGGTGCTGTTGGAGTCTGTGCCTATCAGCTGTTCAGGAGCTCCCTCTTCTGCACAATTGTGGAACTACACTTTTCTTCCAATTCGACATCCATGCTTTCTGTTCCTTCCAATCACTTGTAATAAAAACAGGTTTGGATTTTTTTTTTTTTCAACTCAATGATATTATATTTATTACTTCCTAAGATATTAAGGCCTTCTGATTTCCAGAGAAGGTTATGTAGAGAATGACCCTCCAAAAGAATACTTGTTACTTTTATGATCTTAACAATAACATAAAGAACCATTGTGAGTGTCTGTGGGTGCACATGGGTGTATACTACAATATATGCATGCATGCCACAGCATATATGTGGAGATCATAAGACGTCTAGTGAAGTCAGTTCATTCACCATTCTGGATTCTCAGGATGAAATTCAAGGTTTGGAAGCAAGTGCCTTTGTACTAAGTACTAAGTCGGTTCCTATGATGATCTTTTTATGGTCTTTGTATTGAACACTAAGATGCAAATTAAATATTTCCCCATCTTATATGTGATGAAATTTAGATAAACTAAACTTATGTAATTGTATCATATTCACACATTTCTCTTAATCCTTAACGTTGAGCCCTTAACTTCCCCCCTACAGTGTGCAAATCATAGTTCACAGCAAATGACTCCTGGAAAGAGTGCAGTGGGTGGGTAGCTCTCGCTATCATAAAGAATCAATATTTCAGAGGGTGTAGCTTTCTGTCATGCATGGGTGTTTGGTATAGGTGAAGAGAAGGCAAGTGTGCAGGTATGTTTGGGTTTACAACCCATATTCTAGATCTGTAGAGAAAAGGCTAACTTCATCGAAGCCCATGTCCTTACAACTCAGTTTACCTTGTATGTAATTTGAGGTGCTTGCATACACTGTCATGGGTGATCCCCACATCAGATGCTAGCTATCTATGGGATTCTGTGAGCCATTGAAGTTTTGGCTTCCACTGGACTCCTCACTCCATGAAAGCTCCAAAAAGCCCTTGTATGATGTAAGGTGCCCATGTGCAATAAGGGTTAGGATTTCACAGAAGTTCTGTTCATCTGATACATGAATTCTATTGGGAACTATTCACCATGCCTTTGCTGAATTTCCAGGATTTGAAAATAACCTCCTCACCAAAATCACCAAAAACCTGGACTATGTCTCCCTTCTCTTTGCAGTCCAAATCTTTGGGTGATAGTAAGAACCGCCACAAGAAGCCCAAGGACCCCAAACCTAAGGTGAAGAAACTTAAATATCACCAGTACATCCCCCCAGACCAGAAGGCAGAGAAGTCCCCTCCACCCATGGACTCCGCCTATGCCCGGCTGCTCCAGCAACAGCAGCTGTTCTTGCAGCTACAGATCCTCAGCCAGCAGCAGCAGCAGCAGCAACAGCAGCAGCGGTTCACCTACCCTGGGATGCATCAAACACACCTCAAGTGGGTACCGTGAGCTGGGGTGGGGGTTTCTGGGCAGAGGTAGAAGATGACTCTTCTGTTCGAGGCTTGCACAGTCAGGTGCTTGGAACCAATGTATCTTGTATTATATCATGTCCTTGTCGGGCGTGTTTGAAGTAGGACTCTTTAGAAACTCTGCATACCTTTTTAGGACCATGGGCCTGAGTGGAAGCGAGATAAACTCCTAGCGTGTCCAAACTTAACTGGGATGTCTTAGAATGCAGATTTGGCTTTGCTGGCAATTTGAGTTTTCTCCTAAAATGCTAAGTGACTGCTTGGAGATGGATTCCTAAGCCCAGGCTATACACCTGTATTGATGGGTTCTCTTTACATACCAGGTGGATAATAGGCTCACCCATATAATTTTGAAAAGGATTCTTTCACCTGTCTTTGGCCACCCTCAGGTCACAGTTTCAAATATGTCCAAAGCTGAGCATGATCAAGATTCATACGGCGTGCTCAGGTTTCTCCAGAGTAGTGCCCCAGCAAGGTCATGGGCGGCTGTGCTTGCTCTGCTAGGCCACAGTCTCCATGAGTTCCTTCTGCATCCTCAAAATGAAGCTGGGAGATCTTTTGCAATTGCTGTCTAGTTCAGGTTATTGGTCCTCTCTCAGCATCTTCTACCAATTTGTTATGTGCCTGATTCCTGTAGGCAATTACTCTAAGGTGTTCCAAGCTCCCACATGCAGGTCTAATTGCATGGTAAGTGATTCTTTGTTTTTCAGAGAACCAAATGAACAGATGGGCAGAAATCCGAATTCTTCCTCAACACCATTGAGCAATAGCCCTCTGTCTCCTGTCAAAAACAGTCTCTCTGGACAAACTGGGGTCTCTTCTCTCAAACCAGGCCCTCTTCCAGCAAATCTGGATGATCTCAAGGTATACAATTTGATCTATTTTTTCTTTTCTTAAAAAAATTCAAACACAGAGATACATTGTCAATAACATTTTACTGCCTGATTTCTTGAGTAAAAGCATAGAAGAGGGAAAAAATGTAGGATAGATCCAAGGGTATTGAAGAATTCATGATGCAGGTTCTATCTCCGCCTCCCCAGGCTGTTCAAGCTCTAAGATGCTCTTTCTGCACCTTAGACTCCTTTTTAGCATAGGTGGGTTACTACAGATCAGTCAGGCTAGACTTAGCATAGAATAGAGGTGTGCAGCTTATAAAGCTCCCAGAATGTTCTGAAGCGATGATCAATTTCATGGTGAACCTTTAGCAGTCTCTGGTGAAATAGTCAAAATAGAAACCATGGGAATTCCTCTGCATGTAGCTAAGGACAATCCACATAGTCTATATTTCTTCCTAAGGCTTTTAAAGTAGCCTTTCCATTAGAAAATGTTCACCATACTGATAGAAGTTGGGTGGTTTTCAATCTCTTGGTCTAACACAGATACCATTAAATAAGCATCTTGATCATCACTGTATAAGAAACATGCTGGTAACCCACTGTCGGTAATACAACTTAAAACAATGCCTTGCTTCTTTATGTTCCCAAATCTGGGTACGTCTGCCCTGAAGTGATAGCTTGTTATACAGCACATGCATGCTAGCAGTTTATTACAGATCACAGACCACAGGCATCTACATTCACTCAAATGATATTAAACCTGGTAAGTTTCTAAGCAAGTCTCAAGATTGACATGTTCACCTCTCTGTCCAGTATTCACTGCGGGGCTGAGCAGGATGGATGCAGTTTCTGCAGTATATAAACATCATCCACCCCCTCATTACATTGTTAGTGATGACACTTGCTTGTCTGGTTCCCACCTACCTACTGCTCTCCAAAAAAACATCTCTAATTGTTTCCCCTAAAATCTTGCATCCTTAAAGATCCCTCATAGCCAATTCTTCATTGTGCCAATCCTAGTCATTCCTCATTATTAGTCCTTATCATTACCCTTATTTCTACAGTATTCCTCGTGTAGCAATTTGGTTTTTTTCTTGTTGGGGGGGGGTCAGGAGGAAAATGGCATAGCAGTTATAACAAACTGAAAGATAACTTATGGCTGCCAAGAGCCAATAAGATACGTGCTATATGCTGATAGTAAAGTTCCTCTGTTCCTTCTATAGGTCAAAGAGGCTTTTTCTGTCTGACATCTACACACTTAGACAGAGTTGCTAAACTGATAATAATACTTTTAGCAGCCATGAGGTCACTCCCTTTGCTTTCTTAAGTCATTAGTCCACAGAAATAAAGGATGTCATCTTACCTGAAAATGTTATGCAAAGTGAAATAAGCCAGGTGCACTGGTTTGGATACCTGATGAGCTGTCTTACCTCACACTTGAATAGGCAGAACTGTAGAGACAAAAAGTAGAATAGACGTTATCAGGACCATCCCAGAAAGACCATAGGGAGTAATTGCTTAACGTGGACACAGTTTAAAACTGGCATGATAAAAAGTTATGGGGATAAATGGCAATATGGATGTGCTTGCTGAAGCTAAGCTATGTAGTCGATAATGACCAAATGGTAATCTTTATGTTCACTTTACCCTAGTAAAGTTATTATTATTTGAGGCTAAGTAATTGAAACATAAAAGTCCTGGATCATGTAGGACTTGAGATACCCAGAGAAATAGTAGCCTAGAAGTGCTTGTGGTATTAGACAGGGGGTCCCCAAAGGTAGTTCCCTCTGTGTATCCAAGCTCAGAACCATTGGTTGGTGACAACCACAATAATTTAGGCAGGTCAAAAATGTGGTGGTGGTGATAGTGGCTACCATTTTTTTTTAAACTAGCCATTCAATGTAGACTTCTATCTGGTCAGGTTAGTCTTATCGACCCAGTTTTTAAAACTTAAGATAAAAATCCAGGATGTCAAGGAGTTCAATGACAGGAAAGTTAGTCTATTTGCAAGTGTTGAGTTGGGGCTCCCGTTTAAGCGGCTGATCACAAAGGCTTTGCCATTTCTGAAAGATGAGAATAAGAAGGAAGAGGTGAAAGGAGGGAGCTTGGCTGGATTTGATCTCTCACTTGGTGTGAGGTAGACGTGTCCCTGGGTCCTGGGAAAGTTATACCCAGGGTAGAATTGTAGTAAGTTGAAGAAGAAGGATATGAGACAAGTTCATTCAGGGTGGGAATGCTGAGTAGCAACCAAGAGCAAACCTAACCCGTTCTTATGATAAGAAACACATTAACCTCACTTAATCCAGCTGTGTTGTAAGGGAATCGGGGCATAGGCTTTAGAATCCTTGGCAAAGTGGGGAAAGCAGAAACTTGAAAAGTGAATGAGATCATGAGAGTAAGAAAAATGATCAGGAAGGAAGGGGGGGGAGTAAAGGCAGCTCACAACACACTCACAGGGGTGGGGTGAGGTGCTTACAAAGGTGTTCCTCCCTGGCGATTATTGGGCAGGTGAGGCAGTAGAGGTGACATTTCTTTAGCGAATGTTCCACTGTGTACAAGAGAAGGTTGGTTTCTCCTTACAGCAGGAGAAATGGGAGATGATGTCAATCATGGGGACCTGAATTTGATTTCCAATCCCTATGTGTGGCAGGATGGCACACTTGTAACCCCAGCACTAGGGAGGCAGGCATAGGAGGATCCAGGGACTGGCTGGCCAGCAAGTCTAATTCAATTGGGCAATCGCCAGGGCAATGACAGACCCTGTCTAAAAATTAAAAAAGAAAGGAAAGAAGGAAGGAAGGAAGGAAGGAAGGAAGGAAGGAAGGAAGGAAGGAAGGAAGGAAGGAAGGAAGGAAGGAAGGAAGGAAGGAAAAAAGAACAGAAAAACTTTAAGTTGACCACACACACACACACACACACACACACACACACACGCTGAGAGACTGTGTTGCTATTACTGGTTTTTCACAGTACACTGACTTTTTAAAATCCTATTTCTATTCAATTAAATGTGAGGGGGAGTGAGGTGAAGGAACTAAAAATTCTGAAAACGGGAAACATATTTGATGGAAATGAAGAAATTGTCCATTTTAAGGTGATCTGGATAGTACTGTTGTTACTGTATGTTTAAGAGCACTTTTCTTCAGAGGTAGATGCAGAGCTGCAAACCAATTAAATTATAAAATTTACCTCAAAACAACTTAAGAGAAATAGAGAGGGAAGAGAAATTGGCATAAATTGATAATTATTGGAGTTGTTTGATGAGTATATGGGTCCTTGGTGCTTCTCTATCTACTTTTAAGTATGGCAGATTCTTTTTGTAATAAATAATTTTAAAGTTACCAATAATTAGAACACCAGTGAATGTAGATGAATGTGTAAGCCTTCATCTCAAACAAACCCACACAGCCAAATAATCTGAAAGCTGTAAAGGAAATTGAACTAAATGAGTATTCGTTTTATTTTAGAATGTGATCTGCATTATTTAATAATGTGGCCAAATTATTCAGTGCAAGAACAGACTCTAAAAATAAGTGTAGAACTCATTAATTTTAAGTAACTCAAAGTTAAAACAATAATGAGTTGCCATCCTGCACTTTTTCCAGCCAGGAAACTTGAAAAAAAAAAAAATTGTCCAGCAAGACTTTGGAGAAAGGTCGCATGCTGAGTGCCAGTAAAGCCAGCCTCATAGCTTTTAGTTAATTGTAAAGTGACATTTTCGAGTTGAAACATGATCGTGTATAGTGAAGTGAACGGCATTTTAATAGACAAGAGCCGGAGAAGACATGACGTTATGCTTCTTCGAGCCTGAAATGCATGTGAACACATTTTGTTTGACAACAGCTCCTTTTAAATAATTACACTGCCCATAAATTTCTGACATGCCTTCCTTAACACACCATGAACATTTTCCATAACTTTTAATATTCAATAAAAGTTTTATTTTTAATAACAGCAAATCACTCCATCACCTAGTTAGCATTCCACTCCTGGACATTTAACTTGCTGCCAAAGGTTTTGCTATTCAGAATAGGATTGCAAAGCTCTCTGTACATACATCTATTATTTGCTCTGATTATTTCTCTCAGATATCTACAAATATATTAAATTGCTGGTTTAAAATACACCAATAATTTTTAGCCTGGTAGTGCTGCCACACACCTATAGTCCCTCCACTCAGGAGGCAGAGGCAGGAAAATCTGTTTGAGTTTTAGGCCAGCCTGGTCTACAAAGTAAGTTCTAGGACAGCCAGGGCTACATAGAAAAACCCTGTTACAAACAAACAAACAAACAAACAAAAAACCAGGAAAGAAAAGACATTAATATTTTTTTAAATTCTTGAAGCGTATTATCAGACTTCTCGCTTCTGAACGGTCTGCTGCAGAGACACACTTTGAAGTAGCTCCTTTCCAACATGAATGCGCCGATGTGTGTCTCAATGCACAGGAAGATGCAGATCCCAGCTCAGAGGTTTGGGAGGGAGTAGCGGTGCAGTGCGTGTCCTCACCAGCTCACCATTGTTTGCCTGTTGCTTCAGGCCTTGTAGCTCAACTCAGACCCTTGTTCCACAAGTGAGCTGTATTCCCTGTGCTTTTGAATCCATGATGTTTTTACATTAGAATGGACTCATTAGAAGATTAAGTTTTAAAAGGATTTGTTGAAATTCCATAAAATTGGTTTGAATCAGAAGCAGGAGAGAAATTAGAAGTATTAAGAGAGAAATTTTGTAAATATTGTAAAATCCCCAAACTCGAAATAACACATACTAATACACTGGGAGCACACTTCACCGGACACTGCACTGATGGTGCCCTTATTCTTTAGGTGTCAGAGTTAAGACAACAGCTTCGAATACGAGGCTTGCCGGTGTCAGGCACCAAGACGGCACTGGTGGACAGGCTCCGACCCTTCCAGGATTGTGCTGGCACCCATGTGCCCAACTTCGGGGACATCACAACTGTCACCTTTCCTGTCACGCCCAACGCCTTGCCCAGTTATCAGTCCTCTCCATCAGGCTTCTACCACTTCGGCAGCACGAGCTCCAGCCCACCCATCTCCCCTGCTTCATCCGACCTGTCGGCTGCGGGGTCCCTACCAGACACCTTCACTGATGCTTCACCTGGCTTCGGCCTGCATTCATCCCCCGTGCCTGCTTGCACCGATGAGAGCCTGATGAGCAGCCTGAATGGGGGCTCGGGCCCTTCAGAGCCGGACGGGCTAGACTCGGAGAAGGACAAGATGCTGGTGGAGAAGCAAAAGGTGATCAACCAGCTCACCTGGAAGCTGCGGCAGGAGCAGCGGCAAGTGGAAGAGCTAAGGATGCAATTGCAGAGGCAGAAGAGCAGCTGCAATGACCAGAAGCCACTGCCTTTCCTGGCCACCGCTATCAAGCAGGAAGATGTTTCTAGTTGTCCCTTTGCAGCCCAGCAAATGTCCGGGAAGGGACAGGGCCACAGCTCCGACAGTCCCCCTCCTCCGGCCTGTGAGGCTGCTCAGCTGATGCCCCACTGTGTGGAGTCCTCAGGTCAAACCCATGTACTCTCATCCACGTTTCTCAGCCCCCAGTGCTCTCCTGAGCACTCACCCCTGGGAACCCTAAAGAGCCCACAGCACATCAGCCTGCCCCCGTCACCCAACAACCATTACTTCCTGGCTGCTTCCTCCGGGGCTCAGAGAGAGAGCCATGGGGTCTCATCACCTAGCAGCAGCCAAGGGTGTGCACAGGTAAGTACGGATGACCTTGCCAAAGGGTGTCTCCAGAGGTGGGAGATGGACGCCCACCACTAGGGAGTTGGGAAGGTTTTCTTCCTAGAAGCTAGGCAGCACCTCGATGAGTCTACCATCTTTGAGACTTGACAGCCAGTCTTTGCATCGTGAGCTGGCAAGCTTGCTCTAAAAGGGCTAAGAAGGCAAATGTCTAGAAATCATAGCTTTTGTACCAGCTCTCATCTTTCCCTTGAAACAAATAAACACCCACAGACTGCTTGTAACAATGTGTAACTTTTCAATATAACCTTATTGACAAAATCGGGCCCCAAGCAACCTTGGGCTTGTGGACTATTGTTTGCTGACAATGGTTCTCAAAACTGCTTAAAATAAACCCTTATCATAACTCAAATCGTTCTGACAAGAGACCAAAAGGAAGTTGGTCATTGTGATACTGGCCTGGAATTCCTAGCACTCTGGAAACTGAGGCAGGGGATTGCTGTGAGTTTGAGGCCAAATTAGGTTATGTTCCTAAAACTACATTTTGGGGCATGGGGTGGTGTGGGGAGACAGAGAGAAAGCCTGTATGTGAGAAAGCCCTTCTTCTCTTTTATTCTTACCAAATATTTATTGAGACCTACCATGCGCCACGCTCTACCACAGAGGGGAAACTCTTTCTACTCCTGTGGAAAGACAAATGACAGATAAAATGGTCTATCCTGTGGAGAAAGAGAAGGGCTGGGTTGTGTGAGAAGGTTGGAAGTTTACTATCTCCACTAACCAGGTCAGGAATGTTGAGGAACCTTGAAAAGAGAAAACATTGTTAATACTTGGATTGAAGGCCTGGGAGAAGTATCAGGTGAAAAGTCATTGGGGTTAAAACGTACATAGAATGCCTGAGGATCAGAAAGAAAGCGGTGTGTGTGGGGGACAGAATTTAAAAAAAGCTGTATGGGGAATTAACAGTTCAAAGACTACGGCAATGTGATTTGCAAAGACTTTTCTTTCGTTCATGAAACTAAGGAATTATTAGGAAAAGGTGTATATAGAAAACTGTTGAAGAAAACCACATTGTCAAAAGATTATAAAATCTGAGATGTAATCCACGTTGGATATATGCCAAGCCAAGGATTGAGAGGGATGAAGAGAAGCCATCTTGTCCACTGTCACAGTGTCCCGTTAGGGGCTCCAGCTTAGTGTTTCTATTTGCCATTGAGAAAAATGAGATCCAGGAAGATTGAACTTACTACCTAGAATGCCAGACTTAGTTGAAATAGCACTACCATGGGGGTGTGAAGCATGATTGGAGGTAATAAGAGCTCACTTTCATCTACCTTAACAATACATTCAAGTCAGTGGAACCCACTCCTGAAAGAACATACCAAGAGAAATGAGGAGTAAAATAGCATATCAGCACCATTCGTAAACATCTAGTGCATGCACAGTGCCCTAGGGCCCTAGGAAACAAAGGTAAAATAGCCCTTGGGCCATGGCTTGGACCATGATTAAGAATACCCATGTTACTGGAGAGGAGTAAGATGGTACACTAATTTATTGTTTACAAAGACTCTATAGGACAGTAGCAATTTCATGCAGAACAGATAACATGACTGATCTATGGCACTAAATCACACAACAGGATAGGGGGTGACGGAGAGACTGATGGGAAAGTGCTGGGAGAGTCCTAGAAGGCTTTGTGACCAGTTTGTACGTCATAGTTGGCGGTTAAAGGAGAAGGCGGGTCTGAGAGTTCAGTAGACTTGGGTTTTTTTGTTTGTTTTGTTTTTTTTTTGTTTTGTTTTGTTTTTGTTTTTTTTGTTTTTTTCTTTTTGTTTGTTTGGGGTTTTTTTTTGTTTGTTTGTTTGTTTGGTTTTTTTTTTTTTTTTTTTTTTTTTGTCCATGATGCTGAAAAGTTTCCAGAAAGTCTAAATAGAAAACAGATATTCCATGTGAACAAGAAAGTTCGGGTGAATGTATAAGGAAGAGAATTTAGGTTCGTAGAACTAAATATCACCTATAGTCATAGAAAGTCTTGAACTCTTACACAGATGAGGTGTGCAGAGCCTATGAATATGTGAATATGTGAGAGCTAGTGGAAGTTTATAATCCGTAGGCAATGCATACAGAATCAGATTATAAATATGGTCATCTGCTAATATAATTCAGGAAGGTTTGTTAATATCAGAAACCTGTGGGCAAAAGACAGGGGCCAAAAGTGTCAGCTAAAGCCACACTCAGGGATGCTGATGGGCTCTTTAATTTGTCACACGTTCCTTTCTACAGAACTCAGGGGCACATGAAGGCCATCCCCCTAGCTTCTCCCCGTCATCTTCCAGTCTCCATCAGCCTTTCTCCGGCACCCAAGCAGACAGCAGTCATAATGCTGGGCTCAACTCTTGTCCCAAAAGCCCAGTTCTTCATCCAAAGGTCGGTACCAGTTTCTGTGAGGGTGGGGATTGAAACAGGAGATGGGGCGATAGTGTCGGAGACAGAGATGGATACATAACATATTAATCAGGCTAATGTTTAAAGAAAATGGAAAACTGGGGTCCAGAACCAAGTCTCTGTAGAGGATAGAAGAGATGGTGCTCATAAGCTGGTAAAAGGGACGGGGATATGAAGAGTTCCTAGTAAAACCACAGTCACACAGTAACTATATGAAAATGACCCAGTTTGGAATGAATTACTCTGAAAAAATCCCTGGCTTAAAGGACTTCTTTGGACTGGATTGAGTTTATATCTCATTCTTATTGTTCAGTAGAAAATAATGAACCTGGTATATAGGGGCACACGCCTTTTGTGCCAGCCCTCCGGGGCAGAGGCAGGTATGTCTCTGTGAGGTTTTAAGGCCAGTCTGTTCTAGATTGTGAGTTCCAGGATATCCAGGATTACACAGTAAGAACCTGTTTAAAGAGAGAAAGAGAGAGAGAGAAGGAGAATGAAAGAAGAAGGTACTCTTTAGTGGAAATAAATCAGTGAGTTTCATGCTAAACTTTCATTAATAAATTCCCGGTGACACAAACTGGTGTTAACCTAATAATGTTTCCTATCACCTCATCTTGGGCTTCCGTGACTAGTACTCGGCATTTTTTGGTCAATGTAGCCTGTGGTTTCTAGAACACAAGCATTGTCCCTTGGGACCCAGGGGTTGAAATGCTGTTCTCTGGATTGTATCCACTTGCAGATGACCAGCTTGCAATCTTCTGACAAGGTGGGGCCAAAGTTTTCAATTCCATCTCCAACTTTTTCCAAGTCAAGTTCAACGGTTTCAGAGATAACCCAGCCCCCAACCTATGAGGATGCAGTAAAGCAGGTAATGACATGATTTGTTCTATATGGTTCAATAAATAAACTCAGTAGACAGGACTTTGTAGTATTAAGTATTTTATGTTTAGTAGATTCTGATATTGAATGGGCTGGGTACCTTCCCAATAGAGTGAACAAAGTGTAGTCATATGACCCGAAGTCAGTGCTGTTATGTCTGTACAGATAGCTTCAAGTTAGGGACAACTTTTCTACTTTATGGTATTATAAACTTTATAATACATTCCATCCAAACTGCATTTTGAATTTGGGCTTTATTATGAGCTGGTAGCATGTGGTAGGTACAGTGTTCTAGGTGCTGGGCAGCCCCAGTGAGCCACAGTTCCTAATTAACTGCCCAGTTCCAAGAGAAATCAGGTGCTCTATAGCATTCTATGTTGCTGAGCTAGGGTGTGCAGTGGCATTTTGGTCTATGATGATATTAATTTAGGGTGTCTTTACCTACCAGGCTGTAACTCTGTGGTAAGCTGAGGAACATTTGTAGCAGCTGAGGACTTAAGGACAGCAGGCTGAACAAGCGTTCACAAGGCCTAGAGTTAGCACCCGCTCATTAACTGTCACTGTCAACAACTTCTCTTCAAGAAAATAAAAGTATTTCCTCTGTAAGGATTATGGATAATCTAATACTTACCTCATTGTTTGGCACATGATAGAGGCATTCAAATCTGAGAGCAATTATCAAAGGCCATATCCATAACAGCCAAACACTGGTAGATACAAGTGGCTTCAATGTGAGGAAGGGGTATGTGCTGTATATGCCTGCTTCTGGGGTGGAATCTTCCCAGACAACTGACCTGAATCCCAAGGAGGCTGGGATCCATCTCCCATATTCCTCAATCTTGTTTATTGTATTGGATTATCTAGTTCCATGGATTTTCTGTGTACGATTTACAATAAGATTTTTGATCAAACATGGACCAAATCCCTTTAGCGGATTTGACTAAGCCCTTAACAGTATTATTCTCTTCATTCAGAAGTAGAAATAGACAGTGCCCGTCATTAGGCAAATGAAAAAAACAATGTGGTAGGTAGGGTCACACTACATAGCATCATTCAATCCAAGACCAAAAGTAGCCAAATTCCTAGAGACAGAAAGGGGAATGGTGACTGATGATGTTGGCAAAAGGCTACCGAGAGGTGTTGCTTAGTGTGTGTAGAGTCCTAGTTTTGTAGATTAAAAGAGTTCTATAGGTACATAGTGTTGATGGTTGCACTAAACGGTGAGTTTACGCTTAAAATGACTGAGCTTACAATCTTTGTTATGCTCTATTTTACTATGCTTTTTTATTAACCCTTAAACAAACCTGGTCCAATGCCCTACAACGCTTTTATCACGGTCATACTGAAGTTATCACCTTCTAACCTCTCTGCTCTCTTTTTGGCTAACTTGAAATAGCAAATGACTCGCAGTCAGCAGATGGATGAACTCTTAGATGTCCTCATTGAAAGTGGAGGTAAGACTACCTTGCCTACTGTCTAACAAAACCCTCCACACCTGTGCATACTCTTGGTTACAGCCTCTAATGACCAGGGTAAGGGACACACTCGTAAGGTACACCAGGTGGAGGTAGAGCTACTTCCTCTAAGCTTCAGGTGTGCTTTGTTAGGAGTGAAAAGAACCACAGTGGGTGAATCCTCATCACCCTTATCCTGGGGATGCTTTACATGCCACCTTTCAACATGTAACTGTGGTCCATTATTGCATCATTTTTTTCTAGTTCTAATTCCTGTCTTGTTAATTACAAAAGGAAAAATAAACCATGAAAATTGTGCAAGTTTTGTGCTCACTGAAACTGAAGTTCAACCAGCTATCTCCCATTGGATGCCCCATTCATGCTTAAATGTTACTCAACCAGAGTGTTCCTTAACCCATTCACTCATTTATTTAAAAAATGTCACAAAATGTGGGCCTAGAATTTGAAAGCACACAAAGTCTGAAGGAGCATGTAAGAAGGTCACACAAGAACATGGGGCTGAACTCTTAATCAATAGCATTTGAAAGTTTAACAGGAGGCAGTGAGTGACTCAGAGACAGAATGCCAGGCATCAATCATATTAAGCTCAGTTCTCCACCAGATAACACTGTTAAAATGCAGTGTGGTAAAGGAGATGGAAAGTGAGCAAGGGGACCAGTGTTTTTAATCATAACAAAGAGGATGAGTGAGAGAGTACAGTGTCTGCGTGTATTTAAGTTTTGCAATGGAAGACGATTGTATATACCAGGTGATCCTTCTTTTTATTGGTGTGGCAATGAGGTAGAGTAGTGAAGACACAGAAGGGAGTGTGGGAGAGTCTGGGGAAGCATAGGAATGAGTTAGTCATGAATGAGTTGAGTTTTATAGGGAAATGCAAGATTGTACGGTAGAATTAAATGCAAGTAGAGGGCTTGATGCCATAAAAGGAAAGTAAAGCCAGCCAGCTCAGTGGAATTGTCCTTCTCATTTCTCCATCCAAGTAACTTAGAGCAGGCTAAAAGAAAGTGGGTGGGGACTTCTCTGGGTGGAGAGTTTTGCTAAGCTGGGAGAGAAGGTGGGGAAGGTAGGAATAAGTGTAACAGTGGATCAGAGAATCTGATGTAAGCAAGGAAGAAAGTAAAAATGGGAAGTACTGACATGCCATGGTCAATAGTACAGCCAATAGATTAGGTACCTAAGAGTGTCTTAGAAATAGCTGACCCAAAATACTTCATGTATGAGCTAGAATGAGGGAAGGAGGAGGACAGAGAGTGGGGAATCCTGCTTAAGATCGAGTTCTCAGAAGGATGTGCTATGCAAGGACAATGCTCAAAGTATCCAAGAGTGTGGAGATGCTATCATCACTGGAGTGGATGGGAAGGACAAAGAGCTGAGAGGTCAGCATAGCAGTGTGTGATTTCTAAGGATATTATAGTCTTTAAAATAATAATAATAAAAAAACCCCACTAACCTGACAAAATGGCTGTGAACAAGGGGATAATTTCCAAAGGATGAGGAAATATGGTTAGCAGGACTAAACTGGGAAACGGGCTGGCCTAAAAACCACCGCAGAATGGTAGACTATCAACATAAGAATATCTGACATGCATCCCTCATTTGCTGTCCCACAGAGAGAATGGCAGAGGTGGAATGTCCTCAGTAACAGGTAGTGTAGTGAAGGGAATGGAGAGACCAAGCAGAGAGGACTTTGACCATAACAGAGTGAAAGTTCCAAGGCAGGGGTATTTTGGGAAGCCTGAAGAAAGGAGAAATGGAGAGCCAGCATAGGTACGGGTGAGCCCAGGGTTAAGGGCTGAGCAGAAAAGCATGGCCATCTTCTATGCTTTCCATAGAACAACTTGTTCATTCCAAAGGCTCATCGTGTGTCATGGCCAAGTTGGGATGATTTAACTACTCACACTGTATTTTTACCAACAGAAATGCCTGCTGATGCCAGGGAAGATCATTCATGTCTTCAAAAAGTTCCTAAGATACCTGGGTCGTCCCACAGCCCTACCAGCATCCTTCCCAAGCCCTCAGCTTCGTTTGAACAGGCATCTTCAGGAGGTCAAATGTCCTTTGACCACTACGCTACCGACAGTGACGAACACCTAGAAGTCTTACTGAATTCTCACAGCCCCCTTGGAAAAGTGAGCGATGTTACCCTCCTCAAAATTGGAAACGAGGAGACTCCTTTTGACGGAATCATGGATGGCTTCCCAGGGAAGGCTGCCGAAGATCTCTTCAGTACTCACGAGCTCTTGCCTGGGCCCCTCTCCCCGATACATACCCAGCTATCACCATCTTCCGTGGACAGCAATGGTCTGCAGCTTAGCTTCACAGAATCTCCTTGGGAAACAATGGAATGGCTGGACCTTACTCCACCAAGCTCCACGCCAAGCTTCAGCAACCTCACCACCAGTGGCCCCAGCATATTCAACATCGATTTCCTGGATGTCACAGATCTCAATCTGAATTCCCCCATGGACCTTCACTTACAGCAGTGGTGAACACCCGAGGTACAAGTGTAAACGAAGCTTCATAGGAATTCCATTGGGGAAAGCACACAACCAGAAAGACCGTGTGATCCAAAAGATGAAGGGGAAAAATGGGGAGGGAAAATAAAAAAGCAGCGATGGAGGTTTCTGTGGCAATCAACCAGAACAAAAGGGGGTCAGTCATTAAATGGATATGCATAACGTAATTTCTACCAGCATTCAGTAACTGTCCAGTGATACACTCAAAGCTGTGCTTTCTCAGATTAAGAATGCCAAAAGGTCTTCCACCATCTTTTGCATATCAGTATTTTTCTAGCCCATAGCTTGTCTCAGCGTTACTGGGACATATGTTCACATCACAGTTTGTCTCAGGCATCATTGGGGCATAAGCTCACGCTGTTAGCTTTTGTTATGAATTTACTAGATGTTCTGTGGAAGAAAAACAAAGCCCCCAGGGGAGGCAGGGACGCCAGTCCCTCCAGGGTTCTGGAAGCCATGCCGCAGTGGAGGCCAACTTCCCACATGACCAACATCTATCTGTCTTTCATCCGATAGAGTCCTTAAGGCGAAAGAGAGGGACAGAGCAATTCATTCCAAGAAAAGAAAATGTAACTCAATGTCCCTCAGTGCCCAAATTGTCCCACTGGGCTGGCAAGCACTGACAGTGGCTAGCTAGCATTGTCCAGAGAATCCATCCAGAACGTGCTGCTTTTTAACCAGGAGGCCTGATTGTTTCTGCCATCTCTTTGCTCATCAGTGATGTGTAGAAGGTGAGAGACTTGAATCCAAAAAACTTCATGCCGTGGACAGAGACTCCCAAGGCTCAAAAATATAACTACCTGTAGTGGGATTCGGGTTTTAGCTGGCAAAGCTTGGAGGCATGTCTAGTTCCAAAGACTAGAGAAGTAGAACAATCAGAAAGACAACTGGAGGCCCAGGAAGGTTATACTGGGACAAGTTAGAATTACAGAACAATGTCATTTCACATTCCAGGAAAGAAATACTGCAGATTGCTACTGTAGGACTAATACACAGGGCCGACTTCTCCCCCTCCTTTTCTTATTATGAACAGAGGAAGTTCACCTCAGCTTTTCATCCACTCATTTCTTTTCATTCAGGTCTCAATACTTTATGGCTCTTTAGGTTTTAAAGATACCCTCCTCTCTCCCACAAACTGGGAAAGGAGAGGTTCTGAATTATAGCAAGTTGTCATACAAGCCGCCTTCTTCTTCCTCCTCTTCCTCTTCTTCACATTTAAAATCCAAACTCTCTTGCCAAAGTGACTTTTCACATGCACATTAGCTCCTTAGGAAGAAACTGAGGGCGTGCCCCATAGGTCACCAATCTTGTTTTATTCTTGTTTGCGCTGGGGACATTGGAAATCATTAGAGTGGAGAGAAGTCAGGGTGATGTCTACGGTAGAGATGTGTCAGTTGGGTTTCCACAGGAAGGCAATGGGAGAGTGAAAGACTGTAGTCTTGACGAGTGTTCCTCTTGGTCCCTGTGCCTGGCCAGGGCACCGGGACAGAGGATGACGACACAATTGCAGGAACCTCTCAGAGGCTCACTGCAGTACCAGTTCTAGTCATTATAATGTTGCATGCTATAGAAAGTAGCCGTTGCTGTTTGGTTTTGTTTTAATTTAAATCACAAAGGCACTGTTTTCTTCTTTGTAAAAAAAAATTCACTGTGCACTTATAGTGAAAATAATCATGTTGTGAATTTTTTAGACGTCTTTTTGATAAACCAAAGATTTAGAAATCATTCCATTGTCAACTTGTTAAAAAAAAAATGTTTGAACACTGAGTGTTTTTGGTGACTGCTACTCTGGGAGCCACCAGATCTTACTGTAGGGAAGGAAACACACAAATATGTACACACATGGAGTTGTATACATGTGTGTATGAAATGTGTTTATACACGCATATGTATACAAAGGCTTACGTGTGCACATATCTGAAAGGTGACAGAGTGCCTTGCCCCTCAGTTTGCTGTGAATGATGTGTGGCCTTTCTTACTATGAGTTGCTTATTAATCAACCAGACTACACATAAATGACTGTATATGACTAAGGACTCCAGCCCAATGCTCAGCCACTTGCTACCGTGAACAAGCTCCTCCTGGCAATGAACATGGATGTAAGAAGACAGAGCCTGGCAATGAATTCAGATGTGATAGGACAGCGCAGCTCCACTGTCAGTGATTGCCAAGGCTAGTGCCTTCTCTTACAGAGAGCCTAAAGGAGCAGAAAATTTGTTCTGACATTCCTTGATCTGCATTATGCTTGAAAGGGTCTATGTGCTAATCTTACCATTGTGTTTGTATGTCCATCATCAGACCCACACATCCAGAGGTAAAGCTTAGCATGAACATGAAGCTATGGGGAGACACCTTTATTACCACATTCCAAACGTTGCTTTGATTTCCAATGCTGATGTTTCATCTGAGTATGGATGAAGCTCAATGCTCTGTGTGTTTTTTAGGTTCCAGTTGTACCGCATGCGTTAGCCCCTCCTTGCTTCCTTGAAAAAACAAACCCACACAATGTCCTGTCTCCAAGCCCCTCATCCCAGTGGTAATAATTTTCCCTTTGGGAACTCCTGCCTGAGGGATTAGATGGCTCTGTTTATAGCTAGACTATGTGTGTGGGGGGAGGGGGGATTCAAAATATTATTCAAACTGATATGCACACTTCACAGTAGACGAAAGGGAAGCAGCTCTGGTTTGTCTCTGCATGCCCATACAGCTAGAGCAGGTCCCTGGATGCTTGACCTCAGCCTGCCCCACCATCTCCCCAGGCCATGTTTCCTCAGGCTTTATAGCACAGGTAGGAGATTGGAGACACCTGGAAGAGGGTGGATGAAGATGGCTCATGTTTATTCGGCTGTCTTCGATTGTTTTTTTTAAACTTTAGGTTCTTTTAAGTTATTATGTATGTCCTCTTGTGGTGACAAGATGAGGTATGCAGGGACAGATGTCCTTGGGTTAAGCAGTGTTCCCAGGAGCCTCAAGGGACCACATGATCAAGATGCCTGGAATAACCCCATAGTAAGGACAGTCTTGGCAGTCATTCCTACTGTGGCTACAGGACAGCAGATCACTCTAGGTCTAAAGACACCCAAAGTTCCCCCAAGCAAGATATGTAGTAAGCAGGGCTCAGTAATGATGTCTCTGCTTCTAACAGTGTTATCAAGAAAACAGGGATAAGGGGGGAAGTTCAGGAGAAGGGAGGGAAGAGGGAGAAAGGAAGGATGAAGGGAGAGAGAAAGAAGGAGGGGGAGAGGAGAGGGAGGGGACAGGGAAGGAAGGAAGGAAGGAAGGAAGGAAGGAAGGAAGGAAGGAAGGAAGGAAGGAAGGAAGGAAGGAAGGAAGGAAGGAAGGAAGGAAGGAAGGAAAAAGGATGGAGCAAGGAAGGAAGGGAGGAGAAAAGAAAACCAGAGCCCAACTTCCTGATCCATGAATCTCTTGGTTCAGCTAGGATGCCATAAACAGTGAAACTCAAACTTGGAAGAAGGAGGCCTTCTGAGCCACAGAGTGAACGGGGAACAGCAACACAGCCTCTACCCCGAGAGTCCGGGTCTATGAAATGGCAGCCTTCTGCCTTTCAAAAGCATTCATTGAGGACAAGTATGAATAGAATCTACCCCAAGCTTTTAAAAACAGTTCTCACAAGTTATTTATTTTATGTTCAATCAGTCAGCTTTCTTAGAGCTCGTCAGGAGGAAAACTCCCACGTGATGTATATCATCTACTGGTGTCTACCGCGGACAGAGCACAAGGACCTTCAGGGGTTGGTTCAGCACAGATATTGACTGTCTGGGGCACCACAGCTAAGAACAAGGAAAGCATAGGTGGAACTTGCTTTTGTTTGTTTATATTTTTTCCTGATCCCAAGTCACAGTAAGATCCCTGGGTAAAGGGGACAGAAGTGGAGGATGGGTAGCCATGGTGAGCCTTCCCTCCTCAAGAGAAAAGCTTCAGAGAAACTAGAGGCCACTCGTCTCTTGCTGCTTCGCCTCAGTTCTTGCTGCATTCGCCACAGGAAGAAGCCCATGGATGCTGGGGCACAGTTTGCTACCAGAGATAAAGAAACTTGGAGTTCTGATTGGTATAACACAAAATAGGAAGGTTTAGAGGCAGAAACTTCTGAGGCTTCCTAAACAGATACATCAACAGACATGGAGAGTCAGGGTCCTGGAACAAGATGGCCCCATAGTACAGAGAGCCAGTCAGTTGTGTCCAGAAGCCATTGCTAGGTGAGGACAATCTGTAAGGAAATGGTTTCAAGACAGGAAGGGATTTGGGAAGAACTTTGTTGCCATCCGCCAGGAATATCATGCTAGCAGCCACAGTGAGCAACAGGAAGTTCCTATCTGATCTTAGCCAATCAATGGCAACTCCCACAAGCCAATCCCTACCTGGGTCTGGTGCTCATTCTAAGTCTGGGTTCCTATGAAGGGCTTCAGGATGGAGGGTGTGCTTTCTCTAGATGGATCACATGTCCTAAGGTGAAAAGGGGCACAGCAGGAAGCTCTCCTCAAATGCTTTCCAGAGGAGCATGACCCACACTGCTCCTAGAACTCAATTCCAATGACCTTGTCAAAAGGACCAAGGGCAAAGGATTTCAGGGGAGGTGAAAATCAGCCCTCAGTGAAACACAAAGCCGTGTTTTGCAAAGAACAAGAAAGCAAGTATGGTTTTCTCGGTCCCAGTATGGTGATGTTTTCATGTTTGGTGTCCTTTGCTCTGTATAATGTGAAAGAAATGTAGCTCACTGGGAGAGCAAAGAAGCAATGGCTAAAATACCAAAGTTGGCATGTGTCCTTTTTTTTTTAAAAAAAAAAAAAATGCGTATATTTTTAAATAAAATGTTTATTTTAACAAGTTGTATAAAATTTTTTCCTTTGACCAAAGATGCCAGGTGTGGGTTCTTTCTGTATTCGCTGCCTGTTCTCTCCGGCAGCTGGAGGAGCGGTTCCACTGCGTTTGCCACCTTGCAGATGAAGAAACAGGCTCAGAGAAGATAACTGTCTAGGGTGGTATAACTTATAAACGAGCAGAGCCCCAAATCAGACTTAGATTCATCCACCTCCAAAGCCCTGGCCCGTGCTTGCCACTGGCCGGCCTAACACGGAGACTGCTTTGTGAAGCAGACCCACAAACTGCATTGGCATTCCCACTGAAATCTGTGCATGTACGTGCATGTGTGCATTCTAAGCGAGCTGATGTTTCCATCAGTTTAGCAACAGTGCAAACTCAAGAATGCATAGAGTAAATTGGGGACCGATTTACTCTTATATGGCCTCTTAGATATACACACCATCCCTAAGTTGTAGATGTTTGGATCTGCTTTTCCCATTTCAGTTTATTTCCATGGGTAATTTTCACATTGAAGAGTATGTGATCCCATGGAGATGATGCCATGGATGACTTTTGGACCAGAGATGAGAAATGCTCCTTTTCCGTGGCGTAGTTCTGCCATCTCTCACATTGTTCTTCCCTGACACTGGGATTGTTGTACGTATGTACAGTTACAAGGCATTGGTTAACATCAGCAAAATGTAAAAACTCTAGCGAAAGTCAACTCATTCCTAAGGGTTTCCACAGAAATTTTGCTCTTTGTTGTCAGCATCTGAGTTTCTCATGAGTCCCTGAAGTTGTCTCTGTAGCCTTGAGAATCAGGCACAAACTCATTTTTATGGCCTAGATCCCCCCGCCCCCAGCTAAAGAGTGGAGCTACTTAAATCTTATGGATCATGGAAAGGGTGGTGGGATTTTATGAGGGAAAATTGGAGTTGCTATTATTCCAATGGGTGATGCAATCTGAAAAGCCCAAGATGGCTCCACTACATAACCTGTGTCTTAGCAGCTTTTCTTGGCTAATAATCATCAAGGAAACTTCTTGAAGAAGGGGTTTATTTGACTTATATTTGTAGAAGAATAATAGCCCATTAGTGTCCCGTGGAGCAGAGGAGGTAGGTAACAGGTGTAAGCCGTTAGTGCAGCTAGGGAGCCAAGTACTCCACCACAAGTAGAAAGCCCTGGTCTGTAGTAGTGAGGTTTTTTGGGTCTCAGGCGGCCGAGACCCACAGACTTGCCGCCCAAGCACGCTTAGTTGCCCAGGCCCCCCAAAATGACTCAGATGCTTATCTTAAGTCTATGCTGTTTGGCCTATGGCTCAGGCACTTTGCTAGCTAGCTCTTACATCTTAAATCAACCCATTTCTATTAATCCATCGGCCATGTAGCCCGTGGCTCACCTGTGCTCCTTACATGTTTCTTCTTGGGCGGCTTGCTCGATCTGCCTCTGACTCCACCCTGCTTCTCCTAGCTATGCTTTGATTTCTCCTCCTACTTCTTCTATGGTGCCTGCCATGGCCCAAAACAGCTCCTTTATTTAAAGATTGAGATTCACAGCATACATAAACACATTCCCACATCACTGGTCTTAGCATGTGGATTTTGAAATCTCAATACTCACTCCAGGGACATATATATTTTCTCTAGCCATGCCACATAGCCTAAGCCTCTCCAAACAGACACCAAGTAGGTATTTTGAGAGATTATTTGGAGAATATCTCATTCAAACCTCTACACTCAGCTCTCCAAACTTTGCCTTTGTCTAGAGGACAAAGACAAGTAGACACAGGATGATGTGTGATCTGCTAAGCATATATTATGGGCTACCAGAAGTGTGGAATGACTAAGGGCCTGGAAACCAGCTTGGTCTCAGCCAATACAAACGTGATAACTGGTGCCTTAAAACACGTGCTCCTTGTACTTCCTCCTATCTGAAGTCTGCCTGGGGCCTTGACAACAAGGGTGGAGTCCTGTTACAAGGTGACCTAGACCAGTGAGAGACCACCTCACCACAGCCACGGATACCAACAAGTTATAGCCCTTTCCCCTGACTGGGAGGAGGGTCTGAGAGAAAGGTATTTAAGCCCCCCCCCAAATTGGACTTGTTTCAATGAGTCTCTGGAGACTGTGATGTTGTCTCCCCTAGCCTTCTTAACCCCTCTCCCAAGGAGAATTAGCAGGGTCCTGAGCGTAAAGCAACCCCAACATCTGATCTTAATCTAGGCATTCCACAACACAGAGGGTATTTAATAAAGTCTTGTTGGAAATAGAAGATGCACACGAAGGCTCCAGAGAAGAACATCTGACTAACGTGTGAATTACAGAAGAGTTAGAAAGTGAATAGAACATATTGTGGGCAAAAAACGTCCAGCCTATGCAAATAAAAGACCGGACCACAGGCAGAAGATGTAAGACATCATTGCACTATAGTCAGGGGATGGGCTACTGTGAGCTGTTAAAGGAGCTGAGGAGAAAGTTGGGAGCTCCATTTATTGGAGTGGTCTTTTAAAAGGCTACAAATTGTTTTTTGGTTATGGAAGTTTGAACTCAAAATGTCTATAAAGTTGATTATTTTAAGAGTTGAGAGGGGTCTACTCCAAAATTCTCACTGGGGCTTATTTCTTATTTCCATTTTTTTAGCATGTATGTGTTTGTGTGTGTGTGTGTGGGGGGGTGTATTCATGTGTGTACAGCTGTATGAGTCAAGGGAAAAATTTAAGAGTCGGTTGTCTCCTTCATGGATACTGAACTCTAGTTATCACATTTGGCAGCAAGTACCTTTTCCCTCTGAGCCATCTCTCTGGCCCTTTCTTAATGGCTGTCCTCATGGGTTTGTGCGATCATATCCCTGTATCTTTGAACTCTCTTCCTTCTTCTGTATGTCGCTATGCTCAAATTTCCCATTTGCAAAGACATAGCCATATTAACTTAAAGCTGGCTATAAGGTCTTTATTTCAGTTAAATTCCCCCCTCTAAATACCCTCTCAGAATCAAGTTAAAGAATGGTGTCCCAGCTTGGAACAGGAGTCTAATCACTCTTCACTGGCTACTGCTAACCACCCTAGGAGATCTTTTAAAAGCTATGGGTTCCGTTCTGCTCAGTCAATGACGATCTTTGAAAGGTAGGCATGAACTAATGATGAGTGTTGGATTTGGAAGAGCGTGGTCTTCTGAGGCCAAATCTAAACCCAAGTTCTCTAGATGGTTTGCCAAGCC
This sequence comes from Phyllotis vaccarum, assembly GCA_033318265.1. Lineage (NCBI taxonomy): Eukaryota > Metazoa > Chordata > Mammalia > Rodentia > Cricetidae > Phyllotis > Phyllotis vaccarum. Next base: position 16,621,227 of record JARWLC010000003.1, read on the forward strand.
CAGGGAAGAGCTCAAATGCTCTAAGCTTCTACAGAAGAGCAAATTGGTAAAGCCTCCCAATGGTCACTTTCCCCAGGATCTGCCAAGGACAAGATTCAGTTAGTGCAATTACCTAATAATTCATCACTTTGTGGTCTGAGATTAAATGCTAAATTGAACATGAAACCAGGACAATAGGTACATCCATGACTGTTAAAGACAAAATCAGGTTACCCCAAATACAAGCCACTTTGAAGGACCTAGAACTACTTATGCATTCTTATGCTCAATATTCAGTACACACAGAGAAATAACAATTTTTCTGGTCTGAGGAATGGGGAGTTTGGTCCTTGCGCACTTGACCTCAGGTTTTTTCCCTTTTCTCTTTGAGACAGAGAGCACCACTATACTATATTGTTCAGGCTGCCCTGAATCCCCTTGCATCAGCTTCCTAAGTGTTGAAATTACAAGTGTGCACCATCAGGTATCTTTAAATCCAGGCCCCCACCACATGAAAAGTTTATCAATGAGTATGATACCATAAGTTTATTATCTTGATTTATTCCATGCTCAAAGTCTCTGCAATGCACACAGAGATCTACTAACCCTTCTTCAACGTATTCTATAATGGGAGGCACTTGACAACTCAACTTACATGGACCTGGGTCCTGGAGACATTTTTGGGTGGCATGCCTTTACCTAATCAAGTAAAAGGTGAGAAATCCCAACCACAGCAAAAATATTATCTGAAAAGAGCATACTGTTACAGACACCCTACCACAAGGCAACCCCCACAGCAGCTAACTTTTGCTTAATATGTGCTGTGTAACATGCCTAGTGTCAAGCAAGTTTACTATATAAATCTTTTTTGTGTGCTTTTAAATTCACACAGACTCTACCTGCATCTGTGTTATTGTGTTGTTTGGCTGCAGAAAGTTTAGATCAGTTATGTTGAAACACATGCCAGTACCCAGAAGTTGAATAGGTGCACATGCCTCTGAGAAGATGGTGGCAAACATATAGGACACTCTTTTGTCACACTCCATTGATAATATCCCATCAGGCTGACCCAAACCTCTGATAAAACCGTGTTCCACCCTAGGAAAAAGTATCTCCAATGCTTGCTTTTACGATTGTGCTGTCCCATAGAACCATCCTCCAGATGTAAAGTCCAGTCATAGAATTCACACTTGGGATTGTGGATTGAGATTGTCACCAACGAATCTTTCTCATTCCTGGCATTGGGTGTCTGTGTTACCTCTTGGACTCACCAAGTGCTTTCTCCCTCAGTGGCAATAGAACTTTGTACATGTGTTAGAATATGGCTCATTTTGTTCTTACCCATGTACCTCTATTACCTAAACATATTTTTTCACCTTTCTTGTCTTAAATTTGACTGTTTGGCCCTTTTAGAACTTAAATCAAAACCTCATTCTTCCTTTTTTTAAAAAAAAATTTTGATGATACTGAAAATATATCTATAAAATTTCTCCTGAATACGGTTATGATATTTAAATATTGAGATCTAGAGGAGGCGCTGGGTCAGAAGTTAAAAGTGCTTGTCCAGAGGACCTAGTTCAGACCCTAGCACCCACTTCAAGTGGGTCATAACTACATGTAACTACAGCTCCAGGGCATTCCATGCCCTCTTCTGGCCTCTCCAGGTATTCACATGCACACGCACATATGGACAAACATACACATAAATAAATAATAAATCTTTTTTGAAGACTGGGATTTCATATAGTGTTTACAAATTAATGAATATTCACTAGTTCTAATGTTCATTTCACCTTAATCTATAGGATAATTTAGAAGACTGGGCTACAACTTCCAAATGCTCAAACCTGTATTTATTAATTTATATACATATATAATTTTTTTAAGTATAATAGGCTCATAGAAGAGTACCCAAATCAAAACCAGCGAGATGGCTCAGTGAGTAAACATACCTGATGCACAAACCTGGCAACCTGAGTTTGATCCCCAGAACCTACATGATGGGGGGAGTAAACCAATTTCCTCAAGTTTCCCTCTGGCCTCCACATGAACACCCCATAATGGTAATAAATAAAATAAAAAGAAAACATACATTTTAATGGGAGAGATCCATGAATTTTTACAAAATGAATATGCTCAGGATAGACACCACTTAGATTAAAATGTTGGACATTTCCAGACTGTAGATGTTAATTTACTATGTCAGCTTTAAAACTTCATGTAAATGAAACTGTACAATGTGGGCTCTTTGGAGTCTGGTTTTAATGCTTGCTCTTGTTTATGAGATTAACCCAAGTTTTTATCAATTATTAGGGGAGAGTTCATTTTTATTTCTGTGTAGTATCCCATTATCTACCCATTTTATTGCCAATAGGTATGTCAATTGTTTTCACTTTTCTGGTATTATAAACACTCCCAGCACAAACATTTTAACACATGCCTTTGTTGAAATAAATAAACATTTCTGTTGAGCACATAAAATTGTTTGGTCACAGGATCTGCAAGCTGCCTAGCCTACAAAGTTACTGCAAATGCACTGTTTACAGAATTTATACTGATTCCACTCCAAGCAAAATTTGTGGGCATTCCGGTTCCTCTATATTCTCACCAGAACTTGATCTAGTCTCTTTCAATTTTGAGCATTCTGTGGGTGCGTGGTGATACTTCATTGTGATTTCAACTGACATTTACCAGATAAATAATGAGATTAAACAATTTTTCACATTCTTTGGTTCATTTTTTTTTTCATTTTCTACATGAATTGTAGGAAAGTACCTATTTAAGCTGCCCATCCATTATTCTTTTGGAGATCTACCATTTTTCTATTGATTTGTATGATTCTTTACATGTTATATTCTAAGGCTGATTTCTTTGGCAGTTATGTGTGTCTTGACTTCTCTCACACTGAGGATTGCCTTTACCTCCTCTTCACGGGGGCTTATGACACTCCGAAGTTCTTAACAGGCAAGCTATGCAGTTTATTAACATTCCCTTTGAAGTTAAAAGCTAGTGGGGTTCCTGGATATGGGACCAGAAATTATCTGGTTATGTGAGCCGGCATTTTAGAGCTCACTCCTTATGGTGGGATCCTCTGCTCATTAATGCAGTGAAGGAGTGGGCACTGCCTCAACTCAGATGTTACTCTGTGTTGGATATTCAAGGGAGGCTTTGCCCTCTTGGAGGAGTGGATGAAAGCTGGAATGGGTGGGGGGGGCGTGGAGGAGCAGGAGAAGGAGAGGAAGGGGAAACAGTGGAGGGTATGTAAAAGAAATTTTATTAATAATTAAATACAAATTTGAAAAAGGTTTTGGTGTCGTGTTTAAGAAAACTATTTCTACTTCAAGAGCACAAAGTAGTACTTTCCATTTGTTTTTACATTTTTTATTTATTTGGGAAAAAATATAAGTTTTTGACCATAATATTTTTCAAGAAAGAATGAGGGATTGAAAACAATCTCTAGTCATTATATGTCTAGAAGTGCCTTTTGCTTTTGGTGGTGTCTTCCAGGTATGTGTGTGTGTTTCTTGTTTATTGGTGGATGTCAATCAGAAGTTTAATAAAGATTCCCTCACCTATACATGCTCCACACAGTGATATTTTGGAACTCAGTGAGTAAACATTAACCAAGGTCTTTCCAGTTTCTTAGTATTTTTATATTTCTTCATCATCTGGGCTGGACATTATGCTTTATGTTTTTTCATGTTCTGGAAAAAGATTGCACGTGTCTCTTTCTTTTCCTCACCTTCTCATTAAATGGCCACTGTGTCCCCTTCACACTTTGTGATGCTCTCCCAGCTTGTCTTCTAATGCATTGTACCCATGATTTCCATCTCTTTGTGGTTTCATTGGCTCAGGAGTCATGTGCTGCATACCCAAGATCCCTGTCCTATTTAGCAGGGCTCTTTTCCATGGCAACCCACGCCTGTTACATTAAGTCATTGCTCTCTTGATGCCTACCAAGAGTACACATGAGAATGAACAGCTGTTTCCCCCACTTTCTGTCCAGCTTTCACAGGAGGCTGTCCTCCTAGATCTGTGCCCCTATTTGATGAAGTGAAGAACCTATAAGAAATGCATAGACAATTATGTATGCATTTATAATAGGTATCTTTTCATTTGTATGTGTGGGAATAAATACATATACAAATGAAGATTTTTAAATGTTAGATTAACTTTAACCCGAACATAAAATCATAAAATTTTACACATTAGTAGGACAGTATATGATGCCCAACATATGTAGATACCATGCAGAACTATAGACATTTAAGATAAAGACCATAGTTTTGTAACCAATTTATGATACTTGAATGGCTTTTCACCAAATCCCTCTAAGTTGGGGATAATGTGATAGATATAACACAGCCCTCATACTCTAACGATTCCTTTAAGGATTTAGACAAGAGTTCCTCTAAGAACTAAGATGCTTGTACTTGACTGCATAGCTTGTTACCACCTCCTTCATTGTCATCATTAGGTCCATCATCAATCCTCGAAACTCTTATATTGAACTGAGTATTTCCGGTACTGAAGTCTGGCTAGTTCACATTGGTGGCTGAGACACTGAAGGAGGTCCTTCGTCAGAGAACATGTGGAGCTCAGTTTAACTTACCCCAAATAAAGCAATACAAGGTAAGGTTTTGTCAGTCTTCTTGTCATCAGAAGCCACTGTTGCAGATTATTTGTTTAATTATGCAAAGATGCGTTGCATGTGTTTAACTATGTAAAGATGTGTTGCATGTATTTAACTATGTAATTGTGTTGCATGTGTTTAACTACGTAATTGTGTTGCATGTGTTTAACTATGTAAGATGTGTTGCATGGTTTAACTATCTAAAGATGTGTTGCATGTGTTTAACTATGTAAGATGTGTTGCATGTGTTTAACCATGTAATTGTGTTGCATGTCTTTAATTTGCTTAAAGATGTGTTACTGTTTTACTTTGTCTGCCTAAGACCTCTCATTGGTCTAATAAAAAGCTAAATGGCCAATAGTGAGGCAGGAGTATAGACAGGACTTCTGGGCAGGAAGAGTAAGTAGGAGGAAAAATTTCAGCTCTAGGAAGAAAGAAAAGGAGATGCCAGGGAGATGCCAGGGGCCAGCCAGCCAGACACAGAGGAAGCAGGAAAGTAGAGCATACAGGATGAAAAAAAGGTGAAAACTCCCTAGGTAAAACATAGATGGGTAGAAACAAGAACAAAACAGGTTAAGTTCAATTAAATGAGCTAATAGAACAAGTGTAAGTTAAGGCCGAGAACTCATAATTAATAATAAGTCTCTAGGTCTCTATTGGGGAGCTGGTTGGTGACCCATAAAGAAAATCCCAATTACAAGCCACCTGCACTATGATTGGGCAAGCCTATTAAAGGGATCATTCTCTAATTTCCATGAAGAACACAGCACTGGGAACTTATGTTAAGTTCCTACTAAAGAGCATTGTTAAAATGACTAACTTAGGTTAGCCTTTTAATACCAAGGGTTAATGTGGAAGGAAGGATTGAGAGAGAGAGAGAGAGAGAGAGAGAGAGAGAGAGAGAGAGAGAGAGAGAGAGAGAGAGAGAGAGAGAGATATTTTCATTCATGTGTATGCACATTTATATAGTTAAATGCATAAACTATTAGATCTCATTTACTAACATTTTATTAATAATACTATTATTCTGTTTTGTGACTGTTAATAGTTTATGGCACATGGGGTTTCTGTCATCTTCCCCAGATGTGGGGACATGGTGAGGTCAATGCCAGCAGCAGGAATACATCAGGATGCTTTTCATTTTATCTCAGTGTCTGGGAATTCTTTAAATAGCAGAGGAATTTTCTGTTCCTTGAAGCTTTGAGAGAACAGGATTGAAAATCTCTGAATCTTCTTTAGATCAGCATTCCCAATAATGCCATCTGGGCCTGTCTGCTTCAGGGAGAGTTGTTCTTTGACAGTTTGTTTCTTTGGGTTTTTTTTTTTCTCCCTTTATGCTTTCTATTTTTAAAACACCTGTAACAAGTCATATTTTCCTATGAATAGCAAGCTTATTTTAAAATAATGAAACATGACAATCTAAGGGCACTCTTTTGTAATCTTAAATCATTTTATATCCGTGATTAAATCCTTTTTCTCTTTTCTAATGCTCTGCCTCAATTATTTGCCTTTTTAAAAGATGTAGTCACTTTCTCCCATCTTTAAAAAAAGAACCATCCCTGAATTAAGTTAATAATTAATGCTCTAATTTCTCCCATGATATGTATTTGGCCTATTCTGCAGGTACCCATGCTGGACAGAAAGGTGAGAGACAGATGCAGGGTGGGGTGCGTCTCATTTTCTGCTGCATCACTGTTGCTACCATGCCCAGAGTTCTTTTTCTAGAGTTCCCTGAATCAGGAGCAACAGCACAATCGATTGCATGAACTTCAGCGCCTTTCTGAGAGCCTCATTGGATATTCACCTCTCCCACTCCTGGGACCTTACCCCAGTGTCACCACCCCAAAGCTTGGCAGAGCTGCAAAGCTAGCACTGGAGTTTCCCCAGACGAATGTAAAGCTGGTGGCTCTTTTAACAGACAGTGCAGAGGACCGTCTTGTCAGAGCTTACAGTGGTGGTAAACTCACAGAAAACTTTCCTTTCCCATTGTTAAGGGGAACAGGAAGCCTTGATGCTGGGTGTATTTGATTCAGCAAAGAGGGATGGATGAGCAGGGCAATTCCTTGAAGACTTGTGTGATTCATGTGTGAGCATCATAAAAGTGGTCTTACCTCTACCCTCCCCACCCACCCCCGCCGCCATTGTTGGGGCCTTTGATGAGATTCCCTGATAATTCCCTCTCTTCAGGGAACAGCAGAAAACAGAGTGACCACCCCAGATGGCTGGAAGGATAGCAATAATGTCACAGTCCTCCTACCATCCTTGGAGAGGAAGCCAAAGAGCTTCCTTGAAAGTAGTCTTTATCAAAGCACTCCTGTTAGGGCACAATCTCTGGTACACTCTTTAGCCAAGTCTGTCAGGCTGGTGGGGCTGCAGCTGCTCTCTCAGCACTGGACCCAAAGATGCCATGTTACGCCACAGAAACATATTGGTGTGATTGCCACTGAGGTCTCTATATGTCTCTTGGATAGTTGGAATGGAAATGACAGCAAAACTTTCCTATAATTCTTTTTCTCCCTTTTTCCTTTTGTTTTTACATTTTATTTTATGTTATTTGGTTTTTCGAGACAGGGTTTCTTTGTGTCCTTGGTTATCCTGTATGGTAGACTCACTCTGTAGACCAGGATGGCCTCAGCCTCATAGAGATCCATCTGCCTCTGCCTCCCCAGTGCTGAGATTAAAGGCGTGTGCCCTCATTGCCCAGCTTTTCTGGTGATTCTCTACTCCAGGTCTTCACCAGCATTCTGCCCCATCAAATCTCTCATACTGCACTGGTGTATCTTTTTGAAATAGATTTTATGTTTGAGACTCAGAGCATTTTGAGTCCCTGCAGGCGTATGATCAATAAGTTGGAGTTGAAGCAGCTTCATCAGAGAATGAGGCTCACCTTTGTAGTGGTCCTAATGGATCTACTCCGCTGTTACCCGTTTTGGAGAGCAATGGGTCTTACAATTGAACTCTATCTAAAGCATCTAAGCATATAACCCAGGAACCTGGAGGAACACATATACTCTTCAATAATCTGTAAAAAATTTTTTGTACTTTTAAAGTAAGTATCTGAAGTGGGGGCAGAAGGGAGTTCTTTAAGTATTTTGTTACAAAATGGGATACTTTTTCTATTTAATGAGAACATCAGAGAGACGTCCTTTGTCTTCCACGGAGGAAGATGGATCCAAGGGTGTGAGCCAGATCGTGCCAGTACCTCACAGCATTCACATCTCCCGATGATTTGCGCCTAGGAGTGAGCACATCTCATGAAGAGAAGGGCGGTAATGAGGAACGTCTCGTTACTGAACTGCCTGGCAGGGGGCTACCCTATTCTGAGGTTTCTTTTGTGAGACATCACCAAACAAAACCCGTTTTTGGAACTTGAAATTAAGATGGGAGACACACAACTATCCATGGGTTCCTAGAACAATGGCCGACTTGGAAGAAGGAAAAAAAATGTGTGCAATCTCTGAAGGTTTAATGGGAAGCAGAAAAGACCACTTCTACCCATTTTCCATAGGCCACACCACTTTCCTGGAAGCCCTGCCTGTGATTAGGCAATGAGAAAGCTACAGATCCAAGGATGGGGGAAAAACTGGAATTGAGAAACTGGACACGGTAGCGCACACCTTTAGTCCTAGCACTCAGGAGGCAGAGGCCGGAGGATCACCAGGAGTTAAAGGCCAACCAGGGCTACATCAGCAAGTTCCAGGCCAGCTACATAGTGAGCCCCTGACACTAAAATCCGACCAAGAAAAGCAAAAGAAAACCGGAAGCTGACAGTGTTGCCTGTCATGGCATGAGGAGGGGATGTACACCTCACTCAGTCAGAAGGGCTACCATCACGATGTCTTACGACAGATGTTGGAGAGGGTGTGGGGAGAAAGGAACGTTATTGACTGGAATGACAATATGACTCAACTATTACATTCGTACTCAGACAGCTTCATACTTTACCATAGAGATATCTGCACACCCACGTTTAGAACAACAGCCTTATTAAGACAGAAAATAACTGGAATCAAGTTTATTGCTTGCCAACAGATTAATGGATTATGGGAAAATATATACACCTATATATACACACATATGAATACTATTCAACGCTAAATAAAAATGAAGTTAAAATTTACAGGAAATGGATGGACTTAGATGTATATATATGGGAATATATAAACAAGTGTCCACACAAGTAACAGTGTAACATGAACAAAATAAAAGGGCTACATATAAGGGGATGGAAAGAACCGAACCCAGGTGATGGGCACGAGTTATGAGAGATGATATAAAGATAATTGGTTTTCGAGTTCTAATTCTGTTGTGGAGTTTTCTTGGTTTTGGCGGTGGATAAGTGCATACAGTATATTCATCACAGAGAATTTGACATGAAGCCACGTAGCTTCCGTTCTGAACATCTGTTCTCACTGCACAGAAGACTTGAGCATACTTTGGGTCTGGTTAATTTGGGTTTGTAGTGCTTTTATTTATTTTCAAGGTTGTTTTGATAATAAAGCTTATAAAATTAAAACAAGCAACCAAACAAAACCCAACTCCTTCCCAGTACTGTGGGGTTGAGATTGCATCAGTGGTGCATTATTGATAGTTGTGCTTCGGAAGGTGATTAGAATATCAGGAAAACATATAAGTTCTTCAGGCGCACACATTCCAAATGGCTTGCTGAACTGGTTGATGAGGACCTTACACTATGGAGATTCGAATTTACAGATTCCCATCTGAAAAGCATAAAGGGTATTGTAGAAATCCTAGTAAAATGACTGGCAGGTGCCTGAGCTTGTGACCGCTCTTCCTCAATCTGATTATTGAGACAAGCATTGCCCAGTGGAGTTTTCTGTAGTGATGCTGTTCCATTTTGTTCTGCTTTATACTGTGGCCAGAAGCCACGTCATGTGTGGTATATTATAGTTGCTATGGTTGCTCTGATAAAATACAGTGACCAAGAGCAACTTAGAAGAAAGGGGTTTACTCTGGCTTACAGTTCTTGTAAAATACATCGGACATGGAAGGTAAGACATGCGATGCATGGCAGCAACAGAAGCAGGAAGCTGGTTGAACACATTTTCATCCTCCACAGGTAGGACAAGGCTATAAACTCTGAATTTCCACTCTCCAGTGGCATATTTCTTCCAGCAAGACTCCCCTTCCTATAAGTGTCACCTTCCCAAACAGTGTCACCAACAGGAGATCAAATCTCCAAATACATAAAAAGCCTGTAGGAGAGAGTTATCACTCAAAATCCACATATTCTTGGATATTTAAAATATGGTATACAGTAACTGAGGGACAACTCTTAAATTTGATTTAATTTGATGCCAAACCCATTCTAACTCAATGGCTGGCTGTGAACTTGGTTACTATACTCCTAGGGAAATTTATTTCACATACATAACATTTTGAAGAAAGTAAAATTCATATAATTTTTTTTTGGCTGGAGCAATCCTGTTGCCAAGCCAAAAGTTTACAGGTACAGGGAAGTGCACTTCTCCTATAGATCAAAATAAGGAATACAAGAAATAGAGCATTCTTCCCCACTCCCCATGCTATTCTTCCACATCTCTCCTGCAAATAAACTTCACTTTGAAGCATATTTGTTCTAGGTGCAGAAATTACGTTTCAGGCATTTCTACACCATAGCCTCAGGACATGCTGCTCATTGGTAAGAGCTCACTTGCTTCCCATACAGCGCTTTCTGCTTTTGTAGGAACTGGAGAGATGGGACTTTTGTGGCCCTTCATGGAATTGCCCCTTCCCATACATATGACGTATATACTTCCTGTCCTGCTAGAAAGCTTCACTGTTCCCATTGCCAAACATGGACCACAGAAGAAACAAGGCACAGGCCTCCTTCCCGTACATATCCCCCAGGGACCCAACGATGAGGCAATAGCAACCCCAAATTTCTGGTGTAAAAAAAAGTGCCTTTCTTATTCAGCTACGTGGGCTGTCACTGTGCTCCACAGCACCCCACAACTAATTTAATGACATAGTGAAAAGAAGGAGGAGGAGAGAAAGTCTGTGTATATTTCTTGTCATCAAAAAAATCACCTGACTAAATCATAACCTTTCCTGGAGTGATAGGTTGCATTTAATGTATTTATTTTTGGATAGTAATAGAGTCTATATTGCATATCATCTACTTCCATTTTCTCTTTCTTGATTTCATCTTCAACACCCCAGTAGCATGGTTGGCATTCCTGAGGCAGCACACACATCATTACAGTCTTCACAAGCTACCTGAAAGCACTGGGTGTTGAGACTCAAACTCGTTTCTTTAAAACCTTCATTTTTTTTTTTTACACATATTTCCAAAGTCTGGTTTCAAATCTAAAAAGCCCAGACTCAAAGTCATTTTTTTTCCTTCTGTGCTTTATTTTCTCTAGGACAGGAAGCAGAAGATGCTCTTAGCGTGTGGCCGGCAGGATTAGGACCTCAAACTCCCAAACTCTTTATTTTATTTACTTGAAATTTAAACAACCACACATATCCAGGGGCCACTGTAGTGAATAACACCAAACCAGTGCTGCTTAAAGACATACAGGACTTGTACTGTCTTACTATTATCTATGTACCCAGAGCCATGATAATTAGGGTATTGGTGACTTTTCCTGTTGCTGTGAAGAAACACTTGGACAAACGCAACTTAAGAGAATTCATCTGGGCTCACAGGTTGAGGGTATAGTTCATCATGATGGGGAAGTCATGACAGAAGGAGCCCCAGGTAGCTGGTCGCCCTGCATTGGCTGTCTGTCATTAGGAAGAAAGAAGAATGATAATAATGTTCAGTTCACTCCCTTCTTTTCATATAGTCTGAGCCACAGCCCACAGGATGGTGCTGCACACACTTAAGGAGTCTTACTACCTCAGTTAACCTGAACATTTGCTCAGAGTTAAGCCCATGATCTCACTGCCTTGGTGATTCCATATCCTGTAAAATTGATCATCATTATTAATAACTGTGGTCATTTAAAAATTCAAAATAGAAAAAAAACTTGCTTGTAGAAACAGGATGTTGACAGTACAACCATATCTAGTTAGTTAAAGGCAAATGATGCCCTCACTGGATAATTGGCTAGAGCTCTTGACCTAATAAGCAGAGGCTGAAGTCACAGTTAATTAAAGATTTCATGTTCATTCAGCCAAAACATGCCTCAAACCATCTTTTGTTCAGCTGTTCAGTGAGATACTTAGATCCATATTTAGGCCATCTTTCTACTGTAATCAACACATGAAAAATATCTCACATCATAGATGCTCTTCCACTTTTCAGAATAGGAATTATCCTGGATTTTGCAGTGGACTACATGATAATTTGAGTGTAACTGGATTTGAAAAACAGTACTCTTTCATTTCCATCTATCAGAGAACAGTGCTCTCTATCTGAGAAGGGGAGTCTGGACAGGAAGACACCCAGCAGTTTCCCAAAAGTTAATTATTAGGTATGTGGAAGTCTAAGGGAACCTCCCATAGGCTTAACCCAAAGTCTCTACTTGGGCTTTACTTAATACATAATGATGACAACTAATGGGGATCACATGCAATTTTCTTTTCTTTTTAGATTTATTTGTGTGTGTGTGTGTGTGTGTGTGTGTGTGTGTGTGTGTGTGTGTGTGTGTGTGTGAAGTGACAAGCACCCTTACCTGTCGAGTCACCTTGCTGTTCCCCTCACCTGCCGTCAAGTCTAGCACAATTTCTTTCGACAAGCTGGTGGTCACCAGTGGGCTGCCCATCTGATACTCATTTATAGTCTGGCAGTGGAAAGATTATGGGCACAGCCCTGAAGCTCGAATGTAAGTCATATAAGAAAGCTGTCTCAGGTTGGGCCAGTAGACAAGATATTACTGATTCAATCCTACATCAGCTTTTGGTTACATACTAGGTTTGGAGAAGATTAAAGATGGCATTTGGGGATGCATGCCATGCTTAGTTCGAGACCCCTTTGTGCCAAGCTCAACCCTGGAACTGACCACCAAGGTGACAAGGTGATGTTATACAATTTAATGAACATTAGTATCTTTTCCTGTGAATTCAGCTCTGAAACGCCTCACATTCGAGATGCAATAGAAATCAGACGCTCACTCTGTTTGCTGCTGTGTCCTTGGTATCACCTTTCAAGCACAAAAACAGTTTCTGCACTAGAATATTAAAGCCTAAATGCCTTGACAACACTGCCTTCTCCCACCTCTGCACTAAAGCTGTCCTTGCAAACTTTGGACAGAGGAAAGGTGGGAGCAGGAAACTACAAGTCCCAGCATGCACGGCGCATTCTGCACAGGCGCAAGCTGTGCGGCCAGCTGGCCAGCCAGCCTGCGGAGACTCCCTGGTTCGCTCGCCCAGCTTGGGCAAGGGGCTGCAGCCCGGGCGGACCGGCGGGCGCCGAGGGCGGCCCCGGGCGTGTCTCAGAGAAGGATGCGGTTGGAGGAGTAGGCGGAGGTGCTCTCGGGGAGGCTGGGCGCGGGCCAGGCGGCTCCCCAGGCTCCGCAGTGCCGCCGCCGCTGCTGTCGCCCAGGAGGCTGGGCGCGGGAGCCATGTAACCCTGCGGCGGGCTCCGGGCAGCTCAGTCCTTCCCCAGCTCCCGGGCTAGCGCGGCAGCGGGGCCACGATGAAGAAGCAGTTTAACCGCATGCGCCAGCTGGCCAACCAGACGGTGGGCAGGTAGGTCACCCGCTGGCTCCCAGGGCCGCCACGCCCGCGGGGCTGCATCTACGGAGCGCAGGTGATGGAGCTGCCCCGCCTGGAGCGCCTGTGCTCCTCCTGGATTCTCGCGGGCGAGTAGGCACGACCTCTCCTCTCTGGACCCGGACTCCTGCTCGCTTCCCGCCAGCTAGTCCTTAGGCTTGGGTTGCCCAGCTCTGAGAGTGACGCATCCTTCACCTGTGTCCCCAGTTGGCCCTTCACCTGGCCCTCCCTGCCTTTCCCAGGGACTAGCTCTCTCTCTGGCCGCTATTCTTCCTGGAAACAGGTGTTTGCTCTGATGGAGCTGGTGGCTGCTGAGTCGCTGGCTGCCTCCGGAGATCCCTCTCTCCCGGTGCCCAGTTCAGGGCTTCTTCTGGTCGACCTGATCGATTGACCCCCTCCCCCCGCACGATGTGTTTGTTTTCAAGGACTGAGACTGTATGAGATGCTGGATCACTTTTCTGGCTGCTTTTCTTCAGCGTTAGGGGGTGGAGAGAGAATGGCGGGGACGGGGAAGGTTTTGGTGGCATGGCGCTGTTGTGGGCTCGGTCCCAAGACTGATTTCAGCGGAGGGAGGGAGGCTGCAGAAAGCTAGGTCTAGCTCTCTTGGAAGATGAGACGTTCAGAGGCTCTCAGCCAGGTAGGGGATGGGGACAGTCTTCCTCCTCATTCCCAGTCCAGAACAGCTCGATCCCAGGAATCTGCAGGACCCAGACTGTCCTCATCTTGGTGAACATGGACTAGATTTGGGCCAGTGTCTCCAGGAGCGGATTTGTGGGGTGCCAACATCTATTAAGGTTACATAAGGATTCTGGTGGGTCTCTTCCAAAGCTAGACATTCTCGGAACACAGGCTTGTTAGATAGAGGGGATTTTTCATGGAATCCTTGTGCCTGGGGACGGATTTCTCTGTGTGGTTGTCAAAGGAATTCAGGTGTACAGTTTAAAGCAATCAGAGAGCAAAGGGCCCCCAACCTTGGGTGCTATTCAAGTGCTAGCTCCACACATGGAGTGCTCTCCGCCAGGTTTGTTGAGAAACCAAATACCTTTCTTGGGTGGGAAGTGGAGCTTGAGTTTGGCACCTGGTAGGGTGGGGGTGGGGGACTTCCCTGGAGAATAGAGGACGTCTCAACTCCATGGAAGCATACTGCCCTAGTTACAGTGGGCATTTGAGGGCAAGAGATGTGGTGGCTTCTCACGCTTTCAGGGACTCCAGATGGTTTCCAAGTAACAGCGTCTAAACTAGACTTGGATTCATTTCCCCTTCCCAAACACATGTGCTTTAACATGAGGGGGAATTTATGAATAGCAGAGTCAGATTAGCCCAGATTTTTGGCATGGTATTGCCACAAATATAGCCTCACGTGGACTGTCTTTGGTATGTTGGATGATGAGATAGTGTTTTCCTTGTACTGACGATGTAGCAGCTAGTTGTCAAGCTGACCACTCTTTACTGCTTTGGTTCCTGGATTACTCTCTGGGATCTGGCATGTGTGATGGCATTGGATATCTCAGGGTTTAGCAGGCCCTTCCCTCTGACCAGGGGCTGATGTTCCTTGTGGTCTTGGAGTGTTTCTTTGGATGCTAGGATCTAAATGTCCTGGGGAAGTCATTCAGACTGTCTTCAGGAACCTGAGTCTTAGATATTCCTTTGGGGCTTGTTTTTAAGTCGTGAGATTTTTGAGTCATGGACATAGGAACTTATTTTTTCACCTTCGTTCATGGGGGAAATGAAAAAAGAACAAAGACTATTTGGATTTTTTTTTTTTATAGTATTGAAAGAACATTCTTAGAAGTACAGATACCAGGGTTATACCTTGCTTATCTGCCAGGGTTGCTGGAGCCCTCGTGTGGATGAACAACCTGTTCAAACTAAGGTCCTGCTTATACCTGTTTTGATGAAGTCCAGCAGAAGTTAGTTCATGATATTCTAATGCTTCAGTACTCCTGATGTTATCTCGTTCCACTTAGTATTCCGGTGACCTACACCACCACATCTAACTGGACAGATCCCTTTGTCTCAACATGTTCATTTTGTCTTCCCTTCTCCTTGACCCTCAACTCTTTCTGCTTACTCTCCTGTGCTTCGGACATGTCAGACTCATCTCCACTTTAGAGCTTTTATCTTGCTGACCACCAATTTTGACAATTTTGGTTGAGGGTGTGGTCTTCTCAAATAGCTTTCTCATCCATCAGGACTTGGCTCACAGGCTCAGGTAAGGCCCTACCACCACTCTTGCCCATCATTCTTTTCATTTTTGCACAGTACTCACCACTTTTTGGAAGCTTGTGCTTTTTGATGTTTGCCCGTCTGTCTCCCATAAAATGTATTGATTGCCTTTGCATGCCAAGGACATACAGCGGTGCCTTATAGACAATTGGTACTTGGTCGATATTTATTGCCAAGATTAAAATGGTTTACTCCTGGCCTATGAGGGGAATGAAGGGGTGGGTCTTGAGGTTCTTCCTATTGAGAATATTGAGAGGTACAACCCCAATGAATGGGGAAAGGGGGCAGAACTTTATAGTATCTTCATTCACTAGCAACTCATAGGGTTTGTGTTAGTCAGGGTTTTGATTGCTATAAGAAACACCATGACTTACAACAACTCTTATAAAGGAAAATTATTTAATTGGGGTTGGTCTATAATTTCAGACATTTAGTCCATTATCATCATGGTGGAATATAGTAGTGTGCAGTCAGACATGGTGCTGGGGGCTCTTCATCTTCACCGGCAGGCAACAGGAAGCAAACTGTGTTCCGCACTGGACATAGCTTGAGCATAAGAGACCTCAGTGCCCACTCCCATAGTGATACATTTCTTTCAACAAGGCTACACCAACTCCAACAAAGTCATAACTCCTGATAGTGCCTCTTCCTTTTCTTTTAAACCACTACAGGGTTGGAAGTTTGGCCCGTAGGTGTGATGTCATAAAGTTCTTTGTAGAGTAGTTTTAGTAGACACTCTAGACACTCAATTCTTACTCCCATGGTTCCTTCTTTCTGGGAGAGAAGCAGGCTTGATAGCTGACCTCAATGGCTCCCCACCAAGCTCACTTTCTGTAACTCACAGATTCTGCAGTTATCCCAAATGAAAACCTTCTAGGGATTGGCTCATGTATCTTGAGCAGTGTAAGAATTGCCCTCCTTCAGTGTATTCTTGCGTGCCTTGAATTGGGCATCTCAAGTAGGACATCAGCAACTATGGGAAGAGTTGGTAAGTGCTCAGTTGGTAGAGTGTTAGACGAGCATGTATGAAGCTCTGGGTTCAATCCTCTCAGTACCACACGGTAAAACATACCTGTGATCCACTTGGAGGTGGCACCAGGAAGATCGGAAGTTCAAGGTCATGTTTGGCTACATTGTGAGTTCAAAGTCAACCAGGATACATGAGGTCCCGCCTTGGTCATATTTTCCAGTCAGTGAATGTGCTTCTGTCTTGATGTTCACATATCTGTACCTTCACTTTTACCTATACTCTGGAAAGCTCTCCCTGGCCATCCTGTTCCTACTGCCTATGAACACTCATTATCAAGTGGGGCATATTTGCTTGGGTGCTCAGGGATCTTCAGATTGGCTCCCTGCGCATTAGTTTCCTTATTGGCAAAATGGGAATAACGAAGGCTGCCCTGTGGAGATTCAGGAGTTATAATGAGGAAGTTACCACAGAAAAACGCCCAACACAGTGCTCAGGATCTTCTCTTTTTAGATGGTATGCTTGTGTTCAGCTGTTCGGTATAAGATGGTTGGATGTCTCCTACGGGCCACACACTGCTCTACTCTAGGAATATTATAGTGCCGGGCAAACAGAAGTCCTGCTTACCAGAGCCTGAATTCCATGGGTGTGCTGTGCTTTTAATGGTTCATTTGTAGTGTAATTACCTTTTCAGCCATCTTCCTGACTTGATTTTTGAGTTCCTTGGGAGGCAGATACAATTTGGCATGTAGAGAGTTCTCTGAAATTCCTTGGCAACTGGATCAGAAGATCCATATGCATTGTACGTAGAGAAGTCAAGTGGGGAGGGGGCGCCTAGTACTGCTTCTTTGATTTTGTGGTGGGAGTGGGTGCCCAGAGGAGTGAGGGGCAGCTGCTGCTGGGCTTGGGACCTTGAGGAGGGCTTAGCTTATGCCACACATGTGGCATCACCATTTGCTTTTTTTAGTGTCTTCTGGGGTTTACCCCTCCTGAGAGACTTGGAAGTGGTATCTGCTTTGTGTTGGGCAAATGAAGTCCCGAGTTGAGACTTTAGCGCCCAGGAGACCCACAGGGAGAACGAGAAGATGAGAGAAGCAAAGCCAGCGCCTGCTGAGGGCTTCCTCCCCATCCACCCAGTCTGTATGTTGGGAGCACAGCAAGCCTCCTACACCTTAGAGGACTATGGTGAGGTTGAAGGAAGCCTGACCTGAGGAAGGGTACATCAGATGGACTTTCAGATTCTGGTCATTTTCTTAAAGCTTGTCTGTCTTTAGAAAACATTAGCCTTCTACATACACAATCTTGGAAATGGATTCCATTAGTAACTGCCCAGCACCTCTGCATGGGGTCTGCCCTTGTGAAGTTCAAGAGTAGGCAAGCAGCAATGAGTTTATAGGTGGGAGCAAGGCTGTTTGGATTGCGCTGGATTGTGTGGGTTTAGAGATGCCAAGTTGGGGGTGGGAAAGCAAATTTTTTTTTTTTGTCTCTAGAGCTCTGCTTTCCATTCCTTGACTGCTTGCTAGCATGCAAGAGAGAGCTGACAGGGCTTGGTTCCTCCTGCACACTTGCCAAGCCTCACTGCCGCAGCGCAGGCTTCACAGTTGAACTGTGGGCAATCCAGGCATCCGCCAGTGGTCTCCGGCTGGGTGTGAGGCCACACAGCTTTCAGGAGCTCTGGCATGGCCTGCATTTATGCTCCTGCCAAAGCCAATATGAATCCTTTCCTTGAAGCCGCTGCTTGTCCTTCAGCAGGCCTCTGAAAGCCATCAGCCAATCAATAGGGGACAGAGGGGAAAGTCAGAACAAGACTACATTAGTCATCACCTGCATTTTGCTGGCTGTGATTTGGACTTCTCAGACCAATGCAGGCTTCTGCAGCCACTTTCTACGAGTACAGCAGGACTCTCTAGACCAGAGACTGTGCCCTAGAATTCTTCAGCATAGTCCTGGGAGTTCAGGCTCGGCCTCCTGGGAGATGTGGCTATGTGATACAGAATGTACTGGCCCACTGCTGACGGGCTGCAGATGTGGAGTAGAAGACCTTTTTGCCCATGGTCCTCAAAGCCCCTTACTCTGCAGGCCTGCCCCATCTACCCTTTGCTGGCCTGGTTTCTGCAGTCAGGAGCAGGAGGCTGCTTGGGTTTCTTGCAGAATTCTTTGAGCCAAGACCTGCAAGTCACTGTGTGAGGAATCCTTTTTTTTATCTTGAATAGCAATTAATCATCATCTCCCCTCCCATCTTCCTCCATTGGAGGAATTAATAAACACTGATTGGTAATTTTTTAATAATGGATGATAAGAATCCTTGTTTTTTTGTGTGACTGTTTTAAAAAGTAAATTAGTAGCCATGTGAATAAAACAGTAATTTGTGGGTATTTGTTTTAGAGGGATCTGTAATCATCCCTTTTATTAGTAGTCAAGAACAGATTATTTCAAATGCTATTTCCGCAGTGACAGTAAACAGTGAAATTATGCTTTAGCTCAGAGCCGAGGCTCTCGGAGCTCAGAGCTCAGAGATCAAGCTCAGGAGTGGGAGCAGGAGGGTTGGCTCCCCTCGGATTCAGGGACCTCTGATCCCTTGCTGCCTTCGGGAGGCTGTGGTGTCTAGCAGTTTGAGACTCTCCTTTCTGCCCAGAAAGCAGACGTAGCTTTTATTTTCTAACTTCAGAGATTATTTTTAGAGCACATATTTATTTTCCCAGAGAATTCATTTTTAACCATTATTTTTATTTGCGTAAGTAATGTCTATCATAGAGAAACAATAGACTTATAGATGGTCAGGAAAAGAGGGAAGTTTAGCAACTTTCTACACACCGCCATAGTAAATACTTAGACTCAGTCTGTTAGTGGGCATCTACAATCTCTTAGCAAGGTGGTATCTTGCTTGTGTGAGATTCCTGGAGTGTGCTTAAACAAACTAAAATTGCTTAGCTGCCACTGGTGATGCCATCCTGTAGAGCCACCATTGTATATGCAGCCCATTGTTGATCCAAATATTGTCATGGGCACATGACTCTATCCTAAAAAAGAATAGTGACCATAGTATGAACACTCTTCTAAGCTCTTAACCCCCTTCATGTTATGTCTTTAATATGATCTCATACCAGTAAATACATATGTGCATATAATCAATAAAATAATGTTTTAGGGCATCTAATAGTCCACCATAGCTAACTGGTTCCTTGTTGAACTTTCTACCTGTTTATGTCTCTAGGATGGTATTTCAGAAGTGGGATTGTAGGGTCAGAGAGCATGTGAGTTTTTAATACTATGTAAATATGTGTATTTCACAGGCACACACACACACACACACACACACACAACTTTTCCGTCCTTGCTAGAATTGTTCTTCTCCCCAACTCTACCAGCAACTAATATGATGTCTTTTAGTGTATGACTGAAACATTTGGTTTTTAGTTAGCTTGAACTTTTGTCGTCCCCCCGTCCCCCCGGAAATTTATTGCTCTTTCTGGATCGCCTGCATTTGTTTTTGTCCTAATTTTCTAAATTCACATTTATAACTTTGCTTGATTTTTAGTTAATTTCTACTATCTAAGTATGTATCTGCTTAGTCACTTGCTGTACACATTTCCCTGTAGGTTCCTGATTTCTTTCAAATTTTGGTTTAGATTCTTTTTTTTCTTTTTTCCTCTTCACAAGGAAATCTAACATTTGTGGTTTGGGATTTGTTAATTTATGGTTTTTGCTTATTGAACCCTTTCTCAGACCCAGATGATAGAGACACTCGAACATCTTCAGCACTGTGTGGGAGGACTTGATTTTACCATTTACTCTGGAACTCACTAGCAATCCTTTCTGGTGTGTGGTATGTGTGAGAAGTCATGTTTTACTGTCTGGATCTTTCTCATTTTTAAGTTAATTACCCTATTACTAAGTGGACAGCGTAATTCATATGTACTGTGTTGAAGTACCACTACCAGGTCCTAAAGGACCACTTGTTAGATGTTTGAGAATTTCTGATTTGTTTCTTTGGCCTGCCTTATCAACTCCAGTAGGAAGTTGAGGTGTCCTCAGCTGCGAGCAATGATGAGTTAATTCTTATCATAAGGCCCAATATTGGGGAGACAGCAGAGCCAGGCTGGACCTTGCACCCCAGCTTCTGTTAGGGTTGTTCCATTGCCCAGTCATTAGAATTGTGAGCCTTTAGCTAGTTATGTTCCTGCCCAACCTAGATGTCTGCCTTGTGGGCGAAAACTATTTATTGGCTGTCCACATTTTCCTACATATGGGTAAGATGGAGATGTTGCCATCTTTGCAACATTGGGTATCATGGGATATTGTTGTCCTTGCAAGTTGGGTGCCATGAGAATGCTTCTCAAGGGAGCCGCATCAGTTTATTTAAGCCTGTCTGTGGTCCTTTCTTGCAATAGGTTATGATTTCAGGCCCTGGATCACTCTTTCCTTTTTTAGATGACTTGGGCTTGTTGCTGTAGCTTTGGGGATTAGAATCTTTTCTTCTTCTTCTTCTTCTTCTTCTTCTTCTTCTTCTTCTTCTTCTTCTTCTTCTTCCTCCTCCTCCTCCTCCTCCTCCTCCTCCTCCTCCTCCTCCTCCTCCTCCTCCTCCTCCCACTTCTCCTTTTTATTACATTGGTTTTACATGATTTAGAACTTGGGTTACAGAATTTTCCAGTAGATCATTGTGTCTTTTGCAAATAATAATTTTGTGTCATTTTAGTGGTTTATACTTACTTTATTTTCTTGTCTAATTGCATTGTCTAGTACTTAAAAGCACTATAATTTTGTGGTAGTATATAGGTGCCTGTGTTATTGACTTTAATATAAACACACAGTGCACATTGTGGTTGCTTTGGGAGGTTTTTTTTTTTTTTTTTTTTCTTTCTTTCTTTCTAACATACATTTATTTATCTGTGTATGTGTGTATGGACAACTTGTGTGATACAATTCTACTCTTCCAGCATGCAGTGTATGGATTCTGGACATCAAACCCAGGTGGCCCGCATTAGCAGCAAAGGCCTTTACCTGCTGAGCCATCTCACCAGCTTGTGTGCATGTGTGATCCTTAGTAGATTAATACTGAGCTCTCCTTTCTTGCAGAGTGTGGTGTGTTGACTGTTTCTGTTTGGCTGGGTTGAATTTATTACTGTATGGGCCTGGCATCTTTGCTCCGGCTCTCACATTTTAGTAACAGTGTACAAATGAATTCTCCACTCTTCCTTCCTTAAAGCGTGGTGAAACTAGGCCTAGCTCGTTCCTTGAAGCTTGTGAGAAGTTTTCCAAGGACACTCTGGATATGGTTCCTTGGCAGATTTCCATTTTATTCACTGCCCATTAGACTAGTCATGTTTTCCTTTTCATTTCCCCTGAATCACTTTGAGTAAGACATTTTTAAAAATATTCACTTTATTATGATTTTGATGTTTAAAACAAGCAGAAAAGATTCTGCATGTGACTTGGGCCCCCAGCGTGGTCTAACATGAATTTATCTCTTACCCCTTTACAGGACTTGCTCCTCCTGTCTCCCCACCCTCCGTTCAGCTTTTATACCTAGTTCATTCTCATTGGAATTCTCTTGTGATTCCTTGGTTTCTGTTTGTCTGTTGTGTTTTTGTTTTGCCCTGCCCTGAGTAGTCAGCTTCCCATGCTGTGTGTGAGGATAGGTCAGATTCTGCTATGGGAACACTCATGACATATGAATTGAGATGGAAAAGAAGATTCTTGAGGTCACTGCTTTTCTGGGAGGGGGTCTGGGGTTCTAATCTGACTCCCTCCACTCTTTTTCTGTCACTGCTAAAGCTGAAGAGAGAATAGGGAACTAGCATTTCTTGGAGCTCTGACTCTTCAGTCGTTGACTTAGAATTCACAAAGGTTGCTCTACCAACATCTCCTTGGCCGGAGCTAGTCCCAAAATTTCCTTGGATGTGACCAGATCCAGGCCCACCTCCTCCTAGTTGAATTACCATGGCTTTCATTCTTTCTGCACATCTGTCTCCCAGTCTCACACAGTCTCACTGGTGCATACTGAAGAATGTATCAGAATACCACAGAACGTGGCTCTGAGATTCTCCTCACCCTCCAAAGGAGCTGATCAGCTCCTCCCCAGGGGCCAACATCGGGAAAGCAATATCTGCCTTGCTGCTACTCTGTGCTGCAGTTACAGGCATTCGTGCTGTGCCCAGCTTCAAAATTAGTGTTAACAAATTTGTTTTGAAATGCCCTTCCTATAATGGGGAGAATAATGAAGGGAACAGAAAGTCTTGTCCTGCCACTGGTACATGACACTTTATAGGATTATTGCTGGGATTAAAGAGATAGTAAATACATATCCTTAATGTAACCCCTGATTATAATAAGCACTTAATAAATTAACACTTATTACAGGATCCCTTGCTGTGCTGAGAGCCTCTTTGACAGAGTATGACACACAGGTCTCCCTTACCTGTGTTCCTGAGAACTTGATACTTACAGCGTGAAATTGATGACCATTTGTCTTTGCTTCAAATCAAACCCAGTTTTTCTGTGTTTAGCCAAGAGCATGATTCGTGATATCAGCAATGGCAATAATATAATAGTCAAAGTGTGCCAGCTCCTCGCACTGGCCTGTGGAGGAAGGACAGCTCTCCATGCCCCCTGCTACCCTGGCTTCTATTCCACAGTGACCTCTGTGGAGAGAGAAAAGGACACAAGACCTCAGAAAGTCACACTCTGGCTTCCAGTGTTTCTTTTGGAAGCAACATGTGCCCCTTCTGCCCTTTCTTTGGCCAAAGCAAGTCAGCTGACCGCACCTCACTCCAGATACAGCCTGGAAAGCCAGTCTTGCTGCAGGTATGGAAGGGGAGACAAGGAAACAGCCTGTAGAACCTGTTGTAGGAACCTGGCTGAGATACTATGTGAAGACCATTTTCATTATAGCCTCCTTATGAATAGTACTTTCTATAGATAGGGGAAATTGAAGTAGAAAACAGCAGGGCCAGATTTGAGGTGCCTCCTGAGTGGGGTGAGCATGGATGGAGGCCTCCTGCTCTCTCTAGAACCATTTCTTTGCAGTCACAGGGTCCCAAGTTCCTATAGTCTAGGTCAGTTCTCAACCGAAGGACTCTTTCACGGGTTGCCTAAAATCATCGGCATATCAGATGTTTATGTTATGATTCATAGCAGTACCAAAATTACAATTATGAAGTAGCAATGAACAATTTATGGTTGAGGGTCACCCCAACATGAGGAACTGTATTAAGGGGTTGCAGCATTAGGAAGGTTGAGAACCACTGATGTAAATGGTTTTAGAAATGCTAATTAACTGCTTCTGGCTTAAATAAAAATAAAACTGTCTCCCCTTTCCTTTAAGATCTTGTACGTAGCCTTAACCACAAAGCATATAAATGAAATTTTGTCAATAGAATATTCTTGCCTGTGTGTCCTTTCTGCAGCTCCAGCAGAAAGGACAAGAAAATGCCCAGTGAAGGTTCTTTGCCTTCTGTGGGAAGGCAGACTGTGCATTCTGAAAAACCTTACAGCTTCTTCCCCAGCACAGGACAAAACAGCAACCTGACAACTAGGCCAAAAGGACAAACCAAAGAGACCAGGCTCTGGTCTCACTGACCCTGTTATCAGTGTGTGCATTCCCAGTCTGTGTAAGCATTGTCTGTTTAAGTGTACCACAGACGTGTGCATTCACTTGACAGACCTCCATTCTGCAATAGCCCCCACTTTCTACACAGGGCGGGGCAGTGTCCTGTGGCTGTTTCTTGTACCATGCTCATAATGGCTATGCTTTAAAGACTGTAGCAGGGAAACAGAAGAGAATGTCTGACGTGAACAGAGTCAGGAAGTAAGTTCTGTGTTGACATAGTTGGGACTATTTTAGTATTTTCCTAACACTGAGAAAATGTGAGAATGTAGAGAGGAATGTAGGGTAGGACACAAGACCCACAAGTGCACACAGAGGTGACGGCCCAACCCTAAAGAAAACTTGCAAAGATTGGAAGGAAGTCCAGAGAGAGGGAAGGATAAGCCTGCAGGATGAGGAAAGATTTCTGCTGCCTATACATTTGCATCTGGATTCTTTCAAATAAACACAAATTTCATTAAGAAACAAAAAGAAAACCCTCCCAGGACTCAAGAGGAACAATTGCAGCCATAGTTTCTTGTAATAATATTTTATCTTTTTGGATTTGAATGCAATATGTTTGCAGCTCTTTTGAACCCTGATTTTAAACATGGGAGACTGATCATCTCTAGTGCTCTGGACATGATGACAGACCTTCTTTTGTAGCATACATACATAGACTAGCCTGCTATTGGGAAGTGATGTGGCCCTGGACTTTTAGATCAATGAAGCTAATCATGTATTTAAGGGTCTGGTGGTAATTTTTTTTCCCATTTTTAATCTATCTAAAAATAACTTGTCATATTTTTATGTACTATACTGGGGCCATAAATGTGCATGACACATGTGTAGAAGTCAGAGGACAGCTTGTAAATGCTGGTTCTCTGTCATGTGGGTTCCAGGGATAGAGCACAGATGGTCAGGTATGACAGCAAGTGCCTTTACCCACGGATCTGCTTCTCTCTTTCTATTAAAAAAATGCACATTACTGATAAATATAGAGTACATAATGTTGAAATCTGTATAACTAACATTTTTAACCTCATGAACCACTATCTTTTAATCTGATAAATAAAAGTGACACATATTTTCAGGGTGTCATGTGATGTTTTGATACATCTGGATAAGGAGACCAACCTCCCCTGGTGTTGATCCTGTCTTTATGCAGAAACGTTTAGAACTCTGTAGCCAGGGTTTTTAAGTTTTAGATTTTTAAGTGTGTGTTGTGTATGAGAGAGAGGGGGGAAGGAGGGGGGAGAGGGAGAGAGGTAGGGAGAGAGAAGGAGGGGGAATGGGGGGAGGGGGAGAGAGGGAGGGGGAGAGGGAGAGAGAGAGAGAGGGAGGGAGAGAGAGAGAGAGGGAGGGAGAGGGAGGGAGGGAGGGAGGGAGGGAGGGAGAGAGAGAGAGAGAGAGAGAGAGAGAGAGAGAGAGAGAGAGAGAGAGAGAGAGAGAGAGAGAGAACACAAGTCCTTAGGAGCCCAGAGGTGTTGGATGGCCCTGAAGCTGGGGTTAACAGGTGGGACAGAACCTCAGTTCTCTGCTCTTAACCACTAAGACACCTCTCCAATCCCAGTTACCTCTAGTTTTAAAGACAACATGTTGGAATATTGTCTGCACTAGGCAGGCCCTGGGGCCAGGCCTTCTCCATAGGCAGCCAGGCTTTTCTGGTTCTAGCAGCAGACTTTGGTCTGTTTGGGGATGGATGGGGGCTGCTCTCCAAACCAGAGGAAAACTTGGACAGTGCATCATGGGAATAGCTACTGAGAGCCTGGTCACAAGGCAACAGAAGAGTCTGGGCGCTTTCCATTGAGCGTTGTCATTGGGTCATTCCAGCTGCCTGATTGGTCAGGCTTTGGTCATATCATTGAAAGGAATGCTGCTTTTCAGCAAGCCAGGATGCTCACTGGGCTCTATAGGCAGCGAAGACACCATGCACTTGACCAACCTTCCAATGGCTTTGGGCTTTGAGGAAGTTATGTTTACTTTTACATTCCCAGTTAATTTCTGTGGCTATCTCTGAAGTAATGTTCCTTCCTCTTTGGAGATGAGGTCTTGTGTGTAGCCCAGGCTAGACTTGAGACTCTTCTACTTCAGCCTTAGTAGTGCTGGGATTATACAAAACGCCGCTTCACCCAGCTTATTTGCACTTTTTCATTTTTGTGCCATAACCATACTTCATGTCTGTAGTCTGGATGGTTCCAGTGACCCCCCCATTTTGCCTTGAGGTGCTTCTTCCTGACTTTACACTGTACTCTTGAACATAGTATTGAAGAATATAGCTTTTTCTGTATTAAGTTTTCTGTGGGTGTCTTCCTAGGACCATAGAAAAACATCGTCATCATCTTCATCATCGTCATCATCATCATCGTCATCTTCATCTTGATACAAGCTAGGTTCATCTGGGGAGAGAATACTTCAAATGAGCATCTGCCCCCATCAGATCGTCCTGTAGGCAAACCTCAGTCATTTCCTTTACTCATAATTGATGTTGGAGGGCCCAGCATACTGTAAGCGGGCCACTCCTAGGCGCCTTGTATAAGAGAGCAGGCTGAGCAAGCCAAGCAGCACTCCTCCTCCATGGCCTCTGCTTCGGCTCCCGTGGACTTCCCTCAGTGTAGAGTGTGACCTGAGAGTTGTAAGTTGAAATAAATTGTTTCCTCTCCAGCTTGACTTTGGTTGTGGTGTCTTCTCACAGCAATGGGAAGCAAGCTAAGGCAGAAACTGATAGCCCATTAAGGCTCTGGAAGGTTCTACAGTCATGAAAGCCTGGTTATGTGTATCTCTAGGAATGCTTTGCTTACAGTAATGATCATCATACTCAGTGTAGCATACACAGTAAAGAAACCTTTACTTTGTAAAGAAAAATTATTTTAATTGCCTGAAAGCCATAATATTCATTGGGAACTGTGTGATGTTTCAGCTCACTTCATGGTTGCGTAATGTGAGATAGCTGTAAAGAATTGTTATTTCAAATGACAGAACATCCAGAGGTGGGCCAAGTCTAGGTACCTTGGTGATTTGGGGACTCCTGTTGTCTTCTGTTTTTCTTTGCATTGTCTACATTAGCATTTTAGCTTTCTTAGGCTTTTTTCACAGTCAAAATACAGTTGTTTGCTGTAAAGAAGAATGAGATGAAATTTGCATTTCATCTCAAGTGGAAGTAATCTTGTTCTAGGTCACTGTGGTTCCTCAAGGGGCTAGAGGCTGTGCATGCTTGTGCAGATGGATGCTTACAAGTCTGAGTGTTAATGATGTAATTCAACATGCTTTGCCAGACTCAGAAACACAAGTCATCCTGCTTTCTTTCATATGCAGAATCTGTGTTTATATTGCTATATGTGTATATACAGTACTCTATCTGTAAGACACACACGTAGTTAGGGTACTCTGAGAGGGGAGGAGGTAACAAGGGCGGGCAGTGGAATATATATGATACATCTGTGGGGAGACTACTGGCTGGGAGGGGTGCTGTGTAGAGGTGAATGAAAACATAATAATATAAATGTATGATGATGCCACAATGAAACCCTTTTCCTGTGTGCCAACAAACACTTTAATAAAACTAAGGTTGCTTGCAGTACAAGGTGATTTACTTCTGCATTCTATAAAGCACAGAGACAGAGAAAAGCACATTCTAGAAGGTGCTGCTCATGAGGTAAGAATTGTCTCATCCATTCTAAGCCAATGTATTTCACTTATTTACGCTTGACCTTTAACATGGGGGAGGTGGAGGGGATGTGATGGATTGATGGGGCTCCAGCCTGTGTCTTTGATTTACTATTGACTGTCAGGGAAGGCAGGCACAGGTCCATCAGGACCCCTTCAGAATTGGAGAGAGGTGGCTTCCTCTGAGTCAAAAGACTGTGGTAGAGGGATGAGTGAGTGTCTCAGTGAAATCAGAACCCATGAGAAAGGAAAACCAGAAGCAGAGGTGGTGACTCATCTGTAAAGTGTGTGTCCTCCAAGCACAAGGACCTGAGTTTGGCTACTCAGACCCCATGTTAAGAAAAACTAAAACAAAGCACAGGGTGGTGGTATGTCCCTGTAACCCCAGCACCAAAAGGGGTGGGTTGGAGACAAGACGATCCTTGAAGCTCATTGACTAGCCAGTCTGGCTGATTGATGAGCTGCAGGCTCAGTGAGAGACTGTCTCAAAAAATAATTATGGAGAACTCCAGACATTTGTGAATCCACAGGTGCCTGCACACATGTGTGCACGCACACCCACACTAACAAGTATATGTCATATCCACACCCCTCCTCCCCACACATGGGGTGTGGATATGACATATACTTGTTACAAAGCAAAAGAGACATCTGGAGGTGGTGACACATGCCTGTAAAGCCAGTACTTAAAAAGTAGAAGTAGGATCACGGAAAGTTTTAGGGCAGTCTGGATCATACATAGTGATTTCTAGATTAGCCAGTACTGAAGAGTGCAACCCAGTCTCAGAAGACAGAGACAGTCAAACCAAATAACAGCAAAGACACAGAAAGGAAGGTGAGATCATCCTGCGCTCTGTGACTTGGTTTAACCCCGTGATTTGTGGGCTGTGTCTTGGGGAACATCTTCAGCTGGTTTCGACTTCTGCAAAGCATTGCCCCTTCTGTCTCAGAGCAGGTTCCTCCTATTCCAGAACACTGGCTCACACAGATGGCTCTGCACCTGCCGGTGTCTTACGTATATCTTTGCACCCTTGACACAGCGTCCGTAGTATAGAATCCAGTAAGGGCTCAAAAACAGTTGGTCACATTTATTCTCAGAATTTAGCCCTCCCAACCCTGCCCCCACCATGGGCGCTCTTTCTCTGTCACTGTGCTCTGTTCATCCTCTCGTGTGACCCGCTTCACCCGTTTTGATTTCTAGCTACTGTTACTTCCTTACTAGAGTGGAAGAAAGCAGCGCATGCTCGCACAGGCAGGGGCTTACTGTCTGCCTGTCATCCATGGTACTCTGTGGGTCCTTTTCATAAACATGGTGGTGAGGCAGGCCCTCTAGGTTGTTCTAGAAGGACTTAAAGGTAGATAAAAAGTTTTTCTAGATTTATTTTACTTTGTATACATGAATGTTAATGCTATATATGCCTGTTGGATCCCCTGCAACTGAGGTTACAGATGGTTTTAAGCCACCGTATAGGTGCTGGGTATTGGACTGGATCCTCTCTCTGCACAAACAAGTGCTCTTAACCTCTGAGCCTTCTCTCTAGCCCCTCAAAGGTGGGTTTTTAAAAGCCTCTCTCTCTCTCTCTCTCTCTCTCTCTCTCTCTCTCTCTCTCTCTCTCTCTCTCTCTTTCTTTTTTTGATGATTGTTTGAGGCAGGGTATCACTATAGGCTTGGCTGGCTGGCTTAGAGCTTGCTATACTGACTAGACTGGCCTTGCCTCATAGAAATCTCTCTGCTCTTTCCTTCCTAGGAAAAAAACAAACCAGAGAATGCATTTCTTAACTGAAGTTTCCCATGTTAAATATGTAGCCAACCGTGTCTTCAAGGGGCCCAAAAATGTTCTGTACCAGAAGACAATCTGACTTTCCTTTAGAGCCCTTAGAGATGATTTGTCTTTAACTCTAAAGCATGGTCCTCAAATTTTGATTAATACCCTGCCATTTCATAGTCCAACCATAGAGGCCCTGGGGCAGCAGAAGGCATGCCTGTTCATGGCATGAAGATGTCATTAAATGGGGCTGGATTTGCAACCTAGTGTCACAGCTTGGGTCTTGGGAAAGTAGATGCTGAGAATAACAGGCAGAATGCTTGTTAAGAGACACTCATCATCTCTCTACATGCCTAGAAGGGTACAAAAGGACAGGGCAGAGGGATCTGCATGGTGGTGCGTTTTTCATGATGACCTCATTGGATTCCATGCTAACTTCCAGAACTGAATTAAGTTCAAAGTCATCTTGTGTTGAGGAGAGAGGGCAGAGAGAACCTTTGAACCATTGTACTGATCAGCTCCCCCTTGATGCAGGACACGTTAATACATAATATCTGATCTGCCTGTTTTGTGGTAGGTGTGATGGTAAGGTCTCAAGGGTAACCCAGACAGAAGGGTCTTGTCCTCAAGGAACTTGTGATCCTGGTAAGGAACATGAGACGCAAACACACTTCAGATACTCGAGGTTGGTGTATGTGCTTTGATTATGCCCCATGATAGCTTGAAATATGAGATTGTTTGGGAGAATGGAAGCATCATTACATCTTTTTAAAATAAGTCAGCCTATGAACTAAAGCCTATTGAAACTGGGCTTTGCAAAGAACATGTGATCTTGACAGATAAAGACGAAGTATAAATGAAAATGTAGGTTAGCAAAGC
This sequence comes from Phyllotis vaccarum, assembly GCA_033318265.1. Taxonomy (NCBI): domain Eukaryota; kingdom Metazoa; phylum Chordata; class Mammalia; order Rodentia; family Cricetidae; genus Phyllotis; species Phyllotis vaccarum. Next base: position 16,651,610 of record JARWLC010000003.1, read on the forward strand.
ATATGGTAACAAAGGAGACATAGACACCTCAGATATATAACTGGACGTGTGTAAAAGTTGTTCCTTAACTCATTAGGTAGACTGGGATTGTCTGTAGGCAGCATGCTATCAGGCCCAGATCTAAATACATTAATAGGCAGTTATCTCAGAGACACGTTGACAAATGGGACAGCAAGATAAAGGACGTTCTGTGTTGTGTCTGACCTGGTTTCTATAAAAAGCAGATTGGAGCAAATGGCTTCCCAAACATGAGTGGTTCACATGTTTGTAAATGCACAGATCATCTCTGGAGAATGGAAAGACTGCCTGTGGATAACTGAAAACAGGAAAGGGAGTATCCAGTTTTGACTGCAGGTATGGGCTGTTAACTCTTACCAAAACAAACAAACAAACAACAAAAAAGTTAGTATTCTGTATAGCCTTTTGGCATTTTGAAATACCTTGTTTTTCTTACCCAAAGCAGTAGACCTGAAATATCATTTGCCAGAAAAGTCCTTTCTTACCCAGAGTGCTGTGTTTTTTTCAGTGCACTCATAAGATAGTGGTGGCTCACACATAGGCAGGTCAGGGCCTTTGGTGACTGGGTCCCTGGTTTTCCTGGGCATCTTAACTGTCAGTATTGGTTGCAATAGGTGGGTCTCCTTGGACATGCTGTGCCCCTTGTTATGAGAATGTGTATGTTATGCTGCGTATGCACGGGAGCTCTGTGTACCATTGTTTTTGGCTTACCACACAAGTGTGTGGGCATGCGAGGGCTTAGCTCCTACTGCCAACTCGGGGGGAGGATTCTAGTTTGCTCTCTGTTGCTATGATAAGACATTGGCCAAAACCAGCCAGGGAAGAAAAGGACTTATTTGACTTCCAAGTTAGAGTCTATCATCGAGAGAAGACAAGACGGGAGCTCAAGTAGGAACGTGGAGGCAGGAATTGAAGCAGGCACCATGGAGGAACTCTGCTTCCTGGCTTATTCAGCTACCTTTATTATACAGCTCTGGCCCACGTGCTCTGGGAAGGTTCCCCCCATAGTGAGCTGCCCCGCCCCCATCAATCAAGCATTAGGGAAATGTCCAATGGCCATTCTGATGGAGGCGGTTCCACCACTGAGATTTCCTCTTTCCAGGTACGTCTAGGGCTGTGTCAAGTTGACAAAAACTAACTGTGACTGAACACTCGAGCCTCAGGGTGGTACAGGAAGGCTGCCTCTTCTCCTGGCCCACTGAGCTGCAGCCTCACGCTGTGATGGCGTCACTCCTTGGGTTTCAGGTATTGGGGATTGCTCCCAACGTGTGTAAGAGCAGTTACTTCCTTCTCTCTTACAGTATTACAGTTTGAACACAGACGTCCGTCCACAGAGTCTCTTGCACCGATGAGGAGCTTTTGAGAAGTGGTTGGATTCTGAAGGCCGTGATGTCACCATCAGATTTTGTTGGGTTTCTAACATGGTGGTATTGTTGAGAAGCTAGAGGAAGGTGGTCACTATGGGGATAAGCCCTTGGGGCTTTGTCCTGCCCTATAATTCTCTTTACTGCTTCCTGGTGGCTGTGACATGAACTGCTCTCCTTTGCTGTACCCTCCCCGCCATGACAGACTGAAGCCTCTGGAACCATGAGGGGGTAATGTGAATCTTCCTTCCCCTGAGTTCTCTCTGTCCTGTGTTCAGTGATGGTTCTGTGTTCAGAGGGTCCCGGTGGTGTAAAGTCTTCATCCACAGCAGCATTTGCCAGGCTTTATCAGTTGCCTTCCCAACAAGGCAGACACACATGTGTCCCTCTAGGTGGGGTTTTGTAGATTCTCATACCCCTTGGATACTGGGCAGCATGCCAAGCCAGGCATCCCTTCTTGTCCTTGTACACACCTGGCACAGTCCTCCACTGAGGACCGGCCTCGGTTTCCTCAAATCCTTGTTAACTCCGGCCCTCTCTCTCTATTTTCATTTCTTCTCCCAACTTTTTCTTTTTTTTTAACTTAAATTTTTTGCTTTACAATTTAAACTGGTAGGTTTTCTAAAATCATTAGCTGTTAGGGTCAGGTTGCTGTGAGGAAACCACCTGACTTTCCCATATTTGGGGTCCTCTCCCTCCTACTTTGGAAGTCCTGCTTTACTATCCGGAGAAGGCTCTTCCATATTTCCAGATTGCTCCTCACTCTCGCCTTTCCAGAGAAGTGAGGGCAGAGGGGCTCTGATGCTGGTTGTTCTTCTGACTTTTTAAAAGATCCCTACCTTCCCTTCCCTGGTTCTCTGTGACTCCTGGGATTCTGTGGACTATAATAGAGCAGGGTTGCGGAGGAGGTTCCCCAGTGGTTATGCTGTGAGTGGCTGTGGTGTGCAGGGCTATACATAGGTACCTTTTGCATTTCTTTGCAAACACACTCTCTTTTACTCATTCACGAAGGGAAATAAGCAGCCTCTGCTCCCACCCCCACCCCAGGCAGTGAAAGCTTATTGTGTTCTTCAGTACTGGAAGAAATGGAAATACAGAAATAGTCTTAGGGGTGGGGTGACTAGAAGAGGCTGGAATAGTGAACGATGTGACATAGAAAGAGGAGGACGGAAGGATAAGAGGGAGTTGAGGCAGAGCCTGCAGTGATCACTGGGACCCACAGTAGGTGTGTGGTCGCATGCCACTTAGTAACATTTCAGTAAATAACAGACTTGGATGTTTGATGATAATCCTCGGTGTTAGCGCCTGATGGTGTCATAGCCTTTCATCTGCCTGGGTTTTTATAAGCACATCCCATGGGTTTGTACAAGCACACACACACACAAAAAATTACTTAAGGATGAATTTTCTAGAGTGTGTTCCTGTCACCAAATGTCACAGTACAGTGTAAACTGTATCTCCGATTTAGAAGACATGAGCCAGTCAAGAAAAGGTTTTAAAAATGCTCCAAGTCAAAGCATAGGAATGGCAGAGTAGTACCCGGTGGGATCCAGGTTCTGCCCAGGTTCTGAACTAACCATTGGTAGTGAGGGTAATATTACAAACCAAACCAAACCAAACCAAACCAAACCAAACCAAACCAAACCAAACCAAACCAAACCAAGAACAACAACAAAAATTTATGCTTCTCTTTTTCTTATTTGGGAGACTTCATGGAAGACAGGAAATGTAAAAGTGGACTCTTAAGAACAGTTCAGTTAAATAAGGAGGCACGCAGGCAGCCCATAGGAAGGGAGCAGCATCCAAAGAGGTGGAATAGGAGTTTTATGGGGCAAATGGAATATGTAGGAGAAAGTGGGTGTTAGAGGCTGATAGCCCCATACTGGGAAAGCTGGGCAGAGGCAGACATGGGCCTGTAGTGTTGTAGGGGAACTGAGAGCTGTTGAGAAGGCATAGGCTTTATAGCCGTGATTGGTTTAGAATGTAGTGTAGCTGAGAAGGGGAGCCTAGGAGGAAGGAAGCCAAGAAGACAATGTCAAGTAGAAGGCCAGTGTCATTGAGCTTTTCAATTTGTTGCGTATTTTGACTCCAATTGATCTTCTCTATTCCTTCCTTCCTTCCTTCTTTCATTCAGCTTTTACAGTGAATATGGCCTTCCTCAATTAGCGACATCTGGAAGCAGCTACGCAGCCCTCTGTTATAGTGCGTTGTGCTCTTCTTAAGCTGCTGTTGGCTTGAGTAGGTTGTGATGAGGGATTATATTATGATACGAATATCTATCTCTGTCATTTGGAGAGTATACCATGAACAGTCCTTGAACATGATAAAAGAGATATAAAAAGCAGAAAGAAACTCTAGACAATCCCTTTCCCGCCATGGCTTTCTATGTTGGAAGCCCGGTCATCTCTACTGCAAACAATTAGAATTACTAAACATTTATCAAGTTTGCACAGTTGAAACATGGAGTGGCTATAATAGTACAATACACACCAGGAAAGACCAGTAACCAGTACAAGGATAGCGAGAATCATCACAAGATGGCAGGTTCCAGTCACCAGAGGGACATGATAATCTCTCCTATGCATCACATGAGAACAGAGTTTTGAGATACAGATTTGGGCAGAGTTGGAAGCGGACAGCTACAGAGGTCCAGACTTTAACTCCCCTTTCAGTTACTCTAGAATTCTTACCACAGAGAAGTTCAAGAAGGCTGTATAAGAACTGAAGCACACTGTAGGGAATTTGGGTCCAGTTGACATTTAGAAGATCTCCAGCAATAAATACATAGTTCCCTCATATGCTCATGAAACATTGGCAGAGTTGACTGTATTTTCAATTAAAATCAACCTTAACAAATTGTAAAACTTGAAATCATACAAAGTCTGTCCTTTGAATTCAAGTAAAAATCAGCAAAGAACTGATGCTAAATTAAAACCAAATTTAAACAGTATACATACTTATAAATAATCCACAGATCAAACAGGGTATTTCATAGGGCATATAAAAATATTTTAAATAAAATACAAAGTTTGTGAGGTGGAGCAAAAACTTGGAATTTCACAGCATCAGTTATTTTTATAGAAAATTAGTAACCTGCTTTCATCTTAAAAATATAAAACTTACAGAATAAGTTGAAATCAAACAGAAGGTAATAAATTTTAGAGGGGAGTGGAAATCTGTTAGAATAGAACCCAGAACAGTGGGAAGCAAAAAAACAAAGCTAGAAGCTAAATGTTCTGAGAAGGTCAATCCAGCTGATGTGGCCAGACCAACTATGGGAAGAGACAAGACACAGAACATGCTATCCATCAAAGAGGTCTGTCACCACACACAACCCGTCAGTTTCGGAGCTTTTAATGGTAGCCTAAACCACTCTGAATATGAATTGACCAAGCTAGGTAAAATATCACAGTTTGTGGAAACCCACAAATTTCCAAAAGTCACCATGGATGATATGACACCTTGAATGGTCTTGTTCCCATGAAGAAGTGAGGGGGTAACTCCAGATCGAGACTGTTTCCCTGGCAGAGTCTGTCAAGCATTTAAAGGAATGGCGTCCACTCTACTGGACTGTTTCAGGAAGCAGGGCACGTCCCACTACTTGCTGAGGCCTACACTGAGTCTGCTGATAAGTCAAGACAAAGACATTACAAGAAAGTGTAAGCAATAATGACAAGGGTGTGGACACAGCCATTCTTAAAAACAACCAGTCAAGTATAACAAAATATCAAAGAATAACACCATCACCAAGGGAATGTGGGCTTGGCCTAACAGTCACAAAAGAATTAATGTGATTTCCACAATAAATTAGCTGAGGAGGAAATATCATACGTTCATATTAACTTGTATAAGAAACATATCTCATAAAGTTTAGAATCCATTCATGATAAAATATCAAACTAGAAGTATTAAGGACTTTGATAAAGGGCATCCCAGAGCACCCAGAGCTGATTCTGTGCTACTACATCCATTTCCATTAAGATTGGAAAGGATGGGGATGCTCTCTTTTATGTCTGCTCTATCTTGTGTTAGAGGTCTTAGCAAGTCCCAAAAAGAAGACAAGTGAAAATATGTACAGCCCGAAAAGAATGACCACTGTACTCACTTAAAACTTCTTTAAGCTTTTGTGTGCAACTATTCAACATTTCATAATATAAATTTTTGAAATGTCAACTAAAATTGAAAAGGATCTCTATCTACCTCCTTGTGGTAGGTAGAGAATTTACTTACATGTTTATATAAGATGAGATTCAGGTTTATTTCAAGGTTATAGCCTGGGAAATGGCTTTGGCAAACTCTTGTCAAGCCCCTGGTTGGTGTTATATAAATAAGTAAGATGAGTCTTGCCCCTGAGGAGCCATTGTTCAGAAGGAAGAGGATAGCACACGAGAGAGATTCTATTTACAGTGTGTTCTCCTGATGTCAGTGTCTTCACTGAGGCATGGTACAAGGCAGGGAGTCCTGCAATGGCAGGGCTTTCCAAGTGGCTAATGAAGCAGTTGGGATTAAAGGCAGAGCTTGGCCATGAAGAAGAAGGGGTGAGAATTTTATATCATGCTACCATGATCATTTCAGAATGTCCGAGTCTGTGTGCATCTACTTCCTCTACGTGTTCTCAGCCAGCATCTTTGAAGTCCTAAGACCCCTGGGAAGGGATGCATGCTTCTTGGCTGCATGGAGGAAGTCAAGGGGTTAAACTGTGGTCTATTGCTCTAATCCCTCTGTTCCCGTGCCTGCTCCTTAGTTATCAGTTTGAAATTGGAACGATATTGGCCCTTGTGACAGTCTCGTCACTTTTGAGGACTTAGGATCTGTGGGAACAAACATCTGCCTTTGAAGAGGCATCACTGGGCAAGTGAAGGTTTTGGCTAAGCTGGATTTAAATCAACAAGAGCATCGTACAACTTAAAAAGGAGTAAGACACAGTCACGAGAGCACATTGATGAGTAAGGACGTGGACGCCAGCAGATCTTTTCATTCGCCGGAATATCAATGAGAGGGGTCAGCATTCATGTGTCACTGGGGTTCTGAGATTAGATTATTTTGCAAGCTTGGTTTCTGTTTACAAACTCATCAGAAAATTGTTCACAGAAAATGTTCCTCGTGTGTACTGAGCCCAGGAAACTGCACGGTCACACAGAATCACATGTCAGCCTTCACATCCCCAAGGACAATTGAATCCATCGCCCTGCACAACAAGCACAGGTAGAGATCACTCTCCAAGTCCTGTGAGGGGGCCAGTAGCTTTCCCCAAACCTCCACCACACAGGGCCACCACAGTGGCCATCTGACCAGCGGTTTGACCCCTAAACACTAATAGAAAAACAGAAGGAAGAGAAGGAGCAGAACATGTATTTTTTCTCTTTATTTTCTTAATATAACTCTTTCCTCTTGGCTTTCACGTCTACAATGCTGCATATGTAAAAAGCAACCCAGACCAAATACTTCAGCCGTGTGTGAGGTCTGGTGATAGGTTGTGGTGGAAGATTATGACAGTCTAGTTTTTCTTTTTTCTTTTCTGACTTTTTAATTATTTTATTATTTTGGGTTTTGTTACCTTGTTGCCGCTGTTGACATCTTCCTGGATCATTTTTTGTCAAGGCCAGAACAAGGTTCATAAACCTTATTAGCAATAAAGTCCTGTGGTCTTGGAGCTAGAATGGCCCTGGGATTTCATTGTCGGTAAAAATTTGAGTTTTTGCTGGGACACTGGTGTTGAGAATCTCCATCTGAGTTTGGTCAAAGGTGACTACAAAAATGGAGCAAATTTTGATGCCCTAGATTACTATTGTTAGTATTATTATTATTATTGTCAACTTGATAGAAGCTAGGGTATTTGGGAAGAGGAACCTCAATTGAGAAAATGACTCCATTAGGTTTCGTATAAGCAATTGTTTAATGATTGAGCTGGGAGGAACCAGCCCACAGGGGTGGGGATAGGGTGCAGGAGGGCAGTGCCATCTGAGGCAGGTGGTCCTGGGTTATATAAGAACGCAGGTTGAGCAAGCCACAAAGAGCAAGTCAATAAGTAGAGTATGGCTGAAGCACGGTCTCTGTTTCGGTTCCTGCCGTGAGTTTTTGCCCTGACTTCCTGTGATGGTAGAGTCTACTCTATAATCTGAAATAAACCCTTTGTTTCCCAAGTTGTTTTTGGTCATGGTGTTTATTTTAGCAATAGAACCTTAACTAAGACACAAGCGTACAAGGCCAGACAGTGATTCTTTGAGGGATAATGCTTCGTTTTTGTGTAAAAATATCAGACACTGAATAAATGACAGCATTAGTATAATATAGTGAGACTAAGTAGACAGCCATATTTGCATTCCAGTTTTAATTTACACATTTTACAAAATATTTTTTCAAGACAAAAATTACCTTTAGTGAGAAGAATATATGTGACCTGATGAGTAGATGGATTTGCACACTGTCAGTTGGCAATACAGCATCATTGACAGCTGTAGCAAGAAGCTTTCTGACACACCCGGACCCATGGTCCAGAGGAATCTTGCCCACTTGTGGTCCTGTAGCAATTTATAAAATAACCACTCAGAGGCTAATATTAACTACAAACTGTTTGGTCTATAGCTCAGGCCCATTACTAACTAGCTCTTATAACTAAACTCATTCTTATTAATCTATGTATTGCCATGTGGCTCTGTGGCCTTATCTGAATTCCATTACCTTCCTAGAGCAGCAGCCTGCAACTTCTCTGTGACTCTTCCCTTCTCCTTTATCTATGCTTGGATTTTCTGAAAAAAAAAAAGAATTCTAATAAACTTAGGCTGTAGGGTGGTGTGAGAGCTGAACATAGGCACTTGTGTGCAGAGTGGAGTCTGGGAGAGGACTCATCGCACAGTGTAGTGATGGTGCCCCAGGCTGGTTTATCTACTGTCCTCTGTTTCCCTGGACACATATCTGACCCCACATACCAAAGGTAATATTTACTCTTTTTTTTTTGTCTTCGTTTTTTTGAGACAGTTTCTTTGTGCTGACACTATAGACCAAGCTGGCTTCAAACTCACAGAGATCTGCCTCTGCCTCTGCCTCCTGAGTGCTTGGATTAAAGGCATGTGCTACCACCACCTGGCCCTTTATTCTTTTTCATAGTTTTTGAAACCTCTACTTTGAATACACAGCGTACTTCCTTTGGCCATTTATTTGTTGATGGGCATCTAGCTGGTTCTATAACCTGACCGTTATGAATAGCACTGTATCTCTGTGTTTTGCTGACTTCGATTACTATGTGGCAGGGCAAGGCCATATGCTAATTCGGTTTCCAGTTGTCTTAACCTTTATGCTGATTTTCATAGTGGCTGGCTACTTTACAGTCCCCTCAGCAGTGTGTAAGGAATCCCCCCTCCACCTGTGAATTCTTTACCATCCAACTCAAGTGGGTCCTGATTGCTGCTCCAGTTATTCCTTTTGTCAGAAGAATTTATTCTTTCATTTTCCCCAAACAAGAGTATATTTTTTTCCCTACTTTCTGATGTGGGAATGCCTTTCTGTATGCTGTGAATATCAATCTTTAAATAAAGGAGCTGTTTTGGGCCATGACAGGCACCATAGATGAAGTGGGAGAAGAAATCAGAGCATAGGTAGGAGAAGCAGGGCGGACTCAGGCAGATCCAGCAAGCTGCCCAAGGAGCAGCATGTAAGGAACACAGGTGAGCCATGGGCCACGTGGCAGACAGATTAATAGAAATGGGTTGATTTAAGATGTAAGAGCTAGCTAGCAATGTACCTGAGCCATAGGCCAAACAGCATGAAGTTAATATAAGCATCTGAGTCATTTCTGGGGACCTGAGCAGTGGTGGTGGACTGCTTAAGGGTCTGGCATGGCAGGTCTGTGGGTCTGGGCCTCTGGCCGCCCTCGACCAAAGAAACCCCACTACAACAACTTTCTAAAGACTTGTCTGCCATCAACCCTTCCTTTCATAAACACTTTTCTACTGAGAAAATTGAAAATTTGTTGGATATGACAGTTAATTTGAAATGTCAACTTGACCAGACCAAGGGATACCCAGGTAGTTTGTAAGCATCCTGCTTCTGTGCCTCTGAGGATGTTTCTGGAAGGAATTAACATCAGTGAACTAAGTAAGGAAGATGAAGCCTTTATTTAGTGTGGTTGGGTACCATCCTGAAGTCTGAGGACCTGGATGGGGAAGTCAGAGGATATGCCCTACCCAGACACAGGCCGCCGATTTCTCTTCCCTTTGGACCCTGTGAGTTTTACTGACAGTTCTCTGCCCTAGACTCCTCAGACTTCATCCTCAGAGAGTCATGCACTGGCTTCCTTGGTTGTGTGTGTTTAGACTTGTGCTAGCCTGGCATCCTTGGTTCTCCAGTTTGCAGATGGCTGTTAGGGGAATTCAGACTCTGTCTTAGTTTCTTTTCTGTTGCTGTGACAAAGTACACTGACAAAAACAACTGGAAGTCAGCAGAATTTTCTTTAGCGTATCATTCCAAGGTTATTGTCATCATAGGGGATCCAGGACAGCAGGAGCCTGAACCAGCTGATTATATTATGGCCACAGTCAGAAGAAGAGAGCAGTGACTGCATGTATGCTAGTGTTCAGCTCAATTTGTCTATTCTGTTCAGAATCTCCTTCCTAAGGAATAGTACTGCCCTCAGTGGGTGATTCTTCCCACTTCAATTAGCAATCATGGCCACAGTCAGAAGAAGAGAGCAGTGACTGCATGTATGCTAGTGTTCAGCTCAATTTGTCTATTCTGTTCAGAATCTCCTTCCTAAGGAATAGTACTGCCCGCAGTGGGTGGTTCTTCCCACTTCACTTAGCAATCAAGATAAACTCCCTCCGACATGCTCCATCTTCCAAGTAATCTTAGTGTGGCAATATATTTTATATTCAATAAAATCAGCCTGGAATACCAAGAATAGAATCACCCACACTCAAGTCACAAGGGTCAGAGAGTAGTAGTCACTCACGCCTTTGATCCCAGCACAGGAATGACACAGTTGGTACTTCACACCTTTAATCCTAGCATGGGAATGACCGAGTGGTGACCCTACATCTAGACAGGTCTTTCTCTTTCTGTGAGTTCAAGTCCTAACAACCAAATAGTAGTGGTTCACACCCTTAATCCTAACTCTAGGATTATGATGCAGCATTGAACCCAGAAGTTAAACAACTGAGTGAAGAAGATATTTAAGGCAGATGTAGACAGACATTGAGGTATTCTGTAGAAGTGATGAGCCAGGCTGAGGACTTTTGAAGACAGCTTTTACCCCGAGAAGTTGGCTGGGTGAGAATTGACTGTGGTCTGTTTTCTCTCTTAGATATTCCAGCTTTTTCCCTAATATCTGGCTCCGAGTTTTCATTAAATACCAACTAGAATTTGTGTCTCATCTTAGATCTTTGTGAAGTTGACAGTTAACATCATCACAGCACTGAAGTTCTATGTACCAGTTTTCCCAATAAATCTTAATAAATCTCCCACCATCCTTCCCTCACTATTGCATTTGTCCCTCATCAAACACTAACACTGATGAGTTTCAGGTGCAAAATGAAAAAGTCCTATAGCTAAAGCCACCATGGCACCGACTCTGATGGAGGAGGCATCTTCATTATCTCTTCTGACATCCCATTCTTAGTTTCATATCCAACCCTTCTTGCAAATAATTTGACCCACCAACCTTTGAAACAGTTTGGTCTTTGCTAGCACACTAGCATAAGCTCTTAACCTTCTGTTCCTTGCCTTCAATTTTCTCTCTTTTTGAGAGGCAAGCATTGGAAGATGTGTCTGGGTTCGCTGTTTCCAGTTCTTGGCCTCACATTCACTACCCTGTCCCATCTGGCTCCTAGCCATATGGTTGCATCTCTCTACTACTTTCCCCAAGCTCGGAAAGTAGAAAAGGCACCAGATGGCACACTGCTGAACACAGCACACACCTTTGCATTCTTCCTCGTTCACAGTTCAACAGCACAGGGAGTTGTGGATTAAGTGATACTATAGTCTTCTGAGGGTTTTCCTGGCTGTTTCATAGGTATGTCCTTCACAGAAAAGGATGGGTCTCCTGGATTATTCTGTAATCTCTCCCCTGGCACTTTTCTTCATGACCTTGGTGCCATCGATGGTTCTACACAGGTGACTCACATACTTGCTCCTCATCAGCTGCTGCAGAGCTGCAGATGGGCTGTGCAAACAAAGAGAAGAGTTTGAATTTTGAGCCATGGAGAAAATCTGGTTGTGCAGGCATTTTCTAATGTGTGCTAATCTAACAACAGTAAAGGAGGAGTGGGACCAGGGAGCCTGTGAGGATTCTGCCAGGCTTTAAGGAGCCACCAGAGCTTACGCAGTGCCTGCCATGTCTCCAGGTACATGTCCAAAGATATCTCAAACTCACCGCATCCAGGACCTAGTTCATGGCCTTCTGCCCAGACTTCCTCATCTTGGGTCTGCCATCACTAGAGATCTGGTTGGATGAATCACACAGCTCTTGATGCCATATTTCCTTACAATTGGCTATAATGCACACTGGCTCTAGTACTCTCTGATTCTAGTGTAATAGCCAGCCCAGGTTGTCTTCAAAATGTAAACAAAGGGCATGCCCAATTGTTTCTGTTGCTGATTCTTCTTCTTCTTCTTCCTCTTCCTCCTCTTCCCCTCTCCCTTCCCCCCCTCCTCTTGTCCTCATCCTAATACAGCCTCAAACTATCTCTAGAGCTGACATTGACTTTGAACTTTGCTTCTTCTACCCCTGCCTTCCGAGTGCTAGGATTATAGACACCATCACTGTAACCATCTCATCTTCCAGTGAGGATGGAACCCAGGGTTTCTTACATGATGGACAGGTACTCTACCAACTGAGCTACTCATCCCCAGCCCTGAAATATGTTAATACAGGAGTCCCTGTTGTATATAAGGGCCCATTCCAAGACGTCAGTGACTTCCTTATCCCACTAACTGGGCTGAACCCTACATGTGTTTTAAATATACATGTATACCTATGATAAAGCTTAATTTATACACTAGAAACAATTGCAGATTAGCAACACGAACTAGTTATTATTATAATAAATAGAAAAATTGTAGCAATGTAAGGTAATTAGTACTTTTGTGAATGTGGTCACAAGTTATTTTACTATATTTTCACTGTCTACTGAAGTCAGCACCTTACATCTTATCCTTCGTGAGCCTAAGTCACCAGCCTTTCTGTTCTTGTACTTTGAGCTCCCATTAAGTAAAATAAGAGTTTCTTGGGAGCTGGAGAGATTCCAAATGTATACTCACTTACAGGACTACTTTATTTGTATTTGTATACATGTGTGGAGATATATATGTGTGTGTGTGTGTGTGTGTGTGTGTGTGTGTGTGTGTGTGTGTGTGTGTGTGTTCATAGAAGGGGGTATGTATTTTCTTGCACACACATGGTGCATGCAACATGTGCATGGGAGTGTGGAGGCCAGAAGCACAAATATCTTCCTTTTTTTTTTTTTTTTTTTTAAAGGTAGGCAGGATCTAGGCTGGATCCCACCTGTTACATCTAATCCCAGCACCGTGGCTACAGAAGCGTGCTGGTGTGCCTGGCTTGTGAGGAGATTCATAGGGTTCTGAACTCAAGAAGTACTTTGCAGACTGAACCATCTCCCCAGCTCCCTGGTTTTATTTTTTTAAAGGCACGAGGGACTGTATGAGGATGAGGATTCAACAAAGAAACTCCTCTGTGTGAAGGACTGTATTAGGATTCAACAAAGTGTGTGTGTGTGTGTGTGTGTGTGTGTGTGTGTGTGTGTGTGTGTGTGTGTGTGTGTGTGCTGACTGGTTATGAACAATCACTCTTGTGATGGTGCAATTGATGAGTTTGGCTTGTAGGGTGGGTGCTGAGCTGTAGACTTGGGATGTTACTGTTGCAATATTGTCTGAAGGTTCCCTTTCAAGGACCTTGGGTTTTTGAGACCTTTGTTGAGTGGAAGAGGCCTAGCCACATCCTGAATGGTAATCTGATTTATTCAAATCTATTGATTTAAATACTTATCCCACCTAAAACAAACACTTTGTAGCAGCATCTAGATTGGTAGTAACTCCAAACTGGTTTTTAGGGGGTCTTAGTTAAGATTTCTCTTGCTGTGATGAAATACCATGACCAAAAACAAGCTGGGAAGGAAGAGGTTTATTTGACTTATACTTCCATTTTGCTCTTCATTATTGAAGAAAGTCAGGACAGGAACTCAAAATGGCAGGATCCCGGAGGCAGGAGCTGATGCAGAGGCCATGGATGGGTGCTGCTTACTGGCTTGCTTTTCCTTTCTTTTTTTTTTTTTTTAATTAATTTTTTTCATTAAAAAATGTCCTCTCCATCAATGTATCCCCCTGCTCCCCCTCCTCTTCCCTCCCCTCCCAATCTCTCCCAGCCAGCCCTCAACCCTGCCACTCCTCATCCACTCATCCCCTCCCCCAAAAGGGCAAGAAGTCCCAAGGCGGGCCAGCCCAGTGTGGCCCATCCACTCCAGGCAAGTTCAATTCAGTCATTCCAAAGTCAGTGCTGGGCTGGGTGTTCTTCTACAGGGAATGGGCTCCAAGGTGCCAGCCCATGAACTGGAACATGTGAGCCATGGCTTCCTCTGCCTGCTCTGTCTTTCTATGTCTGCCTTAAATACCTTCTTCGCTCAGTTAAGGCGTGGCCCCACCACTGCCTGCCTTGGAACCTGGAACTCCTTCTGTAAACTAAAATGACCTCAAACTCAGATTGGATTAAGGGCATAGGTCACCACTCCCAGGATACTCCCTGTGCTGGGATTAAAGTTGTGAGTTATCACTGTCTGATCCTCCTAAACTGACTGCGGGTAGATCCCTCTGATATCTCCAACTGTTTTTATTATATTTGACATATCCCCATAGGAACACTTTTCATAGCTTACTCAGGCTGCTTTCTCACAGAACCCCAAGGCCACCAGCCCAGGAATAGCACCACCCACTATGAGCTGAGTCCTTCCCCATTGATCACTAATTATGAAAATGTCTTATACCTGGGACTCATGGTGGCATTTCTCCTACTGAGGCTCCTTCCTCTCTGGGGACTCTAGCTTGTGTCAAGCTTACACACAAAACCAGCTAGTGCAGGGGCTTGTCACAGCTGCCATGGTACCTGCATCTCCAGTGCCCACCCAGCCCATGACATGTGGAAGAAATTCAGTAGACACTGGATATGGGCTTGTGAGTATCAGATCTGTTTTCCAGCCAGTGTTACAATAATCTGAGTAATATTTTTCATGGCTACAGATGGTGTTCTTTGGAGTGGTTGTTTGTGTTTATCCAAAAAAAAATCCTGTAAATAATATCTTCAAGATTAAAGAGACATCCCTAATTTTTGATATTTTGTTTTCATGAGTGTTTGGCCTAGGGAGGCCAGACTCAGTATGTCCTGTACAAAAGCCTCTCGCCCTCAGGTTTGACCGATTTCCTATTCTTTGGTGTTCATCTCTATCCTTTTTTCTCCACTGACATTTTCCTGGGTATAGCACTAGAGCCAATATGTGATTAGAAACATGACTTTACGTAAGGAGATAATTGAATTTTATTTGCTGGTGCTCTTAAGTTTCCCTGACCATTTTGGCTACAGCATCTTAGTGTGTTAATTTTCTACTTCTGAAATCAAACTTTTCATCCTGGCCCCATCTACAGAGTGTGCTATTTCTGTCAGTGGTGCCAGACACACCAAGGCAAGAATGCTGGGAGGCAGCCTTGGCTTTCCCGCCCCCGCTCTTCCCGTTCCCTGAGATTTCAGTAGGCTCCTGGGCCTTCCTCGTAGTCTGTCCGTTGAGTCTCTCATTCCTTCATTTCTTCCAGCACATTCTACAAGGCTCACACCAAAATTATAGACCAGTTATTGGCACCCCTGACCCATCCATCCCAACTGTAGTCTGCAATCCCAGATGGCTCTTCATGTACCCTGTTTAGTTTCTTCCTTCCCCTTGACTCCCACACGTCAGGTTCACAACCAGAGTGGATTTCCTTCTTACTATACCTTCAGTACAGAGGGCTAAAGTTTCTTTATAAGGAATGCAATTATTTTGAGTCTTTTTAATGCACTGCTTTTCTTATTTAATTTCTTCCTCCCTTTCTTTCAAATAGAAAGTGAGAATGTGTTTGATTTTTTTCCTTTTTCCTATCTCCTATATATCCCACTGCTTTTCAGGACTCTATCTATAATGCAATGCTAACACGTGGTTCAGAACTTCTGATTACTCTTTGTTAATTCACAGCATTATGTGTGTTTATCACAGTTATATGTTTTTATGGTTATAATGCTTTCATAGATGCTGCATAGTTATGCTGTGTTTATAATTTTGTGTTGGTGCTATCATGAGAGTTTTTTAATATGCATCATTAGTAACCTCGGTGAAGTTTTTTTTTACTTTCAGCTTTCATAGGTACATACCTATTAAATTATAAAGATAATATATGAGCCAATCTGCCATTGTCGGTATTTGACCTTATTTTCTTATGAAAATTCTATTTTGAGATAGTTCTACCTAATAGGTGTCTGCAAATATTGATCCTTTTTTTCCTCTTCCCCTACCATGTTTATTTTTTCCCTCTAGATTTGCTAGAATGTCCAGAACACGTTAACCTTGGCAGTAAGTATCCTGCAGTCTGACTGTTAGTTGTACTGTCTATGCTATGCTTTTGATTCCTGCAGGAATACTTTGTAAAGCTTGAGAAACTCACCTCAATTTACAATGAGATATTTTCCCTTTCTTTCCTATCAGAATAAATACTGAATTATAGTAAGTGCTTTTCTGTAGCCATTGAGCTAATTGCATAGATTTTCTCTCTTTTTTTTAAATGAAATACTTGAAGTCAGTAGATGGTTTTTGTTGAATCATTCACTCATCACTGCTGTGCACACAACTAACCTATATTTAAAGCATTCCAGTTGGATTTGTTTAGGTAGGACTCTACTTTGGGTTTCTGTTTATTTTTTATTTTTCATTTACATTTAATGTGCAACTTTATTTCTTTATATTTGTAACAGTGTTGGCGATAGCTTTATTTTATCATCCAGTTTAGTCTCATTAAATAAGTTAGGACAGCTTTCCTCTCTGGTTTTTTTGGTGGGTTTTTTTGTTTGTTTTTTGAACAAATGGTATATAGGCATTGCTGTTTGTTCTTTGGCTAGAGGATGCTGGGCCCTGTAGTTTCCCTATCCATCCAACTTGACTGCATCCCTGTCTGTTTACCCTTAGCTCATTAAGCTACCCATCCTTCTATTCCCGCTACAGAGGGCTTCCTCTGGCTCTTCATACAGTGACTCCCATTCCTTGACTTTCCTAAGTGTGCTCCTCAGGGCCCACGGTGCATCCAGAACAGTTCTGCCAATCTTTCCTGATGCTCCAGCCTTCTGCTCCCGTCCTGCTATGGGTCCTGTGGCATTCATTGTCAGTTGAACTTCTTAGACCCTTAGCACAAGTTACATTGCATGGTTGTGACTGTCCCACATTCCTGAGTCCATGTCCTTCCTCCATCTGAGATGGAGGGCCCACCTGTAGATCCCACCTTCTCTGACTTACATTAGCTGATAGTTATCATCTGGTTATATCACACTCCTGCTTGGTCCACTGGCCTTTCAGAATTTGATAACGAACCACACCCATCCCCACCTTATGGCATTTGTGCCTTTGATTCTTGCCTTGGAATGTTCTTCTGCATCATGCCTTCTGTTTATCTTTTTATTTTTACTTCTTTCTCTGTATTAACTCTGTGGTCTCTTTCTTTCTTATGTAGCCCCTTTTAACTGACGTATTGGTAGGTGACTCACTGCCTTACATCCGGGACCTAATCCCCATGTTCTGCTTTCTCCACATGCTGCTTGTTACCTCATAACTCTACATATATATGAAACTTATGGGGTTTTTTTCCCCACTTCATTGTAGTATGACATGTTCATAGCCAGAGATTTTGGCTTGCTTTGCTCACTGATGTTTTTTGGTGTCAAAATGAGGACATTGCCTGTACTCGATAAACATTAGTATAAATCAGTAAAATCAAACATGCACAAAACAAACTTGCCTTGTACTGACCAGTGGTGACACACAACTTTAATCCTAGCACTTGGAAGCAGAGGCAAGTGGATCTCTATGAGTTCGAGGCCAGCTTGGTTTACAGAGCGAATTCTAGGCCAGCCAGGGCTACACAGAGAAACCCTGTCCCTCTCCTCCCATCCGCCCCCCCCCCCCCCACAAAAAAATGAAAAAAGAATTCCTTTAGTTACAAAACCAGTATTATAAAAACTGCTACTTTCCGATGTAACAATAATGAACGTGCCAAGATAGAAATCAGGAAAACAACAAAAACTTCCTATGTTCTGTAACTCTTTAGAAATAAAACAAACACTAGGTATAAGTGTAATGACAGAGGTGAAGGACCTGTCTTAGGGTCTTCATTATTGTGAAGAGACACCACGACCATGCAACTCTTATAAAGAAAATGTTTAATTGGGGTGGCTGCTTACAGTTTCAGAGGTCAGTCTATTATTGCCATGACAGGGAGCATGGTGGCATGCAGACAGGTGTGATGCTGTTTAGCGGAGTCCTACATTTTGCAGGCAACAGGAAGTCAATTGAAAGTCACACTAAGGGAAGCTTGAGCAAAAGAGACCTCAAAGCCCACCCTTAGTGACACACTTTCTCCTACAAGGCTTCACCTACTAATAGTACCACTCTCTCGGGGGGGGGGGGGGCAATGTCTTACAAACTACCACAGCCTCTATTCTGGAAACTTTCAAATGCCAAGGAAAGAAATGGAAGAAGCCAATAAAGGTAGAAAGACCTCCCATGCTCATTGGCTGGTGGAATTAGTGTGAAGATGAAAATCACCAAAGTGATACAGAGTCAATACAGTGTCTTCAAACTGCAATGACATCATCACAGAAGTAGAATAAATACAATTTATATGGAATTTCTTTCTTCGTGACTTTGATGTAGGGCCTGCAATAAGACAACAGCAAAAAGCAAAATGTCAAGCTAGAGGCACAGGCAAGGATCTTCTGCACAGCAGTCCAGTGGCTTGGGACATAATAGGAGGGATCAGCAAATGGGATGGCATGAAGTTCTAAAGCTTCTATACTCTAAAGGAAATTGAACAGACTGAAGTGATGTGGGATGTCTTTTTGTACACTGTGAATATCCTTTTTTTTTTTTTTTTTTTTTAACCGTTTGTTAGTAAAGAAGTTGTTTTGGCTGGTAGGAAGATTGGAAATCCAAGCAGAGATAAAGGTGAAGGTTGGAGTCAGGGAGCCACTGCAGGCTGCTGCCCAGAAAGTAAGATGTAATGGAACACAGGTAAAGCCACAGAACCACGTGGCAAGACATAGATTAATAGAAATGGGTTAAGTTATAAAACCTAGTTGGTAATGAGCCCGAGCCAAAAAGTTTGTAATTAATATAAGCCTCTGAATAATTATTTTATAAGTGGCTGCAGGACTGAGGGAGGGAGAGATTTGTTCGCTATAAAGGACTGAAAACTTCCGGCCACACTGAAGAGAGAACTTACAGCGTCAGACACCCGAAGTCTAGCTAATTCATTGAGTAAATGGACAAACCCACTGAATAGATGCTTTTCAGAAAATGTACAAAAGCCAATCAATCTGTGAAAAGTACATTTAACATTCTCACCTGTCAAGAAAATAGAAATCAAAGCATTAAGATTCTGTCTCCACTTCATCAGAATGGCTGTCGTAAAATAAATGATAGTAAGTGCTTGTGAGGATGTGGGGGGAAGGAACCCTTATTGCCAGTGTAGACATAAACAAGTATAGCTTCTATATCAGTATGGTGGTATCCCACCCCCCCTCAAAAAAAAAACTGAAAGAACTACCATATCCAAGCATTGCTCCTAAGTACATAGCAGAAGGATTCTAAATCAGTACACAGAAATACTTGACTATCTATGTTTATTGAGTTACAGACACATAGGTAAAGAAAATGTAGTGTGTATATACCATGGAGTTTTATTCAGCTACGAAGAAGAATAAAATTAAGCCATTTGCAAGAAAATTAATGTAACTGGAGGTTACCCTGTTAAGTGAAATAAGCCAGTTTCAAGAAAGACAAATGTCACACCTTCTCTTATATGCAGAATCTAGATTTAAGTACGTGTGCATATATTGTGTGAACATAGAGCCAGGACTATGAGGGAAGAAGAAGGGATCTCATGGGAAGAGGTAGCTAGGGACAAGAGAGAAAAATGGAGTGGGAAGACATTTTCACAACACACACACACACATAACAAAAAGAATCATTTGTGGAAGAAGGGAAATATCAAGAGGTGGGAAGAAGGCATGAGAAGAAAAGGGAGACATGGATATGAGCAAGGCACAATGATATGTGCTTTAAAAATCTCATAACAAAATCAATTATTTTGTACACTGGTTGAAAAATGAAAGGGGAGACCAGTTGAAAGAGAGCAGGAAAGAGGGTGATGGGTAAATATTATTATAACCTATTGCATACATGTCTGAAAATGTCATGATGGAAGTCACCATTTTGTGTATTTTAATATGAATAAATGAAAACACCCTTCTTTGTCTTGCAATTTAGCCTCCTGACCACTATGTGGCAGTATAGGTACTCTAGCTCTCCAGGTCCTGGAGGGTTGGGCTTGCTCTTTTTCCATACCTTGCTTATCCAAATCCTTTTCTCTGCTAGAAAAGAGGTTTGCATCTCTTCCTCTGATTGCTAATTCTCTTAGGCCAGGGAATCTATTTTCTCTCCTTTAGTGTTCTGCAGAGAAAACCTTATGAGTGGTGATCCTTGGTGCTCAAGCCAAGAGGTGGGCACATGCCTGTCTTCCCTAGTTTTCCTATAGTTCTTAGGATTTTGTCTACAGCCCTATCCCATTTACAGTAAAAAGATCAAGAGGATTGGTTAATCAGATTCCCACCTCCCCATTTTCCACACGGATTTAAATGCACTGTCTCATGACTCAGGTTTTATGTCATCATTGGACATGTCTCCAGGGCTGTGCTGATTTTCCTTCCCACTGTTGATGTGATGACTCAGGAAGGTGTGGCGAGATGAGCTTCTAGGCTCCACAGCACGGGACCTTGGGTGAGTCATATCATCCCAGGAGGCTTAAGTCCCTCACTTTACAAGGAGAGGGTGAGATCAGAAACTATGCAAGACTCTTTTTGATAGCATTGAAAACAAAATTCCATGAAATATGTTATTATTGGGTTTTTTTATTTTTTATTTATTTATTTTTTTTTTGATAGGGAGCTATTCCAGACAGCTCTCATCTGGTGTTTTGCCTAATTTACACAGAATGATTAATTTACACACAAGCTTAGCCTGTATCCCTTGGCAACACTTAGCAACTGCCTGCTTTCATAAAGTAGTCAGTTGGATGGTTTAAAGAGACATTGTCCTAAATTGAGCATGGTGATGCTTGCCTGTTATCCTAACACTATGGAGGTAGAGAGTGAGGATCAGGTATTCAAGGCTAGCCTCAGCTACACAGTGGATTTGAAGCCAGCCTGGGCTATATGAGACTCTATCACAAAACAGAACTAAAAAGAGAAAGAGAGAAAGACAGAAAACACATACACATATAGAAATGGTTGATCTCGTCTGGGTATATATCTCCTTCTGAATTTAAAGAATATTTCTATACAAATGTATTTTACTTTTACAGGAAAAGATCAACCTTGAAAGGTTTGGTTTCTAACAGCACAAATGATCTCTGATTTTCTTTTTGAACTTGGAGCCAGAGTCATTCAAGATTCCAACTGTGGATAACTGGAATGATCCTCACACTCCCCTGATGCTTTGGTTTCACAAACATAGAGGGTACAGTGTTCCTTCCTTGTCCTGCCCATGGGTTTTCCAGAGCTGCATCATTTTTATGAGATTCAATAACTGGCAGGAAGGTTAGCTTCTTGAGAGAGCTTGTATTGAGTGCTGAGTGCTAAGTGCATTCCAGAACATTGTCTAACTTCATACGGTTTCTACAGCCACATGGCAGTGCTTACCCGCAAATCTCAGCACATCAGGACTGTGTGTTTAGGGTCTGCATTGTATGCTCTAGACATATACTCAGATTCTATCTCAAAAACGAAACAAAGAGAACTCACAGGTACACAAACCCCGAATTCATGTGTGTGCCTAACATCAGTGTTTCCTAAAGGGGTGCCTCTTTTTCAGAAAATGTCTTGCAGCCACATAGCTGGTCAGTGGCAGCTGGGTCTTCATACCCTGGGCAGCCAGAATCCCAAGCCCATGCTATGTGCAGCCTCCTTCCATTTTATCCAAAAGAGAAGGAGCCGAGAACTACCCGAATGAGCTGAAGGCTACTGGAAGTTTCCCAATGGTAGATTACTTGTCTAGTGTGCCCAGGATTCAGAGTTCAACCCCTAACATCACCAGCATAAACAAACAAACAAAAAGTTGGCGCTAGTTTATAGGTAAGGGCAGCATCTAATCCCATCAGTGGAGAGAGCAAGAGTTTCCTGTGGAACCCATTTAATTCTGTAGGAAGGAGGTGGCTGCACTTTTCTAAGGGAGACAAGGACTCTGGAGTGGGTGGACTGGGAACTAGGAATGTGGAAACTCACTGATGGCTGCTTGGTGATGAGGTCAGTGGCTTCTGCAGCTGGCAGTGGGAAAAGTTAAGTGTTTGCCTCTGACAGGGATGGGCAGAGGCCTCCTCTTTCCTGAGTGTGACTTTCCTCAGAGATGGTTTGTGAAGTCCTTGGAAACAATGCTCCTGAGCTGTACAGGAGCAAATCTATCAGAGGGAACAGAGAGGCCTGGGGCCTTGTCAAGTGGGGTTGGAGGGACAGTTCATTCCTCAGTAGACTTGACCTTTTTCAGGCAACACTGTCATGGGTGGGGCAGAGTCACCACCCCATGCTGATGTTTCTTATGTCCAGTGAATATGGAACATGAGGCTTGGCTTTCTTAGAGGCCAAGTTGAGATTGGGGTGATCCAGAGGAGCTTAGATAAAGTCACCCCTATTCTTTGTAAAGTCAAAGTATTAGAAGTCTGTGAGCATCATTCCTGATTGCCCACAGTTGGCATCTCAAATAAACTGGTTCTGCATCATAAAAATCGCAGGTTTTCTTTGCTCAGCTGTAAGCCAGACCCAAGGAGGCTGACCAGTTCCCTCCTCCACAACATGCTGTTTCAATTTTGTTTAGTAGTGTGCTTCCCATGCTTGAGCTTAGCCTTGCATAGGGGTTGTCTGGCTCCCTATTGCAGGCCCAGGCTACAGCCCAGCTGTGGTAAGCTTTTCTCCCAGACACAGCAGCTGCAAGGGACTCAGGCCAGGGAAGGGAGTGGAGCAGGAAAGATGGTGCTTAGTGCCCTGGAGAGTGCTCCAGTCTGTGCAGGGCCTCAATCTCACTTTCCTGGCTGGGAGCATTGAGCCTGGTAATATTCATTATTACCAATGCCTTGAGAAGCCAGCACCAGCCGGCCTAAACTCACATCAGCCTTCTTGCCTCAGCCTGTCTGTGCCTTTGTGTTTGGTTTTGCATTTCCTCTGATGGCAGTGTTTCCCAGCACAGTGCTGTCAGCCTGGATGCTCTGCACTTGCTATTTCTGTGATACTTACTGGTCCCCTTGGGTCACCACCTGGTCCTGTTTGTCCTCTGAAGCATCATCTTTGTCAGGACCTTCTGTTACATGATGTCAGGAGCTGCTCTTCTGTCCCCACCCCTCTGCCTGCTCTTCCTTCTCCTACTATGCAGCCATGGAGTCTCGGATTGGTCTCTTCCTTGAAGCATTTTCCATGTGCCCAACTCAGACTCCTTTCTGTGCTGAAGGTTTAGGTTCACAGCAGTTACCCCTTCACCATGGGACACAGCCAAGTGTGTGTGTGTGTGTGTGTGTGTGTGTGTGTGTGTGTACCATATTTTCCCTAAACACAAATATCACTGATACATTATTGATTTAGAAATTACACAGGAGGCTAACATCTCATGATGGGATGGCTTTAATATCCCATGGCAAGTTAATGGGGGTGTTATGTCATCTTTCATAAAATACTGTATTGCACTATATTCACCTTTTCCTTTGTAGTGCTGTAAAATGATAGGCAGGCTACCTGCGAGTCAAGATGAAGGGATGGGATGTTGCAGGTATTCACTGAGATGGGTAAAGGGCACCAGCTTCACCATGGGGCATGGGGCAGGTGTTAAGCACTGCTCAAATCTATTTTGCAAAGACTCTATTATTGTTCAGGATAAAGTCTTTTAGTTGCATTGATAACTCTGCTTCTGATGTTCCTTTTCCTTTAATGTTAGCAAGATATTGAAGATGGGGCAACCTAACCCCCTCATTATCAGCTGCTGGGCCTTTCCCTCACTGGTCTAGCTGCCTTGAGACTCTGACCAACAGATGGACTGATCTGGGGTAAGCATCTTCCTTCGAGAACACTCTTACAGCTGCCCTGAGAAATCTATGCCGAGGTCATAGCTGACCACCTTGTCCCTGATGGCACAACCTCACAAAGGCCTGTATGAACCAGTTGGCTTGAGTGAGCAATGGATGACTGCAACAGTCCCCACTTCGTCCAGAGGGGAAACTTCCTGGGTGACCTACCAGAGAGACTGCCAGGACCAGTGCTAAGAGACAAAGCTATGATTGGTCCGAATGCATCACCGTGATTGGCTCAAGCAATCACTTTCAGGCTATTGAAGGCTGCTCAGGCTTGGGGACAACCTCCCTGACTGCTCTTGCTGGCTTTGCTTGCGGGCGTTGAGTCCAATCAGAGGCTTCCCACGAGTGTTCCTTTCCTGCCTACAGTCAGGCAGGCAGACAGCGTTGGAAACATGTTGAAGGAAGGAGCAGAGACAGCACAGAGTGACAGAAACAGTGCAGAAAATAGTCACAAGACTGGACAGGCTGGCAAAGGCACACAGCCTTGGCGCTGACGTCGCGGTGGTGGTGATCTCAGGAACAAATCTGGTGGTGGCTGACGTTGCTCACCTGAGTGACTCTGGCTTTATCAGCAGCAGGGGCCAGATGCTTGGCTCTTGTTCCGCATGGAGCAGCATTCTTGATAGAGGCGGAAGTGGGCACCCCAGTTAGTTGTGAGAGGAGTTAGGCTGCCAGCCATATGACAGCTGAGCTGTTTGAGATGGACCAAAGTAGAAAGAAGTAAGGGCATGGCTGAAAGGGAGCGAGAAGCTGACTGAAGAAGGATAAAGGGCTATTAGTCAGCAGAGGAAGTCACCAGAAGAGTTCCGGAGAGCATCTCATCCTTGGACCAAGAGCTGTGACACTGGCCAGTGCCAAAGACTTAGTAAGGGTCACTATGCCTGAGGGCTTCATGAGAACTAGAGGGGGTTGCAGCAGGGTCTACCAGCCTCCTGATTGGCGATAAGACTACTATAGAAAGATTACTTGACTGGAAGCAATTCAATATGTGACAGTCAATTTTGTAATCAAGATGGTTACCAAGTAACTAACGGGCAGGTACCTGTTTACAGTGTAGACACACTGGAGAGGATGAATAATCTTCTGTAGTGAGATGCTGTGAGATTTCATCAAATGACTCAGAATGACCCCCGAATTAAAAACTTATGAATTATTTGTTTTTCACTTATTTATTTTGAATGGCGCTTGATTGTAGGTAACTGAAACTTTGAAACGTGAACACATAGATTGAAGGTTGGGGCTACTGTGTATCCTCCACATGAGGAACATGCCTTTTGCAGGTGCTGTTCAATTTAGGGAACCAGCCAAGAATTAAGCTGTAAGCCTACCTTAGGTGACAAGATTCATTTATGCAATCAGTGAAGTGGGTGTTCACTGTGTCTTCTGCATTCTGTAAGCATTTTGGGGTTTCGAGATGATTCCTTCCTTCCCCTGAGTAGCGTACTTTCTAGTAAATGTGATTTTCTTCTGGAAATAGGTTCCATGTTTGCGTATTTGAATAATGTGAAGAAATCAATGGACAGCAATTAATGTGAGGAAACTACAAACATATATTTAACTTTTCTTTATTTGTAATTCTACAAATATATGATAGTTTTGTTTTATAGTTGTGTTTAGCCCATTTGTTATAAGTTATTTTAATCACTTGAAGCTTTATTAATTTTAATTATTTGGAAGTTGGTTGCTAAGGAGATTAAAGGTAAGCTTGTTAAGAGGCTGAAAGGGTCTGAAGAGCAAAATATATTCTCCCCCTTCATTCCAGAGCATCTTATATAAGAGAAAGAGAGTGCATCCCTTGAAATCCCATGGCTTCAGGGGTTCATCTTCCTACAAAGCTTAATTTAGAAAGGGCATACCTAACCCAGAGAAAAAGCTTTTCAGCTAAGATAGAAACAACAAAATGATGCCAGTAGAATTTTAATTGGAAACCTAAAATTCAGTAGAGTAGAGGTTTGCTATCTGTGGCAAGAATAGGAAAAATGAGTATGTGTGTGCATGTATGTGTTTATACATATGTGTGTATATGTGTGTGCATGTGTGCACATGAGTGTGTGTGTGTGTGTGTGTGTGTGTGTGTGTGTGTGTATCGCATTTATACAGTATTTTTGGTCATTGTGATAGTCAGTTTTCCACATCCACACAGAACACCTGAGATTATCGTGTAAAGAGGAAGGGCTTGTCGTGGAGACTCTCATTTGTGATTGATTGGCAGGCTGCTTTGGGCCCGTAGTAGTGAGTGCAACATTAGAGGGTGTTTGTGCACCAACAAACCGTGCAGCTCATGGCTGAGAATGGGGGGAAAAGAGAAAGTTGTGGCCTCACCATTCTCCTTGAAGGCATGCCTCTAATGACCTCCCTGTGGACCTCTTAGAACTTTCTGCCAGACTGGAGCCAGCACCCTAGAAGCTGCTATGCAGTCCACATTCAATTGTCCTCAGCCTAGTGGGGTGTGACAGCTTGTATCCCACAAAGTTCAGCCACTGGTCCTCAGAAAGCCACTTAGAAGAGGAAGTTAATGTGAGAGACAGAGAAAGGAACTTCATTTAGTGTGGTCATTTTGGGAAGAGGGACAGAGAGATCCAGCTCCTGGATTCCCGAGCCCATCTTTATGGATCCTGAAATGAAGGCTCGAATTAAATGGAAGGGAAAGGATCCACAAATCTGAGCAGTGCAGCGGTTGTGATCTGTTTTGATCTGATATGACACGAGTGTTTACCCCGGATAGCTGGCAGCTGTCTATGAATAGAGACCTCATGCTCCATGCCCCTCTTCCCCAGAAGCGCGGTGGGAGATGGCGGCGACATGGTAATATGGCAGGTCACTTAGGCAGGGTCTACCTGGAAAGACTTTATTATTATAAACGGGGGGGGGGCAGGAGGGTTTCAAAGTGCGCTCTTTAGAAAGAGAAGGAACAAGAGAGAGAGTCAGTGGCGGGAATTCTTAAATGGAGCTTGAGGTCAGAACTCAGAGCAGGGCGTGGCTTCAGATGCTAGAACAGAATCCTAACACCCAGCCAAGGTGTGGTCCTACCCACCATAAATCCACCATTATTTGGGATCCTATAATGTGGTCTGAGAAGTTGTAAATCTTTTCTGGAGATGAATACTTCCACAGGCTGGAGTCTTTGCCTTCTCCCAGCATTAGATGCTGGGGAAATTCCCGTTTCGTTGACATCCATTGTTCAGTAATCTTAGAGTTAGAGATGTTTGGATCTCTTTAGAATATCTTCATTTTTATCTGGTCATCACATTGTCATTACTTTCTTTTTATCTAAAATGTATAAAAGCATGTTTGGTATTTCTGGGGACTTCGCATTTTGCAAACATCTACTTATATAAATTTAAGGCAACTTCTACTTTGCTAATTAGTTTTTGGCTTAATTAGCTTCTGAGATCCAGCCAAAGACTTCAAGAAGATGGAGAGAGTAGGAGGTTTCTGGCCTGGACTCTCGGGCCTAGCCTCAAGGTTTAGGACACAGACCCCAGACCCTCAGAGATACACAGATGCTTTCAATAGTTTTAGGCTGATCGGCCTCAGACACAGGCATATCACTTGCTAGCTCTCTACCCTTCATCTAACCCATGTCTCATCTTGTTCAGCCGTGTGGCTGGGTATTCCTCTCCCACGTTGCAGTTCTCTGCTTTCTAGTCTATCTGAGAATGATGATTGTGCTTCACGGAGAACCCAGCACCATCCTTTGGAGCAAGTGGAGCAATTATTAGGACCTGCAAGGCCAGGTTTAGTCTCTACATCAGTATCCACTCTGACCTCACAACAACTTTGGTGTTTCCCCTAAGCTGGTTTCTCCATTGCTGTCTCTCTTCGATGGAATAGTAGAGAATAACATCCTTGGAGGCCTTTGAGGACGGACCTTTTCCCTATATCCCCTTTGGGCCCTTCTTCCCCCTCTTCTGGTAACACTAGAGAGGGGTGCCCCCCTTTAGTGTAGTTGGTCTTTTTTAAAAAACAAAACCAAAAACCCCTCTTTTCTCTTTGTAGGACCCACCAGCAGCTCCCAAATAATCCCTCAGAGACTTATGCTTTCTTATGATGGCCCAGCTTTAATTTGGCTCATTTCTAGGCATCTTTTCCAAAATTATCCCATGCACCTTTTGCCTCTGGGCTTTTTTCTTTCTCTATTTCTGTATATCTTTTCTTTCCTTCTTGTCCTGTGTCGAGCTGCCCGGCTGGGTGGCTCCCTCCCAGCACCCTCCCCCCATCTTCTCACTCTGCTCCTTTTCTTCTTCCATGCATTCTCTCTGCCTGCCAGCCCTACCCATCTCTCCCTCCTGCCTCGCTAGTGGCCGTTCAGCTCTATATTATTATCCCAATCAGGTGTTTAGACGGGCAAAGTGGCACGACTTTACAGAATTAAACAGATGCAACATGAAAGAATGCAGCACATCTTTGCATCATTAAACAAATGTTCCTCAGCACAAACAAATGTAATACAGCTCAAATTAATATTGCGTAATACTTGCAAATTGAAATTATTAAATACAGAAGTAGAAGTAGCTGGGCTTTGTTGAGGCCCATTAGGAAAAAGCTACTTTTTTCTGGGAAGGAAGAAGGAAGAAAAAGGAAAAGAGAGGAAAGGAAAATCTAAATTCTGTCTCCAGCTATGGTTGGAGACTTGGTTTCGAAGCTACCGAAAACATTACTCACTATAGGCTCCTCCTCTTAGAGTTGCTCTACCTGGGCCTGGCAATCACCTGACCAGAAGTCCATCCCCAGGGAAGCAAGTTCACTTGAAGACATGCTTAGGAGAAGGGGGAATTAATTATCTCTTTATGAACACAATGTATGTACCGTTCCACAAGCCTAGGGACAACACAGTGTCTCGAGGCAGAGCACAGACAGAGCCCTTCCTCATTTCTTAAGTTCGAGAAGCATAACTTTCCCTTTTCCTTATCTTTCCTTATTTTTATTCTTATTCAGACACTGACCAAAGGTTTGGGCCTGCTTTCTCTGACAGGCTGAGCTTCCCCACTCATTCCCTGGGGTCCGGCTCACCTACCATCCTGCCGCCAACATGCTAACCTCCGTTGCAGAAATCATTGCGGAAGTCATGGCTCCTTTCTTCCTGTCTTTGTCTACGCAGCTGCCAACAACTGTCTGCTCCAGTGTTATCTCTCAGTCGCTAATAAAACTGCCCTGAGCTTCCTTCTAAATTTGTTTTCAGTTTTTTAAAATCAATAATTATCTTTGCTTCCTCAGTAAAATAGTAAGCAAACAAGTAGGTTATTTAATTGTACATCTTCATTTTATAAGCAATATTTAAGTAGTGTCCTATAAAAATTATTTGATCCTTTCACTAATATTATTTAAATGCAATACCTAAAGTTT
The DNA here is from genome assembly GCA_033318265.1 of Phyllotis vaccarum. Taxonomy (NCBI): domain Eukaryota; kingdom Metazoa; phylum Chordata; class Mammalia; order Rodentia; family Cricetidae; genus Phyllotis; species Phyllotis vaccarum. The sequence goes on from JARWLC010000003.1 coordinate 16,680,739, forward strand.
TCACCATTATTGAAAATTGTGTGCTCTCAACTTCCCTGGGAAATACTACATGCCATAAAGGTGGGGTATATGTTACTATTTGTATGTCTATGTTTATAGTTTTTCGAAAGAAGCTTTATGAAATGTCTCAAAGAAAACACATCTGCTTGACACGCTGCTTTTGACATGATTATTCTGTTGCTGAAGCTAGCTGCTGAGGTTTGTAGTTGAATTTTATTGTGTGTTTATGGCTCCAGCATCATTTCAGTTTGGATTTTCTGTAAGAGCTTAAGCTCTGTTTCCATATTGTCTCGGGATTTCTAGTCCTGGGGTAAAACATCATGACCTTGGAGAGACAAGGGTTGATTTCATCTTACAATTCTCAATTGAAGGAAGCCAAGGCAGGAACCGAACCAGAATCTATGGAGGAACACCGCTTCCTGGCTTGCTCCCCATTACTTGGTCAGCCTGCTTTTTTATATACCTCAGGATCATCTGCCTGAGAAGTGGCACCACCCACAATGGGCTGTGCCCCTCTACATCAGTCATGATCAAGAAAATGCCCCACAGACATGCTTATAGGTAAATCTTATGGAGGCGTTTCATCAACTGAGGTTTCTTCCTAGATGTCTGGGTTTGTGACAAGCTGACAAAAACCAGCTGTCTACATGCCTTGGTTGACTCCCTCATTTTGTTCATCTAATTATCTTTGAGTAGTTGGACTGTATTTATCATCCCTATTTTGATTTCTTTGTCTGGGAGTTCTTCCAGGTCATTTTCAATAGGGGTTATTACTGTGATATTTGTATTTTTTGGAGGAGCCATGTTGTTTTAGGTTTCCTCTATTGTTTTTGTTTCTGCATTGGGTTTGCACATCTGGAGTGAGTGAATTGGTTGAGTTTTTCTTTTCCTTTTTGTCTCTTCTTTCAGCAGGAGGGGATAATTCTTTGCAGGATCGGGATGTTGATTCCTCTGTTTTTATGGCATTTGGAGGTACAGCCTCTATTCCTGGTTCCTTCTGGGGTTTAGTTAAGGAGTTTGAAGCAAGTTTCCCTTGGCAGTGTAGACTGGCCCTAGGTCTCAAGGCTGGAAAGAACGGCAGGATCCCAGTCAGTCCGATGTCAGGACTTCATTGAGTCCTGAGTGGAGGTTTCCCAGCCCCCTGCAGTAGCTGAAGAGTCCCTTATGAGGAGGCCAGGAACTGGAGTGTCTCAGCAAGGGGCTGGGAGGAGGTGGTGGTTGCTCACCTCTGGCTGTGGGGCTTTGGAGGTAACACAATTAGAAGGTGCTGGGTTGGAGAGTGTGGGTAGCCTGCCTGGGTCTCACTTCTGTGTGAGATGGCCTGTGGGTCCCTGATGGGAAGCAGGCTGGGATCAGCAAGGGGGGAAAGAGATCCAAGAGGTGGCGATCATCTCTGGAAAGCAGTTGCTTGGATTCCTCCCAAGGTTCAGGGATAGTTGATGAAGATTTTGTAGAGAGGTGTTAAGAGCCAGAGGCAGTGAATGGCTGTAGTGAAACCAAGGGTTTTGGACATCAATAGACATCTGTACATATGAACTCATAAATCTGTGACGGCATGTGTAAGACCTGTGCAAGCCAGAGAGAACCCCAGCATGGAGAGGGGAGGTGGGGGCATGAAGTTCCACCTAGCTTAGGAGTTATTGGCAGCTAAAATTGCTAGGGAAGGGAGAGTTGGCTTTATTTAAGAGTGTAGGCCCTGGTTAGGCAACAGCACTCTAGTGGAGGGTCACCCATCCAAGAATATGTTGATAGCACAAACTAGACTCAGTGGGCAGGAGGCTAAGAGAGACATGAAGCTGGTGTGTAGGGGAAAGGGGGTAGATCTGGGGGAAGTTGGGAGGGATGAATATTATCAAAACACATTGTAAATCTTCAGAGAATTAATTAGAAATGAAAATTAAAAATACTTCTAAAAACTGAGAAAAACCTTTTAATATGTCACATCCCCAAGAGGTCAACTTTAAAACTAATTTTGCTTCCACAGCTTACTATTGTGGTATAATTGTGCCCCCTTCCATCAGAACTCATAGTGATAATGTGATTCACAAAGTTGCATGCTACTGCTATTTGGGGATTGAGGTAATCAGGATTAGAGGAGGTGATGAAGGTGGGTCCCCCAGGACAGAATTTGTGGCTGTATAAGATCCAAGTAAGCACGCTTGATTTCTCCCTGTGGATACAATAGGAAGCCCTGGATGCTGACAGATGTTGGCTTGCTGCTCTTGGATTTCACAGCATCTAGATCTGTGAATCAAATAAAACAAAACCAACGAGCCCCCCTTCCTTATAGTTGATCTAGTTTGTGCTATCTGTTGTAGCTGTAGAGAACAGACTAAGGCAGTACTGTACTGTATGCTCCTAAACATGGTGGACCGTCCTCAGGGAGGACATTACATAGTGGAGTTAGCCGAAGGAATAGAACTTGCTGGATGGATCCTTTCCCACTGTTGGTCCAGTACCAGAGTGCCTTCTTTCTTCCAGGAGTCAACTTTATAAAGGCATCACTCTTTCTGCCTCAAAGCTGAGGACTTGCACGCTTCTTTGCCGTGTGTGTGTGTGTGTGTGTGTGTGTGTGTGTGTGTGTGTGTGTGTGTGTGTGTGTCTCCAGTATCCACTGTTCTTACAAGCTGAGCACCCTTGAGCTGCTTTGCGTTCCTTTGGTGACCCCTGGGGTCCTCTTACCACTCCTGAGAGCTTCATTAACAGCAGGACTGCTAACATGCCTCTCCCGCCCCCCCTCCCAAATAACCTATTGTTAACAAAATAAAGTGCAGTTGTTTTCTGCTGGGTTTTATTTACCACAGTGAGACCCTGTCTCAAATAACGTGTGATTTCCATGTCTGAATTTGCTGGCAGGTTGCCTTCATATTGTACCTCAGAGGTTTTTATTCTGGATGAATAGGAACCTGCAAAAAAACTAGTAGAGGTATTTCCACCATTGACAGACCCTAGATTGAGTAGTTTTATTGTTTCATATTTTCAGTTGTGTGGATTTTTTTTTTTAAACACTTCCCTCTTGGCCCCTAGCAGACTAGGGGTCCTGTTCTAAATCACTGTGAGGGACATGTAGGTTTTACTTTCTTAAAATGCCATAGTTAAAAGGGTGAGACTCACATCATAGATGCAGTATGTGTAGATAAGAAAATATTATATTAGGCTTCCTGACAGAGTTGTGGCACCCAGGAGAAACCCTGTCTACAGGAACCTGTGGGATGAGGTCTGTAGGACTCTCACTGTGTCCTTGAGCCAGTGTGTGTGTGTGTGTGTGTGTGTGTGTGTGTGTGTGTGAGAGAGAGAGAGAGAGAGAGAGAGAGAGAGAGAGAGAGAGAGAGAGAGAGAGAGAGAGAGAGAGAGAGATTTCTTCCAGTATCTGAGGAATGTTCTCTCAGACTAGAGCAGACTACAGCCAGGGCTGCTGCCCACCAAGCCTGGAAGGATTGTCCTGCAGAATTAGCCACAAGTAGTATTCTCAGTTTGCAGCAAGGCATGTCCTGCACTGACAGCAGCCTTTGACATACAGTACAGAGGAAATTTATCTCAGGAGTGAGGGCGAGATCTAGAGAATTGGGCTTCCAGATACTCAGCCTCTTTCTTTAGCCCATGGTCCTTTGGGGACAGAAGAATAAGCAAGGTCTCAGAACAGGTTTGAGAAATTCATTATCCCCAACATAAGATGTGGGAATTAATATGTTAGAAATGTTATGGAGTCCTTTAACCTTGGAAGTAGCATATGTCACCCCTCAAGCCACAGGCTTCTGATTATGTTGGTCACTATAGATACGGGGATGGATATGTTTTCCAAACTCCAGACATCTGGTATTTCTGTGAGACAGTCTCACTAGGTAGCCCAGGCTAGCCTAAATTTCAACATGTAAGCCAAACTGTCCTCAAATTTGTCGGCATCCTTTTGCCTCTTCCCCTCTTGTGTACTGGGATTACAGGTGTGTACCCACCATGCTGCACAGCATTGCTTCTTCTGTTGTGTTTAGGGATGGAAATTGTTTGACCCCGTTTATACAGTTCACCTTCATAAGCCTTCATATTTTGGCAACATGTGTTAAATTGGCTTTGCATGAGTAAATGCCTTGCTGTGAGGGAGCATCTGATTATCTATTTCCTTCTATCATTGCCTCTGTTTAAGGGTACTTATGTCTCTGCTTGCCCTCCTGTCAGATCTCCCAACCTCATCCTGCTTCCAACCCTTTTTCTTGCCTTCTCTGGTCTGACAGTATGCACCCATCTTTTCCAGATCTCGGGTTACTAGGGTTTGGCACCTTAAATAGTCTCCCAACCTCATATGGCATCCACAATAGCCCTTGTTGCCTATTGGTTTTGCTCTCTGTTCATTCATCATCTACACCTTTTCTTTTCTTTTTATGTCTTTGACCCTGGCTACAATGACTGCCTGCTATGATTAGCTGTAATTGTCAACCTGACACAGCCTGCAGTTACCTAGGAAATACACTTTGATTGAGAAATTACCTAGATCAGATTGGCCTATAGGTATGTCTGTGGGAGAGACTGATTATTAACTGATGCAGGGGGACCCAGTTTATTACAAGAGGCACCATTCTCTAAGCAGGTGGTCCTAGACTGGATAAAAGCCACCTGAACATGAAATGAGGGAGCAAGCCAGCAAGTATCATGGTGCCTACCTCCAGGTTTCTGCCTTGAGTTTCTGTGACCTAGAAATAGCCAATTTAAAACCTTTCCTCTTAAAGTTGCTTCTGGTCAGGGTGTTTTCTTGAAGCAACACCTATAACAAGAACAACAATGAGAGAGAGAGAGAGAGAGAGAGAGAGAGAGAGAGAGAGAGAGAGAGAGAGAGAGAGAGAGAGAGAGAACACTAGAACACCTCTTTAAGGTCCTTATCTGGTCAATTCAGTTATCTCAATTGATGAATTTTGTTGAATCAGGTCATTGTATTAGGGTTTTTTTTTTTTGTTTTGTTTTGTTTTTTTTTGTCACCATGATATAATGCCTGTCATTAACAAAGGAAATTAGTTTTATTTTTCTTAGAGGGTTCATTGGATGCTTGCTTAGCTCCATGACTTGGGAAGAATATTACTGTAGTAGGAACCTGTGGTATGGGAAAGCTGTTCACCTTAGATCTGAAAGGAAACAGAAAGAATAGGATCCCCTCAAAGAGCCATCCATAGCATCTACTTCCTTCAGGTGGGTCCCACTTTCTACAATTTCCAGAACATTCCAAAATGTGCCATCAGTTGGAGATCAGTCCTCTCAATCAAAGGCTTTGGGGGGGGGCATCATATCAAACCACAACTGTCATATTTATGTTTCTTATGTCCAGGTCTGTATCTTGGATGTTGTGAATGGCATATTCTAGAAACTGGATGCTGATATATTCTTTCCTAGAATTCTGGTTGCTTTATTAATCTTGATTGAACTCAGATTTGAAATTCTGTCTCCCCTCACTGGATAGAGGCTGATCTTTCAATGAAGTATATGTACATGTGTAGTTCGGGAATCAGGCAGAAACTTGGGCAGAGCTTTATGTGTAGGTTTGAGGGCACTATGTTGGATGTAGCTTGTATTTTCCTTCTTATCTGTCAACTGCTGGGGTAGCCTGAGCCCTGGTCTCTGTTTTTTTGTTTTTGTTTTTGACAGGGACTCTCAAAATATCTGTGAGGTCCTAGCTGACTTTTCCCAGTGTGGAATGTGCCTGTCTTTGGACATAAAGCTAGAAGACAAGTCATATATTTTTGCTGCCTCTTTCTTTGTACATATGGCTTCTTGTCATTCACTGTGCATGTGTATGCAGACCTCACAGGGCCACTGACCAGGAGCAGAGCTTCATGCCTTTGTCAAGAACACCCAAGGCCAAGTCTGTGGCCGCTCTGGGTGAACTGGGCTTAGATTCCTCCCTGCCCTTAATGCTGAGTCCACCCTGCCCAGGGTTGAAAGTCTCTAGTTCTGAGACATGGGGCACTCTACAGAAGACTTAGGGCTAGTCTGCTGCCACTGCCCACTCCGCTGAGCTCGGCTGACCCGCTCTTAAGGGTAAAATCAACTTGTGGTATCCTGGTGTCCTTTATCATCTGTCTCTGCGATAGCATGAGATGTAGCATGAATCCCATTTGGTCTTAATAGTAAAATCCTGGAGTCAAAGACTGGGGTAAATGCTCAAAGCAGAGGAACCAGCCACAGTCATCTCTTACCTCTAGGACTACTCAGACCAAAACAGGAGCCGAGCTGCTGTCTTGGCCCACCTTCATCACTTCCTTTCTTCACCTAGTCATATTGCTTTCTCTTTCCTGCCTGGACAGACCTCAGACCTCTATGGCTAACTCTTGGCTATCCCCACCCTCTGATCCTCAGGCAAGTTTTATTTGCTACAGCACAGACAAACATCACAAGACAGGAGGATGAGGATTTTTCGTGACTTCAGACTTCTAAGATCTTCTTACCCAGTATGCTCTTAGTAGTAGCTAAATTGGTTATTGCTTCGTGTAACAAATGAATTGTAGAATATTATCAGTACATAGGAAGCCTGCAGTTAAATATTCTCTATTTCCAAGATACGTACATACACACATATATGAAACATATGTAATATGATTTTTAATTATGTCTACTTATTAGAGAGTATGTCCATGTGAGTGCAAGTGTCTGTGAAGGCTAGAAGAGGGTGTCAGATCCCCTGGAGCTAGAGTTACAGGTGATTGTGAGTCACGCAGTGTGGGTGCTGTAAACTGAATTCTAATCCTCCACAAGACTTTTGACCATTAAGCATCTCTCTAGCATCCATTTTTTATATTTTTAGTATAACTTTATTAATAGTTAGAACCCCTCACCTCCCAAACACATACACATCCTCTCTCTCTCTTTCTCTCTGTCTTTCTCTCTCTTTCTCTCAAGCACGGGTCACCCAGGCACACACATGTGTACATATATGCACACACATGCACACATGTTCATGCACATATATGATACAGCTCTGTGGAAGTTCTCTTATCCGTTCAGCTGCCTCTGTGCAGGCTTTGAAATGTACTTCCTAATGCTAAGTTAAGAGGCCTGCAGGGAGGTTGGTGATGAGGATGATATAGGGCGGCCCAAGTTTTTAAAAGTAAAGTTCAGAAGACATACCTGAAAGTAGGCAAGTGGGAACTTTGTCCTTGCTCTCATACTCAGCTTTTTGTCTGGTTTCAGAATTGTGGCATACAAAAGGGTTGTTCCTTGAGATACAGTCAGCTGGCAAATGAACGAATGAGTCCATGGACACTTGGGACTTATGTCCTAGGTCATAGTCTTAGGTCCATCTGGATAGGGGTCAGGGCCTAGTGAGGAATCCGACTTCTCATTTACGTGGTTATACTTTGAAAATGAGTGCAAGTAAATTAGGGCATTTTACCAATGTGAGATCTCTTCAGGCTTTCCCTTGAGAGGCAGGCACACAACAGTTACAGCGGACACTCACCCGCTCACCCTCTTTTTGTAAACCATGAAAATGTTTTGTGTCTACTTAAACTTCTACCCATAATTGCATCTATTAATTAGCAAAGATAGATGTGTTTTTATCACTGTGTACTGTTTTATTATATTATAGTGTGTTTAACCAGCCTTCTAAGAAAGAGCACTTAATGTTGGAAATGTACTATTTCTGAGCCTAAACCACAGTCAAGGAATTACTAGTGAAAGTTTCATAATGTTGCTAATTATCTTGAAACTTCAAAATATCTCCCAAGGTCCTGGGGCCTGTCATAACATCATTTGCAGAGGTGAGTGTATTAGTAGAAGGACAAGGTTGATGAGAACTCATTTGTTATGTGCTCACTTTCCCTGCTCAGGAAATTGAGTTTCATTTCAAATACGTATCCATCAAAAAGTTGGCTCACACTACAAGGCAACCTTAGAAGAAATATTCCCCTACAAAGAAAAACTTCCGGGCTGCTAAGGATTGAGCTGTGAGTTCTTTAGCAAGGCATCTTTATGCTGTCCAAGGTTAATCCATGACGTGGCACATTACCTTACTGCCTTCCGACCCTATGCCAGTTTTATGCTTCTTATCTTTCCTCAGCTCAGCATCACATACTTGGTTGGCAGACTTCCTTAGACTAGTAATTGAAGAAGAGTATGTGGGCTGACTCGACAGGGTATGGTCACATGGTTAGTTATGTCCTCAGGGAATGGAGCTCCTTAGGTGTGAAGGAGCAAGCTGCCCTGCATGCTGCTGCTGCTCTGTCTTGGGTGTTCTTGAGAGGCCTGCGAGAGACACCAGCCCACCTGATCTTCCTGTATTTGGCTCTTTCCTACCCTATACATTTCCACGAAACTACTACTGACTTTAAAGCAAACAAAAGCTTAATGATAAAGTCTCAGTTTATTTGAATTTTTTAAATAATTTCATCCTAAGCTGGCTTTGCACCTGAGCCAGTATTGTTTCTAAAATCGTTATTGCTTCTGAAGATGTTCTGGTGTCAGCACAGGCAGGCTGGCTGAACTCAGCAGGTCTCTCTTAGGAGGTATGGTATTTTTAGTGCACATTCTTAAAATTTGTAGTTTTTCAGGAGAGTGTATATGAAGCATTCGTGTTTGGGAGCTGTAAATGCCACAGTGAGCAAGTAGGCAGAGGAATATTAGTTAGAATATGCTCTTGTCCAAAGATGAGTAGAGCCTGCTTCTTGCATCTTGCTGATTTCACTGTAGATAGAAGGGAGCCTGCACTGGGATGAAGCATGCCACAGGGGCCTCTGTATTATATACAGAATTAGTGATGCCATCCTGGGAGAGAGTAGACACGACATCTCTTACATCTCTGTTCCTGGTGGGATCTCCTTCTCTGCCTCTGTGAGTATAGATTTCCAGGTTTGAAGTGGCTCATTATTTCTGCATGGAGATGCCACCTGCCACTTCAAGCGTATTGTCAGTGTCTACCCATGAATTTCTCGTCTTTTGTCAAATTTGTTCCCTGGTTAAAGCAGGTGACTTTTGATCCCTGTAAAACTATTTGTCCTATATCTCATACCTGTGTCTGATTTCTCTTGATGTTTATGCAGATAGGCAATGGTAACTATTATATTTTCTTATTGGGCAGATTCTGTGTTCTTAGAAGGGAAACAGAACACATGCTTATCAAAATAAATGTTGGCTGGATTCCAGCCTTTAGATTCTTGCCCATAAAAGCATTCAGGTCCAAATGTAGAGACCATTCAGAATGTATCTGTTCTGTCTCCAATGAGTCCCAGCTAGGGTTTGTATGTCAGAGATCTTCTCTGAGTGTCTATAGACTTTTGCTGGTATGTCCGAGGACCTTTAAACTGTCTTTTAGACTTCCAGAGTTTGTTCAAAAGCAGCTAGCTCAGTATGGTAGCGCTCACTGCCATGGTAGCACAGAGAAGCTGAAGAAGGTTGGTTATCATGAGTTCGAGGCCAATTTGGGCTACATAGCCAGTCTTAAGAAAACAGACACAAGGGGCCGTTGAGATGGCTTAGCTGGTAAAGTGCTTGCTGCTCAAGCCTGATGATTTGCGTTTGATTTCTGGAGCTCATGTAGAGGTGGGGGGAAAAATGTCACTCCACAAAGCTGTTCTCTGTCCTCTGTGCATGCTGTGGCATAGCACATAATGACCCCTCCCCCCCCCCACGCACACACACATAATACATACGACAATGCTTACATTTTTAATAAAGAAAACAATTACCAAACAAACTGTGAGGTGAAGCTTCCCTTCAGCTGCTCTGTCTTGGCCTCTGAAACACTCACTGTCTGAGTTTGGCCAATGGGAACCAGCTTGCATGTCTGCCCTGGTCTTTTCAGTGACTTTACAGATGCTCGTGATCTTGGCTGGCCTTGTTCACTCAGGCCTGATTTTTCGTTTCACTGGAACTGGATCTTCTTACGGCTGACATTATTCAAGTGACCACATCTTTTCTTCTCTCTGGCCTGGTCCTTGTTGTTCAGCCATAGTGCTTCTGTCTGTGTCTGACCCCAATGCATCCTGCTTGTTTCCGCTACTCAGTGGGAATGGTATAACACAGTCTGCCCGGTACTGATAATGAGGCCCCAAAGCATTTGTGAATTACTGACTCTGAAATAATGATTCCTTTCGCATGTGCGGTGTGGTGACACAACATGAAAAGATATGAAAAGCTGTTTCTTTGTTAGAGCTTCCCACTGTGATAACTGAGAAAGGAGATGGTTACCTAAGTCTCGAGGTTTCTACCGCTGCAGAAACGCTGTGCCCAAGAAAAAGCAAGTTGGAGGGAAGGGTATTTGGCTTGCACTTCCACATTACTGTTCACACTGAAGGAAGTCAGGACAGGAACTCAAGCAGGGCAGGAACCTGGAGGCAGGAGCTGATGCAGAGGCCATGGAGGAAAGCCATTTACTGACTTGCTTCTCATGGCTTGTTCGGCCCACTTTCTTGTAGAACCCAGGGGTGGCTCCACCCACAGTGAGCTGGACTCTCCCTGTCAATCACTAATTAAGAACATGTTCTACAGCTGGGTCATGTGGAGACATTTTCTCAGTTGAGCATTTCTTCTCTCAGGTAACTGTAGCTTATGTTGAGTTGACGTAAAAATAGGCAGCACACCTAGGAAGCAGTGGAAAGACTGGTTGTGAGCATTCAAAAAGAGTTCCTTTTATTAAAGATGCAAACGGGAGCCCAGCAAAGCGTTCAGGTTTTTCTCCTGCTTGACTTCAGGTGTACCAGATGTGTTCCTGGCTGTGTGAGAAGTTGGTAAGCCTTGCCATGGTTGAACGCCTATGACATGGAAAGACTTGTTGGACATAACCTTAAAAATACAGTTTTTTTTTTTTTTAAAGTGAATTAAACTTAAGAGCTCTAAACCTCAGACAGAGAGCATCCTTCACCAGCTCCTTGTTTACAGACAAGGTGCAAGGTGTAGAAGGTATGAGCCTGTCCTCACTATCATTTCAACTGGCGAGTTACTTTGCTTTACCTTAAGAAGGCTGATATTGCATAGTAGATTATCTATTCTGATTAAATTACCTTGTAGTAGGAGGTTTCTGGCCCTGACTTTCGGGCTTAGCCTCAAAGTTTAGACTGGCAGACCCACAGACCCGCAGAGACACGCAGAGGCTTACTATAGTTTTAGGCTGTTTGGCCTAAGGCCCAGGCATATAATTTGCTAACTCTTTACCCTTAAACTAACCCATGACTCTTTAACATGTTCACCCATGCAGCTTGGTACCTTTTCTCACAGCAGCATAGTTGTCCTCTACTTCTTCCGGCATCTCTCTGGCATTCTGCTCTGTGCTTCCTGTTCTGAGAGTTTATTTAGTCTGGTAGCCTCACCCACACTTCTTGCCTGCCTTTGGCCAATCAGCACTTTTTATTAAACCAGTGGGTGGGACAATTATTTACAATGAAATAACACAATCTCCCACGTTACCTCACCACTAAACCTCTTTGAACATTTTTATTTTTTTTAATTATTTATTTTTTGTTTTATGAGCATTGGTGTTTTGCCTGCAGGTATGTCTGTGTGAGGGTGTCGGATCTCTGGAACTGGAGTTACTAACCATTGTGAGCTACCATATGGGTGCTGGGAATTGAACTCAGGTCCTCTGAAAGAGCAGCCAGTGCTACTAAGGGCTGAGCCATCCCTCAGGTCCCCACTTGTAATTAGTTTGAGTAGTTAACACTTCTGGAAATTTAAGTTCAAGCTCTACTGCAGGAGGCAGTGTTTTTTCTGGTGTCCCTGTGTGTGATCTCCTAGTGTGGGGTGGGGCAGCTCCACTCTATGACCCCTAAAGAACTTCCTTAGATTTGGTTGATTACCTCTATTGCTCATGCTTTATTCTTTCATATTTATGAAGAAATGCTTTTCTTAAATTTTGAGGCCGTTTGGTTTTCATAGTCCATGTTTTATTTACTTTTTCTTTCCTTTAAAACAGATATGAGTGTAGGCTATGTATTATACACAGAGACATTTTTATGTTTAATGAGTGTATCCTCCTCAGAATTCTTTAAAGCATTTGCCTATGCTGCTAGCACCGTGTCACCTCAAAGGCCCACAACATGCAAGACTCCTGGCCAGGGCTTATAAGGGGAGGGAAGGCTAAAACACAAACACCCAAAGCAAAAGAATGAACCATGTTGGAACACTGACAGCATGGGTATGCCAGAGCCAGCAGGTAAAGCTGTGGATGAGACGGGGTAGATGGGGCCCAGTGGGGCAGAAGAAGGTGTCATATCAGACAGGAAGGAAGACGTCCTGTCTGTGACCTTTATCCTTTTTGTGGCTATTGGGTCTCAGTTACCCAGATCCACTGTGCATAAATACCCTGAGAGATGCCACCCTGGCTCCCTGTTATCAGAGTGACCTTTATGCAGGCTGCAAACCTCTCCTGCACACCCATTTTACCACACTCACGACCTGCATCTTTGCTATTCCTGTTTTGTTTCGCAGCTCCCTTCTCCTTCCCTGCCTGACTTTTAACCTGCCTTCTGTTCCCATGCTCTGTTTCCCTGGGTCCTGGCCAGCTAGTCCCATTCCCACTGAAGAAGCCTACCTGGTCTCCATGCACCTCCCAGCAGCCTGTAATGACAGGTCTTGGGGGGAGGGGGAGAAGGGACCAGAATGGGTAGTGGGACTTGGGACTTGGTGCCGAAGGGTCTTGGTGATGATGAGCAGGCTGGCAGAGCCTTTCCCAGGTGGCTGCAGTGCAGAAAGGAGAGTGCTCAGTTTCTGCAGGCACAGCATACATGGAGGTGGAGCAGTGTTAGCCACTTAGGAACAGACCCAAGAGGAAAGCAAGCCTGTGCACATGGTGATGCTTATAAAGGAAACAAATTCGTAAGAGGTCGAGCTTTGGAGGCCTGTAGGCATGCGTAACCGGGAGAGTGTCCTAGTTGGTGGAACCCACTGTGGTATGCCACATAAGGGCACTTACTGGAGCTCTGCTTCTCAGAACTCAGACCTTCCAGTCTTCTTATCCAAGTGGAGACCCACAGAAAGCTGTGATCCCAAACTTCCCAGCCTCTGTTCCCTCAGTAGTGTGACATTCCAGCACAGTGCCCTTCACAAGCAGTCCACAAGCCACATCACCCATTCCACCATTCATATGCTAGTACCACTTTTCACCATACAGTAAGCACTATGCTTGAAGTGACAGTTAGGCATCATTGCATACGTGCAGCCATGTGGCAGCAGCTGCTGGCCCAGTCTGTAAGCAAAACCTAGGAGAGACCAAGGGGGCGAGACACTGAGAGAGGGGTCAAGTATGATCCTGGAAGTTACCCAATTGGAGGTTAAGAGTCAGTGTTAGAAGGCAACAATGATTAAACAAATGTGCCAACATCAAATGTGTACGGCCACCAATGTGCTGCCACATCCACTTCATTATGCTCAAAGGATGGCAATGAAGGCCACCACAGTCTCTTTGTGGAGACAGTGTATCACTGTAGTCTCGGCTGGCTTGGAACTCATAGCAATCCTCCTGTCTCATCTCTTAAGGGCTAGGATTAAGGACAGGTGCCACCACAACTGGTGTCCTCTACAACCTTAGCTTATCAGGGCTGCTTTCTGCTGATCTTTTCCCTGGGGACCAGGGAAGGCTGCTTCTTCCGAGGTGAATATCCAGATGCGTGTGTCTCTCTGCACCGCTTGCTTATCTCTCTGCTTCTGCTCTGGTCCTCTATGTCCTTCAGCCCAACTGCTTTACCTCCAGGCTCTAGCTTGATGATTCAGCAACCAACTTCCCTCTGCTTTGACTACCTGTGGTAATGGAAACAGGGTGGCCCTTCAGAGCTGCACAAGCTGCAGGCTCCTGCTTGTGCCAGAAGCTCTCACTTTCAGTAGGCTTATCCCCAGATCCCTGCTGAGAAGCCAGCAGCTGAGGAAGAAATGGTGTCAGGGTCATCAAACTCCAGGTACCTTCTGAGTGGTGCCACCTTCCTTTTTTTTTTTTTTTTTTTTTTTTTTTTTAGCTCTTTTGGGCAACTTGAACTTTTGTAGAATCAATACTTTGGTAGGCCACTGAAGAATTAGTTCACTATCTTCCCTAATGATGGATTTAACTCATTGTTAAATCTGCATTTCCCCCTGAGGATTAATTATCCTGTTCATTGTGGAAATACTGGGAAATCTTAGATGAATCAAAAGAAAACATACCATACTATCAAGAATGTCCTTAAGGTTTCTTTTAGGTGTGTGTGTGTGTGTGTGTGTGTGTGGTGTGGTGTGGTGTGTGTGTGTGTGTTTAATTGCTTTTTTAAAACAAAGTTAGGGTGGTTTGTATGGCAAGGCTTTGTAATATTTTCACTGGCAATATTGACACAGACCCAACAATACATATATACAGGATGTTGATGGACATATGACTCACAATTCTGGAACTCTGGGAAGTACTTGCCTTCCTGCGATGTGCCCCTCTAAGGGTCACGTGTCAGGCTTGGTCACCAGCCTCGGGTGCTGCTGATGTGGTGGAATCAGAAGCGAAGACTAGAACAGAGCAATGCTGTTGGGACTCCAGTCCCTTCCTCTCTGTTTGCACCTTGGCAACCATCTTCCTCCACCACATGTTAGTGCCATGGCCTTCTGCCTTGTCATAGGCCTAAAGGCAGTAGATAGGGCTGACATGGACTCAGACTCCTGAACTGACCCCAAAGGATCTTCTTTTTTTTCTGTATAACTCACTTTATCTCAGGTATCACTGTGGCAAGCAGATTCTCAGTCTGTGAATTGAAAATGGTATCATGAGTGTTGATGCACAGCTGACTTTGCTAGTGTAGCTGGTAGCGGGAGGGAGATGCACAGAAAGGTCTCTGAAGTTCACTGTGGAGAGAAAGCCAGGTTGCAGAATATGATGATGATGGAGAAAAAGGAATGCACATGTGTGACCTACATGCATGTGCATGTATAATATAGATATTATAGATATAATATAGGAACAGAATGACAGACTAGGATGGTTACTCTAGGTGATATTTTGCTGCCAGCTTGGCCCTGCCTGCCACATTCCACCAGCATTAATGAGCCCCACCAGAACCTTTGCAAAGATTATCAAGTATGTTCTCCTGGCCTGTGATTTGTTCACTATTATTGTGTCTTGTCCACTTTGTGGCATTGTAAGAACTTTGCACCAGAACTTATGCTCTCCTCATTGTGATTTCTGAATGGGGAGTCCCACTTTAGAAGCCTCTTCTCACCATCCCTTGATACATTGGTTGTGTTTCTATTGATTTCTTTTTCCTTTAGTGTCTTATTATCCTGAAACTAATTATTAAACCCATTAGAAACTTGTTTTTCTGTGTGATCTGAGTAATAGACCGTGTCCAAGTAAATATCCATTTTTCCCTAACACCATCTATCCAGCAATCAGTGGATTCAGTTTTGTGCATTCTAATGCCCTACACATCCTTGGAATGCTTATTAAGATTTGCCTAGATTTGGGAGGGGTTGTCTCTTTGTTTATAGTAGCCCAGTTAAGTGATTGATTGAGGTTGAGTAGTTGAAAAACACTTGTGTGATGAAGTATCTGGCAGCAAGTGAAAGGTGCCATTGTCCCACAGAAGCAAAAATAACAAATTGTGGACATAATGCCTGGGGCAAGCAGGGTGTGTACCTTAAAAATGCCCTGTTTGTTGTAGAGCTCTGACAAAGCCTTGGGTTGAAAAAGACAAAACAAAACCCAAACCCTAAGGTGACTTAAGAAAAGGTGAGGGGGCTGGAGATGGCTCAGTGGTTAAGGCTGCTCTTCCAGAGGTCCTGAGTTCAATTCTCAGCAACCACGTGATGACTCACAACCATGTGTAATAGAATCTTATGCCTTCTTCTGGCATGTAGGTATGCATGCAGAGCACGCATACATGCATAAGATATAAATAAATAATTTGTTTTAAAAAAGGCTGATTTGAGGGACTGGAGAGATGGCTCAGCATAAAAGAAAAGAAAGACAGAAAGAAAGGAAGGAAGGAAGGAAGAGAGAAAGAAAAAGAAGAGAAAGGTGAACTCTCTGTAGACTGAGCACCATAGCCAGTAGTTCCTACAGGAAAGAAGTCTCATGGCAAGGCAGCAAGAAAAGGTCAGGTGACTTAGCTACCTGTCCTTGCCACCTTACAGATTCCTCTGCACTTGGCTCATTGAAGCCACTGGCCTTACAGGTCCACCTCCAAGCAACTGTCTTCTCTTGTTTAAAATTTCAAGCCAATTTAGTGACTCACACATCGTCCTCTGTCCAGGGATGGGAGTTAGTTGCCCACGGTGTGTGTGTGTGTGTGTGTGGGGGGGGGATGGGTGTGTGTGTGTGGTGGGGGTGATCTCCACCTGGAGGCTTGGAGGCAGATGGAACTAGATCTGGTGGGGTAAATACCCTTCCCTCTGCTCCTCTATAGTGAGTCCGAAAGTTACTTGTCTTCTTTTTTAAAGCAGTAGGATGACTGCAGAAAATATTGAAAGCTGGCCCCGGGCCATTATGAAGTAGGTGAGTTTATTTTTGCCTGCCCATCCATCCCTCACTAACTTCTATAATAGAAGGTTCCTCTTAGAAGGCACTTAGAGAGTCACCAGCATACCTAACTTTAGCAAAGCCATTATTGTATGCAAAGGTTCTTGAATTTTCTTCATTTAGCCCCCTTTCAGCTGAGAAATTTGTACTCAACTCTTGGTACATAGCTGTCTGACGTATGTAAACAAACAGTACATTTACTGATAATAAATCATAAATTTAGTTTCAATCAGTTCTTTAGTATGATTTACTGTATACTAAATCAAATCTGCACACTGATGAGGTGGGTGTTTATGTTTGTCTAAAGCAGTGCTATTAAAAACATACCAATTTTATGCTTAAATGCGAAGGAATGTTGGTAGGAAATTATTAAAATTCTTTGTTTTTCTATAATCTAGCTATTGCATTTAAAACAGAAGAAACTTTGTATATACAGTAAATTTCTAACATAGAGTGGTCTGTAGTCAGAGTCAAGGGGTTTCAGGTAGTGCTGTTTAGTATCTTGTGCCAGCATGGAATGCACTATGCAAAATGTTCATGCTCTGTGCTCTGACCCAAGGATCCAATGAAATCACAAATGCTACCAGAAATCTGGTTTAGATCCATTGCATGCTTGATTTTGAACTGATCTCTGATTATTCATTGCACATTCAAAACCCTTTTGCTATTTGGCATAGTTTGGAGGAACCCCAGCATTAGCCTATGTGACCTCTGTGTAGGGTCATGACACCAGCTGAAGAAGCTTGGGTATAGAAGTTATGGATGTAGCCTGTCAGGTCAGGTGGCTCTCTTGTTGGTTTGGTTGGTTGGTTGTTTTTTTTCTCAAGACAGGATTTTTCTGTGTAGCGTTGACTGTCCTGGATCTTGTTCTATAGTAGACCAGGCTGCCCTAGGACTCAAGAGATCTACTTGCCTTTGCCTCTGGAGTGCCAAAAGTAAATAAAGGCATGTGCCAGCACTACCCAGCTAAGTCGGGTGATCCTGCCTTGGTCAAGTTCAGTGAGCTTGCTAATGCCTTAGTTTCCCTCTCAATTAAATTACAATTTTAATGCCCTCAGCCACAAGAGTGCTTTTAAGTGAGAATCATGTGGCCTAAGGTGACAATTTCTGGGAACTTCATGGCCCTGTGCTTACTCCAGAGACTGATATTTACTTTCTGTTGTCTGTATTCCCAAAACAATGCATTTTTTAGAAAAGTAAAATCTTTCCTTCACTTCTTGCTACATTTGACTCAAATCTATTTGTCTTATTTCTGTGCACTTCAGTGCTGTAATTACTGATCTCCTGTTCTAAACCACACCTTGCTTCCCAGTGCCTAGTTTGGGGCTCCCCCTGGAAGCTTGGTTGTCTTGTTAAGGTATCCTGAGTAGGCCTGACTGAGTGATAAACTCTTAATGGACAATGGAGTCTTTGGTTGCTGAAGAAAAGAATGTTGAATTGTGGTATTTTGGGGGGCAAAGGAACAAACGCTTGAAATAACCAAATGCATCTCACAAGGATGCTGGAACTTAGTAACATGTGAATCCAGCTTCACAAAGAAAGGAAGCAGTAGTTTTTGCTGTGTTCTGCATTGATTAAATCTTACATAAACTTGTGGGGATTCAATAAAAGTTTCAGAAGTTTTGGAGATATCAGAGGGAATCTACCCACAGTTTATGTGGGGGGTTAGTAAAAGCTCCAGAAGTTCCAGAGCTCTAACCACAGTCAGTCTAAGAAAATCAGAGTGGTGATTCAAACCTTTAATCCCAGCACAGAGAGTATCCTGGGAGTGGTGACCTACACCCTTTATCCCAACTGAGTCAAGGTCACTTCAGATTATAGAAGGAATTCCAGGCTCCCAAGCAGGTGTGGTGTGGCCACGCCTTAATTACCCAAAGAATACTTAAAGACAGGATTCAAACACAGAGGGGGCTATTCCAAGGGAAGGGAGGCTGAGGAAGCTGGAAGACAGCTGGGTAGGATCTGACTGTGGTGTTTATTCCCTCTAGTATCTCTAACTTCTTCAGAGATCTATCCCCGAGTCTCATTCTTTCGTGCAACATAAACTCCTTGGGTTCATTAACACTGGAAAAGATTTGAGATCCTACAATTCAACCTGGGTGAAAATACTTGTGGATACAATTGGCCCTCCTTATCCATGGGCTCAGCATTCAGATATTCAACCAACCATGAATCAGAAATGTTGGAGAAAATCAAAACATCAGCCCTAAGCATGGGCAGACTTCATCTTCCCCCTCCCTGCCCCTCAGAATCTCAGCCAGGGCCTGTGTATGCCAGGCAAGCATCCTACCACTGAGCTACATCATCAACTCAGACTTTGCTTTGTTGGCATTATCTCCTGGACTATACAGGGCAGTGGCAATTGCCTAAT
Organism: Phyllotis vaccarum; assembly: GCA_033318265.1. Lineage (NCBI taxonomy): Eukaryota > Metazoa > Chordata > Mammalia > Rodentia > Cricetidae > Phyllotis > Phyllotis vaccarum. The sequence goes on from JARWLC010000003.1 coordinate 16,699,548, forward strand.
GTTTACGTTGTATTAGGTGCTGCATGTGAGAGAGGATAGTCTACTAGATGATGTACACGGCTCACACACAAAAGTTTTGTCTTTGGGGGCTTGTACATCCTGGGATTGGTATCTGTGGGGGTTTTAGAACCCATCTCAGAGACAGCTAGGGGTAATTATATTTAGATTAGAAAATAATGGAGTAATATTTTTTTTTGAAAAAGCCAGATACATTTCATGAATTAGATGCCCCAGCCTGTGATGTTCCTTCCAGCCAGTGCTCAAAGCTGAGTATATCCCAACCAGTCTTGATAATACCTGATCCGTAGGCCTGTGTGAATACTAAGAATCAGGTGCCAGTGGCATTGGCCATGGCCCAAATATGATACAGTGGATTCTCACCATAGTACCATCTCTCTTAGTAGACATGGACATCTACTTTTGGATATGTCCTCTCTGAGTATTTATATTCTAGATTTATATTCCTAGGAAGAAAAAGGGGTTTTCCAGAACATTCTTTAATGGCTTGAAGCTAGCAGAGTTTCCAAGGAAATGATTCGTGACCGTGTTCCCTACAGCAGGATGCCCTGCCTCCCAGCACGTGGATTGTTTTAGCTGCTTGTATTATTTATTCCTTTGTATCTTTCCTTCATCTGGGGGGGGGGGACTTGTAGATTTATCTAGCAGATATTACCAGCTGTTACTAAAGATTATGTCTGATTTGAGGCATATCTGCCTTTAGTGGGGATATGACTACTAATAAGCAAGGTGTATGCGGCTGCTCTCCATGGCTTAGCTGCCATTAACGCTGCTTGCTTGTTTCTACTAACTGTCCTAGTGCACGGACTGGGTCACTTCTTCCTTAGGTATATTTTGAGATGCCAGAATTTCCTGGAGCTTGGAAGGAAGGAAAGGAGCCTCATGCCAAGTTGTAGTAAGCCTTTGGCTATGTAATAGCCCACGGTGTGTGGGCACAGAAATCCCAGGATTGGAAAGTGCCAACCGTGTTTGTGCTTCTAGAAAATCCAGGTCAGCCATCTGTGAGAATCTTGTGCACATTGACTGCTTATCATTCCCTTAATCCACCTGTTGTGCCCTGTGTATGTTGTGATCAAACTCTAGAATCCCCTTCCCCACAAGACAGGCCCCTCACGTCTCTGACTTACATATCACCCAGTCCCCAGGAAGAAAGACTAGGAAAGCCTTCAGGTTTCAGACTGATGTGGGCTTTGTTGATCACCCCGCAGTGTGGTTCCCTTTGCTCCACAGCCATGGAGACCCCTTCTTACAGTTTAATTCCATAGCTTCCTGTGGAAGCTTTTATAAACTGCCAGAAGAGTGTGGCAATGGATGAGCGAAAAGGAACGACAAAAGACAGGGAGCCACCTTGGCTTGAGTGATGCCCCCTCGACTCCCGCAATTAAATAGGGTTTTTGCAGATGATAGAGATCAGATGAAGTCATTAGGCTGAGCCTTAACCCCACATGACAGACCCATACAAACTGAAGCAGAGGCAAATGACACCAAGCCAAGAGTCCCTGGGCTATCACAGGGTAGGGTAGAGTGCAGACTCGGACAACTTCTGCCTTGGAGGCCTCAAAGGAACTAAGCTTGATCGCAGACCACATGGCAACAATCCTCTTAGTCTATGTACCCTTGTGCACAATACGGAGTCCCAAGGTAGGTCTTACGTCCTCTTTCTGGGTTGAGGCCATCTTCCTATCACGTGAGCTCTAAGCTGCCAGGACTCTCATCACCCAATGCCTTTTTGCTACTATAAGGTGTGTAATAGTTTCCAACTCTTCTACATGCTTTTCCCTGAGTGCTTCCTGACATGGCCCATCCTTTTTTTTTTTTTTTTCTTTTTCTTTCTTTCTTTCTTTCTTTCTTTCTTTCTTTCTTTCTTTCTTTCTTTCTTTTTTTTTTTTTTTTGAGTCATAACATAACAGCTATCTTTTCCTGCTTTGCAAATGCATCCAGAGTTTGTTCTGAAAGGACTCGGTGCACAGATGTGAAGATGATTACCACTAAGGAAGAAGGTGTTCTGTCTCATTCAGACTCACTGGAAACAATACACCACAGACAGGCCACATCACACAGCAGGGCCACATGGAGAGAGATGAGCTGGCAGAGAGAGGTTGGGGCTGAGGGTGTGTCTTTATTGATTTGCACACTGGAAGAAGTAGGAGAGACCAGAAAGACTTGTAGCTGCAGTGCTTGAATGGAAGGGATGATCCCCAGAGGTCTGGCACCTGGGTAGAGCAGTCTACAGGGAATAGTGTAGAGGGTATGGATATGAATTAGTTGATTTGCACATCAAAGCTACACTGGGATGTGGTTGGTTTTTTTTTTCCCCTCTGAGAATCAACAGCTTTGGGAGGAGCCTTTCTAGGTCTGGAAGGCCACAGATGTAAAGCGTTAAGAATATAGAAAATAGTGAATGAGTTTATATGTCATCCTATTATATACATTCACATCGTTGTCTGTCTACACCTCTCCTCCCCTGGTTTAGATTCTGTAGAATTCCCAGCTGTGCCCACACATCTCCTGACGGATGTGTTCTCTAGCTAACCGCCCCCCCCCCAAACACACTGAGCCCTTTAGAAGACTGTCTAGAAAATCCAAACTTGTTATTTGATTCCATGTGTCCATGCACCCCCTTTTCCTGGTCTCTCTTTTTCATCAAGGGCTGACCTTAAGAAAATAGAGTTGAGATGCTGCCCACATGCCTATACATATATTTTAGTTTTACTGTTAGCTTCTGGTATTCTAGTAATAGAGTCACGGTTTTTCTGGACATTTTATGTGTCCCTAGAGAACCTGAAGATTTTGTTTGTCTGTTTTCCATTTTCTGGCCTCCAGGACAGTTTCTTGCCTTTCTTCAGTAAGCTACTTCATCCCACTCTTTGTTCTGTTCAGTGTGAGTGAGCTCTGCCCCACCCTAGCCCTAGGGATGGCTGTTGCTGCAGCTTGGCAATCAACTCTTCTCCAGAGGCTCCTGCTTTCAACCCATGGTCCTTAGACAGGTGCAGTCAGAGATGGAACCTGAGGAAGTGGATTCTAGTGTGAGACACTGTGGTCACTGAGACCAAGGCCTTGGAGCAGGTGGTAGGGATCTGGTCCCATCTTTTTCTCCCTTTTTCTCCTGGTCATGAGGTGGACAGTTCGGTTCCTCCATATGTCTTCATTCTGGTACCACAGGCTTCACTAGAACCTCCCAAACTAAGGCACATACATCTTTTCTCTTGCTATGACCGTGTCAATCAGCTCTTTTGATAAAGTCACAGAAAACACCCAAAGGGACAGGATTTGGATTGTTGTGTGTCACTGGTTGAACCAGAGAAAGCTAGCCAAATTGTACCAGCCAGAGAGTTACATTTTCTGCTGCTGCTGTAACAAATTGCCACAAGCCTCATAGCAGCTAAAGTAGTACAGGTGTGTTGTTTTATAACTCTGAAGGCTAGAACTTTGCCATCAGTCTCTTGAACTGATGTCAAGATGTTGGTGAGGTCATGTTCCTTCCTGGGATCCCTGGAGAGAAATATTTCCCTTGGATTTTCCTCCAGAGAGCTTCTGTCCTTGCCTCAAGCCCCCTCCACCTTCACAGGCAGCGCCATCCACCCCTGTTGTCGTTGACTTAGACCCTGGTGTCCCCTGTGTGGTCCTAGCGGCTGGAGACCTCCTTTCACACTCTGGATCTCTCCATGACAGTGACTTATCTGGATAATCTAGGGATCAGTCTTCATCTTACATTCTTTGGCTTATCTGTCACATGCCCTTCCCACATAAGGTATCACAATCCTGGTTCTGGGGGCTAGGGCAGAGAAATATTTGGAAGGACATTGTTTTTCTTCCATAGCTAGTGACATTCAGCTCCAGGGCTGCAGATGGTGTTATTTGGAAGAAAAACCCCCCTTTTGCTGGGATTGTTGAGCATATGAGCTTCTATGTGAAGCTGCTGTCTCCCAAAGAATGTGGACCCCCTTGAAAATGAGGGGAATAAGGTCATGACCCATCTGGTGTGTCTGTGGTGATATAAATCAGGCAGTGGTGACTCAGGCCATTAGTCCAGCACTTGGGAAGCTCAGGCAGGAAGATCAATGTGAGTTCTAGGCTAGCCTGGTCTACAAGTAGAACAGGACTATTACACAGATCACCATGTCTCAGGGCGGGGGGCGAGGGAGGCTGGAGAGATGAATTTTTCCCTGATATTTCAGACTGATTTTATTAAATATAATATATCACCACAGATGTCCTTAGGCTTTTGAGTTCAATTCTACTCTCAGAGTATCAGAGTTAGCCAGCTCATAGCCGCCATGGTCTGGGTCTCTTCTTTGCAAGGTTGGTGAGGTGGTGAATGGGATACTAAGGACTCCTCTTCCTTTCTCATTGGAGCTTAGGGAACAGCTGGATTTGGAAAACAGCTGTGGTTTATGGTGGCATGTTATTCCAGGCATGGAAATTCTGCTTGTCCCCCGTGGGTCCTGACCTCTCTGTCTAGATCTCTCAGGTTCTGATCGCTTTTCTGTGTGAAGGTTGGGTTTGGTGCCCAGTGTGTACTTGGTTTCCACACATGAATATTCAGTAAGCTGGAAGAATCCTTCTAAATGTCATTGTGCCCGGTTTCCTTACTCAACATACGTGGGAACTGGGCCTCTCTCTGAGCAGCTAATCTCTTCTACTTGGAAGCAGCCCAGGAAAAGCAAGGACTCCTGACTGCTAATCCCACTGCACAACACTGTGTTTCTGAAAATTTCTTGACCTAGTTCACTCACTCCACATAAGGGTGTTCCCCTAAACTTGCAGAATCTAGTTCCATTCCCCGAGATAGCTAGGAGAGTTTGAGTTTGTATATGAGAAGTAACATAATGTTTAGCCTGTCTTCTTCCGCTAAACGAATTTTATAAAATAAAATTGTCATACTATGTCAGCCTCTCCCTATTTTTTTTTTTTTTTTTTACCTCTTGACACTTATTTTAACGCCAAGGAAGTAGTTAGCTCCAGAATCCTCTCAGAGATACCACTAAGGAACTAGGATAGATCTGACGCTAAAACAGATTCTTGAGAAACATGAAAATTCTGTCTCGAGGTATAAATCAAGCCTGGATAATTCTGGGAGAAGCTGGTGTGAGTGACATTCTTGGGTTTTTCTCTGGAGTACTGTAAGCTTTTGCATGGTAACAGTTTCGATGTCATGTGTCTTCTTCCTGAATCTTTTTGGCCAGCCCTTGGAACAGCACCACCTTGTTGCAGGCAGGCACCGAGGACGGTTAACTGTTGACATGCTGAGGCTGTCCTGTCAATGAAGGCTTGGCCACACTCCCATTGGTTCATCAGTATTGGCTCCCCGTGGAGGACTTAGGAGGTGTTAGTGGAACACTCTCCTGTGACCAGTATATTTGGGATTGGCTTCCTCACAACACGGAGGCTGAGATGTTAGGCTGATGATATTTTATGAAGGAGTCTGAGTCCTTCCAAGGCTCAAGGCGATGAAAGCCAGCTCTCCCTGCTAGGGACTAAAGTTCTACCAGGGCATTTGAGTCTGAGGTGAGGATTCCATCCTGAACATCTGGAAATGAGAGCCGGGCTCAGGTTTTTTTTGGGGGGTGGGGTGGGGATGTCTGTGTGTGTGTGTGTGGAATTGTTTTGTCAGCTCTTGGGGTGAGAATGGTGCCTTCCTGTAGACTCAAGGGAAGTACTGTGTGTAATGAAGGGTAGCTTGTTCCTACTGGTCACAGATTCAGAGGCCTGAGGTGAGTTCTGTATTTGTCTTTATGGGTAGGGAAGGGTCCACATTTAGATGCAGTACCCTCTCGGTGCCTCACCTGATTAGTTTAATCCTATTTTCTTTGACTTGTTTCTCTTGGCACTAATGGCCAAGCCCTGGTCAGGGGCTGAGGTACATCTGTCTGAGTCCAGAGGAGGCTTCCAGGGCTCACTGAGGGCTACGCACCACAGAGGAAGGAATACAAACTCCGTCCTGGGAAGGACAGTCCTGGAAAAAGACTTTACAAAATGAAAGAGAGCCTAAATCCAGATGAGAAGAGAGGCTTCCCAGAAGTAAAATGTTACTTTCACATCACAAAGCATTCTTGGATATGGCCAACGCAGGACCACTGCTGAGAAGAGTTAATTTTGAGGAAAGCCAAAGGAACAAATTCTCACAGAACAAAGACATTCTGAGGGAACACAAGAAACATGGAGAACAGTGTCTAGAGGCTTGGCGTAAGCCAGGTGTGGAGGCTTGTGGACCAGCTGTGTAGCTGAATGGGTGAGCTCCAGGGTTTTGAAACCTTGTCTCAAAAAATAGACTGGAGGGGCTGAGGGTATGGCTCACTGGGTAGTGCTGGCTGTGCAGGCATGAGGACCTGAGTTTTCATCCCCAACAGCCATGCATGTAAAAGCTGGGCGTGGCTTTGTACAAAGCCCATAACCCAGCATTGGGAACAGAGGCAGGTAGAGACCAGGAGCTCACTGACCAGTCAGGCTAGCTTTGAAGGTGAACATTATGTTCAGAGAAAAACTCTGTTACAATAAGGTGGAAAACAAAAGAATACAACACCCAGTGGCCTACTCTGCATGCATGCATTGTATACCCATCTCTCTCTCTCTCTCTTCTCTCTCTCTCTCTCTCTCTCTCTCTCTCTCTCACACACACACACACACACATACACACACATTAATTTTAATTGATTTAAAAATAAGATGGAGCGTGATAAAGAAAGATACTTCTCATCAAATTCTTTCTTCACTTCACTTCTCTCTCTCTCTCTCTCTCTCTCTCTCTCTCTCTCTCTCACACACACACACACACACACACACACACACACACACACACACACACACACACACACACACACGGGGTGGGGGTGGTTAGAAATAGGAGAGCAGCATTAGGAGGATAAACATGTTCAAATGTTTCCTCTCCGGGATCAGCCAGGATTATTAGTATTTCTAGACAGGATAATTAGTTACAATTATCTAGTAATTGGCTAAATCTAACCACTACTACAATTGGCTTCGGTATAGATTTCAGGGTGGAGAGATTCCTTTTGGAATGGGAGTCTGCCCAGCACAAGGACAAGGCAGTGGGGTTTGTCAGGGCTACATCTCCTCCACCATAGTGCGTTTGATCTCACACACTCTAGGGTTTGGCAAGTTACTCTGGGGAAAGTTTGTCCCTGCAGCTCGAACCTCGGAAACATGATCATATATCCGTTGCACCCCAAATCCTCAGCTTCAGCCTCATGTGACTCATAGATCTCAGTCAGCCATGGCTTTTGGTCCAAGAAGACTTCAGAGTCTGGGGAAACAGAGCCCAATAAGCATTTTCCTGCATCTTTTTAGTTGCTCTCTCTGGGGCATTGAAAATCAGACTGCAAGAGAAAAGCAGAATTTATGAACATGAGCAATAGCCCAGGTTGGCTTCGAATGCAGGACAGTTCTCCTGCCTCAGCCTCCCAAGCACTAAGATTATAGGTGTGGGCCCCCTTGTCTAGCTTTTATAAAAGATCTTAACAAAGAATAATTAGTCAGATATGAGAAGATAAGAAGTAGAAGGGCATGGTTGTCTACATTTTTAATCCGGGCATTCAGGAGACAGATCTCTGAGTTCGCAGCCAGCCTGGCCTACTTAGAAAGTTCTAGGATAGGGCAGGCTACACAGAGATACCCTGTCTCAGAACTCTGCCCCCCTTGGAAGGGAAAGGGTTTGGGGCTCCTACGTGAGAGAGCTGTGGAAATGTCTCTATGCTGTCAGCAAGGTCAGTCTGTGTAGGTCCCTCTTGTCACCTACTGTCTGTCTTCTTCATGGTGGTGCACTTCCCTATAGAAGGGATTTATTGAAGTTTTAGTTTTTAAGAGTCTCTGCTTTGGGTCAGACAGGTAAAGCTTGGGAGAAGGCTGCTTCTTGTACTTCTCACTTTTCCTTTGCTTTGTTCAGAGTAATCCATGTGCAACACTGGCATATTTTTGGGTGGCATACTTACTTCATAGTGGCATGTCTTCATGTTTATATCAGTATGGTTTGTAAATTGATTCACACTTGAGAAAGAAGATAGATTTCCTGATATGGAGGTGTAGGATCATCTGTGTTTGCTGCTCATTCATACGTCAATGTGACCGGTCCATCAGAAGGGAGAGGACAGTTATTCTGTCCGGACATGGACCCTTCTGTATCATGTAGGTAATGAGGAATTACATCTGTATTCACCTAGCAAATGGCAGCCTGGCCCATCCTCTACATCAATAGATTCAACCGGTGCTGATCAGAAACTTGAAAAATATCCCATCTTGTCTCAACATGCTCAGTGTGGTGGTTGTTTCTTTTTTGGTTTTTCTATCTCATAAGCAATAGCAAGCAGTTGTGTGGCCAATCACACACACACGACTGTGTGCATGTTCTGTGCAGACACTATTTTCTGTGAGGGCCTTGTATGTCTGCCTGATATGGAGAGCCTCCCTGGATCCATCCCCCATGGGTTTTGAGGAATGAGTGATGATATGTTGTTGGTCTTTGATCAGAATGTCAAGGGCACAGGAAAGGGAAGATCACATGTGGGCTGCGGCAATAATCTCCCTTGACTAAATTATTCCCACATTCCTGCTTCCAGCATCTCAGTGCAGGGTTTCCCAGGGAAAACCTGCAAGTCACACAAATATGCACTGGATATTTATCATCTGTGTCACGGAGTTGCATCCTGAAGACCTATATTTATGAGCCTCTTTCCATTGGCCTTAACCATAAATTTATTTTTACAGCTGTGCCCAGAGCCATGGGCCTGAAAAAGACTTTGGCAAGTCATTGAGTACATCCTCACATGTGAAAGAGGTACCTCAGCCTCTTCCCAGGGCACTGTTCTTCAGGAATCTTGGAAGAGATGCTGATCTGCCCTGTCAGTCACTAGCTGGGATAACATTGTGGCTTTCACAAGGAAGTGAGACCTCGAGCAGAGGGATAACCTGGGCAGGGATGGAGCACTTTGAACTATATTCTGTGGCTCCTGAGACAGCAGTTTTAAGGAAGAGCACAAAGATGGTCCTATATGCGCTGTCCTAGCTGGTCTTTGGTCCTACAGACTGGAGGATCTCTGGGGCTTATGGGCCATCTAGTGTTGTAGAATCAGTGAGACATACTGTCACAAAAGCTAAAGAGAAGAGCAATAGAGCCTTTTACATGCATGCACACACGTGTATACACACCCACATACACATGCAAACACACAAATGTGCACACACATGCACAAACCTTTGTACACGCCTATACTACACACAAAATATATGCACACATATGAAAAAAACTATAAGCCTAGTGATGGAGCTTAGCGATAAAGTGTGTACTTGCTGTGCATAAACAGGGCCTTGGCTTCCACTTCAGCCCACATTAGGGAAAAAAAAAAGGAACATAATTATTTGGAGGATAGAAGAAACATGTACCTAATAATTTAGCATAATAAATGCCAGGGTATTTGAGGCTTAGACATCTTCCCTCTGAGAAGAAGATAGCAATCCAAGACTAGAAAATACCTCCAAGAAAGGATCCTGCTGTCTGAAGCTCTCAGAGTACAACAAAGAGCTGGAAGGATTTAGAGTAGAGATTTAAAATCATGTTTAGATATTTTAGACAGTGCATGGGAATTTCCAGTTTAGAACTAGGTTTGGGGGCAAAGGTACAGTACTTCAAGGTCTCGTTTTATGAATGTAATCCTCTGGTGAACAGCACTGATGGGAAGGTATGCTGTGTGTAAGCTGGTTTGTTTATTGACCCATCACACCCAGCGTGTAGACTGTGAACCTCCAGCTTGGCAGCCGCCATCTCTGCTGTTCCTCATGGGTAGGGGTGCTGCTGGGTACACTCTCTTCCTTGCACACCTGTTCCTCCACCTGTTTGCTTTAACTTCGGATTGACACTCTGTAACCGTGCAACCTGCCCTTGTTCCTGGCTCCTGGCCACTGTTGCCATTCATGGTACAATACTGTTCATTGTAGAGGAACTGGGAATTTTAAAACAGCAGAGGTCTGGCCGTTACCATGACACTTACCTCAATCTGCTTTTTCTGCATATGCATATGTGTACCTCTTTTTTAAAAAAGAGATCTATTTGTTTTTATATTCTGTGTTGGAATGTTTTGCCTGCTTGTATGTATATGGACCATTAACATGTCTGGTTCCTGTAGAGACCAGAAGGTATCAGCTCCCTAGGAACTGAACTTACAGATGGTTGTGAGCCATCATGTGGCTGCTGGGAAGTCTGTTTTAGGATTACTCTTGTGCTGTGATGAAACACCATTACCAAAGCAATTTGGGATGGAAAGGCCTTACTCCTGTATTTCAACATGACAGTTCATTGTCAAAGGAAGTCTGGGCAGAAACTGCAGCGGGGCAGGAACTGGAGGCAGGGACTGATACAGAGGCCATGGAGGGGTGCTGTTTACCAACATCCAGGCAGGGACTGATACAGAGGCCATGGAGGGATGCTGCTTACCAACATCCAGGCAGGGACTGATACAGAGGCCATGGAGAGATGCTACTTACCAACATCCAGGCAGGGACTGATACAGAGGCCATGGAGGGATGCTGCTTACCAACATCCAGGCAGGGACTGATACAGAGGCCATGGAGGGATGCTGCTTACCAACATCCAGGCAGGGACTGATACAGAGGCCATGGAGGGGTGCTGCTTACCAACATCCAGACAGGGACTGATACAGAGGCCATGGAGGGATGCTACTTACCAACATCCTCAGCCTGCTTTCTTATAGAACCCAGGACCACCACCACTGCCTCAATGGGCTGGGCCTCCCTCAGCCGTCACTAATTAAGAAGATGCCCTACAGCCAGACTTTGTCTCCATAAGATAAGATTTCCTCAGTTGAGGCTCCCTCCTCTCAGGTGACTTTGCTTGTGTCAAGTTGACATAAAAGCAGCCAGGTCAGAACAAAAACCCGATCTTCTGAGAGCTGCAAGTGGTCTTAACTGCTGAGTCATCTCTCCAACCCCTCCATCTTTTCATGTATTTGCTGGTGTGCCGCCTTCCTTATTAAGATATTTTCCACAGCTTTTTTGTGTGTGATGAGTGCTACTCAGTGTTACCACTTAACTAGTATACAAGTTCATGCATTTAAGCTGTCTGTTTGTTCCCAGGCTTCCCCACTGCGCTTAGTTCTTTCCCATACCTCATCTGACATGTTTCTCCTGCTGCTGGCTTGCACATAACCATCTCTCTCTCTCTTTCTCTCCCTCTCTCCCCCTCTATCTAGCACACACACACATCACACATACACATGTACACACTAACATAATTTGCTTCCTGCCAGCGATTTTCTTGTGCCACCCATAGACCCTTTCATACTCATTGGTTAAATAATGTGTGGTTATCTATCTATCTATCTATCTATCTATCTATCTATCTATCTATCTATCTATCTATCTATCTATCTATCTATCTATCTATCTATCTATTTTACTGCTGTTTAAACCCGTCCAGGATGACCTAGCTTCTCTTGACAGTGAGCCATGGTGATTGGGAGTCCTTCACTCACGCCCTTGTCCTCACGGCTTCTTTCTTTGTTCAGTTATTCTTTCCTGTTCTCCCTCCCCCCCTCATCTTTCCCTTCCTCTTTCTCTCCTTTTTTTTTCCATTTTAATACGTTTTAAAAACCGATGATTGCTCTTCTGGAATGGTCATGATTTTGTCTTCTATACATCATCCTTAAGGCCTTAAGTCAGTTAGAACTGGGTGTGGTGGAATGTGCCTATGACTTCAGGACTTAGAAGGCCAGCTAGATTACACAGAAAGATGCTGTCCAAAAGAACAAGCCAGTGAAGCCCTGTAACTGTAACCGCCATCTAAGTGTAGAGCATTTCATTCGGTATGGCAGGATAGCTCAGATTCAACCATGGCTGCTATTCCAGAGCTTCACAGTACCTTCAATGTTTCAGTCCAACTTTGTTAAATGGGTGACTTCACATCCACTGTTTCCCTAAGTCAGTTCTCCTCAGAATCTTTTTCTTCTGGTGTCTTGGGCAACTGTTCTTTCATGGAAACTTTTTGGGTACTCATTGTGACTAACCACTTCCAAATATATACGACACTGTGACAATCAAGATTTCTGTGGGTGATGTCAGTTGTTCTTCTGGGCTTATGGATAGAACAGAGCACCAATTTCAGATCAGTTTGCCCGATCCCTGTTTTGATTTTATCTGTTGAGTGTGAAATGAAAAGAAAATAAAAAAGTCATGACTTGTACCCAGCGTCACCTATACAGTGCCTGTCACCACAGTAACTCATCTCTTGAACATGGTGGAGAGGGCTTGGGCTGCTTATCCGGTGACATTTGTCTTTCATGTAGGAAGTTGAGGCTGAGACTCAGCTTCTCAGACTGCTGCTCACTGCTATTGTTCCCCGGAGCCTGGGGCACAGCAGCGCTCTCGTCAGCTACCTGATCTCCTTCATCTCTTCCAATTCCCATGAGCCTTTTCTTTTCTCAAGCACTTAGACATGCTCTACAATTCTTAGAACCCCATCTGACCTTCAGATTAGCTTCTCAACCCCAGCTTCTAGGAACAGACTTGAGCAGAGCGTCTCTCGTACAGGGGCATGCTTACTGCACTGTCCTGGCTGCACAGCTCCAGGGCTTGGTCCCGATGCTTTACATTTGTCTGCCCGATGCTAGCTAGAGTCTTTACTATAGGAAGCTGGCAGTGCTGCCAGCAAAATGGCCCTGTTGATCTGCTTAGACAAGGACAGTGGGTAGGAAAGATGGGGCTCTGCCAGCATGGGTTCTAGGTAACCTCTGTGACCCTTTGCTTCTGAACACAGTGTCCCTCTAATGCTGTGTGGTGACTGCAGAACCCAGAGCTCTTGGTCGGGAGTAGGCACAGAAAGTTGGGATTCCTTGCCATGGCTGGCCTTCCAGCTACTGGCCTTTGGGATCCAGCCACTCCCTCTTAAGTCACTTAGAACTGGGTGTGGTGGAATGTGCCTATGATTCCAGACACAGCTGTGTCTCTTTGGTATTGTTGCTGTATGGCACTTCCACATCTAACACACTAGTGGTGAAATGATGCCACAGCTTCATTCTCTGTGCCCCCAGCTCAGCCTTCTCCTCAAGATGGAGGTCAAAAGTGGGGAAGAAAAGATATCTTAACCTATCCTGTGATTGGTCCTAACGCTGCAGTGAGCAGCCAGCAGCAGCTTCCCTGCATCTCCTAGACAAGGATGTTTGCCAATCAGAATACCCCTTCATGCTATGTTCGGGCCAGTCCCAATAGGCCCTCTACTGGCCGCCAGGGGAACTGCTTCCACTCTGGAAGTGAACATGATTAAAAAAGCATCTAGACACAACTGAGACGTATGATTAGAAAACAAAAGAAAGTAACAAACAAAAAGTATAGCCCAAGCTCTTTTAAAATCTCATGGTGCCTTTAGCAGCTATAAATTTGTGCTGGAAGCAAGCAACTGTGAAATGTCATGTCGCTTCCTCAGGGCGTGCTTGGAGTGAGCAGAAAGCCATGTTGTCACAAGGGCAGAGTGACTGGTTGCTTGGCTGATGGCATGAGGCAGGCAGAACTGAGTCAAATACTATTTATTAAACAACTCCTTTCCTCCCCTCCCCTCCTTGATGATCGTAGATGACAGTGCATTTGCTAGCTACCAGTCAGAGTGGGGCCATTCCCAGGTGGTATCCTGTGGGCCAATGGCCGGTGTCCACATCAATCTGATGTGGACAGGTACTATCTCTGATGAACATAGCTGCAAAAATTCTCAAAGAAATGCTTTGAAAAAATTAAGTTCTTGAACGCAGCGAAAGACTATCCATCATCGTCAGATTGGTCTCATCCCAGAGGCACAAGGATTGTTTAAGATAATTAAATTGGCTACCTTTCGATAGTGATATTTAGTCTCCACGAGTTAATGCACTTTCTATGCCTTCCATTGCTGTTGAAATCCAACTTATTCCATGGTCTCAGAATACAGGATGCGATTTCACTTTTTAAAATATTCGTTGAGGCTTGTTTTACTTCCTAATATGTGGTCAGTTTGGGAGAGAGTTCCATCAGCCGCTGGTGAAGAATGAGTGCTCTCTATTATTATTTTTTAAGATTTATTTATTATGTATACAGTGTTCTTCCTATAGGACAGAAGAGGACACCAGATCTCATTAGAGGTGGTTGTGATCCACCGTGTGGTTGCTGGGAATTGAACTCGGGACCTCTGGAAGAGCAGTCAGTGCTCTTAACCTCTGAGCCATCTCTGAGCTCGTTCTCCAGTGTTTGAAAAGAATGTTCTGTAGTTATCTGTGAAGTCATTAGAGTTTATTATGTCATTTAAGTTGAAAGTTTCCCTGCGTATTTTTATTTTTTTTCCCAGATGACCGTGGCTTTTATAGTCTTTGTTGAAAGATCATCTGTTACTCTGATGGGCCTCCGTTTATGTGCGAGCTGATGCTTTTCTCTTGCAGCTGTCAGATCCTTTCCTTCTTCTGTACATTTTGTACTTTGACTATTCCATGACACGGGAAGTTTCTTTTGAGTACATATTGGTGGGCTGTACACCTCTTGAGTAGTAATAGACACCTCTTTCCTTAGATCATGGATTTCTCTACTAATCTAAGGCTTTCTCTTTCTCTGTACCTACTTACTATCACAGTTTTGGTCTTTTTATAGTGTCTGAGAGTTTCCGTATGTTCTCTCTCCCTGCTGTAGGCGAAGTTTACTTAGAAGGCACCAGTGCAGGATAGATATTTATTAAAATATAAACCAACACTCACGATACAGGTAACAGTTTATAGCGGAGGCTGAACAGGGACGGGAGTCTGGAACGGTGGACGAGCGATGGACGGGCGATGGATTCTGATCCTGTCTCTCCAACAGCCAGGAACGGGGAAGAGAGCCCTCGTGTCCCAGAAGCCCCTTATCAATGGGGTTGGCCACACCACCTCCAGGTTGGCGACATCCCCTCTAGGAGCTCCGGACCCTGGATAAGCGTCGTCTTAGGACCTTATCAGCTGACACCTGAATCCCACTACACCCCCCCACTCTCTGTTTAACATTTTCTTTGACAAAATGATGTGTTTTCTCTGCCTTGTCTTTAAGACCTGATATTCACTTGGTTCATTTAATTACGGTGGCTTATATTTTCAAAGGTTTGGTTCATTATCTTCATGATGCGACATGGTGGTATGTAGGCAGACGTAGTGCTGAAGAAGTAGCCAAGTGTCCTACAGGAAATAAACTGTCTCACTGGGAGTGACTTGAGTATATATGAAAACTCAAAGCCCACCTCCACAGTGACATACTTCTTCCAACAAGGCCACATGTACTCCAGTAAAGCCACACCTCCTAATAGTGCCATTCCTTTTGAGGACCATTTTCTTTCAAACCAACATAGACAGGTGGAGTTATTTATGTAAATCTAGGTCCCTTAACTAGATAGATGGCAGGCTGTGGGGATGGGTGGCTCTGTAATGTGAATCTGGAGTCCCTATGTGGTGAGGAGAGTCCTGGGAGGGCTGGAAGGTAAGTGTGAGGCATTGGGCTTTTAAGAATCTGTGGAGACAGAATGAATAGATAGGTGTTTAGTGTTTCTACCTGGACACAGGGGTTGGAAGATTAGCCGAAGGCATGGATAGAGTTCACAGTGTGAGTCTTGAGTCCCTACCTGTAGAGGGGCACCTGGAGGGCTGCTGCAGGGATGGATGGAATGTGTGTGGCTCAAGTCTAGGGTCCTCATGTGGAAGGATATGGAGGCCGACTCCAGGGCTGAGGAATTGACCTTATGTGTCTAGGATCTCTACCTGCAGTTGGGATGGAGTGTAGGATGGATATAGATGGAATTGGGCACCTGGGGACTTTATCTGGGCATGGGTTCCTGAAGGTTAGGTGGCACTGATGGGTGGAGTTGGCCATGTAAATCTAGGATCCTTACTGGGGATGTGGGCAGAAGTGTGTTGTGAGGCTGAGTGGGTGGAGTTGGCAACATAAGTCTAGGATCCCTACCTGGAGGGATTTGAGAATGTGGGCACAGGACACTCAGTTCTTAGGCATGCCTCATTGAGGGTATGTGGAATTGGTGATGAGTGTATGCCTGCTGGAGACAGGGACCATAAGGTAGATCATAGAGATCTGCAAAATTATTATCCTCATTAAGATTTTAAAAATTTTTTGTGTGTGTATGTATGAGTGTGTTTATATTCACATGTTTGTGTGCCTGTGCAGTGGTGAGTGTGGGGTTTCCTGCTGTACCAAGCTCGACTTTATTTCTTTGAGACAAAGACACTGTGCCTATGGCCTGGTGCCCTCCAAGAGGTAGTGATTGCCCTATTTCAGCTCTATTACAGTTACTGGGATCTGAACTCAGATCCTCACACTTATAAAATTAGTGTTCTTACTCACAGAGCCATCTCCTTAGGCTCCTCATTAAGAGATTTTATTTTAAAAAATGTTTAAAAATTCTTTGAAAATTTACTAAATATTTTTAATGCATTTGATCATATGAACCCTCCATTCACCTTTCTTGCCCTCCTATTTATCCTGGAACCCCTCTCACCTCCACCTGTCCATTACCTCTTGTGGCACACTGAGTGTGGTTAAGGTTATTTTCATGTGAATGGTTGTGATGCAATTTACTAGATGATAGGTAACCTACCCATGGCTCCTTCTACCTTGGCTACCTTCTACCAGAAACCATTAACTGCCTCCAGCTCCTCAGGTAGGTTTGGTGGCTGTATGTGGCTGTCGCTGAGTCCTATGGGAATGTTGATGTGCACTGTCCTGCAGGTCACCACAGCTGCCATGAATTCATGAATGAAGCAGCCATGTCATGTCCAGAAGACAGCGTAAGTGGGTGGGGATACAGATTTTCACTTTCACTTAGGGCCTGACAGCCAACAGTCATTTATTATCAGCATTTTGATCAGTTGTGAATTAATCTACATTAATAAATTCCCACTGAAAAAAGGAAGCTGCTTTGATCAAGGCTGAGCAGCACTAAGCTAAATAAAAATATTTCAAAGGCAGTTTGACAGTATGTGCATTTAGCAAAATAAAGAAATAGAAGGTTTACCCTATCTCTAGGATTGGTCACCAACCCAGCAATGGGCTTTCAGTGAGGTTTACAGTAGCAGACATGAATTCTCTTCTGTAGAGTGGGCCTTAAGTCTAACCAGGAAGAGGTGTTACCTCCTGCATTAGTAATGATCCCCTAAAGGAACAGAGCTGATAGAATGAATACATAGACTGGCTACAAGATGTGGTCTAGGAAGTTCAACAATGGCCAACCCTCACTGGAAAGGCCAAGCATCTGGTTCACTAAATGAGCCCGGATGTGTCAGCATCTGATGTTGAAGACCTAGAAAATTCCTGGAGAGCTGCTGATTGTCAGTCTACATCAGAAGCCTGAAGAAGCTGGTTCTAAAAATAGCAAAGGATGAAGTTGCTATTGGCAGTGATAGCAAGCGAGCACAGAGCAAATATTCAAATATTCTATGTCCTCTTATCTGGCCTGTCCCCAGAAGGCACTGCTCATGCTTAGGATGCATCTTCCCACTTTAAATAACATGATCAATAAAGTCCCTTATAAGAGTGCCCAGTAGCTTGTGTGTTAGTTAATTCCAGATCCAGTCATGCGACAAGCAGGATTATTAGAACTGCTACACCTCTCATAACGTTCATGCGACTATTACACCAGTGAGTCTACAATATCCAGAAGGTCATTATTGTAGCATGCAAAGTCCACCGCAGGATAAGGTCATTGGTGACTTTTATCTTGTAGTAGCCCACCTAGCACATTTTGGCCATGAAAGCTAGCTACCAGGTATAAAATTTCCAGGTCAGTTCCAGTTTGACTTTTCTATGTCTCACACCTGAGGTGTGTAGTGTCTTTAGAAATGCGATGTTGCCATCTCTTAATGTCAGTCAGCCAAGCATAGTCAGAAGTTTTCAGCTTGGCCTATTCCCAAGGCCTGGGCCTGCCTACAGCTGCATAGTCCCAAATAATCACACCAAGGCTAATATTAATTACAAACTTGTTTGGCCTATAGCTCAGACTCATTGCCAACTTGCTCTTACAAATTAACTCAACCCATCTTTAGTAATCTATTGTATTGCCACATGGCTCATGGTTTACCTGTACTTTTACATTTTGCTTCTTGGGGGGCTGGATTGAGTCTCCCAGATTCTCCTTTCTCTGCTTATATTTTCCACCTGCCTCTAAGCTGCCTTGCCATGGGCCAAAATAGTTTCTTTATTAACCAATAGTAATAAGCATATTCTCAGCATACAGAAAGACATCCCATATCAACCAAGAAAAACTTCAGTAGCCTGCATCATTTAGTCACTGTTCTGTTGTTGTGAAATGATACCTCGATCAAGGCAACTCTTGTAAAAGAAAGCATTTGGCTGAATGTTTGCTTACAGTTTTGGGGGGATTAATCCAAGACTGTCATGGCAGGAAGTGGACAGGCATGGTACTGGAGCAGTAGCTGAGAGATTACATCCAAGTCTGCAGGCAATAGACAGAGAGAAGACTGGGCCTGGTATGGGCTTTTGAAACCTGAAAACTGACCCCCCCCCCATACCAGTACCACACCTTCTCCACCAATGCCAGGAAACATTTCCCAATCCTTCCTAAGCAGTTCCACTCAATTCTCATTCAAACCACCACAGCCTTCTTGACCAACAACTCTAGGAGTTGGCCATAGAATTTATGTTTAGTGAATCATGGCTTTTGAGAACAGCATAGTCCATCCATGCATATATATTTTAATTAACTTACAAAGTAGTGGGTTTTCATATAGCTTTTCAAAATCCTTAGCTTTGGTCATTGCCTCCCACCCTCCATTTCTTGCCTCCATTCCTTTTAATCCTTCCTGTTCGCAGCCTTCTTCTCCTTCCTTCCCTTAAAATGTTCCGCCCCACAATGATTATGTGTTCTATCATATTCTCCTCATTAGGAATTTTGGTTGAACTGATAGAGCTAACCTATGAGTACTGTCTATTTAAACCTTTTTTTTTATATCCTTGCCTCACCTCTAATTTTTTCCCCATGAATGTATTGGTCATCTTTTAGGTTTAATTTCTTTGCTACATTAAATGAATTTTAAAATTAGTTTTCTGGGTATTTTCTAATTGTGTTAGTTTTATTGTATTAATTAACCTACCTTTTCCAGATTGATTATGTAATCATTTTTATGGTATTCTGAATTTACCTTATTTAATTTTCTCCATTTTAGATTTAAAATTCTATTTTAAGCAAAGGCATGCTTATAATCCTAAAAAAAAGTAAATTAGAAAAAGGCCATCCTCAGCTACATTGGGGGTGTGTCTTAAAATCAAACAAATAAATAAATATAAATCTTCTGTTTTCATAGTGCACCATTGGATAAATAACCTCTCTTATTCCAAATTACACAATAATATTTTTAACACATCCCCACCAGGAATAAAAGCCAAGGATTTTCCCTTTTTGCATTTTTTAATGAACATGCATTAGATTGTATTAAGTATTTCTCATTTATGAGAGTGTTTTGGATTTGACATTTAATTAAGCACTATGATTAATTACACTGAGAGATTTCTGAGTTTAGACAGTGTGTGCATTCTAGCAGCTAATCTAACTTGTTCACAATGTGCCATTTTATGTTACAGTGTCATTGCTGAGATAAAATTCATATTTTTTCTTGTACTGCCCTTTTCTAGTTTGGGAATTGTAATGTAAATGTGAAATGTCCCCCACCATCTCATGTGTTTGAACACTTGCCCCCCAACTTGGTGGTACTATTTTGGAAGGGTGTGAAACTTTTAGGAGGTGGGGCTGGCTGCAGAAGATGGCTGATTAGGGACAGACCTTCAGGTTTTACAGCCAAGCTCTCATCTCTTGTCTATGGTTGTTTCCTGACTCTAGACACTGTGAGCAACTGCCTCACACTTGTGGCTCCATGCCTTCCTTGTCATACAGTTTGGGTATAATAGCAGTAACCAATTGTGATACAGGAATCAACTGATACTTGCTTTGATTCTTTTTCTATTATTATTAAAGTAGATTATGAATGCTTGGAGAGATGTTTTTGAAAATGTACCTGTAAGACTTCTTGGCCTTCTGTTTTCCTCTGGGAAAGATATTTAATTGCTATCTGAATGTCTTTCCCCACTGATAGGACTATTTATGCTTTCTATTTACTCTTGAGTCAGTTTTAGCTTGCTTTTGTTTTGCTAAGCCTTTAGTCCAGTTTGTCCAAATTCGTGAGTCCTGTCATTCTATAGTGTCATTTATCTTCTAGTTTCTCTAACACCTGTGTGTGTTCTACATCCTTTTCCATTCTTTCTTTCATTTTTGTTTCCTAAGTAAATTTTGTAAAGATTTGCTCTTTTGTTAGTCTGTTCGAAGAGTAGGGTTAACTTAATGTGAGGTTTTTCTAATTGAATATCTTTTTATTATTGTTGTTTATTCTGTTTATACATTTCAGATATTGTTGCATCTCATGAGTTAGGCAGCTGAGAGTGCAGACTTAAGTATCAGTTTTCTGTGGTGATATATTTTATATTTAGTAAAATCAGCCTGGACTGCACTACGGGAGGACAGAACCATCCCTTCAGCTTGTTTGTTTTTGTTTGTTATTGTTGTTGTTGTTGTTTTGAGACAGGGTTTTCTGTGTAATGGTCTTGGTTGTCCTGAAATTTGCTTTGTAGACCAGACTGGCCTTGAACTCACAGAGATCCTCCTGCCTCTGCCTCTCAAGTGCTGGGACTTATAGTGTAGGTTATCACTGACTGGCTTTTTTAGTTTGCTGATAAGATTGGTGTGTTTTGTTTTTTAACTCTAAATATTTTAATAGTTTTAAACACAAATTCTTTTAAACCTATGTACTATTTAGAAGTATTTCCAAATTTGCCATTTAAGGAGTAGTGATGATGAGGGAAAACTAACAGGCTGACCAAACCAGATACCATGCAGGCCCAGAACCAGGGCTATGAACTGGCCCACCCCAACATCTATCGAATCTATGGACTGTTGGAGCAGCTGAAAAGAACAAATGTACAGATCCAAAGCAGCAGGCTCAGCACAGGACAGCAACAGGGTATCAAAAAAATGTTCCTCGTGTCTCAATTTAATTAGAGAATCTAGGTGATCAGTTCAGCCTTGCTGGAGGATGATGCCAGGGACTCAGAACATTTACCTAGTTATGTCCTCTCCTGAACTTGTGGGATATTGTCTGGTATCACAGTTTTATGTCTAAAGGAATTTCTGCTGTACTTTTAAAACTCACTTGAGGTATGCTGCCTTGGTAGTATGTGATTCTTAATGCATATGCTGCCTGTGTAGCCATCACTGTCATTAAGGTTCCACAACCTACTCTCATAGCTGGGCATGGAGGCAGAGGTAGGTGGATCTTGATGAGTTCAAGGCCAGCCTGGTCTCCATAGCAAGTTTCAGGATAGCCAGGACTGCAAAGGAACTGTGTCTCAATCAAAACAAAAACAAACAAAACTTTCCCATCCTGCCCTGTCATAGGCACACATGCCAGCGCCCAATCCTAGCTCCTGTTTCGAGTCTTGTAGTTGAATTTTTTCCAGAATGCTCTGTAAGTAGAGTCATTGATCTACTTATAGCACTCTGTGATTGTTTTTTGGAGCAGAGAACAGATGCTTTGACCTTGAGCTGAGTGATGGCGTGTGTCAACATTCCACCCCTATGAATGGGAAGTACTCTCCAGAACTCTTTTATCTGATGGAGGACATAATGATTGTTCCCATATTTTGAGCATTCGTAGGTGTGTTTTTGTGTGTAGGATGTGTGAAGTTCATTTCTCTGAAGCAGTATTGCCAGGTCTCATGGCAAGATTATGTTCAAGTTTCTAAGATGATTCTTCACTGGTTTGAAGTTTGGTCATGTCCATCCCCCAGCAACTCCTGAGTTTTTCAATGTCAGATCTTTTAGAGTTTGATATGTGTGTATGTGTCTGCTATCTGTATTTTGTGTGTGTGTGTGTGTGTGTGCATGTGTGTGTGTGTGTGTGTGTGTGTGTGTCAGGGATAGAACCTGAGGCAATGCTGTACCATTGAGCTATAGTCCTGACTCTGGGCTTATTCCAGTAGAATTTTTTTCCTTATTTCAGTAGAATTTTTTTTTTTATTACCGACTTGGATAATTCTATATATAACTTCCGTATCATTTCTTTATTATATGATGTGCAAATGTTTCTCTCTATGGGTTTTCTTTTATCTCTTAACAGGATATTTTTTCATAGAGCAAAAGCTTTTCATTTTGCTAGGAGTCTAATGTATCAGTTTTTTTTCATTTATGCAGAATACCTTTAATGTTATCACTTAGAGCCCACTGCTCTAAGGAAGGTCACAGATATTTCTTCGTGTGCTTGAACATTCTATATTTTTATGTTCCATTAAACCTGTGCTGTATTTGTGATGAGTTTGTATAGGCCGTGCAGGGCCAGGATTCACACCTTTGCATACTGTGTTCCAAGACAGTCTGTTGGGCTCTCTCCTCTCCTCAAATGGCCCTTGTTCCTTTTTCCAGATTCCTTGGTCATGAGTCTGGATCTATTTCTAGCTCGTACATTCTGTCCTTCTGCCAATGCCATCCTCCCGATTATTTAATTTTAAAATCCAATCATGTGAGTGCTATAACTTAATTTTTCTTTCTAGAAATGCCTTAATTATTTGCCTTTTTTTTTTTCTGCATGTTACTGTCCATGTTGGAGTTGGTTTATTTATCTCTACAGCAAGTCCTGCTGTATCTCTGCATTCCATCTGTTGTCATTTTAGGGAGGAACTGGTACCTTCCTTCTGTAGAGTTCTCTAGTTCACAGATCTTCTATGTCACCCCTCTTAATTTAGACATTCTGTGAATCCTTTCAACCACTCTGCCGTTTCCTGGTATATTAGCTACATTTCTATTGCTATAATAAAAACTATGACTAAAACACCTTATAGAAAATTTTATTTGGGCTTATGGCCCCAGAAGGTTAGAGTCCATGACGGTGGGGTGAAGGCGGGGTAGTAGGACAAGGAAGCTCAGGACTCACATGTCGAACTGCAAGCATGAAGCATAGAGAGCAAAATGTCCCAAGTCTTTAAGCTCTCAAAGCCTACCTCCAGGGACATACCTCCCCTGGCAAGGGCACACCTCCTAAATCTACCACCAGTGGGGATCGAGTATTTAAACATTGAGCTTATGGGGCATTTTTCTTCAAAGCACCACATCTAGCTTGCAGGCCTTTTATATATTTTGATGGGCTGACACCTAAGAACTTAATCATTTGAAACCATTGCTAAGAATATTTTCGAGGGTCTGTTATTAGTATGTGGAGAGAGTTTATGGTTGTATATTATCTTATTTAATGCAGTCTTGCTGAAGTTTTGTTTGTCGTGGTGCTTGGTTTTATGGGGGCTTTTTTTCGCTTGGTTTTGTTTCGGGCAGCATCTCACTTGTAGCCTGGGCTGATCAGGAACTCTGTGTAGATCAGATTGGCCTCAAAGTGCATCGACCATGTCAGCTGCCACTAGGGACCTAACACGTGACCGTCAAGCCAGGACAAGGGGCTACAGTCATTGCTAGGATTTGGTGCTATCTTTGTGTTTGTTGTTGATAAACTGCACCTTTAGATCCTGCTACTTTTGTTTGCTCTTAGAGGCAAGCTTGACTGCATGGGTGTGGCAGTCTTAAGAAAACAAAAAAAGTCCTATTGTCCTGGATGCAGGTCCAAGTCTGTGGCAGAGCATGCCAGAACACCTTGAACATTATGCTTTGTTAGCATGCTAGTCAGTGTTTCTGGAAGATTCTAGAATTGTCTTTAGCTTCCGCTAGTAGGAGTTTCTACTACTCATGTCTGCTTCTCTGGAGTTGCTATGGGATTTGTCATTAGACTGTGTAGTAATGTGTGTGTGTATTAGCATATGTATATGAGTGCATATGTGTATCAACACTTATATATGTGCATGTGTGTATGTTTAAACGTATTCACACATTTGTTGACCCTTTTCTCCATTTTCCCTCCAGGGCAGAAAAGACTGAAGTTCTGAGCGAAGACCTTCTCCAGGTGGGTTGCCACTTAACCTTGCCCGCTAGACCCCAAAGACGTTCTCCTCTGAAATGCAGCCATTCTCTTGCTTATTTTTCTTGCCTCTGCCGCTCCCATACAAACTATTATGGACCAAAACTGTCGATTCTGACAGTGCTCTTCATTTTGACTCCCCAGATTTGCAAGCCCATGTCCATGGTTTTCACCAAGCGCATATTAGCAATATTTGGATGAAATGCTTCTGTACTGAGCATGTGCAGACTTTTCTCCCTGCTGTTTCCTAAGGCAGTGTTATAGCTGTCGTCACACATTGTATGAAGCACAGTGAGTAACCCAGAGTCAGTTTCAGATACACCAGGGGAATATATGTGGGTCATATGCAAATATGATTATTTAAGCATTGTGGGGCCTGGTATTTGAAGGTATCCTGGAGCTAATCTCCCTAAGATACTGACTTCGATAAGGTTCTGGGAGAAAAGATTCAAAGAGTACCAAGGGAGCCCCCAGGCTGTGCTCACCCCCTTCCAGCTCTCAACACTGGTCATTTTCTGCCCAGAAATGCCTGTGTCTATGGTAACAGGTCACCATTGTCTACTCCTGCCCTCTGTCTCACTGTGTCTTCTCTATTTTCTGTGTAGGTGGAGAAGCGCTTAGAACTCGTGAAACAAGTGTCCCACAGCACGCACAAGAAGCTCACCGCGTGTCTGCAGGGCCAGCAGGGAGCAGAGGCCGACAAGCGCTCAGTAAGTGCCCTCTACTGAGGCCAGGCAGCTTAAAATCTGTGGTGTCCTGGCACCCAGCACCCCATCCCCAAGGATGTACTTGCTGAGGCTACACGTGTGTCTGCAAATTAACCAAGCAAGGCTTGGTGCTTATTTCTTCTGTGATGGAGTTTTTTGCTCTTTATTCCGGCCTGAAGCATCACCCTCCTCAACCAAGGGCAGGTACCCCCAGGATGTCAGGACCATGCTTCAGTGCTTAAGATCCTATCTCCAAGAAAGTGTTTCCTTCCATGGACACCTTTCACTGATTCAGCTCTCTCACAGATTATATTGGCTATCGTAGTATGGATGGTCCACAGAAAACAGTGTACTGGGAGTTCTGATGTTTCCAGGAATCTAGAAAAGACTCTCGGAAGTTATTTTCCACTAGAATGAGGTAACAGAGAACGCCTGCTAGATAAAGCTACTTTGATGCTTTTCTTTTTTAACTGATTTCAGTAACAATAAACATCATAAATGTTCCTGTATTCAGCAGTAAGTAGTGTAAATAGCTTTTTTTTTCTTTCCTTTTTACCCCTACCTCCTTCAGTTCCACAAAAGAGCCATGTTTGGGAGGGTTCACATTGGGAGTAGTCTCTCTCTCTCTCTCTCTCTCTCTCTCTCTCTCTCTCTCTCTCTCTCTCTCTCTCTCTCTCTCTCTCTCTCTGTCTCTCTCTCTAAACAAGAGTCTTTCACTGGTTTGAAACTTACCAAGTAGGCCCAGGCTGACTGGCCATTGAGCCCAAGGGATTTTCCCATCTCTTCCCCAGCACTGGCTTTTATTTGGGGGGGGGGGGGAACGTCTGGGGAATTGAACTCAGAACCTTGTGTTTCAAGGAAAGCATTTCCTTACTGAGCTATGTTGGTTTTATCATGATTTTCTTTTGCAATCTAGAATGCTATTAATTAGTATGAATTGTCAACTTGACAACATCTAGAATGATCTGGGAGATAGACCTGGGCATGCTTGTGGGGATTATCTAAATTCCATCAAGGTGGGAAGACCTGCCCACCATGGGAGACACCATCCCTTGGGTGAGCACATGGGCTATAAGTGCTGTAGCAGAGTTTAGTGTTGCCTATTCCTGACTGTGGATGCCTTATGACCAGCTCCAAGCTTCTGATGTTGACATTCCTACAGTGGTGGACTATAAATGCCCTGGAACTGAGGCCCAAAATTAACCCTTTCTCCCTTAAGCTGCATTTGTCAGAGTATTTTACTGCAGCAGTAAGAGCAGTAACTAGGACAGATGGCCTCTCTCCTGCTCCTTCTTCCTTGAATTTGCATCTATGATGCCGTCTGGATTAGTTTTCCACCTGGAGTTGTGCTGGCTTCTGTTCACAGTGGTCCCCCTGAGCCTCTGCTTATGTTAGCCTTGGCTCTTGAGAGTCACAGAATGAGTGAATGGGCCCCATGCTTCCTTCTGTCTTCCGCACAAATGCCACCCCCAGTCCTAATTGCTCTCGCCCTTACTTTGTATCTCTCTTGTCCCAAACACTTAGTGTTTTGGATTTGAGATATTTGGAATGTTGAAATATCTGTGAGCCTATAGTGAGGTATCCTGGGGCTCAGATATAAATCTAAACATGAAATTCATTTGTTTTATGTTATCTATTACACACAACCCGAAGATGGTGTTATTTGATATTTTGATGTATCTCTGTTTTTACTGCAAGCTGTCACATGTGACCAGGTATGGAACTTTCACTGATGGCTTCTGGTCAGTGCTCAGGATGTTTCAGACTTTGGAGCACTTTTGGGTTTGGGGATTTTAGATTGGGTATGCTCAAACTCTATTTTCAATAGGAATCCCTTGTGCATGATATAAATAAAGCCTGCTTAGCTTCAGAAAATATCTATAGACATAATTGCACATCTGGCAGGAATTTCAGCAGGGTGGCCCTCAGTAGTCCTAAAGAAGAGCTTGCAAAATGCTTTGGATATGAAGTCCCTTGACCAATGGTGGTCTAATGTGGTACTTGGGTTGCTGTTCCAGACAGGGACCTGGGGCTCAGGTGACTTTTGACCCTCATTCTTTCTTTGGTTGCAATATAACTGATTCTAAGTGTAGTATGTTTTTTCTGAAACTCCCACACTCTGGAGGCAGAAGAAGGGTCATGAGCTCCAGGCTAGCCTTGGCTATATAGTGATCTGGCTGGGCTATGAGACCTTGTGGGCAAACAAAACAAAATGGAAGAGTTTAATTTTATTGTTCACCACAGACTTGAAGCCAGCCTTGGAGGTTGACAGTGAGATGGCAATAACATAATTTCCTGGGCTAAGACAGAATTACCTAGTGTGTGAAGCTCAGTTGGGAGTTCTGCCAATTCTGTCCTGTTAGCAGACACTGGCTTATTCTTAGAGCTTTTGAAGTATGTCCTAGCCAACAGATCTGAAGGCAAGTGTGTGTAGAGAATGGCATGTTATGCAGCCCCTGGGAGAGAGAGTCATGCCAGGCTTTCTAGAGACATATGGAACAGCACCAGGAGTAACCAGGAAGGGTGAGAGTGTAAGTAAGAACCTTCTCATACTTTCTGAGGAAGAAAAGAGTGAGGGAGGGGGCTTCTGGTTATCTTGAGTAATTTCTACAGGCCATGTGGTACAAGGCTATACCTAGGTGACTTGCACCTGCTTCCCAGTGGCATGACTGGCTAACTGAATGGTGGCCAGGAGAGTGCCTGCTATTGGAGGTTGTGACCTGCGCCTCAGGATTGGTTGTTTGCATATGGAAGGCATATTCTGGCTGTGTTCTATATTATGTCTAAGACTTGGTGTCGTAGAATATTAGTTGAGATGTGTTTCTTTCATTTGTGCTGTGGAACGTTTGTTTAACGATGCAAAGATGTTTTGCATTTGTTTAACTCTGTGAAGCTGTGAGTCTGCGCTTGTCTAAGCCACCTTGTTGGTCTAACAAAGAGCTCAACAACCAATAGCAAGGGCGGGAGAAAGGATAGGCAAGGCTGGCTGGCAGAGACAACAAATAGAAAGAGATAAAGACAGACTGAGGAATCAGAAAAGGAGAGGTGACATCAGGAGCCAGCCACAGAGTCAGAAGTAAAGAAGGGTGTAAGTTAAGTTAGGAAAAGTTAGCTAGAAGTAAGCCAACCTAAGGCTGGGCATTTATAAGTCATAATAAGTCTACATGTGATTATTTGGGAGCTGAGTGAAGGGCTCTCTCCCCAAAGAGTTAAGAGTTAAAAAAAATAACTTCAAATCAGGCCTTTAATATTGTTTCTCATCTCCTTTAACAATTGGTCCTGAGAGGTATCACCTCTTGTTCTCGGGGATGGGCAGTTTCTAATGCCTTGGTGCTTGGTGGTGAAAAGGGCATCATCATCTCCTGGTTGCCGAGCTGGTCTGGATTCCCAGTGAAAGATGCAGAGGGTCAAGGATGTGTATCACAATTCCAT
Source organism: Phyllotis vaccarum (assembly GCA_033318265.1). Lineage (NCBI taxonomy): Eukaryota > Metazoa > Chordata > Mammalia > Rodentia > Cricetidae > Phyllotis > Phyllotis vaccarum. Next base: position 16,727,737 of record JARWLC010000003.1, read on the forward strand.
TTTGCATTCTTTAGTCCAGTAGCTGGTTAGTAGATAGTTGATAGGGTTCTGAGCTCTACCTATCTTATGAGAAAGTCACATAGTAAATAGTATTCTCCCCTTCTGCTTAACAAATATTAGAGAAAATGAGCAAGTAGAGAGCCCATGTCTGTCTTATAGGATGGTGTATGTGCTAAGAAGCATATTCAGCAGGACCTCCATCCTGGAAGATCCAGCTTAGAAGCAAGCAGGTCCTATGATAGGCATCAATTACATGGACTGTGTCTTAGTGATACAGAGCAGATCACTAGGAGTTTCATGGTGGGAAGTGGGCTCGTGATGGACACACACAAGATTGTCAGATCAGAAGGATGCAGGCCAAGGAGGAGCGAGATATCCCCCAGAAATGAAAGTTTGTTGAAAGCAAGTAGACTTCAGAGAAAGAGAAGGGAGGTGACTTAAGCAGGGCCTGTAGGGTTACACCTGACAGGTCAGGGATTTAGAACCTGGACCTCATTCTTAAAGGTTTTGTGGCATCCCGTTTGTTCACCATGGTGGACGTGGGAGAAGGGAGGCCCAATTAGACACATATGGGCATGGCCCAAGTGAGCCCACAGGCGGCATAAGAGCTGGAAAGTCCAGCATACTTAAATGATACTGTTAGCAAGGTATTCCGACTCTACTTTAAATGCATAAGGGGCACCAGATAAGAGGGACTGGAGTGGCCACTGACAGACTCTTAGAGCTGCAGTCACCCACAGGGAAATACGAGCTGAGAAGACTAATGGCTTTTGAGTCAGGAACCCATGACCTGCAATTTTGAAGCTGAGACCCTCCTAGGAGGGTCTAGCAAAGATCTACCCACTGGCTCAGCCTTAATTCTTCCCTGTCCAGAATGCCCAGTGAGGCCTCCCAGAAGCCCTGCTGGCTCTTACTCTGGGAATTCCTACTTGGCTTTGGCATGCATCACTCCAGTCCCAATGGTGGTCTTTGATGGCGATTTCCATCAGTCTCTGCCCACTTTCTATTTCATCTTCTACCTCCCAAGCAGATTAACATGGCCGTCAGATGAGGCGACTATCCCTGCTGAGTCCCACCAAAGGACTCCCATCCACTGTGGAGAAGAGTCTGGACCCCTTAATGAGTCTGCTGCCTATGTTTCCGAGCCCAGCTCTCGCTCCATCTTTCATCACCCTTCTCCTGAGAGCTGCATCCCCATCAGGGCCTTTGAATTTGCTCTGGCTTCAGTGAATGATTCTTTCCCAGCATTTTTAGGCCAGTGACTTTTACTCATTGCTCTTTTCAGACCACACCCCATCATCAAAGAGACCCCAACCGGTTACCCAGGGCACAGGCGTCCTTCTCTCCCACCATCCATCACCCTGTCTTGTTTTCTTCAGAGTACATATTAGTGCCTGAAGTGCCATGATCACTGATCTCTGTCCCTGATAACCAGGCTCCATGGGAACAGGGGTCTGGTCTCCAGCAGCTGTGTTCTCAGCACCTAAAAGAGGGCCTGCCACATGGTAGGCAGTGATAAAAATAGACCAATGTCAGGAACAGACAGTCTGTGAGTATTTGAGGCACAGGATCTGCCTGACACGCTACCCTAGCCCACCAATTTAAAATAACAGGCAATTTAGTGAGAGGGCTCTGAGGTCAAGCCTGGAGTCTCCAGTGAAGTGAAGCAGCTTCTTCATGTTGCCTGACCTTGAGTGAGTGAATGGACTTCATAAACCTTTGCTCTTTCATTTGGAACACGGTGGTAGCAATGATTTTTTACCCTGTGGGGTTATTCATGAGTTTAATGAGGTAGTACTTGTAAATGACTGTGGTGTGCTTAATGCTACTATGGTCTGAGCAAGATGCCTTGGCCTTTAGGAGATTAAATCACACAAGCTGCTTTGTAGGACAGAAGTGGAGGGTAGTGGGAAGCAGTTTTCCGAGAAAATACGGATACAGATGGATGTGAGAACAGAGTATATCAGAGGAAAATTGTATACCTGATTCATCTTACAACCATGCCTCTTAACCCAGGATAATTTTAGAAAGAATAGTCTTTTCAGACATGACAGATTGATACATCTAAACCTGGGGACATTCTGTCTTTTCTTGTCTTATTCTTAAGTTTTTACCTAAATTCCAGAGCTGGAACAAGTTTATTTTAATACCTTTTCTTTGTTCCTGAAAACCACTGGCTGGCTTGAAGTCTGCTACAGAATGCATTCATTCACCAGGGATCAGGATCAGTGTGGACATTTGTACCAGGGGGAATCAAGTTTCGCAGGTGGGGGTCCTTATATATGAAGTGGGGGTGAGCAGAGGGTGGGAAAAAGCAGCTAAGCCCCGGGTGATGGATGGTTGGTAGGAATGAGGTGGCTACAGAATCTGTTTATGTAGAGGGCCTACCCTTGCCTCAGGGAATTTCCTTAGAAATAGAAGTGAACTGTAGCCTGCTGGGGTTACAACTAGCATTCTCCCACCTGCCGCCTTGAGGTTGGACTACCCCATCCCCCTTGACACAAAAGTACCACCTCATTTACTTCCTTCCTTGCCCCTAATGACTTCCTTCTGATTTCTTGATTCCGGAAGCATCTATATGAATAAAAACATCAGATTGATTGATTGATTGATTGATTGATTGATTGATTGATTGATTTACTACCACTGCTTCCTGACTTGGAATCCAAGCCCTAGATTCACCTCTTCCTCTTTGCTGGAGGAACAGTTAAACCATTAGTAAAGGACTTGTGTAAATATGTTATCACTCACTCAGTGATTCACGTAATTTTTCAAAGCTGAGGAGTCAGCTCTAGATCTAATAATGGGAAGTAACATGAAAGACACCTTGAGGTAAGCAGGAGGCCAAGATCCAGAGTGAAGAGTGATACACTGCTTACCAGCCTTCTCACCGTGACAAGCTCGCTAACAGAAGCTACCTAAAGGAGGAGAATTGTTTTGGATCATGGTTTCAGGAAACACTGATCCGTCACTGGAGAGGGTATGGCTGGCAACAGGGCTTGTGCCCCGACTTGTTCACATGTCAGAGGATCAGGATGTGGAGAGCTGGTGGACTGTGAACACTACGGTTACATCCTCCATCCTATGAGCATAGGTTCTATGGTTTACCGGAAAAGCACCACCATCTGGGACTTATGGGGAACATTTATAGTCGATGATAGCATATGCTAATGTTTTTGAGAGTAAAGTAAAAATGGACACATATGTACAGGAGCAAGATAGGATATGCTTAGAGTGTGAATAGAAGGGTGTATAAGAAACTGGGTACCATCATGGCATCTGGAGAAGATAGAGGGATGACCTTTCACATGGATAGACAACATTCTCTTATCCCGTGGATGGTTACATTGTTTCCACCTTCTGGTTGTTAGATGGAGGCTGCTAGTCACACTGATGAGCATGTGTTTTTTCAGATACTTGTTTGCACCTCATGGGGACACAGACCCCTAGTTGAATGGTGGCTTTTGTTAGTCTTTACTACTGAACTTTGCCACAGTGAAAGATAATTTTAAATTTTCAATAAGAATGCCCTTCTAGGGCTCGGAGAAAAGGCTCAGCAGTTAAAGGCTAGGGTCACGACCAAATAGATGTGGGTGCCCTTCTTTGCATGCTAAAAACAATGTTTATTCTGGATGACTGACTGGGTGTCCTTAGTCACTAATGAACTGGGTTGCTTTTCTATGAGCTCGCCAGCCTTTGCTGTGCACTGCAGTCGTATGTAAACACTTTTCTCTGTGAAGATGTGCTGTCTTGTTTATAAAATAGGGTTGGTAGACTTTGCAAGAAAATAGTGTTTGGGAGAAATGAAACATTGCTCAAACCTCTGCGAACATAATTATGAAATAATCTGTATTTTTTTTCCTTCTTGTTATCACTTCACCTTTAAAATGTAGATGTTAGGCTCATTTTCCAAAGTAGCACATTGGTTACTTTTAATGTCCCCACATTTTTTTTTTTTTAAATCTCTTAAGTCTGATACATATGAGCACTTAGGGATTAAACATGTTTTGCAGTCAGATGTTTCATAGTTATCTTATATTCTTTTTAAGCATTTGACTTTTTCCTCTTGGTATATGTGAATGAAAAGTTTTCAGTACAGCTCTTGTTTCCTTTCCAGAAAAAGTTGCCTTTGACGACACTGGCTCAGTGCTTGATGGAGGGGTCTGCGATCCTGGGAGATGATACACTTCTCGGGTAAGGTGATGCCATGTGTGTGTTTGTGCAAAATCTAGGTCCATCTCCATCTGGAATGTGGGGACTAAGACTCCTCAGGGAACACCAGCATTATCTGAGCTCTGGATGTGGAAGAAGATGTTACCATGAAAATGAAAGCCCTCAGGCAGAGTGCTGTTGCCTGTGACACCAGGCTAGTCATCATGAGATGTCCAGGCTCACAAGGAGCAAACAGGAGACCTCCTTCAGATGTCAGAGCTTCCAGGGCTCCCAGCAGGACAAACCAAGCTAATTCGTAGCTAAAATCATCACAGTGTCTTCCACTCAACAGCCAGTTTAGCACTCGAAGAAGCAAGAATCATAGGACAACAGTAAGGAAGTGTAAAACAGTAACTAAGATGAAATTGTATAATGAACCAAAGGCAAAGCCTTTGACAAAGGAAATTAAGTCATAGGAGCAAATTGAAGAAAATTAAGTCATAAGAGCAGAACTCTTTGAAGCTGGAAGTCTGCTGCCAGTGAAAACTTGATTGAGCTGAAGTAGAGACTTTACACCAATGGAGAGTTGAAGAACTTGGGAAGAACACAGTGATGCACAAACCAGATCCCTTACACTGCTAGGCCACAGGGAGCACACAAATACTGCATCTACCTAGAGGGGATTCCCGACGAAGAAAACAGAGAAGGGAAGTTTGCAGTTGATAATTCTCAGCTGTAGCTGGAGAGACAAACATGTCTTTAAAATAAGGAGATCTGTATATAGAAGGATATTTAGGATTTTAAAGGCAGCTAGAGAAAAAAGATGATCACCTCTAACAGGGCGTTAAACTGCTAACAGACCTTCAAATAAGTGCCAGGGGATGGTAGAGGATGTGTTCAGGTACCAAGTGAGAATTCAAGAAAAGGGGATTGTTATGCTACATAAAGTCATTGTCTAAGAATAAGGGGAAATAAAGGGACTTCTGGGCAGAGAATTGGTCCTTGAAGAGTCACCATGAAAGTACAGTTTGCATATTGAATAGACTGGAGTTTCGTGGAATGGACTATGTCCAGAAGAAAGTTGTGAAGTATGCACCGCATGGAAGATTTGAAGTTACTGCTGCAAGGGAGGACGAGGCTTATTTTCCCGCTAATCTTTCTAGCTAGGTGCTTGGGCCAGGGCCCTGCGAATGAGATTAACAGGCCAGGAGGAGCAGACGTGTAAGGCGCGCACTCAGAGTAGTGTGGTGACGAGTGACCGCTTGGTGGAACGTGGGCTTGTGAAGCGTCTTGACAGAAGAGGAACAGTTTGAGAAGCCGCGACAAGACAAAGGAAGAGGATTTTCTTGGGTGGCAGATTGTGGGAAGCAAAGATAAGGGGGCTAACAGAAAGCAGGACCGGTTGCCAAAGATGACAATGTGGGTTCCTGTGGCTTTTTCTTGGGGTCTGGAGGTGTCTGGTGATTAATTTCTGCTCTTCCAGGTAGAAGGGAGGAGGAGCACGTTTGTAAAGTCATTTCTTGCATTTAGGTGGGCAGTGGGGGAGGGATCCCACTCATTACTTTTTTTTTTTTTTCCTCATTTGCCCACATCTCAAAATAATCCTTATGCCAAAGTGGCATGATTTGGGTGGCTTAATCTACTACTATCTTTCAGGGTAAACAAAATACAAGCATTAAATTAAAAAGAGCAACAGTGTAAGAGTGATTAGAGTTTGGTGGGTAATAGCTGGGTAAAGACTCAGACATTAGTAACAGCATGAGACATTGGGGAGGGGGCACCTTTTCAGACCTTGTATCATTTGAAAGGAAAGTAGGTTATATCCCCTTCAGATTTATAGTCATTTGTACGTGTGTTGGACAAGCAAAGAGAGCAGGCAGCCTGGTGTGGTGACCTACGCCTGTCATATCAGCACTCAGGAGACCGGGGAAAGAAGATTGATACAAGGTGGAGGCCGAGCTACCTAGTGAGTTTCAGATGTGCCTAGGCCACTGTGTGAAACCCTATAAACACATTTAAAAGAGACCTGTGATTTCTTGAAGGGGACAACTTTGAAAAGAACTGCCATTGCTCACGATGCCACAGATAAACGGTCCAATGTGTATCTCCCAAACTAGTAAGAAGAAAAGAAGTAGGTAGAAGGAAAAACAAGGGGCCGACAGCAAAAACTACCCCCAGAGGAAAGAGTGTGGCTAGGGAAGGAAAATGTCCCATGCAGGTGCATATTTTTGCACATTTGGTTCCTAACTGGTGACTCTGTGTTTGTGATGCTTTGGGAGGTTGGGTCTTGCTTAAAAATGAGGTGCTCTTCTGGGTGGGCCTTGAGGTTTATACCCTACCCTGTTCTTGTCTGGTCTCCTGGTAATGCTGAGATATGAACTCATGCTGTTCCTACAAGAGAGCTCTCAGCTGCCCGCCTTCCCCACCATGATGGGATGTGTCTCCTGCAATCCCAGGTCAGAAGAGATCTTTTTTCCATGAAGTTGCCTCATGTCAGGTATTTGATCAAAGCAACGAGAAGCGTAGCCAGCAGAGAAAGTGACGGCATCTCCTGTATGTGTCCCCAGTCATCACATATAGAAATGGAATAAAGCCAACTTTTTAAAGCAGAGAACAATGTAGGCATGCAGAGACACCACAGAGAATCATCCATCTTGCTCATTTCTTAAATCCGCTGAAGCTAGAACACAGGCTTTTTTTGTTTTGTTTTGTTTTCCTTAAAGACATAAACCCACAATATTGGCAAAAACAAGAACAGGACACTAGTGCCGGAACTGTGAGCATTCAGGCACAGGGATGCCCAAGAGTAGGCTGGATAAGGTTCAGTGTTGTCCACCTGCTTCCCATACATGAAGTCTCTGCTTTGAGACCTCAGCAAGGAATTCTCTTATGCTCAGGAATGGTTCCACCAGGGTTTCTACACTCATGGGTCTTTGAGATGGGATAGGTTATTAAAATAATGAATAGGGATTGAAAGTCTTTCAGGTACCCAGGGAATCCAAAGTTTGCACAGTCTAACCCTTGAAGAGAGTTCCCTTCTCATCCACCCCCAGAACAGCTTTCTCTGGGGGATAAGCGGAAACACTTTTAAAATACTCAAGGTATAGCAGTACCAGGACTAGAGAGGAGATTCAGGGGTTCCTGGGCATGTCAGAGGTCACACACCTCAGCCTCATGGCTCTGAGCTTTATTCCTTCTGAGAAGAAAGTAGAAAGAAGTATCTGGAGATACCTGGAAAACCTGAGGGGCCAAAAGGAAGGGTCTAAGCCTGTGAGACTGTTAGGCATCAGAGTGCCCATGGCTCAGCTAGATCATTCAGCTACAGCTCTCAGCTGCCTTGCCACTCTCTCCGGCTCAAGCTGTCCTTAAACAGAAGCAGGCTAGATTCCCCAAGCATCTGAGGGAAGCCTGTCCTCCATGACCCCATGAGGGAAGTATCGTTTGAAAGAACTGAGATGGGGTGTGGGGAAAGATTTTAGATGAAGTGTTGGGTATGTTTTTGACTGGAAGGAGAAGGCAGTACAGCCATGAAACCAAAGGATATTGGTTTGGTACAGGGTGTTTACCAGGCAGGAACATTCAGACATCAAAAGCAAAATGGAAGAAGCAAAACCAAAAGAGCTGCGGATGCAAAATTCTCAGTCAAAGATGATTTGGGAGAAATCATCCAGAAAATCAAGCATGAAGACAAAGACATGGCAGATAGACAAACTTGGAAAATTAGAGGAACGATTCCAGAAGTCAGTTGAGTAGCAGTTTTAAGAAAGAGAGGAAGGAATTATAATGGTCATAAAAAGGAATAATCTGAAAGCATTTTCCAGATGGAAGGGCTTGAGTCCCAACTGAAAGGGCCTGCTAAGCTCCTAGAACAGTGGAAAAAAACATTCATCTGAGCCTGAGGTTTGGCATCCTGAACAGTAGTGCCAGAAGACCGCACACACTTCTGGAAATAAGCGTGCTTTCAGAAAGAACCAGAATTGTGAGGCTACCAGATCCACCAAAAGCAACGAAGGATGCTAGCAATTTAAAACAGCCTTCCAAACTGGAAAAGAGACACTGCTCAACGCTGGACCTAAGGCCCAGCCCTTGGGAACATGGACAGGACTGTGAGAACTGTGGCTTTAAAACATAACTTTGCTTCCCCAGGAAGGTGAATGAAAAAGAGGTGAGTGCAGGCTAAAAGACTCAGGGCAGAGCCATCGCCAACCCTAGCAACATTGGAGGAAGATTCCAGGAAGACAGCCGAGTCCTAGGGACAGTGGAGAAGCCACTGCAGACTGGCACCTGTCCAGAGGAGATGAGTTCAAGAAGGCGTAGCTTATACACATCATGTGTTCAGTGCCCTGAGCCATTTGGAAAAGTGACTGGTGTTTGGGGCTCAGTCAGGCACACAGAAAGTAAGCAAGCTGAGCTGTGGTTTGCTTGAGGGGGGAACTAAATGAGCAGAGCGCAGTAGTCATGATGCACTAACTATATAGCTTAACTCCAGCCCGGGTAGAGTAGCCAGCCCCTCTCTTAGATGCTTGAGACCAGTTTGTACAGTTTGAAATTTTCATGGTTTTAAAATAGTTACATAGCTATTACCAATTAAGTGTCTTTAACACAAACATCTTAAATCTGAAGTCTTTCAACTCAAACACTTTAAGGTTTGGATTTGGCAGGATTCTAAAGATGGCTTACTGTAAGAGCAATTAGCTGTTCTCTAGAGGATCTGGGCTTAATCCCCAGCATCTGTATGGCAGCCTACAAGTGTCTGTAACACTTGTTCCTGGGAATCTGGGGCCCTCTTCTGGCCTCCATAGACACTGCACATGCTATGAACAGCAGGGAAATACTCAGACATAAGTAAATAGAGAGAGAAAGAAAGAAAGAAAGAAAGAAAGAAAGAAAGAAAGAAAGAAAGAAAGAAAGAAAGAAAGAAAGAAAGAAAGAAAGAAAGAAAGAAAGAAAGAGAAGAAAGAGAAGAAAGAGAGAGAGAGAAAGAAAGAAAGAAAGAAAGAAAGAAAGAAAGAAAGAAAGAAAGAAAGAAAGAAAGAGAGAGAAAGAGAGAGAAAGAGAGAAAGAGAGAGAGGGAAGGAGGGAAGGAGGGAAGGAAGGAGGGAGAGAGAGAAAGAGACAGAGAAAGAAAGAAAAAGAAAGAAAGAAAGAAAGAAAGAAAGAAAGAAAGAGAAAGAAAAACTTGGATTTTTTTGGGAAAGGAATGTACACAAATTCTTGCAATATACAGTCAAAATATTAATACTGAGCATCTGTTAAATAAACAGAGTGAGGAATGTAAGAACAATTAAATTTTTATTTTTTATAGTTATGGGTCAACATCTAATACTTGATGTTTTAAAAATCAGGAAGTATCATAAGGAATAGGAAGGACAGCACCAGAAAGTTCAGTTGAACACGCCATTAAAATTGCTAAGCTAGAACCACAAGCTGGGAGTTGGCATTTATAGTAGGTGATAGGAAGCGAATTAAAACCCACCTTCCATTTCCCTACAGATGCGTGACTATATAAAGAATTGTAAATAAATTCAAATAACTAAATCCCAGTTCAGACGTAGCCAAGAATGTGAGGACTACTTCATGTACTAGGGGTTTTGGAGGGCTTCAAAGACATGCCATACAGACTCACCAGTTTGGCAGGAATCAAGACTTTCTTGCTAAAAGTTATCAAGGCCATAGAGCAGTGGAAACTCTCATATATGCAAAATAAAAAGGCTTCACTTGCATATGTATATATGAGGGTGTATTTGCTATATGTGTCTATACCACTGCAGTGCATGTATGGTCCCTGAAAACTTTGGATCATAGAGAAGTTTAATACATATTCATAAAAAAAGAACTACACATAGCACAGTGATGAATTCTGCATGCGCAAACATGGGCAAGCCCTAAAAATAGCTACATGTGAACAGCAAGCAGAGCTGAAGAAGCTCAGTAGTAGAGTCATTGCTGGGTATCTATACACTTAAGGAGAAAAGAAGTGTGAAAAAATAATTTGAATATAAAACAAGTGGAGGAAGTAGTTTAAACCAAGTGGTAGCATCATTTATATGTATATATATATATATATATATGTGCATATTAGAGTAGAGAGAGCAGTCTACCAACTGAGAATAAATTGTGTCTGCTTATACTTTCATTGACTTTTAAAAACTTACCTGTGTTTCAATTACTGCGTAAGGAAGACAGCCATTTAGGGAAAACTGCTATGTTGGAAATAATCCTCTTTCTCAAAAAATGGATTATTTTTATTTTTATTATGCCGTGTGCCATTTGGTCAGTATTGAGCAGCTTGTGAGGTGACTTTCTGGCTTTTTCCATGGGATGATGACCTAAGTACTTGTTCTGAACTGTATAACTTTTCATGGTGTAAGAGAAAGTATTTTCTCCCAGTGAGGTCCCATCAGAATTGAGATTTGGGTATTTATTTGAAGGTGTAGTGTGTTGGTGGATCCATGTTAGCTGATATCTCCAGGGATCCCAGAGGAGAGAGAGAGAGAAGCAATTCAAACCATGTCCTGGTGGATTTGGCTTTGTGTAAGTCTATTTTCTCTTCATTTCTCAGAGTTCTCATGTATACATATTGCCCCAGGCACTCAGCACTGTTTGGAATAGGTGATAACTTCAGACATAGAGACAGTGGGAACAGCTTGATCACTGGTAGCCATAGAAACCAACCAGCTTGTTGACACTGACTTGGGTACATTTATCAAGCCAGGAGCAATGGAGTGTGACTCTGAGCGGTGTGGTGGCCCAGGATATTCAGCATGTCTTTCTCCCTTACTTGCAGGAAGATGCTGAAGCTCTGTGGAGAGACAGAGGACAAGCTAGCTCAGGAGCTGATTCACTTCGAGCTGCAAGTGGAGAGGGATGTCATCGAACCCTTGTTCTTGTTGGCAGAGGTGAGTGAGATACTGAGTGGGGCTGGGTCCGAGGCAGCTGTCCACTGTTCCCTTCTCCCTCCTGGATCTCTTATCTTGTATTCCATCAAGAAACATCAGGATCACACCATGGTCAAGAGCTCCACATATGATAGAGGTTTCAGCTGCTTCACCCCCCCCCCCCCCCGCCGTCTCTGTTCACCTTCCGATGGATAAACACACAAAGTCAGCAGCATCACCTCCATCTCTAACCCAAGTCTCAACTTCCATCTCCCTGTCCCGTCCCAACATGCCCTCCCCTGCCTATCTCCAGTCTTCGGTAACTAATGGCAGACTCCTGAGGAGTCTGGGAAACTGGCACAAGAGCCTCTGGAAGGCCCCATTGGTTGATGACCTTTTCTGGATTTTACAAGATACTGAATTCAACTATTTTATTAAAAATTTGCCTAAACGTCTGTGAGACAGTTTTCCTAGTTCCCACCTCGTGCGGTTTTGTCAAATGAGACAAGAAGCCACTGGAATATTCATGGGCCTCTCACTATGGATCCCTCCATTTTTCTCACACAAAACCTAACAGTTGTTCCACATGGGTGATGCGAACAATGCTGGAGCTTTCTGTACCTCTGCAGTGGTGGTCCCCAGCCTTCTTCCGCCGTGCCCAACATGGAATGGGATTATTAGTGCAATTTGGGCAACTCGGAGTTAAAGCCAGCTAACTTCCGCTCATTTAAATTTAAAATGATATTATCCCGCGTGACTAGAAGTTTTAGAAGCTTTGTAATATTGCCCAGACCACATCTGGTCTCATCTCTAGATTACCTTCAGTGTGTTCTTGTCTTTCTGCCATCTTTCAAAGTCAGTGGGATGGAGAATTACTTAAATATCTAAAGGTGATCAAAGAGTGAATTGATTCGGTACTTCAACATGTCAGCATAGAGCAGCTGTAAGCCACATGGATCCCACACTGCAGACAGGAGCAATTAACCATTACCCTTGTTCCCAACTTCCCCTACCAGGGATGCTCATGAGAGGCACCTGCTGCTCATAAGGCAGCTGGGGTTCTGGCCAAAGCCTGAAACAACCCCAGAAGTTAGGTGGGGCTCAACAGCAAAGCCCAGGCCCCTTACTGAGACTTGAGCTCTGACTCACCAGCCCTGGCCCAGGCTCTGTAGCTGAGCAGTGTTCTGACTTTCCAGCTCTGCCCCGGGCTCTGAAGGTTCTGATGATGCTTCTTGCTGTTGGAGTCCGTGCGTGCACTCAGCACATCCCTCAGCCTGGCTTAGCGGAGTGGGTGGAAAGCACCTCAGCCTCACAGAGCACTGGATTTTCCTCTAGTGTTAAAAAAAAAAAAAAAAGCCCCCATAACCCTAAGATGATTTTAGTTCAATTCATAGCCAATTTTTCTTTTTAATTCCCACATCCTGCCCTACTTTTGCTGGGCCTGGAACCAAAATCCTGCACTGGAATCTTCAAGGAAGTCATTTTTAGAAAGAAAATTATAAAAAGAGCATCCACATACAACCAATATGAAAGAAGTCCTTGAGAAGAACTCCGTGGAGGCTGGGTTACTCACTGCTGACTGTGGGAAATCTTACTTCATTTCTATAAATATGTTAAGATGCCTCCTTTGTTCCTATAAATATAAACTGTATGTCTAGTGCTACCCTTCAGCATCTCAGGCCTGCTAAGGCCCAGGCTTCTCTGGACTCAGCTGTTCATTTGCGTTAGGTCTGTCAGTGCCTAAATGGTGTTATGTGCTTTCTGCCTTTTGCATTTGGCTCTTGTGGAAGCAGACACAGATGTGATTGGATTTGTTTTATATGTTATTTGTTTGCTTGTTTCTGGTTTGGCTGAGGGTAGACATGTAGCCATTCCCAGATGAGCAGGGATACGCAGAACCCAGAGATGGTCCTAGGTAATGAGGGGCCTGCCTGATGGGTGTCCAGGGAAGAGAGACCAGGTGTTGCTCAGGGAGAGAACTGAGCACTTCATCCGCTGCTGGTCCAGGGCACAAAGCTTCCATATATGCAAGATAAGTGCATTCTAGACATGCAGTGGGCAGCGGGGGTGACCGCACTGTATTGCATCCTGGAAATTGAAGTGACAATGACTCCCAAGTGGATTTTCACACACACACACGGGGCCTGGAGAGGGAGGAAGGCAGTACCTGTACATGACATCAAGGTGTACACATAAAGCATACTTCTTATTTGTTGATGATTAGACCTAAGACAGTAATAAAGGGGAACATGTTTTTCTCTGAAAACAAGGACCAGGAGACCTGTAGCAAACTCTCAGGTGACTGTTAATAGTAATTCTTCAATTATTCTTTGACCTTGGCTTTGACTATGTCTCTCCTCTTCTGGATCGACAGGTGGAAATTCCAAATATTCAAAAGCAAAGGAAACATTTAGCCAAGCTGGTGCTGGATATGGATTCCTCACGAACCAGGTAGAGTTTCTTTGCTTCCTTCACAGCTTCTTTGGCAGGACCATAATATTTGGGGTGGGTGCACAGTTGTGTGTGTGTGGCGGGGGTTCTCATTCATTAAGTTTTTCTTTCTTTTTATTTTGTTATGTTGTTGTTTTGTTTGTTTTTTAAGATAAGGAGTCTCTGTGTAGCCCTAGTTGTCCTGGAAATTACTCTGTAGACCAGGCTGGTCTCGAACTCCAAGCTCTACCTGCGTCTGCCTCCCAAGTGCTGTGACTAAAGGCATGTGCTACCATCTCCCTGAAAAGTTTTGGCACCCGGTATTGGGTTTCTCCACAGATGCAATTAATAAGATCAGGTCAAACTAATAAGTCCAGGTTTGATCTGAGGAGCACATTCCCAGGTGGTCCCAGGAGAGAGGAGAAGCCAAGAAGGGGACCGTAAGGGAAAGTCCATGGGCCAGACTTTAAATATCTTCCAGGAGTGGAGCCACTGCTTGGCAGGCTTTCTTTTGGGTGGGGTCTGGAGAGGGCAGCCTCCAGAGCACTGAGGGCAGGGTTTGGAAAGGGAGGTCCCAGGAAGATCCCCGACACTCCCAGCCTTCATAAAGCTATTCTTAATACCCTGTGCATAGCAGGCACTGAAGGTAACAGCAATGACTGGAAATGGGTTTCTTGCCCTTGTGGAACCCTGCCTGGAATGTGAAGGCAGACCCCGGGGAGAGGGAAGAGGCTGATTATAAGCAGTCACACATTTAAGAAAAACCACACTGGGTAATTTTGGAGAAGAATGATAGAGAAAGAGGCAACAGCATCAGATGGGGAAACGGAGTGCTTTTCTGAGTGTTACTTGGTCTGTGTCTTGTACAACCGGAAGGAGGCCATGATGCAAAGATGTGGAGCACACTGTCTAAGCAGAGGAAGGCAGTGCACAGGCCCCTGGGTGCTGTACTTGAGGTACAGGAAGAAGGTGCATTACCTGGAGAAGAGTGGACAGGAGAACCAAGAGGCAGAACAGAGAGATATGTCATGTGTGCAACAAGGAGAGTGTTTCTAACTCTGGACATGGCACGTGTCAGCTTCTTAGGCAGATGAAGGTGTGTAGAGGCTCCCTGTTGTACCCTTTCTGTGCCGGTCCTACCGGACTAATCCCCACCTGCTACTCAGAGACTACAAACTTCCTGTTTCAGCAGGCCAGTGCCAGAGTCCCTGATGTTGACTGTGACCATTATATGTAGACATGATAGATATTTGCCTTTTATCCTTCCAGTGCTCTGTATGTGTGTGTGTGCATGCCTGTGTATGTGCATGCACAAATGGAAGGACTCTGTGTGTGTGCATGCCGGAGTGTGTGCGTGCCTGAGTGTGTATGTGCATGCACAAATGGAAGTGTTCTGTGTGTGCACATGCAAGAATGTGTATGTAAATGCACAAATGGAAGTATTCTGTGTGTGTGCATGCATGGGTGTGTATGTGGATGCCTGAGTGTGTGTATGTGCATGCATGGGTGTGTATGTAAATGCACAAATAGAAGTATTCTGTGTGTGTGCATGCATGGGTGTGTATGTAAATGCACAAATAGGAGTATTCTGTGTGTGTTTGTGGATGCCTGAGTGTGTATGTGTGTGTATGTGCATGCACAAATGGAAGTGTTCTGTGTGTGTATGCATGGGTGTGTATGTGCATGCACATATGGAAGTGTTCTATGTGTGTGTATGCATGGGTGTGTATGTGCATGCACATATGGAAGTTGAGAGAGTAAAAGTTCTCACACATTGATGTGGAAGGATCTGTTTCTAGCTTAAGTCCTTTGTAATACAATCTTTATTGAGTTCATCTCCTCTTATTTCCTTTCACGAAATAAACAAAACCAGGAAGCTCTTGGGCCAAGAGATTTAGGATTAAGAGTCCTACAGTAGAGTTCGGAAGTCAGGAAACAAGATCCAGATCTGTTCTTCTGTAGACCTTTTAGTGGCCTTGGCTGAATCACTTCTTAGAATGTATTTCCTCACCTGTGCACAGGGAGTAACAGCCGCTGCCATCTGCGGAGGCTCTGTGAACGTCAAGTGAGGTAATGTGTGCCTATACATCCCCAGCGCTTTTCAACAGTAAGCCCGTGTTACAAAATGTTATTACCCTGGAGGAACGCTGCAGTTGGAAGAGTAAGCAGTGCACAGGTTAAACCAGCGGAGGAGTTTCTTTAGCTGGCATATCCCAAACCCAGTATCCCCTAAATGATTTTTTCACAATACATTTTAGAAAGAAATTTTGCAGCATGACTATAAGGTGGAAGCTAATGCCCTTTACTACAGACAATCAGGTTGGCTGAAAATTAAATGACTGAAAGCAAATTTTGTGTCTTTGAGGCTGTGGTGGTTAGAATGAAAAGGTCTCTTGTAGGGTCAGGTATTTGAATGTTTGGTTTTCAGGGAGGCAGTGGAACCTTTGGGAGACGAAGCCTTACTGGAGGAAGCACATCACCAGCCATGGACTTACAGTTTATAACCTCTTCCCACTTCTAGTTCAGTTTCTCTGCTTTCTGCATGTGGCTGGAGATGTTTCACAGCCTCCTGTCCAGTGCCATGCCTCTCCTGCCATTATGGATTCTCCTCCGGGAACTGTGAGCCAGAATAATCACTTTCTTCATAAGTCACTTTTGATGCTGACGTTTTATCACAGCAACCAAAAGGAGTGGATACAAAGGGACATTGACATAATCCAGATAGGACTCTAAGGTCATCTCCACACTGTGCACTCAGGGAAGAGAACCAAATGTATGAGGAGTCTGGGTTTACCATCATCACAATGGCATCCCATGATTCCAGGATTCAGGTGTCAGATTAGAGTCATGGAAGTTGACTGGAGTAGTTCTGACTGCTCTTGGTAATGGTGAGTTGGACACCATGTCTCTGGGCCTGGGTCTTCACCCTGAGGTGGTCTTTGCAGATTTCCTGCCCAGAGTTTCTGGCTAGAGCATGAAAGGTTAGCATGTTCCTGCCATCTCACATGCTTTTGCCTGGTCTTTTTATGAGGAGTAACCACCAAGTGATGGCCATGGCTGGTCTTGTTGAATGATATTAAGCAATATATGCATTCTGAAAGCCCAAGGAAGTGTCCAAAGGGCCTGTCATCTGTTATTAGCATAGTTTTCATACCTCAGCTCATCTGTTATGTATGTGGATCTGCTAAGGAAATCTGTAATTCTCCTTCCCAATCTCTGTGCTTACAGATTTCAGCTTGGACCCCATTGTAGTCATTTACCCATCCACTGTCAAGAGACACCTTCCAGAAAGGCATTAAGTGTGAGAAAGATATTTTTTGGCTCATAATTCAAGAAATGCAGTCCATTGTGGTGGGGACTATGTGGCTGGAACAGTTAGTCGGCAATTAAGAGAGTAGGAGTGTGAGGTGACTGGGCACATCACTGCTAGCTAGGAAGCAGAACTTGTCTAGGAGGAAGGACAGACTATAAGTTTTTATGCCTGCCTTTGCAGCCACATTTCTGCCAGCCTAACCCTATGTCCAGAGGCTTTTACAACCTCCCAAAAACAGTGCCACTAGCTGAGGACCAACTGTACAAACACACAAGCCTGTAGTGGACATTTCACCTTCAAACCACAACAAGCAAACCTTTGTAACCTTTGTATTTTAGACAAAAAAAAAAAAAATCCAAAAAAACAAAAAAGGCCTGTTTAGATCATCCTTATACAGGTACAATTCTTCTCCTTCAGCACATTGGTGACTTTCTGCCACCTGCTCTATGTTGTGAGTTAGATGAGAAAGTTTCTTGGCAGATGTTGTAGGTAGCTCAGCCCCTTCATCATCCCTTCCTGACCCTGTTTTTGGAGCTGATGAGAAGGCTGACCCACACTCTCAAGTTACTGACCCTCCAATCAGTTCAGGTGATGGTCTTTAGGGTGGAAGTATTGTTCTTTATCTCCCAATCCAGAGTGGCTACATCCAGCCTAGCCTTATATGCCCTATAGGACTTCGCTGAAAGCTACATGAAGCAGCCAGCCAACCCGCGCTTCCTGCCATTTCCCTTAAAGCTGCACACTTAGTCAGCGGGGAACAGCTGTCAGGATACAGCCACGAAATTCACACTGAATCCCAGAGTGATACTGAATAGCAGGAATCACAAGCTACTCTCCTGGGGCAGCTGGTTCTCAGTATTCCCACCTCCCCCAACCAGTTCTCCATTCGGCGGCACTTGGCAGGTCCCTTTGGCCCCTCCAAAGTCGTTTTTATCTCTCCTCACTCTGCACATCTCGATCAATACTTCCATGACTGGACCTTTGGATTGTAGCTCAACCCTAGTGAATCTGTCAGATCCACCGTCTGTATTCAGCATTTAATGAGGGTTGAGTTGAGTGCATGTATTTGTCACGGTTTAAGTAATGCTGTCCTGTTTGCTTCAAGTCAATGAAACAGATCTAAATATGCTGAGAGTGATGTGAGTATTAAGACCTGAGCTTTAGTCCTCTGGTAGAGCAGGAAAGCCCCTGACGGCTGAGCCATCTATCCAGCCCCCACACACTTTAAAGCATCCATTAGTTGGTTCTTCTTAGGCAGCCTGGACGGATGGTAGCTGTATCTTGATCCTATAATCAACGAAGAGGTGGATTTGCTGTCTTGTAGAAATCACAGCTATGATGTCGAGTAATCTGTATGGCCTAAACCCTCGTTACTGTAATGCTTTACTTAAATAGTTGACTCTGGATAGTTACAATTAATTCAGAAATGGATGGTGTGTATAGAGCATGTCTCCATAGGAAGGGTTATTCAGGGATTCTCACTGATCTATCTGTTTTACTGTTTCATCTTAGAGAAATTGCTTAAAATGATTCTTTTCAAATTTCTCTAAATTCTTACCTTAGAATCAGAATGGATCCCAGGGCGTGTGTCTTCTTGGTGGCCTCTAACCAGCTCAGTGTCTAAGAGCCTTTGTATCGTGGTTTTGCAAGTGGCACCCTAAAAGGCTGAGAGCCCTTCACTTTGCTAATTTCTGCTATTAAATGCCCCCCTTGGATCCTATAGCCCCACATTCCCACATTTTTCTTGCAGATAACAAGAGAAAGAACTACCAGTTAGCTAGTTGCTGATTAGATTCTTAACTCAGGACTTGGGGGAGGATGTTGTACCCCTTGATTGGCCAGTTGCAAACATGGTCTGGGGGACTGGGGAAAGGTCTTTGTTTGGTTTGTACTTACATTGTATTTGAAAGGAACAGTTTCATCTTGCCACACAGTTCATCAGAGGAGTTCCCAGAAGAGTTCTTAATTCTCTTGTCAGTTGAAATGCACGCCTAGCAACCCCGACCACATTTCTACCTGAGCTCCATCAGTCCATCTTAGACAAAACAGCTCCTACCCTTTTCCCCAGCCCTTCATCTTCCTGATTTCCCAGGACTGAAGTCAGGCTTGGCCGCCATTTGTCATGCCGACTGCCCTGCTGTGCTTCTCACAGACCAGAAATAGCTCTGCCTGCCTCTTGAAGATAAAAGATCCAGTGGATGTGTTAAGATAATAGATTGTTCTGGTTCTTTCTCCTGCCTGCTGGACCTTATGAGCCACTGAGATCTCGGACTTAGCAGAAGAGAAACCCTGCTAAGCTCTGTCTCCTTGCAAGGCCATCCTGGTCCTTTTGTCTTCTCCTGATGGTGACTCTTGCAACCAGAAAGAAGGGTTGGCACCTCTCTATGTTGTCCGGGTGTTTTCCCCAAGGTTTTCTCTGACAAACATGAGTTTTTATTAAAATACAAATGTGGTAACTAGAGCTTCCATACTTACCAGTGCAGATTTTTGCCTTCAGATTGGCTTTTAATCCCTGCCAGTTTTTCCTCTTCACCTCACATCCATTTTCTTCAGCTGAGTAGAGACGTTTCCAAACCCAGAAGCCCATAAGGAACTTCAGTGAATGACAGAGACCATGCTGAAATGCAGTATTGATAATTGTGAAATACGGAATGCATTGCTATTAACAGTCAGGAGCCCGATTAAAATGCAAATGTCTTAGCAAAAGCTGGAGTGATGAGTGCATTAATTAGTTTGATTTAATCATGCTTCATCATATATGTATATTAGCAGATCGCATTGCACTCTATAAATGTCAGTAATCTTGATTTATCTGTGAAAAGAGAATAACAATGGTGACTGTCATTTGGCTTTAGTGTATAAAAGGTAATAGAGAACATAGCGGCAAACTATAGGATGCTGGTCCTCAGCTTCACTGGTTGGATCCACTGGGGAAAGGTGAGCCCCTCACCTGGTATAGTGCTGTTTCCTGGTCACACCTCCTCCTTTGCAGCAGAGTTGTTCCCTGGCTAGCAGCGTGAGTCCGGGTATTTCCCGCACTCTGCCATATCGCCAGTGCTCACACATTCCCTCTCTCTCATTTTCCATCAGGTGGCAGCAGACTTCCAAGTCGTCAGGACTTCCCAGCAGCCTTCAACCCGCGGGTGCCAAAGCCGATGCCCTCAGGGAGGAGATGGAGGAGGCTGCCAACAGAGTGGAGATTTGCCGGGTATCTCTTCCCCTTGCTCTTCTTTCCTGGGACAGGCTGAGGAGCTCTGAGGGATTGCCTATGTTGTTCAGTGGAGTTTTCCTAAAACTCTTCTGGTGATGCTCTAGTTTATCAAAATGTCCCTGGGTTGACTACTTACATCTCCAAAGAGCACATAATGAGCACATAATCAGACTCAGGGTTGCGGAGGTGATAAGGACAGGGAGGCAGGCACACAGGCCATCACTGACGTGATGCTGTAAGGAAAGAGGACGTGACTTTTATTTTTGTGGGGAGCTTTAGAGAAACTGCATTCCAAAGAAGACATTCTAGATCCCTAGATCAGCTAAGAATTTAGACTGAGCCACAACTTCTGTGATGGTAAAATGTTTTTCCTTGTTTGCTTTTTTTAATACTATCTGAGTGGCTGTATCTATACCTATTAGGAGACACTTTAAATGTTAGCTGTGGAGGCCATCAGAGAAAGCAGATTTCCCTTTTTAGAGAAAGTACCTCATTCTAAGAACTGGGATCCTGTACTTGTGGGACGATGGCACTCATTGTACACATTACCATTCCCGTCTACTATCACACCCCCCACACGGTGTAAGACAGTGAGTCATATACCATCCATAGTGCTAAATGTATGTCATAAATATATATATGTGCCATATGTATACATATATATATATATATATATATTTACATCTCTTTTCATGTCTTTGTGTCTGTTGTATCAGTTTGGGTCCCTAAGAAAGCTAAACCTATTTGAACTATATTTAGACCCAAATATTAAAAATCTTACTTCTACAAATAGTTTGTTTTCCTGATGTAATGGTTGTGCATAAGTGTTCTTCTCTCTCTCTCTCTCTCTCTCTCTCTCTCTCTCTCTCTCTCTCTCTCTCTCTCTCTGTGTGTGTGTGTGTGTGTGTGTGTGTGTGTGTGTGTGTGTGTGTGTGTGCGCACTGGGTATCAGACCCAGGGCTTCACCATGCTGGGCAAGCAATCTGCTACTGAACTATATCCTCGACCATCCCATATAATTTTAAAGAAAGTGATGCTTTGCTCACAGGTTATCTGTTCTTTGTGGCTTTCTTGCCTTGTACATTGACTTTTATAGCCACACTGTGCAGGTGTCTTTGAACTTGGCATTCACGTGACGTTCAGAATTTCCCTCTGGGATTAGAAACATTGAAGGAGTTTTCAAGAACCCTCTGTGTCCCAGGCTGCCATCCTGTGGAATCCAGCAGAGAAATACAAATGCTTCAGATCCCAGGTTCATTGTGATTGATGCAGACTGGCCATTTGTGCTTCTGGGTCTATGGCAAATCCCTGCTATGGCTAGAGTTTCTCTCTACTGCTGATTTGGGCACAATCTATACCT
Source organism: Phyllotis vaccarum (assembly GCA_033318265.1). Classification (NCBI taxonomy): domain Eukaryota; kingdom Metazoa; phylum Chordata; class Mammalia; order Rodentia; family Cricetidae; genus Phyllotis; species Phyllotis vaccarum. Next base: position 16,749,081 of record JARWLC010000003.1, read on the forward strand.
TGTCTATTGAATATCCATTTACTCAATTCAGAATCTTGGGGGGGGGGTTTATATAGCAGAGTTTCTTTAGGACTTTTAGCAAATGCTTTAAAGACAGGTTAAAAAAATTAGGAAATCCCTCCCATAAGTCAATGTCATGAACATAATTAGTCTAAGTTAAGTGTATATTAATTATATATTTTCAATTCGTGATAATAGTTTATTTTTTCTCTTTCTGATATTTTCTTTTTTTTTTGAGACTATTATCGTTTATCCCTTTCCTGTCTCTCTCTAATCCCTCTCATACACCCCTTTGCTCTCCTTCAGATTCCTGACCACTTGTTTTATTGATTGTTGTTATCCACGTGCATATATATGCACGTACATTCCTCATTACCTAGATATACCTGCTTAGTCTGTATAACGTTGCTTGTATATGAGTTTTCAGGACTGACAATTTAGTATTAGATAACCCACTGTGTGCTTCCCCTCCCACCTCCCCCCACCCCCTCCACCCTCCCGTCGAAGACTGTTTCTGCCAGTCTCAGTATTCCTTAGTTGCATGTGGCTCTTTGTGCATGGTTGAGGCCTCAGGGGCTTTCCTCCGTCCTCCTTGGCGTATCCATGGTGCTGATGTGCTTGATCAGCACCTTGATCAGCTCATGTTCAACAGTCGTGCTGATGAGACTTTATGGGTATAATTCTGATGTTACTAGAAGACAGAACCTTGCAGCAGACTCTTGATCCTTTGGCTCTTAAAATCCTTCTTCTGCCTCCTCAGTGTTTCCTGAGCCTTAGGTGTGGGAGTGTTTTGTAGATGTTTCTGCTGGTCTGAGAGCACATTTTGATTGGTTTTGGTTTTCTGTAATTGTGGCCATCTGTTGCAAAGCTGCTGCAACAGATGTGGGGTGAGAAATATACTTATCTGTGGCCACAAGAACAAGTATTTAGATTATGTGTGGGGTTTATGCTGACTTCGTAAATTTTTCTTCAAGAGCCACGAATTCACTAGGCCTGGGTGATTGGCTAGGTTTCCAGCATCACAAATGATTTCTGTCTTGTGGAGTGGGTCTTACATCCAATTAGGAAGCCAATGTTTCCTGCCAGGTATGCATACCTCTCCTTCACCCATAAGGTTAGCATGTCAGGCTAGTCATTGCGGTTCCTAGGCATCTCAGCTGGGTAGGACTGTTGGTCATTTCTCTTCGTTGGAAGCTTGTATGGTAGTTTCTGATACCATAAAAGCTAGTTCTTAAGGAGGAGGCATTCAGGTCAGTTCTTGCTCAGGGGCCTCTGAACTCTGTGTCCAAAATGCCTGGAGTTTTCAGCAATATGGACTTAACCTTCTACCTCAGGGGACCCACTAAGGGTAAGAGCAATAGCTTGTAATATTTTGGGAGTTTCTGGGACAACTCTCAAACAAAGAATTTCTATGCCTGATGGTGGGATTTCTGTTAGGTGGCCTTTGGCTATTAGAAGAAGCATTGTCATCTCAGGTAAGAATATTTCATTTAAATTATGTATATTTATATACAGACTTAAGTATAGGGGTTTTTTGGTAAGTAGTTAACAGTAAAATTCCTTTTTTTTCCCCAGTCATTCTTACTGGTATTTTATCCCTGCTTCTTCTGTATTTATCTGTATTCCTCTTTCCTAGTTAAAGCCCCAGCTTCAGAATCTTCTTTTTAAGTATTGTTTTTCAATAGGCCTGGTAAGCAGGTACTAAAAGGGGACTCTGAATGTGAATATCCAGATACATCAGAAGAAAAGCAGTAGTATTGTGTACGCTGTAGCTTTGTGCATTCATTTGCTGCTGTGCCAAGAGTACATTTGTCTGTAAACATTGTAACAGAAATAGGTATTTATTATAACTAATGGAGGAATACAGAAACACATTATGAGTAAAATCAACAATTGCCTCTTCTGATCAGCAAATGAGGTGACCAAGTCCTTCTCCCAGCAATGCGCACTACCCTATTCCATTCTCAGTGGCCATGAAATGGAGAAGGAGGACAAAGAGTAGAGAACACATGTATGTACCGGGGTGTGCGTGTGTGTGTGTGTGTGCGTGCGCGTGCGTGTGTGTGTGTGTGTGTGTGTGTGTGTGTGTGTGTGTGTGTGCGCGCGCGCGCGTGTGTGTATCTACATGTATGCATGTATACACTTGCATACCCACAGGTCACACACATTATAATTATATCTTAGCTATCTTCCTGTGCAAAGATGCTCGCACTGACCTTTTTAGTTTTGTGTTGCTTTTTTTCACCCTCCCAAATGGTAACTAAATATCCATAGAGCTATATCATTCTTCTCTGGTGAGTTTTTTTTCCTATGGGATAAATGCTCCAGGATGGCATTTTTAGGGTAAATCTACTCAATTGTTATTTGACTAAATACAGTTTTTCTTTCCTGAAAAGGCAAAGCAGTTCACATTTCCACCATCAGTATGAAAACTCACATGGTCCTTTTCCATCTCTATGTGTTTTTTTCTTTTCTGCGTCTGCCTGCCTGCCAGTTTGGAAAGAGTCTCTCTCTCTCTCTCTCTCTCTCTCTCTCTCTCTCTCTCTCTCTCTCTCTCTCTCTCTCTCTGTAACTTTCCTTAATATTCATCATGGTCTTGAGTTCTCATTTATCGGATAGTTTTCTAATATTGGTAAGCCCTGTTGGGGGAGTTGCCTATTTTTACTAATGAGTCCAGTAGCATACCTGTTGCTTTTTAAAATAGCATTTCATCTGTTTCCCATGTGCTGAAAATATTTGACTCTTTTTGTGCTAGAGGTCCTCAGACTGAACAGCCCAGTCTTTCAACTTAGCAAGCTTTGGCTTTGGCCATTAAAATCTCAGTGCTACAGTGCATGCCTTTTGTTTGCCTCAGGAGAGCTCCTGTGTAGTCTCTTAGAAAAGTGATGTCTGTCTGGAGAGATCATTTTTGATGCTTTCTTTTGTATCGATGTTTTAATGCATTTTTATACATTTCTTTTCTGGACTTTAAGATGGCAGGTTTGTTTTTCTATAGTAGAGTTGCAGCTGTTTGGGTTTTATTTTCCTTTAGTTCCATGTGGATGGTCCATTGCATCAGCAACACTGTTAAATTACTGCCACTACCCTGAGTAAAATCCTCTTTAATTCTTCAGATTTGCGGACCCTGTGCTCTCCTTCCTGTGATGGTGCTTAGCGGATCGTGAGAGCACCCAGGGAAGGTTTTGCTGAAGTTTTCTCCTGACTTTGGAATGTACCCATGCTTCCTCCGTCCTGAGATCCTTGAATGAGCTTCTCCTGATCTTCAAGTTTGTAGATGTCCTTAGCAGACTCTCTAGGTCTTCTGCTTTGTTGGAGATTAGCAAAAAGAGAGAGTGGAGTTGAGAGAACAGAGTCCTCCTTATGAGAGAGAATCTCACAGGCCAGATCTTTGGGCTCAGAGAACTTTAGCCACCTGGGTTAAAAGGTGTCAGGGTCAGCTGCATAGGTGGTTACTGCTGACACCGAGGGACACAGATGCCACACTCCCTGCCTGTTCCTTCAGGAGTCATACCATCCCTGTCTTGCTTCCATATTTCAAAGATAAACCGGGCCTGCTCCTCTCCACTGTTACCTGCTTTCCCCTCTGGGGCTTCAGACCAAAGAACCTTCTAGTACATCCCAGCAGGTTTGTGTAATAGCTGATAGTTCACTGCGAAAGAGAAAGTGAACAATGGAATAGAGCTGAGTATTAATCTGCACGGATGGGAGTGCAGTGTATCCGTTGTGCTTGGTACCCAAGACTGGCTGCCGTCCTGCAGCTCCTGGAAGGCCCCACTTCCTATCTCTACTTTTCTGACTTTCATACCTTCTCCTCACCCAGCTCCTAGCCTGCCAGCCACTCTCTTTCCCATTTTCTCAGCCCTCCCTCAGTCTCTTAGTCTCTTTTAACGTGTATCTTCTCTCTGTGATTTAATTTCGTAGTATATAATCTTTGTTATTTGAAGCTTAAGTCTCAGGAGCAACAGATGGAAGGCAGCTTTTAGCCATCATTGCCTTCCCGCAGTCTGACTGTGCACACACACACACACACACACACACACACACACACACACACACACACACTAAAAAGACACAGTGTTGAAGCTGAATCAGGACCTGAAATTCCTATTAACACAAGATTAGTAGACGGTTATAGGAAGTAAGTGTATGAGGTCCAGGCAGGACCATCATTTCAGATAGCAAGGTTCCAGAATAGTTGAGGGATATGAACAATATTTGGATTCCTTTCTGCCAGCAGAATCTGGCTCATGAAATCAAAAGGCAATAATGAACAACCGTATCTAACAGAAAGCCAGCTGGTGGCAGTTTCTAGTACTGTGGACCTTTGGTGATGTACCTGCAGGGATCTGGGCAAGCCATGCCACATGTTGAAGCATGTTGCAAACATCGATGTTTCTCATTTCACTGGACTCAGAGACCTTGTATTTCTTACTCTGATGAAGAGAGAAGCAAACTGCAGCACATTTGTGGCATGGCTGCCCTGGTCCAGCCCCATAGGCTGTTAAATCCTGAATCTACAGCTAGCAGAGCCTAGATTCTGATAAGATTCTACCTGTGTGTGCAGAAAAGTAAAGGAACAAACTGGCCATAATTTTAAGGTTCAAAAAAAAAATCTAAATAGAGTAGCTTTCTGTATCAGAAACCATTAGAGATGGCCACAGTATCCCTGAAGACATTAGATTCCGCAGATCAGGCCCTTTATAGTAAATATTCCAGTATTTTCCTGTGTGCCTTTATCTCATCTCATTTCTTGCTATACCTGATCCAGTGTGCATGCTGTACATATAGCTGGTATCGTGTATTGTCAGGAAGTAATGTAAGAGAAAAACCTATTTCATGCCCAATAGGGGTACAGTTTTATTCCTAATACTTTATATTGATGTTCAGCTGTATTCGAGGGTGCAGAATCCATGGGTAGGGAGGACCAGCTATATCAAGTGTTAGAACACTTGGAAAAAGATTTACTGGCAGCTGCAATTAAGTGAACATGATATAGCTTGGTGCTTCCAATTAAGTTCAACAAATAAGGATGTGATGTACCAATGGATAAAAGGGTAGATGATGGGCAAGGGAGCTAGCTCAGTTGGTAAGGCACCTGCTGTACAGAATTTAGATCTCCAGAATGCAAAAAGACAGGTTAGGGCTAGCAGTTAGGGCTAGCATCTTAGGGATGGCACACAGAGACGGATCCCTGAAGCTAGCTGGCCAGCCAGCCTAGCAGATCATTTCTGTAAGAAAACTCTGTCTAAAAAACAAACAAACAAACAACAACAAAAAAAAATCGGGAAAAGATCCTAACTGTGGGCCTATGTATGTATGTGCACACTGTTCTGCTCAGAGAATGACCCCCAGAGAGATCACCAGAGTCTGGGGAATCCGAAATGCAAATGCAAGGTTTATTGTGAACACAATACAAGCCAGGCAGGGAACTCTGTCCATGCACTCTGTAAAAGGAGGCTAGGAGGAGTTCCCGAGTTGAGAATACATCTTTCTTTTATAGGCAAAAACCCCGTGAGCTGGGGTAAGAAGAAGAAAGATGAGGAAATGAGAGCTGACTTGGCCTCTCCTCAGGGTGGGTCGGGATGATCTGGCTTGCTATTGACTGGCCCCAGGGTTGGAACATTCTGCAGTTAGGCTGAGGCCCCGGCCGGGATGTCCTTTCGGATAACATCTTTTGCAAGTTTCTCAGAACTGAAGGGGGATTTAGCCTGAGTTTTCCTTGATCTGTTTGCTAACATGGCTGCTAACTCTTAAGATGGAGGAACTTGTGGTTCCTCACACACATATTCCACACACAGCATATCACAGGCACACATATGTGGAGGGGTAAATGTCCCACATGAGATGCGAAGGATTCAAGGCAGGACTGCAGAAGAAGAAACAGCTCCAGCATGGGGCCATTCTTAACCAAGAGCATAATCTGCCTCGCAGGAAACTGAGTCTCTGCTACAAGAAACAAACAAATAACCTTGAGGATTTCTTACAGAATGTAAGGAAAGACTCAAAAAGGAATAAATCCTCAGAAATTATGGTATGTGTTGAAAATGCACAGTGGAAAAGCTGTGTGTAGACAGTGGAAGTTTCCCCAAAACTTAGGATGCTTAGAAAGGTAAAATTGGTCCACGTCAAACATTTCTGTCTCAAATCTGTGGAAAATTAAAATTTTTGCCCTTTTTTTAGCCTTTGAGATACATTTTTAAAACAGTAAACACTTTAATTCTATTTTGAGAAGACCTTGAATGTCATGGCAAAACGAAGCAGAATATGAAGATAATTCCCACATCCCTGTGTATAAGCATCCCACTGTTTGCCAGCTGTAAGACAGCAATGGGGTCCACTCACTCAGCCTGCACCAGTTTACGTTACATTAGGCCTCATCCTTGGATTGTACTTGGAGTGGATTTGGACAATTTTTGTGATGAAGCTATTCAAATCTTTTGCCCATTTTAAATTCTTAATTAAAAATAGCTAATCAAGACACTTGATTTAAAAGGAAAAATATCTAGTTTTTAAGTAATTTATCTGAACTTATGATAATTTCTCCTCCATGTAATAGCTGTATACAAATAGTTATAAAGTTATCTGTGTTTTTATAATGATGAATGGGAAGTGTTAGAATCCTGTGATTGAACATGGACTTCTTTGTTGGTGTTTTGTTTGAAGTGCTGTCGGTAAAATAACTTCGGGACTCTGACTGTGAGCCAAAGAAAGCACGTGCTGTCATAGGGCTGGTATTTCCCCATCTGTCCTCATTTGATATTAAATCAAAACAAACTGATGGCTCTTTAGTTTTCAGAAGGCAGAGATATGACTGTGCACACTCAGCACTCACGTTCATGCACAGTAAAGAATAAGGGAACAATGTCTTCTCTAGATGCCATTGCGTGGAGGGACACTCAGAGCTTTGGGATGTAGACTGTCCTGGCTCTGTGGCAGATGGGCTCTGAGCTCAGGTGGTAGCTCTTTCCAGCAGATTCATGGCCTCCTGCATCTTTCTCCCCTATTTCCAAACTGTGTGGGTGTCCGGTTCATTGGTTGGCTGCCCGACAAATTGGACTGTGACCTGCTTCCTTGGTAAGTCCTGTGCTTCACAGAGGCTTTCGGAGTCACATTATACCAGCTTCTTCTCAGCTGCCTCTTCACATAAGAGGTGTGAAGCCTACAAGCAGCACAGAATGGGCACAGAAGGTCCCAGGGTTTGATTGGCTTATTAATTATAAATGTGTTCTTCAATCCCTCGAGTGTTTGGACCTGGATTCTGCCTAATAACTGTTCCTCATTTGATTCCCCGTGGTCTCCTTTTTATTTGATGAGTATGTTGGATGGTCCAGAATGTGGTCCCTCTTGGTCTAGACTGCATGAGGGTCTGTGAGTGGTGAGTGGTGTGCATTTGTTGAGGTTGTGGCCACCTGTGTTACTGGTGATGCTGCTGATTTCAGGAGTGTCTGTGCTGCCTTTCTGCCTGCTTCTACAGTTTCTACTATGACAGTGTTGCCCTTTGGGGTCCTCTATATTATTGATGACCATATTTTGATGTTTAGTAATTACACTGAAGATTATTATGACTTCTGGAGTATTGGTTCCTCCCTAATGGAGTTCTTGCCTACCCCTCCCACCTCAATAACTTTCTTTACTGTAAAGTCTGCTTTATCAGAAGTAACAGTATAGCAAACCTCACTTTCTTTTGATTAGACTTGCCACGGTGTATCTTTCACATCCCCTTTCTTCTGTGGGGAAGGAGAGTGAGACAAGATCTTATCTTTATTCCATAGTCATAAAGTAATAAGGACAGTGTCTTTTTTTATTTCTTCAACCACCAAAGTGCTAGGATTGTAAGCAAGTGTCCCCATGCCTGGCTCTTCCATTTACAGTTAATCTATGTGTGCATTTTTAAAGTAAGTGCCTTCTGGGTTTGAAAGCACATAGGCTTGATGGTTAAGAGTATTTGTCACTCTGACAAGTGAACTAGATTTGGCTCCTAGCTCCCATTGGCAGCTCACAACCATCTGTAACTCCAGTTCCAGGGGGTGAGATGCCCTCTTCTGACCTCCTGAGGCACACACACACACACACACACACACACACACACACACACGAATATGCATGCATGGCAGCCAAAACACTCATACACATAAAATAAAAATAAACCTATCAAAAATTTAAAGAGGCTTCTCATAGCCAAGATGTAGTTGATTGAGCCTTGCTTTTTGATACTGTTCTGACAATCTCTGTCTTTCAATTGATAGGTTTAGAGCATTGTTGTTCAGAGTGATTATTGACAGCACAGGTTCATATCTGCCATATGTTTCTGATTACTATATGTTTTCTTGTTCCTGTTTCTCTCCCATAATTCTTTCCTTTGTAGTTTTAATTGAATGTTTTATCTGAATTTGATTCTCTCCTTTAAGCTTTAAACTTTTTTAGTGGCTTCTCTAGAATTTAAAACGTTTGCCCTCTTATTTACGCGCGCGAACTCTGCGGCACTCAGTTGGATGTCAGAGGCATGTTCCAGGGATAGAACACAGGTGTTCCTGTTTGTATCCAAAGTGTCCTTAGTAATAAATACTCCTAATTGGATACATTGTTGCTAATTTTAGTTTTTGTGAACTGTCACCCATGAGACTATTTAATTTTTTAAAAAAGTTTTTATTTTGCTTTAAGTATCAGTTTTCTCACTGCTGCCCCAAAATTCTTGACAGAAGCAACTTAAGGAAATGAATGTTTCCCTTGGCTAATAGTCGGAGGGGATAGTTGTTCCTGGTGGATGAGGCATGATGGCAGGACCACGAGATGATTGGTCATGTCACACTGGGATACAGAGAGGGTGAAGAGAGGTGACAGCCTCTTGGCTCTCCCTCTATCCTCTTTCTATTCAGTCTAGAGTCCCAGCCCTGGGGCCGCTGTTACCCACATTGAGAGCTAAACCTCCCTGGAAATGGTGTGTCTCCTAGACATTCCAGATCACGTGAGGGAACACCTTTATTTGGTTGGTTGTTCTGCGAGCTCTGGGGGCCTTGGGCATGTGACCTGTGTCACACTTGTTCTCTGTAAAGTCATCTCTAGCAGACTGTCTGGGTAGCACCATTCTTTAATACTTCTTTGTCTGGCCAAGCATTTCTCCTTTACTTTTGAAGGATAATTTTTCAGAGGATATTCTAAGTTGATGTGTAATGTTTTTCTCTTACCGTTTTAAATATACTCCATGCCTGTGTATTAGCTTGCATGCGTTCTGAGTTTAAATTTAACCATAATCCCTTTTCCTCTATCTCACTTTTCCCCAAGATTTTTTTCTTTATGTTTTATCTGCTGAAATTTAAACAAAATCCTTGTTTTAGGGAGCGTCTGTCTCCTCCTCCTTCAGAACAGGAGGGTTACAGGCAGGCCTCAGGCCCACCTGGCGTTTCCAGGAGCACTAATTATCTGAACTCCAGAGCTCATAGTTTTGAGGCAAGCCCCTTTCTGACATTATTAATAAAGTCTTTTCTCAGAAATAATTATTGCTTTACCAAAGTTCACACACTCACAGTTGACTAATCAACCTTAGAAAGACAAAAGTAGTGTTAGGATTTTGTGTGCTAGCTATCTGGCAGTGGATATCTATGGATGCAGGGCCGCAGGGGGAAGGCAGCGGCAGCTATCAGGAGACATTTAGAAGCTGTTTCTGTGTAGAAAGGACTCTATTGTTAGAGAGGTGTGGTTATGATTAACAGAGGAGGGAGGAGAGAAGGAGAGGAAAGAGGGATAGGAACACTCCCAGCAGAGGACAAAGGCAAGAGAGATTCAGAGGTGGGAGACTCTTCTTAAAGGAGACACATCAGAACTCAGAGGAGGGCGTGGCTCTGAAGACTAACAAGTAGGCCGTACTATCCCCAAGTCTAGCCATCAGGCCTGAGAGGGAAGTAAAAACCTGAAAATTCCTAGTGAAATTCAAAGCTCAATTCCTATACTCAAGAATGTAAAAGTAAATAAAGAAGATAAACCAACCCAACATCTGGTATAGACCACAGCCCATTGTCCTTCATCACACACTTCAAGGAGCTGACAGTGAGGAATAAATGGAATTGGCAGACACGATAAATCTAGAAGGTAGCCTGTATAAAAATATAAACTAATAGTATATTACTTGGCTTTCTCTCACATATTTGATGATAATTGAATAAAATGATCATGGGAAACAAAAATGTTATGAAATTTTCCTTGCAGGAGACTGACTTTCATTGTGGCAATCTGTTAAATTCTGACGTTCAGAATCATCATTAGCTTTCAAATGTTTTAAGATTAATTATAAAGTAAAAATTAATAACTCAGCTGGATACTTTGTCATAGGGGATTAATCAGGAGATGGGTCCAGATACTTACTAGACATTATACTAGTGACAGGATAGAAACACACTGTCCCTTCAGCTGTGTGTATGTTGTGTGTTGACTTGCCTTTTTATGTAACCAAACACCCATATTGAAAGGTGTAAGTGGATAGAGTAGATCCAAGGCGAACAGACTTTGCTGCCCTCAATAGTACTCCCAACCTGTTGGAATGTGGTTGTTTATTTTTTATTCTTCTATGTCTTGGAAGACTGGAAAACACACCTTTAGAAACACATTCCACTGTACTGGTCATCTTTACTGCTCTTTTCCACACTGTGACAGGCTGTTTGGCATCCTGCTTAAGGGAGGGGTGGTTTATTTTCACTCATTGTTTAAGGGGACACTTTATCATGACAGGGATGCATTGTGTCAGGTGGCAATATGAATGTGTACCTGAGCCTCCTCCCTTCCTCCCGTCGCAGAACATAGCAAAAGTGACACTAGACCATACATAAATCTCAAGTCCAATCTCTCTTAGTGACCCACTATTCCCAGTGAGATCCCATGTCCTAAAGGTTCTGTGCAATCTCTCAGGTGCACTGTGCCATTAGGTGGGGATCAAACATTCAAACACACAAGTCTATGAGGATATTTCATATTCAGAACATAGTATTCTGCCCCAGTCCCCAAGGCTCATGTTCACCTCATAATGCAAAAGACATTCAGTCCAACTTCAGAAGTCTTCATTAGCTTAGAGCGCCAACATCATTCAAAAGTGTTGTGTCCTGAAATTCAAGGCAGTCCCTTAACTATGAACACCTAAATTCAAAAGACAAATTACATACTTCCAGTATACAGTGGCACAGATTAAACATTCTCATTACGAAATAGAAGAATGTGGGCATAGCAGGAGACCTAACCAAACCTAGACAAACCCCAGCAGGTCAGATGCCATGCCCTACATCACCATGCCTGGTATATGGATATGGCAGGATTGTCTGAGCTCGAAGAAGTCTAGGTAGCGTCTTCATCCATCCAGTTCTATTCTCTGTGGCACATGTGACCTCCATCTTTGGACAGCTGCACTCAGTGCCAATAACAAATATCCCACATTTCTGGCACCTGGAGTCTCTATTAAAACTGACACTTTATCATCACAGCTTCATACCCAACCCCATTTGGAGTTCCCTGAAGAGAATCTGACTGTGGTGCACACCGCATGACCTCTGTGCTAAGCCTCTATGATCCACTCATTCCTGCATTCTACAGTCCCGCAAAGCCAGTGCCACATAAATGACACCACATTCAGTAGCAAACTCAGTCCAAGAATCTCTGTGCCTTATCAGTCCCAGTCTAGCTCTGGAAGCTTGGAAGGTGACTGAAGTCACTGGTGCTGAGAAACACCGTAGGAGCTGGGGTCGGATGGTGGCAGAGCATGCAATGGAAATGTTTGCTCTGGGAGAAACACAGGCAGGGACCTCATAACATGCTTTCCCTCAGACCTTTTATATCTAAGCCATCCCCATTGACCGGTGCTGCCTAATTTAGGGTGTCTTCCTCACCCTCCCACATGTCTGTCCTCCATGGAAACACCCCCAAGATACACAGATCTCATTCACTAGCCTTAGACATTGCCTATGTAGTCAAGTTGGCAGTCAAGACGAATAGCTATATTGATGAATAATGATAGTATTTTTATAGATGATTTAAATAAGTAGACAGTTGATTTATATAGTATTCACCTTTTTCTTATTTATAATTTGGCATGTTCAGAAACTGTATTGTTAAATTTAATGACACAGGTATCTAACTGTACATCTTAAGAGAATTCTTTTGCTTTCTTGGGAGAACATTCTGTTTTGTTTTTTTGTTTGGTGTGTGTGTGTGTGTGTGTGTGTGTGTGTGTGTGTGTGTGTGTGTGTGTGTGTGTGTGTGATTGTCTGAGAAGCTGATACATTGGATATGAAAACGTATGGGCTGTTTTCCCCTCTGCTGCTGGCCACATCAACCCTCCCATTGGCCTTTGCCTTTGTAAAATGTCTCTCACACTGTGCTGGGTGTCTCCCCAGAGCTGCTGCGCGGATGACAATGGTGGTGGGTTCCACATGAGGCCTTTCTTAAGCCTTTGGCACTTGGCAGCCCTCAGAAGGCTGCTCCAAGGAACAAAAGGGAAGTGATCTTGAGCCGGTTTTATTCTTTGGGAAATTTGCCTGCTGTGGCACTTCATGACCTTGTTTACTCATTTAGCAATTAGTATTCCAGCCTCCATCGCGCTGAGCATTCTGAGATAATCATCAACAGACAGAAAAGGTCCTTGGACATCGTAAAATGCTGATCCCAAATTGGGAAATTTATCTAAGGGACTATGGATATATCTCAGGGGTGAGGTGTGTCCCGACCACACAGAGGGCCCCAGCATCACCATAAAGCTACAGTTTATGTCTACGTGCCCTAATGCAGGTGACAGAAGATTTGAGGACTATTGTTGTGGGTTGTATTTTGCTCTTTTGGTTCCTTAACTCGTTAGGGGCCTGTCATCCAGCTCCCAAATAAATCACACAGTCTTACTCTTTCTTAGGAATTCCTGTCCTTAGCTTGGCTTGTTTTTAGCCAGTTCTTCTTAACTTAAATTATCCCATCTTCCTTTTGCCTCTGGGCTTTTACCTTTCTCTGTTTCTTTCCCTTTTTTCCATATCTGGCCGTGTGGCTATGTGGCTGTGTGGCTGGATGGTTGGGTAGCTGTGTGGCTCTATGGATATGTGGCTATGTGGCTGTATGTCTGTGTGTCTACGTAGCAGGGTGGCTGTGTGGCTGTGTGGCTGTTTGGCTGTATGGCTGTATGTCTGTGTGGCTGTGTGGCTGTGTGGCTGTGTGACTGTGTATCTATGTGGCTGTGTGGCTGTATGACTGTGTGGCTCTGTGGCTGTATGACTGTGTGGCTGTGTGGCTGTATGGCTGTATGTCTGTGTATCTACATGGCTGGGTGGCTGTGTGGCTGTGTGGCTGGGTGGCTGTGTGGCTGTGTGGCTGGATGGCTGTATGTCTGTATGTCTGTGTATCTATGTGGCTGTGTGGCTGTGTGGCTGTATGTCTGTGTATCTACGTGGCTGGGTGGCTGGGTGGCCAGCCCCTTCTTTTCTCACTCCTCCATCTCTCTTCTGCTTTTTTTCTATTTATTCTCTCTGACTGCCAGCCCTGCCTATCCTTTATTCTGCCTTGTTATTGGCTGTTCAGCTCTTTATTAGAACCAATCAGGTATTTTAGACAGGCAAAGTAACACAGCTTCACAGAGTTAAACAAATGAAACATGAAAAAATGCAACACATCTTTGCATCATTAAAACAAACATTTCACAGCATAAATGTGGCACATCTTAAAATAATATTCTACAAAAGACAATCTTCCATGTGTTGAGGAAGCAGACCTAAAAGAATTGGGTAGGAATTATACGTGGCATTAAGGTTGGTACTTATGCACATATGAATGAAAGTTAATTCATTTTCAACTTTCTTCATTCATTGCTGAAGGACCAAGCTCAGGTTAGTCTAATCCATTTAAACTCAGTTGAGAGGTTAGGGCTTCTCATCATTAAGATGAGGTCTTCAGATGGCAAGTTTCTTCCTCTATCTCTGTGAGTTGGTTCTATTGCCTTGTGATCCTATAAAAACTTAAGGATCCTAGAAAGAGAGCTCTCTCCCTTGAGTTCTCGAGGAAAGCCAGTTCAGGGGGCAGCTGGAGAGGCCAAAGGCACTGCCAACTGCCTAAGGTTTCACAAGACCAACTCAGCCTTGTGTAGGGCTACTAGCTTCTGTTTGTTTAGGATCCATGTTGGCTTTGGGTTACTGCTCTGCCTGTCTCACTCCACTGTGCAGGTTCTTCTCAATAAGTGTCTCTTTTAGGGGTCATGGCCTCTGGATACCACATGGTTTTCACATGCAAGGACAGAGGAGTGACAGCTGTCACTGTTAGCAACAGTGTATTCTGCTTTAAAAAAAAAAAAAAATGTTGTGCATGCTGAGGCCATCTTTCAGAACTGAAACTCATTCTTCTCAGAATTTGGCTATTGACACTGCAGTCCATGGAAAACCTAATGAAAGGCTACACATTTTTAACTCTATTAAATTTTTGTACAACACAGATGAGGTCAGAATTTGCCGAGTTTTAAATCAGCAATTCTTTCCCACCATGCACTTGTCTGTTCAGGTTTTGTAAAAATCACTGCATATCTGTCACTTTCCCACATGCTCATGAACATCCAGTTAGTGTGAGGGTGAAGGTAAACCATCCCCAAGGGAAGACGTAGCTGAGGAAGGCAAGCCACCATGTGTTTGGAATTGCTTCAGGTGGAGGTTGAATGGCAGAAGTCTGGAGATCTCATCTGCACATCATTCCAGCATGCCAGCTTGAATTTGCTAGCCCATAAGCTAAAGCTCTAGGTAAAATACTATCGTGGTAGAGTTTCAAAGTCACTCATTTCTAGAACCATAGTTGGGAGGCTAGAAGCCCCATGGGAACAGTGTGTGACATGTCACATACTATTGAAAATCAGGTACAGTCACGTTTAAGGCCTTTTCTCCCATGCTGTCTGTGGCAAATGTTAGCCACCCTTTCCTGTTATTGTTGTTTATAACTTTGCTTATATATTCCCCTTGCACAGGACCAGCTCTCTGCTGACATGTACAGTTTTGTGGCCAAAGAAATTGACTATGCAAACTACTTTCAAACGGTAAGGGTCCACAAAAGCAAGACGGCAGAAAGTCTGTAAGCATCATGGTATGGACAGCAAAGGAAAGAGGCCATAAAAACAAGCGCCTTCTGATTACATAAAGGCACCATGGGAAGAGGTGTTGGGTGGGAGATGGCACTTTGCTGCTTCAATCTCTAGGGGAATTCTGCCCTCCACATGTGGATTTGTTCCAAAGCCTAAGTTAAAAACAGAACTACATCGCTAATGATTATCACAGCTTAGTTAACCCATAGCAGGGATTCTCAACCAAGAGTAACTTTTCCCCCATTTCTGAAGAATTTTGAAAGTCAGCAGATGCCTCTGGTTGCCCCAGCACAGGAAGGTTGTAGCACTGTGTCAGTAGGAGACACAGAGGAAAATCTCAACTGCCCAAGTAGCTCATTGCAGCAGAGTCACCCCACCCAGAAAGTCAGGAGGACCCATGCTGGAAAACAAAGATTTGTGACAACAAGGGATTTGAGGAGAATGTGAAACTATTCAAATCCTTACAAAGGCATATTTGTTTCTATTGAAGATCTTTGCCAAGTTCAGAGCAGGTAGGTAGATAGGCAATGACAGACGTGGCCCCCGTGGTTGACTCTTCTCAGTGAAAGCAGCTTGAAAGTTCAAAGTCAGGATCTGAGTCACTTGACTTCAATCATCCAGTCCAGATAATTTGGGCCCTGGCTCCTTGCCAGAGTCAACAGACGGCTAAGTAAAGAAATAACAGAGAAGTATTGATGGAGAAATAACGCAGTATGAGAAAGTTGAGTGCACCTGTTCCAAAAGTTGAAAATCAAGCTATAACCTTCGAGCTTTTATTTCATGACCACGGAAATGCTACAACAAGAATAGAAATGAGTCAGAGAGAGTAGCAGGCAGATCTGAGAAATTTAAAGTGCTCAGTGGGTGGGCAGCTGTGGGCTGTGGCATTTTCTCCATATTATTAGGGGCGCAGACTTTTGTACGCACGCACACACACCCAACACACACACCTACAAAAGAGCTAGTAGCACTTCTAATGTGGAATGTCTAATTCAAAGCAATAGTCGGGTCATTATATTAATTTTATGTTACTGTGGTCAAACACCATGTCCCAAAACAGCTCTTAGAAGAAAAGCTTTATTTGGGACTTCTGGTAACAGACAGATGAAAGCCCATCACAGAGAGCAAGCATGGCAGCAGGTGGCATAAGGCCCAAGAAGGAAGCTTGGAGCTTAAACCCTAAAACACAAACAGGAAGCAAAGACAGCAAGCCTGCCCCCAGTGAAGTATTTCCTCCAGCAAGGCCCACCACCAAAACCCCATTCCCCAAACAGCACCACCATCTGGGGACCTAGTGCTTAAATTCCAGAGACTATGGGGACCTTTTCTCATTTAAACCACCACGGTCGTATATTTTCAAATGCAATTCCATTGGTTTGACTTATGAAATTCTTAATTTGGAAGTTATCGAAGCCAATGAATTTACCAGCACCCAGGCTTTGTCCGGCTGCTTCCCTGGCCTTCACATGTTGCTTACTCAGGCGTCGAGTTCTCACACTCGTGTTATTGTTTATACCCACGGCAGGATTTTATTTAGTTTTGGAGAAATGGACAGCCAGAAAACAAATGAAGTCACCCTTGCCTATGAGTTTTCTTTGGCCCCAAGCAACACTGCAAGGAGCACACCCGGAAGGGGTTTGTCCCTGGGGTCCCAGGACTGTAGTCAAGGCCATATCACTTCCCAGTATATCTGAAGTAGAGGCAACTGATTTCTGACCACTTACATGTTCAGCTGACCCACAGAAATCAATATGGACACAGGATATTCAAGCGTGTGTATATCTCATGGGCAAGAGGGCCTTAGTGAGCGTGTGTTTCCCATTTACATTCACCACCTGTTGCACCTTCCATTGCTACCTTTAGCTTTGAGGATGGGCTGCCAGATTACTTCAGTCATCTTTAAAGCAAGCTCTTTAAGCAGGGCTTCGGCTCAAGCAGATTTCCCTATTCCTTCCTGATTCTCTTACCTCCCAAATTTCCACTTGGACTGATTCCTTTGCCATACTGGCTGAAGCATATTGTCCCTGGAAGAGACCAAGGGTGACCCTGCCCACTTCCTTTCCTCCCTGAGTGAGTGCCTTCATACAGGAGGGAGACAACTGGAGAAGCCTGCTTCCCTTTGGCCAAGTGTAAGGTTGGTGCTTGTGTTTTCTCAGCTAATAGAAGTGCAAGCGGAGTACCACAGGAAGTCGTTGACCCTGCTGCAGGCTGTGTTGCCTCAGATCAAAGCACAGCAGGGTAAGTGCAAGCCTCCCTCAGAGCTGGCAGGGTGGGAAGCCTGCCCCCACCCCTGTGCTCCCCTGGCAGGGTGGGAAGCCTGCCCCCCCCTCCGCCCCCATGCTCCCCTGAGCACACTCATGTTTAGAAGAGTCAGTGGGCCTCCCATGGCTGGTGTTCACAGTGACCCAAAGCTGAACTTAGCCCTCCACACCACCCTACAGAGGGGATGAGTTGGGTAGCTGACCCTAGTGATTCTAGGTACAGTTCTCTCTGGGCCTTTCCATTTTAAACCAAGTCACATCAATGAATGCTCATCTGGGCCCTCTGTTTCTTTGGTACTCTGTGTAAAATCTGGACAACAGGAGAAGGAGTCTGGCATGGGTGGCCTTGGGAAGCTACTAACTGACCCTTTTCTTGCTCACCCCTCCCCAGAGGCCTGGGTGGAGAAGCCTTCCTTTGGGAAGCCCCTGGAGGAACACCTCATGATCAGTGGCCGTGAGATTGCCTTCCCCATAGAGGCCTGTGTAACGATGCTGCTGGAGTGCGGGATGCAGGAGGAGGTAGGCACAAAGCCATGGCCATCCCCCAACTGCTCTGCTCTTTTGAGAGATGGAGTTTGTAAGAGCATCTCTCCTGTAGCATCCCCATCCTGGATCCATGAATCAATATGACAATATTGTCTCTTCTGAAGACACGAATAGGCACTGTATTCTCATGAGAACCTTCAGTTTCATAGAAAAAAAAGTGGAGCATGGGAAGCTGGCATCTACCCATGAGGGCTATAGGAGCTAGTCTAGATTCCCTTCTTCATATTTAATGTGATTTGGTGATTTGAACAATCGGATGCTGGTTTTGCTAGTATTTATCTTATTTGTCTGTGTTTCCTCCTCCCCTTCCTTCCCCTCCCCCTTCTAATTCTCCCCTTTCTCTGCTCCCTCCTCCCGCCCCTCATCCTTTTGTTTAGTAAGCTTCTGGTTTTTTAGAATAGTGCTGTTACCTGTTTGCATCTGGTCCTTCTGTACAGATCCTCACAATTCGGTGGATTGTAACGGTAGGTCTTTTTTTTTTTTTTAGAAGCCTCCTATTAGGAAGGCTATGAGAAATTGCTGTGGCTCATGGTCTGGCCTAGTGGGTCATTCATTTGGTTTCATCTACAGGCTGTTTTACCATCTCGACACCATGTTCCTCTAGCCTGATCTCTCTGTATTGGCGAAGGGCATGCTATGGGCTCAGTATTTGTTACTGAGCAAAATATAAACATGGAGTGAGAAACTTATAAACTTTGGAAGAGATGAGTATAGCATCATCTCCAGTAAGCAGGAATGGGCTAAGACAGGCTGTATTCTCTAAGTGAGTGCAAAGCCAGGTGGGACAACCTAAGGGCCGAGGAAAGGAAGAAGTATCGCATCTATGTTGGCTGGGTTTTTTTGTGCCAGCCCTATACTTCATAGTAGATACTTAAAAATAAAATTTTAGCGGCACGTGAGCCAAGGTGTTGGCCGCTTATGAAGGAGGACTGCTGTCTCAGTTAGGGTCTCTGTTGCTGCAATGAAACACCATGACTGACCCAAAGCAAGTTGAAGAGGAGAGACTATCTGGCTACACTTCAGCCAGTAACTGCCTCCTTGTCAACACAAATGTATCACTTTTAAGCCACAACCCTTTCTTTCTTATTCATCCCCAGGATCTTAAATATCTTTAAAAGTCCCACAATCTTTACAAATTCAAACATATTAAAATTCTAGTCCTTTTCCAAAGTTTTGAAATTCAAAGCCTTTCAACTGTGGGCTGCAGTAAACTATGTTTTTACTTTAAAAGGGAAAAATCAGGCAGGGCACAGTCACAATCAAATCAAAGCAAAGCAAAATTCCAACTGTCCAATGTCTGGGATCCACTCGCCATCTTCTGGACTCCTCCAAAGGACTTGGGGTCACTTCTCCACGCTGCCCTCTGCAGCTCACACAGCTGGTCTTCTGGGCTCCAGCTGGCTCCGCTCTACTGCTGCTGCTGTCCTTGGTGGGCATCCCATGGTACTGGCATCTCCAAAACACTGAGGTCTCTGCTGCGACTGGGCTACTGTTTCACCATAGCCTCTCATAGGCCCTCTTCCTGGTGCCAAGCCTCAACTTCTCTACAAACCCCTTCAGTCCTGGGCCTTCACCTGCCTCTGAGGCTGCACCTTCACCAATGCCTTCTCCTGACTTCTCACAGTGCCAAGCCTCAGCTGCTGTCTATGACCTCTCCATGCCTTCAAAACCTGGGTGATGCGTACCAATTACCACTGGCCCCCAGCATAAGGTACAACCTTGGCCACCTCTGAAACACAGCTTCTTCATGCTCTCCGAAAACACTTCCCAGAAGATTGCATCAGTGATGCTGGTCTCGTCTTAATCACTGCTAATTTCTCAGCTCCATCCAACCAGCATCAATTGTCCCGGTACCATGGATGCTTCACTTCAATAGTTCTGGTATCTTGGTAATCACAGCTCATTCTTCAGCTCCAGTTATCCGGACTATAGGATCTTAGTTCAAAATAACCAACGGCCCTGACAGAGTCCTTAAATTTCCCTCTGACACTTTGGAAACAAGGTCTCCACCCTCTGCACTGCCCTCAACATTCTTATCTACCATTCAGAACATCCCACTGAGGTCTCAACACTGAATGACTTTTCTGACCCAAAGTACCAAAGTCCTTTCCTATTTTTTTCCCAAAAACATGGTCAGATCTGTCACAGCAAAATACCCCACTACACTGATACCAACTTGTCTTAGTTAGGGTTTATGTTCCTGCCATGAAACACCATGACCAATAAGCAGATGGTGAGGAGGAGAGGGTTTATTTGGCTTATACCTCAGCATTGCTGTCTATCACTGAAGAGAGTGAGGGCAGGAACTCAAACAGGGCGGGATCCTGGAAGCAGGAGCTGATGCTGATGCCATGGAGGGTGCTGCTTACTCACTTGCTTCCCATGGCTTGCTCAGCCCACCTTCTTATAGAACCCAGGGCCAACAGTCAGGATGACACCACCCACCATGGGCTGGTTCCTCCCCTTGGAGCACTAAATGAGCCAGTAGCTCACAGCTGGATCTCATCAAGGCATTTCCTCAACTGAGGCTCCTTCCTCTGATGACTCTAACTTGTTTCAAGTTGACAAACAAAATCAACCAGTACAACTATAAAACTTCTGAACATCTGAATATCTTGATCACTGGTATACCGGGGGGGGGGGGGGGGGGGGGGGGCTGGCAAACCACACTAGGCAAAGAACTTGTACCAAGGTCAAGACTGAAGGACATAAATGCATGTGATTTAGCTTAAGCAGGGCAGTTATGTGATGGAGGGATATGACGAAGAATACGATTGTTCCGTTTAGTTGAAGGTGGAGTTGTTGATGAGTTAGAGAAGGCAGCATTAGTGATGGTTACCATGGTTTTGATTCCTTTTCTGAACACTGGTTTCATTTAGTGTTTGTATTGAGAACAAATAACAGTGTAATTGTACAAAAGACTCAAAACAAGGGGTTATAAGGAGAAGAATTACAAGACAACATTCAGTGTGAGATCTTTCAAGTTCTTTATGAAGAGGCCATAGCATCTCACAAAGAAGAAACCGCGCATCAGCTACCCAGTCGTAAACCGGAAAAGCTAGAGGGTAATATCGACCGAATGCACTGAGGAATGGATCAAAGATTATAACTCCAGACTCACAGAATGGCCAGCCAGGCATGGTGGTGTACATCTTTGATTCCAGGTCTCAGGAGGCAGAGGCTGGTCTACACAGTGAGTTGTAGACCAGCCAGGGCTGCATAGCGTGACCCTGTCTCAAAGGAAAAAAAAAATGCACTGTCAGAGCACAGCCACCCTTGTTGTCCACTCAGTAGAAATTGCCCAAGGGTCAGTAGGAGAAAACTAGTTTGCAGTTCTAGATGCTGCCTGCATTTTTTTTCTCTATGAGAAAGTTTAAACAGTCTCAAATATGAATAGAAAAATGTTAAGGATTAAGACTCAGAAATGTCAACAATCAAATAATCAATCTGATCAGTGGGTACATATCTTTGAAATTTAACCACCAAAATATAAGTGATGTCTTAAAAATGAAAAACTAAAGATAAAACACATAAAGTTTGAAAGGATAAAAGAAAACATGTGCGACCAGGACAATGGGTCCTTAGGTACCTGCTGCTGTGCGAGCATGTAAGGAAATGGGTGCAGCTGTACACACTTGTAACTGGTGCTGGGTGGATGATGACAGAGATGGGATTTCTGGGGTTTATTAGCCTCCTTCCTAGCCACAGATTTGTGAATTCCAGAGGTAATGAGAGACCCCCTTTTCAAGGGACTCAGCCCAAGAGCAATAGAGAAAATGTCCTCTTCCGGTGCCCCCATGTGCACTCCTGCCCACATACACATTCATCACCCATAAATACAAGTAAATATGGGGCTTTATGTCTTTAGATGGTTAAAACTTTGCTAGAATTTTCATAGTTGTCATCAGTGGGGGTGGGGGGAGGAGACAAAGAAGGATCTCCTTGGTTCCTGAAACAGCCTTCACTGTTAGGCAGCCAACTCTACCTGCTTACACTATCTGTCCCCCCTGTATCCACAAGACACCCAGTGGATGCTCAAAGCATGGGTAACCGTAAATCCCATTTGCCTTTGTTCCTTCTGATGTCTGCACACTTTTGTAAGAAAGCTACATTTATAAACTAGGTACGAAAAGAGACTGTGCTCGTTGATCTGTGGTTGGTTGATAAAACACCATAACCAAAGATAAAGAAGGAAAGAGATGCCTCTCCATGGTAGAGAGGTGGAACACAAAGAGGCAGGCATGGTGGCGAGGGCGGGAAGCTGAGAACTTACATCTTTAACAGCAAATGTAAAACAGAGAGGAAACTGGTCATGAGGCTCGAAGCCCACCTCTACTGGCATATTTCCTCCTAAACTTTCCCAAAAGGTGCTACCAGCTGGAGACCAAGTGTTCAAATGCTTAAACTTATGGGGATTGGTTATTTAAGTCACTGCAAAGACTAATAGCAATCAATAATAAAATACCATGGCTCTAACCACGCACTGTAATAAAAAGAATTTCCAGTCTGTGAGTGATTCGAGAATTTTTCTTTTAGTATCTGCAGACTACAGATGGCTATGGATAACTGATGCTGTGAAAAATGAAAAATGTAAGGGGAGCAGGGACCACTGCGCCCAGCAGCTTGGTTCCTCCCTTTTGCGTTATCCATCCCAAACACAGCCCTTTTTGTGTGACAATAGCACGGTTTTAAGTTGTAAGCCAGTCTTTGCTCTGTAGCTTGATGGCCTTGTCACAGCAGCTTGATGGACCACATTTGCAGAAACTTGTTAGCATAGCCTCCTCACACATATACCAATGAGTCCTAGACATCAGCTTGTCTCACATTCTCTACTGAGAAGGGAGTTAGCCGTCCCAATAGCTCAAAAGCCTTGTCAGGGAACGTTTTCTTCGGAAAGCATGTGGAAGTCTGAGCTGCTGGGAATGGAAGGTCACCTTCCCAGTTTGCTTTTCAGCCTGTGGAGCACCTAAGGAGGCAGAGCAGAAAGCCAAAGGGCTCCACACTTCATAGCTCTGGGTCTGGACCTTCCTTCCCTGCCTGGACCTGGCATTTATCCCTTCTTCCAAGCAGCCATGTTTACTTCAGTTTTGCTTTATAATGTGAGGCTGTTCATTTGGACCTTAAGTGGTAGCAATACCAAAGTAATGAATGATAATGGAACCTGAAGCTTGGCAGGCCACCACCACGTCCATGTCCCTTTCTT
The DNA here is from genome assembly GCA_033318265.1 of Phyllotis vaccarum. Lineage (NCBI taxonomy): Eukaryota > Metazoa > Chordata > Mammalia > Rodentia > Cricetidae > Phyllotis > Phyllotis vaccarum. The sequence continues at coordinate 16,772,167 of JARWLC010000003.1, forward strand.
CTGAGGACACAGATGCTGTTTATTTCACTTGGTGTCTCCTGATGTATATTCAAGTTCCTACATGCACATGCATATGCACACATCTTTTAGACCAGTGGTTCTCATCTGTGGGTTGCAACCCTGGTTGGTGATTAGTACAACTGTATTAAAGGGTTACAGCATTAGGAAAATTGAGAACTATTGCCATAGATATATGTTTGTCCAGGTTATTAGATTTTTGTGTCTAATATGTCAGGCAGATTCTCCAAGATTTACTTTAAGTGTAAATGAACCGGACACCTTAGAGTCCAAGATTAAGACCCCCCAGTAAACTTAGTAAGTCAGTGAGCTGCCAGCCAGCGAGCGGCTGCTCCAAGAACAGCACAGCACCGTGGACTCATGAATGGCTCGAGTCTGGAGGAGATGCCTAGAAAGTAGGCGGCTGAAACATCAGAACATGGCATTGGTTGAAATGTGGAGGAGGGTGGTCCAGAGGGAAGAGCAGGTTCTATCTCTCTCTTTTTCTCGTATTCCTCTGAGTTGCTGGCACACCCTAACCTCTCCATCCTGTCGGTAGGGCCTCTTCCGGGTAGCCCCCTCAGCCTCCAAGCTGAAGAAGCTGAAAGCTGCTCTGGACTGCTGTGTGGTAGACGTGCAGGAGTACTCGGCAGACCCCCATGCCATTGCAGGTGGGCACCCTTCACCTCTGGGCCAGGGTTTGTGGGAAAGGGGTGAAAATGACAGTGTGTGGCTCTGTCAGGAACAGTGGCTTCAGATATCTACCTAGGCCCTTCTTTCAAGCCTTGTTGTTCCGATCATTGAAGGAAGACTACCTTCGGAGTATAGCTGATGGTGAGAAAATAGGAAAAATAAGGGGTAGGGCTTTGTAAATTTCAACCCAGGTATGCTTGAAACCTGGCGACTATTCACATGGGAAACCACTATTTGATATTGTGTTGGTCAAGGAATCGTGTCCTGCTGTGTTGTAACAGCTTACTGTATTTATACCCAGGGGCTTTGAAGTCTTATCTTCGAGAGTTACCAGAGCCTCTTATGACCTTTGAACTCTATGATGAATGGATCCAGGCTTCCAAGTGAGTACTTTGAATTGGATTGTGCTATGGGTTGGGTTTACAGGGACTATGATCTTCTGTCAGTATCTATAGACCATTGGATACTTAGGTTACTTACCTAAAACAGCCAGCATAGTACTTTCATAGGCTCTTATGGGCACTTGAAGTCATCCATAGATTACTTACAAAACCTAATATCGTGTAAGTAGTTGCTATGCTGCATTATTTACAAGTTCATAGATGTGTGAAAGCCTGTGATTTGGGACCAAGCAACTGCCCTTCTTACTTTCCATCATGAAGGACTGTTGATACATGTTCTCAGAAAGGCATGCGTAAGAATGCTGAGTGCTGACACATGAGGGGTGTGTGTGTGTGTGTATGTGTACACACATTAAATTATTTCTTTCATTATTTGAGATTCTAATATAAATGCATCATTTTCCCCTTCCCTTTCCTATCCAGGTATATATTTTAAAGAAAGATAAACACCCAACTCTCAATAGGATAGAATTTTAGAAGGGTCCCTGTCTGTGTCTATTGAGGAAGGTTCTGGAAAGGCCCAACTAGGCAATGGTAGTGATTTCTTTTAGCAGAAAAGAGTAGTCTTAAGGTCTTTACCCATAGATGTTACAGAAATATTTTAGTAACAATTAATAACACTAAGGCATATCATGTGAGCAATGGATGCAATCCATGACCCTTGAAGATTGGACTGAGGGAGCAAAATTAGTAGGCAGCAGCCAGTGCAGCCCACAGGCAGGGCAAATGACAGACTGTGGCCCCTCAGCGCGGTCTGCCTTTATGATTGCAGACTTTCATCCCTTGTTTGTGTGAGCGTCTTCAAGGTGTGTGTCCTCTTTGTCCAGAGGTTAAGGACTGTCTTAAAATACGAATGACCGTGTGTAGTGAAGAAGTAGATAATACAGGAGCAGGAGAATTGGCACTAGAGATGAGATGGTGGAGACCGGGGTAAAGATGCTACAGCTAGCAGAGAAGAGGCAGGAGGAGCTTTGCTGAGAGCAGGTTGGGAGCAAAGGTGCCTCTGGATGGAAAGAATTTTTAGGAATCTCTGGCCATGGGACTTGACAGTCCAAGGCATCCAGACTGGTCTCTCAGAAAGAACACCAGAGGTTGTATCAAATGGTCATCATCTCTTTCAAGTGGCTATCATTCATTTTAATTTTAGGGTGTGATGTGTCAATGTGTAAGTACCAACCCAAGGTCATTAACATATTCATCACCACAAACGTTCATTGCCAGTTATTCTTCCATTTCTCGAAATACCTTCAACTCAAAGGTACCCAGTTTACCTCACGGTGAAGGCATATTTAACTTACCAAGCTGGAGAAGGATGTCTCAACTCAGATTGCTCATTCTGTTTGTTTTCCAAAGCAGAATAGAGTCATAGTATGGTTAACACATGGTCCATATGTTTTTACTATGACGGGAAGTCTCGGGTTCGATGGTGCCATTAATAAATGGTACCATCTGTTGAATGCTTTTTAGAGGCTTGCTATTGTTCTAAGCTCATAATCATTTTTGAACAATCTAATTTTCATAACTTTCTGAAGTGGGCTAGTCTGTTTCCTCTACTTTGCAAATGAGGACTCGAAGTGTGGAGTGAGGCTGGGGCAGCAAGTGACTTGCCAGCTAACACATGAGAGTGAGAAATTGCATCACATGGGTCCTAAAGCTCATGCATGAAGCCACAGCTTCCTATGCCTCTGCAGAGCAAGTAGAGATTCTATGGAGAAACAGAGCATGTCCCTTGATGGCAGCTGCCCCTGTGTTTTAGTGCGTAGATAAGAGCTCTTGATGAGAATCTAGAGTGAGGAAGGACGGCTGAGAGAGTGTTCCCAATTCATTTGTGAAGGTGAGTGTCTACCAGGAGAAAGGAGTGGTCCTGATGACGCCCAGACACTGAACTGTGGAAACACAAGGACTTGTTTTTGCCCCCGGGTGATCAGCATTTCTAATGCTGAAGATTCATGGGGAATGGCGGTGCCTGCCTTGCAGGGTCTTATCCTTTACGGAAATGACTTTCCCCGGTGGAGATGTTCCCCTCTGTCTGCATGCATCAGATTCTCCTGGTATACTTTCAAAATTTATCAGGATCTGAGCCTGCTTCTTAGAGATCTGGATTGAACTGCCTGGGCTTCTGTTTCCCTCTTCCCACGCTGCTCAAAGAATGACCTGGGCTCTGCAAAGAGGCTAGGTTTCAAGCAGGCCAGCTCTCAGAATGTAACTCTCCAGGCTGACACAGCAGTATGTAGATGAATCTGAGGGGGCTTAGGACATCCCAGACACCAGTGGGCCAAGAAAGAGAGGAAGCCTGTTGAGGGCTGGGCCTATGTCTGTGCCCACTCTGCTCCACCAAACTCAGGGAATGTTAAAGAAGAAAGAGAAAAAAGGGCATGGGAGCTGGGAGACAGGGAGGAGTCGCTGTGAAGTGCTGGCTTCTGGGTATGACGTGGCCTCAGACTTAAAACTCACTGTTGTCTTGGCTAGCTCTGCAAGACCTCTCAAGAGCGGGCCAGCAGGATAGTCAGTGTTCCAGCAGCCTGAACTATTTGAATTCAGTGGATTGCAGAATAATACAAAAGAAAAGCCTTGCAGATGGGAGAGGTACAGGCTGCCAGGGCCCCAGGGGACTGGGATGTGGTGGTTGAGATAGATGTGACCAAGATGTATTATATGTATATATGAAAAAGCAAAAATATAAATAAAATATAATTTTAAAAATAAGAGTTAATCTAGTGCAGACTTACTGGGACTGAGAAGGAAGCTTTGGGAGCCTGGTAAACGAAGTACCTCCCCAGGAGAGCACACAGAGTTGGAGGAGCATGCGGGTTCTGAGGCTAGAAGGCCATCATCCTCAGGACAGACATCCTGGCGGAGGATGCAGGGTTCCAAGACTAGGAGGCCATCCTCAAGACAAATGTCCTGGCTGACTCCTTTAATGGGCTGTTCTCTGAGGCCTCTGCCTCATGGATACCTTCTGTCTCACCTTAAATGTCAGCTCCTCCAAGAAGCCTTCCCTGGCAGCCTTCCTTCCTCCCTCTGCTTCTGTGCCAGGGAGAGTGTGAGTGCCTAGGGTTGTTGGCATAGATATGTTAGGAAATCCTCTGAAGGCTTCTTCCCAGCCTATGGGGCTGCTCCTGGCACAGAGCGACTCATTCTAATATATGTCTGTCCACTGACATTAATAAAAAGTCTCATCTGCCCTTTGTCAAAAGACAAATACAGCTTAAAATCCAACGACGTTCCTTTTCCACGATAGAATTGAGCAGCTCTTGATTTCACAAAGCAGAATGGAGGTCTTCTGGTGACTGAAGAAGGAATGGTTGGCTTTACAGGCAGAAAAGCCCACAGAGACAGAAATAACAAAAGGGACTCCTAGCCAGGTGATGGTGGTGTACGCCTTTAATCCCAGCACTTGGGAGGCAGGGGCAGGTGGATCTCTGTGAGTTCAAGGCTAGCCTGGTCTACAGATGGAGTACCAGGGAAGGCCCCAAAGCTACACAGAGAAACCCTGTGTGGCTCGATTTCCCGCAACCTCCCCACCCCCAAAAAGGGACTCCTTACCGGATGAGGCAGAGAGGATGATCTGACCACTGAGCTTCCCAGGACTGGTACCTACAAGATTACTGTTTTAGGAAACTGCCCACACTTCTGAATGTGTGGCTTATTATAGCACAGTGGCCCCATTACAGCTCGGTCTGTTCTGCCAGGCCCAGGGTACACAGACTGTACTGTCACCTTCAGACAAGCTGAAGACTGGAGAAGGATATGGGCTGTTGCCATAGAAGGTGGCCCTTCACAAGTGACAGAAGGATGGCAGTGGTGGCAGCAGCAGCCGTAATGCCAATATTTTATGTTGATTGAGAACCTTGCATGCACCAGCAGCAGGGCCAAGGGTGAGGAGCCTTGGTTTAGACTGTTCACACCAGCTCTGTGAGGCTAGTGCTCACAGAGGTCAGAGTTCCCACCAGGACAGGGAGCAGAAGGGCTACTCCGAGCCTCCAGATCAAGGCCTGTCTTGACCAGGCATGGCATAACTATGTTCTGTTCCATTGTGCTCATAAATGGAGCTTTTAGCTGAAGCTTCATGCAGAGGTTGCGTGCCTCTATTTCAAAGCAGACATGAGAGGCAAAGAGAATTTGTCTCACCTCAGTCAAGAGGAGCCTAGAGGCACCCAAGAGTGACATCTAAAGGTGATGGCTATAACTTTAGGTGTGGGCCTCACTTTGCTGCTCTTAGCTTTTCAGATCTTTGGAGAAAAGATTGTCCTGGCATCAGACTTTTCTTACATTGTAGACCTGGGTGTAAATCTTTATAAAATTATAAATAATGCTTTTAATTCTGAGAGGTTGATTGATAGTAAACTCATAGAGTAAATTATTATATATAATGGAAAACCTTTTAGCTAGTGGAAATGGTCCACTCCCTGAAGTTAAGCTTTGAAAGGTTGTATTTATGTCTATGTAACTTATGCAAGTTGTCGGACATTTAGTTTATGCCTGATATGGTTGAATTTAATATGCAGCTAGTAATGTCTGCTGAGCTGATAATCTGCAGGTTGAGTGTGTAGCAGGATCAGCTTCCCCCAGCTTGTATCCTGTGTTCTCCCGACAGCCCCAAAGCCCTGTGCTCTACAATTGTCTAACCCTTGACTTCATCGCTAGCCTTTTCTATTTGCTCGCCTAAGACCTGTGATCCAACCAGATGAAGTGTTGTTAAAACTATGGAGGGCAGTACTGAAGGGAGATACAGAGGGGGAAGTGCTAACAGCCATGTTGCTTAATTAAAATAACTTGCGATGATTGAGTCCACTGTCCATGACAATGAATGAGTGGAAAGACTGGTGTCTGAGCTGGCTGGGTCAGTGTGTGTTCAACCAATGGCCTTTCCTGCCAATTTCCCAGTATTCAGGAGCAAGACAAGAGACTCCAGGCTCTCTGGAATGCTTGTGAGAAGTTACCCAAGGCCAACCATAACAACATCCGGTAAGTGTGGCATGGAGAAAGTAGATTGGGCTTACATGATCCCAGCTGGCTTGTTCCCTGTGTAAGGGTCATGGAAATTCGCATGCATGGGCATCCTTTGGGGTCCACAGTACTGTTTACACGGTCCATTTTAAGCTTCCAACAGCCTGTGAAATAAGACAGAGGCCAGTTGATAGGTTTTTCTGCTAAAGAAAGGGACACAATGTCATCATGCTCACATGCCATCAGGGGCCACCCAATAGCCATTGGCTGATTCTATGAAGTTTTTCAGTTTGTTTAGAACAAGAAGTCTTGTATGCCCTCTTACAGTATTTGAGGTTGGTGGATGTCTAAGTGACCTCCCCTGAAGGAGACAGATGTGACCTGAGCCAGTCGAGAGCAGGGTGGTGAGGGAGAGAGTTCCTGACTTTTCTGGGAACCAGTTGTCTACTGATGACCCATTCCCACCCCGCTTCTCTTCCTTCCCTGGCCTGTTTCTTGCTTGCTTGCTTCCCAACTCGCTGTTTCTTAGAGTGCAGGTTTTCAGCTTCAAATTTCTGCTTCCATCTGCCTCATAGTTTCTGTTTCCCTGTTAAAAATCCCTAGAGTGGTGGGGTGTGCTGTTCCTCAAAGCACTAAACCCCAAATTACCATATGATGTGGCAGCTTCACTTCAGAGCGTATGCCCAAAGGAATTGAAAGCGGAAACTGAATATGCATGCACCCACATTCATAGCCTCAAGATTCACCACAGCCAAAGTGGAAATAACCTAAATGTCCCTAGGCAGATAAATGAATAAACCCAGTGTGGTGTGCATAGAAGTGGAACTGTGGTTCTTACAGTAACTTGAATAGAAAGGTTTGGTTCCATATATATGAGGTGTGGAGAGTAGTTGGAGTCACAGGTACTGAAGGTGGTTGTAGGGAATATAGGGATTATTGTTCAGTGCATGCAGTCTTAATTTGAGAAGGTCTACTGGTCGTGGAAGTGGATAGATAGTGGTGACGGTTGCCTACCAATGTCGATATAGTTTATAGTACTTCAGTGTATGCCTACAAATGGCCAAAGTGAACTGTAGATGTATTTTATTAAAATCTGGCATATATAAATATCCTGCTCCAATCAAAATATGCACAATTCACTACATATTGGGGACCTCAACCCTCAGCCACTGGCAAGGATCCAGGTTGAATGTTCTCAGGGATCCCACATTCTAGTCCAGCCCTAGGATGCTTCTTGGAGGTTGAGAAGTAAACAGCAGAAGTTGTAGGTAGAGCTGGTACAGGAAGAAGAAGAAGGTACTGACTACTGGATGGATTGAACACCCTGCTCCCCAATGGCAGATGCACTGTCTACTGGGCTGTCAGAATGTAAGTTCAAATCCTCCAAGGACCTTCCTTTATTGTGATAATAGAAGCCTTTTGTAGCAAGGAGTCCAGAAGAAAACACTCCCCTGAGGGATCTAGGAAGGACAGGGATAGTCTCAGTGCTGCATTCCTGAGCTTTCTGGGGTGTTTACCTTGTTCACACCATCTTCATCCTCTTTTTAAGAACTAAAGTTATAGAGATACAATGCACACACCACTGTACCTTTTCTCAAGGCAATATTTAGGGTTGATTTTACATTCACAGAGTACTGCACCTGTAGATAGTGTCTGATTGTAGAGTTTTAATCACTCCACAAAGAGGCTCAGTTCCCACTACATCCGTTCTTCACCACCCCCAGTCCAGCCCAGCAACCCCTAATTCACCTTCTTTCACTGTGTACTTTCCCATTCTGAATACTTCGTGTTAGGAAGTAGAATATACAGTGTGGAAAGGAAGCACCTTCTGTGTCTGTCTTCCTCTGGTTGCCATGTTTCCAGGGCCCATACACATAGCAGAACAGCCAGTTTTCATTCTTTTTTATGTCTTCATGACATGCTACATAAATGCATTCACTCCTTAAAGGACACTTGAGTGGACCCAGCTCTGTAAACACTACAAGCCATGCATTTCTGGATGTCTTCTTAGCAGCTTGTGCACAGGCGTATCTTTCTTGGGTATATTCCTAACAGTGGAATTGTTGGGTCATGTTCTATCTCCATTGACTCTTTCCAGAAAGCCTGAGTGAGGGTAATAATACTCCAGCTTGTGGATATCCACAAACACTTGGCTACACAGAAAGGATGGCAGGAGATCACACAGGAGGCGGCAGGGTTAGTGATAGATACACCTTGATCATGCTGTAGTGCACAACAACACAGAAGGCCACAGATGAGGCCTTTTAATGGTTGTTCACTAAAGCAGATATGAGCATCTGACTGGGTGAGTTCCAGGTCTATCATCTTTGGAGAAGAGAATCCAGAATTCCCATTTCCTGTTCTGGATATTCCTTCATACATTGCTGGATCGATGAGTCTCCTTGTCAAGAACGCCCTACACAAGAGAAGTTTCTGTTTGGTCCTACAGGGCTATGGCTACTATTGATCCCCAGTTAAACCTAACTCTTCTCATTGCCTTTCAGATACTTGATCAAATTTTTATCCAAACTGTCTGAATATCAGGATGTAAACAAGATGACTCCCAGTAACATGGCAATCGTGCTGGGACCCAACCTCCTGTGGCCACAATCAGAGGGGTGAGTACAGGAAAGAGAGCCCCCCCCCCCACCCCGAGGTTCCAGGCATGGGCTACAGGGAAGGAGGCCTTGGCCCAGGATTACCTCAACCTGTTGGCTCCAGTTCCGTTGTGCCTACTCCTTCTTGGGGTCAGGAGGAGGAAGAGAATATCCTTCAGCTCTTTCTTGCTGGCAGATTCAGAGCTAAGGGTCTGAGGAAGGTATTATCTGACAGATCTAAACCAATGTGGAGGGTGACACAGGAGGGCAAAGGACATGATGGCACCAATGAGGCAAGTTCTTTTGGGTTCTCTGGAGGCTTCCATGAGAGGAGAGCTCCTGGCATCCAGACTTGAAAGGATAGTGGGTTATCTGCATGATGCAGCAGAGTTGAAAAGCAAATAGTTTCCCTGGCCTGAAGAAACATTTGTGAGCATGGAGTGATCACCAGAAGTGATCCTATTCATAAAGCTTCAGGGAAGCAGTTGACAGACCTGCAGAATTCCATGCCAGGGTCCTTTCCCAATTTAATGGAGATTAGTGAAGCTGGTCCCCTGTCTCAGCTGGTGACCTCACTCCCCTGCTCTGCTTGCAGGAACATCACCGAGATGATGACCACAGTGTCACTGCAGATTGTTGGCATCATTGAGCCCATCATCCAGCATGCAGACTGGTTCTTCCCTGGGGGTAAGTATCAGCACTCAAATATGGGGGACAGAAGAGCAGAACAGGAATGTCACAGTGAGCTTGGAACCTGTGAAGCCAAGGTCTGCACCCACTCTTTGGTTGGTGATTTTGCATCTTCTACACACACCTACCAGGCACTAGAGTAGAGTCGGGAGTGATCCCTTCTTTCTCCCTACTGAGGAGACCTTCTGGTACCCAGAGGTGTCCATGCCCTCTGCTAACCAGGTCCATGGATTCTCCTGACCTAACATCTACATTGTGGTTTATTCACATCTACCAAATGTGAGAAAGTGGTTGAGAACAGAGTGCCCCTTAGCTCCAGACTCTTCACTTCCCCAGTTCAAAGGGCAGCTGAGCCTGAGGCATGCATACAGTGGGGTTTGGAGAAGGACTTCAGTGTAAGGCTCAGGCATCATCTGGGTGCTTCCTTTCCGCTGACATAAATGGTGTTCTTTGAGTTGCCCCTCAGTGTATTAAAGCAGGGTTCCACAGCAGTGAGTTGGGTGGGGTTTTTTTGTTGTTGTTTTTTTGTGCCTAGTTCCAAATTAGGTCCCTGGCACAGGGAATTTACAAGATGTTATGAACCATGGAAGCGTCATTACATGTGTGTTTCTCTGTGGTGATCATTTTATGATGACAGCAGTTGTAATAATATTTTCTAAAACAACACACTGATCCTATATGTCATGTATATTAAATGTCAAAAGTGAGTTTTTAGCCACTACCTTGTGTGAGGACAAAATGTTTCTGAGGCTGGGATTCCAGAATCCTAGCTCAGCAGTCAGGGCTGACCTGGTTATCTTCCTCTAATAAAGGTCAATATGGTGATCACATAGTCTCTCAGTATAATGAATTAATAGGTTAGCTGGAGTAGACTGTAAGGTGAATTTTTCTAAAGGCAGCCTGTAAGCAGCTCTCCTCCAGGAAAGGTGTGCCATTAACAAGAGACCAAGTACACTCATCTTTTCTCCCTGCAGACATAGAGTTCAATATCACGGGCAGTTATGGAAGTCCAGTCCATGTGAACCACAATGCCAACTACAGCTCAATGCCCTCCCCAGACATGGACCCCGCTGACCGGCGCCAGCCAGAGCAGGCCCGCCGGCCCCTCAGTGTTGCTACTGACAACATGATGCTGGAGTTTTACAAGAAGGATGGGTATGAGCTAGTGTCCCTTTCTCAGCATTGGAAACAGTGGTTTGGGGGAGGGTGTATTTAAGAAGACCAGGATTGGCAGGAAGGCTGTACTTATTAATGACATTTGAGGTGGCTTTTAGCAATTCATTTGGGACCTCATCTCAGATGCTTTTGCCTATCCTGTCTGGGTCAGTGGGAGGCGTGCTTCTTTTTGGGCCAAAGGTGAGTACAGCCTTCTTAGCTGACCTGCTTTACTATTAGTGTGATTAGTTTTCAGCAAATTAAGAAATGTTGGTCAATGAAGAAAATGAATTTTTTAATCATAAATTTTATTATCTTTTTATTTATTTTGAAACATAGTCTTTTATAGTCCAGGCTAGCCACACATTGTCTGTATAAACAGGGATGATGACCTTAAACTTCTAATCCTTCTGTCTCCACCTCCCAAGTGTTGGGATTCTAGATGCGTATCCACACACCTGGTTTTAGGCAGTGCTAGGGATTGAACTCGGGGCTTTGCCCATGCTAGATAAATGATGTGGCAGCTGAGCCACATCCCCAGCCCATGACTCAGAATACATTAATGTATATCTGGGAGTGTAGCCCAGTGGTATAATTCATGCTTTGCATCTGTGACGTTAAGTTGCAATAGTATAAAATTTCCAAAAAAAAAAAAAAAAAAAAGCCAGCACATGTAAATGTGTGCACATTCCCACCTCTTCATTGGCTTTGCCCTAACTGTAGGCCTGCTAACCTGCCTTTCTGAGCAGCTTCCTTGCATACACAGCACTTTTGATGAATAAGTTTCTCTGCAAGGCAGGAAGAAAACCTAGGAGTGGTCCAAGTATGCAGCTTTTCTGGGTGTCTCGAGGTCTGCCTACTTGAATGCAGCTCAACTTCATTCACCCAGCTTAGTGTGTGAGTGTGAGGAGCAGCCGCTCTACACACCCATTAAATTAGTTTACATAATGCCTAGTTACACAGTGTGATCCCCTTAGTAAGCAACAGAGGCATAAGCAGGTTACATAACGCACTCCAGTGAGTCATGGTGAGCAGCCACCCAGGGACAGCAGAGTCTGAACTGATAAGAGTCCAGCCCGCCAAGGGTGTGTCAGTACATCTGCTGGAGGAGTGGATCACCATGGTTTGGCAAGCCGGTCAATTAAGTAAACTGTGATTGGGAATGAACAACTACTTGCATGCAGTTACATTCTACAACTGCTCCATCAGGACATGAGCATGGAGCACCAAGTGGGAATGTCTGAAACTCAGATGATAAGGAACAAAGCAGCCAGAACTCCCCCTTCCCCCCACCAACCAAAAAACGACCAGGATGTGTGGCAAAGGCAGATGTCAAAAGGGCCTAGGGGATCTATGGAAGATTTGGGGTTTGATCTGTCCCTCCTGTTACATGGGAGTTGGCACTGGGTGCTGGAATTTGCAATGGAGCCATAAGACTGTGTCCTATGATGTGTGTGTGTGTGTGTTGGGGGGCAGTTGTCTTCAGTGGGTCACTGTCCCTGCTTACTCAGCAGAGATGTTGTATGAGGTGCATTTGTGTGTATTGTTCACTAGCTATAAGGAAGAGGGAAATGGAAACTCTTAGATTTTCAAATATGGAAGAGAAAAATCTTTACCAAAGAAAGAGGGGAGCAAAGCTAGAACTGGAGAGACAGAAAACTGGGGGGGTGCACATTGAGCATTTCTTTTAAAGCTCACTCTAAGCAGCAGCCTAGTCCCCATGTGACCCCATCACCAAGTCATCAGGATGCCCTCACGGGTAGATGCTGGTGCTGGCTGAGCCACAAAGAACACTTTCACCGGGCTCTTCCAAGTTTCCTGCCATGTACAAGTGTGGCAGCAGCTTGGCCAATGGCATTTTAAGATGATTCCACCTCTGGTGAAGTCCTGTAGCTTTAAAGCACTGGGAATGAACTGTCCAGTCTGTGTGTCGTGCTGATGTAAGGTTGTGGCTCGTGTGAGGGTCTGTGTGTATAGGCACTTTTGCTAAACCTGGTGACATGTGTTTGATCCTGGGCCCCACAGGGTGGAAGGAGAGAATTAACTCTCACAAGTTGTCCTCTGCACTTATACACACACACACACACACACACACACACACTCACACACACAAATTTAAGTTTATGAACTCAAAACTTTATTTCCATCATCCACTCATCCGCTCTCCCGGTCTATTATTACTGCAATACATGAAGTAAAATGTATCATATGCATTTTAAAGCTTGTATTCCATAGCAAATAACATTGAAAACATAGTTTAAGCTAACTCCCAGTGAAATGTCTGACAGGGCCTGATTTGAAGCCAAATGATGACCTTTGAGTGATGATAGTTTACATACATGACCATTGGGACAGATAAACTGGATAAAATTGGACAGAAGTGGGAAATTTTCTGTCAGTGTCAAGAACATTAGGCCAATGGCTTCTAAATCCTAGATGTTATGTAGGGCAGCTTGCTCATCATAGATCTGGTCACGAAGCCTTTATGACTCATAACACAGAAAGTAGAATGTCTTGAGTGAGTCATGGGTCAGAGTCAAGAGCTCACATCTGTGGTTTTCATCATGACACACAGGATAATGACCACCCACAGATATGGGGTCCAAATCTGCAACTTGTATGTATTACATTATTTTGGGGGAGGGAGTTCTTTGCAGGAGTGATTAAAGTAAGGGTCTTGAAGTAGGAAGTTCCACTGGTTTCTCAGTGGTCCCTGTAGGACATCATTTACGGGAGGGAGGCCAGGAACTGCACTTACCTAGAGCTGTGAAGGTGAGCTGAGATCTGAAGGTCGATTGACACTAGAAGATAAACCAGAAATAGATCACATGTCCCCTAGAGCCCCTGATCCACAGCTATGCTGCTGCTGAGTGGACCATAGTGATAGAGAATCTGGAATCTGTTTTCAGAACTCTATATATGTTTATATCTGTCATTTTCCAAGTTTGTGGCAGTTCACTGCAGTTCCAGGAGCCTAACACAACCATTTTCTGCAGCTACCAGCAAGTAGCATTGTAGGAAAAACAGCCACAGACACTTTAATTGTCCTTGCTCAGTGTTGGTGTCTTAGTGACCGTCACTGGCATCTGAGCTAACCATGGTGATGCTCTTGGCTGAAGGTAGAAGGCGTGTGGTGAAACTTCTGAGGTTCTTCCTATGTCTCTGGGGACACTCAGTCTTGAAATGTCACTGGTGCAAAGTGCAGGCATCCCCTGGAGAGAAATTGAGGTCCCAATGGGATCTGTCCCAGAGGAACAGAGAGCCAGCAGCCAGCTCAGTTTACCAGCTCTGTCAGGAAGTCTCAACTTTTGAGTGACATCCTCACATCTTTGAGGTAGCAAAGCAGTACACTGGGGCTAGAAAGATGCTGGCTTTCAGCAGTTAAGCGCACTTGTTGTACCTCCAAAGGACATAAGTTCAATTCCCAGCATAGTTGGGTGGCTTACAACTCACCACTTGTTCCATGGGTTTGGTGCACTGTTCAGCCTCTATAGTGTGTCATGCACAGAAGCACATACATATAAAATATAAATCTTTAAAGTAATGGCATGCCTGGACCCACTTTCCCCCACTGAGGGGTCCTGACCAAGCCTTTTCCTTACCTCTTAAGTACTTGATAGTTCTGTCTATCTACACTTTACCAAATATTTGAGCTAACTGTACAAGCACGAAGTATACTAAAGCCAATGCTGCCAGTGATGCCTGAAGGTCATAAAGAGCTTACTTACAAACCACTTTTCAGGCAGGAAGATTGTGACCCTTCAAAGCCGGTTCTCTGTCCTCCATCAGTGTGTTCTCCCAGTGAACCTTTCAGCCAAGATGACAGTTCTCCTTCCTGCCTCCTCTGCCCTCCTGCCATCTGTGGCTGAGCACTGGGAAGTGCAAATGGGATAGTCAGATCTCTGTTAGGAGGAGCAGTGTTTATTGTGGATAATGGTTGTAGACGTGAAACTGTTGCTTGGTCCCATTGCCTTTGGGTCTCAGTGCATACCACATCAGAGGAAGCATAGAGAAAAGAGAAGGTTGGGTCCCAAGAGACTCTTCTGAGGCACTGCTGGTAACCTACCATCCTTTAGGACCAGCTCCTAAAGGTTCCTTCATTTCCCCAGATGACCAGAGGTCAGGCTTTTAGCACATAAGCCTTTAGAAGACACTTATCCATGCCAGGTGGGTTGTGAGAACTTTACCCTTAATTTTTGTTCTGTACTCCTAGGGTCTTCTATTAGGGATAACAGTATCCCTTCTTCAGAAGCCCATCTTGACTGATCTCACAGGCCAGAGTCCTACAGGGCAAAGCAAGAGAAGAAAGACAGGATCTGAGACACCCTTCTTCCATGCTTTACTCCTGGAGAAGGAAGAACTCTGATGTCAGATGTTAAACCCAGGGGGCATCTGCCTCTGGTGCCTCCATCTCATACTGTCCCCCGTTTGTCCCTTAACCAACACAATCTGCTCCTTTATCAAGTAGACATTTTATTTTGTTTTAGACAAAGTTTCGCCATGTAGCTTTGGCCATCCTGGAACTCATGATGCAGACTAGGCATGAACTCATGATGTAGACTTCCCACCTCTGCTTCCTAAGTGCTGGCATTAAAGGTGTGTGTTCCATCATACCCACTTAGACACTTTTTAAAGTCAGATGTGCTTGGCATCTGGAGTGACAGGACTTTACCATTAGTGATTTCTCCTCAAGATTGTGTGTCCCTTATCAAAACAGTTTAGGACTAGAAATCTTTCAAATTTGGAGTATATGTTTAAACACATGAAACACCTTGGGGGTATAACCCAAGAATAAAAATGAAATAGGTTTCACAATTATATCCTGATGATCATTGAACACCACATCTTTCATGCACCTGTGCTGTGACTGCAGATCAGCACTTGAAGTCAAGTGTAGAATTTCTGATATTCTCATAAGCTCACAAAGCTTTGGAATTTGAAGCATTCTGTATGCCAGCTTTTCAGACGAAGGGGGCTCAACCTGTGCCTGGTCTCCTCGGGCTGCTGATCTTAAGTTCATTATTCTATAAACACCCCCAAGGGAGAGAGGGTGCATCACTCCTACGTTGCAAAGGATATTTGAAGGTCATTCATCTATCTATATTGTATAGCTAATAATCGGCAAGTCTAGGATTCATGCCTAAATGTACTACCTCCAAAGCCCACTCTGTTACCTTAAACAGAAGAGGATGTAGTCACCATGCCATAATGGCAATGCAGACCAGCCCCTAGACCCCCTCCTACAAGACATGTTCTTATCCGCTACATCTCTGCCTTATTGCCTGATAAAATACCATTTCCCATAGCTGGGCACAGCTCTTCTTAGACATACTTTGTGTTTATATAAGTTCACTTTCTGCTCCTATAACTAAAGGTTCTATTGCTGTGAAGAGACACCACATCCATGGCAACTCTTATAAGAGAAAAATTTAACTGGGTCTTATAGTTTCAAAGGTTTAATCTATTATCATAATGGTGAGGCATGGCAGCATGTAGACAGACATGGTGCTGGAGAAGGAGCTGAGAGTTCTCCATCTTGATCTGTAGACAGCAGGAGGAGTCTGTGTACTGGCTGTTGGTTGAGCATATAAGACCTCAAATCCCACCCCCATAGTGACACACTTCCTCCAAAAAGGTTACACCTACTCCAAAAAGGCCACGCCTCCTAATAGTGCCACTCCCTATGGGGCCCATTTTCTTTCAGACTGCCACACTGGGTAAAGAAAAGAGGTTTACATAACTCATGGTTTTGGAGCTTTCAAGGCATGATGCCAGCCTTTGCTTAGTAATAGTGAAGGTCCCCTTGGCTCACTCCATCTCATGGCAGATGGCAGTGGGCGTGCATATGAAAGCAAGAGATGACATAGCGAGACAGGAAGCTAGAGAGAGATGTAAGGATCATGCTTGCCCTTTTATAGTATCTCTCATGTGAGAAGCAGAGTCCCATCAGAAACTCCTTGGGTCCTTCTGAGAATAGTGTCACTCATGACTCTATCACTCTGAGTGCTAGGCCCCAGCTCTTAAAGGGTCCATCAGCTCCGAGCATCTTTTACCACATTCTGAGAGGACATACTACTATAGCCCTCTCCAAAACATACCACCATCTCTCGGGAATTTACAGTGCTTCCTGTCACTTTTGCCTCCAGGCAGTGCTGTGAAGGTGTGCCAGGTCTGCCTTCTAAAGTTACCCTTACTGATACTAGAAGCTAGAAGAGGGCATTTGCTTCCCATTTGTCTATGAGGAAAGAGTTACGAGTCAGTAATTGATCTACCTGGGACTGGAGGCATGGGCCATCTCAGAACCTATTCTGTGTTAAAATCCCATTTTTAAAAATCTCCAAAGGGTGATTTATAGCTAATCTCATGTACATGGTGCTTGGTTGTGCCAAGCATTACACTTGTAACACGAGCCTGTGGAAGGTTGAGGCCAACCTCAATGGAAGGTTCTAGTAGGTGAGAGGAATGAGAACTTGTCATCTGGTCTACCCATGTGAATCCCAGCAAAAAGTGGTAACAAGTCCAGGTTGTCTAGCTGGTGGTTGCTTACCATAGCAGCAGGGAACCTGGCCCCTCACCCTGGACCAGGGGATTCTGTAGGCACCACCTCTTGAATCCTTTCTGCTTCCCCAGAAGAGACCTGAGGAACCAGAGCAGAGTGCTCAGGAGGCCCTCACTAGGACTCGCTCTGTGCCTCCCATCCACAGCTTCTCCAACCTCAGCTTCTCAGGGTCTCCTCCTAACCTTATATTTGCTCCCTTTCCCTAAGGCGGATCCCTTGGTTTTTATAACGGGACAGTCATGGGGGTGCTGGGGGCTCCATGTTGGTTGTGAATTTCTGTCAGCACCAGCTGGAGTCAGCTTGGTATTTCACCCATTTCCATTCATCATTCTTAAACAAAAGCAGGACTTGGAGTCTGCTCTGATCACTCTTTTGAGACAACAAAGATCAAAGATTTGAGAACTGTCAGTTCAGAGTTTGGGTTTAATCCCCTTGTCTGTGTGGAGCCCCCCTGTGTCATAGCTGCCTTGAACTGACTTTATCTGGGCATTCAAGCATACAGAATTTAGCAGCTTGCTCCTTGACTGGAAGTAAATGAGTATTTAGGTATTTGTGGGCATTGCTTCTACCTTGGCCATTGAGTCACCCCAACATTTCTGTAACTACTTGAAAATTTCAGTGGACATGGTATGTGTATTCACTGAACCCACGATGTTCTGCCCATCAGCATCTTCGACCGGCAGAGGGGTAACTGGCATAGCTCAGCAGCCTCTGAGGAAGGTGACAGTGTGCACTTAGCTTGTAGTTCTCCATTGCTGGCGTTTGCCAGTTCTAATCACCAGGGCTTGCTCAGGACCTAACTGGTGCCCAAGCCTGCTTTCACAGGCTGAACCAGATCAGTGGGCAGTGGGTAATCTGGGGTCTGAGGTTCCCTGTGTTGGAAGCTGCCCTTGGAAAGAGAAAGCGTTTCCAACATCCCTGCTTCTAAGGACTGGGCTTGCCCTCCCTCATGAGGAAAGGCTCTTTGCAGAAGAGTGTAACAAGGAGGAGCAGAGGGATGGGGCTTCCGGACTCTTGTGGCTGCCTGTCTGCTGTGTACGTATTATCAGCTCTGTCCCTTTGCTTAGGACTAAGCTTCTCTCCCCCTTTGTCCTAATAAATTCTGGAATCGAGAAAGCGTAGTTTGCTGATCCTTCTTGGCCTATTGCGACTACCAGGGGACACACACTGTCCCCTGCCCCAGAGTTTGGCGACATTCCTGAGATTTTCTGGTTGTGCTATGAAGGTACTTGTTTAAGATGATGAAAGCCAGTGAGTGTTGGGAAAAGATTCCTCCATTCCAAGATGCCTCCCTGAAGCCATCAGGGGACCTGAGAAATGTCAGCCATGGCAGTAGGCGTTAAAGGTTCAGTAAGCTGACGGAGCCTAGATTTGTTAGGTAGCACCTTCCCCACATCCCTCACCACAGATCTGTGCCGAGCATGTTTCCTTAAGGGATGCATTCCACCTGCTACAGCTTATCTCTTTGTTGGAATTGGACTTTTATCTTGCTGCATCTCTACAACATCAGTGTGACCATTTTAGACAGGCAGCATTCCATGGTATAATACCGCAGCGCTTCTGACCATTGATGAGAACACATAGATGTTCTCTTATTTTCCCCTTACTGTGCCTATAAGCACTAGTGACAGGTATGTCTTGGCATGCAGCTTGTAAAAGTTCATGTCTCCCTCCATACTATAGTTCTTGTATTAGTGAAGCCATTGCACAAGGACATGGGACCAGGTCCCACTGGACCAGATGATGGGGTACTAGCTGCCTCTGTGTCCATGCAGCTTGAAAAATGAGCAGATGTCTGGCTCTCTGATGAGTCCATTAGCCCATAGTCCTGGCAACTCTATAGGTCTGTTCTATCTACCTGTGTGATTGTGGCTTGCATAGACACAGGAAAGGCTTAAACAGTAGTCACCTTGTCATATAATCCGAGCTTTCCATCAGGACTCTGACCCTTGCAGACACACCACCTGTGTGTCCTAAGGAAGGTGTAGATTCATTGACACTAATATCTGTATGTTTCTGTCCCTGCAGCCTTAGGAAAATTCAAAGGTACAGTATCCTCTGGTAGCTACAAGGCCACTTGCAGTCTCTTAAAGCAAGCAAGCTGTGTGGTAGTGAGCTCGGCAAGAGGGTGAATGTGCCATGTTTGGTTGCTTGGCCGACTTACTTGGAGCTGTGTGTCCATCATCAAAACAGACTCTGAGCTGGAGGGACCAGAGGCATGAGCAGCTCCTTCTGTGCTATATAGATAAGCAGCTGTGGCCTGAAGAGGTCGTGCCTTGACAGGATACCCAGCAGTGGTGAAGCTGGGGCTAAAACCTACCTTGCAAAAAAGATGTATTTAGAAGTCTCCTACTGGTTGGTTCATGCCCTAGACTGGTGCTATCTATCCATGTCCCCCACACGTTCATCTCACACGAGAGGAATGTTTCCCTTGCCCCCCTACTCCAGGTAGGCCACATTCTGCTATGAAGACAGCTTGAGTTCCACACCCCAGGATGCTTTGGGGGCCATTATCCCAGGGCCTGCTGGCTTTGGCAGAGGGTGAAAGCACAGCTTGTGAACTCCCAAGCTGCTGGCTGTGCCCTGTTGTGCTTTGCCACTGTGAGATGGCTGCTCGTGCCAGGCCTGAGCTGGTCCCCAGCAGCCCAGGCACTGGACCGTCGCTAGCCATCTCTTTTACTGTGGGCATTGCTTCCCAGGGCCCAGGAGGGTGCTAAGCCTGCTGCTCTCTCCTAACACAGATTGCTTGAATGTCTCCGCTTCATGGGGGAGGGAACCTGTATGTCACTTGTCACATGTGGGTAAGCAGATGTCTTTGTGTCCCTCGCCAGCATGGGTGTGAGGGTCATGGACACATCTTGGGTGGCTCGAAGAGGCTCCTCTGCTGGTCGGAAAGCATCCTGCGCCCCGCCTTCCATGCAGCCTCCTGCCCCACCCTCTGAGCTGGCTGCACCCCTGCCATCACCCCTACCGGAGCAGGTCCCAGACAGCCCCGCCACTCCAGCTCCTGCGCTCTCTCCATCAGGTGCCAGCCTGCAGCCCACCCCTGAGCGCCCCAGGTAAGCCCAGCCCCCCGCCATGGAAGGCTGGCATGTATGGTGGGGTGCTTGGGCTTTGGCTCTTCCTCCCAGGCCTCCTTGATCTGCTCACCACCACCCCCACATCTAAGCATTCATGTTTAGCTTTCTGCATCTTGCCAGCAGCCAGTCATCTGCATCACCTGCCCTGGATTACCATGTGAAGTACAGGCTTTCCAAGAACAGCATCCCAAACAGACACAGAAGGAGGCACTTCTCCAGAACATGCTGGGGACTTCCCACCCTCCTTGTCTCTCTCCCTGTGCATGCATATATTCCCTGGTTTGAACTTTAGAATGTCAGCCTCTCTCTTCTGCCTTTACATTTGTGGGGGCAGTTTTCACTTCTAAAACTAGTGTAGACCAGAAGTGTCAAGGTGGCAGTCCCTCGTGGCATGGTGACTTTCACAGCCCACTGTGTTGTGGCATTGCCTTTCAGAGAGGAAAGGGATGTCCATTCCATCACCAGTTCAGAGAACATTACCAGAACTGTCTGTGCCTAAAGTTAGTAAGGTAGGGTTTCTGTCCTACATCTTATGCCCCACTGACAAGCAATGATAATACTGTGCTCAGTGTGGTCCAGGGTGTAAGGAAGGGATACCATACCTGGTGAGGCCCCGGCAGAGGGCAAGACTTAGAAGTGGGGGCAGCATCATGGAATGGTTTGTTTCTCTTCTCAGGCAGCAACCAGAGAACTAGAGAAGTTGCTTGGGCTGCTATTGATATGCTAGGGATATACATACCCTAATGGACATTGGGTGGGAGAGGGTGCTGTGTAGTCTGAGCCTTTAACTTAGACTGTTCCTAAATTAGGTTGTAGATCTTTAACAAGTAACGTAATTCAGCTTCAAAATATAAAAGTGACCAAGAGAAAAGGAGGTGATCACAGATTTTGGGAGGGGCACCTAACCCTGGGTGCGCTGGAGTGAAGCCCTGATGCTGGCTGTGCACCTGCAGGACTCTGGGTCTATGGGAGCTGCAGACAGGGCAGTGGAAGCCCGAGATGTAGAGGTTGGTAACAGTGGTCGTGAGAGGCTGATCAAGGGAAAAAAGGCGCATGATCGGATGGACTGAGATGGTCCCCTCTACAGCACCCACTCATTTGCATCATTCATTTTTCCCATCTTACAAAAGCGATGCAGAGTGGTATATCTGCGCCATATGAATACTCCTGAGGATGGATCCCCTGGGCTCCAAAGGCATCCCAAGGCTATTGTACAGTGGTGCCTCTCAGGCTTTTCTGCAGAAGGTATCACTCATTGGCATAGATTATTGCAAAAGTTAGACTTACCCTCTTTGACTGGAGAGCCATGGCCGGAGGCTTGGCATCGGAAGTCATGACTCTGAGCACATGGACCCCGGAAAGCCCTCTCTGGTATACCATGGTGATGGAAGGAATAAGAAGATCCAGGTGTTTAGTTTCAGAATGACTTGGACTTCCCCGGTTTGAGGTTAGCACATAGAGGGGGCCAAATGTGTGCTCCATGCGGCTCATTGATCATTGAGGGCAGAGGATGCTGAGAGTGGAGCCCAGACCATCAGTACTGCAGGGAGAGACAGTCACATCACCTATCCCAGACCATCAAAGGCACTAAGACAAAGCAGTGATGGTCAAGCAGGGAGGGACCAGACACTTGGCAGTGCAGTGAGCAAGATGGATGCCAGAGAAGATTACTTAAGAGTCCCCCGTCCTGTGTGTTTGTGTTTCAGTGCATCTAAAGGCAAGGAACTATCTCCAGGGTCTGGGCAAAAAGGAAGTCCAGGTACCATCCAGGGGACAGCCTGCCCAGGGATGCAACTGGGGCCACAGCCGGCTGCCAGCCCCAGCCAGCTTCCTGCAGACCAGAGTCCTCATACCCTCCGGAAAGGTAGGTCCCCTCTTTTGACCATTCTTAGGCCAAAGATGGACATTCTTCCCATTGGCAAGGGCCTCTGGAAACCTTTGCTTAACGAGTCATTCCTAGTATCAGCACTAGAGCTTTGAGAAATTGCCCGACCCCACCAGGGAATGCACCACATATACAGCAGGTCAGTATGTGATAGATCGGGGAGCAGAACCTTTGTAATATATCAGATGTTATGATGCTTCACCGCATAATCCCGCTGAAGTACACTGCTGTGGAGAAAGTATTGTTCTTCACATTATACAAAAGAGACCTGTTTACTTTCAAGAGGCTAAAATAATTACTCCCAGGGCATGTAGGCAAGTAGAAGATAGGAACCTGACCCCAGGTTGGCAGGTCCTATCTTTCTCTCATACACATTGCAGGGGAGATGAGCCTGAGATATAAGATATCCTCAGAATGGCTTTTTGTTCATGGAGAGAGTGGGTATGGGGAGCGGGGGGTTAAGGGTAGGGAAGAAGCCATTGGGCCTCTCTTGGGGACTTAAATTCAGTTCTATCTCGCACTAGTCATATACTGGTACCCACCCCTCAGTTCTGAAGACTGATGTTCATGTTCTCAGGATGTTTGCCTATCTGTGGGATCTCCTAGGTACTCAACTGCGTTGTGGATACCATTTGCTTTCAACTCAAGGTAGCAGGTATCCTCTAGGATTAAGTACATAAAAGGAGAAATGGAGGTACTTCAGAGAAGCTGGGGTAGTGCTGGGCTTTAAAAATGCAACCACATGGGGTGTATGTAGCTCAGCGCTTGACCACTTTCTTACTCCCCAGCACTGCAAAAGAGAAATTATAATTGGTTCATCTATACTTGTACCCAAGGAGTGCAGGTGACCCATGGCTATGGGCTAGGAAGGGGGTGTGTGTGCAGCTACCAAGTCACAATTGTGCGGGGCAGAGTTCAAATGCTCCAGTGCACAGTGGGGCAACTATAGTCCATATACAGTAATTAATTAGACATTCACAAATAACTAGGGAAGTCTCGGCAATTTCCCAGCACCCAGAAGTGATTGCACTTGGGACATAGAAATGGTAGTGACTGTAATCTGGTCATTATGCATTGCATTCTATCACTATGCAAAAGCTATAATATCTGTGAACCCAAAGATTACAAACCAAAGCCTAGGCAGCCAGGGCACAAGCTTGAAGTGGGGATCTGAGTCAGAGGATTTGCCACTGACAAACCAAGGTCACTGCACAGCTTCAAAGGCTACTTACTTTCCTGGGAAGTGCACCTCCCCCCCTCCCACCCCCAGCCAGCAGCCCTGTGGTGATTCCTTGAACTGGAATCTTCCCCAATAAGCCAGTCTTACTGACTCTTAAGATTCAATAAGGAGAGGAAGAGAAAGTTAGCAGCAGGTGGTAAGTGAAGAAAACCAAGCTTTCTCTATTGGCTGCTCTGGGCATCAAGGGATGCAATGGCAGCCAGGAGCCAGGAAGGTACACGCTAACAGTCATCCTAGTAGCTTCCCTAAGAGCTGTTTGTTCTGTGTTTTCTTTTACAGTTTCAAAGAAATTGGCACCAATTCCTCCCAAGGTTCCCTTCGTGCAGCCAGGGACTGTTTCTGAGCAGCCTGCTGGCCAGCCATCCCCAGTCAGCCTGTCACCTACTCCACCAAGCACTCCATCACCCTATGGACTGAGCTACCCTCCAGGGTACTCCTTGGCCTCTGGCCAGCTTTCTCCTGCCTCCGCCCCTCCCCTGGCCTCTCCCTCTGTCTTCACAAGCACTTTAGCCAAGTCTCGGCCCACCCCTAAGCCCCGACAGAGGCCCACCCTGCCGCCACCTCAACCTCCCAGTGTCAGCCTGTCAGCCTCGAGTCCACAGTCCACGGAGCACCCCATGCTAGACGGCATGTCACCGGGGGAAAGCATGTCTACAGGTATGCAGGCCATGGGCTGTCCACAGGACTCCTGTGAAGCTTAGCAGGGTATGCCAGGGGCAGGAGCAGCAGAGTCGCCTCTGGCCACAAGTCCCCCTGGGGCAAGTAATCCTGCAGGGCAGCTGATGTGCAGGGGAGCTCCTGAGACTTCTCCAGCCTTGGTATCTAATTCTAAGCAGTCGGTGGCATTGAGTCCTTTTGGAGTGAGATCTCCAGAGAGGCTGGCATCAAAGCACAGAGGCAGCGACACCTCCCCCCAGACAGAACCCAGCAACTGAGCAGTACCGATACTTATCTGGAGGAGAGAGGCTTTTCCTGAGTAGAAAATTAAGCCTCACTAGGGAAATATATCTGCAGGTACATATTAAAGATGGGTCACCTTCAGAAAAACATGACTCCTTCTCTCATGAAATTTCTCCAGAAGCAAATTTGTCAAACCCACAATTGCTTAGCTGAGTTTTACTCTAAATTCAGAAGTAAGGTGGAGTTGTCCTCCCAGGAAATATATAAGCATATGAAGTTAGTTAGTGGACACAGTTTACTGTGGAAGAAATGAGGCCTTTTGAAAAGGTCTCCCAGACACTTGCCCTATACAATTATGAAGTCAGGGGGAGATTTCCTTATTTAGGGAGATAAGCAAAGTGCTGGTCTGAGTCCTTGAGCAGAGCAGGTTCATTTCATAGGTCAGACAGAGCCTGAGTACCACTGTCAAGCACTGTCCCAGACAGCAGAAGGCAAGGCAGCTTGAGACACAGGAAGCAATACTGCATACCCACAAATATCCTCACATACATGTAAACCACATGCACACATTGAAAGCACATATACTCTGCATATACACTCATCACATAAATACACACACCCACAAGTATGCACACACACATATACCACAAATATATACATATACACTTGTGCACACAGCATACATATATGTATGCTATATCGCATGTACCATGAATGTTTATATCAAATACTCAAGACATGCATATAGCACACACACATACATAGTATGGGGCATTAAATTGTTCTCTTATTAATAAAAGTCCAGGAGGCAGATATTGGAGTAAAAATCTAATTGATCATAAAAGCAGTGGAGGAATGAGCAGCTGACCCTGTTTCTCCATGCCGACCAGGCTGAAAAGGCCCTCAAATCTCTCCAAGCCCCTCCTTTTGTATTGTATTATATCCTGTGTCCTCCAAAATCTCTATGACTAATTCCAGTCAGCTAGTGGTTGACTCTGCCCAATGATTCGATGTTCATTTTATTAAGTCTTGAAGTGTCACAGTATGGTCAAATATCCTGCAACAATACTACCCATACACTGGATTTTAACCTTTGAGTCCATCCTCTAGGGAAGTTGGTAAAAGAACTTCAAGCAGGGACCCGGAGGCAGGAGCTGATGCAGAGGCCATGGAAGAGTGTTGCTTACTGGCTTGCTCTATAGTAGCACCCAGGACCACCATCCAGGGGTGGCCCCACTTCCAATGGGCTAGGCCCTCCCACATCAATCACAAGTTTGCCCACAGGCTAATCTTGTGAAGGCAATTCTTCAATTGAGGTTCCTTTTTCCCAGATGACTCTGGGCTATATCAAGTAGTAACTCAAATTCTAATAGGTCTCAATAAAAACCCGAGGCTGGAGAGAAGGCTCAGTGGTTAAGAACAATGGATGTTCTTCCCAAGGCTCTGAGTTCAATTCCCAAGAACCACATGGTGACTAACAGCCATCTATAACAAACCTAGAGCCAGATAGCAGGTAAATGCTGAGCGATCAGAAGAACAAAGGAATCAGCCACTAGAGAGACTACTTACCTCTACCAAATCCTCGGGCCATAAAGGTGAGATCCTATCTCCTTGGTACTTGGATTAAAAGTGTGAGCACCACCACCACCACCACCTGGCTCAGTTTCTCTTTTAGACAAATTAAATCTTGTGTAGCCCAGGATGGCCTTGAACTCCTGATCTTCCTGCTCCTTCTTCCCAGGTGCTGGGATTAAAGGTGTGTGCTACCACTGCCTGGCCACTATGGCAAACTAGTGGCTGGCTCTGCCCTCTGATCTTCAGGCAAGCTTTATTTGTCAGAACACAAACAAGTATCACCACATTAAGTTGATAAGCCAGTACTCCATACCCCATATGCACATACACATTTGTATACCATACACATAGATGCCCTATACCTGTATATTTACTTAGCACCCATATACATATGGACTACAAACATATTCATCACACACAAATATATAGACTACACTTGGACCAAATGTACACACCATACTCACACATACACCAAAAGTACATATACACATAGCCCATATATCACATATTAAACATATAGCATGCACAAACATATCACACATGGCATATACATGCACACACTGTCATATACCACGATGTATGTGTAAGCTGCATACCATGTAAGCCACACACCATGATTCTGGAGCATACTTGGGTGGCAGACCATTCACTATACCTGAGTTTATCCCCAGCACACATATTAAAAAAAACCACATGCCCACATGCATGTGCCACATGGCCACACACATCATGCGCTACACACACACACACATACACACACACACACACACACACACACACACACACACACACACACACACAAGGCCACAAACCTACTTGAGTACAGTGGAACCTTGCTCAGATCCTACCATATCGTCACAAAACTTGGCATGTTCTTCTCTAGATGAGATGGCAGCCACAGTTTATGGGGACTGCTGTTGGCTGTCAGTGAAAATGCTATATAGTCAATAGCAAGTGATTGTGGTGAGTCAGGAGTTAGTTACAGCATTATGAGACAATCCATCAGGCAACCTGGCTTCTGTACTTTTCGAAGTGATCAATGTTGGAATATACAGCTGTTGTCACCCATTCCGTAGCTTAGTCAAGCCTAGGGAGGTCCAGAAGCTGGGAGTGCTGCAGGAGCATGTGACCCAGGTGACCCAGGTGAACCCTTCTGGAAAGCAACACCTGTTGTCAGAGTTGGCATTGGCCAGAGGCAGCTCCTGGGGCTGCTTCTTCAGCACGCTAACCACTGCCAGGCAGGGATACAAGGTAGCCCATCCTGCAAAACACAGGAGAAACAGTGATGTCACTCAAGAAAGCACGAGATTAGTAGGTAGGTATCAGCAGGCAAGGGGTACAATGCCTTTAGCCTGTGAGGCATAGGTCACTTTCCATAGCCTAGGCTGAATGTCTGGACCTTCTGATTCAAGTAATAGCCTGCCCAATGTCTCTGTTGTTTTAATGTTCTTTGGGCAGCAGACCATTGTGTGTCCTGTATGTATAGGTCTCTGGCAGTGCAGAATCTGTAGCCAGTGTGGCCTAGCTGGGACTGTGACATGGCAGTGTTTTCTGTTACATGTGATTCATCCTGTTTGTTCCTCTCTCCGAATCCTATCATTATGTTCTTACAGCAGTGTGACATGAGTGACGCAGTGTTGGATACGTGTGAGGGGGATTTTCAGGGTAAGCTGGCCCCAGCTCACCTCGCTTCATGCCTCCTAGCCAGCCCACCCAGCCAGCTGCCTGGCTCCACCCCTCCCACCAGCCCTTCCTCCCATGCATGTGGCTCAGACCCACCAGCAGCATGCCTACTTCACTTACTGGCTGGCCTGGCCTCAGGGAGGGCCCCCTGGCTTAGGAGCCCTGTTTTTCTTTCCTTCTCATTTGGAGACACCCAGCAGAGGGACCCAGCCCTTTCCTTCCACCCATCACCACCTTAGCAAGCCCCTCCCTCAAGTTTATAGTTTACCCGGATAACAAGTCTGCTCATTTATCTCCTGAAGTCATTGTGCCCACTGAGACTGTTCCCTGAACCCCTATGCTGAGGGACGTGTCCCCAAGAACACTCACAGGTGCAGTCTGGCACAAGACGGGGTTACACCAGCTGATGTCAGCATTAAGGCAGGGTCTGGATGGTCCATAGGGCAGCACTTGTGTGCTAATAGCAGCCATCAGATCCTGTCTGGCCCTGGACAAAGCTTTGGGGGCATTCCCACTCATCAAGGATATTCAAATTAAAAAGACATATAAGAACATGAATGAAGCCCAGAGGCACGAGGGTTTTGTCTTGCTGACTAGAAGTGAGAAATGTGGTACTCACAGGTATGAGGGAAACAGCCAGAGCTTCCGTGAGGCCCTGCCCTCTTGTTGAGTGACCTTTCTTGCTCAGGCTCCTTTAAGAGCACTACCGAGGTAAGGTTGAGACAGTTCTGTGCTAGCTGGGCACTGTCTGAACCTTCATGTTCATGTCCTCAATGGCAATGCTCTGATTGGACAGTCCTCCTGTGAGACAGGTCTACAAGTCTGCATCCAGAGAGCCTGTGCAAGTTCCCAACAGACACCACCCCTGCTCCCAGCAGCCTCCCTCACATGCAGAAGAGTCAGCCTTTGAGCATCCTGTGGGATCCACATCACTCATTCCAGGGGGACACTTAGTGCTGGATGGGCCAAGCTTCAGCCCTAGATCTGCTCCATCTTTGTGCAAACAGACAGGCTACAATGGGCAGAGTAGGGCTGCCCCAGTGCTTGTGTGTCTGTAAAATGTCTTTGAGGACAGTGTCCAAGTGTAATATCTGTATGGTACTTATTCTAGACATGTTTTATTAATTTTTTTTTTAAAGCCAATGCAAACAAGTCAGGGCTGAGCCCTGCCAAGTTGGTGTTACTGTCAGCTGGAATGCTGTGGCCAGCTCTGGTTGACAAAACTCACAAGTCCAGAACTAGGGGGTAGGGGAATGACAGAATTCAGAGAAGGGTCCAGGGGACACATCATCCCAACTCACCTACAGCTCAGGGCCTCCATGGACTGGGCTCTCCCGAATCTACCCAGCAGTGGCTGAGGCTCCAGGACCACTCCCAGTGTGGTGTTCAAGGAGGCTGAAGACTCAGCTGAGCTTTTACCTTTGCTGACTCCCAGATGTCCAGACACTGAGCCTGGTAACTTCTGGTACATTTATCCTCCCTGCCCTTACCTGACTTTCTAGTGCTCTTTGTGAAAATGAATCATAATGGGGTAGGGGTGGGGTAGATCCAACATCCTAAGGAAGATTCTGAGCTGCTGGCACACAGCAGATTCTAAGTTGAGGACAGTGACTGTCTCTGCAGACTGATTCCCAGATCTTACTGAGGCCTGCCTGAGAGCACCTGCTTATCACGATCTGGATGCAGGGAGACTAAGACTAAACAGAGCCTTGTCTTTAGGTAGGTTCCCAGGCAGAGGCAGATCAGATCCCGCCACACCTTATCCTGCAGTGCCCAACTTCTAATGAGCTGGCCTGAGCAGAGCCGGTCTGTGTGCAATTGGCCCCGTCACCTCCTCTCTCTGCAGATCTTGTCCACTTTGATGTCCCCTCCATCCACATAGAGCTGGGGTCAACACTCCGCCTGAGCCCCCTGGAACACACACGGCGGCACTCGGTGACTGACAAGAGGGACTCAGAAGAGGAGTCTGAGAGTACAGCTCTTTGATGTGGCCCACCCCGACATGTGTACATACATCCATGGGTCCCCAGATGCCACCTAGAGCAGCGCCCCTAGCCTGCCAAGGATGTTCCATCAGCCCTTTGCTGCCATGTCCAACACAAGGCTGGAGATGGGCAGAGGACAGCTCTCTACGTCCATGTGGCGAGTGGTGGTGGTGTAGATTTGGTTTGTTCATTTTGGGTGATGATTCCAGCCTTTTGTTTGACCTTTGCCTTTAACTTTGTGCCTATTTTGATCCATCTTTGGCCTCTATGGCAAGCAGCATCCACCTCTTCACTCAAGGGCTTGCCAGATTGGCCTCTGCAGGATGAGGGTACAAGAGAGGGTCCAGTTACTGTCTTGACTGGAACTTGAGGTCCTGCAGCATCACTGTTAAGGGCCAGAGGAGAAGCAGGACAGGAGAAGACCCTTTTATAAGGCAAGAGAAGTCCTGGGCACTGTCTGTCCTCTGCCTGCTGCCAGGGTCCTGGCCAACCAGAAAGAACTTTCAAGCTACCCTTATTCACAGCTCCAAAATAAACAGCTTAACACAGCTACTTGACAGCTTTATAGCCCCCATGTTGACAAAAGGCTCCCTTTATTGAATTGATAATTTGAACATAGACCCTATGTAGGTCTCTGTGTTCTCTACACACCTTAGGCATCTGAGAGCAACTTTCCCACCCAGGCGCCCAGCTTAGTAGGTATGTGGGGCCTGGTACTCCTCTTCTGGAGGTTACAACTGACTAGCAATAATTCTGTTCCCCAAAGCGAGTGGAGGGAGTGGTACTGGCCACCTGGCCCATGGTGTGAACTGCTTTGCTCACCAGCAGACCCTGCTCATTCTTCTTACCATGTCCCTCTAGTCCTGGGGCAGGGGCACAGGGAGCCTGTTCACACTTTGGGATTAAGGAAATACAACAGATCTGGGCCATGCATGCAAAGTCCAAGTTTAAAGTTTGATTCTTTGAAAATAGATATACCTATACATGATATATTTGTATATATGAAATCTATATTTGTTTAATTTGAGCCATTCAATCTAAACCAATGTACAGTTATACAATGAAAAATTCTAAATGCTTAGTTATTTTTCCTGGCCGTGTGAACTCACCCTTCTCTGAGAGTGGGATCTGCAGACTTTTGACATTACAGCTTTGCTCACTTCCTGGCAAGGGTGGTCCAATCCCCAATTTGTAAGGGAGCCTGGGGGTTGAAGGTTATCTTTAAATACATGTACAAATTGTTGTCAAGAGTAATGTTATTAAAATAGATTTATTATCCCTGAGCTTGGTACATGGTCTTGTTTCAGTAAAGGTGGCTGGGCAGTTACAACATCCTGTGCTGCCTCAGGAGGGAGTCTGAAGATTGCTACCAGGGAAGGCCAAGTGCTTGCTGTCTCACAGAGAGTCTAGAGTTTTCCATGCTCTCCTGGGTAGGGAGAGTATATAAACTGAGTTTCAGTCACTAACCTGTTTTCAGATCCACGGGGCATCTGTGCCAAGGTGACATTTCTTCCTTTCATAGTGACTTGTTCTCATCACGGAGCAAGGGGACAGGCTTCACAGATCCCTGTGGCTACTGGAGCATGCAGGGCACACACACTAGGTACCCCAGCCCAGAGAAGAACCCCCCATACTGAAAAAATGCCACAACGAAGCCAAAGAACTGAGGATTCCAAACTTGAGTTTTATTGAGTCTGAATCCTTGGAAATAGTATGCTTGGAGCCCGGAACACACACACCAATTTCATGTGTACCATGGCTTGACTCTGGCATGCGGAAGGAACCCCTGTGCTAGTGAGTGAGGGCAGACACCTCAATTTCCATTTCTTTCCAAGTTCTTTCAAGACTGGCTTGCTGTCTCCACTGTGTGGCCTCCTGTCCTGCCACTTTGTTCTCCTCCAGGCACAGGAGGCACCTGGCAGGTAGATGGGTGCACCCCAGCCATGGCCATAGAAGACTAGAGCTGCTGGTTCCAGGCTGCCTCCTGGCTAGATCGAGTGTGTGGGCTCCTGTCAAGATGACAGAAGATGTGGCTTCCACAGGGCAGAGGAACACAGCCTATAGTCCAGGATGGCTTAGACCTTCACTGGGTTCTGGCCTTCTTGCTCTGTGGGCTGTGCAGCTCCTCCTCCCACTTCTCCTGGGGTTCTGTGTCCTCTGGGCTATCTCTCTGTTGGGCCAGGATGGCTGCTCGTATCACCCGCAGCTCCCGCTTCTCACTGCGCTCTACCATCTCTCCAAGGTCATCTGCAAACAGGGCCTTCAGTGGGGGAATCAGCTTGGGCACTGTTGAGAAGTCTCCAAAGCCAACCTGGAAGGAACAGGACAGAACAGGGATAAGGCCACCTCTCCTTCCTTACACACCCTCAGGCCATGGGCCATGGCTTAAAACAGCTATTCAGCTGGAACCAAGTACTATGAAGGGCCAATTTTCCACTCCCAGGTAAGAGTAAGGAGACAACGTGAAACAAACAGATGCTCCAGACTTTTCTATCAAGCTCCTAACAACCAGAGTTGGCTCATGACCACACTCTTACTTGGTGAGGTGAAAGGGGCAGGCCCAGCTCTGAGACTAGCCCCTGCCCCACAGTTTGGTGCCAGGGCTGCAATGGGAATGGCCCAGACCTGGGAGAGGATCCAGAACCTCCAGGGACCTGAAGGCAGGAAGACCCTTCAGGAGCAGGTCTTGTCCTCGGTGACAGAGAAAGCTACTTTGTTTGATGGCTCTAGGCCATAAAAGAAGCAGCAATGAGGGACACTTTCCTACCTGGCCCTGCCCTCAGAGCCCTCAGGGTCCACGAGGCATACAGACCTTCATGTGGTCAAAGGCGATGCCAACTTTATTGTTGAAGTCAGGACTGAATAGGGGGATCTTGGCATAGCGCTGACTGAAGTGGTTGAGCATGATGAACCGAGCATCCATTCGCAACCCAATGTCAATGGCCTGGGAGGTGGTGCTGTAGCAAAGAAAGCAAGGGCTGTTAAACCCTGGAACAGGAGTCCACACGCCTGTCTCCGTGCTGAGGGCACCAATGAGGGTTGGTCAGCCGGGAGAGATGTTCCTGAGAGCCAGAGCCTGCCTGTACTTCTTGAGAAAGGCCTTGCAATGGGTGCTGGCTTCAGTTTGTCAGAATGACACCTGAGGAGGCTCCCAGGAACCTCGGAAGGTTGGTCTTAAAACACTCTGTATTCAGTCAGAACACCATTTGCCCATGAAGTTGAGTTTATTCCAGTTGGCTTATTCTTATAAAGCCCCACACCTCATTACAGAACTCTGTCTGGGAGATAAGTAAGAACAGAGACATTCAGGAAACTCCCTAAGTCTAGAGAAAAGCCAGCCAATCTCACCTGGCAGTGGGTACCACCTCTTTGGGGATGAACAGAGGCTGCTCAGCTTTCATTTGCTAAAAAGAGAGTGACAAGGAAAATGGCATCCCTACCTGTGTGTCTTTTCCACTGCTTCCTCTTCCATACTGTCCTCTAGAGTGGCTTCATGTATCAGGAGGTCGGCATCTTTCCCTGAACAGAAAGATTGACATCAAAGAGTTTGGATGAGTAGCACATACCCCTGGCACCCACAGCTGTGTTCTCACCAAATACTCAACTCCCTTGGTCCCACAACTTGTCTGCTCCTCAGAATGACAGCCAGTGGGCCAGCTGGATAAGAATCAGTCTGCTGTCTGCTGGAATAAGCTCACACCCATCTGCACACACCTTGCACATTCCACATCCCAAGTATCTCTCAAAGAACCTGGGCGGAGCCCAATCCTCTCACTTACCCATCTGGACCAGGGCCTCACAGGGCATGGTGTCCCCTGAGTAGACCACTTTCCAGCCAGATGAGTGTACCAGTGCACAGCCGAAAGCATGTTTGCAGTGCCGTACCAGGCAGGTCTGGAACTGAGGGAGCAGAGGTGGACAGCTCAGGCCCCATTCCCCACCTTGCCCAACCCCTATGGGCCTTACACCAGGGCCACTTACTTTTTCTAAGGCACATGTCTTCAACAGCAATCTGATTAGCTTTTCAACTTGGGGACTGGTGACCTCTGCCCCTTTCTGAAGGCATTTGGCAGGAATCATACTATGAGAAGATAAAACATTTGAAAAATGCTCTTTTTTAAAAAAAAAGTCATTTAGCACTCACAATCACACTTCTATTTTTGGATGAAGACCCTTCAGTGGTCCTGAGAGTCATGTCCTTCTGCCACAGTAATGAAGACAGGAAAGCCCAGCCTATCCAGTTCACAGCAAGAAACTTAATAGGTGGTGCGGGTCATGGACAGCATCTCTGAACAAGACTCCTCCTCGGCCTTCCTTGGATGGGAGGCTGGGTCATCCCTGCTATGCACCACCGGGCTTAGACAGCTCTGAGCTAGCAGCTTCAGGTACTTGACTCTGGAGCTGTCTGCTGCAGAGATAGTGGCTGCAGTCGTGGGGTCAGAGCTGCAGTGAGAGCTGGATAGTTAAGAGAGTCTGCTCCAAGAGCAGGGTTGCCAGGACTTCAGCTACCACACAGTCAGCTGGAGCACTGGAAGGAGGCAACAGTGGGAAGTGATTACCTGAGAACTGGTTCACAAGATTGTTGTGAGACTGTGTGAAAATGTCTTGCTGTGACTGGTGGAATTAAAAAGCTATATGGCCAGTAGCTAGGACATATAGGCGGGACTTTAGGGCAGAGAAAGACCATTAGAAATCAGGCAGAGTCGCTAGGCAGATGCAGAGGAAAACACATGGGCAGCACAAAGAGATGAAATAATAAGCCATGCAACAGATGTGGATTATTTTAATAAATGGGATAGTTTAAGTTATAGGAGCCAGTGAGACAAGCCCAAGGCCAAGCTTTTATAACCAATAAGTCTCCATGTAATTATTTGGGAGCTGGCTGGTAGGACAGAGAAAGATTCATTACAAAGGGTGCTCACCTGATATGATGCAGAATCTCCTGACACTGGTTGTGATACTGCTGCAGCCAGGCTCTGAGCTGGGTAGGGCCTACCACCAGCAAAGGCTTGAAGGGTTTCCCCAGAGACTCCTGAAAGAAGATTCCAGTGCAGAGCCAGTAAGGGGACTTCCCAATAAAAATAGTTTGGACTCAGTGGTAGGTATAGCTCGCAATGAAGCAACCACAATGTCAGTCAGGTGCCTCACTTACCAGCGCATGCTTTCTTTGCAGCAAAACATTCAGCAAGCCCTGAGGGAGAGAACACATGTGATAAGCCAGGCCCAGCTGACATCTCACAAGCTGGAGTCTGCCTACAACTGGTTTCTGGTTCACTGACTCCATCCTTATCCCACAACACAGATGGGATGGCACATGCTGACCAATGACTGAAATGCTATGTCAGAAAACATAACTGTGTTAGAATGGGCTGAGACCTAGGAAGGCCCACAGCAAGCAAAGTTGAGGAAAACCAAAAGTTTGGCACTAGAGGGAATGAAGACTAAGCTCAACCTAAAGTAGCTGGCACCTCCCACATGCTGACCCCTGGAGTCCTGCACTCACCGTGTGGTGATCTGCATGCAGGTGGGACACGAACACACAAGCAAGGTTGCACAGGACTTTATCTATTTGCTGTCCATAGTGACGACACAGCTGCCCAAAAGTGCCTTCTCCACAGTCCAGCAGCACAGACTTGTCAGGGCTGCAGAAGACAGTCACCGACAGAAAAGGCTTAGTCTAGATTCTCGAGAATAGCATTGCTGTGGCAGAGACAAACTGTGAACATCCTGACCCACACCATCTACAACCACACCTCCCTGTCCTTTGTGGAGCTCCTATTAAAGTCAACTAATTAAAAACCACACAGGTTATTCTTAGATCACTCTATCTTCTCTATATGAAAGATCCAAAGAACCCTGAAGCCTTTAAGGATATATATCAACACAATGCTTGTGTCAAGAAGAGGAGAAGCAGACTGTGGATCGGGATTCAGCCCTCACAGCACCTCTGCTTCCCCTGAATCGGCTTCCAAGAGGCCCTAGTTTTCTTGTCCCATGCCCTCAGTCTGGAGACAGGATGGGCTCATTAATCTTCTCTGGAGAGGTGGCAGTTCCTCTCACAGCTGTTTGCTGGGCAGATCTCAGTTCTGAGTCAGCACGCCAAGGCAGAGGCTCTACTCTCAAGCAGACAGATGGGAGGAGGTACCCTTCCGACTTCCTTCCTCGCTCAAGGAAGCCACAAGATTAGAAGGGCTACACTTATCCAAAGACATCTCATTCTAAAGACAGTAACTTCTAGGGAAGAGTCTAAATGAGAAAAGCTAGCCCTGTTCACATGAATTTAGGGATCAGAAATCAAAAGTCTTCAAGAGAGGCCAGGCAACTCTAACCCACTTGCCTACATTTCTCACTCATAAAGAAAACTTGACTAGATTTGAAAACATTTGACCTCGGTATGCCTGGGCATGGCAGTGCACAGTCGAATCTCAGATAGGTGCATTTGAGCACTGTCTGGGCACTGCAGTGCACACTATCTGCCCTCAGCTGCACTGGGGACCGCAATGCACGCTGTCTGCCCTCAGCTGCACTGGGGACTGCAGTGCACACTTGCAGCGTTACTCAGTTGTTCATCACTAGCACTCATAATAATGAGCTCCAGGAACTAAGCCAGCAATTCACCAGTATACTTTCTTGACAAACAAGTCTACAGAGCAGAGTGGTTATGAACACTTCAGTGACTCTCACATATATCTGCAGATAAATAAACCTAAGCAAACCCAGAAACCAACCAGAAAAATAAAAGAAAAAAAAAAAAAAAGCAGAACTCAATAATGGGCTGAATATAAGCAAAAAAAGACCCCAGAAGCTTTGAAATGCATCAGCAAGAGCTCAAGACCTGGACCTGTAGTTTAGGCTGCATAACTAAACAACCTCCCTCAATATCTGCTTCCCCATCAAGCCAGTAGCCACCTGTCCTTCACAGGCTTAAAGTGTACGCTCACTGAACACCCCACAGCAATGTGTACAGTATAAAGAGGTTTCAGCTTTTCTCCAGTCAGGAGGGATGGACCTACATGTTTCCCAGAAGTAAGAAGATACAGTATGCCCAGCACTCAGGAAGAGAGGATGGGGGGGAGGGGGGGGGATGTGCCAGAAGTACCAAGACAGCCGGATGGACATAGTGAGTTCCAGGCCAGCCAGGGCTACATTGCAAGGCCCTATCTCAACAATATATTTTAAATAAAATAAAACACAGCAAAACCCATGACTTCTGCTCTAGGACAATCAGCCTGTTGACCAGAGAGGACTATTTAGCAGAAAGCTCTGGTGAATGGCAGCTTCTGGGGCAAAGATGGTACCTTAAGTTGACGAGTGTAGAGCTGACATTTCGGATCTTCATTGGGATGGCAGACCCCGTACCCAGGAAGACAATTTCAGGATACTGGCTTCTTTTCCCTGTGGAAAATACAACTGAACTTGAGCCAGCATTCTGTCACGTGATGGGTAAGCAATCCCGTCTAATCCACCTTCCCGGAAGGGTAGTGAGTGAATGTGTTTCCTTTTTAATATGAGGCCTGCAGGCTGTCAAGGAAGAAAAGCATCTGGAAGATAGGAACTATTCAGGCCTTTTCTTAAAACACAACAAAACACTACTAAATGACATAGAAGATTTCCCTAACTCTGAATCACCACTTCTTCCATAAGGGTGGCATCTCCACTTTGTACCAAGACTGTACACTTCCTGTGTGTGTAGCCTCCCAGCTGCTGCAAAGAAACTCAGGTCTAGCTCTCAGCCTCACCGAGGTGGCCATGACCTAACATGCCAGGAAGAAGAAACTCCCAGGAAATAGTTTTCAGATACACCTGGGAAGAGCAATGGCTGAGGTAACACTGGCTTCAGAAAGCAAGAGAGAAGAAAGGCCATGTGGCTAGATTAAAACCCACCCCTTTATCACTAATTAAAA
This sequence comes from Phyllotis vaccarum, assembly GCA_033318265.1. NCBI lineage: Eukaryota > Metazoa > Chordata > Mammalia > Rodentia > Cricetidae > Phyllotis > Phyllotis vaccarum. The sequence goes on from JARWLC010000003.1 coordinate 16,809,461, forward strand.
CCAAGAAGACCCCAAAAGTGCAGAGGTCACAAAATTCTCCAATTGCTTTCCCTGATAGAGCAATAAAACTGGCAATGTGGCCAGCATCTTCCGTGACCCTACATAGCCAACCCGGAGATTCCCCACAACTGTGGGAAGGGATAGTCAAAATGGTCTCACAGGTATTCCCTAAACCATTTTCCTACAGGTGGACCCTCAAGAACACCCAGACACTGCCACTAAAAATGCAGTTTACTGGTGTAGAGGCACATATACTAAGATCCCCAACACCTCCCTCAACCCTCTCTTGTAATAATCAGGTTGTCACTTGTACAGGTCCCTGCTCAAGACTGCAAACAACTTCAGGCAGGCTATGCTTAGGAGAGGCTGCCCAGGGCTTTGGCTCACCTTCTGGGGCTGGGCTTTCCTGCACGCTCTTCTTATACTCCTGCACACTCTCCTGGAAATTGGGGAGCTCCAAGGCCTCGGCTATGAATTCATCAGTATTGCAGGTGAGTATGGTATCCCTGCAGAGGAAAAGAACTTGGGTGACCCAAGAGCCTGCACAGCCTCTGGGCAAATGCTGGTTTGGATGTTCAGAACATGAGCTCCTAGATGACTCTGGGGAGGCTATCGAGAATGGCAGCTTGGCTGAAGGAAGTACACCACTAGAACTGAGCTTTCCGAGTTTATAACCGTGACCCTCTCCAGTTCATTCTCTTTGTGCTTGAGGTTATGATTGCTAAGCTCCAGCCACATCATGCTTTCCACTTGCTGCCAGGCCACCCCGCCTTGATGAACTCTTACCCCTCTGGAGTCCCAAGTCAAAATAAATTTTTCCATACGTTATTCTGGCCATGCTGTTTTGTCACAGCAATAGAAAAGTAACCAATACAGAAACAGAATATTCCCACAGATAATGACCCAGGCAGTTCTAGTGTCTGGAACCTTTCTCACCTTTCTCAACTAGATAACGTGAAAGAGTCCTGAACAAGCCTGGATCTTTGCAACCTCTCCAGCCACAAGCCCCACAATCAGGCTTCCTGGTGATTGGGCAAGATGAATATTTTTTTTTACAGTGGAGTTGTCCCTGAAGTACCATATCCCCTACCCAAGGCTATGAAAATTACATGCCTCTACATATGAGCCAATGTCCCAGAAGGACCACAAGGGCTCTATCGGAGCAGGGTTCCAGTGAGCACCTCTCAAATTAAAGTGAGCATGCACACGGCTAGCAACTGAGAACTCTGGCGATCTATAGCACCCAAACTGGTATCAGCTCTGGGGTGGAGCTAGAGAGCCCAGGCCATCAGCAAGCCTCAGTGAATACTGGTACTTGTGGCTTCCTCCACTCAGCACCAATACTAAGAGGACTGGTTTCCTAGACTAGCTGAGCAGGAAGTTCCCCTAAGCACCCCAGAGTCAACCTCTCCAAATCAGCTCAGTAGGTCTGGTCCTCGGAATGGCGTTTTCACTGGTACACGGGCAATGGCCATGGCCCAAGGCATACCACTACAGAACAATGATTATTCCGCCATGGCAGCACAGTTACAGCCTATAACATGACCTATTTTAATAATGATGCTGGGAGTTCAGGAAACATTAAGACCCCACACTCATATCCTAACAAGATAAACCTCTAGGTAGTTGGCAAACACTTCCCGCTTGCCTGGGAGTGCATGCGCAAAGACTTTCCAGGTGGCAGTGTATACTCACTGGTGCCTAGAGAAGACACACAATGTGACCCCACCACCCTACATTTAGAAATGACCTTATAGGAAGCAGAGTTCCAATCAAAGACATATAGAAGATATTTACTGTTGCATTAAAACAAGAAAAAAAATGTCCAAGATGAGTAGAACATTACTATCAGAAATACCATTAAAAACCTTTTTACTGGGGCCAGGTATAGTGGCACATATTTTTAATCCCAGCCTTGGCAGGCAGAGGCCAGAAGATCCCTGAGTTTGAGGCCAGCTTGGTCTACAAAGCAAGTGAGAAGCCGTCAAGGGCTACCAAGTGAGCCCTTGTCTCAATAAACATCCTGTTGCAGGAGCTGGACCTTCCTGCGGCTGCACAGGTACAAACAACAGAGCTGACATCGCTTTCCAGAATACTGCTACCCAGTTCCAGAAAACCCACCAACCCTTGGCCTACATATCCCCATAGGTTCAGAAGTGTACACACCTCTGCCACTCTCTCTTGGGGCGGAACTGATACTTGAGGAGGCATTCAGCTCGAACTGTGGGCACGCTGAGAGCAGAGCTTTTCTCCTAGAAGAGACAAGAACACACTTCATGGTGAGAAAGCAAAGGTAAGTAATCCACTGGCCAGGAAAGATGGGGGACATTAGTTACCTTACTATAGAAGCTGGTGAGTTGGGGGAAGATGTCAGGGTGGATGAGGTTGAGCTGGGTTTGGATCTTGTGGCTGCTAAGATTGTGAACTGAGGAACAGGTTTCATTCAGAATCAGGTGCTGGGTGTCAGGCCCGAACCTAAGAAGATATAGCCCATTGTTCAGTGTTTGATATTCACCCCACGTCAGGAAAAGGACTGCAGATAAACAGGTTAATATGGACGAACATGTTCAGTTATGACATTTGCCCCAAACAATGATTACACAGACAGACACAACTGCGCTGTTTCTGTACCAATGTCCAGGCCTTTGTTCTTCCTCTGGCCCCTTTGGAATATATAGGAAAGATCAGTGGAAACTAAGAAAGTGTAAGGCCTTCGTGTATGGATATGAAGACATCAAGTACAGGGGATGAAAAAGCCGGAAGAGGAAAATAAGAGAATTTGTGCTCTGACTCAGACTCACAGGGAACAAAAGACAGAGACAGAGATACACGGTAAAGCAGATGACAGAGTAGCTGAAGCCACTCAAGGTCACCAAATACCCAAGCTCTACACTCTTCTCCTGGTGCTATTCACTAGTGCAGGATTATTAAATGATAGTGGATCTCCTCACAGTCCCTCTTGAGAACAAGCCAAAGAAGTTGAAGTCACACATAGATGTGCAGTGAGATGCTGCCGGAAGCTGTTCTTTTACATTTTCCAGTCTCTCCTCTGTACTGATTGAGCAGAATGTAAAAGAACATGACCAGACGGTGTGGACAAGTGGGAAGTGGGGCACTGCGCCACCTAGTGGTGATGACTCAACACAGACCCTTTCTACAGAGGGACCCACCCAGAACTCACAGGTCAAGAATCCCAGAGAAAACTCAGGCAGGCTCAGGTGAGAGCAGGCAGTGGGTGGTAACAGTACTTGGTGGAACATGCATCCAAACACCACCCATAAGAGTTACCCTCTGTGTCCTGGACTGGTCTCCATACCTCTCCATCCACTGCTGGTACCTGCTGTCAGTGAGTACAGATTCTGGGGCAATATGGGCCACCAGGGCCACAGGGACATCAGCCTCTTCCTGGTACCTTTGGAAAGAGATACAAACTCAGAACATCCATGAAAGGAATTGGATTGCACAGCCACGGACTGAAACTGGAACTCAGTGCTGCCATAGATAACCACCTCTCAGGCATGGGCTACTCACCTGGTGACACTTCCTTTAATTCAGTGGCTGTTTTGACCTCCACCATCACCCTCCACACACACACACACCATCTCACATAGGCACAGAGCTCTCAAGTTCCTCTGGTTTGTCAGAGGCTCTGTTGCTCGAACCCTGATTAGGATAGTCTTGTGTCCAGAACTCACAAAAAAAAAAAAAGGAGGGGGTTGCCTGGGGGAACTCCTGACATTACTGTGGAAAAGTCCAGGAGCCCAAAGGATCTGTTGTCTGAGTAGAACAGAACAGCATGTCAAAGACAAGAAAACACAAAAGTTGAAGACAGCCATGCGGCTGTCTACGTAAGGTGGTGGCATGCACCATCCGTAGTACTAAGGAGGCTAAGGCAGGGCCACTAACCAAGGCCAGCTGAGCCTACGTGGTGATAAGACCACGGAGCTCAAAAAGACCATGTGCTGAAGAGGAAGCTCATGGCCAAGTGTGTTCAAGGTTGAGCTCAAGTACCAGAAAGACATGGTGGAGGGATTTCTTCCCAGGACTAAAGCTGTAGAACCATTTTCCAGGGGATACAATGCTTGGGCTGGAGAGACAAGTCCGTGCTGTGACTCTCCCTAGCAAAATCTAGATCCCAGGGTCCTCAACACTCTGTCCTACCTCATTAGTCTCAACATAGCAGAGGGAAGAAACTCACATAGGAAGAATCAGGTCAAATAACTTATTTGTACATTCGTTCTGAATTTAGATGTCTCCCTCTGGCTAATGTGTGCCTTCTCCTTATACTCCCACACCTCCCCAGTTGTAGTTATTTATTTAGTCCCCTATGACTGTGGCTGTCCATTGTTCTCAGATTTCATTCCAAAGACCACTAATTACAAACACTGCCCAAATCTTGCCAATGGGATCAAGACACACCTTGAACCCTAAGTCCAGGCTTCCCCAGAGACAGTGTATTATTTCAAGGCCATAATCTATCTTTGGAACATGGATGTCCGTGCTGGGTCGGGTGTGCTCAAGTGACAGCTCTCACCTCTCCCACCGGCAGACCCTTATCATTACCTTCTAAAGGTGTCATTGTCACAGATGGGCTGGATGAATCCTTCATCAGGACATTCTACCACAATAAATATAAGACCAGGATCTGGGGGTGTGCAGAGATCTTCAGCTGCAATCTAAAGTTAGACAGATTACTGACTAGAGCAGAGTGCTCTTCCACAACAGTCTTAGCTGAGCCACATCAAATGTCCTTCAAGGCAACCAACTGCTACCATCATACAACTCACATTTAATACACAGGGCACAAGCCTGACCTGAGTGGTTGCCACCCATTCTTTCTTGCCCTGTTGCTTATATTTAAGTAGATGGGCACTAATTTATGGAGACAGTTTAAACCAGAGTGTCTAGGGGAAGGCTTAGCACATAAGGTACTTTCAACACCAGACACAGTCCATTAGACAGAGAGTTCAGTTCAGCTATAAGATTTGCTAGCAAAGCCTATCCTTGAAGGCAGGCACTGTTCTGCAGGCACTAGGGAAAGAATCAAACACACAATGAATGGCCCACCTCAGGTGTGAGGAGAGAAGATACAGGAAAGCCTGGCAGAACACTGCAGGGGTACATCACTAGCTACGGCTTCCACCAAGGAGTCGAGAGAAGGCAATCCCACGCTGTCCTAGCCATCCTATAAGCTTAAGGCAGACAGTGGCTCTGCCTAGTGTTCCAGGTACTGCCTGCAACTGCTATATCCCGGAAACCAGGGGCCTCACCTCCCTTCCTTCATGAGTGATACTCTTCCCACTCTTGACAGCAGCAATGATGGGTCTGATGGCAGCTGTCCCACTGAAAGACACACAAGCACTCTGTGAGACACCTTTTTAAAATGAAGACCCACCGCAGAGTTCCCAGGACCAGATACTCACACAGGAAGGCCCATCTCCTTTGCTTTAAACACTAAGAAGTGTCCTGTCTTCATGTGAAGCTGTACAAAGAGAATGCAAACCAAACTTTAGATGCTGATGGAGGAGTTTGTATTAACTTTCACAGAAGTGTGTCTACTTTCTGCTACTTTCTCAGAATTCACTACAGTGCGTGGGGGGGGGGTGCATATTCTACAGGATTGTTTATTTTGGAAGGTTTCGGAGTGAAAGCCAGATTAACGAAGATACAGCGCTTATTCCCCCATCACCCTGATGTGAACTTAATGAAGTATCACTCTTCCATGTCAGTTAACAAATAGCCCTCACGAGAACTGCAGGTACTTGGGCTATTACATTATTTAATCTCACATCAGGATGTTACCAAAGCACTGTCTACTAGGGCAGTGGCCAGTCAAACTGCTGCATGCCACCATCCAGTGCAGACACCTGCTGCATGCTACCATCCAGTGCAAACACCTGCTGCATGCCACCATCCAGTGCAAACACCTGCTGCATGCCACCATCCAGTGCAGAGACATGGGTAGGAAGAAGACAAGAGAACAGGTGGTGGGTTTCTTCTCCTTCAAAAAGTTGACAGCATTGTGCTTCAGCTTTTACTGGACAGAGAAAAATTCCAGCAAATTTGAAGTCTAATCTTTTATTGGATGGCACAGCAATTGTATAGCTCTGTACTTCTATTGACATTCCTGGGACCCAGAGTGCACACATAATGCACAAGGCCATCAGCAGGTCTCTGCTGGGTCACGTTAGATCTCCATTTCTTCTTGAAATCTTGATAAACTACCGGGTTTCCTTTTAACTTCCTTAGTTAAGAAGCCTCCGATCTGGATGACGGTCTCAGCCTCCAGATTCTAGACCTTCCCTTCTGACGCACGAGGGTGCTAGTAGAGGGACTGTGGTTTTACTGTGTGTGGCCAGGTCAGAACAGAGACACAGAGGTCCAGGTGGTGCCTTCAGATGTGAACAAATGCCGCAGTGCACAAGCTGAGTCAGAGCAGAGGAAGGGCATGCCAATAGCAAGAGTCACTCGCAATCTCTCTGAGCAGGGAGAAGCACATCTGCCAAGGAGGTGCCAGTGGCATTACAGCTGCTTCAACCCACACTGTCCTATCAGATGTGCTGCCCCAGGCCTCGTGTTCAGACACTGTTTTCTCGGGCTCCTGTAACTGGAGCTAGCTCACCACCTTCCTAACCCTCTCCTGAAAAGCATCATATCAACAAGAAGAGGAGGGCTGGGGATGACTAAGATCAGCCCCAAGTGCAGCAGAACATAGCAATCCCAAGGTCAGTGACGGCAGGTGAGCAAGAACCTGCCTCAAAATAAAAAAGTTGAAAGGGATCGAGGATGTAGCTCCATGACAGAGAGCTTGCCAAGATCTGCAAAGCCTCTTGAACCCCATCTCTAGCACTGCTGGTAAAACATGGCAGCAGGCAATGAAGAGAGGGGGAAGCCAGGGAGCAGCCTGTAGCTGCAGCAAGAGAGGCTACAGGTCCAGAACAGCTGTGCGACAGACAACTGCCTGTGTCACACAGAGACATGATTGTACACGAATTCTGGTTGTGATAAAAGAAACGCAGAGCCAGATCTCAGGGAAAGGCTGAGATATCAAAGAGAGGAAACAGCACAGTCAGATCTCTGCCTGCTGTCTCTCTATATCCGCCTTAAATACTTTCTTTGCTCAGTTAAGGCGTGGCCCCACCACTGCCACCTGGGAGCCTGGAACTCCTGTAAACTAAGATGACCTCAAATTCAGATCTGCTGGGATTAAGGGTGTAGGTCACCATTCCTGGTCTTTCCCTATGCTGGGATTAAAGCTATGAGTTACCACTCTCTGATCCTCCTGGATTGACTGTGGGTGGATCTCTCTGATATCTCAGACAGGTTTTTATTAAATATGTAACATATCATCACACATGATCTTTATCCTGCTCAGTGTAATTCCTTGGGAAGTAGGAAGTGCATAGGAGAGTTGTTTTTGCCTAAGCTTCAGAAACACACAGGTCATATGCCTACTGGCATCAGTACTTACACAAAGTACAGCTGTCATTCAGATAGAAATGATACTGACTATATCATTTGGCCATTGCCATTTATAGTGCCTTCTTATTGCAGGAGTCAAAATCTGGACAAATATTTCAAATCTCTCTCTCTCTCTCTTTTTTTTTTTTTTTTTTTTTTTTTTTGGAGGACCAAGAATTGAACTTTGCAGAGGGCAGTTAATTCCTCTATCACTGAGCTCTGTAACCAGCCCTCAAAGAGAGCTAAAACTCAACATACCTAACCCAAAGCAATGCTGCCTCACCACAGTTAGGCAAAATATTTGTCACAGACTGCACTGCAACAAAGCTTTATATATAGTGAGGCCTATTAAACGCAGGCTGTCAGTCACATAGTTACACAACTTATAATAAAATGTGAGCATTTTCAGTCTATAGAGTTAGTCCTGTGAATGGGAACCAACATCACAGTCAGCATAATCCAGACACGAACTAGGATGGTGAGTCGAAAGGAAACAGGGTTGAAGGAGGTGGAAGTTCAAGCACCTGACCAACAGGAAATAAGCAACAGCAGCCCTAAGTGACATAATTCTGCATGGACTGGCCACGCGCATAAGGAAACATGAGCAGAATGACACGGCACTGGATGAGCATTTGAAACACCAAACCACTGAGCACAAGTGACCCAGGAGCTCCGTGCAGGTGACTGCACAGGTGTCCACCAAGCACAGGCGACCTAGAAGCTCACAGAGCACAGGCGAGCTAGGAGCTCCATGCAGGTGACTGCACAGGCGTCCACCAAGCACAGGCGACCTAGGAGCTCCATGAGGATGGCTGCATAGGCACAGATGCCAAAAGAAGGTCCCAACACATACCACCTGCTGGCCACCAGCCACATGCCCACTCTATGCCCAGTTTTGCCAAGACTTACCTTGCAGACAAAAGCTACCACTAACGAAGGATCCCTGCCACCTGCTTTCCCGTTGACACCTGAGGAAAAGCATATTAACCAGGTGAACGTGAAAGCTACTGTCCCTTAATTCTCCTTCAGTACATTAAGAGGACATTGCTGACCCTCTCCTGCAGTGGAAGGAAGATCCTGTCACTTATTACACGCCCCTTTATCCTTCCTAGGTCAACAGTAAGTGAACAGACAATGTGATACTCCAGCCAGGTCTGGGAGGCTGAGGCAGGAGGACCAAAGAGTTTAAAGGCAGCCCAGACAATGGTCTCAAAGTAAGGAAAAAACTAGTCCAGGGGGAGGATGCTTACATAACAGGCTCAAGGCCCTGGGCTCAACTCCAGTCTAGCGGAGGAGGGGAAGGAAGAGGAGGAAGGGAAACTTCAGTCAGAAAACTCATAATGGTAATAAAATGTTTTTCACGTCCCACTTGGGGGCAGGACAAAGTGAGTTATAATAGTTACAATGCTTAATTTTTATTTATTTATTTACTTGGTGTATAGGGGGTGACACTGTGCTTATTATGGAGGTCAGAAGACACCCTGCCAAAGTTCTACGATATAAGTTCTGGGAATCCAATGCTCGTCTTCAGGCATGGCACCAAGTGGTCTACCCACTGGGCAATGCTGCCAGCTCTCACTGTAATGTTTGATAAACAAGTGCATAAATGAAAAACGAGACACCAGCTACAGGCCTGAAGGAAAGGCATGGGCTTTGGTCCTCTTTGCTTGCCATCTAAAAGAAGCTTGTCAAGGTCTGCCTTCCTAGTCACCAAACAGGTGCCCTGAGACCAGCAGAGGCTGGTCCACCTGTACCTAGCACTAGGGCACACTGAGTGCTCAAATCCTCAGACAGAGAAAGCAAGTCTTGGACAGCTGTTTGGAAGGCAGGCTGACTCTCTCACTGAACTGTTTTGTGAGCACAGCAACCAGTCTCTATTGTTTCACTAATGAAAAACCCAAAGCCCCCTACACCCAAGAGCTTGCCAGACCCTGCTCCTCTGTGAACACATGTCCTGGGGCTATCCAAAGCTGCAAACTGGCCCTCGGGATTGACTGACACTCAGGACTGTCACCCTCCTTACAACCTTGCTTGGCCCCTCTCCCTAGACCAGGGCTTTGCATGACAAGAAAAGCATCTACTTGTGCAAACACCCTTTTTTTTTTTACAGTGTAGATCCTAATTTGGAGCATTAAGAGGCAAAGATCTGTCATTTGCAACTCTGGATAGAGGCACACACACCATATCACCTCACTGGCATGCAGAATCTTTAAAAAGTCCATCCATCTTACAGAAAAGGAGGAGGAAAGAGGCTGCCAAGGGCCAGAGGAGGGGGTGGGGGCAGAGAGGAGACCGAGGGAAGCTGATAAAGGAGTATGAAGTTTCAGGCCATACTATACCGTGACCACAGAAAACAATGTGCTGTTCATTTCAATGCATGAGGCACTGTGGGAGGGAGGGTCACTTAATAGTTCTAATATGCTTATCGTAATGCACAGCTTGGTGAGAAGACAGGTATGTTAACTAACTTGATGCTTTCTACATAGATAATGCATCTCACTGTATCCCAAAACGTACACAATTACTATTTGCCAAGTAGAGATAATCTTTCAAGAGGCAAGTCAAAAGTTCTATAAGGTTTACCTGCACTGCTGCCATCTGGAAGGTTCTGCCCATTTTCAGCTGATTCCGAGTCTGATGATGAGTGTTTTGGACTGAGCCTGTTGGGAGACCTTTGGGGGCTCTGCAATGGCTGTTGCCCGTCATACTTCTGTTCACCTGGGGCAGCAGAGGAAGCCATCACATTACACACCTCCCACAACTGCAGCCCAGGTGTTCACATGCAAGAAACCCCTACTGTCAATCAAACCAGCCCTACCCGCAGTTGTAAATAACCAGCTACCAGCCCCCTGGCCTTTCCCTGGCTCAGAGCCTTGGCCACAGCAGGAATTCAATAGGATTTGACTAAAAGTTCCAGGCTATAGAATAGTTCAATTATCCCTGCACGGGCCCCGGGATACCGATCACCAAAAGGAACAGAATTCTGTAGCTATTTAGCTAAAATCAAAATCAAGGCGGTGGGGCTGCTGATCTAAAACGTTGAAGTACAGTTGCTGGTGTTAATAGGTCTCCAGGCCCGTTACTCAACTCAGGACCTGCTGGGCTCCAAGGCAACAATGGAAGGGACACACTTCAACGGGGGCTGGGAGGGGTGGCAGTGGTAGCCAGGTAAGAAATGACACCTGACCCAGAGACCTGGAGTGAGCAAAGTGAGACCTTAGGCCATCCCCTTGCTGGCGTTAACCATTGAGCCATTGCTCAGGAAACTCACTGTCCCTCCCATCTTTTACCCACGGCCAGCATAAACCTCAGCTCCTCCCCCAGCTCTTCCTTTGTTGGTTCTTAAGTCTGCTCTACAGCCCCTCAGCAAGGGGCAAGATCATGCCAGTTTGCGGTGTCAACGGCATCTCCCTACCACCAAGTCCTCTCTTCAAACAGTTAAAACCTGGCACAAGCTGTCCAGCGGAGTAACATGCAGAGCATCTCTGCTCCCAACTCAAAGCCACGTGCTTTGGCACTGGAACCTCACAAGCAAGCATGGCTGGGGCTTCTCCAGCCTCAATGCCACTCTTTAAGGTTGTGGTTATTAAAAAGTCTCTTAAGAAAGACACTTAATTGCAACCAACTAATGAGTGGACTTGCCGTCCCTAGTGCAGTATCATTATTGTCCACAGAGGCTACGGTCCAACAGGCAGTGCCCCTGTTGTGGGTCAGTCTCTCCTTGACCCACAGCCACCTCCCCCAGGGAAATCTGGCTCCCAGACTCACTGTGGATAGGGACCTGGTAAACAGTCATGGTCTCATCCTTGTACTCTGGTGCAGAGTATGGCCGCACAGCTGTAGGGAAAAAAAAACACAAGTCAAGAAATCGAGTGTATTAGTAAACAAACCTCCAGGACCTCTACCCACCGCCACCGACTTGTCTTAGTGTTACTGGGAATATACCAGTAAGACCAGGTTTTAACGTTTCTTTTTAGGAAAAACAAAAACAAAAAAAAAAGGGAAGCTGTACTTTCATCAGCCATTTATATGGAGCAAGTTCAGGAAGTCCTGCTCTGGGCACTGTTAAGGACACAGTAAGAAAAAAGATAAACCAATTTTGTGCTCACATGCAAGTGCCCTGAGCTAACAAGGTTACCAGCCAGAAACTCTACCATCTCAACCATGACAACTGACATAAATTCTGAAATAAAGCTCCAAGTGCCTTACGGAAGCAGGGCACTGGCAGGCCAGAAGGGCCAGCTGGCTCCAGAATCCTGCTGTATCTGCATTCTGCATTCTGACCTCTTCTCAGCAAGAGGCTATGGGCCTCAAAGCACAGCTGGAGTGGAGGCACCGGTATAAAGATGGCCACAGACCAAACATACCACTTCCTCTTGCAAGGAGTTCAAGGCCCCAAGGACCATCTTGGACGGGGGCCCAAGTGGTGGTTGTGAGATGAAAAAATGGATATAAATATGTATCAAGCTAAAGCACTCTGGTCTGCTAAGCCAGTATTCTTGACTCTTGAGGCACGAAAAGGAGCCAGGGATAGCCAGGTAGGTGGCACAGGCCTCTAAGCCCAGCTCTTGGGAGGTAGAGGCAGGCAGATCACTGCTAGTTTAAGGGTACCCTGGTCTACAGAAGAGTTCCAGGATAGGCTCCCGTATTTAAAAAAAAAAAAAAAAAAAAAAAAGGAGCAAGGTGGAGCTGGAGATGATTTAGCAATTAAGAGTGCTGGTGGTTCTTCTAAATTCAATTCTCAATACCCACATGGCAGTTCACAACTGTGTGAGGGATCTGACACCCTCACACAGACATACACATGAAATAAAAACAAATAAATCATTTTAAAAACTAGAAGGAATGAGAGAGAGAGAACCCAACCACAGCATGCGAAATGAAGCATGTGATTGTAAGGTTTGCCTGCACCAGGTCTTGGTGGTGACATGTAAGCAGAAAGCAGATGAGACAATAAAGCCACAGGCAACAACATACCCAGGTTTATTCCTTTCAGTGAACCAGAAAATATTTTGATTGCTTCTATAAACTTTTCCTAAAAAAGAAGCAAGCAAGAAGTTATGTTTTCAACATAGGAGACAGTAATGTATTCCAAGTACAATATGGTCTCACTTTGTGTCAGCACAAAACTTATCAGGTACTTTAAAAAATGTTATCTATATAGACATGTATTGTGTAGATATCCATTATCATTAGAGGCCACCATTTTAGCAACATTAAGAGACATGAAGTCTTTGCTCTCTCATTGGAGGACAAAGCGAATGATAACGCAAAGGACTCAGTAGCAATGAGTCTCCCTCTCATTACCCTCAAAGAGAAATGAAGAAAGACACCGGGGGTTGAAACCAAATTGTCTGGAGGGAACAGGTCCAATTCCAGAGATGACATTTCAAAGCAAAACAGTCAGTTACTGCTGGCCCTCCTGGTTCCAGCTTCAAAACACAGGTAGAAACGTAAACAGCAGACTGGGCCAATGGTACTTGAAGGCCATGATGTGGATCATCATATCACACAAAGAGGGCCTAGGATGGGAAGCGGCACACTGCGTGTACATCTTGCTCGGGGATACAGAAAAAGTAAAAACGGACATGCAAGCCTACTTCAGTACACAAACAGAAAAATCTCAAGGAGATGGAGGAACATATTTAGGCTTCTTGTTGGAGACAGAATGTCTGAAGTTTAGTAAGAACAAAAGCCTTAATTAAGCATTTCCTTGGTACCAAATATCTAAAGTGATGTGGTACCTCCTATTGTGGGGATATGTTTCAAATTTAATAAAAACAGTCTGAGATATCAGAGGGATCTACCCACAGTCGGTCTAGGAGGATCAGAGAGTGGTAACTCACACCTTTTCATCCCAGCACAGGGAATATCCTGAGAGTGGTGACCTACGCCCTTAATCCCATCAAATCTGAGTTTGAGGTCATCTTAGTTTCCAGAAGGAGTTGCAGGCTCCCAGGCAGGCAGTGGTGGGGCCACGCCTTAACTGAGCAAAGACAGTATTTAAGGCAGGCATAGAAAGACAGAGGGTGAAACAGAAGCCCGGAGGAGCGAGGCTGAGGAAGCTGGAAGACAGCTGGGTGAGATCGGACTGTGGGGTTTCCTCTCTGATATCTCCGCCTTTCCCTGAGATCTGGCTCTGAGCTTCAGTTTCCTTCATTCGTGCAACATCCTATGATCTACTTCACTCACTCTTTAACAACCTTATGGAACATTCTGGACACTTTATAAATTAAGAAGCCGGGGCTGTGAGGCAAAGAGGCTCACCCAGGGCCACACAGCTGCTATTTGTGAACTATGAAAGAAGATGTGCTTACTCCATTACCTGTTATTCCTAAGAGCAGAGGGTTAGGTTACAATAAGGAAGATTCATGTCATTAACATACTTAAAAGGAGGTAGTTTTGATAGGTGGCTCAGGAAGAGACTCACCAGTTGTGGAGGTCCAGAAAGAACGCATTTGGGAAGCCCAGTTTCCTTTAAAGTTAGAATCATTCCTAAAAAGAATTTAAAAAGTAAAAATGAGTTCTCTCAACATACAGGCACTGCCTGGTGTTGGGATGGGTGTTTACCTCTCACTGAAACAATAATCTACCCATGTGTCCCTATTCTGACTTACAAGTAACTATGCAATACATAAAGAAACAATAATTAGCAGAGGTACTAGAGACAAGGAATCTTCCTCATGTGCCTATAGAATGGGCACCAGTGACTGGAGGCAGCTGGCTTGAAGCAGGGTGGCCACCATCTAAATTGTAAAAGTAAAGGGACATAGCAGCTATAAAAATGGGACCTCATCCTTTGCTCTAGACATATCAGGCTGGCCAACACAATCTTGATGTTTCCAGTTTGTTGGCCAGGGACAACGAGGCAATCTTGACAATAGACATCCGAATGTGGCTGCTGGTGGTTTTTATGATCGATATCTTTATCTTTACTGATACTCTCTAGTTAAATGAATGGTCATAACTATGCGAAGCCCTGCTTTTCCGGAGTCTGGCTTTTCATACCTAAATTGATCCAGCTAGTACATAACAAATTCTAGTTCCCTTGGGCTGAGAGGTTGCGCCAAGAAAGTGCAAGCCATGTTGAACTCCCAGAGACTCCCCACCAACCTCTGACCTCCAAAACATACTCACCACACAACCCCCCAACATTTGACCAATGCATTCGAGTCAGAAATATGTTGTCCAAGCGACAGACTTTCAATCTAAGAAAAAGCATACATTTCAGCAAGACGAAATACAGCTGACCAAAGACCACAACGGCTGAGAATCTCAACTGCCTCTCACCTCAGCTTTCAAGCCCATAAATCATCTCCACCCCAGAAGCCAGGTGTTGACTCACTTGTGTTCCTGCATAAGTCGCTGGACGCCTTCTCCGCAGTTAAAAAGGTACCTGTGGGAAGAGTATTACTACACTCAGAAAAGCCTGTAAAATGCTTTATTGTAGATACAACGATACAACTACAACCAAGATGCCTGTGTTCTGTTATTGGCTGGTAGATTTTGACCCTCTTCGGTCAGTGACGGAGAAGTGGAGTTCAGTAGATCGGTGGGAAGAGACCCCTTTCCCCATCAATTTACCAAATCGGTCTAGCCTACACACTCACTGTGAGGTAGGCTCCTGCTTTGGGATGCTGATGGTACGTCTCAGAGCAGGTCAAAAGCCACCCCCAGCCCAGGCAATGGTTAGTAGTACAGAATGTCTGAAAACCATGCGGATTAAGGGAGGTAAGGGACCTATAGGGCTGGACAAGAACAAGGCCCCGAACACGTGTAGGTGCAACCTGACGGCCGGGGCTGTTAATCTCCACTGACCTGTTGAATTCAGAGAACACATAGAGAGCTGCACCGGAGTCCCGGCCGCCCGCTGCCACCACCTGCAGGTACACGGTTTTCGGGCCCCCTAGACCCCAGTTCGAGCCACGCTTCTCCCGCGAGCGCAGGTGCCGCAGCGGGTCTTTGGGCGGCCGCGGCCGACGAGCCGAAACCTGCGACATGGCGAGCCGGCCGACGGGACGCAGCAGGGACCGCAGGGACCACATGCACACGTCCACACCTGGCTGACAAGGCAGCCAGACCTACCTACGCCTCCACAAGTACCACCGCGGCGCCCCGCATGGTGCGACCGGCCAATCAGCGTGCGAATACTCAGGAGGCCCCGCCCACAGATGGAGCTTCATCCAATTACAAGGAGTGCTGGATCACAGAGCTTGTCCATCGGAGCGGACATAGAGTAAGCGAAAGCTAGAGAGTCGCCGGAGGCTCCGCCCTCTGACCTCTTTCAGCTTTCCCAGGGTGAATACTTTCCGGAAACTGTCATATGCTGGAGGCGGGACTTCTGGGAGTGCAAGTACCGGAGAGCAGACCCGGAAGCGAGAGAGGCTTTTCATCAGCTGATGTTAGGAGCTGCGTTCTTCCACAGAAGCACTCCGAGCTTCGCATTGTTCCTGCTCATGGCGATTGTGAAGATTGCATGACAACTAAATCTGGCTAATCTGATTCCCACTGTGAATCATTGCATGGCGATTGTGAAGATCGCATGAGAACTAGATCTGGCTAATCTGATTCCCTCTGTGAATCATTGGAACACATTTCAGATGATATTCTTTGTTGGGGCGAGAAAAGCAAGAATAGAGCTTAAAAGAATACGCTTTATAGTCTTGGTTTTCATTAGTTTGAAAGACCTGGTCTTTTCATTTCTTACTTTAAGACGGCAGTAGTTACAGTGCGTAACTTTGAGAGATTATGAATGGCCAACGCTTTGAGTGGCACTTTACAGAGACACTGACAAGTAGAACAGTCTGGTGGCTCTGGAAGTGAGTTCAAGGTGAACCTGGGACTACATGAGCCCTTCCCCCATTCTGGCGTGAGCACACACAGACCTGGTTTTTGTTGTCATTTTGGTTTTGTCTGTTATTTTTATGCCTGGACTAGATAGACGTCTTAAAGTTCAAGAACACTGACATACTCCATTTTAAAGTCCCCAAGGCAATACTACTCCATTTTTTTCTTGACACCACCCACTCTCACAAATATTAAAAAAATAAACAATCACATATTCTTTGTTAGTTTTTGTGACAGTGTCTCTCTATGTAGCTCTCCACTGTCTTGGAACTCTATTTAGATCAGACTGGCCTTGATCAGATAACCTGTCTCCTGAGTGCCAGGATTAAAGGTGTACACCACCACTTCTGGAACAATTTTTTTTTTGAGTAAATGGGTTAGGAAATACAATAAGAATCTTTTCATACTAAATCCTCTAGATTAAAAAAAAAAATGGAGCCCTCTGTTACTGGTGTCCTAGGCACATATCTGTCAGATACTCCCAAACTGAATATAATTAAAAATATAAGAAGGATTATCACTAGTAGCAGGAGCTGCAGCCTCACAGCTGCAAGCTGTTGTAGCCTTGTGTTCAGAGACTTCTACTCAGGTAAAGCTGGGGCCCTGAACATTTGGTTGAAAACTCTAGCTGACTACTTCAGAGGGGGTCTCTCTGCCCCCTCTCTCCTCCCTCTCTCATTTGTTACTTATTCTTTTACTTTGGCTTGCTGTAATTAGTAAACTCACCCCTTCAAAACTAAATATGTGGCTATCAAGGATCATTCTTTCTGCCATACATAACATGCCTGCTATTGTGTTTGACTTTACATTGCTTCTAGGATTCAGATTCACGTCCTCAGATATAAGTGACAAGTTCTTGACTCTCTGATCTGTTTCTCCAGCCTGCGGCCCAGGTTTTGATTGTAAACGTGGTTCTTCCTGGTCAATATTGTCATTTTGATAGGATGAAGAAACTGGGCAGAACTAGCATCTATGAAGGATACAGGACAGAATCAGAGTTACAAACTTGTCTCCTAATCACGGAAGTGCAGACCCTGGCTGTTGTGGCTGCTGGGAAGTGGAAACCAAGGAACTAGAGAGAGCCTGGTTATTAGGGATGTAAGGGAAGCAGAAACTGAGGCCATGAGCTTTCAAAACCCAATGACACTCTGAATTATATTACTTCCCTATACATTGAAACTCTAAGTTGCTCACTGACCTACATAGAAACAACCTTAAACCCAATGGCTTTGGATCATTCTCAAACCCTTTATAGCTCATGCAGGAGTATACTCAGAAGGATGACTTCTTCTCTGCAACTTGAGGTATCTTGTAGAGTGGTCATTGAGAAGTGGCATATCCAGCATGGCCTTACAGGCTGGATGCTTTGGTGCTGACTGTGGGCTAGGTGTGGGAGGTTGTGTTGTTTCATTTTAAATAATTGTCCCAACCACTGGTTTAATAAAAAGAGCTGATTGGCCAAAGGCAGGCAGGAAGTGTAGGCGGGACTACCAGACTAAGAAAATCTCTGAGAGCAGAGCACCAGAGAGAGCACCAGAGAGAAGCCACAGGAAGCAGAGGACAACCATGCAGCTCTAAAGAAAGGTACCGAGCCACATGGCTGAACAAGAGACATGGGTTAGATGAAGGGTAGAGAGCTAGCAAGTGATATGCCTGGGCCTGAGGCTGATCAGCCAAAACCCATTGAAAGCATCTGTGTGTCTCTGCGGGTCTGTGGGTCTGCAGGTCTGCGGATCTGCGGGACTGCAGACCTAAACTTTGAGGTTAGGCTCAGAAAGTCCAGGCCAGAAACCTCATACTACAGCTAGGTACCATTAGTCTCCAAGTATCCTCTCCATCGTGCAGACTGTCATTATTCAGTGGCCAAGCTGAGGTTCTCATGGTAGCCAATATCCAAGAAGTTGGAGGGAAATCACAGTGCTTCTGGAGGACTGAACCCCGAACTCAAAGCAAGTCTTGGATAGCATTCACCTAAAAGCAACGAAAAGTTAACCAGACTCCAACTTGTGATCAAAGAAGTTATGTATTCAGGTTAAACAGTGAAGGGGCCTTTGAAGTAGAGGAGATAAGGCTTTTTCGGTGCCCTCTTGTTATCCTATGAACATAACAAAGATAGAACTATATGGCCAATTTACTCCAGTATGGGAGTGATTTCACATGTACAAGTTACAAAGGCATAGCCCATAACCCAGTTTTATACATCCAAGTGTGCTTTCTCAGCTCCTCTCAGCTCTTTACGCCAAAACCTCCAGAATACCACACTGTTCCCCACTGCACCCCTAATTTAACTATCTGAACCTATCCTTGACTGACGGTCTACTTGATGGCCACCCCACCCCTGTTCTAGGGTCTTACCACACCTTTGGCCTTGCCTTGACACCCTCTAGTGTATGTCTAAGCCCTACCCAACATCCCCCACACTGTAGGCAAACCAGTCATTGTAATGATCTTCCAGAATTAAGGGTCAGATTCTCCCAGCTCAATGTTTTTAGCGTACTCAGGATGCCCATTACTCATACCCACCAAGGTAGCTTTTTGCCCAGGAGCCATTGTCTACAAAGTGGCAGGACAGAAGCATACCATTGCCCTAACTGGAACCAAGGTTCAGTACAGGTGAGCAAGAGTCACCTGCCCAGTTTGCTTTGTCGGGGCACAAGGGAAAGTTTTCTAATTTTTATTCGCTTTAGACATAGTTTAAAAGGTTGTCAAATATGAATCATACCATCTCCCCTCACCCAAAGCATGATGAGAACTTTCAGCTGATCAGTAAACACCCAGCCAAATGCTTACACTGCACTCCATTAGCATTGCACACACACACACACACACCCATTGTCTATTCACCTCTTTCTCCACCCAGCAACCTACTTTAATGCATCTCCCATAACATGTATGTGGTGTTCAGTTTGAAGATAAACTTTATTGTCCACGGTGACTTGAGTGAGATGCTCCCCATAGTCTTGGGCATTTGAACAATTTGGTCCCAAGTTGGGGGCTTTTGGGCATTTCAGGAGGTTCATCCTTGTGGAGGAAGTATGTTACTGGGAGCAGGCTTAGAGGTTTCAAAAGCATGTACCATTCCCAGTTACCTGTCTTGGTTTCAACTGTTTGCTGCATGAGATATGATGATGTGATCTCTCTGCTGTTGCTGCTGCCAGTTTCCATAATTCCTGCCATGATGGATTCTTATCCTCCTGGAATCATGAGCCCAAATAATCCCTTCCTTCTACAACTTGTCTCCACTGTGGTATTTTATTACAGAAATAGACGGGTAACTTATTTGGGGGGGGTTCCTTCCTTCACTCCAAAGTCGCAAGCCAGAACACTCTGATGTCTTAGGGGAGGGGTTATGTGGAGCTGAACCAAAGGCCTGGAGTCTTCTTTGCTTCTGTTCCAAAGTCTCAGTGTGGAGGAAGAAAGTATTTGCCAGACAGACAAAATATTTCTGATGGAAAGGCAGAGAAGAGCTGAGTCCCTTTAAGGCCTGGGTCAGATGGAGCTGAGTGACAGCAGAAAATAGTCAAAGCTGGGAGACCTGTGCCCTGTGCCTGGGCAGAACTCCCAGAAAGGAATAGGATCTCAGAGCAAAGTGGCTACCTCAAGCACTGGGCAGAGGTGCTCAGAATACTCCGACCAAGATGATGGGCATCTTGGACCGCTGGGCCCCAATACCTCTCATTTTCCAGCTAATGTGTTCACACTCACATACAAAATAAATGTGCCCCTTTCAAATCTGTACACTAAAGCTTCATGAAGATTCTGTTTCTGTCAATTTGCCATGCTATAGGGCAGGGTTCTTTGGAGACAAATAACTCATGGGTAAGAAGATAAATTGTAGCTGGCTCCCATTAAAACCCACTGACAGAGGCAGCTGAAATCAATGCAGAAGGCACTATCTGGCACTCTAACCCAGCACAGTTAACAGCTTACTGTCACTGTGTTCAGCATGGAAAAGGGGTAGAAAGAGGAAGCGCTCAGGTCCTGTGCTGGCCACCCTTTGCTGGGCATTTTCACACCAGAGGCAACTGGCCATTGTCAAAACTCCTACC
The DNA here is from genome assembly GCA_033318265.1 of Phyllotis vaccarum. Classification (NCBI taxonomy): domain Eukaryota; kingdom Metazoa; phylum Chordata; class Mammalia; order Rodentia; family Cricetidae; genus Phyllotis; species Phyllotis vaccarum. The sequence continues at coordinate 16,829,818 of JARWLC010000003.1, forward strand.
ACTTTAGCCAGAAAGAACTGGGGGGTTTTAAGCACTTCTTGTACCAGGAATTTTGCAGCTTCCCAGGGCTTACCTCCTACAGGATCACCAGGTTCCACCATGTAGGAGGGCCCGTCTCACTGTGTGTGGTGCCTCCCCTGGGCAGGTGGTCTTGGGTGTCATAAGAAAGCAGGCTGAGGGGAGCAAATCGATAAGCAGGACTTCTCCATGCCTCTAGGCTCCTGCCTAAAGTTCCTGCCCTGATTTTCTTTATAAAGAACTGAAAATTCTAAGTTGAAACAAACCCTTTGCCAACTCCTCCAAGCTGACGTCTTATCATAGCAATAGAAACCTACCTGAGGACAACATGTGTGTGTGTGTGTGTGTGTGTGTGTGTGTGTGTGTGTGTACATGTGCAAGTGTGCAGGTGCGCGTTGCAGCCAGTGGTTGATGTGGGGATGTTTTTCTTAATCAAACACTTTTTCTACTTTATTATTTTTGCATCAGGACCTGCCACCGAATTGAAACCTTGCTATTTGGGCTAGACTAGCTGGCCGGAGAGCCCCTGGTACCTGCCTGCCCGTGTCTTCCCTTTCCTGTGCCTCCTAGTACTGGAGTCTCAGAAATATGTGTTCGTGTGCCCAGCTTTTATGTGGGCACTGAAGATTTGAATGCAGGGCCTCATGTAGCATCCTGTTACATGGTTCCGCATTAACTCTGAGCCTTTCTCCAGTCAAGGCATGAGCTACCTTATCTGTGACAGTCAGCCCAGTGTCTTCTCCTCCATAAAATCCTAAACTGAGGGGGACACGTTCAAAAACATCAAAAATCCTGATCATTATTGACTTAAAAAAGCACAAGTTTCCTACTTTATAAGGAACTGTTGTCCATATTTTTTGCTTGCAGCGATACCCTGGTCTTCTGCTCCTCTCCCTCCCTCCCCCCTCTGTAACTGCAGAGAGTGGGTAGCAATCACTCTGCCTTGCAGCTTAGCTGGCAGAATGCCTGGAGAGCAGCCAGTGGCCTGGGTTCAATCTCCTGATAAGTCATCAATTTCTTTCTCACCCAAAACATCTGGTTTAGGCTCCTGAGTTATGAGCTAATATTAAATGTAAAAGCTCACAGAGTCACATATATAACGCTGTTGATTAGAAACATCAAGAAAAGTAATTGACTGGAGGGGACTTCTGTGACCAGCTGGTCAAACATCTGGATAGGATCCCAGAGGTCTGAGCTGAATTCCTTAGCTGGCCCTTCTTTCTTGGCCGGTAGTACATGGTAGCATCTTTAAAGATTTCAAGTCTCCTAGTTCTGCACTGAGTTTCCCACAGTACTTTATACACAATAATATGAATGTGTGTTTTGGTTAGCTGACAAAAAGCTAAATAAAATAATTCCAGTTGCTATCTTCCCACGCATCCATTCCCTGGACATTGTGGGTGTTAGCATTTCTTTAAACCTTGTCCTGTTACTAACCATGACCACTGGGTGGCAGTGCGCACCCATCTTTGCCAAGGGCTAAGATTTCTGACCACAGACTAAGTCCGAACTGGTTTGCCCCTGAGCAGCCCAGAGAGAGGAGCTCCTATCAGCCCGGGCTTTGTTTCCAGGAGCTGCTCTGGCAACAGCTCCACGAATCTTCCAAGTCAACTTCTTCCCTGTGACCCAGCCAGTAACTTGTGACCAGTACCACGGAGCTTAGGAAGACCCTGTACTCTGCGGGCCAACATCAGCATCCCCTCTAACTCTATTCTGTTAAGGTTGGCCCCTGCCAGAAACCACAGGCTTCTCCATCTCCTATGGACCACTAGGGTTTGAATTTAAGGAGGACCGATGTAGGGTCGTTGTTTAGAGTGTTGGGTTGAGAAGGACCCAGAGGCCTCATGGTCCAGGATCGGAGGGCAGGGATACTGTATTTCTGTTAGCCCTCCCCCTTCCTTCCTACCTGCCTGCCTCTCTTACTGGGTCCTAGTGAAGAACCAGGTACTCAGGCAAAGCTATCAGTACTAAGATCATCTTGGTCTCTGTTCTTCTGGATTTACAAACTAAATGTGGAGAGACATGAATTGCGGAATAGAGGCACCATAATGTTGAGTGCGTACAGCTCTGGATGTGAACAATAGAACCAGAATGTAGAAAGAAAATTTTAGAACCCAGCATGCAGGCACGTTGTTCTCATATTTCCTTTTGTTATGTGAGAATACATGTGTCAACAACGCTGGTGTACCCTTGTAGTCTGAGCACTTGGGAATGAGAAACAAGAAATGAGGAATTCAAGGTCAACCTTGGCTAGGTAGTTCGAGGCCAACCTGAGTCCCACTAGATCCTCCCTAATTCTAAAATCAAAATAAAGAGAAGCCGTTTATTCCACCTGCTCACCCTCCAGGTGGTTGCTGACTATGGGTACCACACAAAGAGACAAGGTAAGTGCCCTGAGTGAGACAGACCCTTGCTTTGCTCCATTATAACAAGAAATTCCCAGTCCTGGTGATTGTTTTCCTGTGATGTGTGTTCTCAGGGAGCGCCCTGTCATGAGATCACTTGCAGGAGAAGCTGAGAGTCTATGTCATTAAATGAAATGTCAAAAAAAGTATGATACTATGAGCCAAAAAATGATACATGTGAATCCAGCGTTGGGCCCTCAGGGATGTCCAGCCACTGGACTGTGTCTGTTTCCTTCTCATGGGAAGAGGGGTTTCTTTGCTCTGTTCTTCCAGCTTCTTGCTACTCTGTCCTTAAGTTGGCTTTGCATTGTGAACATAAATGCTATACAGCTTAGCATACCGCCTTGATGGTATCTCCACCTCTGTCCCTTCACCTCAGACTCAATTCAGTGGGCTTGGAGTGCAGCTCAAGAAGACGTTTCCTCTCTAGCAGATTCCTGGGTGATATTGAAGATGGTGGGATCAGCAAGGTGCTGCAAAGTACCAGCAGGTGGAAAATAAGAATGAATCCTAGACTTTTAGCTTGTGACGTGGACTTGGGGTTGGCTGCCTTGTTTTCAAGGATAGATAAAAAGTGGGGGGCCATCATCATCGTGTTATGATGACTCCAATCCTGTCTTTTGCCTTGTCAGGAATAGCTTCAAGATTCTGATGATAGTTTTTTTGTTTTGGATGCTTAACAAGGTTTTACTGCTTTAAAGTTCAAAACCAAAACAAAACAAAGTGAAGAACCAAACTGGCATGTGGAGGTCAGGAGGAGCAGAGGGCAGCGATCTCACTCCTTCCTGCTCCCGCTCCCGGACTACACTAGGCTCTCCCGGGGGTGGGGGTTTCTCGGGGTGCCTGATGCCAAGACACATGATCAGTGTCCCTCTTTGTACCTTTTGTGATACACTGAAGTTTGACTGTAGAGTGTCTGGAGGAAACTTTTTAGTTGTAGACATGTCTGAAATCTGACAGACATGCACTGGAATCTTTAAAGGTGGCATCAGGGTGGTCTTTGCCACCTGCTGTTCTAGTCTCCAAGAGTGACAGTGAAGCTCTTTGCTGAACAAGTCACCTTGACTCCATGGAAACACCATCAGCCAAGAGCAGGAGAATCTGAACTGTCACAGTGGTACAGTATCCTGCTACAGATATTAACATTGGTAGCCAAAGGAGGTTCCATCCATCCAAGAACCAAGTGGAGTCCTGTCTCCCCATCCATTTCCTCCATGGAAGCTGGACAGGTACATGAAGCCTCACCTCCACCTTCCCAAGTGGATTAACACTGTCGTCCCAAGAGTGGGTTCCTTACGAAAGGTTAAATTTAGTTCTCTTACTAAATCTCATCACCTCTTGACATTCTGCTTTCCACCATGGGATGACGCAAGAATTCTTGTTCTCTATCAGAAAGACCACCACCGATATCAGAATTTTTCAGCCCCCAGTACAGTGAAAAATACAATCATTATTATTACATTTTGCTACAGGGAGGGCCGCACTATAAAGCCTGGCTTTTAATTTACTGTACTGCTGAGAAGGGCCACAAACTCCTGACAATCTTAACCTTTGAGGTGCTAGTATCATAATGGTGAGATGCCAGGCCTGGCCGCTCTCTCTCTCTCTCTCTCTCTCTCTCTCTCTCTCTCTCTCTCTCTCTCTCTCTCTCTCTCTCTCTCCTTCCCTCCCTCCCTCCTAGTCATGGGTATTCTGTTATGGCAGCACAAAATGGAGTCAGTCAGTCCTCATGTCAGGATTCTTCTTTACTTAGCCACATCTGTCTGCCATGTGGAACACATACAGAGCCCAATTCATGGGCAATGGAGAGCGGGACACGGTCATCTTATGCAGGGTCCACCACACCCCCACCTCAGCCCATGGCTGAGCTTTCTCCAGTCTGTCTTGTCAACAGACTCGTTTCAGCCACCTCTGTTTCTCTATTTCCTCGTCCCCCAAGCCACAGAGGCTTTCTCCCTGTTCAAATAAAAATACTACTAGCTGATATGGATTCTGCCTTTTCCCAAACTCTTGACAGACCCTCACCTTGCTGATTGCTCACACCAATTGTATAGCGGATATCGGTTTCGTTCTGGTTTTACAGTCCAGAAAACAGAGACATGGAAGTGTAAGGAACTTTCTATGATGGCACAACTGATATATAGAACAAGGACCCCAGCCAAGGAGGCTAAAGGGGGCATCCTTTCTGCTATCGCTGCCCACACCACATGTTCCTAGCCTTGTCCTTGGGACAAGACGGTTCGTTGCATTTTGAAGGAATCAGATATCTTGATCATTTCGAGGTGAGGCACCTGAGAAGTGGCAGAAAGAGTCTCTTACTTTACTCTTTCCTCCCCCACAGGCAAGGCACACATTTCTCATGAGAAATGCCCTTCTTGGACCAGGAGGAGAAAAGATGTGAGTGAGTCCATGCCAAGATGAATCTGTACAGACGACCTGTTGACATAACCCTGGTTCCTGCTGCAGTTTGGCTCCGAATCTCCCTTAAGGGGCTCATGCGGTAAAGGCTTAGTCCTCAGCTTGGCATGTGGGCAGCGGTGGAAATGTGTCCCTGAGTGAGTGATGTTGAGGGCATGCCCTTAAAGAGGACTGTGGATGCAAGTGCCTTGCACTACATCTTCTCCATGCCCTTAGAGGTCTCAAATCCTAGTCAATGGATAACCTACCCTGATGAGATGGGAACACAAAGGTCCAGTCCTCTTCACTCAGCCTCGGGTCTCACTGTAGCTGAACTTCCCCCCCCCTCCCGCTTTCCTTTCTTCCTTACCTGTATCTCATCTGCTATTGGCTCACGGTTTTCCGTCTCAGTCTTCCGTGACTCCCCCAGGACACATCATCTTTCTTTCACAGGATCAGTGTAATTGTTTTCCCTCAAAGAAACGAGCATCACTTTTCACATGCTCTGATAGTCATGAACAATTCTGTTGTCCGGGTCTCATCTCAGTCCCCAATATGCCTTCGATCCCTGGGTATCCAAGGGTCTCCTTGGGACAGTTTTGCCTGAGACAGTCTCGAGGTGTAAACTTTTTATGGGGTACTGTCTTAGTTAGGATTTCTGTGGCTGTGAAGAGACACCATGACCATGGCAACTCTTCAGAATAAAAACGTAATTAGGGTGGCTCGTTTACAGTTTCAGACATTCAGTACTTTATCATCATGGCGGGGAGCATGAATGGGTGCGGTCTGGGAGAAGCAGCTGAAAAATCCTATGTCTTGCAGGCAATAGGAAGGACTGTGTGTCACACTGTGAGAAAACTTCAGCAAGAGACCTCAAAACCTGCCCCCACAGTGACACACTCCCTTCACCAAGGCCACACCTACTTCAGCAAGACAACACCTCCCAAAGATGCCAGTCCCCGTGAGCTTATGGGGGCCAATTACATTCAAAATGCCACAGATACCTGAAGAAAAAGCAAACAATAACTCCGGAGAGGCTTAATTAAGTTGGCTGGAATCTTTATTAATGGCCAGTGAGACTGTCCCAAGCAGATTAGTGGGAACCAAACCCATCCTCTAGGTGGCTTGAGTTCTTAAGGTCAAAATACCCAATTGTGATACATAGAGAGCAAGCATTGTTTACAGAAGCAGAGAAATAGCAGTTAAATGGTCAAGTAGTTAACCTGTAGCCCCAGGGTCACATTGTATAGGAATTTAGGACTGGTCCAGAGGCTAGTTCTGCTCAAGATAGTCTTGGCACTTAGGGATGCTTTGTGAGATGGCATAACTCTCGCCCAGTATCTTACTACAAGTTTACAGCTAAATATCTGTTCGCTGCATTAGTTGGATAAGCTGAGTTCTCAGGTGATAATTAGATTTATGAATTAACAATAAATTTATAAGATGTGGTAGTTTCAATGACAGCCCTTTGCCAGATATTTCTGTTTTCCTTCGTAGCCCTGGCCAAGGTGAACACAGGTTCTTTTATTCCAGTCTTAACCACCAATAATTCTCAGATCCCACATTACATGCCACCCTATAAAGTCCATTGATCTAGATCTCTCTGTATATAGCTTCAGAGAGGCTACAGAAACTAAGCAGCAGAATTCAAAAGGTTTCAGAAGGAGGCAATAGAAATGCAAATAACCTATTGATAAGATAACAAACCCGAATCAATTGTAGGAAGATGTTACTGCTGCAGTGAGGCTTCCTTGGTTCACAGATATGAGAGACCTAGAGTTGAGTCCAAGTGCAAAGGTGAAAGGCCAAGGCCAGAAGGCGGAAGAATAGGAAGATGGCAGTTGAATAGCCACACCAGTAATAACTTGGGGAACAATCTGGATTGAAGCCCTAGGGACAGTCAGAAGATCTCCTTGAGGCACACACTGGGTGGGCCAGAGCCATCCCCAATGTAATGCTATGTGCCCACCTCTTTCTGGAGTCCACATAAGGGGGGAGGGGTTCCTGCCTTCCCCTCATCTGGTGTGTTTGCTAAGTTTCTAGGCCTGGCTTCCTTGATACAATTTTAATATGCTCTTGGGCCCCATAACAGCCTGTCCTGAAAGAATGACTATATTCTAGTGAAATATTGTGACCCTCTCCTTGGCTATCAGATGATTAAAACCACCAACTCCAAGAAATCAGAATTTCCCTGAGAAGCTTTGGCTGGAAGGAGAAACGCCCCAGGGCAACCAGAGACAGAGCTCTCTGCCAGAGGAGGAACTCACGTCCTAAATGAAGATTTACAAGTTGTGAGACAGCCTTATGGACAGATTTGGAGCTAAGACAATGTTGAGTGGACAGTGAGGGGTTGTATGTATGCAACTACAGTTTGGCTGACTGTTTAATCATGAATGTCTCTTGCATTTAATTTAAGCCCCGTGGCCCTCATGTTAGGTACCAAAGACAGAGCTAAGTAGTCATTCTACTTGTCCCTCTCCCTGATGTGCCACATTGAATAAATCTTCTTTAATAAAAATCTCCTGTTTGCATTTCACTATTAACTAGCTCTCTTAATGGCTTATGAAGGATGAATGGCTGACCTGGTTTATTGGGGCACAGGCTGTGGTGGTCCTAAGTCTGGTAATACTCCTACAGTCTCAAGTCACCCTGCTGTAGTTATATAGTGGCTCCTTTCTGTCCCAGGAATGAGGCATTTATCATTCTGTGCCGCAAGGCTGGCACTGGGCAGATGGCACTCTTCATATACCCAGGTATACAGTCCCGCAAAATGGAGTCTCTCAGACCAAGGCACATTTGAAAACCACTGTTATACATTAATTTATTTTTGCATAATGTGAAGTAACACAAGGCAAGGCACAACCTGATCTCAATATTTACTCTGTTTTGTGTAGCGATAACAAAACACCTCAGCTTGTAAGTCTGGATTCAAGAACAAAAGGTCAACAACTTCCTAGCTGATGGCCATACAATAATGAGATGTGTGACGTGATAAGACAGGAAGCAAGAAAGAAGACAGTTTCTTTTTTTTTTTTTCTTTTTAACAGGAAGCTCTTATAGAGCTGATCCACTCCTACCAGACATGACCCACTTCCTAGAGATGGCATTCCTCTATCCATGAGGAAAGAGTGCCTGTGACCTAATGACTTTCCACTTCTCTCATCTTCAAGGTGCTATCATCTCAATGCTATCCACAGGGACTGAGCTTTTAGCATACCCACAGGCATGTGGGAGACAACTCACATTTATATCCTAATGAGTTCACTCACAGGCCTGAGCTTCAGCTTCCTAAGAAAAGGCAAAGCAGAGCAGATTTGTCCCAGCTAAATTTGTGTGTACAGTGCGCCTTCTCCCAAGAAGCGTTGCTTGCTTGCTAAAGCCATCTCCTTTGTGGCCCTCTGCCATATTTTCTAAAACCCTTGGACACAGACAGAAATCATCCATGTAGAATGCTTTGTCAGAAAGGTATTCCTCAAACTTAGAAGATTATATATAGAACATAGGACTCCTTATGTGAATCAGACCTGTGCATTGTAGCCAGAGCCAGGGAAAACAGAGATCCTGATCTCAGAGCTAGATCAGAGAAATGTCAACCTTTGGCCCTGCTGGCACAGCAAATAAATCAGCATTTACAGCTAAGTCTGGGAGGCAGGCATGTCTGGCTGTGTTCCCAACCATTCCCACCACAATCCATAGGAAGAAATAAATATTTTTTCTATGGTGATCTGGTAAGAAGACACACACACACACACACACACACACACACACACACACACACACACACACACACATATGTGAACAATTAATTGAGAGAGAAACTTCAACAAAATAAATGCAATCTTTACTTTCTGCAACTGAGGTACATACAATAAAAAAGGTATTGGCTCTTTGTTCCTAATACCTGGCACTGAACTCCTAAAACCCTTGGAATGTCCTGTCTCTTGTCTCTTGTATGCTAATGAGGTGGCTCATGGCAGACAGAGAGTGGATACCATCAGGATGAGGACCGGACCGGTTGCCAGTGATTAGAGATGAAACCTTTCATCTCCACTCCCAGGCCTCCAGCAACTGGAGAGAGACTAACTTTTGATGACAGTCCCTTTAGTTAATGATTCAATCCAGCATACACCCACAATGAAACTGCTATTAGGAAATATGGAAGACTGAAATCGGGGGAGGGGAGCATGCTTCAGGTTTTCTAAACACACAAAAACATAGGGTGATGGTTAGTTTTATTGAGCTTGACCCAAACATATCTGGTAGGAGGAAACCTAATAGAGAAAATGCCTGCATCAGACTGGCCTGTGACTTTCCTGGGCGGAGGGGGGAGTAGTCTTGACTAATGATTGATGTGGGAGTGCCCCGCCTACTTGAACACTGACACTGCTGGCCAGGTGGTCTTAGGTTGTGTAGGAAACCAGGCTGAGCAAGCCACGCAAGACAAGTCAGTAAGTAGCATCCATCATGTTCTCTAGTTGAGCTTCTGCACTGACTTTCATCAGTGACAGATTTTGATAGGAAATGTAAAGCAAATAAACCCTCTCCTCCCCAAGGTGCTTTCGGTCATGTTTATCACAGAAATCGGAGGCAAACTAGAACACACACCATTGCCTAGAAGGGTGAGCGACCCCAACTCTATCAGGACTGAGACTCTGGAGTACCAGATCCTTTCAGACTTGCCCTGGGTACTTCCTCTGTCTGCTTATTTCTGTTCTTATAATAACAGAGCTCTTTTGAGTCCTATGCAACTTTCTAGCAAATGATCCAATCTCAGCAGGAGTCACGGGGCCCCTTGAACTTGTAATCTACTGGGTAGAGGTATGTGACTTGCAGGCCACTTGCTCTTTACAGGCTGAACCTTTGGGTCTCTTGAGCTAGTGTCAGAATTGAACTATTTTGATCTAAGATTTGAATAACCGGATGTTGGTGAAATTCTAGGTTTGTTCTATTTTTTTTTTCTACTAAGCTTGCTTTTAAAACACTGTTTGTGACTCATGAAACTGATTTCTTAGCTACTGTTACCAGAGTTTTTAGTGTCCAGGCCTGTGCATCTGGCAGCCCTAACCAGCCTGCCCTAGCCACCTGCTTTCGACATACCTGTCTAAGAGACACATAAGAGTGAAACACAGTGAGGATTCACTCAACGTGGTCACATGGGGAAGAACAAGAAAGGCATGCAGTGTACATCAGACATGGGATTCTGACATGACATTTGGGCTTAACGGGAAGGCAAGAGTGAGGGTTGAGAGAGGTGACTCAGTGGATAAGTTGCTGCTCCTGCAGTGGAACTGGGGTTAACCCTCAGTGCCCACACGGAGGCTCACCACTATCTATTTCTCCAGGTCTAAGAGATCTGATACCTTCTTCTGACCTCCAGGGAGGTCTCTAGGCACATAATTGTTACACATAGGTACGTTTACACATAGTAAACATGAAATAAAAGTAAGCAGTCACGGGGTGTGGTCCCACCGACCAACTGGTTCTGAACTCCTTTCATGGTGGTCTAGCAAGCTGTCAAAATTGCATGAAATCTCTTTCTCAGAGGCAAGTTCTCCTTTTGGCTAGCAACAGTTTTCCCCTTCACCCAGTATGGGATTCCTAGTAAAATGTTAAATCTTTGGGGTCCATTGCTCCAACAGTCTGATAACATGTCCCCTCAGAATATTTTCTCACTTTCAAGGACAATTACACTGCTTGGACACAATTCAGGGCTTGAAAAATGTTTCTTAAAGGAACAGAAACATTTTAGAGCAGCCACATTACCAAGTGCTGGGCTTCTGTTACAGTATATAGTGTAAAGGCATCATTGTTGTAAGCTGATGCTGTATTATGAATGAATGGGTGATTCTTAGTATGGTCCCCATGGGCTCAGTACTCACTTTGATGACTCTACCGAGAATATTCAGATCTAACCACAGATACTTTGTGATGGGATTGCAGCAAGTTACACCCATCACAGCTACTTAACATCCCAGTTCAGCGTCATCTACCTTGAGGTGTTTAGAGTACTTACATCAGCTTACAGCGGGGCAAAGTCGTCCAACAGAAAGTCCATTTTTCCAATAAAGTGTTGACTATCTGCGGGACCTTATGAGGACTCTATTGATGGTGAAAAGCAAACTAGTTATAAGGATGTTAAGTGAAGGAGTAGAAGAAGCTGCTGCTCTGTAGCACCACTGTAAGCTGGGCGTTGTCTGTAGTGGGACTCTGTCCTCCATGTTCTGGTACCTATTGTGCTATTAACCTACTAGTTCACCATAGGAACCATTTTAGGTGAGGTATGTGTTGTCAGAAAAGTGGGGGAAGTTTGTTTTTTGAGTCCATAATTGATCAAAGGGCGTAGAACGCTTTTACATACTTCCTTCAAGGTAGGACGACTAACTGAATGATATGCCTCGAGTTCAAGATGTTTTTCTAAGAAACACATGTGCAGAGGCACTATGCCACCTCCCTTCCCTCATTCTTTCAGTAATAGCTGCCTTCCAGCCTTTGGATTTTCTTTTATATGACCAACTAGATGGAGATTCAAGGAATCTCTGTAATTCAGGTCTCATCTGTAACACATCCCACAGAGTAAATTAGCCCTCCACCTGGATGCTGGCTCCAATTCTATGTTCGTCCTCATTAACTTCAGTTGGAGAAGGTAACATTTTCTGACCTTGTCCTAAAATTCCAAGACTGAGCCCTCTTTGAATCCCATTGACCCTTCTACCCTAAATACACACAATAAATCCTTGCTGAATGATTCAACTGATACTATCAACTATAGTTTTGATTTGCGGCTGACCCTGGTTAACCTGAAACATCCTGGCCTCAAAGGTTGCTGGGATTGTTTGACAAGGTCAACTTTATCCAAGACTATTGGAGGACTGTTCTATCCCTGGGGATGTCTGAGTCTCTACACTTCAATCCAGCATCATGTGCCACACTACTCACAGGCTTCCCGAAGCACATGATTCGTGCATGAAATACCCCCTTGCTCATCCTCCATGTGAGCTGTGTAAAGATGTGTTTCTTCTCTCTTATAAAGGCTGGTTCTCCCATCTGATTTAAATTCATGTGACTGCTGCCTGCCCAGGAAAGGGTTAATGATCTGGGGGTGGGAGGAAAGTTCTGTTTACATGGCCTTGCTCTCTAGGAATCCAATTTTCTCTCTGAAGTTGAGTCCAATCAAAAGTAACACAGGGAACTGAGGAGGAAATGCTCAGAGCTCTTGAGACTCCAGTCACCACCGTGAAAGCAGAGCAGGGAACTATGCCCCTGGGAGGAACATGTGCGAAGTGTATGGCCAGCGCCTGTGTAATAACAACAAACACCTTAATACATAATGAAAATCACATTTCTCTAATCATAGAACACACAAGCCCGGGATCATCAGTTGTCTAAATATGATACATAGTGGGCAAACACTTAGTCAGGATGATTATATGCACAGTGACATAATTTCTCTGGGCTTGAGTATCTTTCAGCTGGGCTTCATTCTCTGATGACAGATTCCAAAAATGAACCCTTTCAAGCTCTCCTCTCTGATCTTCTTGAGGGTATCTGACAATGCACCATCTTTTTCCCAAGCAAAGAGGACCCCAAGGATGTGCGGGTGGGGCTACTGACAGTAATCATTCCCTGAAAGGCTGGGGTTCATGGAGGCATAGAAAGGTTCTCTGGAGATGGTTCAGGTAGGGAGTTTGCTGAGCTCAAGGCAAGCAGACGACTGTTAAGTCTTCCTGACACTCTATTGAAAAAATGGCCCAGGGTCATAATCACTTTATCAACCTTGCAAATGCTGTTTTCTTAAATCCAGGTCTTCTTCTCTGGTGGTAGAAGTGGCAGGATCAGGACACGAATCTGTGTCTTAAAGTGCAAGGCGAGAAAAAGTGGAGCTACATGTGACTGTGGGAAGAAAAGTCTTTGTGGGAGATTGTGTTGTTTCATTGTAAATAATTGTCCCAACCAATGGTTTAATAAAAAGCGCTGATTGGCCAAAGGCAGGCAGGAAGTATGGGCAGAGCTACCAGACTAAGAAAACTCTGAGAACAGGAAGCACAGAGCAGAACGCCAGAGAGAGCCGGAAGAAGCAGAGGACAACTATGCTGCTCTAAGGAAAGGTGCCAAGCTCTGTGGCTGAACAGGATAAGAGTCATGGGTTAGATTAAGGGTTAATAAGTGATATGCCTGAGCCTTTGGTCGATTCAGCCTAAAACTATTGAAAGTATCTGTGTGTCTCTGTGAGTCTGTGGGTCTGTGGGCCTAAACCTTGAGGCTAGGCCCAAAAGTCAAGGCCAGAAACCTCATACTACAAGTCTTTACTTTCTTTTTTTCTCCCTTTAAAACATAGTTATTTGTGCCCATATACACTGGTAATCTACTGAGGCCAGTGGAGGAAAGTACATTGGAATTTCTCTAGTTCCACCTTTAAAACAGCCATGGGAGCTACTATCCCTTTCCAACTTTCAAATGGCTTAATTGCCCTTTTGATAAACACAGCCAGGAATGGGAACAGCTGGGCATAACACATCTGTCTTTTGGTTCCAAGGTCAATGAAAGATTTTACCTGGCCATAGGAGCTGTGGGTTCACATAATCCTCTTCACTAACAGTATTATCATGAAATGCAGAAAATAGTGTCCTTCACAATATGTGACACAATGGGCAGGGACATTTCAACTCAACCCCATTTGCATTACACTTAGATGAGAGTACCGTGGTGTTTGACAGGTCCTCTATATGTTCCCTTGGAAAATGGAGCACAGGAGGCAGGCAGGCAGGCACTTCTGACATGGTTCCAGTGACTTTCCTGAGAGTTCCTCAGAGATCGACAATATCAGCACCACTGTGAGTTACACAGATACAGAAGCCCGAGTCTCAGCTCAGACACCAGCTCTGACCCTATCCTATGTATTCTTAGGAGACCAAGTGCTTCACATATATGCTGGGGCTTTCACCTCATACCTTATATAGTAAATTTGTGTTTCGTAGGCAAGGAAAGGCAGAAGAAAGCAGGCAGAACTTGCGCATGCTTGAACACACACACACACACACACACACACACACACACACACACACACGGAGGGGACATGGCTCTGGAGAAATTTGGCTGGAGACAGTGAAAAGGAAAGTTTGGAATCAAGAAAGACTTGGACACAGCTTCCTGGAGGCATCTGCTTTGTGGTCTCCAGCAAACAGAGGCAATATTGAATTTTGAAATGGGAGAGAATTTTGTGCAACATTATTTGAGAAACCCGGGTGTGCTTCTGAAAGAGAACCAAACCAAGCTCACCAGCTCTGTATAGTGATATGCCAAGTGGGCTGCAGGGCTGGAAGAACACAAGATTGCTTATGTCTTCTATTGTTCCTTCTGACTCTGAGTGTCTGTAATCCAGTCTGGGTGTGAGACGCACAGCTTCCAGGGCAAAAAATCAACACTTCTTCATCTCCATGAGTCTATACTAAGCTGTCTGCCTCTGGACACCCAGAATTTATGCAACCAACTTCAATTCCTTTTCTGGTGAACCTGACACCCTCACCCTACCCCTCCCAGCCTGAGGTGGAGCTGCCACGTGTCAAGCAGATCCACATTCTGTGGCTTCAGCATCCAGGCAAGTGTCCATGAAGAAGGGAAGCATAACCACTGAGATGTGGCGTGAACACAGCGCCTGCATGCTGTTGTGGGCAAGGATGCTGAGTGATTTGCAACGACTCTCCTGGGAGTTGGTTGTCAAATTTTTGGTGTGTTCAGGAAATGTCTGCCACATTTTACATCAACATTTTCAAACTGCCAGTGAGTGAAGTGTTGAATGGTAACAATGAGGAATGGATGGATCTCAGGGAACCGGCTGTGGTAACACAGTAACTTGCTTTTTTTTTTTTTTTTAAAGTGGGCGGTGTGCTTACACACACACTCACACACAAAGGCTTTGATATGAGACAACTATTCTTGAGACTTTTTCAAATATAAATTCCATCCTGATATCCTGTATAGTTTTTATATAGGATACAGGAGGAAATGACATGCTTCCCATTGGCTATATACTGTCGTTTACGATTAGAGATTCGAAATAGCCAAGATAAATCAAAGCAGAGGTATTTAACTAAATTTCAAGATACTCAGCTCTGTTCCTCAAGGGCTTCAAAGCTTTTATATTACCATCACCTCAATTCCTTGGGATTCTAGTCAAATTTAACTTTTACACAGTATCACTCTCTTCCAGCTGGGATGAGCATCCTCTCCTGCCTTCTGCCATAACCTGTCCTTCATCAGGGCAAGTCTGGACCAGCAGTAATGTCCATTTGCTTTGTGTTGACTGCATAATCACAGGTATTTTCAGTTCATCTCCCCCGGGTCCACCTGCCCCATTTCAGAAGAGGAACAAAAGCTGAGGAGGGATGTGGCCCCTGAGCTCTGTGTTCCCAATGCTTGTTCATGTTTCAAAGCTTGTGGCTCTCAGATTGAGACCTGTAGACCCACAGAAGACACATCTCCTGGGACTTGCTCAACTTGAATGATAGAAACAGCCACTCTGGGGAGTGGACACAAGATTTCTCATTTCTCCCAAGCCTCACATATGTTAGGCAAGTGTCCCATTCCTGAGCTTTGTCCTTGGTCAACCCTCCAGATGTGAATACTGCTGCATGGTCAAGTGTAAGAAGCATTTTTTTCTTTAACTGTTTTTAATGTGTAAGGTCAGGTGTCAAATGAGTCCAGAGAGGACACTGGGTCTCTGAATCTAGAGTTGCAGATAGTATGAGACACTTGATTTGGGTGTTGGAACCAAACCTGTGTCCTTTGTGAGACTAGCAAGTGCTCTTAGCCACTAAGCCATCTCTTCAGGCACAAAGGATCACTCTATCAACCTTACTACTGGCATGTCCTGTGATATCAGCTGCCAGATTGTTTCTGAGGGTAGGCCTTGCGCCTCTGAGTGGGACGCCACACTAGTAGCATTGCTGTGGAAAACAGCAGTGACAGCTCTCTCTCTCTCTTTCTCTCTTACACACATACAGTTTTTTCTCTCTCTCCTTTCTCTCTCTCTCTCTCTCTCTCTCTCTCTCTCTCTCTCTCTCTCTCTCTCTCTCACACACACACACACACACACACACATACACAGCTCTCTCTCAGTTTCAGTCAAGATGACTGGATCTGTTCCCCAGGGAACAAGTTCAGGCAGAGAAAAAAAATCTCACGTTGGGGAAATCAGGATTGGTGGACATCTATCTCCACACCTTCTCCTTCCCCTGTTCACAGGTCTCAATGGTCACAACATGCAGAACTTTCCAGAAAACCCATTTGTGTATAAAATAATTCTCATTGACATAGTCTTATTATTCATTCTGCACACAGACAAATAGCTCTTAACATGATCCGGTGTTACACCTGGGAACACTGAGTCCCAGAGCAGGTAACTGATACTGATTCTCTGTAGCAGGTTCACCTTGACCACGTGACCTGAGTTCAGTTCAGTCCTAAAGTCCAACCCATAGACACTGAACACCTGTCGCCACTCTCGTTTGCCCAACTCACAAAAGCAAAAGCTTCATTCTCATTGAGGAAGTGAAGGCCTTCAGCTGTCTTTTGACCTCAAAGGATGCTTGCATGGGATGCTACCTCTAAGCTTCAGGAAGAGTCTTGCCTGCCTGAACCCTCTCCCCTGGCATACAGATGCAGGCATGCCCAGCGCTCTGAAGCTGTGGAACAACTTGAGGAATGATGTTCAGGTTCACATCCAAGCCCTGAATTTCCGTTGGTCCCGATGTGGATGTCTGGGCTCCCCGACCTAAACAGCCTGATCTCCCTCTGGCCCATCCATCCTTCCTCAGGCACCAAAGCCCTTTCCAAAATGTCTTCACCTTTCACGTGACACCAACACTCAAATCCCCGATTCCAAATAAATGAGCGAGAAACCCCTTTCCGCCAGGTTTTGCTAGTGCCCCAGCAAACTCAAAGCCAGGATAAAATTTCCAGGCAGGCGCATGTGTGTGTAATTGCTTCCTGCGAGGAAGACTCTGGAGCCTGCTCCAAATGAGGTGCTAATGATGAGCGCCATGGGGTTGTAACTGTGGGAAGGCCCATCTGGATGGAGTGCATTATACTGCTTTTCATGTGGATGTTGCCCTAAGTATAGCCCATCCCTGGTGTGCTGGAGGGTCCTGCCTTAGCAAAAACAAACAGAAGCCACCAAGCAGCTTTCCTTTGTGAAGGACTGGACCCTGCTGGCTCCCCAGGGTCTCCCTCTGTCCTATCAAGGGAGGAGATACTTACAGGAACATAACTTGAGGCCTCCTTAGAGGATGTTGGTTGGTGTTGGGCTGTATTTCTCCAGTGAACCACGACCAGCCAGAATACCTGGGCATTATCTGAAAGGTGAGGGTTATGTGGAATTCATATTCACAGTGTTCTGGAAGATTGATGAATAATGTGGTTTTCTGTTTTGTTTTTTTTTCCTTGTGAAATAGGCTTAATAATACCCCTCTAATCTTATTTCATTCTCTTAAAAGCTCTCAGAGGGGATGTTTCACATCTGTAGAGCAGACACTTAAAAAGCACGTAGTGAAAATGTATGTTCAGCTACCTCATTTTGTGGACGAGGGAGCAAACAGCTCAGAGAGCCTGTGCCTCCCTTGAGACACAGTCACTGTGCAAAGGATGCAAAAGGACCCAGAACCGTTGCGTTAAAGGAGATGGCCCTTAGTTCTAAGTCTGGCTGGGACAGAACTTGGTTCTTCCTAATATTTCTCTTAACAAAAAAGTCTTCCAAGAAGAGAGCTCTGGTCTAGCAGGTTTAGAAGCCTGGCATTCTCCAATTATGTGAGCATTAGACCCATCTGTTTTAACCCTTTCAGATACCTTCAAATAAATTATCCTGTTGTTTAGAGGTGTGCCCTCTAGGATCCCACCAAGCCATGTCAAACGCTGTACTCAATCTATGAAGAAGCCAGTGTCCAGCAATCAAGCTTTGGGAGTCCAGTTGCTAACACTGAAATAAAATTCGAATTTATTCTGATCATGTTTTATGCTGTAGTCACTTTCATGAATATGAAGTCATCCTTTAGCTTGGCTTAACTCCTGGAAAGTTACTATGTTAAATATTAATGTGGGATGATGAAACCAGCAGCTAGATGGAGGCTTCATGGATGGCACTGATGTCTCATAAGAAGGACCCATGAAAATGACTGAAAGACACTTAAAGGATTGCTTAACATGCTTAGCCACCAGGGAAATGCACATCAAAACAACTCTGAGATACCCTCTTATACCTGTCAGAATGGCTAAGATAAAAATACTGGTGACAGCCTATGCTGGAGGAGATGTGGAGCAAGGGGAACACTCCTCCATTGTTGATGGGAGTGTAAACTTGTACAGTCACTTTGGAAATCAGTATGGCAGTTCCTCAGAAAACTGAGAATCAATCTACTTCATGATCCAGCATACCACTATTGGGTATATACCCAAAGGATGCACATTCATACCACAAGGACATTTGCTTTACTATGTTCATAGCAGCATTATTCATAATAGCCAGAACCTGAAAACAATCTAGATACCCCTCAACAAAATAATGAAATTTTAAGAATGTGGTACATTTACACAATGGAGTACTACTCAGCAGAAAAAAAAGATCCTGAAATTTTCAGGCAAATGGATGGAACTAGGAAAAAAAAAGTCCCAGAGTGAGGTGAGGTAACACAGACCCAAAGAGACAAACATAGTCCGTAGCCACTCATAAGTAGGTTTTAGATGTAAAGCAAAAGATAACCAGGCTACAATCCACAACCCCTGGGCAGCTAGGAAACAAAGAAGACCCTCAGAGGGACATTCATGGATTCTCCCTAAGAAGGGGAAATATATAAGATCTCCCAAGTAAATTGAGAACATGGGGGGAGGGGAATAAGGAAAGGTGGGAAGAGAACATGAGGGAACGGGGTGGTTGAGTTGGGGGAGGGACACAGAAAGAGAACAACCAAATAGATACCTTGATAGAGGAAACCATTTGGGGTTGATGAGAAACCTGGGAAATACCCAAGAACCCACAAAGACAACCCCAGCTAAGACTCCAAGAAATATTGAAGAGGGGCCTAAATTGGTCTCCCCCTATAATCAAATTAATAACCATCCTAATTGTATTCATAGAACCTTCATCCAGCAACTGATGGGAACAGATGCAGAGATCAGAACTATGCATTGGGCAGAGTTCCCAGTCTAGTTGAAGAGAGAGTATGTAAGCAAATGGTCAAGATTATGAAGGGGAAGCCCACAGACACAGCTAATCTGAACTATTGGGACCTCACTGACTGTACTAACAGCTGGGAACCTACCTGGAACCCAAACTAGGTCCTCGAAATGTGGATGACAATTGTGCTGCTTGGGCAGTTTGTGGGACCTCTGGCAGTGGAACCAGAACTTATTCCTGGTGCATGAACTGGAGTTTTGGAGCCCATTCCTTATAGAGGGATACCTTGTCAGCCTTGATACAGGGGGGAGGGGCCTAGTCCTGCCTCTACTTGATATGTCAGACTGTATTGATTCCCCCATGGGAGTCCTTACTCTCTGAGGAGCATATGGGGGTTGAGGGAAGTTGTGGGGGGGTCACTGGGAAGAGGGGAAGGAAGGAGAACAGTGGTTGGCATGTAAAAAAGAAAACTGAAGAAAAAAAATATAGAAGAACTCATGAACCAGGAAATGAGCCCACATGGGCCACCAAATCTGTCATGTTGATGTTAGGCTTCCAGTCCTGACTTCTATGAAAAATATTGTTTACAAGCCATTCCATCTCTGGCATTTCATTATAGTATTCTAAATAGACTAAGACAAACAGGACACTTAACTATATAAGAAAGAACATTGTAAGACTTTTCTGATAATCAAGACCATCTATCTACGTACCTGGAATTAATTATAAGAAAAGCTATGGTTTGGCTGCCGAAGCCAAAGGTGTCAACTGCTCCAGATTAGAAACTCATTTCAGCCAAGTGATTCAACATAAGTTCCCTTTATCTTGTTAAAAGGCAGAAAGAGACTTCTGGAATGTTTACAGCATGAGGTTAATGGGAGATGTTCATGTTTTCTAAATGTTCTCAAGAAAGATGTCTTGTTCATTGGCATTCATCTATATTCTAAGGAGGGATTTGGCTGTGGACCATGCTGAACACAACTGAGTATGTTTCATTAAGACTGTAGCTCTGTCTTTTAATTAACTTCTTGTTCCTGTCTTTGGTGAAATATTAATTATTTTTTAATCATCACCAGGATGTGCTATAAGGAGAAGCAGCTGGACTCATCTACCCGTAGCTTCATTATACAGATAGGTGTTGTAATAATTAACTTAATTAGCTTGTCACTGCTTGCATAAAATACAGCTGTATTCGGAGAATAGATATTGCTTTGCTGATCCAAGGTTAATTAAAAAAATAGAATGTACGAGAGATCAGTTTAAGTGGAGTTGGTGGTGACCTGGTATCTGGCTGGCCTGATAAAAATGTCTCTTCTTTGGGCCAGGACTGGGACCCACCACAGAGGAATTTCACAGTGCCCTGAGGTGTCCATATCAAGAAAATATGGAAAGCCAGCACCACCAATTCGAGTGACTGGGATCTCACTTGTGGTGATTGCCTCTTTCTACATCAATGGTTCTTATTCTGGACCCCTGGATGGAGCCCCAGCTCTATTCACAGGGTTGGAATGGATTGCACACAAAACACTTTTATCAAGTGGTTCTTTGTTATCCTGTGAGTTCTGGATAAGTCGGAACGAAAGCTGATGAACCAGTGAAAGAATCTAGCTAGCAGGAGCTGAGTATTTTCTAAGCACTTGGAATGGACATTGGAGATTCATACACAATAACTCAGAAAGACAGCTACAGTTCTATAAAGTTCTAGAAGCATATGCCTGGAGAGATTCAATAATTTGGCCAAGATTACATAGGAAACTAGTGGTAGAACCATGATTTCACACACACACACACACACATGCACATGCGCACACACACATTTTGGCTAAAAGACATAACTCTTAGTTTCTGACCTTCAATAGTTACATCAAATGGAATATTACTATACCAAGCTGCTTGATCATAATAGGAAGTAAATGTTATTCTTGGGAATAGAAACCTTTAAAAATGCAGTTACTCTGCCAGCAGTAGAGCCTGCCTTTCCCATAATCAACAAACTGGTACTAAAACAGAAGGTTAATTTCTAATAATAACACCAAGGAGCCAGGTTGGGTCTAGAAGAATTATTTTTGCTCATTCCTTGTCAATATGTGGGTGCATTTAATGTCTATAGCTGGTTTTGCTTTGGTTTGTAATTATCCAGTGGGCCATTAAGGGTTGATTTGATTCCATAGTCACTCACATCTTCTAACAACTCATTTGGTAGAATAAATGGGCTGCACACAGTTTTGGACACTTTGAGATAAGAGCAGCAGAGCCTTTGCAACTGGTTCACTGAATGACGGTTAGGATGACTGAAATAGTAGGAGTCTCAAGCTAAGGTGCTTACGAAATGAGGCAGGATGTTGTTAGAATCATCCCTAAAAGACTGACTGTGCCATTTAGTGATTGTCAGGGATGTCATATCATACAATTCTACCTGCATTATGGACTAAAACGTGCTGGGATTGACTTAGAACATTTGTCTATACTTCCAGGAAAATGATCCAAAATCATTTGCTCTGATTGCCCCTGGGCCTGAAACGCTGGGATGGTTTTACTATCGCTGGATTGGGATGGCTGAATTTTATCTTAAATGTAGCTATTTGTTCAATGTTGTTACTGTATCTCTCTGAGCTACTGCTAATTTACCTGAGAGTGATATGTGGTTTGGAGTGGGTGGTACTGATGTGGTTTGTCGGACCAAATGCTGAGTGCAGAACAGGAGCTTGGGAAAGAGGAAAATGAGACATATTAAAGCATGTCAGTTAACATGACTGTGGCTGTGAGTCACAGACCACCTGTTGCTACTATTTGGATAAACATTGTCCTTTGTTAAGACGATGGGAACCAAAAGGTGAGGAATTGCATATAAGTATGGGAAGCCATTATGGAATTTGAAGTCCAGAGATAAAAAAGGATGGAGTACAATGGTGCACAGAGGCTCCCCTCCCTTTTAAGGACACATTCTACCCCCCAAGGATTCGAGAAACTGTGGTTAGTACCTAACCCTGCACTCTCCATGTTCTCCTATGTAGACAACACTTAACTTATAAATTAAGTGTAGTAATAGGCTAAACCACAATTGGGAACAAAACATGACAATCCAACAATCTACTCTAACGAAAGTCATGTGACTGTGTCCTCTCTTCCGCACTGCACGATGAGTACTTAGACCAGGTGTGGATAACTGAAGCCACAGAAAATTGAACAGTGGACAAAGGGGTGCATGGGTGGGACTGATATCCATAGGGTGCTACTCCTCGGTGAAGAAGTGATGAGTGAAGAGAAGCCTGTGCTATAGGATTAGGAAACACCTGGGCACCAAACAGCAACGTTCTGGTTTAAGTGATTCATTTCCTTGAGTTGAGAGGAGAGAGAAGATGGCTTGGAGCCTCTTCACTCTGGCAAAGAGGTAGCCTGGAGGGATGGCATCTGGGAAACTGAAAGGTTATCAAAGTGTAGTAAATCAGGACCTGATATACTACCCACCAGCAGAGGGGTGGAGGATTTTGTTGTTGTTTTCTGTGTAAATGATGTTGGGTTTGAAAGGTGTTCTGTTAAGAAACAGGTGTTAAAAGCAGTATGCTATAGAAGCCCCTTACTGTGATATCTGAACGGCAAAGCTATTCTATGACAGAAGACAGATCAGTGGCTGCCAGTGGTAAGGTTGAGAGGAAAGGGGACACAGAACAGAATGAGGGAGATGATGTAATTATCATGTGTCACCTACAATTATCATTCATGCTTATGTGAAAAAGCAAATACGGAGGGCCATTGCTGTTCATTTAACTGATTTTCCTCTTTCTATTCTGATACGAGCTTAAAATAGTATTCCGAAGGTCTACCATGTTTCTATTTCATTAAATTGCTCTTGTGTTATTTTGCACCTGGATGTCCTTTGAGGCTTGGCATGAGCAATGAATTAAGAAGAGCTAGACGGTGTACTTACGTCTTGAAAGAAATCAAATATCTGCTTATGGAGCCCCAGGATGGCTGTGAGGTGGGACCAATGTTAGAAACACACTCCTGAGAAGTCAGACAGGGCTAACACTCTTCCTTAAACCATGCTTCCATTCTAGAACAAAGCCCATAAGGACTAAGGGTAGAATGTGTTTATTTGACTGAGGGATTTTGCTACCTTATGGGATGGGAATGGGTGCTTACTCCAGAGCCAGGTATAAACATGCATGGAAAATCTCTAGATGCAGGAGCCTGGGGTGACACTGAACTCAGGAGTGCAAAGTAAACTCCTCAGGTAGACCTGGTACACCCTAACTTTGTTTCACACGAGTCAGGAGTGAGCTGATGCTCCCATGCATGCTTCATTCTGCCTCAAGCTGGTTAGAAGACAACCTCATGCATTGGTCTTCATTTTCCACCTCATCGGAGCCAGGGTCTACTTGGTGTTTTTTTTTTTTTTTTTTTTCTTGTATATGCCAAAAAAACTGTCCCACGAGCTTCTGTGACAGCTCTGTTGTGGGGAGTCATTGCTCAGTAACCACATGCATTTCTGAGCACAGTGAACTGTTGCATGAATAAAGGAAACTCAGGGTCAGATCTCTGGGAAAGGCGGAGATATTAGAGAGAGTAAACACCACAGTCAGATCTCACCCAGCTGTCTTCCAGCTTCCTCGCCTCGCTCCTCCTGGCTTCTTCTGCCTGCTCTGTCTTTCTATATCTGCCTTAAATACTTTCTTTGCCCAGTGAAGGTGTGGCATCACCACTGCCTGCCTGGGAGCCTGGAACTCCTTCTGTAAACTAAAATGACCTCAAACTCAGATTGGATTAAGGGTGTCGTCACCACTCCTGGGATATTTCCTGTGCTGGGATTAAAGGTGTGAGTTGCCATTGTCTGATCCTCCTAGACTGACTGTGGGTAGATCCCTCTGATATCTCCACTGCTTTTATTATATTTGAAATTATCCCCACAGGGAACCCTGTATCTCTGAGCACAGTGAACCCCATGCTACTACTGGAGTCCCAACTTTGATCTACTCAAGGCACCAGGAAAATCTACTTCCCACCACTATAAGGAACCTGAAAAATGATTTCAGGCCAGGGAACCACTTCCACCTTATGTTCAATCCACTGTGCTTTTCTTTAGATTGGTTTATAGGCATACTATAGAATTACGGAGGAATGTGGAGTATAGATACATACCACCCTATGCTGAAACATAGTTTATCTTTGAGGGGAAGGCTTCTTAAAGGCACACATGAAACTGTACTGATGGCAACAGCATACCTTACAGCATGTTTGTTTTGTATCTGGTGGTATACTAAAGCTAATTGATTTTGACAGCTCTGTGAAGGAGGTAACTGTGCTATCCATATTATAAAGTTGGGAGAACTGATATTTACAGAGGCTAGACAAATTCTTCAGGGCTACATAACTAGGAAGTGATGAGAGAGACACGTTTAGAACTGGGGGCCAAACAGACCAAGTTCTTCATCTTTCTATTTATGCGACTGTGGTAGTTGAAATGAAAATGACCCCCATAGGCTCACAGGGAGTAGCACTATTAGGAGATATAACCTTGTTAGGGGGTAGGTGTGGTCCTGTTGGAGGAAGTATGTCATGAGAGGTGGGCTTTTCAGTTTTAAATGCTCAAGCCATGCCCAGTATCCTTCTCTTTCTCTTCCTGATGTGTGGATACAGGTGTAGACCTCTAAGCTACTTCTCCAGTACCATGTCTGTCTATACACAGTCATGCTTCTCACCATGAGAATAATGGACTACACCTCTGAACGATAAGCCAGACCCACTTAAATGCTTCTGTTATAAGGGTTGCTGTGGTCATGGTGTGTCTTCACAACCGTAGAAACACTAACTAAGATATGCCATCTTGGACCTGGGATATTTAAGGCAGCCTAGACTTTTCCAATTCAGTGTTGTGGACCAAATCTGTGATGGGGAAGAGCCTTGTGTTGGGGGTCAGTTGATGGAGAAGTAAGCTACAAACTCCCAACCCAAAGTGAGGGAGAGCCTCCCAGGCTCCTGGGAAACTATTATTGGCTCTGCCTACCTAATGGGGAGATCAAGACATTCAAAGATCTGCTCTATAAAATCCAACTTACTGATATTTCTTTCAACTGTTCAAAAACACAGAGTATGGCTTCACTTGAAACTTGTTCCTCAAAACAACAGACCTTAACTTCTAAGGGCCAGTGGTTTTCTATTGGATGAATTATGGCTCTAAAACTCACATTGAGATCTGATTGTGACCTAGTGGTGTTGGGTGAGGAGACCTAGTGGAGGTAGTTAGGTCATGAAGATGGATCCTATGAAAATGAATTAATCCTTTGCTTTTAGGAGTGGGTCTTGGGTCTTACAGGACTAAGCTACTGTGAAGGAGAGCAGAGAAGAAGCATGGCTTCTGGTTGACTGTTGCCTCTTCTCCATTCACTCTTGGGCCAATCTCGCACTGTGAGTTGAGGTGACAGGTCCTTTACCAAAAACCAAGCAGATACTTGTGTCACACTCTGGGATGTCTCAACCTCCAGAACCATGAACCCAAAGCAGCCTCTTTCTTTATAAATTATATAGTCTCAGGTATCCTGTTATAGTAATAGACCATGCTTTGAGGCAGTGTGTCAGTTCAGAACAATGACTGTCTTGTGGTAAGAAAGAGGGTGAAGATCTATTAGGCAGGAACAATTATGCTTGTACGTAGAACTTAGGGGAAGAGAGAGGCACTGAGATCAGACCTAATTTATTCTGTGCTGGTCACTACTTAAAGAAGGAACAAATGAAGACCAAGACTATGCTATGATGGGCTTAATATGTGGTAGAGGAACTCACAGACATGGGCTACCAGAAGAACTTCTGTTGAGGGGACTCCTGACCCCACAAGGGACTCTACAACACATTGAAGCAACCACAATGGGAGCATTAATCCCCTTGCCCCCAGCAGCTTGCATAAACTTTCATCCTTCAGGCTTGCCTAGCCCTGGCTCCTGGGATGGAGAACTGGGCTAGGAGCCATGCAAAGGAGCAAATCTCCTGGACTGGGACACAGCATGCGATGAAAAGCTTTGACCAAGGATGAGAGAAGGCGTCCTGGATGGGAGCATGTGCGGCTGAACCCAAACTCATAACTCACAGAATCTTCTATTGAAACCAGGCTGCCTGCCTGTCATTCACACAAGTTCTTATTCCCAGCCCATCAGTTAAGAAAACTGTTATGAAAATAACGCTGAGCAAAGCTGGAGGCTACGACTCTGGAGAAGTCATCCTGGCTGTGCTGAGATGTTAGACCATGACATCTGGTATAATTCTTGGAAGAATGTGGGGCTCCAATTAAATTTGACTCGGTCTGGGTGGCCAGGTAAAACCATAAGGGACACATGGGACAGGCCGAGAGTTTTCACAACATTATGCACAAAGAAAGTCTCAAAATGAATTTGTAGAACATTATGATCACATCTAAGAAAATAACCCACACTTACACAAATTTTTTAAATTAACTGTGGACTTACTGAATAGGAACAGTCAATAGTTACAATTTTGCTATGTATTTTCCAGTATTATTCTTACGCATTTATATGGAGGCCACGATTGGCTCTGGTGCCAAATCTGCACAGTTTATTATGATAGCTGTGTTGGATATATTTATGTCAACTTCACATAAGCTAAGTCATCTTAGAGAAGGGAACTGCAATTTAAAAAATGCCTCCATAAGCTGGGCTGTAGGTAAGTCTATGGGAGCATTTTGTGTGTGTGTGTGTGTGTGTGAGAGAGAGAGAGAGAGAGAGAGAGAGAGAGAGAGAGAGAGAGAGAGAGAGAGAGAGAGAGAGAGAGAGAGAGAGAGAGAGAGAGAGAGATTATAGTTGCATAAGAAAATAGGCCAAGCAAGCTAGGAGGAGCAAGCTTCTACACAGCACCTCTCCATGCTCTGTATAGCTCCTGCTTCCAGGTTCCTTCATGTCTGAATTCCTGTCTTGACTTCATTTGATAATGAACTATGATGTAGAAACACAAGGCAAATAAAATCCTTTCCTTCCTAACTTGCTTTTAGTCATGATCGTTTATCATTAGTAATAGCAATCCTAAGTAAGACAATAGCCAATGGATAAAGTTAACCATTCAAAATAAAATTAGTGTCTTAGGGTTTTATAGCTGTGAAGAGACACCATAACCCACTATAAGACTTACAAAGGGCAAGATTTAATTAGAGCTGGTTTATAGTTTAAAGGTTTAGTTCAATATTCACATGGTGGAAGAGCATGGAGGCACACAGCAGACATGGTTCTGGAGAGGAGCTGAGAGTTCTACACCTTGATCTGTAGGCATCAAGGAGTGAACTGACTCACTGGTCATGGCTTGAGCATATATGAGACCTCAAAGCTCACCTTCACAGTGACACACTTCCTTCAACAAGGCCACCCCAACTCCAGCAAGGCCATACCTAGTAACACCGCTCCCTATTCGAATACATGAATCTATGAGCCATACTTATTCAAACCACCACAGTTAGCAAAAATAATTGAAGGAATCCAGCCCATCAGCTGCACCAGCCACTTCTTAGATCCTCATCATTAGATGTGTCTCTTGGAAAGTAAGTACTACTGGCAGATAGCACAGGCAATGGCCCACAAATGTCTTTGTGAGAGCCAGGTCTCAGGAGGTGGGAAGTGTTGTATGCCTTTAAGTGGTGGTGCTTCATGGGAAGGCTTTACGTTATTGGGGGAATATGGCCTCAGAAAAGCTTAGAGGTTCTCCTCCCTTCCTCCTGGCCTTCTCCTGGTTTGCAATGTAAGTATGTGGCCTACAGTGTTCAAACCATGATGTACTTACTGCCCTTACCAGACTGCCAGCCTTAGACTTACACCACGTTGACCCTTTCTTACCTCAGGAGTAACATGTCTCTGACAGTTTGATATACAGACACAAATCAGACAGACCAACACACCACAATGACTAATCCTGCTTTAAAGCCCTGGTTAGGAACTGCCTTCTGTGTCAAAAAGCGTGACCTCAGAGTGCCATTCATATGATGTTTAGTATCTAAACTCACTTCTCTCAGTGGTGTGTGAAGCTGGACATTCAAACTGCTTACAGTTTGTCATTAAGTAGCAAGCAGCCGGCATGCCTTACAATAGCTATTCAGGCTCCTAGAGTGGCTGCCACCTCTTCCAGTTGTTGGTAATACCTGGTACGAAGTGTTCTATGGCCTCTATGTGAGTTAAGGCAGTGTTCTCTTAAAGATGTTTGCTTTGCAACATCTTTGTTCTGTTTTGGTTTTGTCTTTGTTTGAGACAGGGTCTCGCTTTGTTGTCCAAGCTGCCCCTGATTCTCCTGCCTCAACCTCCCAAGGAAACACCATCACACCTGCTTGTGTTCTTAGATTTCTAATTTACCTTGCTCCCTCCCTCCCTCCCTCCCTCCCTCTCTCCCTCCCTCCCTCCCTCCCTCCCTCCCTCTCTCCCTCCCTCCCTCCCTCCCTCCCTTCCTTTCTTTCATTGGGTGGGTGTGAACTTTCTTCTTCTTCTTCTTTTTTTTTTTTTGGTCTTCCTTTTCTTTTATTTTTAAAACCCTATTTTGTATTGATTTGGGCATTTCACAGCATGGACCTCAATCCCACTCTTTTCCTAGTCCTTCCATATCTGCCTTCTATCCTTGTAATCTTTCTCCAAAGAAAATAAGAAATAAAAATTAAAATGTAAACAGAACAGAACATCTTGCCAACCAACCTGCTCCTCTGTCAATCACTGCCTTCTCTCACGTCAGTCTTCCAGCCAGTCATACATGTACTACTCTACAGCTCCATTTTTCCTGTTCCTCCATCACATGTTCAATCACAGCGGCACTGGAAGCTGCAGTGTGCCCTGCAGTCTACCCCTTTTCCCAAACAGCTTTACTTGAAAATGTTCATTGCAATGAACAAGGTCTGGCTCAAAGCCTCTGGCTTCTGATAATGCCATCAACACTGGACCCTTTCTGAGACTCCTCTTGGATACCCTGTTGTTGTCCAAGTTAGGGAGATCCTGTGATTTTGGTTTTTCAGGACTGGTCTCTTCAGTGGCTCCAGAAACTCATAGATGGAGGAGATATCTGAGCAGGCCAACTGAAGTCACTGGATCAGGACTTGGGTGGTAGCTGAGTTGGTCAGTCTGGGTCTCTACCAGGCTTCCCCTTCCACTCAGTGAGGTGCAGGGCCAGCTTTCTGGTGATGCACAGTGACAGTGGGACCATCTCTCCTGTGAGCATCAAGGGACAGGGCCATTCAAGTGCACCCTGATAGTAACATGGTTTCAGGTGGCAGCCAAGACCACAGGCATCCACATGGGCCTCAGATCCAAGATTCATAATACCATGGTAGTAGCATAGGCCTAGACATCAACCTGGTCTCAGGTGGCAGTACAGGCAGGCCTCTTAGATCACTATGACCCTCCACAGCAGCCCAGGCACAGACATCACCATGGCTTCAGGTGGCAGCTCAGCCTCCTCACATCAGTCTCTTCCTCCAGTTCTACCTCTCTCCAAAGCACATGTACTACCCCTCTTTTCATCCTTTCTCATCTCTTTATCACATATTTTATCTTTCTCATGTCTCCATCACAAATTTGTTCATTGTAGTGGAGCCTGAAGGCCAGGCCAGCACGTAGATGTCTCCTCTATTGCTTTCATGAGTTACTTTTGCTGAATTTTTGACTGAAATATTTATTCCTTCCTAAGTGATTCATACAAATCTGTGTATGTGGGTGAATTAACACTCTACCACATAACTCAAGATAGATATTTTCTTTCATTTTTTTTTAGTTACTCTTTTTAGATTTCTGTCTTTGATAAGATACTCCGGTTTAACCCTGATAAGGTTCATACAGGCATATTGAGCATTCTATGATTTACTTTGTTTAAATTCCTAAAACATCAGTACATCTGGAATGTATTTAGGGTGTGGTGTGAGCCTGGTATTTACAATTGCTTTCTAAATGCTTAGCCAATTTCCCCCAAACCATTTGTTGAGTTATTAATTCCTTTTCTACCGATTTCAAACTTCACCCTATCTGATACTCTGTATATATATGGGTCTGTTTTTACACTTCTGATTCCATTTTATTGCTGTCTTTTTAAACTTGCTACATGTAACACATTGCTTTAATTACTTGCACTCTATATCACATGCTAATATTTTTGTGGTAAATCTTTCTTAAAATTCTTAATTTCCCAAACACTTTTGACTTTTCCCTCACGCGTATTCTCTCATATGAATATTAAAATCATTTTCTGAATGTCTAGAAAAGAGCCCTATCTGGGGCTTCAGTGGTGTGGTTTAATATAAAGGTTAAATTTGCGAGTTTGATTTTTATTCGCATTAAATCTTCCCACTAAGAAATATGATAAAACATTTTGTGCGTATTTGTTTAATCTCAGACTTTGAAATCTCTGCATCTTTTCAGTTGTCCCTTCATCGGGGGCCTGAAGTAAGTAATTTACATAAGAATTCATTCTTTTCAGACACACCTGGTCCTGCATGCTGAAAGCGGAGATGGGCTGCAAACATAGAGTGCAGCCCCTGAGCCCCTGACACAGATATACTACAGCATGTTTTAAACTTTGTACTGCTATAGTTTGAGACTTGCTAACAGCCCAGGCTGGCCTTGATTTCACTCTCAAGGTGGGCACATGCCATCATGGCTGTTTCTAAATACATTATTGGGAATACAGCAGACAAGGCATGTATTTGGATATCTAACTCATAATGACTTCAATAATTTGACATAAAATTTTGATTTACTTGTGTGTGGGTGGGATGGGGATGCTGCATGCACCGTGGAACACGGTCATCAGAAGATGACCCTAGGGGGCCAGTTCTCCCCTTTCACATTTACATGGCATCCAGGGATGGAACTTGGGTAGACAGGTTCGCACAACGAGTATTTTTACCCCCAGGCATCTTGCTACACTCTCTGCTCTATCTTTTTATTTTAGCTCTAATAGATTTTTAGCTGGATCCCTTGGGCTTTTAAACAATGTAAAGCATTATTTATTTGTTATTAATTTTGTAGTACTGAAGATTGAGCCCAGAGCCTCACACATTCCAAGCAAGCGTTCCGGCATCGAGCTATATTCCCTGGCTTTTGATTTTTAAAAGTATTTATTACTATTAAGACTGTTTACCTCTTTTTCTCATAGGCCAATGTATGGCCACACTGAAAGAGTTCTATGAGACAAACCCAACTGGGGGAAATTTGAGCTGAGCGTCCTACTAGCTGGAGCCTTCTGCAATTGACCCAATGTCTGAAACTCAGTTTGCGCAAAGTCAATAATGAAACCGACTTTACAGGGATTGTGTGGGGATTAAATCAAACAGTGCCTGTAAAGCACACAGCTGATACCTGGTTCATGCAGTTACCATTATTCTTGTCTGAGCGCATTGTCTGGAGTGCCTGGAATGTTAAATAATAATGATACTCACCGACATCTAAACTTTAATGGTAAGAAATTCATTTCCAAATGGAAATACCAGGCCCCGATGGTGGCGATGACGATGACTAACATTTATTAAGCATTTATGCTCAATTCAGGACACAAATGGCAGGAACAATTGTGAGAAACTACCCCAGTATCATAGAAACTCATCTACAATCACACTCCTTTATGCTCGCTTTCTATCATTTGGCTAACTCATGGAATACGACATAGTTAAGTATGTCTGGAGCAGCCCACCTAGCATGCCTCAGTTCTTACTGTGGTCACTCAGAATGTGGTGTGATTACCTAGTAAAGATGGGAAAAGCCGACTGAGAAGGAAAGAGACCCTGAAGGAAAACTGCATTGAGGGTTCATGGGTAAAACACCGTGTACCTGCACAGCTCATGATACAGCACCTTTTATACCATCTCCATGTTCATTGTGTCATTGTGTGAACTATCCAACCTCACTGAGAGCAAAGAATGACATCGAGGGCTTATAAAGCTCTGAGCTTTCTCAGATGACAGATCACTCATTTAGCCATCATCTTTTGATGTTGTGGGTTGACTCTGAAATGTTCCCCCTGAACCCACGTATTATATAATGTATCTTGAGATATTCTCACTCTTTTGGAAGTATGTAGAAGCTTGAGGAGGTGAGGCTTAAGTGGACGAAGTGAGTAGGTTCTTGAGAGTACCTTCTCTCCGGCTCCTTCTCCCCCCCTTCCCTCCTGTCCAACATGAGGTGAATGGCTCTTGTCAGCCAGGTCCTTTCACTGGTCTGCTCAAATGCCTTAGGCCAGGACTTGAACATGAATTGACAACTAAAACCATGAGTCAAAACAACCTTCATCTAGGCCAAGCAGTGGTGGCCCATACCTTTAATCCCAGCACTCAAGAGGCAGAGGCAGGCAGATCTCTGAGTTCAACCAGCCTGGTCTACAGAGCTAGTTCCAGGACAGCAAGGGCTGTTACAAAGAAAAAATTCTATCTCAAGAAATAATAATAATAATAATAATAATAATAATAATAATAATAACCCTTACTTATCCTTTTAAGCTGTCATCTCAAACTATTTTGGTCACAGCAGCATAAAAGTAGCTAACAGAATTGGCATTAGTAATTAAAATATGGACAGTGTGTGGCTCTTCCCTTGAGTCATTCAGAGATGGGAAAAGCCACAGGGAAGGAACAGTCTATCAAAAGAACTCCCAACGGTGTAAGATTGTACAGAGAGAGATGCTGATGCGGGCAGGCTGATGGAGGCTTGTAATGGGATGCCTGATGTGGGCTATAGAGATGATGGGCCTAGAACTGGCCTCATGGTCCAATGACTGAGAATTTTAGATGGGTAAGAATGTCACACCGATGACAATCACAGCTTTTGCAAACCTACAGGCATCACAGAGCCGAGGGCTTAACCTGCCAGGGAAGTAGCCTGTCCTTCGGTGAGCGCTAAATTGAAAATAGGTGACTTTGTAACTCAGGTCAGCCAGCCTGGCACAGAGCAATGTTGACTTCAGATTCTTCAATGAGGCCAGCAGAGAAGGGATGGGAGGCAACTGTACACTTATCATTTTCACAGTCTACTTATTGGGGGGGGGTTTGGTATAAAAACAAAGCAAAGAAATATGGATCTTCCTGGAAAAGGGCCAAGGACTGAGTGGATATGAGAGAGGCCACCTCCTTATGGTTCAGCCAGAACCAGTTTCCTTCATGCTCACCCATTGTCTTTATTTTTCTTCCCACCCATAGAAGATCATTGAATTCTCTTCGCAGACTCACATGCATATCGCGGATGCAGGAAGGGTGTACCCTGTGGCCCCAGTTACAGGCTGATGATCCAGAATGGAACAACAGACACATTTTTCATTCCCGGTCAGCTTCTCTCTTCTCTCTGCACCCTGCTTCCTTCCAGGTATTTGGGCTTGGCAAGCTATTAATGGGTGGAACCCACAGACACAAGGAAGTGATTTTTATAGGCTTTCTTCTGGGCTCATGTACAATTTTCAGAAATTCCTTTTGATCCTTTAAGATCCCAGCAGCCAACTCTGGTTAACATCACCAAGAAGGCAGCCACACCCAGCATGGGCCGAGGACCACACTTCTCATGTGCCAAGCTGCAGGCAATTCTATCCGCTTGCTTGAAACTTGGGCATCTTGAGAAAATTCAAGGAAAGGGAAGTAGAGGGAAGGTTTGAATAATTAGCATGTGAGTATGATTAATGCTTCCATCTGGGCAATGCGTTTTGTACCAAATAAATACCAAATTAATCTCTTAAGGATTCCATTGCCTTCTCCCATCTAGATCAACTAAATTAATCTTTATTTTATATACAGAAATTCTCGACCATGGGCCTAGCAGGAGCGTAAGACTGACCCTGTTTTGGTCATTTAAAACTTCAGCTTGCTTTCCTGGGATTATTGAAGATGAGGCACAGTTAGAGTGGGAGAGAGCGACTCTGCCTGTGGGTGATTCTGACTGCCTTGCTATGCTGGGGCCAGCTGTGGAATCTGAGGATCTCTCTGGGGCTTTGATCAGGCCTCCCAAGCAGTGCCTTTGGTGGCTTTGTGAACAGAAAGAAAAGTGGTCATGTGTTACTTATGACTGTAGGTTTTTTGCCTTGAGATGAAGCCTTGCTGTGTTACCCAGGCTAGCCTTGAATATCTGGGTTCGAGCAATCATCCTGTCTCAGCCCCCCAAGTAGCCAGGGCTACAGGTATATATATAACTATGCCCAGTTTGAATTCACTAATTTTAAAATGAGATTATTTTACTGGTTCTATAAAGGAAGTACTGGAAGGCAGTGTATCTTAACTATTGTCTCATCTAACTTGTTCAATGTATATGAATAAGGCCTTTGAACTCTAAAAATCCCTCCATATAGGTAAGATAGAAAACTTAAGTCCTGAATGACAAATGCAAGGGAGAAGAATTGAATCCCACTGACAACCTTCTCAAAAGGATGGACAGAAAAGATTCACATCCATCTAGAATGCAAACTCTCATGTGGACCAGGGTACCATGCTACAAGACACACTTGCTTATGCCGTGTTTGAAAGTAGATGTTGGGCTTGTTGCCACTGAAACATTCTGCTGAGCCCATCAAATGGGTTCAAACCATAGGCAAAGGGCTAGACCTGGCAGCCATGGAACATGATTTAAGAAAAAATATCACAATTTTGGACTCAGTGTAGAACTAAGATACCTTAAATGAGATCAAAGGGAGTGGGTGAGGTGGGATCTTTCTGGGCTTTCTTCACAGGAGGCTTCCATCCTCCATCTCTCATATAGTGTTAGTGGGGCCAAAGACACATCCCCCCTTCACACAGTATGATGAAGGGCTCCAGGTCTCATCTCTGAGAATGACGGTCCTAGTTTCCCAACATAAGCAAATTCACCAAGTCAATAAAATAGAGGTTGCAGAAATGGACACATGCTTAGGATATTCTTACACTGCTTTATTTTTTTGCAATGCTAGAGATGGAACCCAGGACCTCACGCATGCAAGGCATGCACAATTGAATCCTACCCCAGTCCCTCAGTGTGTTTTAATTAGACAGTCAGGCCCAGGATACAGAAATGTCTTCTAACATGTGCTTCTATGGGAGCCAACACATCAAAAACACCAGCAGAGCTAAAAATAAAGGGGACATAAAATGCATTCATGCCACAGGTCCAGCAGTGGCACTTTAGATGGGTGACCACATGTGCCAAAAGGAGTTGCTTAGTGCCAGAAGCTCACATTCATATGCCTAGAGGAACGTGTAGAAATCTTGTTAAGATTTCTTCCTGGATGTGGAGGGTATAAAACAAGGGCATCAGCTCATCAGACCATCCATTCCCAGATACTTGCTGGCTGGAGCTGCATGTGTCTGCGTTAATTATTTCTTCCTCCATCTTGTTCTGATTCTAACTATTATAGGGACAGCAATATCTTACATCTGAATGACTCTTTGCAATTAGAAGCCACTTCCCAGTTAAGCAACGTAAGGGAGGGGATTATTCGTCAAGAATTACAGATGCAGTAACAGGGACACAGATAGTCTAGGTAGCTGGTCTTCTTGCTGATGAGGGACAGACAGGGATTCAACCCTGTTTTTGAAATCTTCTAGTCTAGAGCTTCTTCCAAACAATGTAGGGCTTCTGGGCCGTGAGACTCCAATAGAGTGATCCCCTGGAACACATATTAAGTCTTTAGCCATCCTTTCTTTGGAAAATTACTTAGGGGGAGATTGGGCTATTAGATGATATTTGCTGGGGTCTTGGATATAGAGTTTTTCATTTAGTCTGTAAAGTGAATCCAAGGATGGATTAAAAAAGAAAATACTTTACTTAACACAGCAGCCATCTGCTCTGATGCATGTAAAGTGCAAAAGTCCCCACAGTGCAATCTCTGACTGTGTAAATAAAAAACGACAGTATGAAGCAAGTGTAGTAGAGAACAGACACTATCACCTTGACCTAGAGGTGTGGCCTTTAAGCCTTGAAGCCCAGTATTCTGGGCACGGCCAGAGAGGGACAGTTCAAGATCAGACACATGCCCTGGCCCCCTTCTTCGCATCTCTCTCTCTTGCTCTCAGTTAAAATATATGACCCGCTAAATAAAACTGAGTAGACCACTGCAGCTTTCCAAAAACTGCACAACTCTTTGTATCAGTGAGTTTCCTTTCTGAACCCCCCAAATAAATAATATTCTTCTTTATCAGTTGTGAGTAACTTGCATTAAGACCTGGTGCCCACGTGGCCTGATCGAACTAACGCATTCTTTTTGAATAATAAGTGAGGCTCTGCTTCTGTGTGGGTTCTGCCTTCCTGTGAGGCCCACTGTGCTGCACAGGCCATCCCAGCATGTGTGCCTAGGAATAAGGAAACCTGTTCATGACTCCCTAACAGATGCTCTCAGAGCTTCTGAAGATGCTTCATGTTGGAGTAGCAGGACTTGGTTTGAATCTCAAAGCAACGGCATAGCAACACAAAGTAAGCTTAGGATGTCCACTTCATCTCTTTAAGCCATCTTTTTGTGAGGTGATGCTAGTAAGGTCTCTGACTCAGGAGCTACTTGGGTCAACAGGCCAAATACTCCCATTTTGTACAAAAGGCATTGCCCATAACACTCCTGAAAACAGAAACATCTGGAGTAGTGGGGTTTGCTCCATATCCAAACCCACTCTGTGTTTCTTCAGAAATCAGTTGGAAATTCGAGTTAATTTTGACTTTAGCTACTGTGTTGGAACAGACCCTTCAGGTGATACTCAAGTCCCACAAAGCTTCTCTCTACCTCAGACTATTTCAGAGTCTCATCTCTCTGCTCATACTCCTAGCCTACAAGTAAGCCATACAATATGCCCTTTCTCATGTGTTGCAATCTTCCAGGCAGCCTGATAAAACCCAGGCAGCTCTTCCCAAGGCACAGCCTAGAAAAAAAAATGTTCAGAGGAAGGTGTGACAAGACTGTGAAGCTTTCACTTCCTCTCTGGGGAGGCCACTCTCTCAACATATCTTCCCATGTTCACCACATTGCAAGATCTCCAAATCTCTTTATTTTGGGGCCTTTATGAAGTTCTTATGAAGAATAATTGACTGAACCACTGGCTACCAGTGATCAGGTTAACTACCACCTCTTCCTTCCCTGGAGGGAGGTCAACTTTCCAATCTGGCCAGATCTTTCTAGTGACAAGTCCCTTTGTTAAAGAGACACAAGCCCCCAGAATGCAAACATATACAGAGGTCAGCGTTGCAGAGCGGAGACTTGAGAACACATCTGCAGCCTATAGACTTTATGCACAAGCAGCAGGAACATGAATCCTGAAAGAGAAAGTCCTTTCTATCAACGGTGCTTGGAAAACTGACTATCTACTAGCAGAAGGCCTCAAGGCCCTCATCTCTCAAAAAGTACAACAGTCAACTGAAAATGGACTCCAAACCTAAGTTACTAACTATAAGGCCACTAAAGGAAACCTTAAAAGAAAAAGCCCTTATCTTTTATTTAGACATGCTACATAGGCAGGAAAAACAACCAAATTTAACCAAGTCTAGTATACAGCAAAGCAAATCCTCATTCAAGTCGAGAGAAAATGCAATAGGAGTAAAGAAAATAGAAAACCATTCACCCAATCTTGAGCCCTTAGATGTAAATACAGTAACTTGAGTAATAGTAAAGACAAATGATCCAGTCTGCAAATGGGCAGATGACCCAGGAGACGGCCAATGGCCAAAATGTCCAGGAACATGATCACGTCACAAACCACCAGAGCCAGGACAATTAAAACTGTCATGAAATACATCCGTGCCCAGTCAGAAGGACTTTTTCCCAAGACCGAAATAGCAAACATTGATTGGTGAGGATGAGGAGAAGGGGGATTCTCAGACGTGGCAGGTAAGAACAGAAATTAGTATAGCCAGGTGGGGAGCAGAATTGCCAACTGACCCAGTGATCACACTTCTAACACACAGCCGGAGGAAATCAAATCTGTATATCTCGAGGAGTGCACATACATGTGTTCATTGCAGCACTGTCCAGAGGAGCTATACTAGAGTCAACCTAGGCATCCATCAATGGATAGTAAAATGTGCCATAAACACAGCAGAATAGTCCTCACCAAGCGATGAAGTTTGGTCGTTTGCATCAATGTAGTTGGAACTGAAGGACATTATTTTAAGTGGAGTGAATCAGTAACAGGAAGACAAATACCACATTTTCTCTCAAGTAAAATGAGCCTGTACAGCTAGCATGACTACAGACACTCTGTGTTACAGCAGGATAGCCGTATGTGTCAACTGTCAACAGAAAACCACAACTCTCGCCCCAAGGGGATGAGAAATAGATTATTTGGAGGCCCAATATGAGTGACTACGGCTCCTTGAACACAGATCCAGGTCCCCCCAAATTCTATTTTGCAATGTAGTAACAGCCCAGTGAGGTTTCTCTTGTAACAAAACAAAACCACCCATCAAGCTACTTTCAGAATACATTGGTGGGTATGTTTCTGTGTTACTAACTTTTCTGTTGCTGTGATCAGATGCCATGATCAAAAGTAATTTAGGGGGAAAGCTTTTATTTCAGCTCGCAGTTCTGTGCAATAGTCCATCACCGAGGGAAAGTCATCCAAGAACTCAAGGCAGGAACCTGGAGGCAGGAACTCACGGAGATACCCTGGAGGAGTACTGCTGACTGACCTTTTCAGACTGCTTTCTTATACCATGCAGAATCGTAGGCCCAGGGGTGGCATTTGGTGGGCCATCCCACATCAATCATTTCTTGAGACAATACCCTCATAGACTTGCCCACAGGCCAACCTTTTGAAGGCATTTTCTCAGTTAAGATTCCCTCCTTCTCTTGGGTACCACTTAGCTTGTGTCAAGTGGAGGAAGGCCAACCAGAACAATTATGTGGGTGACTCAAGCAAACTGGGTGGCCTGGGCAGTGTCTCAGCTCTAAGCCTCAGATGCTATCTGATGACATGCTAAGCCTTTTGGTTAGTGGAAATGTGGCTTCTGTTTCTACATTCCAAAGGATTTACCTAGTGGTTACATATGGAGGAAGATTATAAATAGCTACCTGGGGCTAACGATGAGCCAAGATAATTTGTTCCGAACTTGCAGCATCCCAACCTCTCCACAATCATTGAAGTTGTAATAATTTAAGCATCCTTGCCAAGGGCTCAATGGAAGGTGTGTTTTTTTTTCCTCCAAATTTTTATTCACATAATAATTAACTGAATATTTTTAAATAACCAATAGAGAAGGTTTGAATGTTTCTTATATAAATAATGATAAATACTTAAAGTAATAGACACACAAATTACCGTGATCCAATCATGTGACATGTACACATTAATGAAATTTCACATCATGCCTTATAAACATGCAGTTTTATGTTAACTAAAATTTCAAAACAATAAATGCTCGATACCTGTATATTTATCTAATGTAAGGATGAGAGACTATTTGAATCTAAAGCCAGTTTAACTAAATAAAAACCCAAAGGTTAAAAAGTTCATGAGCACTTAGGGATATACAGCAATGTCTTTGTACTACA
This sequence comes from Phyllotis vaccarum, assembly GCA_033318265.1. Taxonomy (NCBI): domain Eukaryota; kingdom Metazoa; phylum Chordata; class Mammalia; order Rodentia; family Cricetidae; genus Phyllotis; species Phyllotis vaccarum. Next base: position 16,869,238 of record JARWLC010000003.1, read on the forward strand.
GTCTTATTGTCACCAGTGGTTGATTGTCCCTGGCATCAGCTGCATTTCCTAGTGGTGGTCCACGGAGATGAAGCAGTCCTGGACTCTCAGCTTTGCTGGCTGAGGGTGCAAACTTGTGGCATATGATCCAGTCTTCTCCACTGGGAATCCTCCTTTTTGTCACAGCTTAGAGCAAGCAGCACATTATGTTACTGATCATTAAGCTGCATTCCTCTATCCAGAGGGCTGGCAGCCCTGGCAGCCGCCTCCACCCTCATGTGGGTATTATCTGGGACACTCTGGTTGTTTATAGGAATTCCACCATTAATGACTGGGTTCTGCTGGAAAGAGGCATGAGTCTGCTCCGGTTCCCATCCTTTGCCTCAAGCGGCTTCCTCCCTTCTCCATTCCTCTGTTTTGTATTTTAGATTCAATGGAATCTTTCACATATATAACAAGCACTTGCTTTGAACTTAAAAATAAACATTATGAAAGAAAAAGAAAAGTCTGGTCCAATCTGACTTGAAATGGCCCAACACGATTAGTAATAGGCTTCAAAACGCCTCTTTCTTATCTCTGGGAGCAGCTGTTAGCAGCATTTTGAGGGGTCAGACTGGTTGTTGTGGGCTGATTTTTTTTTTTTCAACAAAACATAAGCCTCAATTGACTCCTGTAGAGAATCTCCATGAAGTCCTCTTTGTTAAAGACTCAATCTCCCTAGTTTTTATTCTCTCTTTGGCCTGATCCCAATCATCTATGCCAGCATGGGGGTAGATAGGGCTCCAGCTTCGGTCTGACCAGTTTTCTCTTGCTTCTTTCTATATCTTTGCCTTTCTTCTTTCGAAACTCTCCTGGTTACATCCAAGTGCTTTCCAGTCGAGGAAACGCTATTTGGGTCACAGAGGCCACCACTGCTATTTACGAGCCCCCAAATGCTGTTTGGCATTTGGAAAACTGGCTTATGAATACACACAGGGTCTTGCATGTCAGCAACTGCAAAGTGCGGATAACAGGTTTGCATCTTACAGCATTTCAAGGCCTCATCCAATGGGATTTAGTGAGGAAAAAAATGGTAGTGAATTTTTCCCTTCTCCTCGGTGCTCTTTATGAACTAGTTTCCTATTTATCCTCTTAAAAAAAGATATCAGAAAAAATACAGATATATTTACTTCTCTTAATTCACTGTGACATTTAGTTTTTAAAAATTAAATATTAATTATTATGTGTCTGATCTATGATCTATTGCAGAAGGGGAAAAAGATTGCAGAAAGGCTTGGAGTGTCCAGCCCACTGCTCTAGGGACTCTGTGAATGCTAGTGATTATGGGTTTTACCCAAGCACTCTTTGCTTTGGGTCTTACAGTCCAGCTTGTTAAGGTGCCATAAACTCTCAACTATGGTGTGTAGAAAGCCTCAGAGCATTGCCAGCTCCACATGTTCTTTAGAAAGAGCATTTCCCTGGAAAAGATGTGGTACTGTTGGTACTGAGGGCTTGAGATCTGGCAACCTGAAGGAAGAAATATGTGTTCCCATTGTGAACTAATAATTCTCTACAAACCATAAGGGGGCATGGGCATGTTGGACTGGTGCTGGGACCAGGCTTCTTCTGCCTGCCTGTGCTCTAGCTCCAGGCTTTATATCCCCAAAAACCTCAAGGCAGGATCTCCTGACCTCTAGGAACGTTCTAAGACTTATCCCAGCTCCTTAATCTTAAATCTTTTCCTGGAAAAAAAAAAAGGTTAAAAAAAGAAAGAAAACCAGCCATGATATATAACTTCATTTTACATTCTCCAAAGACCATATCAGGTACTGTGTACCATGACTTTAAAAGCTGAAGCAGAAGCCAGGCCTGGTGGCTCAGTAGTCTTAGTAACCTAAGAGGCTGACATGGGAGGGTCACAAGTTCAAAGCCTCCTGGTCTACATAGAATTTAATGTTTGCCTCTGTAACTTAGTGAGACCCAGTTTCCAAACTTAAAAATTAAATACACTAGAAAGGATTGGAGGTATAGCTCAGTGGTAGTGGTTCTTCCTAACATTTGAGAAACCCTAGATTTAATCCCTAGTGCCACTGACTTTAAAGAAAATAGAAGCCTTTTTTAACCAGGCTAAAAATACTCATTCATTTTTCTATCATGCAACAAATATTACTCATAAGTGTATATGCTGCATAAAAAGCCAATGAAATCCATAATACAGGATTTAAATTGTTTCTTTGGTGGCAGCAAAATTCCTTTAAGATTTAGACTATGGATGGTCCCAACTTTTTAAATACCTCTCCAAGTGTTATACATTTATGTCATTGAGCCCATTTGTGAGACACCAAGAAAAGTGATTTTTTTTAATAGTTGAATACCTGGATATCAAGCTCTTTTCCTCTTAGTTGTCCTTGAGGACAATTCTCCACCTTATTCGCTGGGCAGTAAGGCTGAATTATCACTTTAAGATTAATTTCTAGGTATGGATTTAGGGTTCTGTTTCTTTAATGTGTAAAAAAAAAATGCCTTGTGTCAATTTTATAAATCTTAGGTGCTCACAGACCATAAAGTATCAGAGTTGGAACTGATTTTAGGGACAGCCACTGAATCCTACAGTCACAGTGGGCAGAGAAGGGCTGAAGGCCAAGGGAAGTGCAGCATATACTCTTAACTTCTTAGGGACCAGTGTTCAGAGGGGACATGAGTGTAGAATGGAGGGAAGGCAGTCAGCTACCCCTAATATTGGCAGCCATGCCTCCCATTCAGACTTGTCCTCACCTACCCCCAGAGCTTCCTGCTTTAGTTCATGTGCCATAATGAGATATCAGGGAACCTCAGATCCTAGCAGCCAAACCTTGCTATCACAGGACAGCCCAGGAACCAGCATGTTTCCAGAAGGTCTGGGTCTCTGGGCACACTGTTAGGTTGTAATCACTATAAAGGTCTGGGAGAAGATGGAGAAACAAAGCTCTGATATTCACTCCCTGGGACTTATTTAGTATTAAGAAATGGGGATGAAAGCCTGTGTACAATTTCCTAATCTCTGCATCTCTTCACAGGAGAGTCTCCAGCCATGTGTGAGCACATTAGTGAGCAATACCACGCAGATCCGGTCGCTACCTTGAGCAGTACTTTAGTGAGTAGACAAATCAGAGTCTCCAAAGCCCAACTAGACCCAGAAACAGGCCAGGTCTAGCTGGCCACTAGGAAGGAACAAGCATACTCTCCTTGGTACTTCTTTGGGTATCCCTCTTGTTTGACTATTTAATTGGAGCAGAATCCACCTTTCTTCAAAATGAAAACAAGTAAATATAGCTTTTGAGCCACCTCAAACTTGGATTTGGGGGTAAAAACCATTTTTCTCTCTTCTGTGGACTCACTGCACCACAACAGAGTAAAGGCCTCATGGGGCTGCAGTTCCTTCTGGCTTAGGAACATTCCTGATGCTTGGTAGAAAGCCTTCCCACATCCTACCACATCCATTGCACTCTTGGGCCCACCTGGACCATCCATAGCCTCTTTACTGAGTCAGTACCAGTGGGATGGGAAATGGGTAGGCAAAGAAAGCTCACAGCTGGCTTGAGGGATTCCACTGAGCATCCTGGCTGCTGGTCACTCTAGGGGCAGATGATGGTGACTCACTTTTGTCCAGAATATAGAGGCTATCTTTGGCCCACCACAGGGTTGAACGTAGTTTTGAAGTCGATTTCCAGGGCAGGGATAACACAAGAATTTCTTTCTTTCCATGGTAGTGTCATAGCACTAAGCATACAAAATGTTAGGTCTCAGATCATTCACATATCTAGAAATGAACTCAACCTAGACTATAGGAAAGTTTCTGGTAGCTAAACAAAAGCCAGCATTTCTCAAAACTTGTTAAGCAGGTTCCCTTTTTCCAAAAGGAGTCATTTCCCACCCCTGGCAGAAAGGACTTATGGCTACTATATACTATCAGCGTTATCAAAGCCCATGATGGTTTTAGGATACTCAGTATCACAAGTACCTGTTTACATTTCAAAACCAGGTCAGTTCCTGGCCCTTCCTCCCCCTAGCTACTTTTCCTACTTATAATTCACGTGATTTATCCACCCTCACTCTCTGGCCAACCATCCTCTCCCAGTGTCTTATGATCGTACTATTCCAGCCCATCCCTCTCATCTCTAGTCCTGGAAATGTCCAGTCTGTTTTCTCCTCTCTCTGCTCTGGACTCTCCAGATGTCTCTGGTTATTTCCTCTTTCTTATTCCCAATAAACACCTTCCTTCTAATAACAGAGCAGCCGTGTTGGCAGTTTCTTTGAAGCACTCCCTCGCATACACCTAGGAGATCTGGTAAATAATAAGTGCCTGTGCATGCACAGGGTCGTGCATGAGCTCCCATCAACATAGAACACTGAAGAGCTTCACAGTAGGGCAGGATGGGTATGCAATTCCCATTCTATGGTTGGGGAAAAAAAATCTTTACTTTATTGAATCCCCTGTCAATTATTGCATTAACTGAGGGCCTAGGCTTATTAAAAAGAGCGAGCAATGGCTGACCTGGTTTCAGATGGGAGCTAGTTAAAGAGAGAGTAAAGATAAGCAGTTTGGGCAACAGGGAGAGGGTGAAGGACAAGGGTGGGTAAGCAGGTGAAGAAGGCTTGGCTCTCGATGCGTGATGCTCCCGTATGGCGGTTCAGTTTAGATACTGTGTGACTGTGGAGGGTGAGTTATGGTTGCTAGTCAGCCACATGGGCTGTGAGTATAGCTCAAGTGAATCAAATCAGCCCTCGTATACGCAATTCTTGACATACCAGACATTGTGTCTAAGGCCATGTTCACTGGAGGAAAAGACAACTTCCTCACAGTAAGAGGACAGTGCCTACGCACTAACTCATGTACCTGTCAGGGCTGGGGTGGGTTAGGGTATGGGTGTCTCTTTCTAATTTTTATAGTGCTCATGAAAAGTAAGATGACATGTGACCTCAACTCCATATTGATCTTTTATGCTTCAGTTTCCTCCTCTTAAACATCTCGTGTTTCAACAGTATGTGTTCATGTGTGGTCATGCATGTTCATGTTTGTGTTTATGCACGTGTTAATATATATATATATATAAATATATATATGCTCATGCATATGCATTCATGTATATATTCATGGATGTATATGCTGTGCATGTGTGTTTATGTGTTTGAGAATGTGCTAATGTATGTGCATGTGTGTCTATGCATATGCACTGATATGCATTCATGAATATGTTAATGCATATATATGTTCATCTACGTGTCTATGCACATGTTTGTTTATGTGTATTATGTGTGTGTGTGTGTGTGTGTGTGTGTGTGCACATGTGCTCCTTTTTCCTCTTGGTAGTTGTGTGGCTAGACAAACTCTGGGTCACAGGTTGCTTCCTTCTCTCCTGGCCTGCTGTGGTAAACAAGGAAGCACTGCTTGTTGATACACATATCCCCCATTTCTGCCAGCCACTTCTCCTCACAAGGAGAAGGCACACAATGAGGTCTGCACAGTGTACTCCTGGTATGCTCTGGACCAAGGATTGGCATGGCAGAGGCTGCAGATACTCCAGATGGTAATGCCTTCTTATTCAAATTGGCTACAGCACCTCCCATGATTCCCAGACCTTCCGTTTCCCAGCCTTTGGGAAGCATTTTTATTGCTTATAAACTGACTAATAAGAGTCTAAACCTTGTAACATCTATATTTATACCATAAATCTAAACCCACAGAGTCACCCACTGGTAGTTCCCACAATCTTCTCTAAGCCTCAATTTTCCCATCTTTAAAATGGACCTGCCCATCGATATTCACCAGGGTCAAGCAACAGGCCTGTGTATCCCCTCATCTGGTCTGAGTTCTTGGGTTTTTCTGTATCTAGCGGCTCAGGCCCGGTGCCAGCACTGATGTTTGAAGTCCTCCTGGCTCTGTTCTTATTTTATAAGCTGTAAATCATCAAAGACTCAGCACTCGTTCCTCTTAGCCATCATGACTCACTCCCAGTGCCCCATCCAGATCCCTTTTCCCCTTAACTCTTCCTTAATTTATAGGCTTTCATGTAAAGAGAGCTATAAACTAACTGACATTTCTGAATGATGTCACATTCCTTATATCAAACCTCAGGCTCACAGCGTCTTTGCCCGCGAGTCAGTGGAGGTGCACTTCAGAGGTGATAACACTTCTAACGGGCAATCAGGTCTCATCCTCACTTTCGCTCCAGGCTCCACATGTGATGTTAAAGCAACATCTTGGGTTTGGCTCAATCATCTTAAGTTAGGTGTGAAATTGTAGGATACAGAGACTACATTGAGAGGGATGGGGGGTGTGGATCAGTGTGCATGGAAAAGCCATGCCCAGTGGAGTCTGGGTAAAACTCAGTTGAGATCTGATGCTCCATGCTCACACATCAAACAAGAAGAAGAAGAAGCAAACTTCATCGATTTAAAGATTTCTATCATTTTGGTTCGTGCATGTTGTGTGTGTGTACCTTCAGATGGTGGACATGTATGCACAGATACTCATGCAGATATATGTGTGTGGAGGCCAGGCGTCCATGTTTGTTCTCTTCCCCTATTTAATCCTCACCTTAGATTTTTTATACTTTTGAAATTCTTTGAGACTAGAATTTCATATATAAACCGATATTTCCATCCCTTTCTCCTCCCCAGACTCTCCCCATATCCCCCAGCTGACTTCCTCCCACTTTCCTTTTCTTTTCTATTTCTCTTCTTTACTTTTGGAAAGCCACTAAATCTAATTAATGGGTGTGGGACCATCCACAGAAGATGGAAAATCTACCTGTGGCCACACCCTCAAAGAAGAAAGAGTCTGTCTCCCCCAGCACCTATCAATTTCCAGGAGCTCCTTAGCAAGGGATGGGGCCTGAATGCACTTCCACCATCTACAGGTGCTGGAGCTTTGTCTGGCTTGATCTTGGACAGGGAACCACTGCTGTGAGCTGATGTCTCTGACAGCCATGGTGTGTCCAGATACATATTCACTGCGCCCCTCTTCATCTTCTAGCTTTATGTTTCCACCCCCTTCTCCTGAGCTGCAGGATGGGTGCAGTTGATAAAGGTAGCCATTTAGGACTGAGCATACACAGTCTCTTATTCTCTGCACATTGACCAGTTTCGAGTCTCGGTCCACTGCAAAAAGAAGCATCTCTGGCCAAGGTTGAGAGCAGCTCGTGTCAATGGATACAAACATAAACACTTAGATGGCAATCTGAAAACATAGCTATTGAGCAGAATAACAATTGCAGGTTGTACCCTAGAACCTATGACCCCCCCCACCCCTGTAACCCAGTTATGAGTATTTGATTAGATTAGATTAGATTAGAATAGGATTAGAATAGAAGGCATGAAATTCCCTCGTGGGGAGTAGTCCTCAAATCTAGCTAGTTAGCTGAGAATAATAAAACCATTATTGCACCAGGAGGCATGTCTTGCTTGGCAGGTTGGTATTATAGTCCACAAGGGTCAAGGTTGGCTAAGAGCATTGACAACTTTTCTCTCCCATTGGACCACATAGCATATTTCAGTACTCTAAAAACTAGCCAGTAGGAGAGCATTTTATAGTTGGCTTGAGATTGACTTCTCTACGTTCTGCAGTCAAAATGTGTGGTGTCTTCAGCAACATGGTCCTACTATACAGTTGTAGTCTGCATGTTTTGAGGCTGCGTCTCCTTACAGAAAATGAGGAGTTCACTGATTAGCTCAGCTGGCTTGTGAAATCTGGGGATACACCTATTTCAGTGTGTATCCCATCAGACCAGGATTTTTAAGTGAGTTTTAGGAACCCAGAATCAGATCCTTGTGTTTTCACAGCAGGTATTTTAACCATGACTGGAAGCCACTCGGTGTCCAGGGCCACACCCATTGTCTCCCTCCTCATTCTCTGGTGTTGTCCCTTGTTTGTTATCTTTGCTTTTTGGTCTTTTACTCCTTGGGGACTCGCCACCCGAATCCCAAGTAAATCACACACGGAGTCTTATTATTACTTACAAATACCAGACCTTAGCTTGGCTTGCTTTTAGCCAGCTTTTCTTAAATGATTCTGTCTTCCTTTTGCCTTTGGGCTTTTAACTTTTCTCTCTTTCTGTACACCTTCCATTAGTTCTTAGCTGTGGCTGGCTGGGTAGCTGGGTAGCTGGGCAGCTGGGCAGCTGGGCAGCTGGGTAGCTGGGCAGCTGGGCAGCTGAGTAGCCGGCCCCTGATGTCCTCCTCTTCTCATTCCCTCAGAGTTCTCTGCCCATTTATTCTCTCTGCCCGCCAGCCCCACCTATCTCTCCCCCTGCCTTGCTCTTGGCCGTTCAGCTCTTTATTAGACCAATCAGGTGTTTTAGGCAGGCACAGTAACACAGCTTCACAGAGTTAAATACATGCAACATAAAAGGATGCGACACATCTTCGCATCATTAAACAAATGTTCCACGGCCCAAACAAATGTAACACATTTTAAAATAATATCATACAACACTCCGGATTTATGTTTTCCACCTCCTTTTCTAGAATGTTCCCTGAGCCATTGGATGTGCATCTCCCTGGCCTCAAGAATCATGTTGGGATTGAAGTATCAAAAAAGACAATTTTCAGGGAAATGCGTTCGCGTTCTATTATTTGAATGTGAAATTTTTTTTGCAGGCTCTGAGCACCTGGTTCCCAGTTCTTGTCTGAACTCTGCATCACCGAATTCTGGGCCAGAGTAGCTACTACTCCAGTCCAAGCCATTCTGTCCTTTCCTTTTCTGCTGTAATGGACCATGTCCCCAGAGACCATGAGCCCCAAATAAGCCTTCTTTCCTTAAGTTGCTTCTCTCAGGCATTTTGTGGCGACAATGGGAAGAATAACAGCACCAAATAGAATCCCACTGCTTTGTAAACTAAGGAAAGATAAAGTTATATTTCTTAAGAACTACAAAGCCATACTTTAGTTTTGTATTATGGCCATGTAAAGGCATGTGGAGTGGTGATGCAGTCAGAATCTTGAATTTCCCTCAAATAAGCATGTGTTAGAGGCTTACCTGCAGCTGGACACTGCTGTGATATGGTAGAGACATTAAAGGTGAGGCTTGGTAGGAGGTGCCTTAGGCCGTGGGACATGTGCTTTTATAAAGGACTGTGGGACATGTCCCCCTTCTCATTTCTTCTTGTGCTAGTCTTGCCAGAAGCAGATTCTTGCAGGGTGTATTCTCCACCATGGTGTGCCCCAAAACAAGAGGGACAGTCACCGTGGACTCAGTCCTTAGACTATGGACCCAAACAAATGATTCCCACAGTACGAGTTGATTATCTCAGGTATCTCCTACAGTAGGAGAAAGTTGAGGAGCACAAGCTGAGGAGAGATGAGAGGAGGAATGTTCTAGAACAATGAACATAATAGAGGTAGTAGAGAAACAATGGTAGGCAAAGAGAATAAAGACAAGAGAATTTAAGAAAAAAAAAACCATAGTAGTCAGGAACTTAGAGACCTGCCTGCTTATTCTCTAGCCTTTCCCAAATTCAATGCTGAGAATTAAACCCAAGGCCGTGAATGAGCTAGGTAAGTGCTCCAACACCGAGTGACAGCCCCGGACCTTCTTTTTTTTTTTTTTCTTTTTACCCAGGGGTCTAAATATGTAACCATGATCCTCTTCTCTCTGCTTCCTAAGTGTTATAGTAGTTTGTTACCATCTTGGGCTCCCTGGGCTCCTTGTGATCATTCACAATTCACTGTGACAGTTTTCCTGTGCATCATCTGTATGTCTCTTCCCTCTGATGCCATTGGAGCAGGATGAATGAACTCAACCTCAGGTAGGCAAAGTAGATATGTGAGGTTCACAGAAGCTGTGAAGAAAACCACACTGGAATACCTCTTCAGGAAGTGTACCATAATCTATCTGGTAGAAGACAGTCAAGAGGATGTAATATCTGTGGCCAATATCCTTGTGTACTAAAGTCCTAAAGGACATGCTTCTAGGCAAACATCATCTCTATTTGTCAGTTAAGTGGCCAACCGTTTAGAGTGAGTGCTAAGGTTGAGGGGGCTAGGACATCAAACAAAGACCTTCAATAATTTATTAGGATTACTTAAAGAGTTTGCTATAGATGTATCCATCTACCATGAAATCCACCCCCTGCCCCCAGTCAAATCTGATAGCCCTTTGTAGAACCTGGGAATATGGTTTTTTAATAGGCATCCTCTGGATAATTCTGGTGCACAAAATCCTGCGATGAACGTAAGGAGCATCACTCATGGTACATGTTAAAGGTTATCTTTTTAGTGCCTGGTTCCACGCCAGAATGAAGTAACATCAGGACTCATTCAGACACCAGTACTCATGATCCAGACACTCAAAATCCATCCTTCCTCAGGCTTCATCTCACAATGTCCTCCTAACTTATCTTTCTATTGTCTTTATAGAATGATCAATACTTTTTATTAAACAAATCTACCCTCAAAGAGTCAATTTTCACTTACATATGGATAAGGGTGAATCTCTCCTTGCTTCACTATTGTCAAAATGGTGAACAGGAGGTGCTGACAGAGATACCTGGTTCTTACAGCAGTAAGCCTCAGGCCTCAGTAATTCTTCCCTAAGGGGCTTGCCGGTGCTCCCATCTAAGTCTGTAGGTGCTGGGAATCTTGTTCTTTGGCCAGCTCAGAGGAGATACCTTCTGGTTGTACAGCTCAGCAACATTAGTTTCCAAGCATCATTTATGGTCCCATCATGCTACAGCTGGCAACCTTACGCTGTGAATGAACATGTGACCATGTTCTGGAGCTGACTTGTCAGGAATGTACTAAACACTTCATAAATTAAGTCTTTGTCTGTCAAACCACCTCTGATATCAGATTAGTCATCATAAGTCATTTCTTATACAAAACTCAAGGGATATACGCTCTGGACAGTGACAAGGATTTTTCTATTTCCTTTTAAATGGAAAATGTGTACTGAGGAGTAAGTGACTGATAGTTAGGGTTTCAGTTGCTATGATAGACACCATAACTAAAGCAGCTTGAAGAAGAGAGGGTTTATTTGGCTTACATTTCCACATCACTGTTCATCATCAAAGGAAGTCAAGCAGGAACTCAATCAGGGCAGGAACCTGGAGGCAGGAGCTGATTCAGAGGCCATGGAGGGGTGCTGCTTACTGGCTTGCTCATCATGGTTTGCTCAATCTGCTTTCTTATAGAACCCAGGACCACCAGCTCAGAGGTAGCCCCATCCACAATGTACTAGGCCCTCCTATCAATCACTAGTTAAGAAATCCCCTACAGGCTTACCTGCAGCCCAGTCTTATGGAGGCATTTTCTCAGTTGAGGGTTCCTCCTTTATGATGATTCTAGCTTTTATCCCGTTGGTATAAAACCAGCCAGCCAGCACAGTCACCATTCTACTTGGCACAGTGCAGATGCATAAGGGCCCCCCCACACCTTGTACTCCTTTCCAGCATATTCTGTGTACAGAGTAGGGTGCATTGTAGGGTTTGGTTTCTTCCCAGGTTCCAAAGGTGCCAAGCATTGTTGCCCACATTATGCCTGTGTGGAAGAATTTAGTTCTTATAAGGCAATTACCACCCTAATCACAAAGTGGTGGCTAAGACAATTCAGGTGCCTGAGTCTTCTACTCGGGTTCATTTGTCTAGTTTGAAGCAGAGCCGGCTCTCACAAAGCCCACCAGTGTTGGTAACTACCCTTACAATACATCTGATCTAGTTGATTGGATCATACTCTGTGGGGCAAGAGGTTTGGAGAAAGGAAGATCACACTTGGTCTCTTCCACGTGGCTCTTCCATTAATTCATTCAGGACCCTCTGATCTCAATTTCTTTGGACAGAAGTTCCTTCTAGTATAATTAAAATTATTTTAATATATGAAGCTATAAAATATACTTTCTCCTCCCCCATTGCATGCTTGCTGGCTGAGAACATGAAAAAGGTATAGAAACTTAATATGAGTTTTATCTTCCAAAGGAGCCTTATAAAGAACTAAATCCCTCAAAAACCAGTTAAGCATGTGTATGTTTATGTTAAAATGGGGATGAGTAACAGCTGAAGAGGAACATGATTGGACAAAGGGAGTGATATTGTAATAAACTGGAGGATGTATCAAAGGTTAAGTCCTTATCAAAAGGACTTATCCAGGGTCTTTCAGAGGTAAGCATATTCCTGTCTTTGGGTATAGGGACAACATCCTTGGAATGAGGCTCTTAACATGAGCTTCAGAGGGAAGAGATGAGAGAAGGTAAGGTGGATTTACCTAATGTTTTCCCAAAAGGCCTTGCATTTTTCAGTAGCAGGCCCTGAACCCCATTAGAGCCAGTATCTCTTCTGGTTTACGTGCAACTTTGCTATATGAAATTGGGAATCACTAATAAAAAGGAAACTTAAAGTCTGAATCAAATAAAGGATAATAAAAATCTAAATCCAGAGCTCAAAATGTTTTTTCAGTAGTGACATTAAAACATTTATGACTTTGCAGTTTTAATTTTTGTAATTTTTGAGCTATGGCTTATCCATGACATCCAGGCTGCTGCGCTTGAACCATGATCCTCCTACTTCCTGAGTATTGGGATGACAGGCAGACACTGTGATGCCTGGCTGGACTTTAGACTTTTAGATCAGTGATGCTCATCCAGTAAAGCTCATGCGAGTTGTCACAGGCCTGTGAAACTTATTGTCTCAGACATTTCTGGAAAAATGAATTTAGCCCATAGCTAGGTACTAAGTGTGTCTGTGCATATGCATGTATTCTGCTACAGAAATTCAAAGTTTTGAATGTATTTTGTATATGAATGTATCTTCCATCAGATCTTCTTCACTCATCAGCAGGTGGGATGCTGGGTGTCAGCAAATATAACTAACTTCTTAAAGTAACCTTTAAAACATTTCTCAGATGAAGCCATTTTAATGCCAGGTATACTAGAACACCAGGAAAAAAGAGGCAGCAGGATTGCAAGTACAGAGCCAGAACAAGCTACAAAAAAGACCTTGTATCAAAGACCAACCAAATCACAATGGCTGGCACTTTGATGCCTTTGGCTGTCTTCAGGTGGCCATTTCCCATGCATGTTTAGGAGGTGGCTGCTGTTGCATGGAAAGAAGGGCCAGTAAGGGTAAATGGTAACTGGGTTTCCTCCCATCTTCTAGAGCCACTTAGCTCTGCGTGAATCTCTGTGTGTATGAGGGTTCAGTTACAATAGAGGTAAAAGGCAACCATGCTGCACTTTTCATCATGGGGTGAGCCTGTATCTCATGGGAACCACATGCAGAATGAGAACAGTCAAAGCAAACCAATGTTGTAGCCTCTGGTGTCCAACCTCTGGTGTCAAGGTAATTGCTAAGAAATAGTTGTAGATTTGCTTGCTTTATTGACAGCTCTTCTTAAAATTAATAGCATTGAGATCTTCTGCTGAAATAAGAGGGATGTCAACTGACTTAGTGACCAAAGGAACAGCTTTCACAATCAGGAAGTAGCCCCTGGTGTGTTCCATGTACAAAAAAGAAGGAAGGACTTGGCTCACAGTTCAAGGGGACAGTTCATTATTGTGTGAAAGGTGTGGTGATAGGTGAGGTAGTTGGTGACATTGCATTATAGCCAGGATGCAGAGAGACATGAATGTGGACACTCAGCCTGCCTCCCCCCTTAGATCCAGTCTGATCACAGCCTGCAGGATGGTTCCACTCACACTTAGGGTACATCTTTTTAATGTCAATGGAGATAATCTAGAAAAACCCAATATGATTCTAAATCTCATTAAATTGACGTGACAGATTCAGCAACACCGAGTGTTCATATTTTGGGAGCAAGATTCCAAAGCTGAGGCTTCTTCTGCCTAGCTGCAACATAGAAGTCTTTGACTGGTTTGGAGGGAACCGTACACTTGGCTCCAATTTCATACCCAGAGCTAATGGAGTAGCCTAGGCTACATGATGGAAAAATCAGTAAAAAAAAGGTTGTTTCTCAGAAAAAAGGAAGTAGTTTTACTTTTACTGCCAACTATTCCATAATCATCCTGTGATTTGCGTGGCCATTCATGCTTCTTCGCATATTCATTCATAAAATCTCTCTGGGTATTGACTAGGTTCCTGAGCTATGTTCTGGCTGCTCTGAGGCCCAGTGTCCTTGCTTTGCTACACAGGTTTCCAGGGATGCTCCCACAGCATAAAACTGATCTGGCGCTTCACACAACCGAGCTCGACTGTTTCTCAGCCCTGGAAGTCAAGATTACAAGATCAGAGCTGGGTTCCTTCTGAGGACTGAAAGGAAGGATCTTTCACATGCCAGCCTCCTAATTGTTTGTTGACCATTGTTGCCAATACATGGCTTGCAGAGCATCACATGGATCTCTGCTTTTATCTGTACTTGGAATTTACTCCTAGTACCCATACTTTGTCCAAGTGTGTTCTCTTTATAGGAACACAAGCCATATTGGATCATGTTTAACTTCAGCACCACTATAAACATCCTATTTCCAAATAAGGTCATATTCTGGGGTCCTGTATGTGCTGGTTGATACTGGTTCTGTCCACTTCTCACAAACCTAGACATATCTGGGATGAGGGGACTCTCAGTTGAGGACTTTCTCTAATTATATTGGCCTGTGTTCAGGGGGCCATGTCTCTTTGGGTCTTTGTTTCTGGGGCACCTCAAAATGAAAGACAGATGCCTCGGTTACTTTTTTATTGCTATTATAAAGTGACATCTGAAGCTACTGTCAGAAAGTAGGGTTTATTTGAAGCTTTCAGTCCCAGAGGTGAGGAAGTCTGTTTCTCCACCAGCAACAGTTCACAAAGCACAATCTGAAAGATGGACCCACCCTGGATTCACACTGTCTGGTGGAGTCATTGGCTTCTCAAGCTCTAATTGTCTAATATGACAACAGACATGCCCAAGCATTGTTTCTGTGCTACCTCAGGACCAATAATCCAGTAACGTGTTTCTCAAACCTTGTTTTCTCTGTAAATTACTTACAGCTGGTGACTTGCCACAGAAGGCTTCAGCAGGTCTGATGGGCTGTGATGACTTTTCTCAATCTGTCTCACACTGACCACTTGAAATTGGCCACAGTAAGAGCACCAATGTTGAAGAAGTCAGTACAGCATGGCAGCATCCTTTGCCACCCATTCCCACTTCATAATGGAGTGCTAGCATGAACCTGTTGCTCGCAATCATCCTGCTTCACCAGGGCATATTGGTGGCATGAAGCAGATACATGTTTGCATGTATTCATGTGCAGGGAGATCCTATTAGAATGTATAAATCCCAGAACTCCTCTGACTTAGTACAGGGGGATTGCTGTGACAAATCTGATTATGTTGTTTTGGGGAGATTGTAGAATGGCTTTGGAACTTTGGGCTAGAAAAGCTTAGTGAACTGCTCTCTATGAGCCTGGAAGATAAGAATGTCGAGAGCAGTACAGGACAGATGGTGGAGGCCTGACTTGTGAAGTTTCAGAAGGGAGTAAAGGCTCTATTGGGGCCATTTGTTATTTTTGAATTAAGATCCTGTAGATGTGGAAGGCTGGGACTGAAGAGTGAGCTGTGACTATAAAGATACCAGGACTACTGAACCAAACCTGTGCTTTTCTGGGATTCTCGATGCTCCTCGCTTGAGCTAAGGAAGCAATTAAGGTGAGACCAGCATCACCTAGGTGGCATCTTCTTCAAAGTGTCTTCTGAGAGCACAGAGAAGCTGTGTTCCAGAGAGGGCCCAAGATTGTACCTCATGCTGGCAGCTGACTTGGTAATGTAAGAGTAACCCAGGTGATACTGGTTTTGAAGGCCTGAAAAAGGTCATGGAGAGTATCTGAGGCTTGGCACTGTGGGGAGCTAGGAGAGGGCATTGGTGAAGGTACAGCCTCAGGGGTAGTTGAAGAATGGAGATGGGAGCAGTCATGGAGAGAAGTTGAGGCTTGGCATCATCAAGAGAGCCTTGGGAAGGCTATTGGCTAAAGTGCAGCTCAGTTGCCTCAGAAGACTTCAGTGTTTTAGAGATGCCAGTGTCATGAGTTGACCACCAAAAACAGCAGCAGCAGTGGACTGGAGCAGACAGAGCCTGGAAGACAAGCTGTGCGTACTGCAGAGAGAGTTTGAGAAGTGATCCAAGCCCTTTAGAGAAGCCCAGAAGACCGTGAGTGGATCCCAGATGTTGTACATTGCATTATTTACACTTTCTGAGTTTGATTTTATATTGTACAGATTGTGACTGTGTCCTGATTCTTTTTTTCTGGAAGAAAGTACTTAATTTATTTTTTATTTTATAGGAGCACACAGTTGAGAGACTTTAAACCTTTAAAAAAGATTTGGGGGTTTAACAGAGAATTTGGATTTTATTAGAGACTGGACTGGATATTTTTAAAGAGCAACTTTTAAAGTGTTTGAATTTGTAAGGCTGCGGGACTCTCTAAGTTTGTAAAATATTTTACATTTAATAATGTGTAACCTTGGAGATGAACAAGACAGGAAGTATTATGGCTTAACAGTGATGCGTTTGTGTATGAAGCTGACAAGGGGTCAGCTGTCCTGGATAGTTTTATGTCAATTTGATACAAAAGAGAGTCTTTTGAGAGTGGGGAATATCAACTGAGAAAATGTCTCCATCAGATCAGGCTGTAGGCAAGCTATTATAGGGTGCTTTCTTAATTGGTGATTGATGGGGAGACCTCAGTTCATTGTAGGTGGTGTCATCCCTGGGATGGTTATCTTGGATTCTATACGAAAGTAGGCTGAGCAAGGCATGGGGACCAAGTCAGTAAGCAGCACCCCTCCATGGCCTCTGCATCAGCTCCTGCCTCCAGGATCCGGCTCTGTGTAAGTTCCTGTCCTGATTTCCTTTGATGACGAACCGTGATGTGGAAGCAGAAGCTGAATAAACCCATTTCTCCTCAACTTGAGTTTGGTCATAGTGTTTCACCACAGCAATGGAAATTCTAATTAAGGCACTGCAAAAATGGCTGGTACTAGACACTACTCCTGGTGTCAGTGTGCTGGGCTGCCAGGGACATGGTGGCCTAACCAGGGACTTCATAAATGTTTTTGTTAGAAGATTAGTAGAAAGCCAGGAGCCCTATAGACAGCTCCTTGACCTTGTTGGAATGCTGACACCAGAGTCTACCTATGCATAGGTCCAGAATGGTAGACTTGGGACATAATACCCTCCCTCACATCATAGCTCCCAATACTGCTCATCGTAGCAGCTCTGGTGAAGAAATGCATACGTGTCCTGTTTTCTTGTTTCTAAGGAAAACATTTGAAATCAGTTATCAAAAGCAATGCTTTCAAGACAGTCTTTAAGAAACTCAGAGAAGAAGCGTCTGTCACCTCCCACGTTGGAAGTATCCTTTATGTTCAAAAGAGTCTCAGATTGTCGAGCCTGGCTGGCACACAAAGGGGCTGAATGGCCCCTGACAATCTTGTCATTCAGACTTATGTTTATTGTGTATCTGCATGTGCAGGTTCTGTGCAGAGATTTTAAACATTGTACCGGGGGATTCATTTGTTCCTTCTCCCTGGGTGCAAGTGGTATCTTCATCTTAATTTTACAGGCCAGGAACTTAAGAGTAAAATAACTAGAAACCTTCAAGTTTACCTCTCAAATATGGAACTGTCCTTCTTGTCACATGGATGTGGAGCTCTGCTCCTTATTTGGACATTCATTAAAGAAAGAAAATCTAATAACACCCTCTAATACACAACAATGAAGACTTCAGGTCTGAAGAGAGGTCTGGGGACCACTGCAGCAGAGACTCCATAGGCAAGGGACAGTGTGGTGATATACTTTATATTTAATAAAATGTGTCTAGAATATCAGAGAATCACCCACAGCCAAACCATGAAGGTCAGAGAGTGATGACCCATGCCTTTAATCCTATCACTCAGGAGACCCATATAGATCTCTGTGAATATTAGGCCTAACAGCCAGGCAGTGGTAGCTCACATCTTTAATCCTGGCTCTACCAGAGTTGAACCAGGAAGTAAAATAGTTGGGTGGGGAAAGAAATATAAGGCATGAGAAGGCAGAAATTCAGCCATTCTGTCTGAGCAATCCCCAGGCTGAGGACCTGTGTATTGCTGAGGATAAACCAGGCTGACCTGATATCTCTGGGGCAGAGTGGGAGTTGAGGGGAAGAAGGGCCTGGTGGAGTGTTGACCCGACAGCAGAAGGGACCTGGCTGAACTGATGTGGGTGGGTCCTTTGCTAGAACTGGGGTTTTCAAGAATAAGACCTAAACCAGGTGGTAGTGGCCTAACCTTTAATCCCAGGAGACAGGTGGATTTTTGTGTTTGAGGGCAGCCTCATTTACATAGTAAGCTCCAGGACTTCCAGGGCTACACAGAGAAACCTTATCAAAAGAATCAAGAACAAGTCCTGGAGGCTTTAGAGTTTCACTGAAATTTGGTGAAGCAGAGAATTTCATACTGGGCTGCTAATTTCATGAATATGTAATAGAAGTGGAAAATAATTTGTCAAGCAAATGATGATCATTGTTCATATCAGTAAGGCAGCAGCCAAAACCTACTTTTAAAAACACAGCAAATTCTCTTGTATTAACACACTCATCTAGTTTACTGGCTTGAATTCTTCATACTCTCACCCCCCCTCCATTTTTGTTGAGATCAGGCCGTGCCCTGCTCTAAGTTACTTCATAGTAATCAAACAGTAGTTCCTCAGGTGATGCTTTGCTCTAGAAGAATCCATTCTGAAGGGGAGTGGCTGCAGCCCTTGATGGACCCACAACCACCATCTGTCACACACCCCCACCCAGCACAGGCTGATGAATGTCTTATTGCTGGGAACAGAAAGAGAGCCATCCTATGCATTTATGGGGGTTGGGTTGAGCTGAGACAGTAGGGGCACTTGAGTGTATTAAAATCATAACAGGGAAACCAGACCTGAGAACTTATCAGAACACTATGCCAAGGAAAGGGGCTAACTCCCTTGCCTGGATCCCATAAAGTGATGGACATCTAACACTGTGATGCCCCTATCATCTGATATGACCTTTCACCTCATAGCTGGACTCTGTAGCTTCATTCCCAAACCCAACTCCAGCAGCTCCAGCAGCTCCAGCAACAGCTCCATCCAGGCACCGGGCTGGTTCATTCCCTTATCAATACAGACTCAGGCCTCTTCTGAAACCTCTTGAGCTCTGAGGCAGCCTCTTCAACTTAACTCGTATTCATTCTGTAGACCATATATGTGTATAGGGATATAAAGATATATTTACTGTGTGGTGTGTGATATGAGTTAATATTATTAATTAATATCCCCAGCCAGGATGTGAAAGTAGGCAGAATTATATGTGAAATTGCTGTCACTGAAACCATTAAATCTTATGAATTTACTGTTATTCAATAAATTTTCACATTCTCAAATATGTTGGTCTATGTTTATGATCTCATGTGCTCTCTCTTTCCCTCCCTCCCTCCCCCTCCCTCTCTCCTTCCCTCCTCCCACCCCTCCCTTTCTACAAATCCAGTAGTTGCACATTCCAGGAGACTGGAGGTCTCAGCATTCCCACTCTGGTTCTGGAGTCCTGGAAGTTCCTAGAGAGCTGCTGGTCTTTGGCCTGTGTTGGAATCCCTAAGAAGTAGTTCTAATTTTAGTAAAGGAATGCCTCAGCAACAGGACAGGTAAACTTTCCAAGCATGAGTGAGAGCAAGCAGACAGAAGACAAAAGGTTCTCTTCTCATAAGTTTTCCAAGGACGACCACCAGGAGGTATGGCTCAGAATGAGGATTATCTTCCATTGCAGGCACACACAGCTGCCTGGGTTTGGGCTGATCCTAGATGTAATCAAGTTAGATGATAAAGATTAACTACCACACTCCAGCTTGTATTCATTCTGTGATTTATACATATATGAATAGAAATTTAGATAGATAAGTTTACTGGGTTCTGTACTATGTAATATGAGAGTTAATATTAGTAATTAAGATAGGTACAAATAACCCTGCATGGTGTTTTTTGTTTTGTTTTGTTTTGTTTGTTTGTTTGTTTGTTTTGTTTTTGAGACAGAATTTTCTGTTTAACACTCCTGGCTGTCCTGGAACTTCCTTTGAAGACCAGGCTGGCTTTGAACTCATGGAGATTCTCTTGCACCTCTGCTTCCCAAGTGCTGGGACTAACAGTGTGTGCCACCACTGCCTTCCTGGGAGCCTGGAACTCCTTCTGTAAACTAAGATGACTTCAAACCTAGATTTGATTAGATTAAGGGCATAGGTCACCACTCCCATATATTCCCTCGGCTGGGATTAAAGGTGTGAGTTACCACTGTCTGATCCTCCTAGATTGACTGTGGGTAGAACCCTCTGAAACAAATGCTAGAATTACGGAGAGTAAAAGAAGCAATTTTAACATATAGGATGCACTCACCATTTGTAAAACAAATGTTGAACAGAGCTGGTCATGCTGTAACTGGGTCACTCCTAAAGATTGGTTAGATGTGGTTACATCTGTGTTACAGGCAGGATCACTTCTACAGTGGAAACCATGGTAGAGGGAGTAGGCTAAAACAACAGAACAAAAAAAAAAAAAAAAAAGCAGGGCCAGAGGCATAGAAGTCTCCCAAGACCAACTTTTTGGGGAGGGGGGTTATGCTGATATTGAAAGGCAGTCCTTAAACAATGAACATACTCTGGATTTATGCTTCATGGAAGCTTTAAATACCTGGGATCAGATTGAAGAAATAGGAAAGAAAACCCAATCATTTACGAAAGTGATACAAAGCCCAAAGGAAACTTTTATGGACTCTTTGCACAGATTAACTGCAGCGGTAAACAGAATGGTACCAAACTCAGAAGCCAGGTAAATAATAATTGAATCACTGGCTTTTGAAAATGCTAATGCACAATGTAGAAAAATAGGTCACGTGTGGATTAATTCTGTTTCTCAGGAGTGGGCCCAGCCAGCACTAGATTGGTTCTCCCAAGAGTAGGTTACTATATGCAGACCGGATGTCTCCTCGAGTCCCTCTTCACAGCTCATGACTCTCTTTTGTGTCTCTGTCATTGTGAAGCCATCACCAGGAGGCCCCTGACAGTTGAGATGTTAGTGTCATTCTCTTAAACCTCAAAAACATAAGCTAAAAAACCCCCCAGAGCCCCCAAAACCAAATAAATAAACAAACACTTCTTTGCCTTATATAGTATCCAACTCTAGATACTTTATCATGGCAACATAAAATGAACTGAAACGGTTCAATCTGGCCCCAGGAAGAGGAATAGTATATTAGTTGGGGTTTCATTCCTGTGAAAAGACACCATGATCACAGAAACTCTTATAAAGGAAAACATTTAATTGGGGCTGGTTTAGAGTTCAGAGATCTAATCTATTATCACCCTTGTGGGAAGCATGGTGGCATGCAGGCAGATATGGTGCTGGAAGTAGCTGAGAGTTCCGAATCTAAATCTTCAGGGAGCAGGAAAAGAGAAAGAGACACTGGGTCTACCTCTGAAATCTCAAAGCCCATCCCCAGTGGCACATTTTCTCCAACAAGGCTACACCTCCTAATAGTGCCACACTCCCTATGAGTCTATGGGGGCCATTTTCATCCAAAGCACCACAAAAAGCAAAGTCATCCTGTGATAGCTAGTAGCAGTTCTTAATTTGATTAGATTGGGGACTACCTAGAAAATTAGAAAGCTACACCTTTGGGTGTGCCTATAAAGTCATTTGCAGAGAGGGTTACTAAAGAGGAGAAACCTGCCTTGAATGCAGTCAGTACCATATCTAGGCTGGGTTGGAATAAATGAAGGGTAGAAGGTGCTTCCTAGAAAGCTCCAATGGCAATATATTGTATATTTAATATTGGAGGAGAGAGCCACCCACAGAGCCAAGCCATGAAGGTTAGGGAGTGGTGACCCACACCTTTAATCCCATCACTGGAGGAGGCAGAAATCTCTCTGTATCTCCATGAGCTCAAGGCCTAGCAGAGCCAGGAGGTGGTGCCGCACACCTATAATCCTAGCTCTAGGAAAATTGAACCAGGAAGTGAGATAGCTGGGCAGAGAGAAAGGAGGGAAGAGTTTAGCTTTGGCTGGCCATTCCTTTGTCAGCTGAGGACAGGGAGGTTTGGAATCGGAGGATTCCTGGAGACAGGCCTGAGGAGTTGGTCGGGTGAGAAGTAGCTGTGGTTTGTTTCTCTATCTCTCTGATATTTCAGCCTTTCTCTAATAACTGGCTCTGATTTTCTATTAATAATACCAAATAGGCATCTTGAAACAAGCCCCCTACCTCTCTCCTGTCCATTTCCATGCAAAATAGCCTTCGTCTTTCCTGCCATGGAAGGCTGCCATACCCACTTTCCTAAACCAATACAGAGTTTATGGCTGAAGTTCCTGTGTCATTACGCAGAGTTACAGTCAGAGATCATTGTGGGGTATTCATCAGAGAAGATTTCTCAGACATGGTTTTAAAGCAATAGGAAGTCTTCATTAGCTGGTAACTACACTGCGTGTTTGAGATCCCAGTGTAGCACGGAGGCTTTCTCAGAGAGAGCTTTTAAGTACAAAACCATGCTCTGGCGTGGCATGCTCAGTTAGCAAGAACTGTTAGCCAGAAACAGAACTACAGAAGCTAAAAAGGAAGGTTAGTTTATGTTGAGACTTTCTCAGAACTATATGGGCTTTGATGGATCAGGTCTTTGTTTGCATTTTGACAGGTGATGTGGTCTCTGTGCTGAGCTTTATGGCCTGAATGGCACTTCAATCATGGAGTCGGTTGTAGTAAGGTCTGGGGCCCAGTTATAATATAAATTATTTTTGCGATATGGCAGAGGCTTTTACAAATGAATATCCTAAAGAAACAGTTTAAATGTGTACAGTGTTAGTGTTTAGATGAAAATGGAGGCATTTTTAACAACATCAGTTTTATCACATTCTCCCCTGTGACTGGTATCTTCTGAAATTAGGGTGATTTTGGTCCAGCCCCAAAGAGGACACAGGAATCTTATGATACCCTGAGGGGAACAAGGGTCAAGAGGTGAGTGTCTGTTCATCTCATTTCTGCTATTTCTCAGGTGCTGTGTGTGGTATGGTATCTTGAGGGTGCATCTCCTGCACCCCATTACCCCATTACTCATCTCAGCCCACAAAGTCTGTGCCAATCCACTACAGTGGTCCATCCCTTATTCTTTACTTTGCAGTATTTTTATCCAAAGGTTGAAAGACTTTCAAGTCAGTAGGTGATGTACTGCCGCCAGCCTCACTGCTTTCCTGGGAACCCCTGTCCGTGGGAAACACTGAATGCACAGCACCCCATACAAACAGGGTTCCCAGCACCCTGTTCACTTTAGGCCCTTAGCTTTTAATCTTGAATAAACTAGGTAGAGAAGAAAAGTTTGTAAAGGACCAGCTTGTGAAGGAGACAGGAACCAGTGTACCCAGAGGGTCCTCCGAGTTTGGTCAGGAACCGATCAGGTGGCGAGTGCAGGGCATGTGTTTACTAAGTTGTACAGTGTGGCTTTTTACTAAGTTGTACAGTTGTACCAAGGCTGGTGAGCTACCAAGCACTGAGGGGACCATTGTCAGTCCAAAAAGTGGTGGCAACAGGCACCCGTGCACTCAAACACAGTGTGTCCTTTCTCTGTTAAAATGCTAGGCTAGGTTTACAGGGGTCTTACTTTATTGTTATTTTCTTTCACAGAAGACTTTGAGGTGTGAACTGAGGGGTGTTATCCCTCCCCTGAGTTTGACTGCTGGGTTACCCAGAGTGCCGGTGCCCTGGAATGAATGGGCATATTATGCCTGCCATTAAAAGTTGTGGCTCTTAATTAAAAACGTGATCTTGGGTCTTTATGGAGACATTGTTTAGGTTTTCTCTAGCTGTTAACACATAATAAATCATTTTAAAAGGGCCTTCTCCCCCTATCGCAGAATGGGCAGTGCATTTAAAAAAAGCAATCGGAAAATAAAACTGGGATTAAATTTCATGTTTGACAAGGTGCTAAGGGGCTCGGCACCTCAGCTGGGATAAGACAAGAGGGCTTTGCTTAATCGGCTACTGACCTTGTCTCACTGACTCTGGCCTGGCCTGGTAAGTTCATGCTAGCAGGGTAATGCCAGTGTCCAACATTTAGCTTGAAGCTATCAGGACAGTTTGCAGAGAGTTGACCCTCACCCACTTTGCTTCTGTTATGTTGCAAGGGTAAATCCTACACTTGTTGAGAAGAAAATCCCTTCTATCATTATGAACTTGCCAGGAAGGCTATAAATTGAAAGAACATGGGCCTGTGTGGGTGAGAGGAGGTATCCCCATAATCATCCCACGCACTAAAAATCTTGCTCTCTTTCCATATTTCTGTTACAACTTCCTAGAGGGCAGAGCTACTTCCACTCCCTGTCAGAAAGCTGAGCTTTCCCAGGATGGTGGTCTGGACCTCCTGACACAGTGAACAACTCCTTTGGGTTGGCAGAGCGGAGAGGAGTCTGGAGGCTAGGGTAGGGCAAGTGGCCTCTTCACTAAGTGGTACACCATTGTTGGATGAATGCACGTGGCCACGTGTCTTCTGCAGAGGAGGAAGACAATGTTTCACAGAACTGTCACCAGAGTACAATGTGAAAGGACAGTTGTAAACCCAGTGGCATGACCTCAACCGTTTCATAATCAGCGGTAGAAATAATTCCTGTGCAAAATTTGATCTGGATCTAAAGATCTGTCTCCCTGGGGGATTTCCAGGAGGACAGAACATTACTAGATTTTGTTGCTGGGGTAGAAGCTTGTTTGTTTTCCAGGTGTCAGCTAGGAACCGTGGGGTCACAGTTCCCCAGCTAGCCAGCAGAGGGCAGGAAGCCTCTTGGCATCACAGCACCTGGCATACAGGGCTCTTAGATTGGCTTTTCCTCCCCTGTCCTGGCTGTGACCTCAGTGTCTGGGTGCCATGGAGACCACACACAGCAGGCAATGGTTTTCCAATGTGTTCGCCGAAGGGAAAGGGAATTTAAAGAAAATCTCTAGAAATTACAAAATAACGTATTTCTCGTTCTAGGTTACAGTCCATTCCAAAGTTGACCCTTAATACGCAGCCTCAATTTCTAATCTGCTGAGGCGCCTTCACATAGATTGCAGCCCATTTCTTTGTATGCCGCCTTGGCTCTCCCTGGCTCCTCCATGCTATCTTTACCTCAGTAATTTCTGAGTCCCAGTCAGAGTCTCTGTGCCCTCAGCTGACAAAGATTGTCTCATATCTCCTAAGATTCCAAGAGAATAGTTGCTCAGACCCGGGTCATATTGGGTGGTGGCACAGGTTCACACTCCAGCTTGTATCAGCATGCCAAAGGCAGAGCACCTCTCTTCACTGTTTCCTGAAATGTGCCAGCCACCCCTCCGCATGTCCACAAAAGCTCTGTGCTCTCCAGCCAGCTGCCATTGACTCTGGGTAACTGGGTCTCAGAGCAGATCTCCTGAGTCCTGCCCAAAGCTTCCAGTTAAGTGAGGACCCAAGGTGAAACGCTCTGTTCCATCCTGGGAAGACTGTCTGTTGCTTCTCCTTTGGTATTCATTTATTTTCTTGGAAATAGAGCAAGAGAACTCTACCGTTTCTCTGACAAGCTTTATATTTTGGGGGTGCTCTTTAGTGCCAACAGGAAGAACCAGTTGAGGACTGAGAAGATTCCTAGTATCACACTCCTTCATGCTGACATCTGATAGATCCTCCCTGTAAAGAAGTATGAGCATGCAGGAAGTCCTGGTCCTCCAGCTCAGTTTCCAAGGGAGCAATGCACAGAGTTTGTGTGATGCTTTCTAGGTGTTTCTCATGCAGGCATTTGTCAGAGTACATTTACAAGTGTATAATTGCTCCTCGTGAATAGGCCAGCAAATGGACACAACCACGTTTTAACATTTCTTCCACATAATAAAAATCTGACCATTTCAGCCAACCTCTGTCTCAGAAGTTAATAGAAGTATGCCCCTGCTTGAAAATGATTTTTATTATTACCAATTATTAAATTATATGTTTGTGTTATGTACATATGCATCATATAAACACTGCGTGTTATGTATTTACATCCAAATGGACACACCATATTTGATCAAACATTGGCATGCCTTACTTATGGCGGTAATGTGCATATTGACAGTCACAAATAGACACCAGCCCTAAACTGAACATCTTTTTCAAGTCTTCCACCAAATCTCAGGGAGTGTTGTGAAGCAGGAGACCAGGAAGAATTTAAGAACTGGAGAATGGTAGAGAGCTGTGAAATGCTGTCTCTGGGCATGGTGTGGCCATCGGCCTCAAGAGCAATGGTCACCAGCACCAGACGTGAAGCGGACCAAACGAGGCAAACTTCCAGCACAGGTGAGGGAGGTACCCCCAGGCATCACCCCGTATCAACAAATTGTTGGCTGGGCTTAAGCGGAGGGGGGGGGGGAGGCAAACAACCTGTGAAGTTGATAGGTGCTTATGTTGGAAGAGTTACGGGGAAAATGGAGAGTTGGGATATCATATTCCGCTGTATATATGCAAAATTTTCAGGCTTGAAGAGAGTTATTGTAAGACGTAGGTGTGACATATATACAACGTATGGAGCTTGTGGACAAAGTGAGCACCACTACCTTTGCTACTTGGGAGCAGCCACACTCCTCATTGTCCCCTCTCCTTACAAGCAGTGCTCTCTCTCTTTCTCGGTCTCTCTTTTTTCTCACTAACTTAACATGATGCCTTTATCTCCAAAAAGCATTTTTTTAAAAACTGCATGTTTACTTCATTTAGTCAGTGTTAAGTTTTTGATATCCATGTTAAAGCACCCCGCCCTATTTCGTGTTCACTGTTAATAATGCTCTTTTATAGCATCAAAGGACAGCTCACCCAATCAACGTTGGGTTCCCTTCTGCTTTCTCCTATAGCAAATGACATCACAAAGACCAGACATCTCTTCTGTTGCATGTGTTTAGAAATGGCAATGATTGAATGAATGGCTGGCCATAATAACCATTTGTTCCTTTATTAATAAGTGTATGGCTCTCTCTGTGTGTATAAGCTATGGTTTGACGGTTTAGATACATGTTTCCCCAAAGGCCATATGCAGAGGGCTTGGTCCTCAGTGATGTTTTTAGGAGGTAGTGACATCTTTAAGAAGTAGGGCCTAGTGTCTAGAAGTTAGGTCTTTGGCCCTTACTCTTGAAAGGAATAGAGGGACCCTCTCCACAGACTGAACCCTTAGAATTAAGCAAAACTTTTCTGTTTATAAGTTTATTATACTGAGTATTTCATCACAATGATGAAAACAGACTAACCCTGTGTGTGTGTGTGTGTGTGTGTGTGTGTGTGTGTGTGTGTGTGTGTGGTTTCTAAAACATGAACAGAATACATGTTGTCAGATATATAGGTATGCATTGATCAACATTAGAGATACATTCTGGGAAATGTGCCCCTAGTTAACTGTGTCATTGTACAAACATGAAAGAGTGCATTCATAAGGCTCTAGATGTCACAGGCCAACCACTCTCTATGGCCTTTATGAGGGAACTGAGATGTGCTAGGTGTAACACTCAGGAGGTGGTTGACAATATGATATAGCACACTGTTTACACCATTACAGGGTGAACTGTTTAGGGAGGAGAAATACACTCCAAACAACAATGGAAAGTGTAGTTTGCTACTATCAGTGAGCATCTGACTGTAGTTTTGAGTATCTTGTTTGGTCTGCACGGAATGTGCTGTGCCTTCATTATTGGGTGTCAGCCAGTGTGTGATCACACTTGCTATGTTTTCACACTCCCGGCAGCACACCAGCTTTGTTTACACAGCACAGGCATAGACATGTGAGTGGCACACCCATGCCCACCAGCAGGCTCAAGGAGCCTCCTGTGCCCTTGTGTGCAAACACCTCTTAGAAACCATTTTAAAGATTAAATGACAGAAGTTCATTTTTAACTTTTAGTACTGGATATACAGATATATCATCTTCCCACCCCTGCGTATGCATGTGTGTGTGTGTGTGTGTGTGTGTGTGTGTGTGTGTGTGTGTGTGTGTGCTTTGAAAAACAAAACCAACAAACAAACACAAAACCTCTGGCTGGCTGGGCTTTGATTTAGAACCCCAGTGGCTGCCCCCACCATTAGGTTAGACTCAATTAATTGTCATTCTAGTAAGAAGCAGCAAGAAGGGAGCAGTAGTACCTGCCTTTAGCATCCAGGAGGCAGAGGCAGCAGATCTCTGAGTTTGAGGCCAGCCTGGTGCGTAGAGTGAACTTCAGGATGGTCAGGACTTCACAGAGAAACCTTTTTGGGGGGCGGGGGGGGGGCAGAGAAGAAGGGCAAATAAAGGAATCAATACATCAATAAAGACTTCGCCACCCCTGTCAGCCCTCGTTGCTCCAAGGAGCCAAGTGGGGAAACTGAGTCTGCTTGTGTCTCAGGCCACCAAGATATCTGAAATTGCTGCTGTGAAAACAGTCATTTGAGTTTATCCAGATGTGTATGAGGAACTGCCGAGGGACATACAACTATGGAAATGGGTGAAGTGCTTTGTTTTAATTCTGAAATGCACGTGTAAGAGATATGGCTACCAGCCTGGCCTGGCATTGTTTCATGAGAAACATAAAGTACGAATCTATCTCTCTCTCTTCTCTTTTTTTTTTTTTTTTTTTTGAGATTTGGGGACTCTGCTCTCTGAAAACATGAAAAATGAGTGCATGAAAACTATTTTTTTTAATCATTTTGGGTAGACACCTTGCTCTGGTAAAATGTGAAGGAGCCTTGGTAGGAAGAAGCTGCCTTGCAGCAAGCCAGGTGTGGCCGGGCACAGATAGCCTGGCTCTTTGTCACCAGGTCGCTAAATGTAGAGAATAAAAAGTACAGTTATTCTTATTCTCCACCTGAAGTTCTTAGCAAGGACAATAGCCCATAAAATAAGAAACGCCCTGAAAAAGAAATCAGTTCTTATAATACAATTACAAATGACTTTGGGTGAGGAAGAAATGGGGGAGCCATCTCTAAAAATCAATGTGGCTAGACTTTCTGATTAATCCGCAGTTTGAAAGAACATATACAAGAAATGTGAGGCATGACTCAGAGGATGACTGGGAACAGCTGTGGGCATGGATGAGGGAAAGATGCTGAGGTTTGAGAAGCACAGAGCTCCTGGAGCCTCTGAAGATATAGTTGAGGGCCAGGAAGTTAGCTCAGTGGAGAGCAAACGCCAGTGTACGTGACCTTGTGGGTTCCATGTGCAGACCTCAAAAAAGAAGCCTAAAGATGCAGCCCGAGTGCAGATTGCAAGGAATGGACACAGAGCAGGGAAAAGACTCAAATATTATTAAATATTTTTTTTTATTATTGTTTTCTATATTTATCTTCAAATGAAAAAGAAACCAGGGAAGGGTTTGTTCCCAGAAGTTTTCCGGACTTCATGGATTTTGGTGTGTTTGTGGTAGTCTGTATAATTTGGTATTTATTTTGTTTTGTTCTTTATATAGGTTTTTTTTTTTTTTTTTTTTTTGGTTTTGGTTTGAGAGAGATAAAGAACGTGAAGTTGGATGGGCAGGAAGGTCTGTAGGATCTGGGAGGAAATGGGAGTTTGATCAAAGCATATTGTAGGAGGAAATACTAAAAACATCTAAGTACAATTGTTTATTTTGATGAAAAGAAATAGTTAGAAATCTTAAAAGTAGCTGTTGAGACTTGAAAAGTCAGAGTTTATATTACTATTTAAATTTTATGAATCAGTTTTCCCCCTTAAATACAGTATCTAGAGGTACAGTCTAGGCTTCTCTGAAACGCGGGACCCTCCTGCCTCAGCCTCTAGAATGCTGAGGTTGCTGGTGACACCATCACAAGCAGTTCTTCCTGGCTCCTTCTCAGGGTCATTCTGACCCTAGAAACCAGGTTTATAGTGTTTGTTTGTATCTATTTTGTTGTTTTTGCCTCTGTTCCAAAATAAGATTCACTGACCTCAAAGTCGACCATTCAAATACACCTTCAGTATCTGAAGGGACCCATTTACAGGGTCAGTTAGGACTAAGAATCTTCCTGTGCAGGGTCCTACATCAGGTTTAGGTTGTGCACGCACACACAAACACATCTCCATTATGTTATATGTATATTCCATTCTTATATATATAGGCTTTAAAAGCCTATTTTAAAGTCAAATCCTGTCTATTTTGTTTCAGTTTTCAAAATTTGCCTTCCTAGGATATTTTCCATTTTATTAAAATAAAAATAAAGAAACTGGAAAGTTGGCTCAGTTAGCAAAATGCTTGCCCTCTAAATATAAGGACCCAAATTCAGATTCTCAGAATTCACATGAAGAGTCAGAAGTGGTGGCTCAGGGTGGTAACACCAGTCATGGGGGCAAAGGGTTGGGACAGGCAGATTTCTGAACTCATTGGCCAGCCAGCATAGCCTAATCAAGGACCTTCAAGTTCAATAAGAAACTATTTCAAAAGATAAATGTGGGTGGTGATTGAAGAACACCACATTAGCTCTGGGCCTCCACGTGTGTGCAATGCATATAACACACACACACACACACACACACACACACACACACACACACACACACACAAACACACACAAATGCAGTAGTCTCTGGGATTAAACAAACTGTTTATGGCTACAATGGGAGCAAATTCTAACATCTCTGTCTTGGATGCTAATTTGCCTGTGTTTTATTTTGAATTTAATTTTGAATTACTTCTCTCTTCTTTGTTCAGTCACACACATATTTTAGACTTACAGAAAAGTTGAAGAAATAGTAGTATGCACTCTATCAAGCCTTCTCCAGCAGCTAAGTTCTGACCAGTTGTTTTATAGACTGTATCTTAACTTGGGTTTCTTAGATCAGGAGGAGTTAATGTATCTTTTTTCTTTTATCAGAACTATCATACAGGCATCATGCCTTCAGGGCGCTGTAGCAGAGGATACAGGATGCTAATAGGCCGTGTTGCTGCTTATGTGAACTTTTACCACTTAGGCATTTTTTTTCTCTTGCATTTGTTAATTATAATCCTTCTGTATGGAATAGCTCTCTCTTCTCCAACATTTACCTTTTTATATTCAGTTTTTTTTTGGGGGGGGAATCTATGTAGGCTCATGGATATTTATTTCATGCAATTTTATAATACAGTAGTGTTGTTTTCCTTACTGTATTATTTGTATAATTATTTGAGTCTTAGTTCTTGGAACCTTTCTCAGATCGGCCTCTGGGTCCCTTTGACATACCCCATGCTTTCTTTTCTCTCTATCCTCTTTTCTATGCTGGAGGGGAAGCAATGTGTTGTCAAAAGTTTACCCATGTTCTTCTTGCTTCAGTATGCCCTTAGTTCCATTTCTCACAGGAGCTGCCCCTGGCTTTGGGCATTTACCGGGAGCTGGAGCTGGGGAGGTGCTGTCCATGGATAATGAAGGCCAGATATATGGGAATTATTAAAGCAATTTGTAGCCAGTCTTTGTAATTCCTGCTTCCTAATAATGACATGGAGACTTCTTATTACTTATGAAAGCTTGGCCTTAACTTAGGCTTGTCCCTGTAGGGAGATTATGTTGTTATATTGTAAATAATTGCCCGGCCTACTGGTTAAATAAAAACGCTGATTGGCCAAAGGCAGACAGGAAGTATGGGCAGGGCTACCAGACTAAGAAAACTCTGGGAAGAGGAAGAAAAGGACAAAAATGCCATAGAGTTGCCAGACAAGCCAGAAGATGTAGAGACAACTATGCTGCTCTGAGAAAAGGTACCGAGCCGCATGGCTGAACAGGATAAGAATCATGGGTTAGTTTAAGAGCACGAGTTAGCAAGTTATATGCCTGGGCCCGGGTCAATCAGTGTGCAATTAATACAAGTGTCTGTGTGTTTCAGTTGCACTATGGGACTGTAGGCTAGAAAGTCTGGGCCATAAGGCTAGGCCAAAAGTCTGGGCCATGAGGCTAGACTGGAAAGTCCGGGCCAGAAACAACATACAGTATGTTCCCACTAGCTCTTATAAGTTAAACAACTCATTTATATTAATCTGCATTCTGCCACATGCTCATTACCTCCGCGAAGTCCCAGGCATCCCATTTCCATGGTGTTTGTCTGGAAAATCCCACCTCTTTACTTCCCAGAGTTCTTATCTCTTCCAGGAAGTCCTGCCCTCTCTTGCCTAGTTACTGGCTGATTAGCTCTTTAATAAACCATTCAGAAGGTGCCTTAGCAGAGACACCGCTTCACAGTGTGTAAAAAGGTTATCTTCCCAATAGTGATTAGTATGAATTCATGAACTTTTTATTCAAAAATACCATTGAAGAATACTTATCTGTGTTCTGGGTCCAAGCATGGCTGCTGAGGTTTTATGATGATTTTAGATCCTTTCAGAGAAAGAGCTTAAGGTCCACAACTGCCTGCCAGCGAGTATATCATCTATTCATGTATCAATATCTGTGTAACTGTCTTAGAATTCCCTAGAATACCATCACCCCAAAATCAACTTAACAGTTGTCCCAATTTAGCTGATGGAGGCACATTACAGTACTTCTGCCAGATACCTTTACCTGTACCTGCCAGACCCTGTATACAATGTACATGCATGTGTGTGTAGTATAGTATATATGTTCATAGTTTAATTTATAAATTAGTTTCACAATCAAATGTTAATAACAAAACTACTATTATAATGGAATCATTAAGACCACATGCTGCAATAAGAAACGTAAATTTTATGAATTGCTTATTTCTGAACTTTTGATTTAATTGTGCTCACCTGTAACAGACCATAGATAACAGAAATCCTGGGAAAGAGAGCTGCAGGAGTCGTCACTCATCATGCTCATATTTATCCTTATCTGTTACCTTTCTCCCATAGGGTTACTTCTTTAACTCTAAGAGATGCACAAAATAGGAATTATTAACCTGTATATTCAAGAAACACTTTACCCTATGGGATACAGTTTCAATGTCCATAATTTTTTTAAAAGTTTTGTTTATTTTTTAAATAAAATTTAAACTTTTTAAATAATTTTTTTATACTTTTTAATATATATGTTTATATTTTGGGTCTTTTGCCTCTGTGTATGTTTATGTACTATGAGAGTGCAGTACTTGTTGCGGCCAGAAGAGGGCATCAGAGAATATAACTGTGAGCCACTATACAGGTGCTAAGAACTGAAACTGGATACTGTTCTTAACCATTGAATCATCTCTCCAGCCCTAATGCCTAATTTGCTCTTAATATCCAGTCTCATTCTGCTTTTTCAAGCTAGTTAGGGTGGCTCTCTTCTCAGGCTCTTTCATAGTAGTGGCTTCATTGACATATATTTTAAATTATTAATAAAATTCCTTTTATAATGACTGATAATAAAGTATTTTTGTACAGCTTACTCCTACTGTGTGCTGTTTTTGTTTCTGAACCAATTGAAAGAAAATTTTCCATGCAGTAAATAAAATCATGTTCACAGACACACAGGTACATCTTCCACTATAGTAATGATTAGACAGGTTTCTTCATTTCAAAAGTCTCCCAGTGCGCCCCTCTATCAACCCTTCCCTGACAGCCGTTGGGAGCTGTGTCTGAGCTTTATTATCCAGGGTGATCATTAATATAGCTACCCTTTGTGTACACATCCTCTGTCTCTGCCTTCTCTCTGCAGAGAAGCACATTCAAATTATAAAAGATTACTTCTTTTCTCTGTATAGTGGTGTCTCAATGTAGGGAATTCCAAAATGTACTTATCAGCTTATCCCTGAATTCTACTTGGGTTGACTTTACTGCTGGTTGGTTTAAGGCTTGCTTGTTCGTTAAGAAGCTCATCTAATAAAATCCTCATCTGATGGACTTTTAGACTCTTATGGACTCTTTTTCCTTCTGAAAAAGTACTCTGTCATCTCTTATTCCTGTTTTTCACAGCATCCACCAATCTGTATCCATTTCCCTCATTCACATCAGCCAAAGCTCAGTCTCAGGCTGAACAGCGTGTTTCTCTCTCCAGCACCCTGGCTGTCACCCGGAGGGAAAAGATCCCTAAAACTACGAATTGGTGATATTGCAGCAGCTCCTTTCATTAGACTACCCAGTCACCTGGCTGGTCCAAGAGGAATGATCTCTAAATGGCTCCATACTCTCTTCAGAAGTAATAACTCCATGGCATGAAAAATAAAACCTTGATTGCCATGAGTCCTAGTTGTACAAAGGAAGCCGGAGGAACATTTGTTCTCGAAGAATGTTCTCGGCGCCTGTAAGAGTCTGCCTTTTTTTCTATATGGCAAGATGGCAGCAGGCTGGGATCTTGAAGCTGAAGAAGGCAGAGCTGGAAGAAACGTAGGAGTGACTTCTTAAGAAGCACTTCCTGGTGACTCTAGGGTCTTTTCTCATGTGTAGGGTTGTAGGGTTTAGAGCTGGACAAACCAGGCCATCTACTGCAAGCCGGTTCTTACTGTTAAAACTTTTTCTTCTTTATAATAACAAAATATTACCAGTGACATCTGTGCACACATACTATGTTAGGCTGAATTTGGGTTCCTGTGACTTTATTCCCAAGTATTGTTCCTAGGAATGTGCTATATTATGTGACAATAGGGAGTTAGGAGTGTGATTAGGGGATATAATCAGATGGCTTTGAGATCTACAGATTACTTGATCCCAAGTTCCACATGTACAGTTGTTTGTGTGTGTGTTCTCTCTCTCTCTCTCTCTCTCTCTCTCTCTCTCTCTCTCTCTCTCTCTCTCTCTCTCTCTCTCTCACACACACACACACACACACACACAGTTGGCCTTGGTGTGTGAGTGTTAGGGGGCGCCTAATCTAGTCATTTAAGCCTTCAAAGCAAGAGCTCTTTTTCTACCTGGTAATACAGGGGAAGGTGGGACATTAAGGCCACAGAGTTAGAAAATGCTACTGTTGGCTTGAAGAGAAAGGCCAGGCTCCAAGGAACCAGGGAACTCCATCCTACAACCACCGGGAGCAAGCTCTGGCAGTCATCCCATGTTCATCTCCGGGTTTGAACACTGGGCCTTGTAAACCATCCCGGAAGGCCCTGTGGTTCAAGCTATGTCTGCCTCTAACGTCTGGGTGTTGCTGTTACTTTCAGCTGCACCCAGAGCCATTGGTGACACTCAGCCCTTGCCTATCATCTGCATCAAATGATGGATTGTGATCTGCCCATTCCCCTTACCTTCCTGTCTCCACTGAATGCCATTTTGCTGTATTTCAGCCTACTGTCCCCCTCCTTGGCTACCCTGTTAATGGCAACCAGAACACACAGGCAACCAGTAAACCAGTTTGCACAGGGCTAATGGTTTCTCAAAATAATGAATTTTCTCTTTGAAACCTGAGATAAGTTGAGCAAACTAAAAAAAAAAAAAAAAAAAATCTTATTTAAGACCAAAAGAGCAAACAGGGCTGGCAAGATGGTCAGTCAATGGACTTGAATTCTAGTTCCATGACACACTTCAAGTGCCTCACAATCATATGTAACTCCAGGGGCACATGGCATCTCTGGCCTTGGTGGGTATCTTCACTCATATGTCCATACCCTTTCCTGTGTATATAATTTAAAATCCAGATAAAATAAATAAATAAATTCCTAGAAATTAATAGAGAGGCACAAACACAAAGACCCTTCTTTCTGTCTTTGAATATATAAAAATAGGATTTCTGGAGATGTAGCAGGCAACTTGTGGTCATGAGCAGTTACATCCAAGGGTCTAGTCAAGATGCTACTAAAGAAAAAAATGGAAGAAGTGTGGATCTGGAAGATAAATCTGACAAAATTATAACCAGTAGATAGCTAGCTACCGATCTCTCAATATCTTGTTATATGAAAGGATATTGCTGGGCTGCTTCTTGGCTAAATAGCTCAGTTTTTATAGTTGAAAACAAATATCTTTGTGGATAGGGCATAAACTCTTCTCCCTATACCCATGAGCTCTACAAAATGCATTATCTAGTGTTCCCCCCACCTTTGCTACATTTATTGCCATTAAGAGTCTCGCCTTCTGCTCATGTAAAATTACAGAGTATGAAGATTAACTTTCTGTCAAATGCTAGGGCCAGGAGTAAGAAAAGTAGACAGCTGAGTGACAGAGAAGCTGTAAATAGAGTTTAGGCAAGAAAGTCAGTTTATCAAGCCAACTTTGGGGCTATTATTTTTAAAGAAAGAGAGGTCCAGAACAGAGGGACCCAGGAGGAGTTGAGGGGGTGTGTTTTGACATACCTTTATCTAGAGCAATGTTGGTGTGTGTGTGTGTGTGTGTGTGTGTGTGTGTGTGTGTGTGTGTGTGTGTGTGTGTGTGACACTGTACCAGCACACTATATATGGCTAGTTTTCCACTTTGGGTTTTGGGGGAAGCCAATATCAAAGCAACAAGATTGCTGTGACTCCCAGTGAGGGAGGCGTTTGGACTCACTGAACAAAGGTATTCTAGCCTGTGAGTTAGAGGCAAAACAGAGCACTTGAGCTTGGGTGATGTTACATTGTCCTAAGCCTCTCCTTCTGATCCAGATTGTGAAGATTCACCAGGTCTCACTCCTGTCCAGGCTGCACTTAGTGGTCTCCTGTACACTTCTGGGTCTATCTGCTTCTCTCGTCAGTCTGAGGGCAAGGAGGATGGGTCCTCATACAATGAGGATGAGATGAAGATATTCTGGAGGGCTCATCT
This sequence comes from Phyllotis vaccarum, assembly GCA_033318265.1. Classification (NCBI taxonomy): domain Eukaryota; kingdom Metazoa; phylum Chordata; class Mammalia; order Rodentia; family Cricetidae; genus Phyllotis; species Phyllotis vaccarum. The sequence goes on from JARWLC010000003.1 coordinate 16,905,751, forward strand.
CTTCAGCCTCTCCCACCCCCACCCCCTTCCACCATTTTTGCTCTACCCTCTGATGCAGCACAGAGGTAGCCACTGTGCTCTCCACAGCTCCTTTCTCGCCTTGTGCCTGTGAGTTGTGCCCCGTTCTGAACATACCATACTTTTAAGGGGTCCCTGGGAAAGGCCTGCATGTCATTTGGTACCAACTTAAAGTTAGCTGCTCTCTTGGTTCCTTTTTACAAAGTGGGTGGGCACCTGGCTGAGTGACTCTTAAGTGCAAAGTACTCAGTATGGGGCCAAGTTGGCTTGAGTTTATGCAAAGTCAAGGCTGTCTCTTTGCAGCTCTCCATTAGTTTGTAAATCATCCACTCAGCCTGTGTCTTTCCAAATTCTTTCATGTTGATCACTGACTGTACAAGTTACAGATCAGTAGCGGCCTTCCTCAGTGTGCAAACCTCTTCACGTACTTGTGTCCCTTGGCCCATAGCCAGCTTCATGAGTAATGCGTGTGTGAAGGTGGCATCAGCTCCACGTGAGAGATAAGAAACCTTGGGGTTAGACTGATCGATGACTTGGACACAGTTACATAGCTGTGAGGTTGTTGGCTGTCCTGATCTTAGGCTTGTGTTTTATTTTGCAGTTCAGAACTCACTGTGTAGTTCAGGATGTGCTAGATTGTAGGGGGATTATGTTGTTCCATTGTAAATAATTGTCCCACCCACTGGTTTAATGAAAAGCACTGATTGGCCAAAGGCAGGCAGGAAGTGTGGGCGGGGCTACCAGACTAAGAAAACTGTGGGAACAGAAAGAACAGAGCAGAAATGCCACAGAGACTTTAGAGTCGCCAGACAAGCCAGAAGATGCAGAGGACAACTATGCTGCTCTAAGGAAAGGTACAGAGCTGCATGGCTGAACAGGATAAGAGTCATGGGTTAGTTTAAGGGTAAAGAGTTAGCAAGTTCTATGCCTGGGCCTTAGGCCAATCAGCCTAAAATTATTGTAAGCATCTGTGTGTCTCTGTGTCTCTGCGGGTCTGTGGGTCTAAACCTTGAGGCTAGGCCCGAAAGTCCAGAACAGAAACCTCCTACTACTCTAGATCTTGTCATTTTCCATCCTCCGTTTCTTAAATGGTGAGATTACAGATGTGGGCCACAGTGTCCTTCCATATTTTAAGTTCTTCCCGTTTAAATACTTTATTAAAAAGCTTCTTCAGATTGGAAGAAATTTTGTTTCTCCTGCCATGGCTCTCTAATTTGTCGTTGGTGGAGGCTGGGGAGTTAATAAACCTGATTAGAACTGGCCCCAGTGAAACTAAGAAATGACCAGCAAACTGGGAGATGCTATAGAATTAATTTGTTAACTCTTCTGGTTGCCCAGGCTTCTGGCACACAGAGTTCTGCAGTCATTTCCTGTAGCCAACTCCTGATCTCTAACTGGAAGCTGCCCAGGCTGGGGCTAGGGTAGCCTCTGGCAGCTGATAGAGGGAGTACCCTACTCTCCAAGATAAGCATGATGCCGACCATGCAACTTCAGAGATCTCCCTAGGTCTTAGAATTCCTTTGTTTACCCAGTAAAATGCTACTTTTACTTACTTACTTACTTACTTACTTACTTACTTACTTACTTACTTACTTACTTACTTGTTTGTTTGTTTGTTTGTTTGTTTGTTTATTTAATTGAGGCATGGTCTTCTGTGTAGCTCATGCTTTAGTCCAACTCATTTATTAGCCTCTGGCCTCAGCCTCCCCAGTGTGAAATGTTACCTTTTGACAAGTCAATAAATAAGCATGGAATTCTTCTTTAATCTCTTTTTGGGGATTTCTGTGAATATGTGCTTTGTCTGTGACTCTCTTGTTCATGCCTGGTTGGGATGAGCTTCAAAATGTTTGTGTTTCATGCTTCATGTTGAATATGCATATTAAGTGTGATGAGTGTGTGTGGCATTGTGTGTTCTGTATTTGTTAGCTGTAGTGTACTGTAGATAGGTATTGAGGTATTATAGATATTACAGATGTTTATGTATGCTGTCTGTATTGAGCTATATTTTGTGTTTTGGATGTTTTGTTATATACTTGTGTATTGTATCTTTCTGGGGCATGTGTTATGTTAGGCATGTGTCTTGTGTAAATGAAAATTTGTCCTCTGAATATTAAGTCTATATTCTGTGCTTAGAATGTTTATTAAAAATTCATTGTATCATTGTGTTGGTTTTTTATAATATACATCTATGTTATCTCTGTGTTTGTGGTGAGTGTTTCATTGTATATTGTGTATTTGTGTATACATACACACACACGTTTATGGAGAGAGAGAGTATGTGATGTGTGTGATGTATGTGATGTGTGTGTGCTGTCAGCAGAGGCAAAGGGGCAGAAGGGGAGGAATGTGTCATTTTACTAGGAGCAGTAGGGGTATTGAGAATCTCTAAAGCCCTAATCCCTTCACCCAAGATTAAGCAAATGAAATTGTTGGCCTGAAGAAGTTAGATTCTTGATGACTCCAAAGAGACAGTGGCAAGTGAGCCAAGGAGCTTAGCTTCCTATCAGCCAGGCGATAAAGGGGTTTGGGCTCTGAATGACAGTTGGAGCAATATGCTCTAATCCGATTACCAAGAGACTCAATGTCACTCTATATTAATGGCAGATTTTTTTAAAAAACGGTGCTGAAGAGTTAATGTTCATCATCTAAAGACTTCAGTTATTGCTTAGAATGCTATAATGCTTGCCTGAGATGTGAGGCTAAGGAGTAGGAGATGGCATGGCTGGGACAAGTGGCAGGAGGCTGATCCCCTATAAGAGTCCTTTGTCCTCCAGGGCTTCATCTAAGCTGTCAGCTTTTCCCCACTCAGAAGAGACACTGTGGAGTGGGCCACAGCTCTACGGCTGAGTGAGGGGCCAAATATAACACTCAGTAAATAATGTTTGAAGTTCTCTAGGTATGCTTTAACCTCTGTGGGGTCAATTTTCCACTGTAAAACTGTGCAATTTAGCATCTTTACTGTTTAGCTTATTTGGTGGGAAAAGATGGCAATATGGGTGGGGAAGAATAGAGAATCTAGATAATCTCTGGAGGTGTCCATAGAGACCCTACTGTGAAGCAGGACATAAGGATACAATTTCCACGTAACAAATACTCTTAAGACCTGGATTCCAACCTCTTGGCTACTCTGTTTTCAATCCAAAACAGGTCCTTAAAGCCTGAGGCTTAGTTCTCATGAGTGACCAAGGTCAATGATGCGTACATTTCTTTAATGGAAAACTTATTCTTGGAGTACCCAGAAATTTAAATATTCATGCTTTGAATATAACTTCACCTGGAAGGTGACTGTCAAATCATGTCATTTTCAATACCCTTAGCCTGGGTATGTTGGGGCCACGGCTAGTGATTTGGGAGCAATGTCAGAATGCAGTCTTTAGGGAAAGACCATGCAACATTTGTGAAAGAATTCAGTTTGCCAGCAGGCCTAGGCTCAAAGGTCAATTGCTTTATTGAACGACAATAATTCGCTTAGAGTTCTGTTAGAAATTATACAATTCCATTATCTGTTTTTCCTGCTGTGAAAATGTGAGATGCTCTTCTGTTGCTATTTCTCCCTCTCTCATTTTAGCAACTTGAAGACCCCAGAAAGTCTTAGTTATGTGGGTTAACTCCTTTCTTCAGGAATTCTCAACTGAGGGTCCTATGGGGGAAATCAATAATCTCTAAGTTGAGTTGACTACTACTGTCTATTTGGGCTTATCAACTGACTATGTAGATTCCTAGCCCCATTCTAGATTCAATCACAATTTCTTGACTGTAGCTCCCATTAAAAGCTGATAGTCTGCCAGGATTGGGAACTATTAATAGCAGGCATCTTGGTGAAGAGTTTGGCCAACCAAGTCATTTCTGGTAATTGTTGGGTTTCCTTTCATCAAAAATCTCTTTTTTTGGGATATACATGGAGTTAGAAGTATAAAGAATACAAGTGTAGACTTGTAAGCGTCCATCTTTTTTACTTATGTTTTATGGCTAAGAAGTATGAAGCTTTGCTAAAGGGAATCACTTGACCAGTCTCTCCCCTTCATGGGGGGCAGAACTAACTTTCAAACTCACTCTTGAATTCCAAAGCCCAGCGTCCTCCATTTGTGTGCCATCTACAAGAAAGGACATATATGGGTCATGAATTTCAATGCTCGTCCCTTCTTGTGGGTTTTATCTAAATGTCTGCCTTCTTATAGCTTTTATCATGGCTATTTTCTTATGCTACATTCCCATATAAAAAACGATCAACCTCTATAAGGCACATCCAAGCTTAAATATCTGTGAACATGAATCAGAAGTAGGAGCCATGGAGTCAGCCCACAGGGGCCATTCATCATTCTGAATACAAGAGCTGAATTCATACTCATTGTAGCTGAAGGATGTTAGACTGGCTGAGTCAGAAAGAGAACCCATTTCTTCCCTGGGAAGCTATATGTAAAGGAAAGGAGTGGTCTGAATTAAAAAGTTCGGGCTACTTACTTAGAGCACATGAATGCTCTAGGCAGAGTTAGATAAAGATGACAGCAGCACTCAAGGTGGAGCTGGAGACACAGCTTCAGGCAGCAGCCTGATAGGAGCCCTTTTTAGAGACTGCCATTCAAGTGGAGCCCGGGTCCTTGTTTCAAAATGGAAAATTTAAGAGAATGATTCCCTTCTGAATTTGAAGGGCTCTTTGATTTAAGTAACAAACTTTTCGGGGGAAAAAAAAAACCTTGTCGATGTCTCCTGTTCCATTGCAGGTGCCCGGGATGTCAGTAAAGCCTGGACAATCGTAGATGAAATCTGCTATATTGGTGGTTATGTGCGGTAATGCCATACAGTTTAAGCAAACACATCTTCTCTGGTTGTATCTGAAGCAAAACAGGCAGTTCTTGGAAAGAGCAATCAGTTTCTCCTCCTCCGAGTTTGGCAGACCTCAGAGCCCCATTTAGAGACAGTAGAGTTACAGCATTACCTTTTATATAAGCACATACAAAGTCTCCTCTCAAAGGTGAACAGGATGACAGATGGATAAAGATGAGCAGAGTTCAGCTGAGTCCCAGCCCATAGATGTCAGTAGAATCAAAAGGATGTGGCTTATAGGCACAGATTCCAAGCCACCTCCGCAGCTGGACCACCACAGGCGTTTGCTTCTGCTCTTCCTCAGGCTACTCACCCTTTGCATTCCCATGTCAAAGCCTGCTGCCTTTTCTGCTAGGCTTGGTGGCAGCTTGACAGCCAGTATCCTCACCTCGAATCAATGCCCTCTGCCAGTCATGGCCACTGGTGACCTCCTAACTTCTCTCCTGCGAGAAATGGATTCTTTTCAAGTTCTTTGGGGGAGGAGGGGTGGAGGAACCTGCAGTGGGAGAGAAATCCAGCCAAATGTGTTGGTTGTTGGCACCGTGAGGAAGGGCAACTCAGCTTCCTCTCCTGGCATCTGAATGGAGTGGAGCTTCGAGTGAGAACTAGGGAAAAGAAAATATGCAGATTTTTGTTAGGTCTCAAACCCCAGGACAAATGGTCCAGGTGCCTATTTAACACCTCAAAATGGACCGGGCCTTCAGATTCTCCCAGCATCCCTTAGTTCCTATTACAGGGTAGAGCCGGCATTCCCTGCTCCTTCCTTCAACTTCTCCAGCCCAGGGGCTGGGCTGCCTTTCTCCCAGTGCCCTTCCCTAAAGAATCCAGCCTTTTTGGTGACCTGGCTCTTTCCCTTTTGGTCTACCCTTTACCCTCCCAGCCTCTCCGTCTGGATTTTCTCCTCCCCATTCCCCATCTCCTCACATAGTCTGGCTCAATGTCATGTTCACTCTGGACCTTTCAACAAGCTTGCCTATGCTCTCTCTTTTGTCTACAGTAAAGCTTCGCTTCCACTTTCCCTAGGAATATCATGGACTTCCTTTTTTAAGGTCTTCTTCTTCATCCAGTTTTCAGTTGGGCAATTGTTTCTAGCTTTTCATCCGGTTAACTGAGACCTTCAAAGACTCAAATAGAAACCCATTTTTTGATAGTTTTCCTTCTGCCTTTCTTCCTTCCCCTTGTCTCTCTCTTTCTCTCTCCTTTTCCCTCTTTCTCCTGTTTCTGCTGTGCTCTCTCTTGTCCTCTCTCTCCATTCATGAGAAAAAAAACTTGGAAATAATAATACATCATATAAGTGTCTATAGAATATCCCTAGAGAAGTAGAGAAGATTCTCTTAGTTCTGTATCAGTTAACGCTCTCATCACTGTGACCAAATAGCTGACTGTAAGCAATGTAAGGGAGGGGGGAGTATCTGGACTTACAGTCTGAGGGACCTGAGTTACTCACAATCAGGATGGAACATTGTTTGGGCAGAGTGCTGTGATACTGGAAGCCTCTCGTGTGTGGGAGGAGACTCAGAGACTAGATAAGAAGTGTCAAAGATTATGTAAAACTTAAGTCTTCTCCATCTTCCTTCAGCTCAGCCCTACCTCCTGAAAGAGCCACACCCTCCCCAAGACAGCGGGAGCCAAGTGTTCAAACACAGGAGCTGGCAGGGAACATTAGCTATTCAAGCTATCAAAGTTAGAATGGATTCAGTCAGGAAGCAAAGTGGATACACAGTTACTTATGATCAAACCATCCTAAGAGAGTGTGATTTGATATGATGTGGGCTTTACCTGGGGTAATTGACAGATGGCTATAGAATAGAGACCTCATGTCCCATGTGGTGGTGTGAAGGCATGGATTATCCTTACAAAGCTTTGTTTCTGGAAGAGAGCAAGCATTTGGTGCCTGAGGTTGGGGCCTAGGTCTCGAAGTGTGCCTGACAGCCAGTAGATTCAAAAATTAGGTTCGTGTCAGAAAGTTCAACCGATATCTACTGTACTTCATACTCTTTTGCCCAATCCTGGAATGCCAAGATGTGCAGCACCTCACTAGGCTTTTCTTTAAAATGCCCCTCACCTTGGGGCTCAGGGATGATAACCCTCCACTGCTGTGTTGGAACAAAAAGTATCAACCCAGGTTCATTTGGAACCTGTGCATAACAATAAAAACCCTGATGTGTTTGCATGGAGTTCAGCTCCTTGGTGGTCTTTGGGGTCCTTATGGATACTGTAATGGGAGGCGAGGCATGGTGAGAGGCAGCAGCGGGCAGTGACAAGCCAGATGCTTAGGCAGGGTCTACGTAGAAAAACTTTATTAGTATAAAAGAAGAGAAATGGGGGAGGAGAGGGGGGAAGGGGTCAAGGAGAGAAGAGACAGAGTCAGGTTGAGGCTATCTCATTAGGCAGTGAGAGTTGCCTCATCTTTCAAATCTTGTATCCAAGGCAAATGAAGTAAGCCTTCAGCAAACAAGCATTGACTGGCCTAATCCCTCCGTTTCCTGAAAGAAGATTTGAAGCTGGGTTCTTTCTCGTAGATGGTTTTGTTTGGGCCTGTGGCTGGCGAAGAAATGGCCCACTGCATCTCCATACTGTTATTAACAATGGTAGATCGGTAGATCGGGGACACAGTTATCTCTTCGGCAGTGACTCTTCTTGCCTCTGAATACTGTGTCTCAGTTTGTCATGTTGATATGGACTTCTCTTTAGGCTTGAGTTTTGTAGTCTTAGTCCTGTGTCTGAGGCTGAGATGTTTGAATGAAAAAGAAAAAAGAGAGAGAGAAAGGGAGGGAGGGAGGGAGGGAGGGAGGGAGGGAGGGAGGGAGGGAAAGGACATGACTACTCCTGGGTTTTGACATCAGATGAATAAAAAAAAAAAAAAAAAAGAAATAGGCGCTGCTGGGTATGGTGAAGGAGAAAGTTTATTATAAATATGTGGGAGAGCATAGCCAGAGGCAGGGACATCTGGGAGAGTCCAGAGTGGACATGACCATGAGCTGTGTCACGTGGGGAAAAGGGGATGAGAAGGGAGAGACAGGGTAGCCAGGTGCAACAATCAGGAGCCCCAAAGATACCAAAAAAAAGTAGGTAAACAAAATAGTTGAATTATATAGAGAAGAACAGCCCAGGGGAGAAGTTGAAGGTAGAAAGTGTGGCATGCCAGCCAGGGGACCCTGTCACAGGTAGGAATTGAGGGATTGTAGTGAGAACCTGGTGGCCAGCATCCACTTTGATATGTTCATTAGATACCCAAGCCATTTGCCCCAGGTTTGAAACCTAACAGGTGCTTTCAGGCCCGGATATGGGTTCACAAAGGAAGTTCAAGTGAGTCTTGGTGTTTGTTGCTTTGTGACTGCTTCAATTCTCACTTAGCCATCTTCCCACTGCCCTTCCTCACTTGGCACGACTGCATATTTCACTGTCTTTTTTCCAGGTTAATGGCACCAAGGTTTTTTGTGGGAGTATGAGGGGTGTGTGTGTGTGTGTGTGTATGTGTGTGTGGATAGCAGAGACTTCTTTAGTGCTTGTTAACATTTTTCTTTTTCCAAACTTTGAAAAGGACTTACTGATATTTTCAGAACTATCTCGAGGACCTTTGTTTCTCAGCAGAACTATCCAATGGTAGCTGAATAATAAAATCTATACAGAAAATAAAGAATTCAATTGGCAAAAGTCATTGTGTTTTAAAATGTACGTTTAGTTGGAATGGACTATAATGCTGCCCTGTCCTAAGCTCAGAGGAACAAGAGACAAAAATAAGAAGATGTAGCTATAGAGCAAAACAACCAAGACATTAACCACATGCAAGAAGATGGAAGGTTGGTGAGAGGTGCCCGCTGAGCAACCTGGGCATGTGGAGAGGAGCTCAGCCCAGCCAGGCAGTCATTCTCCGAGGCAAAAGCTGCAGCCTTTATTGACTTCTGATGCTGCATTTCATTCTGCCGCTGGTGCTTTTTAATTGGCCGTCATAACATCTGAACTCTGTGTTGTGGTGAATATGGGGCTTAGCGTTCCTTCTGGCTATGTTAAAACACATACCACATAGAAAGTGTTTCTTGGAGCCGTTCTCAACCACTAATTTGTTTTTTTGTTTTTAGAGACCGAGTCTTACTCTATAGTCCAGGTTAGCCTTGAACTCACTATGTAGATTGAACTGGCTGTGAACGTGTGGAAACCCTCCCACTTCTGCTTAGGGTTATATGCATGCTCCACAACACAGTACCTGTTCGTTTACTTATTTACTTATTTGCTATTGATCAAGTAAAAAAAAATTGCCCTACACAATGTTTTTATTCTGTTGAAATAAATCTTTCTATTTTATCTTTTATAGGACTCACCTAGGAAACCAAGGTTGCTATGAATTCAGGACTACATTGGCGATACTTTGTCCAGAAAATCAAATTTCACAGCACTCTTGGAACCCTCTGTCACTTTATTTCTGTTTCTTCTTCTACATTGTCCCCTGAATCTTGGGAGTGAGTTGACATAAATGTGCCATTTAGATGTGAGCTCTCAAGAGTCACTCGATTTTAGTGTTTTGAGGATTTATGAATTTATTAATTGCTAGTCACTGCAAAAAAAGGTTGTAGAACCTGGTATGTATTCCCTTGTGTGCATCATGGCCCCCAAATTTAAACCTAGACTAGTTGGTTACCTGATAAAATTCACGCCACTGTTGCACCAGTGTGCACACCTTGCCTGGTAGGTTGGTTCATAGAGTTAACAGCTGGGTAAGACTCATGGAGCTTCCTCTTCCTCGGGATCCTATATAGCACCCCCTCATACAGCGATAGTTAGGAAGCAGGAGAGAATTTCCTCATCAGTTGTAGGTTGGTGTCTTTCTGTTGGCACCCGAGGAGTGTGATATCTTCAACAGTAGACTGTTAGTATCTGCTATCCAAGAGAAATGGCAGTCCTTTGTGTTATTTGGGGGCCTCTGGGATTTCCCTGGCTAATAACTCATGCAGAAGTATCTCACACCTGCCTCTTAGATTTCCATTTAGTAACCCATGTTTTCTGGGAACAGCATTGTCTATGTCTGCAGGATACCAACTTTTAAATTATTCTGTTTTTTAAGTGAATTATTGAATTAGCTTGCAAAGTAGTGGGTTGCCATAAGCCATCCTCATACATACTCAGTGTAGGCTAACCTGTGCCATCTCTATTTTCCCCCTATACCCAATCCCATCTCCACTTACCCTTTAACCCCAAGATAAATGACTTTCTAAAAATCTAAAATATGGTTAGTAGTGTTAATCAAAGTAGAAGGAACAACAAGCAATCCCCCCGAGTCTATTCACCTTTTAATTAAGATTTACCAATTATATTATTCATATAATCTGCATACATATTTTTGAGACAGGGTATAATTATATCACCACAGCTGGCCTGGAATTTGTTATGTAGAGCAGCCTGGTCTCAGACTCACAGAGCTCTGCTTGCCTCTTCTGCCCAACAGACACTATGCCCGAATTATTTGTATACTTTTTAAAGGAACTACTTAGTCGTACAAAATCCAGAATTTTTCATTACACTTTGTCCATTCAAAACTGGGGAAGGAGTGCCCAAATAGTACAAATAATTTTCCTGTATATTTCCATGCATGTAATTCCACCCACAGAGACTAAATTATTTATAAGTTCTCTGGTAATTTCAACTTTGTGAATATAAAAAGAGTTCCTCTTTCACATTCCATATTTTTTTTCCCTCCAAATTGCATCTACTTCAAGATTAACTCTGGGACTTGAACTGTTAAGTGTGACCTCCAAACTTGACTTTCGTCCATTTCCTGTTAATCTTTTGGAGGTTCTCTATCATGCTTCAGCATCAAGTCCACTGGCGATGGTGAATAAAGGATTTGGAAGTTTGAGACCTAAGATCTGTGTGGACTGTCACTGCAGACAAGTCTCCATGAGGTCATCTGTGAGGAGAACATGAGGCAAGACTGAGATAGCAGAAGACAGATGCAAGTTTTATGAGAGAGAGAGAGAGAGAGAGAGAGAGAGAGAGAGAGAGAGAGAGAGAGAGAGAGAGAGAGAGAGAGAGAATGAGAGAGAGAGAGACGGGATAGAGAGCATGAAACATGCAGATGGACAAAAGCCAATGAAATCATGAACAGAAAAGGTGATAATTGATGGGATCAAATCTCTGCAGAATCTTGGACTAAGACTTGGGTTTTAAGAGGGGGGGTTAGATTTACACAGGAGAGATCAGTCTCCCACAGTTCCATTAGGAGGCCGAATGTGACCTTTGGGAACACTGATGACTTTGCAGGGTGGAGTGGCAGGAAAGGGGTTTTCATCTCCTCACATCCATTTTATTGTGAAGCAGGCCAGCCAGCTCTCTCCTGATAAGGAGTGGAATGTGGTAATGCAGAGATCTCCAACGGTGTATGTTCCAAATACCCACAATGAAAACCAGGAGGGAAATATGATGGGAGAAGCACACACATTGCCCCAGGGCGCCTGAACTCAGGAGATGGAAGGTGTCATGGACAGGAGGTTGGACTTTTTTATGGCCTTGCTCAATTCTTTTTCTTACTTAGCAGACTGAAGCAGAAGCAGGGAAGGTGAAAAGTTAGGCATGCTGTGGGTTTTGTAGGACCGACGTAATTCAGTCACAGCATGACAGCACAGGGGATGAAGGTGACAGGGAAGGTGGTGGAGGGGTATTGGATGCAGAAAGAGGACCAACCTAGAGTAAGAACACAGTGTGAGTGGAGCTGGCCAAGATGGCTTATGTTATAATTTTACTGGGGGAGGGGCTAGCGTGAAAACTAGGGCTTTTCACACTGACTGTTGTTGTAAGCAGGTCCTGTCTCTTCCCCAGTCATTGGAAATCTCTTCTTTTTTTTTTTTTTCTCCTTTGAGACAGTGTCTCCACACAGCACAGCTTTGCTTTGAAATCCTCATCATCCTGCATCTGCCTCTAAGTGGTGGTTGAACGTTCAGCAGGGGGGAATAGGCTCCCTCTCCTGATGATCCTTGATTGACTGCTGACAGATCCGACCTTGTGGACCCCATGCAGGAATTCACAGCTGCTGTGGATCCTTTTGGCAATGGCTGAGATAGGCCCTGAAGATAGCATTTCGAAGTCCATCTCCCTCCCTGTCTTCCAGCTCTTATATTCTTTCTATTCTCTCCTCTTTGCTATTGCTGAAGGGTGTACAAATGTCATATTTACCAATAATACTCAGCCATTTTTAATTCTCAGTATGTTGAGCATCCATGAATCTCTGCATTCTTTGCTGCTGCTCACTGAAAAAAAAAAAAAAAAAAAAAAAAAGCAAAGCTTTGCTGAGGCTGATTTGGTACCATGCCGATTTAGCTAAACAATAGTAGTGATTTTTCCCTTCTAGAGATTATGACAAATCTTTTGACTGGGATTACTATACCAGGTATGTAATTTCTCCTATGAATGGTCCTCAAAATCAGTCTGCAAGTAGTTGACTACCCTATAACAGTCATGCCACTATGATGTCAGTGGGCACAACTTGCCTGGCTGATTGGCATTGTAATTCATAGGGCTTTTCACACTGTTGTAAGCAGGTCCTGTCTCTTCCCCAGTCATTGGAAATTTCTTCTTTTATTTTATTTTGAGACAGTGTATAGGGAAGCTCAATGGTGCCTTCCCCCCTAGGAGCCTTCATAACATCTCCCAGCACTGTGATGCTAACCTTCATGGAGGAAGTGTTCAATCATTTACAACTTGGTTTCTATGGTGTGGTTGGGTCTCTGGGGTCTCCACAACCACTAATTCATATGGATGTGTGATTCAGTTCTTAATGAGGCCAGATAATATGCTCTGTGAAATAACAGATTTTTTTTTTTTTTAAAAAAAAAAATAAAAGCATAAGAAAAACATTTTCAGCCGGCCAGAGTGGTAGTGCGAAGGTAAGAGAATTCCAAGTTCAAGAACAATCCGGGCAGATTAATAAGACTTGTTATCTCAAACTAAAAAGTTAAAATAGTTCTGTGAATTACAAGGCCTTGAGTTCAATTCATAGTTAGTCCCCGTCCCTAACCACATATTTTAAACCAAATCTTTTGGAAAACGATAGTGTGAGGCAGAGTGTACCAGGAAGAAAAAAGTGGCCAGACTGCTACTCTTTCTATGCTCAGGGATAGATAAATCTTTGATCAGATAGGATTAAATTGTCTACAGGGTTTACAAAAGATGTTCTTGACTATCTTGTATTTTCTGCTCTATGTGATATGAGGTCTGCATCAAAATCTTTGAAATATACAAATTATTAGAGCTTCTCTGAAAAGAGACAGAAAATGCCAAAAGCAACAGACAATGACATTTAATTGGGAAAAACTGCCAAGTAGGAAGTTTAATTCAGACTTGTCTTATAGGTAATAGAAGCCTCAGATGAAGAAATTATTCCAATCCCACTTGCCCTGCTGGTTAGTAAAAGATGGGATACCCAGATATGAAAAAGGATTTTAACAAAATACACATTTAAGCATACCATTCTTATGAGAAGAGATGAAGGAGCTGAGGAGAAATCTCAGTACTTAGAAAGTAATTTCTGTTCTTGCAGAGGGTCTGGCTTCGATTCCAAGCACCTACATGGAGGCTTGAAACCATCTACAACTCCAGTTCAGTAATCCAACACCCTCTTCTAGTCTCCTCGGGCTCCAGGAGTGCATCTGGGGCACCTATATCCATGCAGGAAAAACACTTATAAAATAAGATAAGTAAATTGGATTAAACAGAGAAAAGTCATCTTTATAAAAGTTTTCCCAAATACAAATCTAATAATATATAAGAAACTTGGTACATGTGACCAAGATGTTCATGTATGGAAGTTTTAAAATTTGAAAATAGATCATATTGAGAAATAGTAAGCTAGGAGGGAGGGAGGAGAAGGAAGGAAAGAAAATTATTTCCTAGATGTAAAGCAGTCATTAACATCTGTTTCTAATAAGGCTATCATAAACTATGCTTATCCCATTGCAATAGCATTTGTTGATTAATTAGCAGTCAACTCAATGAGTGTCTTTTAAGACCATTCACATTGACATATATATCTGTCATTCACATTGGCATATATATCTGTCATTCATATTGACATTTATATCTGTCATATATTGGCATTTATATCTATCTAACATTGTAAAAAAATCTAATAAACAAATTAGGAATATTATATTCACAGACTACTGAACACTAACTTTGACTCAGTGTAGTGCAATTAATAGTCTAGAAAAACCGTTAGTTGTTTCAGCTTATTGTTGTTTGTGTGTGTGTGTGTGTGTGTGTGTGTGTGTGTGTGTGTGTGTGTGTGTGTGTGTGATATTAATGTGTGAGTGTTTGTGCATGTATGGAGTACCTGTGGAGGCCAGAGAATAATCTCTGGTGTTTGTTATCCTCAGGAACACCATCCACCTCGCTTGGGTCCCCTTGTCTCTGCCTTCCTGATGCTATGATTAGAAGCATCCACCACTACTCCTGGTATCTTCTGTGACTTCAAGGTATTAACTCAAGTCCTGTGCTTAAAAAGGCAAGTGCTTTCCCAACTCAGCTTTCTTATAAGTGCAGATATATTTTAGACTTACTATGGAGTGATTTCACACTAGGCAAATTGAACATAAAATGTAATTTCTATATAGTCACTGCCCACCTATCCTGTTCCACAATCAGGATAATTCAACAGAGTGGTTGGTTGTCAGGAGCCGGTTCACTAGCCAAGAGTCAACTAAAGAATTCTCTCCTTTGTCATTCTTTAGATTAAGACAGCATTCTTTAGACTAAGACAGTCCTTGGAAGAAACTACTAGGGAACACACTGACCTTGGCTCCTAACTACCTAACACTAAGCCAAGTTTTGCCCCCTCCCCACTAACCCTCCCTTCTCCCCCCTTTCTCCCTGCACCTGCAGCATTGCAAAAGCATATATAAACAGCTTGGAAATAATAAAGATCGACCACTTGAACAGAGATTTACGTCTTGTGGTCATTCTTCGGCACCTCCCACTCCTCCCCCCCCATTCTCTCTCTACAGGTGACAGGGACCCCATTGAAGTCCCACTAGTCAGGACAGTTGGTTCCTGTGATGCAGCAAGGGGACATATAAGAGCACATTGTCATCACCCAAAGTCCATAGTGCACAGTGGGGTTCACTATTTCTTGTGTACATTCTGAAGGATTCAACAAATGCCAGATAATCTATTATCACAGCATCATGTAATGTGGCTTTAATATCTCCGGGTCTATTATGACCTTCTCTCTTCTTCTTTTCAATTTATAGCAATCTCTGACCTTATTATTTTCTCCATTTCTCTTCACGGACTTTTTAGATTGACATCTTTCACTTAGTATTATGCTGTATCCCTTCTTGCTTGACTTAAAATATTACATTCAGTTTTAGTGTTGAATAATAGTCCATTGTGCAGATATATTATTTATATATTTGCCCACTGAATAATATACTGATTTCTTTCAGAAACATGAAATCAGAGTAATGCTATTATAAACATCTATGTAAGAGTTTGTCTATAGATAGGTTTGATTCAATGTTAAGGAGTTTGGGTTCTGGACCATGTAATCAGAGCATATTTGCATATGAGAACAACCTTCCTTCCAAAGTAGATGGTCCACTTCTATCTTGCAATGGAAAAACGTGTTTCCACTGCTGCACATCCTGGCATCATTTGGTCTTGTACCTTTCAGATGTTGGTAGTTCACTGTTTGAATTTGTCGTCTTCTAATGGCATTATCATGTGAACCATTCTTTCATACACTTTTCATCTAAATATTTTCTCCTTTGTTTTGATTTTTATGTCTGTGTATGTGTGTCTGTGTGTATCTCTGTGTGTGCACATGCGCTTAAATGCAAAGACACTTTGGGTGTCCAGAAGGCCAGAAGAAGGTGTGGGATCCCTTGCAGCTAAATTCCAGGTGTGAATGCGGTCCTCTATCAGAGCATCAGGTAACCACTTAGTTATCTCTAAGGTCTCCTTGATTACTCTCACTGGGGAGGTACTTGCTCAGAGCTTTTGCCCAAGTTTTAAACAAGGCTGCCTACTTTCCTGATGCTGAATTTAAAGTTATTTGTGGAAGGCAACTCAGTTTGTGGCTCTGGGGAATTCTGTTTAAAGGGACATCATTTTAAAAATTCATTGCAGACCAGTTTATCAGTTCTTTCTTTCCTGGGGTGGGCTATGGGAATTGTACATGAAAGTTCTTCTACATGTCCAAGGTTGTTGTGGTGCTGTGGGGGCAGCCCTATACAGACACCCCTTGGGGGAGGGGACAAGGAGGCCCAGGGTCAATGACACAGACTCTGGGAGTCAGGTGGGTAATCCGGTGAGTAACAGAAGCAGAAATTAGGCCTGCCTATATACCCCTTCCTGGTGTCCCATTGGTCCTTGTAGGCCTCTAGAAATGAGATGTCCTTTCTCCATTGGCTCTGTGAGCCTCCACATTAGCAGGCTCTGCACAATGGCAGATTCCAGGTTGGCTCCAAAAGGAAGTTACTATAGTATATGCGCATGCGGGTCTGGCGGCCATGGTCCAGTCGGGATGACCGGCTGCCTTCCTCCTACACAAGGTCTCCTGGACTTCTTCCTAGGCTTCATTCTAACAGTTGTAGAACTTCATGCTTGATGATCAGAACCACAGCACATGTTGAGGTGCGTTTCACAAAGTGTGTAAGGCCAGTGTCTAGATTCAGGCTTTTAAATGTGGTATCTATTTGCTAGTGCATTTGCAGAAAAGATGGTCTTCTCTGTTTTGTTTTCTCTGCTCCTTTTGAAAGGTCATAGGTCATTCCTCTGCAGATCTTTCCCCAGGCTCTTTATACCAATCGTTTTCCTGTTGTGTCCCTCCTTCTTAGTAGCACACTACCTTGACAACCGCAGCTTTATTGTACATCTTGGTCAAGTAGCATTGTACTCCAAATTTGTCTTTCTCTTCTAATACCAACACTGTAGGTCTTTTGCCCCCATATAAGCTTTAGAATCGATTTATTGATATTGATAAGCTTTATAGGTTTGGGGGGATTTGATTAGGCTTGTATAACTCTATTATTAAGTTGAGGTGAAATGAAACACTGATTTTCCCCATCAGAACATTAACTGTATATCCTCTGCTGGTTTACTTAGGGATGTTTTCATGAGAGTTTGAAAAATTTCCTCATATAGATCTTATGCATATTTTGTTATGCTCATGCCTAATTTTTTTGGAGTTGTATTATAAATGTTAATATATTTTTAATTTCAAACCCTTTATGTATTATTGCTTTATAGGAAATGTAGCGACATTTGCATATTAATCTTAAATCTTGAAATCTTGTAAACATTTGTTCTTGTTGTTTCTTTAGAATGTTCTACATAGGAAATTGATATACTTTTTATATTAAATTTATTTTTTAATAATCTTGTGCATGTGTGCTGATCAGTTACTCCTACTCTCTTATCCCTTCCTCTTTCATCAATACCCCCTCTATTTCTTCTTGGTCTTTTTGTTTTGCATACTGTGTCATTTCTGAACAAGGGATATATACAATCACCTGGCAGATGGCTCTCCTGTATTCTTTTGGAGTACTATCTTGATTACATTAATTGCTGTGGGGAAGACCTGTCTCAATTGTGTATGGGACCATTCCCCAACTAGATGGACTCAGGTTTCATAAAGTGGAGAAATAGAACAACGCTCTAGCTTCAAGCGCTCAACACTTTCTGCTTCTTAACTGTGGATGTGATGGGACCAGATGCTTCAGGCATCTGCTGCCTCGATTCCCTGCCACCATAGACTATGCCTTGAACTGTGTGTGCTGAAATAAACCTTTCTCTCTTGGGTTGCTTTGGTCAGAATATCTTATCACAACAATAGAAAAAGAAACAAAAGCATCTGGAAACACAGAGCTCTTAATCATTATGTAAGATATTAGTGATATGAGTGGATTTGAATTTTTTATAGTTGAGAAAATGTTCTTCTACTAGTTCACTGAGAATAATGCTATAAATGGGAGCTGGCGACATGATGTGTTATTTTAATTTTAGATTATTGGACCAACTTTCATACTTGGAATAAATCTCACTTGTGCTCTGTGGTTCATTTCATTGTTCAATTCCAGTTGCTAATACTTCCCTGAGAAATTTCAGACTCATGTTCACAACTGATACTGGCCTGTCTTAGTCAGTGTTTTATTTCTGTGAAGAGACACTGTGAGCACAGCAACCCTTAAAACAGAAACATTTAATTGGGGCTGGCTTACATTTTAGAGACTTAATCCATTGTCATCATGGTGAGAAGCACGGCAACATGCAGGCAGACATGATGCTGAAGCGGTAGCTGAAAGTTCGACATCCAGATTGGCAGGCAGCAAGAACAGAGAGAGACACTGGGCCTGGCTTGAGTGTATGTCACCCCCGTTACGCACTTCCTCCAACTAGGCTACACATCTCAATAGTATCATTCTCTGGTGGCCAAGTATTCAAATCTATGAGCCTATAGGGGCTGTTCTAGTCAAACTGCCACATTGATCTACAGCTTTTTCATTCTTTACACTTAGATGTTTGCCTGTTCTCATTTTCAGGGTATCATTGTTGTTAGTTGCTAAGAGCCACGCCCTCCCTTGGGCTCTGACTTCAAGCCCCCTTTAAAGCAAGGTTCCCACACGCATCTCACTCTCTCTCCCTTTGTCCTTAGGAGCTTCCAATTTCTCTCTCTTTCTTTCTCTCTTCTTATTTCCTTCTCTTTCTTCTCATTTTCTCTGCTGTTATGATCATAATAACCCTTCTGTTAATCATAACCATATTCATCTCACAATGAAGCTCTTTTCTACAAAGGAACAGCCGTTAAGAGTCTCCTGCTGCCTTCTGCTGCATTCCCGTGTTCCCACGTGCATCCATAAAAACCTGCCACCAGATAACCGGGTGTATGTGAACCATGCCAAAATACACACAAATCCTAACAATTGCTTTTACAGAGTGGATTGGAAAGTACTTGCTTAGATTTTATATTCTGGAAGACGGAAAAGAATTGGTATATACATTTTAAATGTTTATAAAAAAAATTTAATTCAATCCCTTTGGGCCTAGAACTTTCTGTTTTAGAAGATTCTTATTTTTTAAAGAGTTACTTTTGTTTTTAAAAGTGTATGGGGGTATATGCACATGTATGCAGGTACCTGGAGGCCCAGAGAGGTTGTTAGATACCCTAGAGCTGGAGTCACTGGTGATTCTGAACCACCTGATGTGGATGCTGGGATTCAGACTTCAGTCTATAAGAGCATCTAGTGCTTTCACTAGTGGGCCCTCTCTCCAGCCCCAAAGGTTGTTTATTATAGAATTATTTCTTTAATACACATAGATCTTCTCAGATGACCCATTTCTTCTCGGGCTAATTTTGACAGATCCTGTTTGCCATGAAAATGTCCAATTTTACATAGGTTATTAACTGTGTGCTGGCGCTATCCATTGTATTCACTTCCTCTTCAAGAATGGTCAAGGGGTATCATAGTAATTTTGAAATTTTTTTTTTTGGTAATCAATTTGTCTCCTCTCTCCATTTTGTCATTTAGTTCAGATACATGTTTATTTTATTGAGCCTGTTGAGGAATTATTTTGGTTGTGGTGGTTTTCTTTACTGTTTTCTGTTTTGATGATCTATGCTCCAGCATCTGTGATTTCTCTCCTGTTTACTTTGGAATTAATTTACTCTGCTTTGCTAAGCTGAGAGATCTTTCTTATCTTTGCATCTGTGCTCTTTTGTTGCGTGCTGGAACTCCCATCTTCATCTTCGTTAATTTTGTTCTTTAGCCAATGCGCTACTTGGAAGAACGTTGCTTAGTCCACACAAAATTTTGCACTTTGCCAGCTTTCTTTCTGTGATTGATCTCTAACTTGCGTTCATTTTGCTCTGGGATATTGTATGATCTATTTTTCTTACTCTGAAGAGCCGTTTCAGGGACAAAAATGGTACTGTACTTGGCTCATCAGTGTGAGCCTGCAAAGAATGAATAGCCCGCCCTTGTCACCTCCAGTCTGCAGATGCCAGTTATCCAGTTGGTTGGTGATGCTGTTGAGTTTAGCTGGACCTTCGTAGCTATCTGTGCATCTGTTCCTTTGAGGGCGGGTGGTAGGTGGCAGGGCTGGGGTGTGGAATTGAAATCTACAGCTGTAATAGTGAATCCATCTATTTTGCCTTGAGATATGTAATACTATCTCTGTTTTTGGTGATTTTTCTTGCTCTCGAGCCTGAAATTACTAGAACAACACTAGCTTTCTTTTTATTGGTATTATGATATTAATATGTTAACTTTCTCTATCTCTTCAAACTATATGTGTCTTCATATTTGAAGGGGATTTCTTGTAGATGGCATATAGTTGGGTCTCTGTTTTGATGTGTTCTGATAATGTGTGTAATTTAAGTGGTATGGTTAGAGCATTGATGTTGAAAATGACTATTGAGCTGGGAATGGTGATATATTCATAGAATCCTAGCACTTGGGGGTGAAGCAGGAAGATTGTTGCTAGATGGAGGCCATCTCAAGCTCCCTAGTTACTTTCAGGCAAGCCTGGGCAATATAGGAAGATCATGTCTCAAAAAGCCAGAAAATAATTACCAATCTTAGTTGGATGTAGAAATATTCACCTAAAATCCTATCACTTGGTTGCAGTGGTAAGGCGGAAGGACTGCCATGAGGGCCAGCCTAGTCTACACTGTAAGTATCACACCATTGTGGTCTACAGGGTAAGAATGTGTTTCAGTCACACACACACACACACACACACACACACACACACACACACACACACACACACACACAGAGAGAGAGAGAGAGAGAGAGAGAGAGAGAGAGAGAGAGAGAGATTTTAATTTTAGCCTGGTATGGTATTACACATCATTTAGGAGTCTTAGACAGGAAATTACAATAAGTTCCAAGTTATCTGGGCTACAAAGATATTCTGTGTCCAAAAACCAAAATAAAAAAATAATACTTTTAGCAGAGCATCAGAGTGTAGTGTCATAATCCTAGCACTTGGAGGGTGAGAGAAAGGATTCCTGTCATTCCTGTCAATTACAGACTTCTCTGCACTTATAATAAGTTCAACGCCAGGCTAGATCACAGGGAAAGACCCCATTTTAAAACACCAAAACCAAAAAACAAACAAACAAAATAAACAAACTACCCAAACAAAAACCTAAGAAGTCAAACTAAGCTGCCCCCAGAAAGAAATTTCAACACCACTGGATTAATATCTACACTATCTGTTAAGATCTTCTCACCATTACCCTTGCCATATGATCCTGCTTTTGTTATATCTTCTTTATCTGCCTTGTGTGATTATGGATATTGTATAGTATTCTGTATTCTTTTTAGCACATCAATCAGACATAGATATTCTTTTGGGTGGTTTCTCTGTCTTGCAATCTATATTTAAAATTAATATTCTTACAATTAGTCAAAGATACACTGTTAACACTTTTTCTACTTCATAGATAGTTCAATGACAAGTAACAGAATACTTACATTTTTACGATCTATGCTAACTAATTTTCTTGTGTCAGCATGTCTGGGCTAAGAGATACTTGGATGGCCAATAAATATTATTTTGAGTGTATCTGTGACAATTTTTCATTAAGAGTTTAGCTCTTTAATGAGAAGACTACAGACAACCTGCCCTTACCAGTATAGACAGATGACATCACATCTATCAAGGGCTTGGATAGATGGAGACAAAGGAAAGCAATGTATTCTTCATGATGCAGAATTATACTTTATCCGGCCCTAAGATACAGGGTTTCTTGACTGAGGCCGTAAATTCTGAGATTCTGGGACTTGTACCATCACCCACCCCAGTACCTCCAGGTTCTCTTGACCTGAACTACTAGCTGACCTGGTTCCCAGACTTTCAGATTTACACTTAATCCCACCTCTTACTGTCGGGATTCTCTGTCTTGTGGATGGCATGTCACAGGACTTCCTGACCTCCATGACTATGGGAGGCCATTCCACGATCAAACCTCTTAGTTCCGTATCCCCGAGCTGTGATCATCTAACCACGCGTCTTTAGGACTTTGGAGTTGTTTTATGGGAAGACCATGGAAGAGCTTGTTCTTAAGGGAACAAGAGTACTGTTAGAACCAGGCTGAGGATCATTAGTGTTAGAGTTTGGCCAATAGGCACTGATCTTCCTTTCAAAAGCCTGGGGGAAAAAACAGGAAGGGAAGGCAGTGTGCAACCAGTCTTCAAAGGGGCTGGTCCTGCCCCTTACAAGGGTCTTCAAGATCTCAAAGCCACGCCTCTGAGTCTTGCTAAATAGTGCTGGCCACAAATGTGACTTCATTTTGCATGCATCCTGAGGATCTGAGTGAAGTCGACTGGAAGATATAGATTGGTTGGTTTGGTAGAAGTTATTCCAGAAAGGCAAAGCAGGCTGCTGCCTTATTTTTAGGCAGCTGGGCAGGTTGGAGAAATAGCTTAGCAACTGACTCTGCCAGAGTCCTCTCCTCCAGAGGCTGTTTCCTGTTTCTATATCCTTGGGGAGGAATCCTCACAGATCTTGCCAATTTCAGCTTTGTTGGGACATGTAGAGATTATTTTTGAGTCTCTTGAGCTCACTGTCCCGGGAATTGGTTTCATTTGAGAGGAAACGGCTGTATATCCTCTACCGAAGACATTTTCATTTGCTTTAATTTAATTATAATTTTCTGCTATCATTTTATCTCAGAAATAGTATATACAGAGGGTATATACTAAAAATCACATCAGCATAAGTTCTAACACTGGTCAGTTTTCTTTAGTTCTAAGAAAATGTGGCTTATCAATTTTTTTTTTAATTTCTCTGAATTTCTAGACATGCATATGGACTATCCATATAAATATTTGAATGACGCGTCGGAGCGCGAACCATCAAAATACCAGGAGCTTTGAAGCGAAATGGGCCATACGTGTGAGAGAGGCACTGGTCACTATGGTGA
Organism: Phyllotis vaccarum; assembly: GCA_033318265.1. Lineage (NCBI taxonomy): Eukaryota > Metazoa > Chordata > Mammalia > Rodentia > Cricetidae > Phyllotis > Phyllotis vaccarum. The sequence continues at coordinate 16,928,513 of JARWLC010000003.1, forward strand.
TGTATAGGATTTCACCTTGGATAAAATCTTAAACACCAAATTACATTTATGGTACACAGGCTTGGTACTCTCTGACTTACACTCCATTAATATGGTAACTAACTTGGTAAATGTTGATGGCCCCAGAGAGCACAGGATCAATGCCCATATTTGGGATTATTACAGTCAGAGAAACTTGGCCTCATTTAATCTTTGAGTTTTGTGGATTCGGAAACATTTAGTATACAAACACTACACATAGCAGAGACAAGTAGGTTCTCTAAGATGCAGCTATGATACCATAAAATGAAACCATCATTTGTTCAGGAAAGCCCTGTTAATTGCATAGGCCCATTGCCCACTATACAAAGCCCAGCCATGCTGTATCCAGCACACAGACCCATGACCACTCAATGATTCATTCAAGTCACTAAGAGTCCAATGTTAAAGGATTTCCAGATGTTCTCAAAGGCAGGCCTCTGTTCTGTAATCTGGGTCTCATCACCATGTGGTGCTGATTTGGTTGTCATAATGAAGCAAGGCACGATGAATCCTAGCTCCAAAGAGTTGGAAAATTGTTTGAGGCATCATCGTTCATCAGACATCATCATTCATTTTTCAGTCCCTATGGCAAACAGGCCCTGACTTCAGCGGGATAGGAGATCCGCAGGCACACTTTAATGACAGATTGTTAAGGAGAGAACACCAGCCTTGACTGTAATGCCCTGAGATAACCCTGGATACTTTAGAATCTTAATGAAATTCTCACCCCATGACCAGAATTTTAGAGCTAAATTGGTGCCCTTAGCCTCAGGCCAGTGTGTAGAGTTCATTTATCTTTAGGCTTATTTCATGTTAATAGCCATTGGCCACCCCCCACCCCCTGCAGCCTCAGTGACATCCGGATAATCAGTCAGTCCGAATAAAATAGAGGCACTGAGGAGAATATCTACCTAAATGCTGTTTTATAAATATGATAAGAGACATGAAAGGTAAATGATCTATCTCTTACAGCTAGAGTTGATGCCTACAGACTGCTGCCTCCGTTCTTAGTATATCCTAGGTGCAGCCTCTCTTCAAAAGCAAGGTCTTGTCTTGGAGGCCAAGGAGACCACTTCAGGGAACCACTGGGATCCTGGGCTGCAGACATGCTCCACTGGACCTGAACACTGAGAGGAAAATGGAGTCTGTCTGGGCTGCTGCAGTGGAAAGCCACAGACTGGGCTGCATTGAGAGAACAGAAATGAATTTCTCACTCTGGACATGGGGAGTCCAAGACAAAAGATGGGGGCATTTGGAGTCTGGTGAGGGTCTCTCTGCTGCAGCCTCACCTTGCTGAGGGCAGAGAATGCCTTCTGAAGGCTACAAGAAAGGCCTTGATCACACTAAAGAGAAGGGCCTCCCTCCAGATTTAATTACCTTTAAAGCTATCACGTTGGCAGTGATTGAAATTTGGAGGAAGAACATTTAAACCGTAACATACTGTAACCAGAATCCTGTTATAGTTCTCATTACATTTGACTGTTTCCTAGGGAAGAAACGTGAGAACAGGATTTACAAAAGTACAAAAGACAGTAAAATAGAGTAGGGTGGTTTAAAAGGATGAAGGGCTGAGTAAAGAAGATGCTTGGGTTCCTTTTTGTGGAATTGAATCTGTTTGGAATTAACCTGTGACACGTGCTAAGATTACATTCATGTAAACAGATGCGAAGCCTACTACACCTCATCAGCATAAACAAAGAGGCATAGACTCAGAAGTAAATCAGGACTTTGGCATCATGAAGTTGAGATACTTTGGCAAAAATGGACGTGCCCTATGAATTAATCTCCAATCTCTGTTTCCCTAGTGACTAACCATCAAATCACGGATTTAATGTTTTGACTTATCTGCTTGCCTCTAGCCACTGACTCCTACAGCCTTCTTTACACATTCCTCCCGAAGGTAATGTCCTCCACCTGTCACTCTTCTCCCTCAAAAGCCACTAGTGACATTTGGTTGCTTGCTCAATAACAACCAAATGACTGCTGCATTGGCATTCAAAGCCTGGCGCCAAAAAAGGTAAGTAGGTTTTAATTAGCCCACCAGCTCTGATGGATTTTTTCCTCTATGCCTGGAGCCCCGTGTTGACGAGAGATCTAAAGCTACATCTGAATCCAATGAACAAGACTGTTGTGATTGATTGGGGATGCCTGCCATGACTTTGGTATCTGAGAGTGAAAGCCTAAGGCCACATATTTTCTCTGTCTGCCTGACATGATCTGGTGTAATTGATCATTGTATCCCACCTCTTTGCTACAGTAACAACAAATCACCTTATGTTCAAGTCTTGTAGAGGTAAAAAAAAGCACACTGTGTCCTTATTTTTTACTACATTTTGTGTTGGTTGAAAATAGTCAATCTAGTCCATCTTAAAATTTCTGTATATATTCCTTTCTCGCTTCTACTGCCTCAGCTAATGTCTTTGCTGGTCTTCTGGACTATCGGAACGTCCTTTTATTGCTTAGTAAGCTGTCAGAGGCCTCATTTTAATTTCTTTACCTTGACTAAGGACAGTGGCTAACAATTTGTGAGTTGTGATGCATTTGGGGGTCATATGTCTGATATACTGCATATTAGATATTTATATCATGATACTTAACAGTAGCAAAGTGGCAGTTATGAAGTAGCAACAAAATGATTTTATGATTGGGAGTCACCACAACATGAGGATTTGTATTAAAGGGCTGCTGCATTAGGAAGGTTAGAAAAGCCCCATTCTTTAGCCAATAGCAACCTTTCCATGATTATCTCCATCACGCCTTCAAACACAGACTACCACTGAGGGCAGCTTTAACTATAATTTCCTTGAGGGAGAGGCTGTGTCTTCTTCAGCTTTGAGTCTCACATGGGCAGTTACTATGGCAGCAGGATCTAGGGGTAGTGAATAATGCAATGATGTCTGGGAAGACAATGATAGTCAAATCAATTATAAATAAATAAAATACATACTTTTGATTCTACCCTTCAGCAAGGAAATGGAAACTAACGGAAAACCTTCCAGCTCTGGAGTGTGGGGGAAGACTGGGTCTAGGATACCATAATGTAGAAGTGGGAACAAACACAGGTAAGTAAGGAGCTGCGTAGGGCTGGGAGCTGCCCCAGAAGTGCAGCGTAGCATTCTAGGGGTGGAGTGTCACACATGATTCCAACCATGATGATGAAGGAATTTTAAAGTGGATAAGACTATTTTATGTTTCACGAGGATGTTTACTTTAAATCAGGAACCTAGAGAACCCTGAGCCATGTACCTCCAATATGAAGGCCAGGGAAAGAATAAAAAGGAGGGTGGATGGTGGAAATTAGTCATTGTCAGAGGGCGTTACAGCCAGCCATTGTGTCTGGCCCTGTCATGAGCTACCATCCTACTTAACCCTACCCAACCCAGACAGTAGGCACCAGTTACTTCATTTTACAGGCTTGCAAGGGAATAAAAGAAGTCCCCCAGAATTTGTATGTTGTAGAGGCTTCTAGAACCATGTATGCTATGTTCCCCTGTGGCCACTCCAGCTAACCATGGATGTCTTGTGATTTCTATTTCATGCTAGGTTCACTATATTGTTGGCTCCCTACTTTTCCTTCCTTCATATGTGTGCTAGATAATCTCACACATGACACATTTTATATGAATACCAGTGATTTCAAAAGTCTCCTCTCAATAAAGCACACAGAATACTACCAGAAAATATTTGGGGATAATCTTAAATCTTTGTGGAAAACAAAGAAGTCTTAAATTTCCATCCTCAAAAAAAAAAAAAAAAAGTGTGTATGAAACACCAGAGTCAAATACAACATTGAAAATTTTTCAGTTATTCAGATCTTTTTGGGTCACCATGTTTTATATGAAATTAAAATTTTAGGATCCAAGAAAATGCACTATGCTACCATTAAAATCTATTAAGAACGGCATGATGTGAAAGGAAATTTATGTGAATTTGGAACTCAGCCTGGAAGGGAGGTTGCCCTGGGTTGATACATGGGAAATTAGCTGGATGGAATCCACAGTTCGGGAAATTAATGAAGAAAGTTACCTTTTTTGATAAAGTATGCCACGGGCGTAGAATTAATGCCAGGATTTCTTTTGAGGTGAAAATGTATGAGGAGAGCTGAGATGGCTCCGTCAGCAAAGGGCTTGCTATAGAAGCTGGAGGGTCTGAGTTCAGGACCCCTGGAAGAAGCCAGGCATGGCACTGCTTCCTTTTAATCCCAGTGCTGGGGAGGCCAAGACAGGAGGGTCCCTGTGCCTTTCCGGCCATCCAATCTACCCTACTAAGTATCCCCTACATGCAAGAACACGCATAGAAGCAAATTTAAAGGCATATTTGCTTTGACTTTTAAATGTAAATGAGGATAGTCATAGATAATTTGGTTAAAATTGAAACTATAATGATTTTATGAGTTTTATGAGACTACCCTAAGAGATTCTCACAAATGGTGTGGCTTCAGATGATTAGATTTCTGGTGATACAAATTTATTTCCCTAATGTCCTGGAGGCCAGAAATCCAGTATCAAGACCATGTCCCTCTTAGCTCTCTAAGAAAGAGTATGCCACATTTCCTGGGTTCTGTTGGTGACACACATCTTTTGGCTTGTGAGCATCTCTTACGTGTGTCTTTAGATTTTTCATTAGCAGTCAAAGGTTATTATAGTTCAATGCCCTTTAGGTTATTACTTGAGTAAAGACACTTTATTTAGCCAGGCATAATAGAAAAAGGTCTACTGCAGCCTTCTAAAAACCAAATGACTTGAAAGCAAGGAAACAGGTTTGCTTCTCTGACCTCTTGAATGAGGTAAGTTTTAGAAATTTCTTAGGTATTTCTCAAAGAGTGCCCGATGTGTAAGTCTACCTTATTCTAATCCACTGTGTATTTTCACTCAGCTAAAGAGGTCTACCTTCGATTGGCCAAAAGCAACTCCCAAAAGCCTAAGAATGATTTTGTTATATGCTTTCCAAGAGAAACAGCTCTCGTCCTGAGGGAGTGGAGTATAAAATTTCTGAATAATAATCGTTCATTTCTTGTTGCCTATGAATGTTTGTTGACTAATGGGGGAAAAAAAAACCCATGTTGTAACTCTTTCAGAAGCACCCATGTTCGACTCCTAGAACCCACATAGAGAGTGACAACTGCCTATAATTCCATTTCCAGGGGATATGATACCCTCTTCTGGCTTCTGCAAGTACCAAATATGCCTATAGCACACCGACTTATATGTAGCAAACAAAATACTAAAATAAAATAAAAATCCAAATAGTTCTGAAGCAAGTTAGTTTATTTTCTTCCTTTGCTTCCTTGAGAGAAGGAAGTTTTAGGACTTAGGAGGTGAGGGAAGGCTAGGAGGGTTTTAGGAACATTCTTGTTAGTGTGGGGCTACCCTGGGATAGTCACATCTCTAAAGACCCTTTTCTAAATAGAGTCACATTCACTGATTCTAAGGGTGAGGAAAAGTACACACTTTTTTTTTTTTTGAAGGAGCCACCTTTTGAAACACTGTCTTACTGTGCAGTCATATTTTACCATGTAGAACATATTAGAATACAAGGCAATCAAAATGAATAAAAACATAAGGCAGACCTGTATAGAAAACACATTTTTATTTTTAATTCTGAATGCCCAGAGACTAGGTGTCACAAGTGGGCACCCACCAACAAGGAGCCAAAGTTAGCTAACCTTGGTCTGAACTGTCTCTGCAGGGGAGCAACCTTCACACTGCACACATCTTGAGGGAGAAATCCAGGGTGGACATTTATGCACACTGTCAACCTTCCTATACCCAGGGAAGACTTTGCCACTCTCATGGCGCTTAGGCATTGGGGATCTCGACATGGCCATGCTTGCCTTTAATCCCAGCCCTCAGGAGGCAGAGCCAGTCAGATAGATCTCTGTGAGTTTGAGGCTAGCCCGCTCTACAAAATGAGCTTCAGTGTGGTGAAATATATTAGATAAAATTAAGCTGGACTATCAGAGATAAACCACCTAGCCAACTACTCCTCAGGCCTGACCCCAAGAATCATCTAACCAAATGCCTCTGAGTCTTCAGCTGAAAGGAAAGAGAAAGTCTCCAGGAAAGCTGACAAACCCTCTTCTCTTGCTCTGCCCAGCTCTCTTAACTTCTTCTTTCCACATTCCTAAAGCTGGGATTAAAGGTGTGGGTCGCCCCTTCCTGACCTGGCTTGGCTCTGTGGTTAACTCTGATATTCCAGATTAATTTTATTAAATATATATTACCACACTTCAGGACAGTGGGGGCTACATAGAAAAACTCAGTCTCAAAAAAAATGACAATAAAAATATAGATTCACTCAGGACTCCCCTTCCTCCCCTTTTCATGCTCTTCTAGCGGACAGTGTTGAAGCCAAACCTTGAACTACTGTTCTTATCCTTGTAGGAATCCACAGAACAGGGGTTACGTTTTTTTTCCATCTTGATGGGAGGGGTTGCTGCGGACTCAGCACTGGCCAGTGAAGCATTACCTTCTTAAGTCAATATGTACCAAGCATTGCAGATTTGTATTTGGAAACATTGCCTATCTTTTTCTAATTGAGCTTTTTCATTACTTTGGAGGCTCAAAGGGTAACGGGAGAGAGTCTAAAGTGTGGAAGGATTTCTGACAGAATGGCAATTAGACCATGGCATCTAGCAGCTAGATGTGCTAGATGTAGTAACCCTTCTGGAAGACAAAGTGCCTGTCAGTTGTTCATGATGAGTTCATGGATGTCCACAATTAACAATGGCCTGGTCATCCTGAAGCTTTGCTGGCTGAGGTTCTACTCATGGTCACTGCTCTGTTAGCCAATTAACATGTTAGGTAACCAGAAAGGAAAGCGGTGGAACAGGAAGGGTTAAATGTGATGAGGATGAGATGCAAAGGTGGGAGGGGGTGTGTGGGAAGGAATAAGTAACATTGAAGACCTCTGAAAATGCCACATGGAAATGCCTTACCGGAGAAGCCTTCTAAAATAGATACATGCAGATATATAAAAGGTCTTTAAATGGGGTTACCCTATGATGAGGGATCAATGACTTCCCTATAGGCGACTTAGATTAAACAGTCCAGTGGCAGAAATGTGTTGCCTCTTTTTGATGCTGGTCAGTGGCACTCATGGATCCTCTAACATATTATAGGTCATTGCCATCTCTCTTGTTACTGTCCAGAACTTGGTGGTATGACATGATTGTTGAAGACATCACAAACTTGTACTACAGGTCAAGGAGAAATCAAGCAGGCACTGACCTGGAAACTTTATCCCTACTGGCTTGCTCTCACAGTGCTGGAAGGTTCTATTTACACTACTGAGGGAGACAAGTTATCAAAAATCTAATTCAGCTGTGAATTCAGTGAGCTAAAATAACAACTGACAACATATAACTCACTAGTCAAATGGTGACACAAGATTACGGGAGTAACCACCCACTGGTTGGATTTAAGGTCCACTCTGCTAGATGCAAGTTATGTCTGGTACATGGTTAACTGGGCCAAGAGCCAGCTACTGGTTAGGTCATGGGCCTTAAGGGAGAACACACCACTGTTATTCTATTAAATGGACATGATAGGAAACCTATTCCTAACGACTTATACACAGATTGGTGCAGCTCTCAACCCTCATCAGAGGAGACTCTTTGCAACAGTTGCTGAATAATATGGAGACCCACAAGTGTTTAACATAAGAGAATAAGAGCCTATGGAACATTTAGCTCTAACTGGGACATCTACATTACACACCTCCTCACATAGCCAAATGATTATCCCCCCCAAAAGAGGCAGTGGAAGGATTGTACGAGCCAGACATAGTGGTCTTCTGCAGCCAAACAGCATTTGGCAGGCATGATAAGGTCATTGTACCCATGACCTCACAGTGACTGTGGCTGTATGCACGTGTTCAAGCACAGAGGGAGGGAGAGCTCATAAAATCCCTCATTTAGCAGAGAAGTTATTGTCAACTGATGGCTGTGGGAGGGGGACATACATTTTCTTTATTGATGTAGAGATGTGGCTCCTGAGAGGGTACATGCTCTAGTGGGTGAATCTACATGCACATACAGAACTAAGTAGATCTGTCATTTCAGAGAGAGAGAGAGAGAGAGAGAGAGAGAGAGAGAGAGAGAGAGAGAGAGAGAGAGAGAGAGAGAGAGAGAGAGAGAGGGGAGAATATGAAATTGTGAGAAAAGCACACTGTGGATAGGGATGAGGGTTAATTTGATCAAAAAATATCATATGCATGTATGAAATTCTCAAACAGTAATAATAAAATAGACTACTCAGATGGAATGTTATGATGCCTGGAAAAGATTTATCATGGTCTTCAAACTACCCATCGTGTTTTGTGATTATTTCTACCTCTCAAGGTAAAGTCACATTTGCCCAATGTGACACACATATGTGTGTATATATATACACATGTGTGTTTGTATATCAGTCTTTCCCTCCAAAGCTTTCATTTTTGTGTGTTTACAGATGTGGGTTTATACATGGATGTAAGTACATTAATAAATAGTGCATGAATGACTTTCTCCTTGCTGATAAATCACAAAGGCACAGATAAGAACATTATTGACTATGCCCCCAATTCCAGCAGCCAGAAATAATAGCATATTCTTTTAGGTTTATATTTGTAAAATATGTGTCTAGAAAATTTGTAATTATATATTTGGTTATATGCTTGTATTCATTTAATGTAGGTGATATCATACTATTTTTTTAAAATTAATCTAAATCTCAGCAACATGCTGCATAACCAGGAGTTGAACAATGACAGCAGTAGACATGCTGACATGGACAGGTGTGGGGGTGAGGGGAGCCCCGAAGGCCTCGACTTTACACAAAGAACTACAGACAACTGAAAAATGCTGACAGTGTGGGAAATGGGCTTCCCCAAAGAATAATACACCGTTTGGTTATTCATTACTAAATGGTCAGCCCTGAAAACATACACGTAAGTGACATTATACAGACTGAGCAGGTTGTATACACACATATGCGTGCAGCAACAGTCCATGAAAATTAGATGTCATGAACTTGAAAGAGAGCAGAGGGGCACATGGAAGGCTTTGGAGGGAGGAAAGGGAAGGGGTGATGATTAATTAAATCATAATCTCTCACATAAAATAACCCATTTTAAAATTAGTAAGATTAATAGTAAAATTTTTAAATTTTACTAAGAAAAAATGATTCATTACACAGTGTGGAAAAATAATATAATATCACAAATCAGATGGGACTTTTTTTTTTAACCATTATTGGCTGCAGCTACAGAATAAACCAGTTCACAGAACATTGTATTAGGATTTTAGATATCAAATGACACGGGAATATAATTTAGAAAGCACTTTTAGCCTTTAAGTAGCACTTATATGCATAGTATAGTTAATTTCTGCAATAATATATATATAAATATATATAAAATATAAATAAATACATTTGTGCAATAAAAGACATACAATTCATAACTTAAAAGGTAAAATCTGGTTATTTATACAGTAACACAAATTCCTGATTACCTACTTATACTGATTCATGAGTAATGTCTTATCATTCTTAAGTGGGACATTTATATCAAGCCTACTCCTGGAAGGCAAGGCAACAAGAAGAGGGTATATAAAAACTGTGACAGCTGGAGTATAGGAAGGAGTGTTGTGAATGTCGTTTGGACACGGCATGGCCATTGCACAATGAGTTTGCACCATCTGTGATTACCTGGGAACAGTTAAGTTAGCCAACACTTCAGCATGCATGGCAGAGGGCCTTGTGAGGCTCCATCCGTGCTAGGTGGCCTCATACCTATGCACATGCAACCAGTAGTAACTGGACTCAAAAGGTTATAAAAAAGAAAGAGGTTATGAAGGTGGGAGGGGAGTATTAAAGATCTGAGGTGGATATTATATACTGTATACATATATGAAGAATAAATAAAGCTATTCTTAAAAACCAATGTGTGTGTGTGTGTGTGTGTGTGTGTAATGTTCTATGCTATGAGTAATCCCCCCACAGACTTGTGTATCTGCACACTGGTCTCAGGCTGATTTGCTGTTTGGGGAGGTCATGAAACTTTTAGGAGCTAGACCCTTCTTAGAGGAAGTACACTAGGGGTGGGCTTTGAGGGGTTGGTTATAGCCAGGTCCTATTTCCTGTTTTCTCTCTTTCCTTCTGGTGCAAATAAAATGTGGTCACCCTGTTTCCTGCCAGGATGGCCACATGTTTCTGACACCATACTTTCCCACAATGAGACCCGAATCCCTCTGGGACTGCAGGCTAAATGAACCCCGTGTCCCCTAATTTCTTTTTTCTCTACCACAGCAATAGAATTCATCACATTTATCCACTCATCCTTTGACGGCCAGTTGGCGCTGCTGATTAATCACGCTGTAAACATGAGAGCAAATGTTTTTGTTGCTGTGTGTTCCAATTCTCTTGAATTAAAACTTACATAATGGGACAAATTTATGATCACCTGATAATTCTATGCCTAGTGATTTGAGGAACTGTCAGATTATTTTCTACGTTAACCATGCCTTTTTATATTGCCGCAGGAACTTCATATTCTTCTGTCTTGATGCTAGCATTTGTGATGGAATTAGTCTTAGTGGATATACACTAGGCTCTAGGTTGTCCTTTTGACTTAGGTGTGATTCTGTCTTGAAAAAATATCTACTTGAATTCCATGTTTATTTTTTAAAAAATGCCACCCCAGAAATGTAAAAGAGCATCCTCAATCATATGAGGATGTAATACACAGGCTAAAAGGGATTCACATATGCGGAAGAGAGGCATTCTAGACTTTTGGCCAGTCTTGAGGACGATTCAGAGGAAGCTTTTGAGGTCAGAACAAATGGGGACTACTTCAAATTAAAATGAACACAAACAGAACAAACATCTTTTCATGTGTTTGTGGTTTTTGAGAAAGGGTTTTGCTTGTGACCCAGCATAGTCTGGGATCATGTGAGTGTTTTTACTTCCTTATCCCAGCTCCTGTGGTAGAAGGCATGAACTGTTATACCCAGAATGATAACATTTTTCTAAGAGGCATATTTTTAATATGACTAAATTTTCTATTAGTTCATTGTTACTATCTTGAACATAGGTAATGTATGATTGTCACATCTTCTATTCCCATTACTATCACATTGAGGCTATTTTAAATTCCATTCTCAAGTGAGTTTCTGGGATGAAACACAGATGGTCAGGCAAGCATCTTTCCATATGGCAGCATCCCACCAAACCCAGGTTCCTTACTTACTTGATAATCAAATCCATGACAGTTTATACTCTAGAAACCAATGTAAAAGAATGTTTTTCCTGAAACAGGGTTTTTCTTGGGCAACCCTGGCTGTCGTGGAACTCACTTTGTAGATCAGGCTGGCCTCAAAGTCAGAGACTCACCTGCCTCTGCCTTCCTAGTGCTGAGATTAAAGGTACATGCCACCACTGCCAGGCGTGTAAAATAATTTTATGTTAAAATTTTAACTAGTAAATTTAATTTTCAGTAGACTTTAGTCTTCGTTTTTTCTTTTTCTTGGCAAGTTATCACATTGTTAATAAATAATGAGATTTTGGCCATAGGAAAGACCTTCTGAACAGAATTGAAAAATGAACAGGGGCAGTGACAGGTGCCTGACTTCAGTGAGAATGTGTCCCCAGGCCCTCTCTTAGGTCCATTTTTGTTTAAAGCTATGAGTGCTTATTGGTTGCACAATAATTTGCTTTGAATCAGGAAGAGGTCTAGGATTTTATCAAATGTTAGACTCTTATATAAAGCAAACTACATCAGTGGCTTTAAAACATTGGACTTCTGAGTGAATTCAGGTGCATCTTCTTGTAGCAATATACGAATGACAGATTTCCGTAAAGACATAAAACAAAAGCCAGCTAGTCGGTGATGAACTCTTATTGAGTGTGGTGCAAAAGAGCATCTGTGGTTTATCACTTTTTATTCAGGGTGTTTGTGTGCATGTGTGTTTGCATGTGTGTGTGTATGCCTGTTGTGTATGTGTGTGTTTGTATGCGGGTGTGTATAACTGTGTGTGTGTTTGCGTGTGTGTGTGTATGCCTCTGTGTGTGTGTTTGCATGTGTGGGTGTATAACTGTGTGTGTTTGCATGTGTGTGTGTGTGTTTGCATCTGCTTCTGCCCATGCCTCAGCATGTGTGCTGAGGTCAGAGGACAACTTTTAGGAGTTGGGGTCCATTTGTTCTCTCCTTCCAGTCTGTGGGCCCCAGGGATTGAACTCATGCCATTAGGCTTGATGGTCACCACCTTCACACACTGAACCAATTCACCTGTTCTGACACCCATGCCCTGTGATCCTTCCTCAAGTGTGTCAGGAACTTGATCCCTATACCTGCTGTTGCAAGTGAAATCTTTAGGTTTCTACAGTGGGAAATCAGAAAATGTTACACACTGACCAAGAAAATTCTGTTTTTCCCACTGTATTCTGATGTCATATTCTCACCCGATGTGGAAAACAGACAAGGTTATGGCTGCACAATTTGTAACACAAAAATTTCGAAGGTAGACCAAATACCCACTGCGGGGGTATGTTTCAAATTTAATAAAAACCAGTCTGGAATACCCGAGGACAGAGCCATCTCTTCTGGTCTTTGGGTTTTTTGTTGTTGTTGTTTTTTTTACCGTTTTTGTTTGTTTGTTTGTTTGTTTTGTTGTTTTTTCAAGACAAAGGTTTCTGTGTAGCAGTCCTGGCTGTCTTGGAACTTGCTTTGAAGACCAAGCTGGCTTTGAATTCACAGAGATTCTTTTGCCTCTGCTTCCCAAGTGCTGGGACTAACAGTGTGTGCCACCGTGGGATTATGTTGTTGCATTGTAAATAATTGTTCCGCCTATTGGTTCAATAAAAATGCTGATTGACCAAAGGCAGACAGGAAGTGTGGGCTTCCTGTCTAAGAAAACTCTGGGAACAGGAAGATCAGAGCAGAAATGCCACAGAGAAGCCAGAAGGAGGACAACTATGCTGCTCTGAGAAAGGTACCAAACCACATTGCTGAACAGGATAAGAATCATGGGTTAGTTTAAGAGCAAGAGCTAGCAAGTTATATGCCTGGGCCCCAGGTCAATCAGTGTGCAATTAATATAAGCATCTGTGTGTCTCTGTGGAACTGTAGGTTTGTGGGTCTGCGGGTCTGTGGGTCTGTGGATCCAAACCTTGAGGCTAGGCCAGAATGTCTGGCCAGAAACCTGATACTACAACCCACAAATGTGGGGTGGGTTAAATATGTCATGAGAATCATGGTAATGTTTTCTGTTTGCACAGACAATTGCTAAAAAGCATCAGGAACCTAAAGGCAGTTCAGAATAACGAGGCATCTTCTGCTGTGAATTAAGCAGGAGGGGAGGTTATAAGTGTTTGTTACCCCTCCCAGTGGTTTCTAAAATCCAGCTTATTCCCAATACTCTCCTTGCCTCCAAAATCACACTAATCCTTCACAGGGGTCCCAGAGTAGCCTCAGAAGGGGCTCTACTTCCAGGTCACTGGTCCTCATCTAACTGCTGTCCACACAGTAGGGTGCTGTGTCCTCCATGTCATCCTTCATCTGCATGAGATATCACCCTCACACAGACTCAGGAGGTCTCACTTTGTCCTGCTGCTCTGCCACACAAGCAAGCCTTTCAGGGCACCTCTCTACACCCACTAGGTGTGCTGTGCCCTTGTAAGCTTTTTCTTATTTTTTTTTTTTTTAATACAACCTGTGTTTTTATTTGTTTGGTTTGGTTTTTCATTCTGCATGGCTCTTCCCAGGACACTTGTAATCAGTTTTTCCCTGTAATACTTCAAACTCCTCCTAATGGCCTCACTTACATGCCCAAATATCAATATTTCTTACCCATTAAGATCAGTGTGTGGACCTCAGATATCTGTATTTCACATCTTTTTGTTGCTTTCGTTATGACACTCACTATCATCTATGTTTCTTATATTTTCTCTTTTTAAAATTCCTATTTGCACAACTAGGGTCAGAACCCCGGAAGGGATTGTGATGACCTGAGGATCTTTAGTGCCTGGCGAACCATAGAGCCACAAGAAGGAATTTTAGAATGAATGGCTGGATGAGGAGATGACAATGTGTGGAAGGCTGTCGAAGACTCCACAGAAGCACACAGCACAGCTACCTGTGACAGACAGTGGTGTCTCTAGCAGGGGCTTTTCTTGTGCTTCCTTTGCATCCTGCTACAGAGTCTGATTATTTTTTTTACCAATTAACACACACATTCATATAAATTAATGCAAGGTGAACAAATGCCCCTTTATTGGCTATCACTGTTTTTCATGCAACCTGCTAATTAGCTTACAGAGTTGTTTGCAACTCATCTCTAAATGATGCACAATGGTTCTAGCATTAAGGGGGGGGGGGCTAGAAATCCATAAATACATTTCAGAGGCATGCATGTGTAATTTTTGTGGACTGTGTGAACAAATTAGGCAATTTGTTCATTATGTTTTGTTTTCCTTATGGATGTAAAATAATTCTTGAATTTATCCAAATAATAATAGTTGTGAAAGGGACTTTTGTTTCTTGTTTCCCTTTGCCTGTGGTGTCTGTCACATGCACTAAACATTCATAGGCAACTCATGTTGTCATATCTTTTTTTTTTTAAAGCAGTTTATGGGTTTTATTTTCCCTAGTGCATTCTAAATAAAAGTTCAGTTATTTGTCCTTTGCTGATGACACACTTTGCCTGTGACGCTAACTCTGTGAATGATGAACTTGCTGTAGATCATGTCAACTTCTGCTACAGCTACTGGTGTATTTAGACATTGTGTTTTCCAGTGTCAATCTCGATCAGTCATATTTTCTTGAAATATCTTTCTTGAGTTCTCCAGGAGAACAAAGTGGTGTCCTGTCATTTTCTGTGTCTCTCTGGATAAAACCCCTAGTTTCTGATTTTGTTAAGTGGTTTTTTTTTTTTTGTTTTGTTTTCTGGAGAAAATTAATTTTATTTTTTCAGAAAATCAGTTTCAGGCTTATTGAGATGGCTCAGTGAATAAAGGGAACAGTTGTTAAAACTGATGACCTGAGGCTGATCCCGGGGACCCAGATAGTATAAGGAGAAAGATCAACTTCCATTGCTGTCCTCTGTCCTATATATGAGCACTGTGGGGGTGCACCCTCTTAGGTCCTCACAATCAATCAAAGAATCAATAAATCAATACATGTGACAAGAAAATTAGATATTGAAATTATATGTGTATTGCCTCTTTTAATGTTTTCTAACCCAGTACTTTTGCTTAAAATCTTTATTTATGGTGGAACATACCTTTAAAATGAGTGTTCAGAATGCAGAAGATAGTGGATCTCTATGAGTTCGAGGTCTACATAGTGAGTTCTAGGCTAGCCAGAGCTACACAAAGAAACCCTGTCTTAAAAAGTAAATCTTGATTTATTCTCTTTGATGTTTTTCTGAGTTCTTAGAACATGTTTATAATTTTATAGGTGCCTACTTTATATAATTTTAATTACAATGTACTGAGTAGTATGAAAATGTTTTTAATAGCTTTAACTACATTTCAGTGATCTAATATATAGCGTTTCCATCATTGTGGGCCTTTCCAAGTTCTACAAATCAAATTGGCTTGTCCAGAAAAATGGATTAAGGCTTTCCAATTTCTAGATGGTAGAACATTTTGCTTTACAGCTTGATATTCATTTCTGCTTATCTTCTGTTTGAAAAATACTATTTCCAATGTCTCAATAAATGGCCAGTTTGGGAAAATACTGCTTTAGTGTGAAACAAGTTTTGTTGTCTGTTTCTGTAGTGACAACGTCCTGTTAACCCCAACTTGTACACCTGACTTCCTTCCTACTGACTTTACTTGTTTTTCTTATACAGATAAAATAGGTGACTTAAAATCTCTGTCTCTAGTGCTATTCTGTTTTCTGTTTCTAGTAGTTTCTGCCTCAGGACCATAAAGCTGCATTGAGAGATGCCCACAAGTTCTTTTTATCAGTAACTAGGAATGTCCTTATCTTCTTCTAATCTAGCAAGTAATTAACTTTTTCATTTTTTTATTTTTGAGATTATACTTATTTCTCCCCTTCTCTTTTCTCCCTCCAATACACCCCTTGCTGTTTTTAAAATTTATGTTCTCCCTTTTCATTTATTGCTATTACACACACACACACACACACACACACACACACACACACACACACAGACGTTTACGCACATATTCCTATATATCTGAGTATAACCTGTTCAGCACACATAATATTATATGTATGTTTACAGAACAGCTGGTTACTAGGTAACCAACTGACGTGCTCTTCCTTGGGGAAGACTATTTCTCCTGCCCTCATCCTTCCTTTGTTGCCTGCAGTTCTTTGTGTAGGGTTGAAGCCTTGTGGGTTTTCCCTTGAACTTTCTGACATGTGTGTTACTACTGTCCTTGTCCGGTCATGAGTTATTCATTTTTTAAAGGCTCTGCTTCTCCATTCATTTCATTGGTATTTGTCAGTTTATGATAATCAACCTTTCTGGATCATGGTCTTCTTACATTTATATATGGACCGTTCCTCTCTTTCAAGCCAAATGCTTTTCTATCTCATCACTGGGTGAATTTAGGTCATGCTTATTTCATGATAAAACTGGTTTGGGGCCAGTAAGATGGCTCAGCTGGTAAAAGTGCTCACATCAAGCCCCATGACCTGAGTTTGATTCTGGAACCCATGTGATGGAAGAAGAGGACAGTCCCCTGACTTCCATATGCACGCTGGGTCATGGGCACACTCCTCATACCAAATAAGTAAGTAAATAAAGCGTGCCAAAAATTAAGCCACAGATTTGATCTCTCGGTAGTTTGAATGAGAAATGCCCCTCATAGGCTCATGTAATTAACACTTGGTCTCCAGTCAGTGGTATCATGTGGGAAAATTATAGTAGATGAAGCCCTGTTGGAGGGTAAATACCAGTCAGTATGGGCTGTGAGGTCTTATGGCCTGGTTCCACTTCCTTCTCCCTTCTCGGCTTCAAGTTTGTGGGTCTACCAGCTTCCTGTTCCTGTGGCCACATGCTCCCTGCCTTTTCCACACCTTCTGGATCTGCAAGCTAAAATAAGCTCTTTTTCCCTAAGTTGCTTTTGTCAATCTGCTTTATCATGGTAACAGAAAAGTAACTGACTGAGGTCTTAATTAGGCCATGGACTGTATATTAAATTTTCTAGATTTTGTTTTCTTGAAAATCCTGCAGTATGAGATTTCTGTCCTGGACTTTTGGGCCTAGCTTCCAGGTTTAGACCTACAGACACACAGACCCGCAGAGACAGACAGATGCTTTCAATAGTTTTAGGCTGATCGGCCTAAGGTCCAGGCATACAACTTGCTAACTCTTTACCCTTAATCTAACCCATGACTCTTATCCTGTTCATCCATGTGGCTCGGTACCTTTTCTTAGAGCAGCATAGTTGTCCTCTGCTTCTTCCGGCTTCTCTCTGGGGTTCTGTCTGGCATTCTGCTCTGTGCTTCTGGTTCTCAGAATTTTCTTAGTCTGGTAGCCCCGTCCACACTTCCTGCCTGCCTTTGGCCAATCACCGCTTTTTATTAAACCAGTGGGTGGGACAATTATTTACAATGAAACAACACAATCTCCCACAAAATCCACCTTTGGTATTTAATTTCTTCTGTGGAAGCATATTTTTTCAATGATAAACAGAAAGGCTCAATTATATGTGGCTACTTCAAGAAGTATAGTTTTATAATATTCTTATGCCATATTAAAGACAATTTCTCCTGGGCATGGTGGTCTGGGCCTTTAATTACAGCACGCAGGAGGCAAAAATCAGGCAGAACTCTGTGAGTTCAAGGCCAGCCTGGTCACAGGAGAGCTAACGCTGTTACAGAGAAACTCAGTCTTTTAAAAATCAAAACAACTGAAGAAACGACAACACAGACACACACATACACACACCACACACACACACAGACATACCACACACACACATATACATATACATACACACCACACACACACACATACACACAGACACAAGACACACACATACACATACACACACACATACACACACCCACATACACACATACACACATTCTTAAAAAATTCTTTGTTATAAAGATAGGCTTCTCCTTACTTGTTTTTAATTTGATCATATCATTTTCACTGTATTTATTATTTACTTGATATGCATTTAAATCCATGTATCAATTTGTAGATCTTCAGGTCTGTCTTTGACTCACAGTTCTTAAGGGCTTGAACTCATACACCTATGTTATTCAACACCAATCCCACATTCATGTTCCATGAGCTAAATACCTTAGACACAGGAGAAGTGTCTGTTAGATCCTCATTGTTTCTGTCTCAGAAACATGGAAGGGAATTAGATGGGTAGGGTGGGGTATGATATCTGTGGATAGCAGAGGGGTCTCTATGGGTAGGTGTGTGGGAGGGGGTCTCTGTTTTGATACACCTGGACCCAGGAAAGACATGCAGATTGTGTGATTGTGCTCAGACTGGTAAGTAGGGGTGTGATATAGCCCTTTAAAAAAGTATTACTGGGGATTGAACCTTGGGACTTGGGCATGCTAGCTAGTGCTCTACTACTGCAGTACACCCCAGCCCAAGTGATATCATTTTCATAGAGAGGCAACTTTCTGAAGTTACAGAAATTCAGCACTCTATGGCTCTCACTTCCTATTAGAGAGTGTATCAATGTACTCTGTAAAGCAAAGGGAAGTACAGGAGACCCATTTACCCTTGTAGATTTTCTGTTGCTGGACTCCAGTTACTTACAAGCACATTGGTAAGAGGTACCCAGAGCTCAGGGCAGCAGGAAACAGGTTGTGCCTCGATGACCATTTTTAACAGTTTTAGTCTCTACCCAACACAGGATAGTGTTTCCCTTCCACTGACACACCTGTTCTTGACAGTATCAGTGCCATAGGATTTGCTGGAATTACTCTTCTCTCTCACACAGAAAGGTACAAGGAGAAACTCTGAAGCCTTATTCTATTGACGGTGCTCAGAATGACTTCAGAAATGGCAATACCTATTATTAATTAAATACTATATAGTACTTTTGAAAAGAAAAAAACTATTTTCAGTAAAACATTATATATCATATATATAATATAACACATTATATACACACATATATATCATATGTATCTGTTCATGTATCTGTAACCACAACACTGGAGAGGCCAAGGAGAAAGGATTATGAGTTAGATGTTCAATACAAAACAATAGCTTCCCATGAAGCTTATTTGACTGCCAATGATCAAATGTCCATACCAACAGGAGACTGGGTAAAGCATGTTGCATTAATACAAGAATACTAGTCACTAAAAAGAATTAAATTCTGATGTTCCCAGCAAGGATGAAGCTCGCCTTATGTTGCAGTTGTGTTGGAGAGGTCTGACCCAAAAGTGTGTGGAGTGTGATGTCAAATGGGATGGTACTGCTGGGACCATGAGTCCAGCTCAGCTTGGTAAGGTTGCTACAAAGCCTAGTGACCTAACTTTGATTCCTCAGAACCCACACACGGTAAGGAGAAAAATGATTTTTACAAGTTGCTCTTTGGCCTTTACATATATGTGCTAGCTGTGAGACTCACACTTGTGTATACACATACAGACACACACACACACACATACACACATGACTGAATAAATGTAATGATTAAAGAGAGAGTTACAAATGAGTCTTTGGGATCTAAATCAGAATCATGATTAGATCTCAGAAGGACTAACTGGAAAGAATGGAAAAGATGCTGTGCAGAGATCAACTATTTTGAGCCTTGCTCTGTGCACGTACATCACTTGATTAAAAAAAAATAGATAAATAGAGAAAAGAAAAAGAATTCAGTATGTGTCCCTGAGTTCGTGGGTCCACACTTAGTTCTCTGGCACAGCTGTGGCATCCCGTTGGAGTACTCTAAACATCCAAGGTTTGTCACTTGGCCCTGCTGCTGGGTGTCATGGCATCAATCAACCCCACACAACTGTGCGCTACTGCTTCCCGGTCCTCTGGAAGCTAAAGCTGTACGAACAGGCATTGCAACTGTGTCCCCGCCTGAAGAGCTGACCTGCCTTAGGCAGGGGACAGAGTGGTACATCAAGAAGTCATTGCCACACACTCTCCTCACAATGAAGTGTTAAGGAATAATAATGGAGCCCTTATCCTGCATGCCTGTTTTACTTTCCATTAAATCACAGATATGCTGTTTGCTTTCGGATCCTTAATTCGGGCTGCTTTGAAATCCATAGGGGGAAAGAAACCCCTCATTACGATCAGCAGCACAGCCCGCAGTGCAGCACTGCTCCTATTTGGTTTTCCTTCTGTAAATATTTGTGCTCTCTCAGGCTAAGGAGTGGCCTGTGCTAGAGACTAAAATATCCCCATTTATATCCTCCAGGTGCAGCAGGAAATGGCTGACCCCTCACCCTGCCCCTGCAGTGACCTCAACCTCACTCCTGAGGACCACCCTCTGGGCCGCCTGAGGCAGACCCATGATCACCTCTTCAGGTTAGCCGCCAAGCAGCCGAGTCTGGAGCCCAAACGCACAGGTTACTGCAGCCCACTTCTTTCATTCAGAATGTGAAAGTCACTGTAGCCTTCATTTGCTGCCTTCAAGTCCCATTTGTCAGGAAACAAAGCTCGATCGGGTCAGAAAGGACGGTGACGAAAGACGAAGATGTGCAACATGTCTGACAATAGACAGAGAATTGCCAAAGTCTTACAGAAATATATATATATTTTTAAACTTGGTCCATTCATGTGGGTTTTTGCACTTTGGCTTTCCTAAAGAGGCCCATGCTCTGAATGCAGATACACAGGAAGGACAGTCTCTGCTCACCCGCTGTCAGGGAGGACCTTTGGGGAGTCCCTTCCATAAACACTTAGGGAGTTGCGCATTAACCTAGGTATTGGCTTGCCCTTTTTCTTATCTTCAAGTCATACATCTTGATTGAGTTACTCCGTTTTTCATCTTTCTCAGCTCCTATTCTGCTGCTCATAGCCGAGTGGCGATGCCCCAGGAATGTCTGTGTTGTCATCTGTGCCAATGCTCCTGTCTTAGCTCACAGTGAGGGGAAACAGAGGCATCTTGAAAAGAAATTGTCTTGAATACATTACAAAATGTAATGTAAGTCTTTGACTTTTAATGAAAGACAAAAGCATCAGAGAAGTCAGATTAACTCAGTGGGTTTAATGATAAGCTTATAAAAGTTGAAACAAAAATACAAAAATGTACGGAAATGAATGTGAAACCGGAATTTTTTTCAAGTATTGAACATTGCTTAATTTAAACATGCAGTCCAATCCACACACATTGGATGAAAGCCACAGCTGTAAACAGAACTCTGAAAGTTCTTGTCCTTTCTAAACCACAAAGGCTCCTAGAGACACACATAGGCAAATCTCTTTTTTAAAAAATCGTTTTGCAATAAAATTAGAAAGCTAGCACAAAAGGACACTCCGAAATCCCCTCAAGGGCAGAAAAGTGAAGCTATTTTCCCAAGTAGCTTAGAGAGGATAAGCCTTCCCTCTTCTGTACTGAGTGGCTGACACACACGTGGCTGCTCTTTTGTTCTTCCCTTGTCCCCTAGTTCACCCAGAAGCATTTTCACAGGCAAACCACGATCACCTCAGTGCCAGACTCTGTCATTTTAAGGTATGGTATGAGATGATGGGTAATCTTGATTGTCAACTTGGTACGCTTGGGTAAAAGGACCCTCAGCAGAAGAACTGCCCCATCAGACTGGCTTGTGGGATACTTTCTTGAGTGTTTATTTATGGAGGAAGGACTAGCTCAGTATGGGTCTTGCCACCCCTGGGCAGGTGAGCAGGGCCTGTATAAGAAACATGAGCCGGGGAGCCAGCCAGTAAGCAGCTTTCCTTCATGGCTTCTGCTTCAGTACTGCCTCACGCCCTGTCCTGACTTCCCTCAGTGCTGTATACTGTTGCTTGAGAAATTGAAAAGGAAAGAAACCTTTTCCTCTTTGGACAAAAGACAAGTACATCAGTGTTCCCCGAGACAAAGTGAGGCTTGCTACAAAGTCCTCCTTTTGGTCTTAGAGTTGTATGTGCATTGTAATTTTAGTGTTTTTGTTAGGATTTCTTCTGAATGGTATCTAATTACCACTGAGGTCATGAGGGATGCTGCCAGGTGATGGGGAAGTCCATGACGTAAAGGAAGACAGCAGCCCATAAAGAAATGTGCGACGTAAATGTCTCATTTTCTCATTAAACAAGAAGAATCAAAATAATTCGCTTATTTAATAATGGGCAGAAACCTAGAAAAGCGATAAATAGCATTAATAAAAGAAACTGAATCAACCAAAGGAGGAAGAATGGGATATGAATAAAACTACAAGTAAAAATTGAAATTGTATGATCAGTAAATTACTAGTTCTTTGATGAGGATGATATGATGAACATTAGAATGACATTAATAAAAAATTTAAAAGTAATTGTATAGAACAGATGGGATAAGAACAGGTATTAAAATTTATTAAAACTGAAAATAGTAAAATATAATAATTCATGAAAACATATTTCAGTGTCATGAAATGTCCAGATCTCTAGGGAAGTATAAATTACCAGAGCAAAACTCAAGTTCATAGCAATACAGGCTGGATATGCACAGAAAACACAATAGAACCTTGATGTTCACTTATGAAATCCCACAACAAACTCTGTCTCCTTAAAAGGAAAAAAATCTAAGCGTGCTTTTGTCACCAATTCTGGTTTTAATGAAATATTTAACAAGAAAAGTATAATTATTAGGAGAAAATATTGTCATTGGGAGAACATTTCGAGAATCACATCTAGGTAGGTCAGGTGGCAAATGGAAGTGAGATACCTCAGTTGTTGACTGCAGATAACTTTCCAAAAGATTTTCACGAGGAGGGAAAGACAGACATGAGCATGTGAGGCATTGCCCAAGGCCGTGAGAACAGTTCCCACCACTCATGACTCCATGAGAAAGAAGATTTGGATTTGGGACCTTCTTGGGTGATTTTCTTCTATACGCTCTCTCTAAAAAACCACAACTATAAATTTGATAGCTTTCTTATCGAGTTCATATGCCTTTTTGCGATTAATTCAGTTTGAAAATACTTTTGGGGGACCTTCTGACTTCCCAAATGCTGCCAGAAGTGAGATCATCCAAAGGAGATCTCCAATTTGGGAAGGGTCCTAGCT
Source organism: Phyllotis vaccarum (assembly GCA_033318265.1). NCBI lineage: Eukaryota > Metazoa > Chordata > Mammalia > Rodentia > Cricetidae > Phyllotis > Phyllotis vaccarum. The sequence goes on from JARWLC010000003.1 coordinate 16,951,692, forward strand.
ACTTGCGTCTTTCAGTGCTAACCTTGTTATTATTTCCTAAAGTTAGCTATTCATGTATTTGTGTACTTTTTTTTCCCCACCTGGAACAAATCTAGAAAACACTCCTTTCTCCCTTTTAAAATTATGTGTCTGGGTCTGCATGCCAGTTTGCACATGTGAGTGCAGGTTCTCTAGGACAGAAGAGGGCATCAGATTACATGAAACTGGGACTCTAGAAGGTTCCGAGCTCCTTGATGTGGGTCCTCTGTAAGAACAATACATACCCTTCACTCTTCACCCTCCATTTATCCCTTCATTTCCTTAACGCCTAACATATTTTGGGGGGGCCCTAATAGTCTCAATAAATGCATTTACTACACATAGTTAAGAATCAAGATACATCATCTCTGTCTGTCACTCTCCCCCAAACCTGCAACTCATAGTAGGTAAAAGACCTTGCTGTGAGTCCTGAAATGGGTCTTCAGGAAAGAGGCCTGAACAGAGATTTTTGGAAAAGTCCTCCAATTGCAATGAAAAATAATATCAACAAACACGTAGGTGAAACTGTATGAAATTAAAAGGCATCCCCCTGTCCATCAACAGGAACAGCTAGCAGAATGGAGAGCCTGCCTGCCTGTAGAATGAGAGGACTTTGCCAATTATATATCTGAGGGGATTAATATGTGTATATATATGTGCAATTAATATATTATATATATATAGTAACATATATAATATATGGGGAACTTCAAAAATTAACCTCCTCCCAAGACAAACAATTGAACTTATGAAAAAACCCAAGTGACTCAGTAGGTGGGCAAATTAATTTAACAGAAAGTTTAGAAATTCAAACTTTCACCAATTACTTGAAAACTCAACATCCTTAACCATCATAGAAATGTAAACTGCCTTGAGAACTCAGTCAGATAGTCAGAATTCCTGTCATCAAAAAAGTAGCCACACATGTAATCCCAGCACTTGGGAAGTGAAGAAGAAAGATCAGGAGTTTAAAGCCAACCTTGGTGATAGAAAATCCGAGTCACATGAGTAATATGGGAATGTCTTTCTGTATGCTGTGAATATCAATCTTTAAATAAAGGAGCTATTTTGGCCCATGAAAGGCACCATAGAAAAAGTAGGCAGGGTGTGTGGGGGGGATCAGAATAGGTAGGAAAGGAAGGGCAGAATCAGAAACAGATCGAGCCAGCCACCAAAGAAACATGTAAGGAACACAGGTGAGTCACAGGCCACGTGGCAGACAGATTAGTGAAAATGGGTTGAATTAAAATGAAGGAGCTAGCTAACAATGTGCCTGAACCATAGGCCAAACAGCATGAAGTTAATATAAGTGCTGGGTCATTTTGGGAGGAAAAGCAGCGGTGGGCGGCTAAGCGGTCTGGGGCACAGGCCTGTGGGTCTGGACCTCTGGTGGCCCGGGGCCAGAAACCTTATTGTAACACATGAGACCTGTTTTAAAACTGAAAAACAAAGGGAATAAAGGCAAATGGAAGAAGGACAGACAGACAGGACAAACAGTGGTTAAGATGAAGAAACAGGAATCCTTAGACAGTAGGGGTGTGAATATAGACTCATTCTGCCAATATGGAAATCAAACTGAACCACACCATGGTCCATCTGTCCCACTCATAAGCACAAAGGAACTAAGTCAGCACAGCACAGAAAGGGTTGTACATCTAAGTTTACTGGTGTATATAATTGTCAAGAACTGGTCTGATGTCCATCAAAAGATGAGTTAATAAAGAATCTGAGTTATACATACAGAATGGAATTTTGTTCACCTGAAAAGAAGAAATAACAACACTGCCCCAAAAATGAATATCAATGGAAATCACCAAGTTAAGAGAAACAAGCTGTGCTGCTCTCGTATTTTAAGTGTCTGTCTCTCATGTGCAGACTCTAGAGTTAAATATATGAGTGTGTGGTGTGTGCGCATATCACGTATCATATACATATGTAATATTCTTAAATATCAAGTAGCTATACAAGTGGGGGGGAGTGTTCTTGCAGGGCCTAGAGAGAAGAGCATGTATCTGAAAGAAGGGTTACAAGTTATCTTTCGCATGTAGACTCACATGCACAAGCATATGCATGCGTGCGCGCACACAGCAAGACAGCAGAAGGAGAGGTCTCTGCAGGACGGAAGAGACCAGTGAGACAGAAAAGGAAAGGGAAGCATGGAGAAGGACAGTAGAGGGGCAGTAAGAGCAAAGAGGAAATGGTACATACTTCCAAAGATCTCCCAAAATCCAAAGTCACTGTACTTCTCAATAAACACTCCTGGGGAAATTTACATGTAAACTTTCTCTTTGTGTTTATTAAAATGGTGATATTGTGTGAACTTTCAGAGGTTACCAGAGGAGGACTCAGGAAGAACTTTCTCTTCTCTTTGCTCTCTGCTCAGTAAATGATGTGGTTTCGTCTTCCTGATGTGCTGGCTAAAGATTTGGGTGCTTCCTAATACTCCAAGAAGGATCCCAGCGAAGAATCCCAGCAGTTCAGAAACACAAGCTGTCTAGGTGGTGGAGAGAAGCCCTAAGTCCCCTGGTGTCACATCTGACACGGGCTAAGGTCCTCTGGGAAGAAGAAACCATAATTGAGGTCCCCCCCCCATTTGATTGCCTGTAGGTGAGTCTGTAAGTCCTTTTCTTAATTGATGATTGATGGGGGAGGGCCCAGGCCACTGTGGGCAGGTGAGGCCACCTGGGCAAGTGATACTGGCTTATGTAAGAAAGGTAGCTGAGTATGAGCCTGGAAAGCATGTGACTGCTTTAAATCTTGCCCTCCAGGTTTCTGCCTCAACTTACCATCATGATGTACTCCAACCTGCAAGATATGGTAAATGCCTTTCCCCAAGCTGCTTTGGTCATGGTTGTTTATCAGAGCAACGGGAAGCAAATCAGAACAGAAATTAGTATCAGAGAATCAGCAAATGTTGTGATAGATCTGGGTACTTTGGGGGGGGGGCGGTGCAGGATGGAAGGAGTGTTTGGAACTTTGAGTTGGAAAAGTTATTGTGTGTTCAAAAGATTAATGGGCTGCTCTGTATGAGACCGAAAAAAAAAAAGTCTTGAAAAAAATTCAGACACTCAAGGCCTGATTTGTGAAGTTTCAGTGGAGAGCAAAGAATCTATCAGGGCCATTCATGTGATACATATCTGAATTAAAAATCTGTGGTTTCTAGACATCTGGGGCTGAAGAATCAGCTGTGACAAACAAGAGACAAGAACTATAGAAATGAAACCTTAGCTTTACCAGGGTATTCTGCTGGTTAGGTGGTCCTGAAGAATCAGTTATTAAGCGACCAGCATCACCAAGAAGAGATCTTCTGGGAAATAGTTAGTAGGACCACCACACCGGGTTGTGATGCAGACATAGGTGGCCAAGGCTGCATTTCAAGCAGGCAGTCAAATTTTGCAAGAGTCTCTTATGTAGTTCATTTTGGCAGTATTGAAGGGTGGGATTGGAGGGCTCGTGGTGGATAGTAGAGACTTGGCACTGTGAGATGTCAGGAAAGGTCACCGGTGAAGCTGCAGCCTTGGAAACCTCAGGATTGAAGGGGTCATAGCAAGAGGCTAACATGGTTGCCGTTCATGAAGAGAGGGTAGATGCCCATTGGAGGAGGTACAGCCTCAGCAATGGAGATCATGGCACATTGGGCAGGGATACAACCATCAGGAAGAGTGTCAGGTACACAATGGAGTGTGATGAGCCTCAGAAATAAGTTGTGTATGTAAATGATGGCGGAGTCAGAGAGGTGAAGCTGCCCAGGTCCTTTGGAGCCCAGAACACCAGTGAATCCCAGATGCAGGACATTGAGCTACCAAATTTGATTAATACTGCTGAATGCCTATGATGAGGAGACTCCCAGAGATGACTGACCAAAGCTTTTGGGAGCTCACTGACCCTGAAATGACAGCTGAAGAATCTTTATGAAGGAACTAAACCTTCTGAATGTAGATGACAGTTGAACAGCATGGGCAGTGAAGCCTCTTGCAGTCTTACCAGAGTTTATTCCTGGTCTATGAACTGGCTTCTCAGCACATTCCCTACAGAGGCACCTCACTCTGCCTTAATACCGGGGGAAGGAACTGAGACCTACCTATCTCAGTAGGATATGCTAGACTGAATTAATTCCACCTTGCCTTCTCTGGGGAATGGATGGGAGGATGGGGTGGGGGAAGGCTGGGGGAGGATTGGGAGAAGGAGAGGGAGGGGGAGCAGTGCCGGGTATAGAAAAAAAAAACTTTTACATAAAAATTAAAATAACATAAAAGGAAACTGGAAAAAACAGACTGTGAGACTTTCAATGTTAGAATGTATTGTGTTGTGGGATTGATATTAATATGGGATCTTGGGGATAAATCAGAAAAGAAAGGTTCCTAGTTTAATAGAGATATTGTTGTGTCCCAAGTTTACGATAAGTGCTCACATGTGGCTCATCTGAGTTCAGATATGCTCTAGGCATTAACACGAACATGGAATTTGAAGATGAAAGGCAAAAAAAATTCAAAATATTAATAATTGTTATGAGCTGATTCTGGTTGGAATTACATATGCTTGAATATTCTCTATCTGAAATGCTTGGAACCAGGCTCATCTTGAAGTTCAATTTTTTTTTTCAGATTCTAAAATAATTTCATGTGTATTGATATACCTTAAAATACCCCAGTCTACTCCCCAAACTCATTTGTTTTTTATGTACATTCTGATCATTTTTATCTCATTAAGAGAAAATGACATTATACAATATTTTCAGCCTGCTTATATTTTGACAGTGACCTGTCATGTGAAGTCACGCATAGAATTTTCCCCTAGTGACATCATGGTGCTCAAAACTTTCAGATGTTACGGGTGTTTCTTATTTTGCATTCTCAGACTAAGGATGCTCAGCCTATAATTTTAATCATACTTATGTAAATAAAATATTACAATTAATATTGTGAGCTTCCTTTTACCTTTGTGGGAATACAGCCACAAAAATGTTAGAACCGACACCCCCCCCCCCCCCGTCATGTATGTATGTGTATAGTGAATTGTGTTTCAGCCAGACAGCTCTGCTCTGGTCTCTTGCCCATTCCAATCACTTCACTGTGGTAGCCTCATTTTCAGATAATGAGCCCCCCCTCAGAAATGTCCCCCTCAGTAACGTGCATCATTTCATGTGGTGTCAATAATGGGGGAACACAGGTTCCGCACCTGTTTTTGTTTTTGATAATTTTTTTGGGGGGGGACTAAAATATGGGGAGCGTGAGAGAAAAGAAGGAAATGGTCATTTCTAGTTATCATCTCTCCAGATGTTTTAAAGCCTTTATTTTCCAAACAGAAACTAGGGAGCTCAGAACAATCATAGTATTAAAGAACTGACTTAAACACGTCAATTCTTCTGTTATTTATTTAAGGCGGGAAATTTTTAAATGCTGACTTTTTTTTTTTTTTAACACATTTTATGTTTTCTAAAAACGATTCCAGAGCTGTGCAGAGCCTGCATATGCCAAGATTTCGTGAAAAGGATCTTTTATTTTCAATGTTATTCAGTGTCGACTGTTTGGTTTTAATAAAGGGTCCGGATAACCGTCCACAAAATGTCAGGAATGTGCTATTTGAGTTGTAACTATACCTGTGTTCGAGGGCCTAGCTAATGAGGATGTCCCCAACAGTGGATGAAAAAAACTGGGAATTGACGGATTCCATCTAATGATGTCACTGATGACTTAGCCAGGAACTGCCCCTGGTTCTATCAGAAACTCACTGCAGGGTATTTATATATAACTGTGTTTTATCTAAGATCTCATAGACACATAGTTCTTCTCTCCTCCAACCCGTCTCCCACTGAGGCGCATGTGCCACTTATTACCCAGTAGCCAGAAGATGATCTACAAGGCAAGGAAAATCCCCAGATTTCCCATGTTTGTGCAGACCTTGCCTGTCTGCATCTCTGGTGGTTATCTCATGTAGAAGAAGCCCTGGCCCTCTTGATGCGGCTACCTTAATTATATCTTCCTTTAAAGCCAGCTCAGTCATTCAAAATACATTTTTAAAGGCTTCCAGCGAAAAGCATAAAAAAATTTTTTTAACCATAATTTAGTATTTCTCCAGCCCTGAATTTTGGCTTTCCTTGCTGCCTAAGTGGCCATATATTTTATAAGCTCTGCTAATTTGCTGTTAAATTTGCTATTTATATGATCCTAGATGATCTGTTGGACTTCACTGAACAGAAAGGATTTTTATTAGCAGTCAGTACTTTCAAAGAGGTGGATTTTTTCACACCATCAAGGCCATTTTCTCAGCTTATTGACAGCTTTATGAGGCAAGCTGGATAAAGAACAGTTTCCTGCATCCAAAAGCGCTTTGCATTCCATGGGGCAAAACTTGGACCTTTAATTAGGATATAAGAGCCTTCCTTTCTCTCCCAACATTCCCTTGGGGGCCCAGAGCGGCAACACTTGCATGCAGCTAGTTAATCATGTTTCCAGACTTTAGCCTGCTAAAATTAGGCAGGACTGAAGGTCAAACACTTACCTGGCTTCAGGCCAGCTCAGGACAGGATTCCTTTCTGCACATCTGCATTTTGTATACACACACACACCATTTCGCCCTATCTCATGGATGGCGGTTCTTTCGCCTACTGCAAAAAGCTGTCAGACAGACGAATCCTGTTTTGAATCTAATCTGAAGCTGCATTTGGTATTTTTCACAAATGCACATTGGCCATTTCCCACATGGCATCCCTTTCTGTGTGGAACAGCCTGCAAATTCTCTTCATTCTTCTTCTCCCCTCCTGACCTCACCACCCAGAGTGTTTACAGGACTTTTAAGACTTTACCTTTTTGTTACATTTTTCTTTATTGTTTTAATTCTACCCAGTAAATTCCTTATGTTTTAACACGTTGTTAGGGCTTTGATTTTGCAAACAGTGCACCATCAAATGGGGAGTAAACCTTTGGGAGCAGAGAGTGATGGCCTGGTGGCTGTAATTAGCTGTGATCTGTGCGCCTCCAGAACATGCCAATCAGCTGGCTCTGGGCTTTGTTTCGTAGAAGATCCCTGTCAGTAGTCACATTAAGCAGACTTCTGTCTAGAGTGTGGGGAACGATCTTAAAGTGTGTCATTTGTGCAGCATTGGCATTCAGCTGATGCTAAGATACCGGGATCCCGTGAATTCTATACCAGTGCTGCGAGAGAGCAGTAGTCCAAATGTCCATACAAAGATGCTCCTGGGAAATTTCTTGAGTTTGCTAGTTTTTGTTTGTTTGGTTGGTTTTTGCTTATTTTGCAGAGAAACTTGAAGAAAGGTCTAGTTACTGATTTAAAAAAATGAACAGATTCAGAAGAAAAGATGGGGGGTGGGAACCAAACTTGGATTTTTATGCATGGGTTATAAAATCCAGTAGCTGAGCAAAACTGCCCTAAACGCCAGCCAAATCTACTGCGGTCGGAACTCAAGAATGAGGTCCTGTGACGTTGAACTCAAGTTCAAGGTCTGCCTGCACTGGAGCAGCTGGTAAACATTTCGCCTCCATCCTGTTCTCTTTCGGGCCCTTGTTCCCAATCTCTGCGCAGGAACTCACTTCCCTGTACTCACATTCCCATACTCTGCAAACCTCCAGGCAGTTTACAAGAAGCAGCAAAACCCAAGGTAATCTGAGTGGGCTGCTGGCCCATCAGGCTGCTTCGAATGTGCTAACCACAAGATTGAGGGAACTGACTGACAACCTGGGACCAGGCTCTGGGTCCTGAGCTCATGTCTGGGGCTTTGCTGAGTCAGTCTTTCCCAAACGGCTTCCCGGGTGGCAGCAGCTCTTAGCTCTTGAAACCTAATGAAGTGACAATTAGTTGAGTTCTAGTCAGTGCCATACAGTCTTTGTTATGAACAGATAGGAACCCCCAATTCTGCTCCCGTAGTTGCTATTAAAAAACCAACAGCATAGTGAAAGTGAGTTTTAATGTCTTCTCTTTCAACCCCCCGACTTCCTCCCTTACAGAAGCTTTTTCTTCAGCAATTTTTCTTGTGCTGTTTCCTTTACTGCATGAAGTTCCCTTTCTCAGAAGTTGTTGACCTTGACCTTTGACCCAGAGGATCCCTTTATTAACTGTGCCTGTTATTATCGGTGCTGACTTGAGCTCAACACCTCACCTATGGCTTGGATCCTTTACTGGTCCAAAGAACTAAGTGACACCAGCAATGACACCAGCTATTTCCCAGGTGTTGTATTTTGCCATTCCCAAAATCAACAGTTCTCAACCTGTGGGTCACGACTCCTTCAGGGGGTCACATATCAACGATCCTACTTATATTTACATTGTGATTCATAACATTAGCAATATTCCAGTAATGAAGTATCAATGAAATAATTCTATGGTTGGGGGTCAGCACAGCCTAACGAACTATCTAAAAGGGTCGAAGCATTAGGACTGTTAGGAAACACTGCAGTAATGGCAGCTTTGAACAGTATGATTCTCCACACAGAAACAGGACCCACTAGATGGAGAATTGATTCATGTAGTAAGAGGTTTCTGGCTCAGACTTTTGGGCCTAGCCTCAAGGTTGGGACCCTTAGACCCGCAGTCCCACAGTCCCACAGAGACACACAGATGCTTACAATAGTTTTAGGCTGCTTGGCCTAAGGCCCAGGCATATAACTTGCTAACTCTTTACCCTTAATCTAACCCATGACTCTTATCCTGTTCAGCCATGCAGCTCGGTACCTTTTCTCACAGCAGCATAGTTGTCCTCTGCTGCTTCTGGCTTCTCTCTGGTATTCTGCTCTGTTCCGCCTGTTCCCAGAGTCTTCTTCATCTGGTAGCCCCACCCACACTTCCTGTCTGCCTTTGGCCAATCAGCACTTGTTAATAAACCAGTGGGTGGGACAATTATTTACAATGGAACAACATAATCCCCCTACATATTCAGAATGTCACTTTATACCTTTTGAAACCATAGTCCCTGGATTACATTCCTGGTCACTGAGATAAAATACCTGATGGACGTAAGGTATTTAAGGAAGGGTTTATTTTGACTCTCAGGTCCATCATGTCAAGGAAATTGTGGCAGCAGGAGCTTGGGGCAGCTGGCCACATTGCATCCAGAGCAGAGAACAAGGAATGCTTGCACTCATTAAGTTCCTATCTTTTTATACAGCTCAGGACCTCAGCTTAGCAATTAGTGCTACTGTTCAATACATATCCACATAATAATTAACCTAATCAAAATTGTATCTAGAAGTTTCTGGCCCATCTGGCCTGTGGTCAGGCCGCTTAGCCCTAAATAATCACACAAAGGCTTATACTAATTACAAACTGTTGGCCTATGGCTCAGGCTCATTACTGACTAGCTCTTACAACTTAACCCATTTCTATTAATCTGTATATCACCACATGGCTTGTGGCTTCATGTAGCAGCTTGCAGTGTCTCCATGACTCTACCCTCCTTCCTTTTAACTCTGTTTTAATTTCCCTGCCTGCCTTAAAGATGCCCTGCCATAGGCCAAACAGTCCCTTTATTAAGCAATGGCAATTCATAGTGTACAGAAAGATATCCCATATCACAAGATAATCCCTCATAGACACCCACAGGATGACCCCATCTTAAATAATCTCTTGCAGGGAAGATATGCCTGGACGTTTGTGTGTATGATAGTTCTAGAACCAGTTAAGCTGACACATTAACCATCATGGTGCCCTCAGAGGTTATAATAAAAGTTTAACATATATGATCACAATCATTAGGAAAGTGGTTCCTAAGCTTCCACTCTTGTGTTTGACTTTGGCTCTTTGATTTTTCTGCCCTTGACAGTAAGCAGAGCATCCTTCCATGCTGTCTTCCTTCACCCACCCTTCCTTCATTTCTGCTACTAAATTGCCAGACTTCTCTCCTCCTTAGTTGTTCCATGGTAAGATGCTCCTGAATTTGTAGTTGATGCATGCATGTCCAACCATGTTGTCTGCCAAACTACTATAGCCCTGGGATATGTGGGCAGGGGAATGATAGTTTCTCCTATAAGCTATGTGGATGTAGTTAGAGATATACACATGTACGCAGGGAGGGAGGGATATAATGGCATTCTGTTTCTTTATCACATCCTCATTTACCGAGTTTAATGTTGCAACATCAAAAAGGACCATTTTAACTTCTCCCTAGATATATGTGCCAATTATGATCCATTGTTATAGAATAATGACCCCATGATTTAGAAGCATCACTTAAGAATAGACTTCTGGTCTTATACTTATTCAGGTCAGAAAACAGAGAATGTTTCAGTCAGGTATCTCTGGCTGAGGTTGCTCATGATTTGGGAAAGGGAGGTCCACTTCAAATCTCACATTCAAGCTCTTCAGGCCTTTGTCCTTTCTAATATGGCTGAGATAGGATTGTCAGCCAAGCTGGTGTTAGAAATTCTTGACTGGGTCTCGTACTCTCGGTTCTGCCTTCTGGTCTCCACTTTGAGGCGTTTGCTTTGTAGTGAAGGATGTGCAGGCCTGTCCTTCAGTCTGATGTCTGCCAACACACTTCTGAGACCAACCTCTATGTGTCTCTCTTCCTTTTTTCCCATCTCGATTTCCTTCAGTTTCTAAGTATCTTCCTCCCGACCACTAGCTAGTCATAAACAAACAAGAGTCTTGTAGTGCTGAGGAAATATGGAACAAAATTGTGAACATGAGAGCAAAGTACAAAGCCTATGAATATTCCACATGTTAACAGGTGATGGAAACAGATTTGGGAGGAGATGCTTTCTATAAAGTATAAAGCATCCTTTTCAGAAAGGATGAGAGAGAACACTTCCGAGTCTGAATGTGCAGCAGGTTGGCAAAGCAGGCATCAAGAGCTTGGTGCATTCTGTAACTCTTGAGCATTTTAATATTTGGTTAAGGAAGGGGTGAGAACTAAGCCTGGAATGGCTGATAGATTGTGACCATGAAGTCAACAGAACTCAGAACTCTTCATCCCAGAGAGATGAGAAGCAGAATCCACTTGGAAACAACCACTCTGACCATAGCAATGGCGGCCTCAAATCGTAAGTGGCCAGACTCATACATAGTGTGGAGGCTTCCTTGAAGAAAAAAGGGATGGGAATTTAAAAATGCCCAAGAAAAGGAAGCAGGACAAAGGGCCAAAGGGCAATGGTTTAAAAAGCAGAGGACCATCATAAAACTAATCATACAGCATACTCAATGAGCACAGTGCCAGCATCGTTATGCAGGAAAGTTTCCAGAGTGCTAATAGAAATAAAACTGTTTCATTCACCTCTTTCCAAGACAACAATTTCATTAAAAATCTTCCAGTTAATAAAATTTAAAAAAAAGCTAACTTAGTTTTCCCCTAACACAGGTGATAAAAATTGTATTGATTTTTATAGAAGCATTTCTTACTTGTTCATGTTTTTGGTTTTGTTATTTAAAGCTGTAGGCTTGCCGTTCATCAGAATCCCAAACAATGCGCCAAAGTTATTTTGTATGTTTTGAGTCATAAAGTTTTAACGCAGCGTATCAAATTTTCTCACACAGATACAAACATAAATACGTTTTCAACTGATGGACCTAATTATCTAAGTCATCTTCTAGGTTTTTGGGTGGAGATGCCAGGATGGTCTGCACAGGGGACCACAGGAGCATTCCCCAAAGTCTCCTTCCTAGATGGGAATCATGAAGGACAGCTGCAGTCCTGTGCTGTGAAACAACATTCCCATCAACCACAAGCCACTGCATCACGGTGGTCCCATGAGAGTACACTAGAGTTGGAAAATTTCCATCATCTAATGTCACTGTAGCTACTAGAATATCATTGGGTATTGCCATGTACACACATGTGTAGTGTTCCTGGTATAAATAAATCTGCTGGGCAGGCAAACACATGAAAATGCACAGAAGACTGATGATGGTTCATTTTTACCGGATGATGGTAAAATGTGACTTTGTTACCAGTTTATATGTATATGACACCACACTTCTAAATTCAGTTTCTACTTCTGCTCACAAAAAAAGTTTACCATGGAACAGTCTATAACACCAGCGTTCAGCACTTCATGCCTACTCTTGTATCTTGACCACATCCCTTTTCTTATGTTTGACTTGCTCTCAAGTTGTTCATCACAGAGCCATGGAGTTAGCAGAGGAAAATTGCTGGAGACCTTTGGGTGCTAATAAAGGGCAGGGCCTTGAGAAAATGGCAGTTTTACTGAGTGCATTGTGTGAGCTGGGATCAGGCACTTGCTGCTTTGCCTCCATCGGAGGGAATCTCTACTGAAAACCTGGCTTCTGACCCTAGCTGCCTCACAGAGGCCTTCCTTCCTCAGCCCCACCTTTCCCAGTGGTTGTGAGTCACAGCAGAAAAATTCTAGACAAAGGTTTATTTTATGGACTGTTAGTGGTGAGACTCTGAGCTCACCATCTGTTATCAAGGAAGAATGACTGTCCTCCACTTACATGCTTTGTAGCTGGCTCTGTGTGTGTTTAAAATCACATTTCTCTGATTATTGTTACTTGTGTATTAGTTAGTTCTAATTTTAAACAATTTCTATTTTTTTTTAATTGTGTGTGTGAGAGAGAGGGGGGGGGGGGAGAGACAGAGACAGAGAGACAGAAGTGGCCAGAAGCATCTGATTCCCTTTGGAACTGGGTCCCCCTGGAGCTGGAGGTTGTGAGCTGTTTCCTGATGCTGCAGGGAAGTGAACCTGGGCCCTCTGCAAAGGTCCTAAGCGCTCTTACCTCCGAGTCATCTGTTTTAGTCCCATAATTTAAAATTCTGTCTTATTCTTCGAATCATTCAAGGCAATTGTGTTTTCATTAAGAAACCAATGACCATAGAATCTTTGCAGCTCTCTTTGTCCTGACTTTTTTTTTTTTTTTTTTTTTTTTGAATGTGATCAACCTTGTTTTCACTGGCTCTGGCATCTACTGCTAATTAATCAGCAGGAAGGTAGGAACCCTTGGAACTGCCAGGGCAGCTTCTCTAGAAAGGATTACACAGGCTCTTGCTCTGAGACAGTGAGAAAGCCTGGCACTACTTTGGATGAATTTCTCAGTTTGTTGACCATTTACACTGTCCGTAGGATATACCTGGAGAATAGATACAGGCCTCGGCTGCACAGAAACGAACAAAGTAAAAGCCCATTGCTGCAGTTTTGAAAAGGGATCTCTTTGTCTTCACCCAAAGACAGGGTGGTAATAGAAAATTGCCCCTGATGCCTCTTTATGTGGAGTAGCAATTTCACTGGACCCCCCCCCCCCCCCATTCTCTGTTTCAATTAGAATTTTCAGATCGGCCGAAGGGTTTGTATCCAGCTCTTTGTTTTGCTGAGAAGGAGACACATTCCTAGACAGAGTCTCCTTCCCTAGGCAGTGGGTCAGAGAGGCCCACAGAGGCCCTTAGGCTAGTTAGCAGCCCAGGAGTTCCCTCTGCGAGAGACAGATTAGCTGTGTACCAGGCCTCCTGAGAATGTGCCTTATTTTATGGCCAGCTCAGTTGCGCATGTTAAACAATCTGTTTTAGATATTTTGTTACTGGGAGGTTCCTCGGGTGATTACTGAAGCTGAATATCAACCATGCCTTTCTTGCCCAGTACTGTTCTGAATGGCCTTTCTTCTCTCCTGTTAACAAGAGAATGCTCTGGCCTGTCTTTCCCATATTCTCAAATTGTATCCTATCCGAATGGACTACTTCCTTGGCGTTGATCTCTTTGAAACTTTGAACCTTCTTTTATACTGTGGACCAGTGCCTGTTACCTGCCACCTGTCACCCTGAGACCTCCCTTCCCTAACCCACGGGGTGAACTTTCCATGTTACCCAAGCACGCTTTCCAACATTTTGCTCATGTATGTATCTTATTACCCATTTCATTAGCTTTGCAATTATCAAATACGTCTAAGACCATTCACACCTGGAAATGTTTTCATTTCACCCCCAACTTGATTAGTGGTTACCATGGTTATTAAATACAGAATGAGCAGGAATCACCTGGACTTGCGGTTGTGGCTAAGGCATCTGGAGAGACTGGAAGTCACCACTTGGGCCTTCTGAGAAAAGTGTTATACACACACCATGACTTCTTTGGTCTGTTACAGAATGGAGGTCTCCAGTCAAGTTACTAGCCCAAATCTGGAGAGCCTGGAGAACCTAGGAGTGACAGGTGAGGCCTTATTGCCTGGACTGCGTGCTGTTAGAGCAGCTCATCGATGCTAATTTGTGTGAACCACACTGGCAGTTGCCTGTGACTACCAGAAAGTGAAAATTTCTAGATAGTAGGTCCAACCATGAATTTTATTTCTAGGAAGCCCACCATGTTCTCAGTGAAAAACAAAGGGGACTCTGATGACAAAGAATGAGCCAGGGAAAGACTTTTCAGAATGTCCAGAGTTCTCCACATGATGGACTGCTCTGTATGGGCAATGGCTCAGCAGCATCTTATGATATAAAGTAGAAGTGTTCCTGCCCAGCTCACTCTCCTTGCCGCTCACATTGGGAGGGCAGAAAGGAGTGCTACACAACACTTGTGACAATGACAGCTCAGGAACCCTGGCCTGCACAAAGGCTGGATTTAATAAGATCACAAGAAGTTTCCATGGTGGCATCATACAGCACAGCACAGGCAGGGATCCACGAACAAAAGTCTATCAGAGCCCCAAGAGCTCCAGGCATAGACTTTGATTAAGGAGAAGTTCTTAGGCCTAAAGACAACAGCAAAGACCAAAAGAAGAATCTAGAAGAATCTGAAGCTTTGGGCATGCACATCTACAATTACATTAAACAGTTTAATCCTCTGCACAAAACCTCACATTGAAGAGGGTTTTTAAAATTTCAGTTTGTATTATTGATACATTCTGCTAAGCTCTTGCCAAAAATTATGAGGTACACTCGAGTATATAACCTCTCATGTCCATGCAGAAAACTCTGTTTAAACTCAGGGAGTTTCATATACACACAGAATCATGAAAGTAGAGGGGAACTTGTTGGGATGGAAAAGGGGTTAAGTGGGAGCAAAGATAGAATTCAGAGCACATGACAGGGAGAAAGACAACACCTCATTATACACATGTACAGAAGTGGTGAATAATGATAAATAGATTTATGGGGCTTACTAGAAGTCAGATAAACAGATAACAGAACAAGGAAAGGAATTCTGAAAGCATGAGCTGAAGGTAGAAGGCAAGTGTCAGGAGCAGGCCCTCAAAGGATGTGTCATCAGACCAGATAAACCCTAAACAATCCAGTTAAACTCTCAGCCAAATCGGTCGCCAATGTGCAAGAGCCCAGGAGGGAACAAAGAGATAGGGACTTTGAAAGTCAAAACACAATACTAGACATCAAAGCCGAGTGGCGGAAATGTCAGCTGCACTAAGCGGGGTCTTCTGCAGACTAGGTGTAGATGAGGAAAGGACCTCTGAACTTGAAGGCATGTCACCAGCAACTCCCTACAGTGAAGTGCAAAGAAGAGACGACGAAAAATATATGGGACATTCACAAAGATGTAAAACACATACAACTAGAATTCCATAAGAAAAGGGGACAGAGCAAGTGAAAATATATAATTTGAAATAATAATGGTTGAAGGTTTTGCCAAATAAACAGGGGGCCGAATACTACAGAGTCTGGGAGTTGAGAGAATAATTCAAAATATTTAAAACTATTACACCTCACAGCAAGGCACATCCTCATTGAACTGCTGGGAACTGGAGTCAAACAGAATATTCTGAAGAATAGAACGTGGGCTGAGAAGTGCCTCACAGAGTGTACTGTGAGAGGAGAGCAGAGGGAGACAGTTACCATATCAAGCAGAAGCTGACCCTGTCAGCCTTGGGGTCTATGCCTCAATCTGATCAGTCCTTAAAGCCAAGGAGAGGTTACAGCTTTCTACAGCAAGCAAAATTGTCCTGGATGAACCATCTCTCCAGGGTTGTTAACAGGGTGTGGGTGGCAGAAGACAGGTGCTGGTCAGAGCTGAGGTGAGGGAAGAGCTGCAGTGTCAGAGGCAATGAAAGTAAAACCACATCCTGACCTTTCAAATTTGTGAAGGACTCTGGATGACTCCATTTAAGACAATGGCAGCGAACACATTAGGCACTGATGCCTTGCAGATAGAGTGTCATGGAGCACAGGAGGGGTCACTGAGTACACCTTTACCTCCCCATTCCTCAAATTAATGTTCTCTTTAAAAATATGTGTGTGTGTGTTTTATATACATGCACACACCACACACAACCTGCTAAGTCCATTTTGTGATGTTTGTGTGCATATGATTTTAGGACTTACCACTTCATATTGGGGGCTACTTCCTGAGGAGAGCTAATTCTTCTTCTCCCAGAAGTTGTTCGTTGCTCAAACTTATCTGTCTGGGATGGAGCTCTGTGAGATATTTCTCTCTTCTATGTAAGCATAAATTTTTATTATTATTATTAAAAGAAATACAACCTATATACTAAGGAAAGATAAAGTCACAACATGTTGATTAGACCTGGAGAGGGCAAAAGGGGAAGAAACAAATTGCATTATTAATCTAAGTACTCCTGGTGTGGACATTTCAATATAACAATAGAGAGAGACTGAGGCTGGCACGGTAGAGTACTCTGTGTCAGATTACAAAGACTTTATGAAGAGATAGATTAAAAGTAAAGAGGAGACACACAAAACATGAACACTGATAGGGAGAAAGCTCAAGTCTCTCGTTTAGAACTAAGGGAACCTGAGAAACACTGCCTGCAGGCTCAGAAGCAATAGTGTATAAAGACTGGAAATTGGTGACCTTTAACCCGATAGTAGACCATCCCATATGCAAAGTGAAGATGGACGCAAGCCCACAAGTGGGGGTACCAGCACTCTCTGTTGGATAGATGCAGGAGATGGGGACGAGGATATGGTTGACTGCTTAGTCCATCAGCTTGAGAAACTGAACTTTTTCTGAGAATTCATGCAACCATATCACAATACAAATATTCTAGAAGACACGGTGAATATTCACAGAGGCAGATCAAATTCTGGGCCACAAAACATGACCCAGTAAATAAACAGTTGTATCAGTGGACAGATGATGGTTGGGACCAGAGTTCTCTAGAACATGAGGGTAGGAGCTAAATACTCAATTATAATTGGAGATATTATAAATTTCTGTTTAGAACACTGGAAACCTGGTGCTTATGTATAGGACTATTTATACAAATGTGTATATAAGTGCATTAGTTTACATCCGTACTGTTCATGGTTCTGCCAGCTCAGAAAGCCTGGAAGCAGTAATGCCCAAGTGGCAATGAGCACAATTGGTCCTCAGTTTTTGGTTTATAATACTATTTCATAAAAGATGCTAGTCTCCTTGAAGAAATATCCATTTTGGGTAACTATGATGATTATCTTGTCATAATAACAAGTAAGGAAGTGCCTTAAACCAAAGACATAATCAAAGATATAGCAATCAGAGTTTGTTTTCTGTTGTATGATGAAGCTATGACCAACACCTGTGGGACATTATATTATTCCATAGTAAATAATTGTCCCACCCACTGGTTTAATAAAAAGCGCTGATTGGCCAAAGGCAGCCAGGAAGTGTGGGCGAGGCTAACAGACTAGAAGACTCTAGGAACAGGCAGAACAGAGCAGAACACCAGAGAGAAGCTGGAGGAAGCAGAGGACAACTATGCTTCTGTGAGAAAAGGTACCGAGCCGCATGGCTGAACAGGTTGAGTCATGGGTTAGATGAAGGGTAGAGAGCTAGCAAGTTATATGCCTGGGCCTTAGGCTGATCAGCTGAAAACTATTGTAAACATCTGTGTGTCTCTGTGCGTCTGGGAGTCTGTGGGTCTGAGGGCCTAAACCTTGAGGCTAGGCCCAAAAGTCAGGGCCAGAAACCTCTTACTACAAACACCTGTGTGGGGAAAATGGTCTAATGGGTCTGTTACATCTGACAGGTTGCAGTCCTTCATCAAGGGAAGCCAGGGCAGAAACTGAAGCAGACACCGTAGGGAAAAAAGCTGCTCACAGGCTTGCTTACCTTTCATGGGTCTCTCAGTTCACTTTCCTATTCAACCTAGGGCCACCTGTCCAGGGGTGCCGTTGCCCACGGCAGGCAGGGCCTCCCATAAGTAAAAGCTCCACTGACAAAAACCAACAATCATAATAGATAACACACAGTGATGGAATTGTGTCCCAGGCCCATAGGTGATGGCCCAAAGTGACTTCTGTGGCCAAGGTAATACTGGACAGATTATAAAGTATAAAATAATATCCACCCACTCATAATTATGGGAAACATCACTCACTGAAGAGAAGATGCAGATATTCTACACAGATCCTCTACTATCCTGGAGGTGAAACACCTTCTGCTCTTGGACAGGGGTAAAAAGAACAATTTTTATAGTGTAAATATGACAAATATCACTTAGCCAGGGGGACAAGGGTCAATGGCAATAGCAATAGATCATGTTGACAGATCTAACCCTAGGTGGGATGTATTGGAAAGGGTAGTTCTCGGTTTGTTATTCCTTCCCCAGACCCATAGCGTTATCCCACTCATGAGAAAACTAGACGGACTGAAATTGGGTTACTCTAATGACATCTGAACAGCTCTCTCCCAAGCTATCAAGAGCATGTAAACAAGGGCAGCCTTGGGCCTAAGGGGACATGACAACTCAGTTTGATTCCACACCATGGAAAGTTTGGGGAACAGAAAAATTTATGGTATAAATTAAGGAACTCTGAATATGTGTGTGTGTGTAGACTTTCAGTAATTGTAACAAATGTGCCCTACTGGTGCAAGCTTTTAAGAGAGCAACCATATAAGAAGCTGAATGTTGAGGTTATGGTGACTATCTCCTGATATGGGAATGCCTTTCTATATGCTGTGAATATCAATCTTTAAATAAAGGAACTGTTTTGAGCCATAACAGGCAACATAGAAGAAGTAGGAGGAAAAATCAGAGCATAGGTAGGAGAAGCAGGGTGGAGTCAGGGAGATCGAGCAAGCTGCCCAAGGAGCAACATGTAAGGAACACAGGTGAGCCACGGGCCACGTGGCCAACAGATTAATGAAAATGGATTGAGTTCAGATGTAAGAGCTAGTTAACAATGTGCCTGAGCTATAGGCCAAACAGCATAAAGATAATATAAGTGTCTGAGTCATTTCTTGGGGCCTGAGCAGTGGCGGGCAGCTAAGAGGTCTGGCGTGGCAGGGTCTGGGCCTCTGGCCGCCCGGGACCAAGAAACCCCATTGCAACAATCTCCTACTGTTCTTTTAATTTTTCTGTAAATATATAAATATTCTAAAATCTACGAAGTACATATTTAAATTCTACCTTCAGACTCAGAAGGCAATGCTGCCCAGTAACCAGTGGTCTTCACAGGACATTGGTTACTGTTCTTCGTGGGAGATGCAATCTTTTCCCGCCTCTCTCTGGAAGCTTCTGTGCCTTCTTCAGTTTCTGAATCCTTTCTTAGGTGTGGTCTCCTTTCATTTATCTTAATCATCAACCATCACATCATAGCTTTTTTATTCCAAATGACAGCGTGTTTTCCATCTCAGTTTCTTTCATGCATTTGATGAGTTTCCCCTTGCTGATAGCCCCTTGTTACTCCTCTCAGTAAGATGAGCTGGCTAGAGGGCTTATACCTGTATTCATCATTCCGTACACCTTTATTCCTGCCCTCTAGCTTCTCTTCTGGATGTCTCTTTGTGTCTTGTTTTTTGTAATCTTACTTTTTGTTTCCAAGTCTTTGATGTTATGAGCTTTTACTTGCCGACATGACTTTTTTAATCAATATACTTTGCCCGATTCTTCGGGTATCATTTCTGCTTATTTATGAGACATCTTTTCTATGCTCCTAGTTTTAATTGCATAGTTTTTGATTGCCCTACATGTGAGGATGAACATTCACACTGATGACCGCTTGGGATCCATGTTAGATTCCTGTGCACAAGGTCTGCCTGAGCCTTGGATGTCTGAGAAGAGAAACATGGCTTCTCACAAGACATAGTGGGAGAAGGCTGACTTGTGTCATATGAAGGTCATCTAGGCATAGAAACAGATATCCATGGTGTGACCTCTTCCTGGGAAGTGTGTTTATTCAGGGAAAAGGTTGTATATAGAGGTTTCCTACTCTCACTTGGGAGTGGGCAGGAGGATCTGCTACTCATGGGTAAGCCTTCAAGTGCTTCCCCACTGCTTTGTCAGGCCGCACTCCAGACATCAGTACCTGCCACCTGCATCCCAAGAGCATCACATGATTTCTCTAGAAGGTAGACTTTTCATTGCCCTGGATTCCCTCTGACCTAAATGTTCAGTCCCCACCCAACCCCCCCCCCCATCCTTATCATTCCCATGTCTACTTCTGAAGTCCAAAAACATACTGGTTGATTGTCCTTGACAGCCACTATAGCGGAAATCACACATTATTTACCTTGACCTAGCCTTTAGACTTTGAGGACCCATGAACAGGGCATGGCCAGGCAAGTCTAAGTCAGGGTGTACTCTCTCTTACTCTCTCTCTCTCTCTCTTTTTGGTTTGCTCCCTTGAGCTCTTGGAGAGAGGGCAGACCTATTGCAGCTGCTGCCTCATAGACCAGTCTAACTTTCTAGGAACTGACCACGTTGGGTGCCAGATACAGTAGGTATTAATCACTAGCAATTGATTATACAAAAAGATTAATATTTATTAAGGGGTTTATATGAAACACTCACTTATACAAGAAATTGAACCATAGGGCAATCTTGGAAAGTTGGATTGGTCCATGCTACAGTGGTGACAGTGGGTCCAGTCCTCTCTCCAGGAGCTCAAGAGAGCAAACAGGAAGGAGAGACAACATATACCCGGTCTTAGACTGGCCTGGGCATGCCCTGTGCATGGGTCCTCAAGACGTAAGGGCCACACCTCTAGGTCACGGTGAATAATGCCTGATTCCCACTACAAGCCACCATTTACATCATTTCCTTTCTCTATATCTATGAATTCATTTTCTCGTCCAATTGCACTGTCATTCTAAACTTTGGGAGTAAAGAGAAAGAAAAAGTGTGTAAACTTGACAACTTGAGTTTAAGGCAACTTAAAGCTTCAAATCATCTCTCAAATAGTATTTTGAAACAAGAAATCATAAAATATAAGCCACAGGATTTAGTTTGTCTCTATTCTCTAATTTACGCATACCTATAAAGCCCCATTTATACTCTTGGTATTCTGATATTTTATAGACCTTGAGAGTCCCTCTAAATGATTTTGTCAGAAAGTGTGAGGAGAGCAGGCAAAGGCACTTTTTGAAGTTGGAGACCAGTGTTTGAATTTTGGGGGAAGCTCCATACAGTTGGCTTTCATGTTGGTTGCCAAAGGTTGAGCAAGCACTGAACTTCTGTAAGCCCCAATGCTCTCACTGTAAATCACTCTTCTGTGGCTGGTGAGAAGGCTCATTGGGTAAAAATTTACCAGGAAACCTTTAAGATATTAGGTTTAATCCCTGGGAACCACGTGGCAGAAGCATCTAACCAACTTCAGGAAGTTGTCCTCTGACCTCTGTATGTATTCTCTCTGTCTCTGTTTCTTTCTGTCTCTCTCATACATACTATTAAGATCATAAAATGCAAATGATACTATTAGTATTTTTACTACTTCAGTGAAAAAAAAAATACCTGAAATAACCCACTTAGGAGGAAAAGGGACTTATTTTGCTCAGGATTTTAGCCCTTTTGTTCATTGCTGTTTGGCTCCATTGTCTTTGGACCTAGTGTAAGACAGTGCATCATAGAAGGTGAGTGTGAATTCACTCCATGGCTGAGACATGAAAAAGAGAAATAAAGAGGCCGGGTCCAGATAGCCCCTCAAGGTTATATCTTTAATGACGGAGACTTTCCATTAAGATCCACTTCCTAAAGATCCTACTATTTCCCAATAGCACCACAGGCTGGAGAACAATCCTGCACAACTGGCCTTTTAGGACACTACAAATCACAGTCAATAGAGCAAAGATAAATGCTTCGTAAAGCCATGGATTGGCCAGATTAGGATTGCACACAGGCATGGTGTCCCCAATGCAGTGCAGTGCTGACCCCAGCCTGACAAGCTCATCACTGAAGTTAGCAAAATTGTGCTGAGGTTCCAAAGAACATCTATGTTCAATAAATGCCACATTGAATGATAAATTATCATTTAATTTGGTCTCCGTTTCATTTTTGACATAGTAAGCAGCAGAATTGTTGCAAGGAAAAGCAGAAAGTCATCCAGTTTTGTTAGAAAGAAGGATAAGGGGCAGGCAGCCTCTGCTACAATGAGACAAGTTGAGAGGGAGATATTAAAATAGAGTCCATGTGAGCACACCTTCCTAGTACCATTCTGTTTGCTTGTTTTGATTAGAGGATGCTTGTTTCCTTGCTATTGTAAGCCGCCCCTCTGAAGACCTTTGACTCCAGCACAGTGGTTCTCAACCTGTGTTCGTGACCCCTTTGGGATGTGTGTTTGTGTCACATATTGGCTATCTTGCATAGCAGGTATTTACATTACAATTCCTAACAGTGGCAAGATTACATTTATGAAGCAACACAAAATAATTTTATGGTTGGGGCGTCACCACAATGAGAGGAGCTGTGTTAAAGGGTTACAGCATTGGGAAGCTTGAGAACTGCTGTTGCAGAGCTTATATTTTAGATTGGACAGGGCTGACTGAGGCAGAGTGGGCTTCAGAGCAGGAGAGGGAGGGAGCAAATCTCAGGAGGCTTTTAGCATTCCCACACTGGGACTTGATAACAGTATGCATACACGAACAACCTTTTGATTTCCGGAAACCAAAGTTCCAAACAGGAAATAAAAAGGAGCTTCTTCCCACAGGGATTTTGGCATTCAGTTAACCTGAACACCAAGCTCAGACATTAATTCTGTTGTTATGGTTCACTGGAGGCGGGAGTGGTTGTGGGAAAAGCCCTCAGATTCCCCGTGCCTGGGTTTTTATTAATTTTGTGTGTGTTGTCCTGAGTGTATGCTTTTCCTACTTATCTGAACAGTCCAGGCGGGAAATGAGTATGCTCCTTCTGGCATACATTTCCCCATTTACCAGGGTCAGTGTTTACATTAATAACACAGCACCCTATATGCGGTGCTCATTCTGTTAACCTCACACAGCTGCTAATTAGTGGGTCACTTGCAGGTTAGAGGTGCACTGGTGTTGCGCTTCTCAGCTGGCCGTTGTGTTATTATAGCAACTGTAAATGCCATATGCAGCAGCCATCCGGTTGTGCTCAGAAGTCCGTTTGTATAATTACCAGCATTAGCCAGAGATGGAGCCTGCCAGCTGACATTCAAGGGGCAATAATACTTTTCCCTGCAGCAAATTGGCTCCCTAACAGGGATGATAGTTCAACACTGGACTTGGAGTTGGCTTGAGAATTCCGGCAAGCAGATTTCAGATGGTCAGTGTACACACAAAGCCAAGCCTCTCCCTGTCCTGACATTTTTACCAAGAGATGACCTGACTTCATATTGTACCATTAGTCTTTATTCCCAAAGGAAAAAGACCATGTAAATATATACAGGGACACATGGATATTATGTACATTCCAAAGAACACATATTGATTCCAAAAGTACCTGAATACATGTTTTCTCTCATACACACACACACACACACACACACACACACACACACACACACACACACAGAGAGAGAGAGAGAGAGAGAGAGAGAGAGAGAGAGAGAGAGAGAGATGAACTTCAATTTGTTTCAAATGGAAGATTAGTCATAATTAGTAGTTTTTAAAAATTTTTGGATTTATGAAACAGCGGGTTACTATGTAGCCCTTCTTGGCTATTACTTAAAAACAGGCTGAACTCTAACTCACAGCAATCCTCCTGCCTCAGCCTCCTGAGTACTAGCATTATTACTTATTATTAAGAGTAGTGCATTATAGCGATGCACTGACTCATCTGTCTTTAATGAATGATCAATTCCCACCTAGAGCCTCCATTCAGGAGATTCTGCCTTGTCTCACTGTTTGGATTCTATAAACCAGAGGTTCGTTACAAACTCCTCACTGGGTACTGGCCACGCTCAGTTTTGGCTCAAATCTTTTCTATGGTCAACATCTCCCTCCTTCCATTTTTAATTTATCACGGCACCCCACCCCTTTGGCCACCAGGTTAGATGATCCTTTATGGCTGTGCCTTTTTAGACTCAGAATAATTGTGATAGCATTTATTATGAGTCTCTGGTATCCAGGAGGGTGATTTTTGATCAGACTTATTTCTTGGAGTTGACTGGAGGAGTGTGTCCATCTTATTAACACCTATGGTGTCTTTCACCCAGCAGGAACTAAAGGAAATTTTTAAAGTGGATAAATACAGACAATGGAAGAGGTAAATTGTCATCATTCAACTTCGTAAATTTGCCTAAAATTTAGTTCTCGACAGCAAGACAGAAGCTATACAAGTGTATGATTTGCTATTTCAAAGGAAAGCCTTCTTTAAAGTGCAATGTGTAGATTTCACTATGCAAACTTTAGATAATAGTTTATGTACAGCTTACATCTACATGTTTACATATACTTTTTATCCAAATGCACTTTCCTAACTGTATTTTTGTTTTGATTTCTGTCTATTTTCTTTAGGTGTTGTTGGTTGTTTAAGTGAGATGCAAACTTTCCATTACCTGAAGCGAGGTGTCATCCTTTAAAATGTTCAAGGAAAGACATAAAACAGTATGAGCCCTCTGAATGCAGTTTTGTATTAAGATTATCTAGTGGGATCTGGAAGGAAAGAAGGTTCTGTAGTTTATAGTGCTTGCTGCCTTTCCTGAAGATTCAAGTTTGTTTTCCAGCAGCCACATACAGTAGCACAATGGTCCATCACTCTCGTTCCAGGGGATCCAATGTCCCTTCTGGTTTCTGAGAATGTCTGCATACACATGGCATTCTCTCTCTCTCTCTCTCACTCATCACTCACATACACATAAAGAGTCATCTAATCTAATGATTAATATTTATGAACATAAGGTTCAGAAAGATAGTCATAAGCAATGTAAGGTCATGTATGTGATAGGCTCCTTTCTCTCTCTCTCTCTCTCTCTTTCTCTCTTTCTTTCTTTCTTTAGAACCTTGACTTTGTGAAATGCTTGCTGTATATTACTGCTTTGCATTTAAGAAATATTAGTATGTACTTTAATTGACGCACTTTCAAACTTTAGAAAAAAGATTTTTAAATCCTTTTTTTTTGTAAACCTTGTCCTTGCTATGGATGTTGTAGTGAAATGCTGGTTTGTAGGTTTAGTGGGTGTGCTGGTTTGAATGATGTATCCCTCACATTTTGGGGGCATTTTGAATACCTGGTTCCCAGTTGGTGGTGCTGTTTGAGGAGGCTTAGGAAGAGTAGACTTGTTGGAAGGAGTACAATACTGGGGGCGGGTTTTGGGGTTTCAAAGGCCATACATCATCTCCGACTCAACCTCTCTCCACTTTCTGCTTGTGACTCTCAGCATTTCCTACTATAACATAGGTCTTTTACAATATGATTCAATTCATTTTGCAAATGAAGAAAATTAGGCTGAAATTATACGGTTGCCCACAGTCCAGTGGTCCTATATTCCGGGTTATGATTGTCATCCAAATGGTAGCCATTGATGACTAAGTGCCTGCTTGTGTTCTGGTGAAACAATTCTTCATTATTGTTCTTGAACTTCATTTTACATATAATGTCATGAACGAAACCTGTACTTTGTGTAGTGGATGTAATTAGTAATCCAGTCACATCTCCTCAAGGTCACTTGTCTCTCCATCTGTAAGCCCTTGTGGCAGGTAGTCACTCATGACTCCCATCAGCCCCTTTCCTAGGTGAAAGAGACTGTAGAAGATTCTCCTTACCCCACGTGCAGGGACAGGACACAACTGATGTGGGAACATGAAGGACCACCCCTTTTTCTGGGGTGTGACCCAATCTGTGACATACATGATGAGTTCTGGGGATATGTGTAGGCTTGTGAAGAAGTCAGTCTTAGCTGAGCTAAGTCCTTGCTGATGACGTCTCCTTCTGCTCTTCTCCTCTTATGACCTGTTTCTAAGAGTGTCTTTAATGCCTCAATTTAAGCAATCACCCAGGACCTCATTCACACTGGGCAACTGTTCTACCACTGAGATATACCTCTAACCCTCTTGTTGCTTTGTATTTTCAGACAGGTTTTCACTTGTAGCTCTGGCTGTTCATGTCTTGTGATCCTCCTGCCTCTGGTTCTTGAGTTGCTAGGGATACAGCGCCGCACCACCAGGCCTGGTTCTGAATCACTTTGAGAGTCTTCCCATATCACTCTTTGCTCAAAGGGATCCTCCTTGGCACATTTGGATGTTCAAGTAATCTAATAAAAATATTTTAACTTTAATTCTCACTGCAATAAGTGTGGTCAAATATTTCGTGTGTTAAAGAGTCTGCATGTGTGCTATGAGAAATCTGTCATACTGCTCATGTAGAATGCAGTCTTCAGTAGTAGGGTGCAGGCTATTTTCAGTCTTCTGGGGTTACTTCTTCTCTTCTGTTTCTTATTCACAGCTTATAGCATGGTTCTCATTTCCTTTATTCCCAGAATTCTTTTTGCTATTATTGCTTATCTAGTTATTCTTTAACTTTAGAATCAGACAGTTGGATTCTAAGAGATTACTGATGCTTTTATTAGACCTATAAATGTGTATGTTACCTGAATGGAAGAACACTTGCTCCGAGTCTTGCTAACTAAACGCGGAATGACTTCATTTGCTACAAACTTCTTTTTATCTCTTTTGGCTTGTACCCAGCTCTTTTATGCACAAACAGATTTATTTTTTAGCCTATTCATATCTTTTTTATATATTCTAAATGGAGAAATTTATTCCACTGTGTATTGTAACTGGTTGCTGTTTTCATATATGACTGTATTTGCTTCATAAATATATGGATATTTTTCTTGTATACATCCAAGTTCCTATATTGTTTCATGAACATTTTGAGTTGATTCTCTAGAATAAGGCAAGAGCACAGTCACATGCTACAGGTGACATCTTGGCCTCTACTTGCCCAGTGTTCTTGCCTTCAGATCCTTTTTTATTTTTTTTTAAGCTATATTTGTCTTTGACCAGGCACTGTCATGGTAGCACATGCTTTTAATCTTTGTACTTGAGGGATAGAGGATCTCTGTGAGTTTAAAGCTTGTCACATATATCTACACACACACACACACACACACACACACACACACACACACACACACACACACACCCCTTTTATTTGTAAGACCGTTTTGTCTGTATACATATGTCTTCACCACATGCATGCCTGGTACCTGCAGATGCAATAAGAGGGCATCGAATTCCCTGGAATTTCAGTTGCAGACAGTTGTGAATTATCAGGTAGATTCTGGGACCCAAATTCAGGCCCTTTAAGAGAAGAGCAAGTGTTGTTTCCCATTGAGCCATCTCTGCAGGCCTGGCCTTCGCTTCTTTTCTTCTAAATGTCGACCAGAACTTGGAGAACAAGAAAAAGGAAGTCTTACCGTGAGTTGATAGATTTTTTTCAGTATTACTTGACTTGAGCAGAAATTATTCTCATATTTTACATGAAATATATTAACTATTGAGATTGATCTACTAACATCTGTTTTATTAATTTATTAAATAAGTATACATTACAACTAAGAATGAGGTGGGGGATGAAACTGATCATTCTTATCAGTGAAAAGTAAATAAGAGAATTAGAATATTGTCATTTGAAAAGCATTTTAAAAATTTATGGATCTACGATCAGGGCTTCAGTGAACAAATATACTATGTAGAGAAACAACCTATGATTATGTGTTTTCTTCATGAGAGTCTAAAATGCTCACCACGCCTTGCGAAAGCATCAAATCCAAGTCAGATTAAGTCTCTAGATGCAGCTGCTAATGTCCAGGAAACAGAGAGGCAGAAAGACATGTTAAACTGTTCTGTGAGTACACCATGTGTAATATACAGGATGCGACAATCCAATCCACACAGGTTTCTCATCCTCTAAAATAAACCTGTGTAGGGGGATTGTGTTGTTTCATGGTAAATAATTGTCCCACTTACTGGTTTAATAAAAAGTGCTGATTGGCCAAAGGCAGCCAGGAAGTGTGGGCGGGGCTACCAGACTAAGAAAATTCTTGAGAATAGAATGCCAGAGAGAACCCGAAAGAAGCAGAGGACAACTATGCTGCTGTGAGAAAAGGTACCCAGCTGCAAGGCTGAACAAGAGGCATGGGTTAGATGAAGGGTAGAGAGCTAGCAAGTGATATGCCTGAGCCTTAGGCTGAACAACCTAAAACTATTGAAAGAATTTGTGTGTTTCTGTGAGACTGTGGGTCTGTGGGTCTGTGGATCTGCGGATCTGTGGTTCTGCAGGTCAGCAGGTCTAAACCTTGAGGTTAGGCCCAAAAGTCCGGGCCAGAAACCTCATACTACAAACCTGTATATCAAACAAGACAATTTCAGAAGGATTGTAGGTGGATAGATCTTAGCAAGTATATAAGGTTCTTGGAAGTAACACATACAGTACATTGCATAGGACACTCATTTCAGGCGAAAGCACCAGAACACACAGAGCAGGTTTCACCAGAGCTAGGAGTGTAGAACTTTCAGAGGAAGAAAGCAAGTGGCTGGGGAATTTGAAAAAACTCCAAGCGTAGCTAACAAAATGTTAAATGCTACTTCTTGACCCAAAAGATGATTCTAAAGGTTTGGCTTCTTTCAAAAGTTAATTTTTGTAATTTTAAAAAATGTTTAAATTTTAATAAATGGTTTAAGTTATAATTCGGGACAAATGAGCTTGTTGCAAAGTAGATTTGGTGAATATTCAAAATCTGATTTTCTTTTTTAACAGTTAGTTAATTTGATTTAGGAGGCAGGGGCTCGCCATCCTGCTTAGTCTGTCACTGCAACCCTGGTGTTCTTTCCTCCACCTTCTGAGAACTTTACCACACTTTCCAACCTATCAAAACTATGAGGAAGGTAGACACCAGGGAGCAAAGAGCATGGTACCAATATGGTGGTATTTTGGTGCCGTATGCAGCACACTTAGGTCCTGGAAACTTGACTACAAGGCAGTAAACAAATAAGAAATGAGAACACACGCAGAAAAGCTGGGATTAGTAGGATTGGGCAGAATTTTATGCAGGACAGCTAGTATAGAAAGTCCCTGAACTTCAGCACATTGATTACGTAGAGTAAGTGGGAGAGAAGTGCTAGCTAGTCTTGGTAGGAGGTCTGTGTATGTGAGCTGGCTCAGTTTTAAACTGGGGGGAGGAGCTGCAGTTGTTAGGTTTTGCACACAATGGTCAATCATTGTCAAAGCTCACACTTATTCAACACTGTCAATCTTTGCTGACCAGTGGGAAGGTTTGCCATTTCTGAGCTTGACCTATATTGGCATTTCTATGGGTCCAAGGCACTGGATCCTTGACATGGCCATGGCTGATGTCAGCAAAACATAGGGATTTATCTGTTCTTTATGCATTCACTAGGGCTTCCTTACTTTTCATGAGGTGGTATGTTGGCAAGGCAATGTGCTCACCTAAGAAGCTTTTGATGTGCCATGTTTTGTCATTTTTATTTGGGTAATACCTTTGCTCTGGCCGTTAAAAAAGTCCAAAGGATTGTCACATAAGTATAGAAACTTAAGAAATGTTGAATTTGCTCCTATGAACCAGTAAGTTCTAGAAGTCTGCATTCTGATTCTCACAAACCGTTCATTCTTTCATTTGCCATCTGAGGGTATGTATACTCACTCACAGGATTTGGTGCAATATATTTTTGTGACCATAGACATTGCTTTGTTTCAATGGGGGTTTAAAATATGACAGGTGACTCTCTCTTTCTTTCAGAATCCAATCAGGGGACAGAAGGCCTTCTCCCTTGTATCTTTAGTGACCATCAGTGTTTCTCTTGGAAGAAGACAGGAGTTTTCTGAATTCTTATGTTAGCAATGTGAAACTTTTAGGGAAAAAGATGTAGAGGATAAGGCTGGGATATTAAGTAATACAGGTTGTTCTTATAGGGCAAGGTGAGAGAAGGCTGGGAAACCAGACGATTTTGCCATGAGTGAGTCAGTGGTCTTGGTATGTATGTGATATGAAAATGAAGACAGAGACATGAAGTAAAGCTCTAGGGTCACATGTGTCTGACTAGTATCACATGGATTAAGTCAACATGCTTTGCAAACAATTCAGATTGATTGGATTATTGTAGGTTTACAAACTGTTTTAAGAGACATGAAATAAGAATTCACTCATCCACTGCTTCTTATGCTTCTGAGACTCCATAAATCTCCCACACTGTTGCGTTTAAGGCTAGCAGAGGCTGGGTGTCTGGCTCCTGTACCAAATTCACTGAAAAGCATCTATGAGAATCTGATTCCCCAGCCCCATTCCAAAACTGTTGGGTCACAGGATTTGGTACAGGACCTGCAAATGTCTATTTTCCCAAAGGCAATTTCTAAAGTCCCTATACAACAGACCCACACATTGGACTTTGGGAAAAGCGAAGCCCTGGCACCTTCTGTGCCAATATAGTGGAAGTGGAAGACTCTTCAGTGAGGATAAAAAACAGAAATAACAGGAGCAAATTCTCCCATGACTGGAAATGATGCTCAGAATCTCCAGGACCTCCTCCAAGCTTTCCAATAGCCCCTCTGGTCACCCAAACTTCAAGGTGGACTCTTGTCAGCTGAAACCTTCTATTATAAGGAAAATATTTCTAAGCTAACTCTGGCACCACTCTTGGACGGTCACACTGTCATGAGGGGATACAGGTCTTATAGCAGACTTTAAACTCAAGTCACAAACATTCTGATATGGTATGCAGTGGGAAGAAGAAACTGTGGACTTTACCCAGCAACTTTTTGGCCAAATCTTAGAAATAGCCTTCTATTGCCAAAGAAAACTTTGCCCCAAACTATCCAGGTATGGATTAAGAACACATTAATCTTTTTATCTAGCTTCTATGAGATCAAAGATTCCTTTGATTTTTGTCGCCACCGAAGGTAACAGAGTGTGTAAGGTATTCAGGCCTGTTCTTTGTACATAGTAGAGACAGTATGGAAAATTTCTTCCTATTCTCTCGGGCCACTTAGACACTAAGACAACACTCTGAAGCTGCTTCAAGAACACAATTATTCTGGGAATAGAAGGGTTCACCATTCTTCACTAGGTAAAGCCATGCTTCCAAGTCAACAGTGAACTCTGCAATTGAATTTCTAGCTTTAGAGGACCCCACTGAAGCACTCGGAGTGATCAGGACCAATGTTTACACTCAGCTTCCATCTCAACACCATCAGAAAGTGAAAGTTGCCCCAGATACATGGGTTTTGGAGTTAGAGAGTCCTGGGAGTCAAGTCTCGACCTGTCATTTGTGATATTTGTCCTATATTTGGAGCCTTTCTTGTTAAGCATGTGTGCATGTACCCCTGTGTGTATTGGAATGTACACATAGGAACATATTTAAGCATGCATATACTTGGTCATAGAGGCGCTGCAAACATTGTGTAGAAGTCTACAGACATGTCTGGCATGTGTCCTCCATGGAAATAATTGCTGTTTATATTTTTCTCAATGAGCAAATCTTATGACTCCTACACAGACTAACAAGAAGATTAAAGCCTCACACCTCAGAGTGAGTTCTAAGTGTTAGCCAAAAAGTGACACTCTCCTTCTTTGACATTTCATTTGTAATTTCATTGGTCATTTCTGAAATCTTGTACTTGTGTTATTTATATATTTAATCAATTTGTGTGTGTGTATGTGAGCACATGTGTGTGAGAGTGTGCATGAACACGTGTGCACATGTGCACCTGTACATAAGTGTGAACACACGTGTGAGTGGGTGAGTGTGTGTGACATCAAAACCTGTAGTGTTGGACTTTTTTTGGTGTGACTTCCCTGACTTTTCCTCACTGGGAATTGAACCTAGGGCCTTGTGAATGTTTAGGGAAGTGTTCTGCCACCGAGCTTTATGCCTATCCCTCCCCCCTTTTTCATTTTTTTTTTTTTTTCAGTTTGGGACAAGTTCTTGCTAAGTTGCCTAAGCTAGACTTGAACTCCCTAGTTTATGTAGCCTACATAAACCTTGAACTTAGCCTTTGTAAAAATTGCATTTGTATTTTAAGGAATTAGACACTGCATCTTTCCTACTTATAAATAGAAAGTCAGTATTCAAACAGCTGAGAAATATACTGGCTGGCTTCTTTTTCAATGCGTTATATTGATGTTCAGGATTAACAGCTGAATAAACTGTCCTGTGCCCATTGAGGGTGCACTAAATATGATGCTGCTTCAACAGAGAACAGAATTTCTAAGTGAGTCTTCTAGGATACTAAAAATTTAACAAGTCTCTGTGGCAAGGCTTTAAACACAATCACTCTGAGCCTTCTTTCTAGGCATCCATTCAGCCGACAACTATTTATCAAGTAACAACTCTACCCTCAAAGTTAAGAGGATTAAATATCACAGAGAGAAGCTGAATTCGTGGTGGAGACTCTACCCCTCACCCTCATGAAACTTTGCTTTATGGCTCGGGAGATAAACCACTTCCTGGACCGTGAGGCTATGGTAATGTTGTACCTTGTAGGCCCACATGTAGTCACTGTGCTATGAAGGTACCTAATGTCTGTCTGGAACAATGACCATTTCAGACTTAGCCAACATGAAGGTGTGCCAAGCCCGGGCCCCCAAGAAGAGCAGAGACCCGAGAAAGGAGCCTGGAAAAGTGAGTAGCAGACAATTGTAAATAACCCTTATGACTTTGACAGTACCACTGGGGGCCTGGCACTTTGCTTTACAGATGTTATTATATTTAATGGGCATACCATATAGGTATTATTATAACCTGACATTAGGACATCAAGGATCTCCCTTACATTCCAGCCGGGGCAAAGAAGTTTAAAAAACAGAAGCATTCCCAGCAGGCAGCCTCTCTGGGCAGCAGAAAACTGTCTGAAGCAAAATGCAGATCCTCAGGCTGAAGTGTCAATTATAGTTCTAACAATCCATATGGACTTCATTAAGCAGCTAAACGGTACCTATTTTCGCATCCCACCAGCTGGAGGGGTTTGCAGTAGGAAACGTGAGAAGGGAATGGGGTCTAGGAATCTCAGCTTCCCCAGGGGCTTCTGGAATTTATACAGATGAAGCGAGATAAGGTCAGCTGGAACCCCCTTCTCTTCTTCCTGCACCCCTGTGCACCATCACCCCCAAATGAATGGGACCAGAGCACCTGTGTCTATCCGGAGGCAGAAAGAGGTTTGAGCTGCTGTTTTTGCGTGGCTTTGGGCCTGGGAGGCTGAGTTCCCTTCAGGGATGGCAGGCAAGAGCAGAAAGAGCTCATTCAGCACGGCTCTCTGTGGGACCTGTGCATCTCTTTGACATGAGGGTTCTTTATTTTATGCTTCCTGTTACAACTTTAGCGGAGCTTTGTGCCGCCTTTTCCCATAGGTTAAGTATAATGACGAGTAACCTAATCCTGAAGGTAACAGAATAATCTTAGAGGACACAGGCTCTATTTAATTCTTGCCAAATGACAGAATATACCCAGACTTTGAACAGGCTCCTGCAGAACTCCAGTGTATTTTTGTGTCTTGTGAAGCTCGGAGCCGGAATCATCTCCTGCTACACTCTTTTTCTCACTCCCAAGCAGGATCTGATTTCACACCAATTGGTCCATAAGAGGATAATGGTATCGCAATTCAAGACAGGCAACCATGGAGAATTGTTTTCTATGCTTCTGATACTCAAGAAGTTTCAGTGGCCAGAGCTGGGTTTCAGTTTTCAAGGAGAGTCAATTCCAGGGCAAGAGATGGCACCATACAGGAGGCAAAAAAAAAAAAAAAAAAAAAAAAAAAAAAAAAAAAAAAAAAAAAAAAAAGCACAGGCTTTGAAATCAGGTTAGCAGGGGTCACCGCTCTGTCTCTCATTGGCCATGAGCTTAGCCTGTATTGTAATCTGAAAAATGATGATAAAGGCACATGGATGTGGTAGAAAATTTTCAGAAGCAGAAATTATGTTTGGAATCTTATTCATAAGGAGATGCTTTTCAGATTTCGCCTCAAGATCAGATCATTTGAAAATAGTGTTGCCCAACGAATTCTTTTCCATCTAAACCCACAATCAGCACAGTGGCAGGCAATGATCTGCTGTATTTGGAGATCTGTATTTCTACCTGGACTCCACTTATATAATATTTATATTTTTTTCTATATTTACTAATGAGAAAATATTTATTGAGGACCAAATCCTTTTCAGTGGAATTCCCATTGTTTTAAGTGCTGAGGGTTAACTAAATAAATGCCGCACTCTGTGCCTAAAGAATCACAGACTAACAAGGAACAGGTACTGCAAGGGATGTGATAGATGAGTGGGTTGTCACGGGTCAGTGGAGGAGGTGATAGGCTCATCTCTCTGTGATGTGGAATCCAAGGGCACTGCAGACAAGGAAACTCTTGAGCTGAGACATGAGCTTGATTAACTCTTCCAGAAGAAGAGAATCATTGCCAGAAATTTCTACGCAAAAGGACTTGTTAGGCAAATCATACAAACTGCGCCTCATATCAATGAACGGTTAAACATTCGTGACTGTTGGAACATAGTTACAGATGAGGAGGAAAAAGTTACAGACTGGATTGGAGAGAGTCACTTGAGCTAGGTCTTGAAGGTTTGCCCATGACCTTAGGTGCTGACTTTTTAAAAATAGGGTCTCTCTGTGCCTCCTTGGTCTGAACTCATTTTAAAGGCTGGGTTGTCCTCAAATCCATAGAACGTCACCTACCTTTGCCTCTCATGGGCTGAAATTAAGAGTATATGCCACCACAATCTCCTGTATCATTATGGAGGGAGAAAATTTTTTTCTATATGCAAGCGGAAAGGAGGCTGAGTGATAATGGTAAAGAGGTAAAGTGTCTGTGGGTAAAGTGCTGTAAGAGCCTGAGGACCTTGAGTGATCCGTGGAGTCTGAGATGGAAAGAGAGAACTAACCTTAGAAAGCTATCCTTACACACACACACACACACACACACACACTCACACACACTCACACACACATACTCACACACTCACATACACACTCACACCGACATTTACATACACTCCCACACTCATGCATGCACACACACACTCACACACACACACACACACAAAATAAAATAAAATAAAATAAAATAAAATAAAATAAAATAAAAATAAAAACAGGCCCATATTGTGGGGGAGAGAGCAGAGGATTCTCACCAATTACCCTCTGACTGTTACACAAAGGTTGTGGCTTGTCCATGCCCCTACCTCTCCCACGTATTAAATAAATAAATAAATGCAATAAAATATTAGAAAGAATTGGGTAATTAGATCTGCACTTTACAAAACTTCTTTAGCTGTTTCCAAGAGCAGCCCTCAGGCGAACATATCTTTTACCTATCTTGATTGGGGCATGCAGTGTGTCTTGAGTCACTGAAGTTTTTCATCTATTTAGAAAAAAAATTGAATTATCCCATGCATATGAGTCTTTTACCTGTATGCATGTGCACCATGTGCCTGCTGGAAGATGGCATCACTTCCCTGGAACTGTAATTCCAGGTGATTGGGAACTGCCATGTAGGCGCTGGGAAATGAACTCAGGCTGACTGTAAATGTAACAAGTCCTCTTAAATGCTGAACCATCTCTCTAGCCATGAATTTCCCACCCATTTTGAAATTCTGTATCATTTTATTTCTAAATATTGCCTCTATTTTCTCTCTGCTCTTTTCCTTTGACATAAAAAAAAGATGTCAGATAAATCTTCCAGTCTTATTTCTTTCTGTGATGATGGGTAAGAGAAAGTGAGGGACAATCCTGGCCCAAGGAAGAGTCGCACTGAAGCTGACAGTGATGAGTGGTTATGGGGTGGGGGCAGACTACACCATGAGCAGGTAAAGAATTCCACATCATCCATCATCCTCTCCATGGCTGGTTTTTTGGTGCTTTTTTTTTTTTTTTTTTTTTTTTGATTCTGTAAAGGCAAAACTTAGGAACAGGACCCAGGCATGTGCATGTGGGAGATGTCAGGGCCATGAGACATTAGCCAAGGAAAGCTGAGACATGAAGTAGAGCTGGTGCGAGAGAGAGGCTGGATACCTCAAATGACACACCGGGGCCTGAGGTGGGGGTGCCAGAGCTGTTCAGAATCCAGTTTAATTTGTATTTTCCCCTGATGAGTTTGTGTTACAATAAGGTTTCTGACCCAGTCCGGCCAGAGGTCTAGACCCACAGACCTGCAGTGCCAGACTGCTTAGCTACCCGCTGCTGCTCAGGCCCCCAAATAATTCAGATGCTAAGTTAAGGTCATGCTGTTTGGCCCATGGCCCAGGCACATTGCTAGCTTGCTCTTACATCTTAACTTAACCCATTTTCAATAATCTGTCTGCCACGTGGCCTGTGGTTCACCTGTGTTCCTTACATGTTGCTCCTTTGGGCCTCTGGCTTGGTCTGACTCCGCCCTGCTTCTCCTACCTATGCTCTGATTTCTCCTCCTACTTTTTCTATGGTGCCTGTCATGGGCCAAAATAGCTCCTTTATTTAAAGGTTGATATTCACAGCATACAGAAAGACATTCCCAGTTTGAGTCTTTCTCTGAGCCTATCATTCCTTGCTGTATCCTGCTTCTTCCTGTTTGAAACTAGGAATGCTTATTCTATGCTATTGCTTGTTGTGAACATGTATTTATTATTATTATTATTATTATTATTATTATTATTATTATTATTATTAAAAGTCACTGTTAAGAAGTTGTTGTGATTGTCAGATGAGGCTTGGTCTTCAGACTTTAACCTGGATTGTATCAGAACTGTTAAAGACTGTTATGACAGAAATTGGGAGGTTATGGCTTAACAGTGTTGTGTTTGGGGTTCAAGTTGTCAGAGGGTGGAGATGTAAGGGTTAATAATCACTGTCAACTTGAAAAGTTCTCAAATCATCTGTGGGCTAAACAGCTGGCTACACTCAGGAGGGATTATCTGGCTGGAGTTAATTGGGGGGGGGGGGGCGGGGAGATCCAAAGAAAAAGCTGGCAGAACCATTTCTTGAACTTGACGCCTACACCCAAAATGAAGAAAGTTGGCAGAGCAAGAGCATTCACTGTCTTCTTCCTGTGGGTGAAGCGCAAGTGTGATTGGCTGTTTCAGGTCTTGAGGCCTTCACTTTCCCACCAAGATGGACTGTACCCTTGTGCTGTGAACCAGAGGCCACGCCTCCTTTTGCTTTTTTCATGGTATTTTTATTAGCAATGGGAACAGTAACTAAAAGTTTGGTGGTCACTATAGATTAGCATGGAGGTTTCTCAAAATATACAATCTAGAACTTCCATATGACCTAGTTATGCCATTCCTTGGCATATGTCAAGGGGATTATAGCCTACCAAGCAATACTTGTACATGTTTGCTGTTACTGCTATATTCACAATAGCAAGGAAATGGAACCAGTCTAGATATATACAATAAACAGAAGCATAATTAAAATGTGGCACGTAGACACAATAAAATTTTATTTAGCTACAAATAATGAAATCCACAGGAAAATGCTTAGTAGGAAGTATTACATCGAATGCCGTAATCCAGACTAGAAAGCAAATATTGTGTGTTCTCATTTGTATGCAGGTCCTGGTTTCTAATCTCTGTATATGTATACTTTGGTGGTAATAAGCACAGGCATCTTTTATGATTGAAGAAGGGGATTATAAAGTGGGGAGGTGACTTTAGCGAGGGGCTGGGCAGGGTCATAAAACCTGTAAGACATGAAAGTGGGAAGGAAGGAAAGGGTCCAAATGGTGGGGGATGTACGATGAACCAAATAAAGTGTCTATGACAATGCCATGACTTAACCTGTGACATAAATGAATTAAAATGAAAATTAAAGGGAAAAAATCAAAGAGGACCCAATAAATCTGTGAC
Source organism: Phyllotis vaccarum (assembly GCA_033318265.1). NCBI lineage: Eukaryota > Metazoa > Chordata > Mammalia > Rodentia > Cricetidae > Phyllotis > Phyllotis vaccarum. The sequence continues at coordinate 16,989,574 of JARWLC010000003.1, forward strand.
TGGTCCTTCAGTGTGTTCGGCCACAGGGCACACTCTGTTTTGAGTTTTAGCTATGCTGCCTTGGGAGAAACTTAGCAAGGCCCTTGTTGCTTTTGTGTGTAAGCGCTTAGATGGCATGGTTGCATCTTAGGCCTTCTGCAAAGGGTGCTTGGATCTGAGACTGTGTGGTCTCACCATTACTTGGGGAAAATGAGACTCCCGATGTGGAAGATAGCCAACATCTCTCAAAGGTCTTAAGAAATATTGCTTGGCTACATAACTGTGTACTGTAGATAGTTTGAGTGGGCTCTGAGGAGAGACCTGTTAATCACGGGGACTCAGCATGGATTAATGCTGAATCCAACTCATTTCCTTTTTAGCTAGGATTAGTGAAATAATAAATTATATGTCTTAATGAAGAACCAGTTTGTAGGATAGAGTCAAGGAAACACTTTAAGAAAAAGTGACTATAGTCTTTTTTTTTAAATTAATGGTAGAGAATAATTCAAATGAAAAGCTTTAATTTAAAATCTAAGGTTTCAGAGGACAATTGTTAATGAAGGCTTCAGGGGGCCTTGTAGAAAGGGTTAGGGATAGAAAAATGCCTAGAAGGGAGGCAAATACACAGTCAGGCTAAGGAGCAAGGTGAAAGAGACACACAATGAGCCCCTAAGGCTTCCTACCCCAACAGGAATGAAGCCTTTAATACCCAGAGATCAAGTTTACAGATGATCCGGGAGGGAAATAAAGGCTGACTGTCACCTTGGATGGTAGCACCATAAAGCAATCTTGGGCACTACTGAGATGGTCCAGTGGGTAAAGGTGGCTGCCACTAAGAGATGGCTCTGTGGGTCAGGGTGTTTGTTGGCAAGGCTGATGACCCAAGTTCAACCCCAGGACCCACATGGTTGGAAAGAGAGAACTAATGTTCTCAAGTTGACCTCTGATCTCCATACACACATTATGGTGTTGATTGGGCATGGGCCTCTTAACAGGGACCACGCTACTGAAAACATCTCTCTGCTCCCCCTAGTTAATCATTCATTAACTGCTGTTAATGAATGTCATAACCTTGGATACTCATCAGGCCTCATGGGAGTTCTACCTTCACTTAATTAACACTTTGCTACACAGAAGCTTTTTTAATTTCATGAGGTCCCATTTATCATTTACTGGCTTTGTAGTGGCTGGAGTGCTATTCTGGAAGTCCTCACCTATGCCTATGCCTGGAAATATTTCCTGGATTCTTCTCTCAGGCAGCTTCAGAGTTGCAGGACTTACGTTAAAGTCTTTGTCCATTTGGAGCTGATTTGGGGTCAGGTTTAGTGCTAAGGGTCTGGCTTCATTATTCTACATGTTGATATTCAGTTTCCCCAGCACAGATTATTAAAGGGGCTCTCTTTTCTCCTATGTGTAAGTTTTGGGATCTCTGTCAAAAATCGGATGGCCATTCTATCTGTATAGTTCATTGAGATGCATAGAGTTTGGGTCTGGGCAAGTGTTTGAATGGCTACCTTATTCTAGTTATGCAATGTTATCTGAGTTCATTAGAAAAAATGATTTTTAAAAATCAAATAGCTATACTAACGTGGGCTTAGGTCTGGGCCCTTTATTCTAGTCCACTGATATGTATGTCTGTTTTTATTGCTATGACTGTGTGATGTATCTTGAAATCAGGGAAGGTGATAACTTCAGCATTATTCATTTTGCTCAGACTGTTTTGGCTGCTTGAGGTCTTTGGTGCCTGCATGTAGATTTTAAGATTTTAAAAAATATTTTCTTGTGGGATTGTTCTTAGCATTTTGATGGGAGTTGTACTGAATCTGTAGGTTGGTTTGTGTAGAATAGTAATTTTTACAATATTAACTCTTCCAACACACAATCATGCAATTGACTTCCAGTTTTGAGTGTATTACTACATTTCTTTCTTTAGTGATTTAAATTTTGAATTATAGGAGCTTTTCATATTCTCAAATAGTTTTATTCCAAGGGGGGTTGTTGCTCTTTGGAATTATGGTGATGATTTTGCTCTTGTGAATGAGACTGTTTTTTTGATGAGATGGTTTCTTTGCTCTCTCCGGTGTATTTGTCATGGGCATACAGGACTGGCTTTTGTATGTTAATTTTGTGTCTAGGTATTCAGCTGGCAGAGCTTGAATAGTTTTCTGGAGGAGTCATCTACAAGTAAGGATATCTTGACTTCTTCCTTCCATGATGTAGCCCTTGTATTTCATTCCCTTGTTATATTGCTTGCTCTACCTCAAACATTATAATAGTAATGAAAGTGGGGACACCCTTGTGTTCTGCATGATCTCGGTGGAAAATTTTTGGTGAGGTTTCTCTCCATTTAGCATGATTCTGATTGTAGATTTGTCACACATACCATTTGTTATGTTCAGACATTTTCCTTTCATCATTAATTTTTGTGGGGGCTCTTATTCTAAAGACATGTTGGATTTGTCTTCTTTTTGTATTTGATGTATTAAGAGGCATGTAATTTCTGTCCTTGAGTCTACGTATATGATGCATTATTATATGTACTGATTTCCTCACTTTACACCTATGTTTCTCTGGGATGGAGCCAAGTTGGTCATGGATAATAATCTTTTTTTGGTGTGTGCTTAAAACGAGTTTACAAGAATTTTATTGAGAATTTTAGCTTCTGTCTTCAGTAGAGTGACTAGTTGGTAATTTCCTTTCCTGTTCTTTCTTCATTTTTAATTGTGGTTCCTTCATCTGGCTTGGTGTCAGGGTGTTGTTGGCTTTGTAAAATGAGCCTGGAGGTGGCACTTCCTTCCATATTTTGTTGAATTATTTGAGAATGAGCCTGTTGATTCTACAGTGACTCCGTCTGGGTGTGAATAGCTTTAGGGTAGGGCTTTATAAAATTTCTGTTGTAATCTCGCGTTTAATAGTTGTGTTTAAATTATTTCATCTTAGTTTAACTCTGGTGCTTAATATTCACCAAGAAATTCATCAGTTTCTTTTAGATTTTTCAATTTAGTGGAATATATGTTTTTAATTGTAAAAGTAAGAAATTTTTGTGGACTACATAGTGGAATATATGTATGTTATTAGTATATGTTATAACATTATTTTTATCCTTAGGTTTTTTTTTTTTTAATTAACTGGGGTCTTTTTTCTCTTTCTTTAGGTCAGTTTAACTAAAATTTTTTTGCTTTTCTTCTTAAAAAAACCAACCTTTTATTTCATGGATTCTTTGCATTGTGCTTTTAAAATCTTCTATTTCGTTAATGTCAGTCCCAATGTTCATGATTGTTTTGTGTATGTGCAACATCTGGATTTCACACATCTCTTGTCTTTCAAAGGTCTTAAATTTTTAAAAATTTTTCTGACTTTTTGATTCAGAAACATCCGATTCTCTGGGCTACATTTACTTTATCTTATAGGGTTTGGTATGCTGTGTCTAATTTTCTTTTGCTTTTAGGGCATTATTATTTACTTCTTGATTTTTGAAGATTATTATCATTTAATAGTTTGTTGTTTAACTTCCATGAGTTTGGGAGTTTTCTGTAGTTTCTCGTGTAGATTTTTGGCTTTATTTCATTAGAGTCATATAGAGCATAGTGTGATGTCTCAACAATTTTCTTATATTTCTTGAGCGTTGCTTTGTATCCTAATATATATATATATATATATATATATATATATATATATAATTACATATATAGTTACATTGTTTGATGAAACTAATGTGTATTCTGCACTCTATTATTGTCCATTAAGCCCACTTATCTATGATCTCACTGAACTGATGTTTCCCTGCTCACTTTTTGTAGGGATGATCTTTCTATTGGTAAAACTCGGTTTTTGAAGTCACCCTCTATTACTATCTCAGAATTTATTCTGTGACTTTATATTTCATAGTATTTGTTTTATGAAGTTGTGAGTAGTGTGTCTGTATATATTTAGAATTGTAATATTCTCTTGATGGATAGACTTCTACTTTAGTCAGTGTGAGGTTATAGTTCTTAAAACTTCTTCCAACTAGTTTTGCCTTGAAGTTGAATTTTTTCAGGTACTAGAAAAGTGACACCTGTTTCTTTCCTAGTTCCATATATTTTGGAATATCCTTTTTACCCTAAGTCAGTATCTATCTTTAGAGTGAGGTGTGATTCTTACAGACGGCGAATAGATAGATCCTGCTTTTTAATCCAATCTTATATCTATTTCTTTGGTTGGATGATTGAGATAATTAATATTGAAAATTATTATTACAGAAAGCTGTGTGTTAAATTTTGCCACTTTCTTGATTTTTGCGGTATTTTGTTTTCCTGATCCTCATCTGATTAACTACTGTTCTAACATATTTTGTTTGGTCTCTGTCATATTTGGAATGTATTTATCATTATTTTCAGCCTGAGGAAATTTCTCCCAGTATTTTGTAGAGCTGGTTTATTGGCTGTAAAGTCCCTTTTGTCTGTGTTTATCATGTGATATTTTTCTTTCTCTGCCAATGATGATAGGTTTTCCTGCTGAGTATAATAATCTGGATTAGTAGTTTTAGTATTTTAGAGTGTGTAGTTTATTTTCCATGGCCCTCTGGCTTTTTAATCCTCTGTTGAGAAGTCAGTTGTTATTCTTCAAACGCCTGCTGTCACGTATGGCTTGGTGAGTGTTTCTGCCTCTGCAACATTCAATACACCTTCTTTATTTTACATACTTATTGTTTTAATTATAAAATAACATGAGACTTTCTTTCCTGGTTTTGTCCATGTGAAATTATAATACATTTTTCTACTTGGTTGGGTTTCTCCACTCTAGATTTTAGAAATTTTTCTACACGAATTATATTGAAATTTTTTTAGCATTGGCATGAAGTTCTTCCTCTTCTGTGCCCATAATTTATCAATGTAGTCTTTTTGATTTCCCAAAGATTTTTCATGTTTCAGTAACCCTAAGCAATTTGCATACATATATAAAAATTAAGCTAAGTAACTTTAAAAAATACATTATGATGAATTATATTATAATCCTAAACATAAAAGAAAAAGAAAAAATGATAGTTGTCTTTGGCCCGATGCATCAGTCCCTCCATGCTGTTTTCTGGTCTAATACTCTGTTCCCCTCATGATCCGTCCTATTTGTGAAGCTTTCTACTGAGCCTTTCATTTGATTTGGTGAAATTTTTTATTCCTAGCTTCATTTCGGTTTTGTTTTAATTTATGTTGAAGTCACTATATCCTTATTGAATTCCATTCTAATATCCTGAACTGACCTCCTATTTCATTCAGCTGTCGATTAATGGAGTTGAAATTCATTCAGGAGTTGGGATTCTCTCTTGTTTCTTTGAATACTCATTCTTTTGACTTTTTGTCCGGAATTTTGTCTGGATCACTCTCATCGGGCTTTGGCATTACTCTGTATTGATAGTTTTGTGAGGAGACATGCTGTCTTGATCTTACACACTACTCATGTTTTTGCCTTGGGGCATGTACATCAGGAGTTTGGTGATTGGTTGGATTTATTTAGGTCACCTTTCTTCTTCCAGGGGATGTGTTAGTGATATTCAGTAAGTTCAGCTGCCATTTTTCTCTGTTTCATTGGTTCAGAATATCAGACACTAGCCTTCATTTTCCTTTGAAAGTAGAATACTCTCTGTAACAACAGTCACAATCCAGGGCAGGCCCACTATGAAAATAGTCATCTCTTATGCATTAATCATTTTAGGTGGTAAAGTGATATTGGGGATACTGAGTAGAAAGGGAAGAAAGAAAAAACACATAGAAAGACTAGTGCTTAGTTCTGTAATGATAGAAAGTCGATGAGAAAAATCACGTAGTAGGGGAATTGCATAGAGTTTCTGCTAGAAGACAAAGAAGCAGGATACCGTGTGAGTTAGAGTCGAATGGCTTCAGTTCTCCAGGGGCTGAAACAGCTCTGCAAACCTGGGCAGACTGTGGTATTTGAGGGAGGGGAAGGCAAAGAGTCAAGAGGAATGTTCAAAGTGGAATGGGGCAAGAATAGAGTAGGACTGAGCTGCCCTGGAAAGATGGCATTGATGGCTTAGGCACAGAAGGACTGAGAGCTGGGTGGAGACATGGGATATGGAAACTGTCTGGCCTGACTGATAGATTCTCTCCGGCCTCTCTTGTGTCCTTCCTTGGCCTGTAAAGCCCTACTGGCCATTGGGCGGTGTTCCTCTGAGATGGGCTGCCCATTCTCTTCTCTGAGCTGTAAGAATGATCAAATTAGGAATGCTGTCTTTGTCTGTGGGCAGTGTCTCAGATCTTTAACAACCCTGTAATTTCCTTTCCTTTGGTACAAATGCTGGGTCACCTCTGAGCTAGACTCATCAGGGTTGCATTTTCTTCAAAGTCTGTTGGAAAGTTCAGGTGTGTTCTTGGGTTGCTGACAGGTTTTCAGGTCCCTGAATACTGGGCAGGTGGAATTCTAAATTTTTTTTTCTTATAATCTCCCAATTGTCTGCTTGTCTGGCTTCAGCATAATTCCATGACACCTGGTCTGAGATTTCCGATGGTATAGTTCACAGAGGGTCCCTGCTTGCTGGGCCACAACAGCAGCAGAAGTGGTTTTGAAATGCCCTGGCATTCTACTCCACTAACTGCCAGTATCAGTTAAGCCCCCAGCACCAAATGGAGATCTTTCCTTCCCTTGCTGGCTTTTCCTGGGTACGCCCCAGACCCAGCCTTTTGGAGTGTGAATTGCTTTTCTGGTAGTTTCAAAGCTTTCGCCTAATGAGTTAGGACCAAGGTATACTGGAGAAGGAGCCAAGGGTTATCATTCCTCGATTAGAACTTAATAGATACATTGGTTTTGAAAGAATGTAGGCCAAATGATCTATCAAAGGGGCACTCGTGATTTTCTAGAGTGCCATCAGAATGCACCAGAAGTTGGGATAAAAATCAGCCATGAGATATCATTGTGTCTGAAGGTGCCCAGAACCACTTACTCTGCTTATACCAGAGTTCACACACTCTCTTGGGATCAGATAACATCTAGGAAAACACCCATGCAAGAAACTCAATGTACACACAATTTTCTTGATGGGATCTGCAGCTTCTGCTCTAAGAACATATTAGCTGGATGGCAGGAGGGCCCTTATCTTAAGCATAATATAGAAGAAGTGTGGATACGGAGTTGAAAGGAGATCACAAATTATCTTCCTTTGGGATGCTTTGTGGATTGCATGGGCAGTCAGAAGGGAAATTCAAAGAGCCCAGAGGGCATGTCTGCGCTGTTTGTTATAACTGTGATAGCTGAGATGGTGGGGATGCTCCCCCTCCTGTGTTGGGACAGTGGAGATGATCCCCCTCTTGAGAAGAACTGAAAGTGGAGGTGTTAAAAGTTAGTCCCTGTCTCTGTTAGGCTTCCTGTTGCTTGGGGAGGAAAGGGTTTATCTGGCTTACACTTACACATCATAGTCCATCACTGAAGGAAGTCAGGCCAGGAACTCAAGCAGGGCAGGAAGCTGGGGGCAGGAGCTGATGCAGAGGTCATGGAAGGTGCTGTTTACTAGCTTGCTCCTCATGGCTTGTTCAGCCTGCTTCCTATAGAACCCAAAACCACCAGCCCAGAGATGGCACCACCCACAATGGGCTGGGCCCTCCCTCATTGATTACTAATTAAGACAACCTTTGACAGCTGGATCTTCTGGATGCATTTTCTCAATTGAGATTTTCTCCTCTCGGATGACTCTGTGTCAAGATGACGTAAACCTACGCAGGATAGCTGACCCCTTTTCAATTGGATACACAAACATTCCACTGTTAAATCATAACCTTTCCTTCCTTATTCCATACCCGAGGTAACAGATTAACATCAATTTCACTATACAAAACATTTTACAAACATTAAAAATCCCATAGTCTTTACTAATTCAAGCACTTTACAATTTAATCTGAAGTCTGCCTGGAACTGTGCCCCATCACTGGCAGGCCTCTGTGTGATAAGCCTAACAAAGAGTTGGTATTCTGCCACTGCCAAGAGATGGGTCTGAGGCAACATCTGGAAGGGAGAACTGGACACATGTGCTGAGATGAGCCTTTTATAGAACTCTAGACTTAGATCAAGTATTCTACTTGCTGTTATTACTTCCTGCTGCAGAGATGTGGTCAAGTCTGATGCACATGTGTTGCATAAAGGAGGCTGATGATTACTATCTTGGGAGAACTGTAAGAGGTCACCAAAGTGAAAGCAGTTTAACCTTCCCCCAAAATGTCCCTATCACTCAAGCCCAAGACCAAGGCGACCTGAACTAAACGGGAATCCAAAGGTGTCCCAATCTAAGAACTGACTTTGTTTCTAGATGTGTAAAGATGGTCTATTGTCTATGTTCGTGTGGCAGCTTAGACAATAGCCGTGGAAAACACACACGCAGTTTGCATCAGCCGGTGGGGTTTGTTCCTGGATCACAAGCAACATTTATACAATGGGGTGGTTATTCTGTAGACACTATCTGTTAAAGTTAAGAAAAGAAAGAACAACCCCCAAATTGCCTCTCAACTGGTTTCTAGCTACAGAAGCTATATAGATGAGGAAGAGTCTAAAGATGATTAAAAAGAGAAAGGAGCCCGGGGTGTCGTGAGAGGCAGAAGAGAATTTCCTGAGAAACTTACTGAGTTTATCTACATCCCAAAGCTCTGTGGTGGATGGATGCCACAGATCAGCAAGGACACCACGGCTGTGAACCAGGAACCCAAACAGGTTGAATCTTGTAAGAGAAACTTCTATTACACCACAATGGCCCCTACATGTTAGAGAGGCTGACACTGTGCCCCTGAATGTGGAGCCAGACGACATCAGGTTATCAGAGTATAAATACAGAAAATGTTGGTACCAAGGAGACAGTTAAGTTTTGAAGCCTATTAAACAGAAACTGGAACAGGAAGCTGCAGTTTGAGATGTGACACCATTAACACAGCACAAATAAACCACACACTCACCGGCCGTATCCTTATCCTCTGCCTGAGTTTCTATGCTAGAAGAGAGTCAAGAGTTGCCTCAGCATACTTTCTGTAACTTCAACTGTTCTGTGACTCGAGTCAATGCCAGAAATAGTCCGTATGATTTCAGCCTCTATCTGAGGCCTCCAATGTTATGGAGTCTTTGGGGGCATTTGATGGCCCAAGGCTGTGGCTGACAAATTGTGAGCAGGAAGGACTCCACAGAATCTTTCTCCTCTCATTTTTTTTTTGTTCCCAAAAGAATTGATCCCGGAATATAGACATTGCGTGTTTTTTTTTCCCCAATGAGAACAAAGGTGTGATGTGTGATTGTACTGAGTACTCAGGGAAGAAAGAGAGGGAAGTCAGCTGTTCTTACTGTAGGAAGGACTATATGAGCATATGTCTTGATGTCACCACCCTTTCTCAATCACAAGAGAGAGGGGGGTGCAGGGGTGGTCACTGAAGGCAGACATCATTTTGAGTATTATTGCCACATTCTTCCAAGCCACACAGAGAGCAAGAACATCACCTCATTCCCATCAAGGCTGTCTGAACAGGCATCATGGGCATGGCAAGGCTTTCCAAGTATCAATTTGAGTAAATAATTGTTCACTTTAGTGACTATAAAATTACATCCAGTTTTCCTGTGTTTAAGAAAAAGATACGGCTCTCAAGTAACCCAAAACTCAGCAGCCAAATAAAAGCAGAGCTAGAAACACAAAACTGGCCTTCTACTGGGGATGATTAAATTGTAAAATGTACCAGACTACCCCTCCCAAACCCAGCAAAAAAGAACAGTAAAGAAATAACAAACGAAGTTAATTTCTTTATGAGCAAATTAACGTTCCATCAACTGTCTGTTACATCACTGCTAGAGAGAGGACCCATTTGCCAGACAGATCCTTAGCTTTTGGACTTTAGACTCAACAAATATTTATTGGTGCCTGTGTTTTCCCAGGCATCGGGGAACATAACATAATTAAAATGTCAGCATATTTGTGGAATAAATGTTCTTTTAGTAATTTACTAAAGGTCACAGAGCTGCTAAGCCTTCAAGCCAGAACTGGAAGGAAGGATGGCATCCAGTAAGTTAATCTGTCCTTCGACAAGACAGGGAAAGGAATGGGTGATAATGAAAGTTATTTTCGAGAAATTAATTAAAATATCTCTTACTAATTAAGAAGTCTCTCACAACTAGAATGACAGAAAAATCTCAGGGAGCTGATGAATGCAGCCATTCTCCAATTTGTCTGCTTAGAATATGAGGCTGCTTCTGTGATCTCATTACAAAACCCAGTGAGCTATCTGGCCCTCATCTAGCCGCAAGGCTGACTTTAACTCTTGAATACTTGAAACATCAGAAGATCTTAGTTGTCCCAGCTTAGGCAGTATATAAATAAGCAAGGAATAAGTTTGGCTTCATTTTTTTTTCTTCTGCCAGCAAATCAAGAGCTGTGACATTTGGTAGTTCTGACAACTAAGAGTGTGCTGGATGGAGGTTTGAAGACCCGAGATTAGAGCTGGGTGTGATCTTCACATGTGTAAGCCCTGAATGTGGGTGGCTAGCACAGGAGGATGGTGTATAGAAGGCTATCTTGGGCTACATGGAGAATTCAAGGCTACCTGGGACACTTATCTCACAGTAAATTAGTACAGAACAACAAACACCTATAAATCCCAAACACTTGAGAACAGTAGCTAAAGGCATAGCCTGCTGGGCAGACCAGTCATTATTAGCAACACAACAGTCAAAGTTATCCTGATCAGGTCTCCCACCTAATTGAGTCTCAGACTCAGTCAGAAATACCACAGCTTTTGCTTGAAATCTGTAACCAGACAATATTTTGTAATACATTCTATATCTTTTGTAATCTACTGCAAACATTTTTAACACAAGTGTTAAATTTGCTTCACATGCCTGCTTTTAAATAGAATAATTTGTTTTAAAATTAATTTTTAACTTTTATTGTGCCTTTAACTTTACTTAAACATGTACACATTTTAATGTAGGTAGACAATGCATGTATTCATGGCCCAGAATAAATAATTCTTTAATATAAAATAATGTCTATAAAATGAGTGCATATCTATTTAAAGGTACAAAATTTTTATAATATTTTGATCATATACAGTTTTTTATGAAAAATATTTAAAAACTACTTTGACATGGAGCTGAAGAGACGGCTCACATCTACTTGGAGGTTCACGACTCATATAGAAACAGTTCAAGGGCATCCAGCATCCATCCATGTTTGGCTTCTGTAGGCATCTGCATACACATGATACATATAAACTAATGAAGGCACAGACATTTACCCACAATACACTTGCAGTATCATAATGTCTGGTTTCCCTCTTTTTTTCTCCAAGATAATGATTTGGCTCATGATATATTTTATTTCAACTAATTGTTGCAAAGTATATTTTTATCTTAGCAGCACCATATATAAAATTTCCAGTTAGTGTAAATTATAATTCTCTCCAATGAAACTTGAAGGGGCAAATTATGTAACAAGACTACTTAAAAGAAATATGTAAATTAAACTAGTCTTTAAAGCTTTATGTCTTAATTTATTTCTGTTGCTGGGATAAAATAGTCAAAAGCAATTCCCAGGAGACAGGGTTTATTTGGGCCACAACTCAAGATATAGGTTGACAGGGCAGTGAAGTTACAAAGTCAGGAGCTTGAAGAGATGGTCACATTCCATCCTTTACAGATCAGAGAGCTACAATTCAGTGTAGGTTGATGATCAGAATGTTTTCTTCATTCTTACAGTTAGGAGCCTCATCTAAGGAATGGTGCTACCCACAGTGAGTAAAGCCTTTTCCATCACATTTAATATAATCAGCATAATCCCCTACACATGTGCTCTGAGACTCATCCCCTGAATCATTCCAGATTTTGTCAAGCTGACAACACTAACCACCGCAGTTCATATGTTTACTTTAAACATTTTATTTAAAAGATAGTTTTAAAGTAATAAATGGAAGGTCTTTCCATCATAAGCAAGCACACACAAATCTCTCCAAATTTTGTGAAGTGAAATAAAATTAACTTGTGTTTTTTATTTCTCCTCTTTTTCCTGGTGTATAAAGATGAATGTATATTTTCTTACAACTTTATCTCTGCTCTGACATCAAAAAATTACACATACCTATTTTTTAATGAACTCTTCCTTTACATATTAATCGATATGTCTTGACATGACTAATTATATACACATGACTTTAGCTAATCTGTAAAAGTAACACCTGTACATTGCAGTGTGAAAAATTAGAAAATGTAAAATGAACATAGAAATTACCAGTTCCGTAATTAATCAGAGGTACTCATATTTCATGTGTTCTTAATTATAGTTTTTCTAATATTGAAGAAGTTTAAAATTAACAGAAGGTGCAAAAGCAGCACCTAGAATTCCCATGAGTCCTCTCCTCACTGCGTCCATCGACACCTCTCACACAACACAGCACTTTGTCAAAATCAACACGTTGCCAACAGTCCAACCCTGTCACTCCACCTCAGCTGGAGTCCATCAGTTTCCAGAGACATTTTTGCTTGTAAGCATATATTTCTCTGAAATTGGATCCTGTATATAGATTTGAGCAATGGTAACCCCACCAGGATGCAGAATTGTTCCACCAAAATAAAGAAGCTGCTTTGTGCTACCTCTCTGTCATACTTGCTTAGCCATACCCTTGCACATTCACTGGTCTATTCTTCACTCCTGATGCTACATTGTACTGAGACTGTTCATTTTTACCTTGTATAATATTCTTGAACTCTATCCAAACTGTGTGTATCAATCATTTATATCCTTAATTCATAGGAATATTCCCTGATAGGACTGTACCACAGCTTAGACATTTATTCATAGAAGGTCATTCAGGTTGCTTAAAGTTTGGGACTGTTTAAAACTAAATATCAGTGTATAAATTGTACTGACACATGCATTTTACATATATAAAATAAAGTTCCAGTGGTGCAATAGCTAGACTTTGTTGTAATATATGCTTACCTTAATAAGAAACTACTATATTCTCTGGCATAGTGACTATCCCATTTCACATTCTCATTGATAAAATGTGTAAGTGCTTTTTAAATATAGATCTTTCATATAAAATTAGGTGCTTGTTCTACAGTTTTATATCATGCTTCTTGAATATTATTTGAGAACACAATGTTATTGCCTGCAAGAAATTCAATTATGTGGGCCTATCATATTTTATTAAATCATTTAGGTTTTATATAATATTTAAGAAAGCCATCCCTATGATCAACTATATTAGGAGAGGCCCATAGGGCCAAGGAAATTGGGTCAAACCAGTTGCCAAGGCATGCACACAATGTACTTTCTTATGAGCCAACTTGAATTCTGCCTGAAGGCCTAGCAACAGTAATTGTTCAATGTTCCTGATTTCTCAGAATCTGCCTAGTAACAGGTACTGTTTAATGTTCCTGATCGTATAGAATCTGCCTAACAACAGGCAACGCCCAGAGTTCCAGACCATTTAGAATCTACTTAGCAACAGATGCTGTCAGAGCTCCTGATTATGCCCAGCCAATGAAGGACAGCATGCAATATCACCAGATCCTGACATAGCCTGGGTGCTGAAGGAAGTTATATAAGGTTTGCCTCATTGTTGAATAAGTGAGTTAATCCTTTTCAACTGACTCCCAGGGTCTGTGTAAAGACACTCTGTGCCTTCCCACCCCCATCCTAGAGGGAACTGTTAGGACCCAGCAACAATCATCTACTCATAGTTAGGCTAAAAATGAAAATACTACTAAGTATTTGAGAAGGAATTTAATACAGGGAATTTGTAATGCCCTTAGTGAGAAAGCTGAGAAGTCATAGTACAGGGGATTATCCAGCATCCAGAGATGATAGTCAGTTGCTACTGATTTAAGGAGTTCAGAAGGTGGAGGGATAGTGTGAAGAGCTCCACATACATCTCCTTGGTGGGAAGGAGAACTATAGAGGGGCTGCTGAAAAGGGCTGTAACCCCAAGAAGGGAGCTTTGCTGGCAGGAGAAGCACAGGTTTCTCAGTTTCACAAGAAGCAGAGTTGGAGCTCAGATGTAGCTTAAGTCTACCTCCTCTGGATTCTGCTGTTTTTTTGTTTCATTTTGCCAGTATCAGCAAAAGATGAAATTCATCAGGACCACAGAAAAAAAGGAGTCTAGAAAATGCAGTTTCCTCTGACCAAATTGGTATGTTGTCAAGCTACCTTCTAAATATTTATCTTTATATGTAGAGATTAGTAATGTTCTCATCCTTGAAGCGATTCATAACCGGTGCAATGAGATGGGTATAGTAAAGCGTGGTCTTCTGGGTATGTCTATTGTGTTCCTGAACTCAACAGCTGTGGTTATTTGTACACCACCAAGCCAGGCAACACTCCAGCATGGATGGAAAGGGGCTTAGGGGACCTCACTCCCACCTGAGGAACTACTGACAATGGATAGCTGCTGGGGAAGGGGAAATCATTTTTCTTCAGAGTGTGGACGCAGGTAGATTGCCCATGGATGGCTCCAAGCCCATACGCATGCGGGAAGCATGAAGTGAACTCAAGAAAAGAAAGAGGAACATAGAGAACACAAGAAGGAGGAGGAGGAGGAGGATGTTCATGACTGCCGTGTGACTACATGGGGGGGGGGGAGAGAAGTACATGGGAATGTCCACGATCTGAGGGAAGTTGGGAGGAAGATTAGGGAGATTAGATATGATTGAGGTACATGTATGAAATTGTCAAAGAAAAATATAAGATATTCTAAAAATAATCTGATAGCAAACAGTCTGACATAGACTGTGACTGCCTCATACAACATGCTAGTTGTATCTTTTTATGCCCTCTCCCTCTGTACGCTTGGCAATGGGGTAGTTTGTTGGTTTCTGTTGTAGACTATTATTTTAAGGTGTGTTACTTTTGCTCTGGAACATTTCTGTAAAGCTGCAAAAAAAAATGTGTCACATCTTTTATGTTGCCTTTGTGTAATTCTGTGAAGCTGTGATTCTTTGCCTGTCTAAAGCACCTGATAGTCTAATAAGTAGCTGAAAGGCAGGAGTAAGGGTAGGCAGAGCTGGCAGCCAGAGAGAATAAATAGGAGGAGAAATATGGGAGGGAAGAAGAAAGAGCAAGAGAACCAGGAAAAAAGGATGCTAGTGGTCAGATACCCAGCCACCCAGCCATCCAGCTACCCAGCCACCCAGCCACATAGCCACTTAGCCAGACACAGAGTAAGAGTGGAAGTAACATATATAGAGGTATGCCATAGGTAGAAGCCCAGAGGCAAAAGGTAGATGTGATCATTTAAAGTTAAGATAAGCTGGCTAGCAACAAGCCAAGTCCAAGCATTTATCACTAAGAATAAGCCTCCATGTGGTGATTTATTTGGGAGCTATATTGTAGGGCCCTCCAAAGAGAAAAAGAACCAAAAGATCAAAAAAAAAAAAAAACAAACAAACAAACAAAAAAAAACACCACCAAAGTTCTCCTTAGAACATTTGTCCCTTGGCATTCTTTCTTTTTAGCTATTTTCATAGTTTAAGACCAAATTTATTGAGCAATATTTGACATACAATAAATTACAAATATTTCCACGATAAAACTTGCTATGCATTCTGTCATTCCTAGAGTGTCCTCATGTTCTTAACCCCTTTCTCTCCCCACACCCACCACTCGTGCTATCACCAGGCAGCCACTGATCTGATCTCTGTAACTTTCTATTCATTTGCATTTTATAGATTTTTATAAGGAATTAAAACAGTGTCTCTTCCTGAATCTCTCTCCAATTGTTTCTGCACTTCTGTTCATTTTTGTCTCCCTTATTTTATGATCCTACTTTATTCAGACAGAATCATTAAGCCTCCATTCATATCAGTTTTATGTAATTATGCTTTTTTCCCCTGTGTAATATTCTTTTTTGTCGATGTACCACAATTTGCTTTCCTGTACGGCTTTCGATGGCTACTCTCCAGCTTTGAGCAAGCACAAATAAAGCTTGCTAGGAAAACTCATGTGCAAGCCTTTCTTTGAACAAATGCTTTTCATTGTTCCCTTAGATAAGTAACTAGGCGAGTCTACAAGCATGTACATTCCAGAGACTGCCCATTGGTTGTGCCAAAGTGTCTGTTGCGTCTCACACTCTACACAGAGCCAGAGAGTTACAGTTGCTCCTCTGCTCACCAGCTCTCACCAGGATAATTTTTCAGCTTACATTGCCAGGACATCTGCTTTCAGTGATGCCACCCTCTTTTCGGGCACTCATTTTCCAAAACTTACTACCTCTTCGATGAAATTTAAGCCTCCAGGCTACTGGACTTTGAGGGTTCTTGATCTAATCAGGAAATGAAACTTTTATCAGAGACACAATTGTAAATAATCCTGGATGTCTGTGTGTCATTTCCTTTAGCAGCATCTTTCAGGACGCAGCTTTAGAGTAGGAATGGGGCCTGTGGTTGCTTTATTTATTTTTTCTTAATTTTCTTTTCTTAATTGAAAATAAATTCTTCTCTTATGCAATGTATCCTGACCACAATTTCTGTTCCTTCCATCTCTCCCAGCTCCCCCCTGCACCAGATCCACTCTTTCTCTGGCGTCTCTTCTTTCTGGGTTCTATAGTCTTAGTGCTAGCTCATTCCTCATTGAGTTACTTTGTATTTTATAAATACAAATTGTATATGTAGTATATAGTTACTTAAACATTTTTTATTATATGTAACCAATTTTCAGTTTGTGTGTGTATGTGTTTGTGTGTATTAGAGAGTGAGTATATGTGAGTGTGTGCTATGTGTTTGTGTGTATGTGTGAGTGAGTGAGTGTGTGTGTATATGTGAGTGAGTGTGTGTGTGCTATGTGTGTGTGAGTGAGTGTATGTATGTGTGTGTGAGTGTGTGTGTGCTATGTGTGTGTGAGTGAGTGTATGTGTGTGTGTGCTATGTGTCTCTCTGTGTGTGAGTGTATGTGTGTGTGTGCTATCTGTCTGTGTGTGTGTGTGAGTGTATGTGTGTGCTATCTGTCTGTGTGTGTGAGTGAGTATATGTGTATGTGTGTGTGTGTGTGTGTGCTATCTGTGTGTGCGTGAGTGAGTGTATGTGTATGTGAGTGTGTGTGTGCGTGTGCGTGTGTGCTAGGTATCTGTGCATGTAGGCCTGTGATGGGCATGTCTGAGGTCCAAATTTTCATCAACTTCCCTTTTGTCATAATTAACCTCATTCTTTGAGAGAGAAGTCCTTCCATGAACCTGGAGTTCACCAGCTGGCTAGGTTGTGTGGCCAGTGAGTTTAGGGAACCACCTGTCTCCATGCCCTTAACACTGGGTTTTGAACTCAGTTCCTCACACTTGCATGACCAGTACTTTAGTCACTGAGCCGTCTCTACAGTTCAACTAACTTTTCATTGCTTTGGGAAGTCATTACAGCTTTTGTTTGATTGTTCATTTTTCAGGTGGGATGCAACATTTTTATTAGACTTTTCTAGCGTGGTACCTGGCCTAAATTGACCTCAGTCCCAACCAACAAGGAATTCCTTAGATCTTTGTGTGGTCTCATGAAACTGTGTGCTTTCCGTATTTGTACAAAGAACATTCTCATTAGCTCCATTGTTCCTGAAAACAATAACAGCCCGGAGAGCAGGACATCTGAAAAGCAAATACAAAACAACATAGGGCCTGTCCAGTTTCTTCTGTACTTTTTAACGATATGTAAACATTTTAGCCATGGACAAATTCTGCAACCCCTGATAAGCCTTACCGATGATTGTCCCTACTAAGGTCTAGTTTCCATGCAGCAGCGTCCACATGGAGAATTTGCTTCCACCTGCTGTGTCTGCTGTCAGAACCAAACTGAACATGTCTTCCTAGTTTCACAAAAGTATAGTTTGCAAGCTGAGCATCAGAAATAGCCACAGTCTGCATTTTTGGAGAGTTGGTCTGCAACGTGAGTAAAAGGTGTGGCTGTTTAAAAAACAACCAGGGATTTATCTATTTGCAAGGCAAACTCTAGACACTGGTCAAAAACCAAGGTAAGAAAACTTCCTAGGCAGCTTGTGTTCACAACCTTAACAAATGGACCCAAGGCTCAAAGACTCAATGAATTCTCCAGCTGGCATTGGCCCTGGTTCACAGGGAAGAGTGTCATGTAAAGTAAAATCCTTCCTTGCCATTACAAAAACAGGCCATGGGTACACCAAGGCCCTGTCTCTGGAACTAGGGTCTGAAGAGGATCTGGTTCCTTTACCAGTGTCCAAATAAAGAACATTACCTAAGTGAAAATTAATACTTTGGGGGAAATTATGAAACATAATAAATTTATTAGATAGCAAAAGTTTACTTATAATATTGGTAAAATACTGTTTTTGTTTGTTTGTTTGTTTTGTGTCTATAGCAAAATAGCCAAGGCTGGGTACTTTTTAAAATTTTAAGTCTGTTTTGTTCAAGGTTCCAGAGTCTGAGAGATCCAAGAGCTCTAGCTTGGCTCTGCCTCTTGTGAAGACTTCTTGTTGTATCCGAACTTGGTAGAGCCCAGGGTGAGATGGAACAGGAGTAGTTCTCATCAGGAAGCTAATGCCACCACAGGAGATCAGCCATGTGTCCTATTTGGTTATCTCCCCAAATATACATTTGAGGATTAAGTTTCTAAATGATAAACTTTCCTTGGCAACATTCTAGCCAGAGCAGCAATTTTTCTGGACACAACCTTGGGCTTCCTGTGGCTCTTCCTCTTCCAGCGGAGAAAGGAAGACATTATTCAAATGGAGATACAAGTCGATGGGAGGGTGCCCAGTACAGTCCAGGATGTTGTCAGTGGGACCCGCCCCAGGAGGTCAGAGAAGATTTTCCTGAAAAGTAGTATTTGATTTGAAGATGAAATGATAACGGCCTGAGTGGAGGGATGTGGGAAATATTTTTGAGACAGGATTGGTGAAAAAGAAGGAACTTCAAGGGCCATGGATTGGAGGGGAAGGGGCCCTTGTATTGCATGAAGAAAAGATGAGAGTGGACCAGGAAAGAGAAGCGAGGGGACAGAAGCCACCGGGCAGGCCTAAGTGCTCTGTGTGGATCGGCAGGGACCCTGGTCTAGAGGCCTACATGGGGCCAGAGTGCACACGCGGAGAGTCAGGAAGCACCAATCTTGGCCTGTGTTTCTGTCTTCATTCAGTAGATGTATATTCATGAAGTATGGGACCCTCAGAAGAACGGGTTTGAGGGTGAAGTTCATTTTTGAATGTGGAATTGAGGTGACCTCGAGGCGTCTGAGGTGAGGCAAATGGGTCGAGGTAGGTGTGGGTCTGGAGCTCAGAGAAGCCTGCTCTCGAGTAGCAATTCTAATGGATCATATATATGATGGCTAAAGCTGTACATCTGATTGTCTGAGACATCACAGCCTTCACAGAGATGACTGTAGGTTTCAAGCTGAGCCAGTTTTAGTGCCAAGGCCATATAGTTCAGAAGTATCTGCAGAAAGGAGAAATGTCCTGAGCAATGTGACATCTTACCTGTAACAGAATACCGGAGGCTGCTACTGTGGGGCTGTTTGAAGATCAGGATCGGTCTGCGTAGCTCCTGATGGGAAGCTGGCATGCTTGGTATGGTCTAACACAGTGAAGGGCATTGCAGCGTGACATGGGACAAGTTAACTACTTCAGTTCTGTCCTCTTTCTGCAGAGTTTCTAATGCTATCTATTTGTCCCCCGAATCCCCACTTAACATATAAATAAATGTGGATTAAATTTCCACATTGAACTCTAGGGGATACCTTCAAACCACAGCCTGAAATTCAGGATATCCGAATACCTCCAGGGATATCCTGAAATTTAAGCAGGGTGTATATCATGAAGGGACAGTTCCCAGGAATCAAGAATTATGACATCTGAAAATTAAGTCAAAATAAAAATAGTTTTTATTGAAGCAGAGAGGCTTGTCTACCAGCCTGTCCTACAACTTGCTATTTCCTTCACTTTTTCCCATATTTATTTTTGTTTTAATTTTCATACTGTTCTAGAAGGACATTTAATCTATTAAATTTCTGAAAGTCAAAGAATAAAAGATATTTCTAATTTTCTGTGTAAAAAAGAGGAATTAGCCAATTGCTAAGCTTTAGTCCTGCTTTTTTTAATTTTAAGGAAGAGTTTAATAATTTATAATTTTATGTATATGTGTGGTGGGTGGTTTGCACATGAGTGCAGGAGGTGTTGAAACTTTTGAAGCTACAGTTACAGGCTGTTGGGAGCCACCTTACATGGGTCCTGCTAATTAAACTTGGGTCCTCTGAAAGCACAGGAGGCCCTCCTAACCACAGAGTCCTCTTTCCACATACTCTATTTTCAAAATAAGAAGGCGCTATCTGGGATGATTTGCTACCTTATACAGTTTCTATTTTAATAGTGAATATAAATATATTTAACATTTTAGCCATGTTTAAAAAACATTTACAACCAATTCGGGTCTACGGAGACAGGGAGGTGTTTTTTATTACTATGCACTTCCTCAATCATTTATTGTATCCTCTGCCTTCCCAGACCACAGACTGCATCATGTGCTTTTCCAGCATTAAAAGCTCCTCATTTTCTTTTCTAGGGTATTGACCTGACTTGTTTAAATAAAAAACATTTCTAATTTTTGGAATATAATATGATTTAAAAATAAAATCTAAATCTCATAAACACAGTAAGTAAATATGAAACACAGTCCCATTCCACCCCCCCCCCCCCATGGAAGGACCACAGTTAAAACCCCTGGGCTTTCCTTCAGGCTCTTGTACTCCTTGGCAACTGAGGACTCTTTTTAAGATCAAAATTCATGTTCCCATAAACCTGTAGCTGGTAGACCTGGGAAATTCTACTTCCATTCGTTTTTCTTCCTGAATGCTATTGTCTCCCATCAGGACTAATATGGCTGGTGGTGCGTTCCACCTCAGACATCAGCATATCAAGTAGAAGTCATTCACCACTTCCCTTGGGTTCTCACCTACGTTCTCCAGGAGTCATCCTGAAACAGGCCTGGTTGAGGAAACAGGGAAAGCAGGGCCATTGGTAGCATGGCTGCCTTGAAACACAACACCAGTGTGCCAGTGGTGTTGTGATGGTCTGAATATATGTGATCATAACCTTTCAATCCCGTGTTGCTTTATGCAAAGTTAGGCATGAAAAGTCTTGCCATCTACTTGCGGGGTATCTCTGCTTTAGGGACAAAAGCAAAGACGTGTGTTTCTCAATTCAGACCTATCATGGGAGAATACTCCAGCTTTGGCCACCAAATGCTTATAAACTGTAGCATTTATGTTGTTTAACTATTGCTTTTCCTATGGTTGAAATGTTTAGTGTTTTTTTAAAAAAATATATTTGTTTTTATTTTATGTGGATTAGTGTTTTGCCTATACGTATGTCTGTGTGAGGATGCCAGATCCCCTGGGACTAGAATTATAGACAGTTGTGAGCTGCCATGTAGTTGCTGGAAATTAAACCTGGGTCCTCTAGAAAAGCAGCCAGAGCCATCTCTCCAGCCCACTTCTTAGTATTTTTGATACTTAGCTATTTTAATGAGCTATATTACAGGTATTATTTATATTGAAATTCTTAAGCAGTGTCTGTTGACAGAAGTGGTGTATTATTAAATTCTTTTATTAAAAATGTAGACATGGAAATGGTAGAGGCAAGAAGGATGCAAGATTCCCACTTGAATATCAGAATTTTAACTGTCATGGTGCCTTTCTCAAATCTTGGAGTAACCACCGAGAGGGGGAAGTTAAGTTTCTCTAGAGCTAAGCCTTTCTTTCTTATATTTTTGGTTGTGAGCCTAGCCTTTAACGGCTGAGCCATCTCTCCAGCCCTAAGCCTTGCTTTCTTGGAGCAGCAGTGAACAGGCTGCAAACCCATCCCCAGCACTCAGTGTTTGTTCTCTGACGCAACTGTCCTGCTGGAACCAATAAGCTATTGATGAAAACCCTTGTTACTCAATACACGGAGTAAGCTTGAGCCGTGCATTAGAAACCTAACCACTTTCATCTCACGAGCTGCAGGGATGGAGACAAAAGCTGTAGCTAATTATTAACAACTTTACCACACCAATATTGAATTTCTGATGCATCCCAAATGCCTTCTCCTATGATTAGTTCCTGTGCCCCTCCGGCTCACACACTGCTTAGCTGGGAGGCACCAGTGTTTAAGATGCTAAAATTTCAGGGACATTAGAAGCAGTAACAGACACATCCAAACAGGCCTTCTCTAAAGTAACATCTGGATGCAAGGGAGGATGATTTCCTGCTGTGGATGGCCTATGGCATCACCGAGGTCCACCTGCCTCAAGATGGCTGACTCCCAGCTGCTGTGTAAATAGGAGGAAAGGGGATCAGAGACACCTTGTAAAAGTAGCCATCTCGATGCAGAAACACTTTACCTCACAGAGTAGGCTAAATTCTCTCCCAAGTCCCAGAACCATATTTCCAGTCACTAAGTGGATACATATTCTCAGTTGCAGAGGACCACAGTTATCTACCTGTAGGAGAAACTCATTTGAAACTCAGGGACACTGTACTAAGATTTTGAACCCAAAGCCACTCTTCATTGTGTCTCCAGGGCATGCCCCGGGAGCAAAGGTGATGTAATTAAGGCATCCAATTAATGTGGCATTTATTGGTGAAAGCTCTGACTTCTGAGCAAGTGACCTCGTTTGTCATGTAACTGTCTGCTCAGAAAGTGCATGTTGGAATCATTACATGTGAATGGGGTCTCCCTGGTTGAACAAGGTCTAAGGGCAGGACAAAAAGATCATTTTCCCTGAAATCTGCCTAGCTCATTAGCCTTTTCATGGGTGATGTAACTTCTTCCCTCCATACACACATAGGTCCCTTGGCTATCAACTGAACCAGCTCCATTATTGTTATAAATTATGTGCCCAGTCCTGGGGGGCCTTGTCCCAAGGTACAGATCCTTACTGAAGATGAACTACTATATGACAGCACAAGGAAAAATAAACTTTAGGAAGTAAAACTAACACACATTTTAAATAATACGCCATTGCTAATTCGTCCAGCATGTGTAACATGGGGAATTTCTGTGACAGGCAATAAGTAGCTCTCATATTTAATTCTTTAAGTTGTAACACACACACACACACACACACACACACACACACACACACACGCACAAGTGTGCACATGTATGGATGTACGGGGGGGGGGGGGATCATACACTCTTTTCCAAGTAAACAAAACCATTAATTTAGTGCTTTAATTTTTTAATTCACAGTTTTGTTTGACTTCCTTATTATCCCTAATTTTCCAGTTTTTAGTCACACATCATCTCCTGTTTTGTTTTGTTTCTCTCCTTGAGGACCTGAAATTTAGAAAGTTTAGAAATTTAGAAATTGGCGTGTTAGTTAAATAATGAAGGTGGTATGAAATTCGGTGGTATGAAATGTAAACAAGCCCATGGAGGCATATCCATAAAATCTCAGATTAGCACTAAGTGAGAATGGCCTCTATATTAACCTCTTGAATATCACATACCTTGGTCAAATAACCAAGCCAACTCTGCCATTTGGGACACGCCATCCTTTTCAAACATTTTATGAAGCAGCTAATGTGGTGTCTTTCCTCTCGAATACCAATTACTGCCTTGATGTTACTTTATACAAACATAAGCAATTATAAATTACATCGGTGTCTAAAATTCATGTTCTTCGGAGCTCATACCTAACCTAAGGTCAGCTCTTCCTCTCATGCACTTTTAGGGAGAGGAGCTTGTTCCAAAGTCTGAGGGGTCTGCTCTCTGAGCAATACTGAGAAAGTCTCTTCCAAAGAAGCTGGCACCCCAGTTGTAAATTTCACTAGTGGAGAAAGGAGAAGCACTGTCAATGGGGATGCTAAACACAAGGGCACAGAGATTCACGCCTCACACTCTTCTATCTTAATATGTTTGCAAATTTAAGTTCATATAAATTGGCAACATAAATTGTGTTCATATAAATATGACACAATTGTAGGCTACCTAACGAAAGAACCCACATGGTCACTACTGAACACGCAGTGGGGAGAGTGAAGGTGTATGATCTTTAGTCTACATGGTGGTTCATGCCTCTAATCCCAGGTCTTTGGAGGCCGAGGAAAAGGGTTGTTTTGAGTTCAAGGACAACCTCGTCTATATACTGCAGGAGTTCTGAACTATGGATCACAACCCTTTTGGGGGATGGGGGCCAAGCAGTCCTTTCACTGTCGTTACTTAAGACTGCCATAAAACGCAGATATCTATAATACGATTCATAACAGTAACAAAATTAGAGTTATGACCTAGGAATGAGAATAAATTTATGTTTGAGAGTCACCACAACATGAGGAACTGTTAGCAGCACTAGGGAGGTTGGGAACCACTGATATAGTGTATTCCAGACTAAGCTGAACAACAGACTGACCTTGTCTCATAAACAAATAAACAGATCAATAGATCAATAGAAAGATAGATAAATAAATAAGTAGACAGACAAATAAATAAAATGTGAGCTGGGGAGAGACAGGGAGAGGAAGGGGCAAATCCTAAGATCAAGAAGATCCAAACAGGCTATACTGACAGCAAGAAAAAGGAGCCTGGGAACAGCAGATATGACAGAGATGTCACGTGAACAAATGGATCAGTTCACTAGGAAAGTGTAGCTACTGTAGAGCTATGTAAGTAAGACAGATGATCCACCAAAAATGAAAACAGAGCTACACTACTCACCAGGCAGACATCCATGCCCTATGGTATTCCCTGAGCCTCACGTGCTGTGTTGTAGGTATGTATCAGTAGGGCTGGGCATCCGCAGTAGTTTGTTTTCTGTTTTGACCACTGAGGTTTTTCTGTAATGGTC
This sequence comes from Phyllotis vaccarum, assembly GCA_033318265.1. Classification (NCBI taxonomy): domain Eukaryota; kingdom Metazoa; phylum Chordata; class Mammalia; order Rodentia; family Cricetidae; genus Phyllotis; species Phyllotis vaccarum. The sequence goes on from JARWLC010000003.1 coordinate 17,014,326, forward strand.
CTCCTTCTGTTTAGAGAGAAGCTTCTTTGAAAAGGAGAGTCACATTTATGGGTATCAAGGAAGGTATTTAGATACAGTTAGGAGTTAATGCTGCTTTAGTAAAGTGGTGGGGATAAGTTCTCCTCTAACCCATGGCCTCACAAGCCAGGGTTGGTTGGTTAGATTACAGTACAAGGTGCTGAGTTTCCTCCTCGTGAGCATGTTAAGTGCAGTTAAAGCGCTGTTTTAGAAACAAGCTATGTCAGGTTTTCATAAATGAATTAGTTGGAAGGGGGTGGTGGCATTTTCCACTTATCCTGTGATTAGTTTTAATCTGCTGTGAAGATCAGAAAGAGAACACCGTGAGACTCAGATTCCTCATGAGTAAAGACACAAAAATCTTGAAGAGAAAATTAACAAATGCAGTAATCTTGGAAAAAGGAAAATATACACAATGATAAAGGATTCACCCTGGGAGCAAAACACTGTTTTAGCATTTGGAAATCAATTAATGCAGTACAGCAATTTTTAATGGGATGAGGAAGAAAATCACATAATTATTTAGACAAATTCAAAATGCCAAAATGATTCATGATAAAACTTCTCAACAAACTGCATAGGGAAGGCAGAAAGTGTACAAAACCGCTGTGACTGGTATCACTCAGAGAGTAAGGCACTTCTGTTGCAGAATATTACTTGAACTGGACAAAGATGTGTTACATTTGTTTAATTATGTAAAGATTTGTTGCTTGTTTCTCCTTGCCTGACTAAGGTACCTGATTGGTCTAGTAAAACACTGAAAAGGTAATGGGATAGGAGAAGGATAGGTGGGGCTGTTAAGCAGAGACAATAAGTAGGAGGAGAAATCCGAGAAAAGAGGAGAAAGACGGGCATGCCTGGGGCCAGAGGCCAAGCCCCCTCCATCCATCGTGACCTGAGAGGCTGTGTAAGTAAGGTCTGCAGAAGGAGGGAAAGGTATAAAGCCCCAAGGCAAAACGTAGATAAAGAGAAACCCCACGAAGTTATAAGAGCTAGTGGGATAAGCCTAAGATAAGGCCAAGCATCCCCAACTAATAAGAAATCTCTGAGTGATGATTTGGGAGTTGATTGGCAGATCAAAAGAAACCCTGATACACACTTTTCTCCTTCTGTGACTGAAGGCAGAGTAAGGAGGTCTCCTTTGTCATTTCTTGGGAAACATTTTATGTGTGACACTGCCTAATATAGAGAGACAGGAAGAAAAAGATGGAAACATCTGGATTTAAAAATGAAAAAGAAAGAAAATCATGTTATTTATAAAACATGTGACTCAAATATAGGAAAGTCAAACAATCCACCAGAGCTACTATATATAATAAAGGAAGTCAGCAGAGTTGTGGAGCACAGGATCAGCACATACTCATCAATCATATTTCTACAGTCAGTGATGGACAATTTAAAGGAAGAAGACAATTCGAATCATACTAACATAAAGTTAATAAATTTTAAGATCATCTCACTGAAAATTATGAATTTCTTCTGAAGTAAATGAAAGCTGTAAATGGTGGCGGAACCAGGGTTTGTACAGGGATTGGTAGGCTCCCGAATTGTCAGGATGGTGGTTACTGTTGTCATCTATAGATCTGAGACAGTTCTTAAGAAAATACTATGGGGAATAGTCCTATCGTTACAACCCTGTATCAAAATCTGGACAGGTTTCATGTAGACCTTGACAAGTAGATCATGAAATCCATACAGAAATACAAGGAGCAATAACAGCCAGGGGCTAAGTCAGCTCAGTGGTAGATGTTTAAAGTGCTTGTCTACCATGCATGACACCGTGGAGTCACTCGCCAGCTTTGCAGGGAAGTGCATGGAAGAAACTGATAGTTTCTTTTTCAAGCAGAAGTTAAAACAGAAGGATTCAAACTTTGAGGCCAGCATGGGCCTCAAAGGAATACCCTGTCTCAAAACCAAACATATCTAATAATCTTGTTTGTATTGGAGGACTTAACCTAACCCTTTAAAATTTTAACATAAATCCAGAGATGTAACTTTCTTATTGCTAAATTTCTGACTAAAGAGAAATAAAAACATATGATACCTAAAAAGCTTGTCTATGAATAGTCATACAACCAAAATACATCATAAGCAAACTCCCAAATTCCATATGACGGTTGGCAAATAAATGAGTAAAATGAAGTGTATCCATGCAATGTTTTATAATAAGCAAGGTGATTTTGAAGCAGTATAGATGAACTTCTAAGAACATATGTTAAATAAAAGAGTATCTATGGTTCCCTTTATATGACGTTCTATAAAACAAACACCTATAGAGACGGAATACAGAAAGCAGATCGATGGCCTCCCAGACCTAGGAGGAATGGTAGCTGGAAACAAACAAGATTTCATAAGAGTTGTGCAGTTCTTTACAATTATTTAGGACTATTGTGGAAATACAAATGGCCAACATGTTCACGAGAAGACGACACACAGCTTGAGGAACAGTCAGCGAAGTGCAAGTCAAGACCACAGTGCACTATCATCTCACTCCAATGGAACAGACTGCTGTGAAGACAGATGCTGGGCAGAGTGTGAGGAACATGCTGCCTGGGGTAGAGTAAAGTGGAAAAGCTGCCCTGATGAAGTAATCTACGTCTAAGCAGACCAGCCTTTGTAGAGGCCTGTACTCCACAAAAGATATCTGTTTTTCAGAGGGTATGGAAACTCCAGGCAGGAGACACCAATCCTGACCAAATGTCCTTTGGACCTCAATTTCTTCACTTATAACATGAAAGGTATGAGATAAATCACAACTCTCTAACCTTCCAACTGAAATGTTTTAAAGCTTCCCATCTATGTAGGGAGCATGCGCATGGAGACTGTAGCAGTAGGTTGCCCTTTTCCGATTCAGCCATAGGCATGTGTTCTGATTAGATCAAGCCCATCTTCTGGCTACTGCAATTGACTCAAAGACTAGCTCAAGGCACACACCTAAGTCAGTTACTTATTGCTTCTCCTTCCACTGGCCAGAAAACTGCTTCGAAAGTTCTGAATATTCTCACTGACTCTGTTTTTTGAGCTTCAGCCGCAAAGCCCTTCTTGAGATGATGCTGGCAGCCATTTTACCTTGCATCTGGAAGGCAGCTGGAGAGGAAAGCTGAAGCACAGAGAAGAGCAGAGCAGAGACACCCTGGCTATCCCATGCTTGCAATTAATAACTGTATACTTAATTCTGCTCAAGAGCGTGTCCTATGACTTGGGTGTGTAATAATATGGCTGACAAAATGAAGCTATCTGACAATCATCTCTTAGGTCAGAATGATGGAGAGAATAATATGTTCTTCCAACAGTGCTCTGGGTTCAGCTGTCTGAGATGTGACTGAAAACCGAAGGAGCCAGTGAGTTCAGTCAAGACTAAACTCAAGTATTTTGGCTCTGGTTTTAAATGGCAGCACCCAAGAGAAAGTAGGTCACGTACATATTACCCTGGCAATGATGGATTTACTTAGCACATGCTTGCTCTGCTCCTGGATGCCTGGCTTGCCACAGTAACCATCAGAAATGTACTGAATACGTGAATGAAAGCTGATACAAAGGAACAGGGAAGTACAGAGAGTGCATATGGTATTATGTTGCTCTCTCTGCATAGGGGTAGGAGAGGCAGCACAGAGGTTAAGGATACATAATGCTTAGGATCCAAGTTAGATTTCCAGCACCCATGTCAGGAGGCTCACAATGACCTATAACACCATGCTGTGGTATCTGATACAATCTTCTGAACTCTCCAGGCACCTGAATTCATGGGCACATAATCCCACAGAAACAAGTGTGTATATATATACATATACACACACACACATACTTAAAAATATTTTTAAAAACCTCCATCTTTAAAAATCATGCTATAAACTTTAGGAAGGTATTTTAGACAATGTAAGAACTTGATGAGAACATGCAGAAGAAGAAAAGTTTGGTCCAGCTGGGGTCTTTTGTAGAAAGTGAGTGAAGTACAGAGTGAATTGATATTGTTGACATAGTCACAGCCATGTCAAGGTTCACCCCTGCAGGAGTGTTAAAACCTCCTCTGGATGAGGCTCAGAGAGAAGGTAAGGCCATCCTTGAGTCCAACAGTGAATATGGTCAGTGTGTACAGTAAATATCTACCATAGTCTCCCCCTGCACCAAGATGTTTGCAGCATGAAGACTATTCCCCCCCCCCGAAACTACTCCTGCCAGGTTTAGCTAAACAAGGCTCCTTCTTCAGCTGTATATATAATAACCCTGCCTCATCCTTCAGCTGTACGCAATAATTGTACCACAGCCTCGTTCAACCGGATATAGCAAACACACTGAGCTTCCAGGGCATGCTGCTTCTCCACCAGTAAGAACAGATCACTCCATCACAGCTTTCCTGTGCCTTGTCTGTGTGTTTGTCATTTCTTCATTTACTCATTGTCCCATTGGTTTCCAGGACCTGGGTTACACAAGGGCACAGCAATCTTAGTTGGTGAAAATTTCAGAGCATTCTTCTGTGAGCCTTATCCCTGCCCCTCACTGAAGAGCCCATCCTGGATTCTGATTGCATCTCCGTGTAATCACATCTCAGGCCTTCTCAACTCAGCCTCCCACCTTGGTTTCCATGGCAAGCATTAGTATGATTCATGCAAGAGCACATTTGTTTATTGACTCTGCTTGTCTTCTCTCATAAACAAAAGGCCCATTTGCTTCAGAAACCTCCCATTTGGCTGTCTGGCAACATGTGTGAGCTAAACTCACAAACCTCTGTAACCGAAGAACTTAAAAACATTAGCAACAAGGCCACACAGGTGCCATCGGACATGGAGACACACTTCGAAAGAATGTAACAATGATGTTTCGAAGTGTGACACCCTAAATTTAAAGCCTTGGGAGGAGAAAGGGCAAGAAAATGAATTGGACTTATCAATGGAATCTGGGCCATATGACATACAAGAACATTTTACAGCCCTCAATTCTACTCTTTCTTCACAAAAGCCATGTGCCAAGACAGCTTGGACTCAATTTTGCTTTTCTTGATCAAGAAAAGAAACATGATGCCCCTGGATTTATTTCTGTCAAGCATTTGAAATGGAGTGTATTTTGAAATGTTAAGAAAAGAATTCAATATAAACTTGGTATTAAAATTATTTCTTTCCTTAAAATAACCCCCCCCCTTTTTTTTAGCATGATGTCACTTAACTTTACAGGATAGTCTGTGATAGGATGTCACGTAATGCTTCTATAAAGTTTAGGAGAATCATGTTTCATCTAAGAATGGAAGTCAGCAATAAACAAAGCTAGATGTTTTTATTGGGATGGAGCAGTGTAGTAAAATATAAATGCTCTAAACTGAGCCTGGGCTCATAGTTTGGGAATTCACACACAGACTAAGACATTGACTCTCCTGCCTTGCTGATGAGTTTAGTAAATCCAGAACTGTTTCAGCTGCCATGGGACTGTCATCCACCTGAGCGTGACAAGCTGCTTTCTTTGCAATGAGTTGAGCATCATTCTGTAATTTTATTTTGTTGCTGGTATGTCCTGGGGTGAGGGAGATGCCAGCTGAAATCCAAGAAGGAAGAAAGAAATGAGATCCTGGCTATGAGAGATTCTTCAGCCATTGCATGGGGCAGATGTTGGCAGACACCACGTGCACATAGGTCAAAGCTGGGTGTGATTCTCACCTCACTTTCGAGGAAGTCTGTTGGGTAGTGCATTAACTCATGTGAATAAAAAGCCTTCATTTTTCCATTAGAACACTTGGCCAGCTCTTGAGATAAGCAGAAAGAATTAAAGGTACTAGAATCTTCTGGAAGAATTTCAGGTAACAAAATGCCCTGTGGTGAGTAGGAATACTTTTGTTCACAAATCACTGCTGACATCAGGATCTGAGTCTGGCCTAACCATCTAGGCAGTAAAACAAGATGAATATGGCTTCCTTATCCCAGTTCATATTCTTCCTGCATCTCAATGGTACATTGCCCCTTAGATAACATCTATTATATGCATACTGTGGGACGTAATGGGATGCCATGTTTAAACCAGTCTGAGCTTAAACCTAGAATATGTGACAAGTATTTCTAAGGACAGCAAGTTCCAGGCAGCATGGTAGAATCTTGTTAGTCCTGCAGAGAACTCCAGTGGTCCAGCTCTCAAGAGCTGTCACCCATGCCGGAAGAGGCTTCGGGTCAGGCAGGTGCCTTTGAGTCATCCAGGCTCCTGTTTGGAACCTTAGGAAACTCACTGTTTCACCAAGGTGGACCCTCAGTATAACGGTTACTCTGCTATGCCACCGGTTCTCTGTATGGTAAGTAGACATTTTCTCATGTCTCTTGGGAAGAAGTGCCCCCCCCTAACAGCATGCAGGTTTCTTTTCTTCTGTAGAAAGTCAGACTAAACTGAGGAACAGAATACACACATTGCTTAGAATGTGATTATTTTCAGCTTTTCTCCTATGAAAGGCTCAGACTTTATGTAAATAAATTCTTAAACAATATTGAATTGAATAATTTTAAATGTTAGAATGAATTGACCAAATTATCTACTTTTGGCAGTTAAGAGCATCTCCTTCTCTCTGGGGAGAAGTATATACACAAGAAGAAACAATATAAACAAATAAGCAAGCAAATATGACAGAGAAGATAATTATGTTATTTTCTCATCAGATTTTCTTTGGACTGCCAGCCCCCAAATAATGACATGGAAACTACTTATTAGTTGTAAAATCTTGGCCTTAGTATAGACTTGTTTTCAACTAGCTCCTATAACTTAATCTACATTTTGCCTTTACCTCTCTTCTCCTCCATACTATGCATCTAACTTGCTTGAAGTCTTGCTGGCAAAATTCCTGCACCTCAGATTCCTCCTGAGACCCTCTCTCTTCCCGGAAGTCCCACCCATTCTCTCTTGCTGAGATATTGGTCATTCAGCTCTTTTAAAAACCAATCAGAAGGCGCCTTGGCAAAGACACATCTTCACCATGTACAAAAAGATTAGCACATAGCAATGGTGAGGATTTGAAGGGGATCTAGGAGGAAGATTTGACAATGTTTTAGAACTGGAGAATGAATTCCCCCTTGCATATAGGGACCAGGAGTCAAGGAAGGAACTATTTTAGATTTACTTAAAAATCTATACCTAAGGCATGAAAGATGACCCAATGAGTAAAGTTCTCATCATGCACAAAATCGAGGCACATGCTTTTAATATCAAAGTTAGGAAGGTGGAGGCATGCAGATCCTTGGGGATTTCTGGCCAGATAATCTATCCCAATCAAGGAGCTCCAGGCTAAATGAGAGACTGTCTCAAAAAACCAAGTTGGATGGGCTCTTGAGGAATGTACCTGAGATTGTCCTGTGATCTTCACATGTACTAGAACACACACACACACACACACACACACACACACACACACACACACACACACACACAAAGCAAAACAAAACAAAAACTGTAGGTCCAACCAATGTTGGGATATGAAAGGCTAGAGAGTTCTCATTGGCATTTGGAACCATTTTATTAATAGAATCCCCTCTTGCAGCCATGTTTGAGAAGACGTTATGTTGAGCAGGGAAGTATGTGGCTCCTCCTGGCATCAGGAAAGGATAGAGATGGGACTGGACAGCGCCATCCTGGTGATTCTCAAGAATGGAACTGCACAGACCCAGAGGTTTGAGAGACACAAATTCAGCTCCTGTTTTTAGATGAAATGAAGGGTCTCAAGTGAACTGACTCACCTAAAGTTGCCCATCTGTTCAATAAAAATAAAGCTCCCAAATGCAATAAAATGAATTGACATTTTTTTCAGAGACATCACATATGGATCTCACCTTCGAGGATCCTTTCATCTAGCAGGTGGGAAAAGGTGTGCATAGAAACATGCTGTGAACTACACAATAATCCAGCTATAGGATACACAGGTGCCATCCTCTGGGAACTTAAGCTAGAAGAACGATTTCATTTCCTGGGATCCAAAGATGAACTTGTTTCATAGCCGTGTGTTTGTTGTAACAGAATATCCAAGGTTGAGTTATTTATGAAGAAAGGAGGTCATTAGGTCACAGTTATGCAATATTCTTGAAGCTTGGTTCTAGCATGTGTTTAGTTTTGAAGGAAAGGAAGTGGTCATATGCAAAGAGTATGTTTGTGAGGGGAAACAGAGAAGGCTGGCCTGCTTTGAACAACCCACTCTTTTAAACATTTTCTAGATATTTTATTTTATGTGTATGAGTATTTTCCCTGTATGCATGTCTGTGAACCACATGCATGTCTGGGACTTGTGGAGGGTTGGGTCATAGATGATTATGAGCTATCATGTGTGTACTGGAAACTGAACATAGGTCCTCTGCCTTATACACTACTTTGTGAAGAAACACTTTAAGCCATTCCCTCATGACTAATACTTCCCACTAGGAAATGCTCAATTACTTTCTCATTTAATGTACTGAGTAGTTTTTCTTGTTACTCTGATATAACCTAGCGTCATGAGAGAACAGGGAACCTCAGTTTAGGAGTTGCCTAGAACAGATTAGCAGGTGGCCATGTTTAAGGGAAACTGTCTTGATTAATGATTGATATGGGAGGGTGTAGTCTCATGTGGCCACGCCATCCCTGGGCAGGTGGGCCTAGGATGCATAGATAGGCCATCTGAGCAGGAACAGTCAATGAGTCATTCATCAGTATTTCTACAAGGTTCCTGCTTTCCAGATTATAGCTTGAGATCCTGGTATGATTTCTCTCAGTGATGGACTATGACCTGAAAATCTATGCCAAATAAACTCTTTCGTCTTCAAATTGATTATGGTCATGGTGTCTGTCACAGCAACAGAAAGCAATATTGAACACCCAAGTTCCCATTACCTCTCAACATTGTTACAAGCTTATGGCATATGAGCACACAGGGGACAATCATTTCAAATATCATCACCTTTACACAGAGGTTGACATCACAGGTATTATTGGGATCTGAAGTACATGAAGGTCAAGTATGGAAGGATACCCCAAAAAGTTATAAAAGTAAAATGTTAGAACTCCTTTCAGGCTAAAATAAAGCTATTATAATTCATAAGTTTTTTTTAAAAAAAATCAATTCTTGAAAATAGAAGCTGAGTTCAGATAATATGACCTCATAAGTGTACATTTAAATAATTTAACTTGCTTCTGTGTACATTATTGTTTTGAAAGGAGAGTAGAAAAATGTTAGAGCTAAAGTTTGGAAGTATTTTCATTGATAAGGATAGACTTGGGAAGAATTATGTAGTGAGGGCATGTGTGGGATCAGTGGCCCAAGTGGTGGCTAGCCCAGTGAATCTGTAATCCAGTGAGAGGTGACCTGTGAGACAGCCCATCAATCTCTGATGCTGAGCAAGGAACAAGAACAAACAAATGATGCTCCAAGTGGAAACCTGTGGTTATAAATGCCAAGAGCTAACAAGGTTGGACCCTGTGACACCCAAGCATCATCTCTAGGCTTCATGTACAATGCATGCTCCCAAAGCTCCAAGGCTCATCCTCTCTTGTAATCTATCCTCAGTATGCCGATTAGTTTTAACCATTTGCTTCACACAGTCTAGGACCCACCAGTCCTGGAAGAGGAACCCAATGAACAGTTATCTAGATGAGGTTGGTTTGTGGGCATTTCTGTATGGAATGTCTTGGTATTTGATGTAACAAAAGCTATACCACTGTGGGCAGCACCATTCTTTAGGCAGAGGATCCTGAACTGTATATGAGAGCAAGCAAACAAGCAAATAAAAATTCAATTCATGTGTTTATTCTCTCTTACTAGTCTTTTTCTTCGCCAGATAAACAACAATAATGTATTATTTTTGTCTAATAAATTCATAAGATGATAATTACTTAAAAAATTCATAACATAGAAATCTAAAGGCTGAAAATCTATCAATGATAATTGTCTCAATAGGTTGTTAGTGGGTTTTAGCCCAACAGGGAAAAAACTGTCCCAAATCCCCCAAAAAGAGCTATTTTGCCTAAAGTGGACACTCTGAAGGTATTTTTGTGTAATCATGGAAATGAAAATATATGAAAGAAGCATACAAATAGGACATCTATGGTAAGTCATGATTTATTTAAAAATAATTATTTGGCATATATACAATTTTAGCATTTATGAAAGGCAAGACAAATTTGCATATTTATGAAATGGATGTGATTATCTTTTACATAAATAATTAAATAATGGGTGAAAATGATCCTACTGAATGAGAACATGTGCTTTAGAGTTGCTCAATATGTTTTAAAAAATTGTAACTATATATGTGAATGTAAGCATGTACATACAAGTGTGTGTGTGTGTGTGTGTGTGTGTGTGTGTGTGTGTGTGTGTGTGTGTATTTGTGTAGGTATGTGGACACACAGGTGCAAGTGCTTATGGAAACCAGAGACACTGGATTCCCTAATGCAGATGCTGGAAACCAAACTTGAGTACTTTGGAAGAGCAGTAAATGTTCTTAATGACTGGCCATCTCCCCCCCCCCCAATTGGCATTTTGATTTAATAATCATCAATGTTGAGAATAGAACCTTGAAGAAACTGATAGAACAAATTCAGAAGCATCTTTAAGGCCATTTCAGAAACCATTAAAAATTCTGTCCCACTCCCAATCAAAATTAGTGGCATCAAACAAACAAACAAACAAACAAACAAAACCAGAACTTCAGTCAGCAACACAAGCAGCAACTTTAAAAATTATTCTAGCATATGCTAATTATGCAGTCATATGCTAAGGACCGACAGTAAGAAAATCCAAGATGCCTATGTTTTGTATAATCTAACTATCATGTCCCTATAATTGGAAGCTCCCTGGCCATCGAGGTAGCTTAGTGAGCGATGCCCTATAACTAAGCCTAATTAATTATGTTCCATCCCTGTAGTCCATATAGTGGAATGAGAGGAAGAACAAACTTCCGAAGGTTGTCTTCTGCCCTCCGCATGCACACTGTGTGAGCACCATATTCACACACTAACTGATAACGCAACCAGACATTGTAAAAGACTTCCAGACAGCAAGCATAACCTACTTATGTGTGAGTGGAGGTGTTCCAGGCCTTGGTTACTGTGGCTTGGGACATTTGTAGTGCAGTGATTGTGATGTGTTCAAATCCAGTGCTGCAATGCCATTTCACAATGCCACACCGGTGAGCAAGGCCAGAATTGTCTCATGTTCATTGATTTTGAGTTAATTTTTAACTGTACATTCTGTTGTCGAATATTCCATGACTCCATATTCAGTTACATGACCCAGTGTTTAAGAAGCTGAGATGTAAAGAATGAAGAGAGTCAGGCTTCTGTGGTAAACTTGGCGCTTTCCCCCAATAATTTATATGGAAACATGGGAGGTAGAGAGAGATGTGTTTAAATATGCTTTCTTAGACTACCCTCTCACTGGCTCACCAGGTCTCCCAGATAGACAAATTAATGAGGCGTTTTATAGTCATATTTTGTGAAGCTTTCACTTCTCACTGCCCCGTGCTCCATAGGGAAAGTTCATCACCTCTCCCATGGGGCTGTGTGCTTCCTGCAAGAATATCAAGAGCCATTGTTGCATGAATTCTGGTTTTGATAAAGGAAACTCAGAGTCAGATATCAGGGAAAGGCTGGAATATCAAAGAGAGGAAGCACCACAGTCAGATCTCACCCAGCTGTCTTCCAGCTTCCTCAGCCTCACTCCTCATGGCCTCTACTGCCTCCTCTGTCTTCCTACGCCTGCCTCAAATACCTTCTTCTCCAGTTGCTTCACATCCAGGTTAACATTAAATGTGTGGGCTACTACTATTTGGTAGTTAGCCTTGAACTCACAGAAACACAAAAAGATCTCCTCTGACTCTGGAGTTATGGAATTAAAGGCCTGGCACCACCACTGCCTGCCTGGGAGCCTGGAGCTCCCTTAATAAACCAAGTTGGCCTCAGACTCAGATCTGCTGGGATTAAGGGTGTAGGTCACCATTCCTGGTCCCGTCCCCATCCCGTCCCCCCCCCCCCCCCGTGTGTCGTCGTGTCCCCGTCCCCCGTCCATCCCGTCCCGTCCCCCCCTGCCACCCGTGCTGGGATTAAAGGCGTGAGTTACCACCCTCTGGTCCTCCTGGATTGACTGTGGGTGATCTCTTTGATATCTCAGACTGGTTTTTTAAAAATATGTAATGTATCACCACAAGCCAGGATTCCCCTCATGTGTGGGTTCCTCCAATTTGCTCTGAGTTATATTATCCTCAATAAGAGTGCTTGGGGTGTGGCCTTAACTACACGAGACTGCTGAGTGTTTGAAAGATGGAGCTCAAGTTGGGAAGTTTGCCCCAAATATCATAGACAGTCAAAGGAAAAAGGATATAAGAGATCTCAGTAATGTTGGTATTGATTTTATGCTTGAATGATATTTTGAATCTATTAGAGTCAATATATTATCAAAGTTAATTTCACTTTTTAATGAAATAACTCAACATGGTTTTAATGAGATCATAAAATCCTACCGCTCAAAGTTCTTGATCTATATTTATTTCCCCTTTCCTCTTACTTTTAAATGGGACATCTCTCATTAATTCTTTTTAAAATTTGCAACAACCGTATGTATTTATGATACAAAGTGGCAATTGGCAGTGTGTGTATGTAGTGGAATGTCTGGGTCAAGATAATTAACATGTTTCCTGTCTTACATAATTTTTTTCCTCCCTTCCTCCCTCCTTCCTGTCCTCTCTCGTTCCTTCCCCTTTCTCTCTTCTTTTCCTTCTTCGTTTTTCTTTCTTTTTGCCCCCTCGGGATATTTAAAATATGTTCTTTTAGCACTTTTCAGATATACAGCACATTGTCATAAACCATAGTTATTCTGGGTTACAGTTTGGTTAAGTATCCCATGAAAGTCATATGCTAAGGGCTTGGCTGCCATCCTGTGGTGCTATTGGGCAGCGCTGGGAGCTTTAGAAGGCGGGCTCTACTGGGAGGAAGTTAGGTTCTGGAGGTGTTCCTGGAAGGGGGGTATTGAGTCCACAGCCTCTTCCTCTCTCTCCCTGCCTCCTTACACCATTAAGGGGCATCCTCTTCTACATACTCTTGCTCTGGCATGCTGGGTTGCTACAGGCCCAAAAGGGTCAAGCAACCATGGCCTCTGAAGCCATGAGTCTTTCTTTTCTGTAGGCTCATGTCTCCTGGAGATCTTTCCACATACACGAAGGTGGTCTCATAAGATGTTACTATCTGAGTTTGAGGCATGTATTTTATGGTGTCTCAACACAATAAAAGCACCTAGCATATTTCTCAGTATCTGTCCCTTTAAGTGATGCATAGTCTTGGTTGCTTTCTTGTTATGCTAAGATACTGAACATGAAAGTGTTTCCTTAGGTCTGCTCAAATGATTTTGTGGATCTCAGCTCAATACAAAGTAAAAATTCAGGTTCATTTCCAGAGATAGAAGTAGACATCACAGCCTCACCCAACACCAATGTACTGGGTTTCAGCCCATCAGTGAGTTGCAACCTCCATGTAGGGATATGCAGCATATCTGGATAGAGGGTGATCAGAGGCTTTACTGGGAAATGACAGGGCATGCATGAGATTCATGGGAGCAGAAGCTGATGTCCGAAGGGGACTTCTGTTGATACAGCCTGGGTGACACTTTGGTAGTAGTGACTAATGATAAAGGGGTAGGGGAGGAAGCAGAACCTTGGGTCAGAATGGATGGCTTGAAGATCTACACACACAGCCAGGGAAGGCTGCGGATGGACAGAGCTGAGACTGAATGGGAATCAAAGTTCTAAATCACCTGACTCTTGCTTGGCCCCTCCAAACATTATTTGCAAAACACTAGATCAAAGATAAAATAACAAAGAAATTTCTCATGGCTACTGCCTGGCCCTTCTGAATATGGGTCCTATGTGACTCTACACAGTTGAGGTTCCCTTTTAAGTAACTTTTCACCCCCCCCCCCCCCATGTGTGTGTATGTGTTTGCATGCCATGGGTGTTCAGGAGCTTGTAAAAGTCAGAAGTGGCAGCCAGGCTCTTTGCAGCTGGAGTTTCAGGAAGTTGTAAGCTACTCAACAGAAATGCTGGGACTTGAACCCTAGTTTTCTGGAAGAGCACTCATAACCACCAAACCACCTCTCCAGCCCCAGACAGAGGCGTGCAGGTTTTGGCAGGAACTATTTTCAGGAGAAAGCAAGGAGGATGGCTTGTTCTTTAGATCTTGGCCTAGCTGGTTTCAGGCTAAGCACAGAGATCAGAGGGCACTGATGACAGTGAAGGGACCATGCCAGCTGCAGCAGAGGGTTTCCTTAAACAGGAGACCAAGGAACCGAGGCCCCACTGTGTGAATGATGAGAATGGCTTAGACAGGACTCAGGGAGGCCCTGAAGGATAGCCATCCTCCACTGTGCTGAGAGCCACAGATACAGGAGGTAATGTCACCTGATCCTGGCTCTCTGCTTCCTCTCAGGTTTCAGTGAACGGGGCTCTTTCCTGTTCACGGTTAAGGGATCTGTTTCATCCATAATGGTGCAGTAGCACATGGGACATTTTTCTTATTGCCCATCAAAGCTATTGCAGTCCAGCTATGGGTTTTTCTTCAACTCCCCCACAGTCCCTCAGGTGTTTGCCCTGAGATTATTGTAGAATTACTTTATGTATAGTTTCCTGGGAATGGAAGGACAATTTCACAACAATTTACATATACATGTCTTTAAAAGTCACCAAGAAGTCTGCATTGGGTCTTTGCAATATGGAACAGCTCTCTACAAGCTTTCATTCCCATCATATTACACAGATATTTGTTTCTATTTGTTGCTAAAATATTTTCCCGATATCTCATATGGCACAGCTTTTGAAGATTCCTGTGAGCTTCAGCTGGAAAATTCCTTCTTTGAAGTGCCCCATCCATTCATCTGTTGTCAAAGGCAGGACTCTTTGCACACAGACATCTTATACTTTCTGCACTAAGTTCAAAATCTATTTCTTCAACGCGGAGTCAATTCATCATCCTGAACACATTCCTGCGTCTTTCTCCCCTGTTCCTTTCACTTAGGCGTTCTGCTAAGTTCATCAGGGCACTTGTATTTCCTTTCAGGCTGGACTAAAGCACCTATCGAGGTATCACAATCCCATTTATTCTAAATGCTCAGACCTCCACTTTTCCCAAGGTCCCTTCTGGGCCAAAATGTAACAAGGAGAACTAAGAAAAGCTGGAGCTTCGAATGTATGAATCTATGCAATAGTAAACTCCACTGTTCTCAGATCTAAGTCTTAAAGTGAGTGGTACATTGACGACATCAGCTTGACTCCATCCTGAATTAAGCAGTGTCTGGTCCATGTGACTGCTAAGTAATTTTTTTTTTCCTAGGCTTTCTTCATGGACAAGCAATGTAGAACACAAGCAAGTCTTGAATTGAGTTTTCTAGGTATGAAGGAACAAATAAGCTACAAAAGAAATTTTGTTCAAAAATCCATTTTAACAGAGTATCACAATTTTTATTTGACTCAGTCAGTGGGATGAGCCACTTATGCAGAACTGATGCCCAGGGATGTGACAGGGTATACATGCACTTCCTGTCTGCCTTTGGCCAATCAGCGCTTTTTATTAAACTCACAGGCAAGGGACAATTATTTACAATGGAACAACCTAATCCCCCTACAACAAGGAGCAAGCCAATAAAACTTCACCTCTCCATGGTCTGTCCTTCAGTTCTTGCCTCTAGGCTTAAGCTTTGAGTTCCTGCCCCAACTTCCCTGACTATACACTATAGGCTGAAATAAGCGTACTCATTCGTCCCAAAGTTGCCTTTGCTCATGGTGTTTTAGTGCAGGAATAGGGACCCTAACTAGGACGCCTGCTTTCATAGAATGGTGAAATGTGGATTTATGTTTGTTTTCTACTTACTGAGACTGACCATATCTGAATATCCATGACTTATATCTTTTGTATGGGTTGAAATCTGATCAATGTTAGGGTTGTTAGAATAGAAATAAAAAGTATGCATATCTGTGAGCACTGTAATGAGCAGACATGAAAGCAGCAAGTAGACTTTTGTGTGTAGGTTAAGACTTTTCCAGAATCTGCAGGAAAGTACTAAAAGTCTCTTGAGAGCCAGGACAGTCATCCAGTTAGTCTTACATGTCATACATGTGGGAGTTTTAGAGATTAGAAAGCAGATTAAGCTTCTTCTACCAGCACTGTGTAATTATGAAATTCCAAATTCTTTTTCATAATTTGTATTAATTTGGAAGCCAGATCACCTCATTGGGACTGAAAATAGTTTTTCTCTTTAGCTCTGGCCTCATTGTTTGAGACTGTGGTTGGATAGTTTCCTCTGAATTGGCAGCACTCTGGGACAGGACCATTGAATCATGTGAGTGGAATTTTTGTCAGAGACAAAATGCACTTAGGCAATTCTGACCTTCATTAATGGTTTTTCTATAGACAGACACACCTTAAAAATTCCCCGGGGCTGTCGAGATAGCTCTGCAGGTGGGGGTACTTACTGCTAGGCCTGACAACTGAGTTCCATCCCTGGGACCCACATCGTAAGAGAGAACTGACTTCTGAAAATTGTTTTCTGGTCTCCATTCAGATGCTGCAGCATTCTTGAGAGTGTTCTCCACTAATGACTTCCTATCAATACTGTCATTCTAATTTTAGGCCTATTACCCCCCATTATACCCTAACTGGTCTTTTCACCCAAGTTTTTCAAAGGTGGTGTGGTGAGTCTATCAGAAGAGCATCTGGGAGTAAAAAGGCAATGCCTTCATTAAGGACATTCAACCCAAATTGGAGGGAAACGAGCCAGGTAATCCCGTTGCCCATACAACTGGATCTGGAGATGATCAGAAGGTTGGAATTTTAAGTATCCAGGCAATTCCCTATGCTTCTCTTCCCTGCTTGCACACTTGCATATTGCTCCGCATGCACTCCAGAGGGAGCCTGGTCTGGGCATGACTTGCAGAGGAACCCTATTCTCTCCCCACACTATTTGTTCCACCAAGAAGTCACTGAAAAGCCATCTGTTTCCTATAAGTGTGTTTATTTGCTCACCCTTGTGGAGCAGGGTCTTGGCCAAGGAGTCCGGGTCCCATCAGGAAAGTCATGGTTCCTATCACACTCCTTGGGGCCTGCTGAGGAGATTCACACTGCTAGTTTCTTCACTATATAAACTAAGACATGCATGCCTCACTAAATGTCTGTTCAGTGATTCATGTCTGTGCCTCCAATGTCTTCAGTTTGTTTTTCAACCTCCAAAAAATACCAGATAAAAAGTGAATATTTTTAAGTGTGATGGATATCTCTGACTTATCAAAAATAACTGTCTCGGAAGTAAAAGGTTTGCCACATGTGGCGGGACACATCTTTGATTCCAGAAGGCAGGTGTGAAGGCAGAAGAACCTACAGTTTGAAGCTAGCCTGTCCTACACCTCCCTTGTCTTAACAAAAACAATACAAAAATTAAAAAAAAGTATCATCGTCTACCAAAATCCAGGACACAAAGGAATGGTCTTCTCAAATGTACTTGTTGGACAGTGTACTGGTCTTTCACTCATGATAGATAATCTAATCTAAAACACAAAAGGGCTGGAGGTGCTCAGTCATTAAAGGCTAGGCTCACAACCAAAAAGATAAAGCAAACAGACAAACAAACAAAACAAAAAACCAAGATATAGACTAAAACCCTACACTGATGTAGCCATCTATTTATGAAAACTCCATGCAGAGAAGTGAGATGCCAGAAATGAAGAGATATGTGTTTGTTCAAAGATAAAAACTGAATGAGAATGTTGTGGGCCACTGTCTCGTAGGCTCAGGCCAATGCTGACATTTCATTAGAGACATAAGTCTTGCTCGAATTGAAGCAAAATTCAGTCTGCAATGTAAAATTCTGCAATTCCAGTGTCATGAATAAGATCAAACCTTTTGAGCAGAAATGAGGCTGTCTCTCAAATAAAGATTAGCAAATCATGGTGGGGCGTTTTTTAACAACAATATGTGACAGAATATATTAAAATAGTCATTTAAATTTTTTTCATTTTCATATCTCAACAACTTAAAATGCCTCATTTATAACCAGTATAATTATGCATATCTGTACTTTTCTAAACATTATAGTGACAGAAAACAAAAATCAAAAACACTTACAGCAAAAAATATAAGGTGAACAACTGTCCATAGACACAGTTAAATGAATTACATGATTTTGCTTGTACTTCTAAATGAGGTGACTGTATTTATTAGCCTAGAGGGACAGTGTTCTGCACAGTGAGTTACAGTTACATGCAGTAGATGTTTCACGGAGTAAAAACAAAACTAAAAATGTTTCCTCTCACAGTTGTGATAATTAGCATTGGCCGTGATGACAGGAAGCGATATGGAGGGAACGAGAAGCCAGAGACAAAGAGGCTTTAGAAGAAAGTTGGTTTTGTTTTGATTTTTAAATACATACATTCCTTCAGTGGTTGCAGTACATTAGTGAATTTTACTTCTTATGGGTTAAAAAAACTGGCAAATGATGCATGAATTAAATATACTAGTGCTAACAGAAACACGTAATTATAATAGTTTTAAAGCTGAAACAAGATGGGAGGGAGTAAATGTTTTCTCACTGGGGTCACCTAGCTCTAAAGGGGAGTCACTAGGACATCACCTGTCCGTATCAGCTTCAGGATACTTCAGCTTCTCTTTTAGACTATCTAGTATAGTTAGAGGTGCAGCTGTTGACATTATGGCACTTCTAGGCAAAAAAGGTAATTCGGAACCTATAATTCTAAAACTTTGAAGGTTGCTTCTGTGAATTGCACACCTCTGCTGAACATATTGCTGCACACTGGAGAATGAGGAGGCAGTCCTGCCCAGAGACCGAGTTTTACAAAGACTTACCAGAGCCCCAGTGTTTCTGCTCTGAACGGGGCTGTGTGTACCATCATCATCTGTCACTTTGAAGGTTCCCATGTTCTCTACTCTATGTCCACTCACAGTGAGATCCGCTGAACAAAATAATAAATCAGTTTGTTTCAATCCAGGAGCACTAATGAACGATCTACTTCAAATCATAACCATGGTAGTGTTTGCCTGAGGTGCCGGGTACCCCCACCCCAGGCTTGGTTTCCCATCACTCCATCTTGAACTTCACCACAGTGTCAGATAAGATCATGATTCTGGGGCTCCAGAGTGGAAGAGCCAATGCTGAGCATCACCACCACCCAGTCCTGGCCAGGGACCCCTACAGAGGTAATCTATCCTGGTTTATTTTCACCACCGAGGCCACGACTTCCCTACAGGAAACTCTGAAACCCAAGTGTTATTGTCCAGATATTTTTCCTCTGGAGTCTCATTTGTGTATGGATATAACTATCTTACTCTTCACATGGGTGGTATGCAAGGATGGGAGAGATTCTATCATCTTAGAGGGTAGGCAGCAAGGATGGAGTATATATGAAAAATAACCCAACGATGCTCAATTTTATGCTAAATGTTACAGTTTCATAAATATATCAACTACTTCCTAAAACAAGCACTCCCTCCAAAAACTCCATTTTAAAACCTTCTGTTACAGCCTGACTTTTCAGGGGTTTTGGTTCTAGCTATCAATTCAAGGAGTCCCCTACCAGACTTCCACACTTGCTGGTACACACCTCGGATCCTAAACAGACAGAATCAGAAGGGCTCAGACTTGATGATATTTGCTGAGGGGACTGAGATGCCATGGTTCAGCCGCATTTGGGGGAGGGGGTCACTGCTACAAATACCTCTTGTCTTATCTTTGTCTCGAGGTCTCCTCTCTTCCAGTTCCGAAGGAAAACAAAGCTCTCTATGATGTTCTTAAGAGCGACTGGGAATTTTTTATATATGGCAGTATGTACACTCATGCTAACTCATCCATGCTGTGCCCATGGGGGTTCATTTTCTCCCTGTGAGGGGAAAGGGCAAACATAGCTGAAACAAAAGGAGTATTTACCCAAAGATGAATTATGTCACTAGTGCAGAGGCAGACACAGCTGCAGCCAGTTTTTGTTTAAATAGCATCCCCCCCCCCCAATGGTACATATGGAAAAAGTTCCCTTAAAAACACAGGGCTCTGAACATCTTAAAGCATGTGCTGTTTGTATAATGCCCAGCTCAGCCTCCTGCACATGCAGTGTGATCTCCAAGGGAGTTGTTGTCACCCTAGACACACAACACCAGACTGTCGGACTGAGGTACAGGGCATTCATGCCGTGATTACTGAGGCTGGGGAAAATGAACTGTAAACTGTGTTTGATCCTTCCCTCCTAAGAGGCCGGTTCTTCTGCAGGTGTGGGAGGAAGAGACCTTGCGTGGACTTGACCCACAGGTGTGAACTGAACTCTGAACTCCACCAACCTTTCCTCCTGGCACACGTTCTTGTGTGCGGGGGCGGGGGGGTGTCTTGATGGACAGTTTTATGAGAGACTGGACAGGAACATATGCCAAGATGCATAAGCTTCAACAGCCCATGCACTGCTGGTCACCCACAAGTTAGTAAGAACAGACGATATTTTCACCTCCTCTCTCCAGGTGCTTAGGAAATCTCCTAAAGATGTCAGAGAGAGCTGTGGTTGTGTTTTAGGAAGCTTAATTACCAAAGCAACTAAGAACTCTTTAAAATGCATGTCTTTAGTCTCAGCAACCCAACCCAGAGGCAGTGGCAGGTGGATCTCTGTGAGTTCTAGGCCATTCTGATCTACTTTGCAAGTTCCAAGACAGCAAGGGCTACATAGTGATGCCCTATCTCAAAAATGGGGGCAGAGGCAGGATTCCTTTAGTTTACTATACACCACAAGGACAATATAGGCCATCTTCAAAAGTCTTGGCAAAAGCAGAAGTGTTTTTTGTTCGTTTGTTTTACTAAAAACTGGTTCTCAGCTACAGCAAAATCTGTCATCTTGTGACTGTTGGATGTATCGGTATTGACAGTACCTTAATGGTACTGCATGGGAATCCTGACTTTTCGCACACAATTGAGTAGACTCAAGATTATTTTTATTAAAAATGGGGGAAGAAGCTACCTCTTACCTACATTCCATTATGTGACTTTGAACTTGGCAGAAAAGCAAGATATCACCATGAAAGCCCAGGGTTGATGCAGATTATACCTGTGGTGATGGGTCTCACATGCCATCTGTGAGCCACGAGGCGGGAGAAAGATGGGCAATTGTGAGATAATTGATGGGTAATAAGTATCAAGGTTAAGGATGACTTGGGTGAAAATCACATGGATGATCACCAAGAAAATGGCAGATTTTCTTTTATCCATCTAATAGGAAATTATTGTTCTTGGAGATATCCATGCTCTTAGTTATGGCTCTTATGCATGATTCTAAAAAAAAAAAATACTCATATTTCCAATGATTTAACTTCAGGAAAATCTGTCTAGTCTAACTTATTCATCCAATGGAGAGCACTTTGCATGGCCAGGACTTGAACTTACCGATAGCCTAAAAGAATAAAAGTAGCCTCTACAACATGTGGCATAAAGAGATGCTCTTTGCCTAAGCACAGAACAGATGAATTTCTGTGGTTTCTTTTCCACCATGCCCGTGGTATATTTTCCCTTTTCCTACTCTCACGGGACAGACAGATACTATTCCTAAACTAAATGATAAGAACTTTGCACTTGAGGTAAGAAAGTAAAATGGTCCTAAGAGTCCTAGTTTCTGACTGGTCCGATATTGGAAACCTAATGATGGGCACTGGTTCCTGCCTGGGACATGACGCACAATGGCTGCTCTCTGAAATCCAGTCATTTCCTGTCACACACTGCAGATGATGCTTCCAGGCTTCTTTTAAGACATTCAAATTACCAGTCCTTCCCTCCTTCCTCTCTCCTCCATTGCTCTGATGGCATCATCTTCTTCCAGACGTATGCCACCCTCCCTGGAACCCCCCACTGCACTGATTTCTTTCTCTCTGTTTCTTACTATAGAAGGTCTCTGGAGTTTTCTTGTTATCAACCATCTCCTTATGGGTCCAGGTTTTCCCCTAAGAAACCTCAGGGCTCTGCCTGCCCCATCTGTCTTCCTTTAGAGGCAGAGACCCCTAAATCTATATCAAAGATTATTGGGGTGAGAATGGATTTCAGGGGTAAAGCCTAGCCTAGCATTTGCCTACCAAAGATCTCAGATTCAGAAAGAGACAGACAGAGAGAAAGAGAAAGAGAGAGAGAGAGAGAGAGAGAGAGAGAGAGAGAGAGAGAGAGAGAGAGAGAGAACGATCATCTTTGAGTCAAGTCATCCCAACTGGGATGTTTCCAATGGGTAGACCTAACATCTGCAAATGAAGGAATTGCATGGCTTTCTGGCGTCCTGTCAGAGGAGACCCTAGAGTATGTAAGGAAGTTCAGCACAGGGATTAGGCTCTCCTCCAAGAACCAGCCTGTGTATCAGCTGTTCCTGTTCCTGCCTCTGAAGCAGGAGTTTGAACTCAGAGAAGCATGGGCAGTCAGCAACAACGGCTGTAACAGGGAGGATTGACCCAAAACCCAGATCTTCCTCTTTCTCCATCCAGCAGCCACCTTCAAGGATGTGATTCTGGGCCCTGTGTCATTCCTGAGTAGACAGCCAATATAGTTGCTAAGAATGGAGTGGGTGCTGGAGTCGTCGTCGGGTCACGGTGACAGGAGTGGCCTGCAGCGAGGCCCTCAGGAACAGGCTGGCTGTTTGACACCACCTTCCAGATCTCACCCATTTTTCTCGTGCGTTTCATCCAACATGACTGCTGGGGAGAGCATCCTGAGGAAGAAGGGTCCAGCTTCAGCCCCTTGGCATCACGCAAAGCCTCCTCACCAAGTACCATTGCCCTACCCCAGCATTTGCCTCCTTATGAAATGTCTTATCAGCCACCAGCCTGTTCAAAATCTTGCAACGATTTCCCCACAGCATAGAGCCTGCCTTATTTTTCCCCCCATGTTTTCCATAGAGGGACTGTTTTGGTTTTCTGGAGGAGATATTTCTGCCTTGCAAATAAAAAGAGCTCTTGGCTGCACAAGGCTGTTTCAACCAGAGCAGTTCTGCCTTTAACAGACTTTCACATTGAAGTTCTCTGTGAGGTTCAATTTTCAGAAAATCCACTTGTTAGTATTTAAAGGAAGGAAAGTTGGGGACTGTTATGGAGCTCTGTGCTGCATGGAGAACAGCTGCTAGCTTCAGCTCATCTCTTCTTGCTTGCGAGAGATCATCGGGAGCAGGACTGTTGACTATCAGGCATTGTCAGAGGAGGTTCAGGTGGCTGGACCTCACTTGAGCTTCTAGTTTATCCTCTAAGTCATTTAGATGAAGGAGGGTCTAGGGAAGTGGGGAGGTGGTAGCATGGATAGTCTTGGGAAAGTTACCCTGAAGGGACACCATCTATGCAGCCATGGAAATCTTCATCCACACTGTGTGAAGATTTTCTGAGGCAGCTTCTTTGGAGTCTCCCATGTTCCTGCAGTATCCTCTTATGCATGCTCTATAAGTAAGCCCATTAAAATCGTTGGTTCCCCTGGGCAAACTTTGGTGGAACTGTGTAAAGTATTATTTGCTTTATTCCTGAGACTGTATACGGGGGGGGGGGGTAGATTTTATTGGCATCTTCCCAGAAAAGGAGTCTACAACAGATATGGAAGAGGAAATAAAGAAGGGAGGGGGGACAAGGAAGGAAGGGAGGGAGAGAGAGGCGGAGGGAGGGAGGGAGGAAGGAAGCAGAGAGAGAGGAGAGGAGAGAGAAAGAGGAAGGAGGAGGAGTCCAGCAGTGTTAAAAGGCTCCTCATTCTCTCCCCTCCGTGTTTACATAGCCTCTGTTCCACGTCCAGGTCTCAAAAGACTGTTCAGTAGTTCTATGCTTTGATTTGACTGGTCTCCGCTTAGGATGCCCCATCTGCTTTGGCCATTCCTTTAAAAACTGTTGACTAATAATGTCTGAGGGCCCAGACAGAGGTCAGTGTTGTCTCTGGAGACAAAGGACAGGATGACAGCGAGGCACCACTTCCTTTAAACAAGTGTGTACACAAATGCATATACATAGTGAGATAACATATTACAAGTTTATGCAAATGACTAGTCTATAAATTTATAGGTGAGTCGTTTCATCTCAGGTGAAAAGATCTGACAAAGTGTTTAGAAGAAAGAATGGGGGCTGTTAGCAGGTATGGAGAGTCACCTAGGCCCTGAGTCTCTCAATGATTACCTTATCTAGTTTTACAAAGGAACCAAAAGATGTAGGACTTATGAGTCTAATATAGCTATTTTATTGAGGAATCTATTTTTGTAGAACAAACATGAAACATATTTTTTTTTTCTAATTGCCTTTCTGGCCACACTCTCTATTTTGGGAAGGGAATGTTTAATGGTGTCTCAGCTTGATTCTGTAACTTTTGGTCCCGTTTGGTTTTTTTGAAGTATCTCACTTGGGTTCCTGAGACTCTACCATGTTTATGTAAGGCCTCTCATCTCGTTCTTAATACCTCCACTCTCGTCCTGCTTGGGTGGCCAGGCCTGTGGCTGGAGTGGCTTTGGGGGAGATGGACTGGGTGGTCTGTTCAACACAGCCTCTCTATCCCTTCCTCATCTCTGCCCTCCCCCTCCGTGTCTGCTTGTGGTTTGAAGGAGGCAAAAAGACAAATATCTTTTTATTGAATATTCTTAGTGAGATCATAGCTGTTGTCCGGGAGGGCTACACATGCTGCTTTAGCTCACTTCTCTGACTGTATATTTATGACTCATGGCTCCAACTCGCCTGTTGGACAAAAAAGAGCTTCTTCAAGCAACTCTATTGGGTGTTTAGGGCTCTTTGTAAGATCTGTGAAGAGACTGTCCCTAGTGAGTACATATTGCCTCTTTTTATCATCCACAGTTAACTGTGGGATTTCATGTTGCTCTATCACATATCTAAGTAGACATAAGAAAAAAGGGGTGTGCTTGTGTTTTCCCCAAGTTCATATGCTGGAACATGATTTTCCATGTATTTGGTGAGAGATGGGGACTGGAAGAAAGATTTTAAGTGTGGTATCTTTATGCCAGGGATTAGCAACTGCATAAAGGATGTTGAAGGAAGTTGCCCTTCCCTCCACCATGTGATGAAGCAGAGAGGAGGTACTGTCTGTGAGCATTTTGATTCTAGATTTCTTCATTTCCAGAATGATGGAATATATATATATATATATATTCCTGTTGTTTATAAGACTTCCAGTCAAGAGCATCCTGTTACAACTGCCAGAACAGTAGCAGACATACACAGATGCACCATTTATGGGAAGTTTACAGTGTGGTGCCTGATCACCTGACCTCAACCACTCTTTTAAATTCACTTTCTTTCAAGAAAAGTAATCATTAATCTTATTTAACTGAAAGTCCTGTGGGCTACAATGACGCTGTCCTGTCAAACTATATTGCTGGGGCATTGGTGACAGTTGTGTTTTAAATAGGAATGCCCCCCATAGACTCCTGTATTTCAGTGCTTAGTCACCAGGGAGTGGAGCTGTTTAAAAAGATTAGAAGGATTAGAAGAATGTAGCCTTATTGGAATATGTGTGGTTTGTTGGAGGAAGCCCACTGGGGGTGGGCTATGAGGTTTCAAATACCTACTCCAGGCCTAGTATCTCTCTCTCTTTCACTCTCTCTCTCCCTTATGAGGATGTAGCTCTCAACTACTGCTCCAGCACCTGCCTGTATGTTGACATGCTACCTGCCATAATGATAATGACTAAGTTTCTGAACCTGTAAGCAAGGCTCCAATTAAATACCTTCTTTCATAAGAGTTTTGCTGGTCATGGTATCTATTCACAGCAACAGACTGCTGACTAAGACAGTGATATGAATGTCATGGGAGTAAGCAAGCAATTCGGAATTGGATTTAAAGCCACTGATTAAGATGGAATCTATACTTGGCACTGTTAGCCATTTTTCTCATTTTTCTACTTTTAAATACTTTAGCCATTTTGCTAAACAGAAATGGCATAAAGATGACTTCTAATGACTTACTATTATACCCATAGATTAAGTGCATCTCTCAACTCTCTTTAGAGAAGCTCCTTTTTGCAGTAAATTGCAATTAACACAGATCCCTGCAACTGATCAATACACATAGTGTAAGAGAATGCAGAGTATACACCTTCAATGGAACATCTCTTTTGTTAAGGCTCAGTGATTTCCATGAAAAGAGGTAGAAACAATATAAGAATCAGAGGAGGTGGATAGCTTCAGGGGAACAGTGTTTTAAAGACATATCTGTTGCTCATGTAAACTCACAGTGGCTGTGACAGCTGAGGAGCTATTGGCATTTGATAGCAGAGAGAGAGAGAGAGAGAGAGAGAGAGAGAGAGAGAGAGAGAGAGAGAGAGAGAGAGAGAGAGAGAGAGAGAGAGAGAATGAATTTTTTGTTTTTTGCATCATTGGGGCCTTTACTGCTATGGTTTAGAAGGTGACCAAGAGCAACGGTAATGGTCTATAGTATTTGACACTGACCTCACTTGCCATCACTTCAAAAAGTAGAAAATATTCTTGGTACATGTGATGTCTACTTGGGGAATTATCTTTCTACTGTAAGGTTATTCCAGTGAAGCTCTTTTTATATGTGCACGTGGATGTGTTTTAGGAATTTTGACAGTGGTATCTTTTTATATGAGCTTTTCAAAAAGCTACCATAACTCCCCTGCTCTTTCTTCTGATGAGATAAAGAAAAAGAGGTGAAGAGGTGTAGGGTACTGGCACTTTTCTCTTTTTCTTTTCCTGAGACAAGGTTTCTCCATATGACAGTCCTGGCTGTCCTGGAACTCTCTTTGTAGACCAGGTTGGCCTAGAACTCACTGAGATCCTCCTGCTTCTGCCTCCCATGCGCTGATACCAAAGGCATGAGCAACCACCTCTTTGCACTTCTAACCCCATACTAAAGCCTCAAGAATCGAGTTCAATAGTCATTCAGCAAAGAGTTATAAAATGTATACCTGCAATATATGTCATTTTAATTTTAATATGGCTAATTATGCAAATAAAACCTCACATTTATGTAAAGAGGTAAATGTGTCAAAAACTACTATTTTGATGTACAACAAAAGTAGTAATTTTATTCTATTATTGATATAATTTTTCTTATAAGCCCTACCTAGATGAGTGCTAGCTAGAATCAAACAGAAACTTCAAAATTGTTCAACTGTTATTTTAAAGTATTTATTTTTTATCATTTTTGATTGTATATATGTATGAGTAGATTTGCACATGAGTGCAGGTGACCTTGAAGGGTAGAGGTATTGGGTTACCTGAAGCTGGAGTTATAGGAGACTGTGACCTACCCAGTGTGGTGGATGCTTGGAACTATACTCAGCATCTCTGCCAGAGCAGTGCATACCCTTAGCCACTGAGCCATCTCTTGAGCCTCTAGAACTATGTACAGGGAGAGTTATAATACACCCCCCCCCACACACACACACAGCAAATCCCATATTCACTGCTGACTCAAATTCATTCATTTGCTTGCATCTACCTATCAAAGATACAGTAGCAAAGATCTTGCATCTACAATTTCCAGTCTTTGTGAAGCTCATCTGTGACATCAGGCTATTCACCTTAATTTTGTGTTTCTTTATAAGATATTATCTCTCTCTTTCTAACACCTCTTCTTAAATCAGCCCTGTGAGGATGAGGAGGCTCATGTGTGGTCTCTTTGCTCAACATCAGTTGCTCTTCTCTCCCCAGTACTCCTCTGTCTAGAAGTAGCCTGCCTCCCACTTCCTGCTAGGTGTGGCTGAGGTCTGCTCTGTTGGTAGAAAGCTTATGCTGATTACTGTTGAACTAGTCAAAAGGCCCAAGGCTAGGAAGTCATAGACGCTACGGCTGAATCTGCTACCTTTGCTTTACTAAATAGACACATTATCACACAGCCCCCTGAACAATTGTGTTTATTCTTTAAGATGGTGCTGCTTTCAGCCTTGAGCAAAGAAGCATCTCTTTGTAGCAGATGTGGTTGATGCACAGAGACTTGTGGCTGGTAAAAGTGCTGACAAGTGGCCATTGAGCCATCTTAAATATGACATCTGTATCCCTCCTTCCGAAGCTCAAGGAACATAACATCAAAGGAGTGTAAAGAATATAGGAGCTGAATGACAGGGAGGAAGGCCATGACATGCTGTCTTAAGGGTATGACATGGTCATGGCAAGGCTGCCAAGACAGAGATGACAAATGGTCAGTAGTAGATGGGGGAAGGGCTCATGGGGTCCAGCTCTGCCTGGGAGTTCAGGACATTGTGATCTTCAATGATTTAGACACTGGCCAGTTAATTATGCTCCAGATGACCACATAGGTAGCCCTACCTAGTTAATCAAAGAGGGTCACACACCAAAAAAAAAAAAAAATCAAAATTAAAAGATATAAAAGTGGGATGAAGACTTGGTGGGAGGATGCCAGCAGGGGTAATAATTGAGGGTAAAGACTGACCATGATCAGAATGTTTCATATATATATATATATATATATATATATATATATATATATATATATGTATATGTATATATATATATACATATATATATATAATGTGTGTATATATATATAAATATATCAGAGAGTAAATGAATTTTAAAACATGCTAAGTTAAAGTAATTTGTTAGAATACCTACAGGCCACTCTTGGGAATGCCAATCAATACTGAAAGGAGACCCTTATTTTCTACATAGTCTTGCTTGCTTGTTTCTCTATATTGAGAAAGGGTCTCATATAGCCCTATGTGGTCTCTGACTCACTATATATCTGAGGCTAATCTTGAACTTCTGATTCTCTTGCCCTCACTTCCTAAGCGGCATGAACCACTATGCCTGTTTCTTTATTTTCTGTACCTTGCACATTCCCACTAATATTTACACAACCATTCATTTCAGTTGTAACAGTCTACAACAGGGAGGAAGGCCCTGGAATATTATAACTTCAACCCAGAAACTCAGAAGCATGTACAGCTTCATTAGCACAGGCAAGATTTCTCTTCCTCTATCTGAATGCAAAGAACACTCCAAGATCAGGGTCTCTTATGGTATTTGACACATAAGAATCATTGAATATGTAATAGTAGTTTCTTAAAGAACCCTCTTTAATTTTAGGCTTTCAAAATTTCCACGAAAATATTAAATCATACTTTTCCTTGATATACAGATAAAATCGGACACTATTTTGCACTGGATGATTTGCGTGGCCTGACATTTTCATGAAATAAAACTCTACATTTTTAAGTCAGTGTTTTTCAAAGAAGCATTAATGTAGCTTCCTCGAGGGCACAGGTGGGTCTATGGATATGCTCTTGGGTTTTTTAAATATCATTACACACTGATAGAGCTTGGGTGATGCTGAAATACACACATATTGAATGAATAAAATAGTTTAAGAATAAATGTTTCCCAAACAACCAAATTAGCTGTGAGGAAAGTGAGTTGTAAACCAAATCCTTCAGTGGTGGCTGTGAAAATCAAAGAACCAACTCACCCTTAAATGTTTACCCCCCAGATTGTAGCAAGCCTGTAGATGTGGTTTTGAATGCTCCCCCATCCAGAGAGCCAGGAAAGCAGAGAGGATTAGTGTCTCAGCAGCAGACTGCAGCTTGGAGCGATTATCTGTCCCAACTGACAATAAAGAGTTAATGGCAGCATCTCCCTTTCAGGCCCCTAATGGACTGCACATCCCTACTTCAGAACACCTGAAAGACTGTCTGGGTGTGTCTCCTCAGCACCTGACAAGAGAGGGGTGGGGCCAAGGATAATGGCTGTGTCAATTCCATGTGATTTATTGCAATGGGTAATTATGTCTACAGGGCACCATCTGGAGACCCAATTTGTGCTCTTTATGAACAAAAATGAAAGTCAGCACATACTTTCCTCTGAACTCGGCTCCGGGCTGCTCACACCTAGAGCCCCTTTTCCTGTTTGATCTCTGTGCCACATGCCAGTTGTTTTCACTTAGAGGGTCCTAGCCAGGCAGAGGGACTCTCCTTAAGCCCTCTTCTCCAGGGGTGAAACATGGGCAGAGTTTGCACTCTTCCAAAGCCTCACAGGGCAGTACTGCCACGTTCTGCTTCTGACTTACCACTCACTGGCCACTGACAAAGATCACCCGCATTTATTAGCATCTGTCACTCCACTCCCCAGCAATTATCTAATTGTTTCCAAAATATTTGCTTCAAAATAAGGGTGTTGGAAAATGATGAGAACTACTTTGAAAATATCACCCGGCTTGCAAGTAAGTAAGTTTCTAAGCCATTCTGGGAACCTTTTTCCCCTGTTTCCTCAAACTTAACTTTGCAAACTTGGCTTAAGAAATGCTTATTCTTTTCAATTAAAACCAAGAGCATTAATCAAATCTTTGACACTATAAATGCCTCCAATTAACATCTAGCTTAAAACCACATGTGTTCCAAGGGAAATTCAAAAGATCTATCGGTACAGGTGACCCCTGAGAAACCATTAACACATGGCTGGAGACAGCAAGAAACATTCTCCATTTGTGAGAAAGATAAAGAATCCGTTTAGGGCTCATTACTACTTCAAACATCACGTTTAGATGGGAGAAGCCCTAAGCTGGAAGTTAGGGACTCATAAATGAGTCAAAAGGAAAATAATAACATATCTGTATTTAAAACTATCACACCCGAATGAACAATGAGTTCTGGTCCTAACAAAAACCAAGGTTTGTTCATGATCCAGAGGTGTGGGCTGTTTAATTTAGGAGTTAATCCTAAAAGGTTCGTTTTTGCCTTCTTCTATAGAGGTTACATGCTTAGCTGCTGCACCCAAGCAGGTTGCAGAAACAAGGGAATGGGATATCTCTGGTGTACTGGAGACCCCAGAACTCACCTTCTAAGGGGAGCATTTCCATTTAATGCCAGCCCACTTTTGTCTCGTGGAAATGGAACTTCATGAATTTTAAAGGGTGGTAATTAATTGAATGGAAGACAGAATAGTAAACTCTGGCCTTTCATCCAGCTTGTGACCCTGCATCTTCTTTTGGGTAGAATCAGGGGCCAGGCTGACTTGGTCCTGTGTCAATGACAGTGAGCCCCTGTCAGTGATGTCAGCCCACGGCCAGCCTTGGCAGACCTTCTTTGGATGTCTCACACTGAATCCACCAAGCTCCTGGCAGAAAAGACTTCCCAAATCATTTCTCAACTGATCGGTCAAAGTGAGTTAAATTATTCCAGGTGTGCTGTGCAGGGGGTTATTATGACTATAGGAAAATGGTAACATTAGGGCAAACCCATCGCCCAGTGAGCTGATAAATTGCCTTCTCCTGCCTGTCTCTTCATAACTCCACAACAGCTGGGCTGCCAATCCCACGGCGAGAGGCTGCCAACAAACACCTAAGGCTAGTCGGCTGGGCCCGGAAAGACATATTTCTTTCTCATTTTTCCCTTCAAATGTCTTCTAAAAGACAGAAGATGACCACAATGAGATAAGTGCCCAGATGGTCGCATCGAACACAATATTTGACATCCAGAAATGATTTCAAGACCTAGACAACTGGTGCATCATTTGTACAAAGACTTTTCCTTTTCTCCTCCCCTTCTCCTCCCCTTTCTGTCCTTCCTTCCTCTCCTTCTTCTCCTCTTCTTAACACAAAGCAATTCCAATGTCCGTGTGTTGTGACTGGAAACGATTCAATTCAATTAAAACAAGCAAAAAGATGGCAGCATTTGCTTCTCTCAGGAAATCACCCAGTGTAGAGCCTGGTTCTGTGTTCTGTTCCTTAACTAGCTGCGTGGCTCTTAAGTGATTCACATTTCCATTCTCAGTCTTGCCTTAAAAACCGGTTAGAGATACCAGACATCGAACTTTATAGAAAAGCATAGTTAAGAGTTGAGCAAGGGTGCTCTTTTAAAAGCTAACTCAGGGAGAAAGTTGCAAACACCAGCTTGGTTCTTAATTGTGGGTGATATCATTTAAACAACACCCCGATGAATATGATGAGATTTATTTAGAATGTGTGTTTTTCCAAATCACAGAAAAACCCGAGGAAGTTTAGCTTGAGTCAACACCAGATCTTATTGCCTTTCAAAACTGAGATGTCCTGACCCAATCCGGGTCCACGACACAATAGTCCCCTCTCCACCTCCCCACACTGCTGGATTCAGCTCTCCAGCTGGAAGCCAGGAGCTCTAGACACACATCCATTAGAGGGAACATGCCCTTTTCTTCAGTCTCAGGATGGGAACCAAGTAAGGTTTGATTTAGCCATGAAGTTGAGATGAATGACTTAGCCAATCTTTGTATCAAAGTCAATGTCATGCTTTGTCAGGACCATGCCACATATCACCTTTGAAGCTGAGTGAAACAAAAGGCTGGGTGTCTTGAGGCATGGAGTTTTTCATCAAAACTAGGGGACAGTAGGTATCTATTAGGGTTTTTTTTCCATATACATGTGGAGACCAGACAACCTAGAGTGGGGTGTCCTTCCTCAGGGCTGTTCATCATTTTCTTTTTGTTTTTTTGGCAGGGTGGAGGTTGGGTCCTTCACTAGCCTGAAACTCTCCAAAAAGGCTAGGTTGACAGACCACCATGCCCCAAGAGTGTGTCTCTCTCTGCCTTCCCAGCACTGTCATGACGATGTGCACCATTCAAAGACTTTAAGTGTGGTTCTGTAGCTCAAGCTCATGGCCTTGTGTTCACAAGGCCAGGACTTTACCTCCTGAGCTCTGTGCCCGGCCCATTGTCTATCGTTTTCATGAATTATTACCTCATTTGTACATATCTTTGAGGACTTTGTGATATAGTTCAATACATGCATGAACTGAGCAATGATGCAATTAGGATTGTTAGCAGCTCCATACCTTGGATGCTTATATCTAGAGATGCCATGCCCTTCCATTCTCATCCCTCAGAGGATCTATAATAAGTGTTGTGAGCCAAGTCACCCTAGGCTATGACTCATTGGGACCTGTTCCTTTTCCCTCTGTTTTATATTTGTATATTTGCTTTCTGAGATGGGTTGTGATATATAGTTCACCCCACTTTTAAGAGCCTCTAATAATTTCTATTGTAAAGTCAGATTGGCTTAATATTATTGATATTGTTAACATGTAATAATAATGTAATATTATCACATCTGAAGAAATAACACAGTGTTTTATCTTCCTGTGTCTAGTTAATTTATAATAATGAACTCCAGCTGATCTATACTGATGGAAATAATAAGACACCATTCTTTTTATGGCTTAATAGTATTTCACTGTGTGTACATACCACATTTTGTTATGTTTGTAACCTTTGATTGATATCTGGGCTGATTCCCTATCATGCCTATTATATTCTGGAGTATGAAATATCCATTTTGTCTTGAAGTCGCTAGGTAAAATTAATGATTTTGACAATTTATGCATTAAGATGCATATTAATGGAAAAATCTGCTCTATTAGAGAACTTGTGTTTGCCTAACATTCCTTTCTTTGACTACTTAGAAAAATTCTAGAATTACTTTCTCTGAAGATTTATTCCCTCAAATGTTTTTTCCTGAATTAATAGGAATAGTTTTCTCACTGATAATAAAGTCAGTTCACTTTTATGGAGGAATTTACCCCTCTACAGGGCACAATTCACATTTCTGTGTTCACAAGTTGGTGCAGTCATTCACAGAGCATTTCTGTCATCCGGGTGGAAATCCCAGCCCAGTTCCTGTCTACTTCAGTCCCCCATATCCACTCACTTACTTTCTGTCTCTGTAGAGCTGCTGCCTTGTATACACCAACTATGGCTGTTCTTGTCAGTGTGAACCTTTAGCCAGTACTATCTAGACTGTCCGTCCTGTAGTGGGTTTATGATGTTACATTGTAAATAATTGTCCGGTTCACTGGTTTAATAAAAACATTGATTGGCCAAAGGCAAACAGGAAGTATGGGTGGGTTTACCAGACCAAGAAAACTCTGGGAACAGGAAGAACAGAAGAGAGATGCCAGAGAAGCCAGAAGATGCAGAGGACAACTATGCTGCTCCAAGAGAAGGTACCGAGCCACGTGGCTGAACAGCATAAGAATCATGGGTTAGATTAAGAGCAAGAGCTAACAAGTTATATGCCTGGGCCCCAGGTCAATCAGTGTACAATTAATACAAGCATCTGTGTTTCAGTGGGACTATGGGACTGTGGGTCCGAAAGTCTGGGCCAAGATGCTAGGCTAGAGAGTCCAGGCCAGAAACCTAATACAACACTGTCCCTCCCAGAATAGCATTTCCTGTCCACACAGGTAGCTTAACAAGTGCAAAGTGAGTCACGCTGTGTCCCCATCACCTCTACTAGGCGTCCCCTGTACTCTGGGTCTCTGCTCCACTGACTAACCATCCAGGCATCGATTCTAATAACCAGGGCTATCCCTAGGGCTTGAGAGCTTACAGAATTCTTGAGCCAAGCAGCTTTGAACTTGCAGATCCTACCTTGTCAGTTTCTCCCACTGGAAATGGAAGACTGCTGTCCGCATTCTCCTGAGCCATCCTAAGGCTTTCCCACCCGGCCCCTTCTGACGTGCTGTACCCACTCTTCACAAGGACTGTGAACAAACTACCTTCTCAGTGGCAACATGCTGCTATGATGATGTCAAATATAAAAGCATGCAAACTTTCCAAGGAATAAGTCCTCCAACGTCTCCAACACCTGAGCTGGGCGGGCTGTAACCGGTGGTGGCAGAGCATGCGACAAACGGAAACAATGTCCTAGATTCTGTTCCCAGTGCAGCAAAGACAAAACAAAGAACTTAGATTAATAGCTTTAAATTTTCGCTCAATAATTTTACTCGTAAGAATTTATCCCAGGGAAATACACACAGGTTCATGCTGCAATATCATCATCAGAAAGGTCACCAAGAAGCATCAGAATAAAATACTTGATAATTGTGTAGCCACTGGATACTAGGTATTTAAAAATAAATCACTAGACAGAGGCTGTATTAGTTACTGCCAACTGCGGTGGCTAAAGTATCTGACGGAGAAAATAGAAGGCAGGAGAGTGTTGTTTGGACTGTTTCAGATGGTTCAGCCTATGCTCATTGGCTTCCTGCATGTGGTTAATATACAATGGGCAGTGGAGAGTTTGGAGGAGGAAGCCAGTAGTGAGCAGGAAAGAGAGAGGTGAATTCCAGGACTTGATCGCTCCATTTTAAATTTTTCTCTAGACACTTAGCCACTTAGACTCAGACTGAGACTTCTTCCTTCAGAGACAAACCCAGAAGCCTGTCTAGGTGATTATAAATCCCATAAGGTTAACATGGAATAGGAACTAATGCTGTTGTATACTATTATTGAATACGACTATTATTGAATATTGTATTTCAGCTGTGCATCATGGCGTATACTCCCAGTACTTGGGAGACAGGATCAGAAGGATTAGGAGATCAAAGCCAACATGGTCTACATAGCAAACGTCAAGTCATCAGGGCTACAGAGAGATTTTGTCTCATAAAACCTGCATCCCCACACCCAAATGTATTTCAGAAAATGATGAAATAATGTGTCATAGGAGGAAAAATGTCATAAGGTGTCATGATATAAAAACACTGTGAAAGTGATAGTGTCACATTTGTGATTTTTAAGGTTTCCGTATGGAGAGATCTGTACCAAAATATTAATACTCTAGGTACTGAATATCCTACTTTGGCAAATTTTTATTTTTTCAGATGCATTTTCATGTCCATTGTGAATATATCTTACAATATAATCCTGAAAGTCACCATGTGAGTCACTGAACTGAGCCACTCCAAATGATTTTGGGTTTAGAAAAAGATGATGGAACTGGACTTTTGTCTCCAAACTGTGGCTAGCTGGGATACTCTCCTTGTGTATGGTGTCCCAATATGCTTCAAACTAAGAAGGAAGCCAACCGGAAGAAGGTCATCTAGGTTAGTGACACTTATTCAGCACCTTAACTTTCTCCTGACTGAGTCAAACATGCCAACCTGCTTATGTCGAGCTGTGTCCAGGCTGAGGCACACCAGCATGTTTAACAGCAGAGCCTAGATGGAAGCGCTGCTGAACCTTCAGGGGAAATGCAGCTGTTGTGATCCTGTAGCTGATGCTGACTGGATAATCTTGGAAAGGAGCAGACAGACATTCTACATCTCCAGGTTCCAGCTGTGGAAGCAACCCTAATGATGAGGAGGAGATGAGAGGAGTGGACCAGGGTCTACCCCAGGGTCGTGATTAGGACACCATTGCCTTGCTTGCTGCTATTTTATGCAGCTAGCCAAGTTGTTAATAAACAATACTCAATAAATAGTTGTTAAATTTCTAAGTAATGAATTCATCAAATTGGATGGAAAAAATGAGGTAGAGGATGAAGTGGGAGAAGAAAAGGAGTCTGTGAGAGACAAGAAAACATTTTGTGTGTGCCCAGAGAAGGTACGTCACAAAAGAAGTACTCTGTCTTTAGGAGGGGATGGCACAGGGTTAGCCAAGGGCAAGCTTCAGGTGGTCTTCATTCCCTTATTCTTTTATTTTAATTTGCCCTCCCTTCCTCAACTCCTTCGGCTCCTCTCTCCCAGCTTTCAAACCTCTCTTCTTCCATCATTCTTCTCCTTTCTCCCCTTCACCCCATTTGTCTCTTTCATTCCCTGGTCCCCAACTGCCTCCCTCATCAATGCATTTGAAGCCCTTCTGATTCCAACCACACGCTACTTACTGCATTTCCTCAAAGGTTTACTCAAAGATTTGGGGGAAATTATGTCACAACAAACACTGACGTGTTTTAACATGGAAAGAAAGAAGCACTGTAGAATTCTATTTTAAAAACCAGGGAATGTTCTATTTCTTCAAGGCGGTTCTATGCTGTTTAATCTCTAGAAAACAACTTCAGAGTTCTTAGTGACGAAGAGAGTTGGGACTTTGCAGAACCATGCATCCTACTTACCCACAAACTTGTCAAGGTGGCTTTAGGCTGCCTGAAAGATTCCAGAGCCATAAAGACGTTGGTCGCTAGTTGCAGCTTTTAAAGGTTGAACATGAAAAGGTAAACATTGGCCACGTCACATTGTTCACTGAAGGAAAAGACAGGAAAAGAAGAGGCTGAATAGGAACTCACAAGCCATGGATTCTGGGCTTAAAATGGACTCATTCCGTGATGCTGAGCCTGAAGGAAGGGGTATATGCTGTAGGCTGAGTTAAGGATGGAGAGATGTTTATCTAGACAGTCATAATCCTCTCTGACTAACACAAAACACCACATACAAAGCAGAACAGTGGAGAGACAATGACAAAGGGAGAGCAGGCCACTGGGGGCCACGTGGGAAACTCTCAAACCACTATGCTCGTTGAATCGCAAGGACTCAAGCTTTGTAAATGAACACAGAGTTTACTGCATCCTGTTCATGTGAGGAGATGCCTAGGATTTTTCTCCTCCTTATCAGTGTCCCACCTCTGCCAACCACACCTGCACCTCCTTAAACATCCTTCTCATCAATCAGCTTAACAAAGTAAGGGACAGGTAGAAGGAAGGTGTATCTGCTCTCTCAGGGCTGCCACTCATCAGTGACATGTGACCTACAGCTGGATGGACTGGGAAAATAATAATATGAACCAGGTAGTCACCCTTTGCCTTACAGTCTACGGAATTTGTTCCCGTTAGAGAAAGAAACTCTATTTGTCTCTGCATCATGATGCATTCCTTTCCGACATTATCTCACGTGACTCTATAGCGATTCTATGAATATTCCCTTTATAGATGAGAAGCCCGAGGTGCTCCTATGGGAAGCTCGTACCCAAGGCTGAAGATGACACTCCCGTTTTTACAAGAACCCAGCCCTCAGTGGGAACCATAGGTCCCTGGTGGCTTTAGGGACTTTCTTGGCTTCTCTGTCATTTCCCTATTATTCTCATCAGAACTCTGCAAAACGACAAGAATGACATTGGACAATTTAGAGTCTTGGAGTCAAGAGAGGACTTTAGATTGGGGAGGGTGCCTGGAGTAGTAGGATCTTCCCATTTGATTTAGGACTGTTGGGTAGCATCATCAGAATGGTTATATTGTATTTAATTTGCTTACCTGTCATTCTTTTTGCTGCCCCTGCTGCTCCCTCCCTCCCTCCCTCCTTTTCCCTCTCCCTCCTTTTCCCCCTCCCTTCCTCCCTCTCCCCCTCCCTCCCTTCCTCTCTCCCTTTCTAACTTTTTTTTTTTTTCAATTTAGAGCCTAGAGTCAAGAGGATTTAAAAGAAAAATCCTGAGCTCTCCTGAGGACACATGGGGGATATTTAGAATGTCAGCTGTGCAAACATGATGCCATCTTTGACAAACTGTCTGGAAAGATTGGCCGGGCTGTGAAGGGGTGGGGGGGAGTGTGCCGTCAGCCTCTGCACCACACACAGATGCCATGGATGCATGATGTCTGCAGCTAAGTTTATTATCTGACAGATACAGAGCACAAATATTGACTTTTGCTATTTTTACTGTAACAGCAGCCATAAACATCGATTACTGCTGGAGAGGTCAGGCTGCACTGGAAGCCACTGTCTTCAGAGCCCAAGAGGGCCTTTATCTTGCTTTGGGTCACTTTAACAAGAAGTGGTGTGCCTAAGATCCTTGTTTATGAATTGACACAAAAGGAGCAACATGGTAATGATGTGAAAGCCTCCACAGTTCTGAAGAACATTAAAAAAAAAAAAAAATCCCTATAGTGTCTCTATTGCATCCGTGTTCATTTAGGCCTAGAAAAAAATCCCTAGTTTAGAGGAAATATCTAAGAAAGCACAAAGGCTGTCTGTGTGGCACACTTTTCCGGACAGACACCTTTCCTTCCCGATGGCAATGCTACACATTCTATTCCACCCTCTTCGCCCACTGCAATGGGGATAGTCCATCAGCACTTTGGAGGTCCTTTGTAGAAAATGAAAGGGCCGGCCTCTAAATGAAAATATGCTCACTAGGCAAATGTAAGCAAGCAAGGAAATTTTTATGATCTGCTTTTTTTGTTCCATAAATTTATATTTTAAAATTTATGTCACAAACGTAAATCTCCCATTTGATTGGGGTGGGATAGGATGTGTAGGAGCCAGACACATGCAGTGCACATAGACAGAAAGGACTACAGAAGGACAGTGCTGGGATCCTTTGTGTGTCTCTGCACGGACTGGCTTCCATACAAACAGTGTGTCTGCCTCATAGAACTCACTTCGGCGGCCCAGCATTTGGGAGCTTCTGTAAGTTCAAGGCCAGAACACCCCCATTTTCCCTGGTCCGGATGAGAGCAGTGAACCTGCACTGTCTTGAGGGATATGAATCAAACCAATTGAGTAATGGTTAGGGATTAAAATTCGTTCAGGCCGGTGCAGAGCCAAGCAGAGTTCCAAGGGGCCTGGAGGAGCAGCAGCGATGTGTGATGGTAGGAGCACTTATTATATTTATTTTAATAC
Source organism: Phyllotis vaccarum (assembly GCA_033318265.1). Classification (NCBI taxonomy): domain Eukaryota; kingdom Metazoa; phylum Chordata; class Mammalia; order Rodentia; family Cricetidae; genus Phyllotis; species Phyllotis vaccarum. Next base: position 17,053,633 of record JARWLC010000003.1, read on the forward strand.
AATGAAGCCGTGGTTTTTAGAGTCTAAACACGTGGGAAGTGCATTTGTAATAAAGATTCAAACACCACATGATGCCTTTGGAAGAGCCATCCCAAAACTGATCCCATCAGCCTGGAGGACCAGTTTCTGCCCACAAGAGGGTAGGCGATACAAGAACATCGCACAGAAGGAACAGCCAAGTTCGTTTCCAGCTCCAAGTCCAGTTGGACGGACACTTACATCTCGGCATGTATATTCCGGATTATTAAGAGTTTCAGTGTTTACCAGAGTCACTTTTCGGAGGGGCTTCTCTTCCTTCATCTCCATTCCATTGCCTGCACAAAATGTAAGCCAATAAAACAAACAATGGCGTTTATAGGGCAGCTTTGTAAAATAACATTGGTTGGATTGAGTTTAAATTCAAAAGAGTTTAGTGGTGCCTTTTACCAAGTTTTAGAGAATAGGCTGACATGAATTATTTGTCCAGAATAATGAGGAAGTAATTAGTTTGTTGCTAATTATTTGGGGAGGGAAGAATTTGTCCTATACTTCCCCATCACAGTCCATCCCTGTGGAGAGTCAGGATTAGAACTCAAGGCAGGAGCTGATGCAGAGGCCTTGGAAGAGTGATGCTTACCGGCTTACTTCCCAAGGCTTTCCAGGCATGCTGTCTTGCGTAACCCAGGGCCATCCCCCGGGGATAATATCACCTACAATGAATTGGGCCCTCCCACATCAATCATTAATCAATACATGTCCCATAAGTTGGCCTACAGAGCAATCTGATGAAGATATTTTCCAGTTGAGGCACCCTCTTCCCAGATGACTCAAGCTTGTGTCAAGGTAACAAAAAGACTAAGCAGCACAGATAACAATATGGAGTTCTCACCACTGGAGTGTGATCCTTCAGAGTAGAGTGTTTTCTAGTCTCTAGTCTGTAGGATTCTGCTTTAATTTTGTATTTAGCAATACGAGTTTGTTCTACGGACCATCAGCTAAAAGATCTTGGACATGCTGTCACAATTGTGAGTTCAGTGTCCTGAAAACATGCTTTCTTTGTATTTCCCACCATCTTTGGCTGTCACAATCATTCCACTTTCTCTTTTTCTGAAAAAAATCTCTGAGCTCCACAGACAGGATATATTCCATTTCGAGCTGAGGCCTCCTGTTCTCTGTATGTTGAACAGATGGGAGTCCCTGTGTTAATTGCCATCTACTGCAAGGTAGAAGATGAGGGTTGAGGGATGTTATAATCTATGGGCATAGCAATAAATCATTAGAAGTTGCCATTATACTATGTCCATCTAAATAGAATAATAGTATGAAGTTCTTCCCCAGGGCCCATTCAGCCTTAAGTTCTTAACCTCCTTTGTTAAGTCCTATCTCATAGGCGAGGCCTTGGATCCAATTTGAAAATGATTGCTTACTCCACAAGCATCAACGCCACTAATTTTAAAGGAAGATTTAGTATTTTTTTATTAATGTGTATGAATATTTTCCTGCATGTACACATGTGTACCATGTACATGTCTAGCACTAGAAAAGGCAAGAGTTAGCAACATATTCCTTGGAACTAGAGTTATAGACAGCTGTGTTCCACTATATAGGTACTAGGAACCAAACAGGTCCCATCTCCAAGAGCAGCCTGTGCTCTTAACCACTGAACCATGTCTTTAGCCACAGTTATTCCCCTGATGCATCAGTACTGCACATGTTGACAGACCATCATTATTGTAGCTCAAAGGAGTTCAGTGCTGAGTGATATCAGCGATGCCATTTCACCTCGCATAGAGTGCATAGCACCTTCCCAGCCTTGTGAGAGCTATCCAATAGGGGCCAGGCTTCCAGGTGAGTAACAGATTGATTCCTTTTTGGTGTGGGACTTCAGTGTGTGATATTTTCAGCAATATGGCCTTCCCATCAGATTCTGGATCATTATACACATTTTAACTGACAAGAGCAAATCTACTTTTTTCCTTCATCAAGCAGCTGTAGTTGACAGATCTCATCAGGGCATCTCATTGACCAATTAAGCAGGTCATCACAATTTATCTAATCTCAGCAGAAAAGAGAACATTGGCTTTCAGAGAAATCAGTTCCATTTGGTTAGAACTCTGGTCCAGCCCCTTGGCTTGAATCATGTTCAGAAAAGTGCAGGAGACCTTGAAAGCAAGAATTAATTGATCAATTCCAGATTCCAATGGGCAGATATCCTACCAAGCAGCATCACAGGAAATTCACACGATAGTCATAGGTTTGCTAGATCACTGTGAGCTAAAGACTCAACTATCTGGTATTACTCACATGCCCATAGTTAAAGCAATACTCTGTGTATCATCATCCCTTGGTTCAGAATTTCAGTAAAAAATAGGTTTATGGGTTCTGATGAGAGCTTAAAGGAGTGAAATGTCACTGGGCAGCAGGACATGAGTGCTTAGGACTTATAACTGTCATCAGTCAAACAGGACCCGGGCATAGAGGAAGCCCCTTAAATTCTGTGTGGGTATTTTTAGGGGTGTCTCTCAGTCATTCTCATCATGAATTGCTTTCCAGAATAGAATGGCATTTTCTACAGCAGCGTGAGCGTTGTAGGAATGGAGACTTGAGCAAATCTCTGTAAACCATTCTCTCTTGTTCAGTTTATGAGTCATCTCTCCCCAGCAAACCAGTGCTCCACCTAACACCAGTTAGATCATGTTGCCTTTCTTAGTAGCATGCAATATATTTTCTCCCCCACTTGCCCATGTTCCATCAAAGATGAGAAATGTCGTGCAGAACTTTTGAAAAGCTGAGGTCAGCTTGGAGCCAGCCTGACAAGCTCATGGGAAATTCTTAAAACATCCCAGCCCCAGCTTGAGGCCTCTGTGGAAATCTTCAGATAACAATCTCTGCTTTTTTCAACTTGCCCATCACCTCATCTATAGTGTTTACCCTCATGGTTTGTGTCAAACTCTAAAGAGACTGGGGTGGGGACAGGGGGTCAGATACTTCAGGAAAAAGTTAAGGCTAAGAGACAACTCAGTCTGTCCCCTGCTTCTATACTACAAACTACAAAACTAAACTCAAAATAAAGAATGCACAAACAGAAAGGCCAACTTTACCACATTCTTTATTACCTTTATTGCTATTACTAACATGAGGAGCCTTGGGGGGCTTTCCCATACATTCTCAGGAAGAGCCCACTCCAGCATTTCTGAATGAGTTGATTGTTCAGTGTTTGACTGGAAGGTCTGTGTTATGTGCTCCATGATAGAATGCAGTGTGTGGTCATCACTGCATATAGAAAATGTTTAGACACCTCCGGACTATGGGTTTGACTACTCCTCAGAGAGATCTCCGTTCGGTGAAGGGGAACTCACTGAGTACAGCCAGCTGGCTGTGCCCACCAGGAGGACCCAGGGGAGCACGATGGCAGGGGGTGTCGTTTAAGAAGGCCTTCTTAAACACTGCAATTGCTTACTTGTTCTTATTTGCTACATTTGTTGTGACATTCCAAGTAACATTAAAGAAGCCACTATCTTCTGTTCCTGAAGAAGGTACAGCTCCAAATGGCTGGGGAGAGCCACTGTTTGAATTAAGCCCAGAGCAAATACGGAGACAGCACTTCATGAAGGCTTTCCCAGCAAACAGTGCCCTGACTAAAAGAGCATGGAGACAATAAAATCCAGAATGTGCAGATTCAAAGAAGAAAGCGGAAAGCCACCCTCAAGGTTCTTTTTGACTTTCTAGTCACATTCTGCATCCTAATCTGACTTCAGAAAAATGCTCTCGAATCCAAAACTTGTTCACCAGGCATGAGGCCACAAGAGGCAATTTTTGTGCCTGATGTCTATCACTGGGTGGTTGGCAGTCACAGCCCAGGGACAGCAAGGGATCTGATGAAATTATATCCAGTCCACATGGATAAGACACATGTAAAACATAAGTGAATTTCTTCTTTAAATTGGATTTCTTCCCTGAGATATCTGAGTTCAAAATAAAACGAAATTTACAGTAATTCGGGTCTCAAGCATTTGAAATAAAGGAGGCGCAACGTGTTAGAACTCCCCTTAATGATGTCTTTCGGAGGGAACAATGCAGCTTGGTAAAAAGAACATGAGCATTATACTGCAGGATTGACCTCTCTTGGTATTGCAAATACTATGAACACATATTTGAATTAGAATTCCTCATTTAAATTCAGGTCTTAGAGATTAATACTTGCTACTTTTACGGGTGAATATTCGGAAGAGCCTTGGATGAATCCCATGCTAACAGGAGTGGTTAAAACAGTTTCCGTGTGGTGTCATCATGGTAGCCTCCCTGAGATGCTTCAGAGTAAGAGAGGGCATTTATTTCATGTAAACTCTGGGTTCCTCTGTATCCCAGTTACCAGGGAGGAACATTTCATGCTTTTTGCTTTGTTTGGTTTTCGAGACTGTGCGTTCCAGGTTGCTGCTGAACTATTAATCCTCCGTCTCTGCCTTCTGAGTGCTAGAATTACAGCTGTTGGGTTCCACCATACCTAACTGATGTGTGGGGAGGGAGGGGGAGGATCTCATTTTAACTACATAGACTGTGAGGAGCTCAAGGAATGGTCAAGAAGAACTGACATATATTCCTTGAGAAATACCCATAGAACAGTGGCTCCAGGGTTGTAGGCTCCCAGCTAGCCTATGACAAAACACGAAGTTCTGGAGAGAGAGGGGAGTGTATGTTTTCAGGGACCACTCCAGAAACTTCTGTCTTTTGGGAGCCTAAGGTAAAAATGGGACAAAAGTCACTTCTCTGAAGCTTAGTGTCCTAAGATAACTCACGTTAATCCCAAACATTTCAAACGGTGTGCTTTGTCGTGTAAATGTCATCCCTTTCCAGTTCTACAGAAATGTTCCAATGGTCTCTCAACTGCCCATAGTTTCTAAAGAAGTTGGAGATGCAGTTAAGTCTTAATTAAAATAAAAGAAAGAATCAAAGGCAGAGTGAGCAGCTCATGAGGAAAAATCATGGCTTTGCCCAGTTCACATAAAGGGAACTGCTAAGCGTTTGCCCCATAACAAAAAGGTAATTAGGCAATGTCCCTGGCCATTTGATGCAAGGAAAGCATTATTTTAGTTAATTAATAATTCCTAAAGCATTTTCTTAATGACACTTTGATGACAATCTCAAATGGAAACACATCTGTGTACATACAGGGAAATGACTATTGAAATCATGTGTGCACACATGCACACACACATCATAATTACTCATTGAATTTGTCACTTGAGGTAACTCAGAAAATAAAGGTCAGACTTACAAACCATGTATGGTAAGAGCATTGTGAGCCTGAGAAGATATAAATATATTCTCTGTTTGTTTAAAATAATTTTTTAGTCATAAATAGCATAAGCCTTCCTTTAAAATATTTCCTACATTTATCTGTGTGCATATGAAGGCAGGTCCGGACGCGGGTATGCCATAGAGGCCAGAGGACAACGTTCAGGAATCAGTCTCCTTGCCCACCATGTGGGTTCCAAGGATTGAACTCTGGTCTTCAGGCTTGGCATCAAGCATCCTTGGCCTCTGAGCCATCTCATTGGCCCCTTGCAGAGGCCTTCTCATTACTAAACTTTGCAACACTAAATTTCAAGTGAAAATATACTGACCAGACTACAGTTTTAAAGTTATTATGTTCCACATGAATGGTAAAATCATTAAGAATTGGCTGGGTATTAAATTTTCTCATATTTATCTTATTTAAGGAAAGTTGGAAACATGAATGTATTTTTCATAGAGAGTCCCGCTCATAAGCACAGGGAAAGCCAGCCGGTCAGCTCCAGGGGAGTCAGCTAGTTCCAGCCTGCAGTCAATGCTCTCTCTTCAGTGTCTCCCCCATACTTTTCTTTCCTGGGAGACTCTGATACTGTTCTTCCAGAGTCCAGACCAAAGTTGGACCATCCTTGGACTCAGAAATGCTTCAGCTGAGAGATGCAAATTCCTGTTGTAGGTTCACTCAGAAATTCTGAAGCCACTTTAGGACTTTACATTAACCAGTTAAGATAAAGACGTTTGTTCAGCCCCATTCCCTTCCTGCCTTCCCTGACCAATCTTGGGCCTTTCCTGAAGTTTCAGGTATTCTTGGAAGAAATATTCACCAGATAGGACCAGTAGGGGGAGCCCCAATGTAAAGGCATCTCGGGCCGTTCACGTTGCTTGCAAGCATGAATTGTATGTGGCAAATTACGACCAAATACAAGCCATTAATGTGAGATTATATTAAAAAATGGTTAAGATGATTTTACATTCCCACTTAAGCGACTGAAAATGGAGAAAATCTACCTAATTTAGGAGTTACTGATGGCTGCCAATTACATTTAGAGCCTTAAAACATTTTCACAGTACAAAGTGAAGGGGTGAATAGGGAGGTCAGTGGCTGTCACTTCAGGAGATGCCTGCTGCGGTGGGAGATGAAGGACACCTGACAGAGACCCCTGTAACCTGAGGATAGCATCTGATAGCTCTGGGAAAACACCAAAATCAACAGGCCTGAAATCGCACGCAGCAGGAAGAAAAAAAAAAAAAAAAAAGCGTGTCCCTTGTGATATTCACAGAGCAGGATCTGAATCAGTGTAGGAGAGCAGAAGTCTGAACTGGTGTGTGAAGCCAGCAACTTGGGCTTACACACACACACACACACACACACACACACACACACACACACACACAATCAGCAGCTCCCCTGATAGCTCTTCCTACAATTAACAGTGGATCTCAGTTTCAGCAAAACAAAAACAGATATTTTTTGATTCCCTTTTCTTCCACCTGAGAGATTTTTAAGTGATAGTGAATGTGACTCAAACATTCAGGAGGGTGAATAGACCAAAGCAGAGGTGGGTAGAGGAGGGGATGGGATGTAAGGGACGAAAGAGAGAGAAAACCTTTTCTTGTCTCCCTGGCTGAGTTTGAAAGAATGCAGCAGTCCTTGGGACCAGGGGAGGCAGTTATGAAGGGGTTTGGAGCTGAAGTCCGGGATTTGTCTGCAGACAAAAGCTGACTGGCTCCATACATTTTAAACTGTCAGGACAGATGTGGCCTGGAGGTAGCTTGCCACAGCACATCAAATCAATCTTTGAAGTAGAAAGAATTTGAAGAAAAGTCTCCTGGAATCAGGAAGGAAGAAAAATTAAGTACTTGGTGCATTAAGAATTCCAAAAGTGAGAAATGGACCAGAATCAGAAGAAGAAATATAAAAATAACAATAAAAGACAATGTAGCTAAAGTGAGTGAGGGTTATGAATGTCAGTAAAAGGTCTGAAAGGACTGGGCATAATTAAAAAGGCCAGTGGAGTGAAAATCACTGAGCAGTCCTACATCACAGGCAGCGAGGAAAAATAAACAGCAGGAGAGAGCTTTTAGGTTTAGTAACCAAAAGGTACTGCAAAGTAAATAATTAGTTAATAACATTAGTTCAATAAGCAGATGGACACGGCACTTATTTCAATAGAGCTTGAGTCTACCTTACAGGCAGATCCCAATCAAGAACTCACTTTTCAAAATGCTCTACCAGAAGTGAAAAGCTGCCAGAGGTGGGGTTTAGTTGGGCTAGACGGAATCGGGAATGAGCTTCCAAGAGTCCTATTTTAGCAGGCTTAAAGACTATGTAGGCGTCAGGAAGAAAACATATCTTTATGGAGGTGACTGGAAATTATCCATGCTGAAGTAACTGCCTGGATAAATTCTAACACCCGAAAGATTGGTTGGAAGGATTGCTCAATGGTTCTGAACACTCACTGTTCATCTGGAATACCTACGTTCAGTTCCCAACATCCATGTTGGGTGGCTCACAACTGCCTATAATGTCTGCTCCAGGGTATCTCCAATGCCCTCTTCTAGCCTCTGCAGGTACTACATATGTATGTGTACAGACAGACCTATACATAAATAAACTATATCTTCAAAATACAAATACTGAAAGGTTGTTGGGACAGAAAAGTGTCTCTGTAAAGCTAGAGCAGTGTTCTCAATTGTCCTCATGTGGTGACCCTTTAATACAGTTCTCATGTTGTAGTGACCCCCAACCATAAAATTATTTTCATTGCTGCATTGTAACCTTAATTTTTCTACCATTGAAAATTGCAGTGTAAATCCCTGGTATTCAAGATATCTGATATATAACTCCCATGAGAGGAGACCATAAGGGTTCATGACCCACAGGTTGAGAAACAATGGGCTAGAGCATCCAAGAATGGCAGAGCTGATAAAGTTCCAGCAAAACAGAGGCTGATGTCTGCTAGTGAGAATTCCTTAAATGAATCACTTCAGCCACACAATGTGCAAACTAGGTTCAAGACAGTACCACCTCTACCCAAAGATGGCGCCACACAAAGACAATGGCTTCCTACATGTATTTTAAAAAAGGGTTTCCAGGGATAATATGAAGAATCAATAGCAAGAGAGTAAGATTAAAGAGACTACTTAGGAGGCTACCCCACCACATGATTCTAGGATGTAAAGGTAACCTATGCCAGAAGTCATGGGCATGGATGGAGTAAGAGGTAGGGTCATAAGACTATCGGGGTCAGCATCTGGGAGAGAGCAAGGATGGCAACCAGGTGACAAGGGGGGAACAGGTAAGTGCCATTCTCTGAGAAGGAACCTTAGACAGTCTGTATTATACTTGTAAATGTAGTGTTTTAATGAGGCATTAAATAGACTGACAGATTTGACAGAGCCAGATTAGACCCTGTGAGAACTTGGTGTAGGTATTAGAAAATTTCATGGGAGAAGATGCCGTTATCTAATCATGTGCAGATGAAGGGGAGAGTCTGCTGGAAAGCGTAGAGAAACCTAGACTGAGCTCAGAGGCACAGGGAGGACCTTGTCCCATTCCTTAGCTACCGGGCATCACAAGAGGATCTTAAGTAGATGGATCCTGATAGTGTGATATTGAAAAGGTAAGTGTCTTAAGTTACATATGAAAATCTTTGACCACCCCCCCCCCTGAAAACTTTGAAGGGATGCATGAAAGTCATAAGAGAATAATCCTGCTTGACATTCAGTATGAGGATGAGGTTATAGAGGGCCTCAAATCATATTATCATTGCAGAAGTATCTGGTAGCTAAAGAAGAAATTCCTTAGAAGTTAGGAGATTTTAGAGAAAGTGAAAAGGCATAGAAAAGAAGGGCAGGGAGTTACCTCTTCTGCGATGGAAGAGGATGACCATTGTGAGGAAAATACAGGAGTTATATTCTGAATACGCTTTGTAAGGTGTGAAGCCTAGTGGGGAAAAATAAGTATCCAAGACAAAGGAAATAAATTACTTGAACGAAAGCTAAGACAGTATATTATCAGATGGTGACTTCAGAAAACAGGGAGACAATACTTAAAAAATTTTGAGATGAAAATATTGTGAAATCAGATTTTTATACCCAGCTATGAGTTATGAGAAAAGGTGTTAAAAGTTCTTGGATATGCTGGAAAGCACATGGCTGCTTTGGAAATTTGTTCAGTCAATTCTAGTAAGCAAGAAGCAAGTCAAACTTGGAACTTCACCACTGTATCAAGATGGCAAAGTAAACACACACACACACACACACACACACACACACACACACACACACACACACACACTTCCACTCCACATTTGAGAACGACTAGGGAAAAGAAGACAAGATTATGTTCTTACAAGGTAGAATACAAGGTAGAAGGTCCTGGGCGGGGGGATTTAATCAGCAGTTGAGGAGTTTTAAGGAATTTTGGAAAACTATATGGTAGACTGGTTTGGCAGGAAACGCAGAGTAGAGAAAACCACAAACAAATGGAGCCATCTGGCTATCGTGAGGGCGGGTGCCTGTGGTTACAGCTACTGGAAAGGCTGCAGTGGAAGATTGTGTGCATACTTGAATTTGATGCCAGCTTGGGAAATATATCAAAACCTTACCAGGAAAAAAAATGGAAGAATTCAGGGAAGGAAGGAATGGAGGGAAGAAGAGACTAAGAGAGGGAGGGAGGGAGGCAAAAAGGAAGGAAGGAAGGAAGGAAGGAAGGAAGGAAGGAAGGAAGGAAAGAAGGAAGGAAGGAAGGAAGGAAGGAAGGAAGGGAGGAAGGAAGGAAGGAAGGAAGGAAGGAAGGAAGGAAGGAAGGAAGGAGACGAATAGAGACATCTGGATGTCTCGATGGGTCTCCATGGTAGACAGCACCAGTCCTCCCCAGAGAGCTCTGGAAAGCCTCCAAGATCACCATCAATGAGGGTTAGAAATATTTGTCGAATGATGTTGGATGAATGAGCAGGCTGTGTAGTAATTAGCAACATAATTAATTGAAGGGTTGCCAGCCCAGCTGGGCTGGTCCTCAACTCTGATATACAGAGAGTTGGCTGTGGTATTTTATTCTGTATAATAGACAAGATGTGTTCTCTAAATAACATGGTAGTTCTGTCTTCAGGAAAGGAGAAATTAATGGAAGAGCAGCTTCGTGCCAGGCTCAATCCTAATGTGGCTAGGGAGCCTGAGACTGCTTACATGCCCTGCCCTTATCCAACTCCATAAGAAGCATCTGCAAAACCAGCAAGCCTTCTTCCCAAGAGAATGAGAACATGTGTCCATCTAGGGAGATGTCTTGGCTCCTTGTGTGTGGTACCCTCTGTAAATGCTGACCAAAGCAGAGCTGAGTGACTGACAGTTCCTGCTCTAGTCCTATCCAGCTCTCCAGAAAGTAGAGAGCAGCTTTCGTGAAAAAGGTGGGATAGACAGTCCCTGGGAGATTAGCATAGATACAGAGAGAGGGCTACAGCATTTTCAGAGAGAAGCAGCAGAAACATTTTGAACTATACGGAACACATAGAAAAAACACACTTCTCTGAAAATGAAACAATTGATGACCAAGAGTCAGAGAAATAAAACCAAGACAGTGAGGACTTGATTATTACAGAAGAGTGTTGCAAAAATAATTGAGCAGAGGAATCAACTAGATTGTACTCAAGAGATAAAACTGCCTGTTGTTTTCAAATTAGTCTTTTCCACATTTCAAGATGGATAAGCTTTTCTATTTTGAAGTTTTTGTTAGGATGGCAAATGTACTTGTCGTGACCTTCCATGGTTTGTCTTCTTTTAAAACACATGCTATTTATTTTATGATACAGAGCTTTCTTTGCCTCCTCCAAAAACCTACTCTTTCCTTGGTGGAGCTTCCAGGACATACTTTGGGGGCATGTGCAACATCTAACTTTTCTGTAAAAATACTCCTCTCTCTCTTTTATTTTTAAATACACAAAATTAAAGGTTTGTATTTATTTTAATTTGAATTTGTTTAAAAATAATTTAAAAAGTATTTGAAAGCCTAGCATTATCATAAAATTTAAAGTAGAAAGAAAAAATTACTTATTTAAAAAGTGTTCATGTTGTTAAAATTCCTTTTTGTGGACACTTCACCTGCTACAGATACCTAATTCACAATGTGGAGAGTTGAATGTCCCGTATCTATAAAGGCTTTATGTAAATTAACTGTCTCCTTCTATCTCACCTACCTTTCTCAAACATAAGCACCTAACATTTTTACATTTTTAGCTAATATTTGTGATGTTTTCTTGTGATTTTTTTAAAATAATGTATTAGTTTTGCTATTTCCTAATTTTCAGTGAATTTGGTACTGTGTGAGACTGAAGCGGGGAAGCATAGAGAATAATTTAGTCATCCAGGATTCCACATGGCTTGGGTTATGCACAACCCTCTTATAATTATATATATGTAATTGTCAGACTGAGACCCTTAGCTACACATACTATGAGCATACACCCAGTTCTGAACAATACACCTTAGCAATATGCACTAGGCATATCACCACTCCTGCACAGGACTGCACACATACTATTCTCTGAGCAATGAATACATTTCTCCTACATAGAACAACCATCAAACTTAGATTTTAGAAGATCACTTTTTTATTATGTCACCAAGAAGGAACTGGAATGTAGGACATGCCAACAGTGACCCATACTAGACCACTGAAGGTCAATACTTCCTTGGACAGTGTTTCATTTGGTTCTTACTTTGATGAACTATTGTAGTAATAATTTCTGTATCACATAGTATATTTGGGCTCACATGGGAGATTAATATTGCTATGATTCATGGGATGAATGCTCTTGGTTTGATTTTGAAAGTTGTGAAGCCTTTAGAAAGTGTGACTGAATGGTAGAAGTAGATAATAGGGGCAGGCCTTCTAGGGTAATTCCTGTTCCTGTTTCTGACCTCTTGTTCTGTGAGGAGTGTCTTTCACATGATTCACTACCACAGATGCTATGATCAATGCTTCCATGTCCTCTGTGCTCTACAGCACCGCAACTCTCGGAAGCTCTGAGCCTAAATAAACCTTTCTCCCAAGATGCCTCTGGCAGGCATCATGTCAAAGCAAAGGGGTAAAGCCTAAACGAGTCTGATCACAAAGCCCAGAAAGCCCAGAGTCAGAAGTATAAAGCCAGCTCTCCTCATTACATGATGCGCAACATCTCCTATGTCGAGGATGGCCTGGGGAGGTCCTCATTAGAATGAGGACCCTGTGACTTTCCCAAACTTTGTATGCCAACTGGATTTAGTACCTTCAAGACCTAAAACATAAGTAGCATCCCCTCTTTCCTGGAGTCAGGATTTTGTAGGCAGGATGTTGGTATCTTCTCCCTCACACCTTTATCCTGCTGCCTGTAGCCCATGCTCTGACACTGCCAATATTTGTAGACAAACACTGACACAGGTATGTAATGCTGAATATATAAACAGACCAAGGAAACCCAGCTTGGATGCACCCTCTGTACCTACCTGTGTAATGGAAGTTCTTCCAAGTACCCCTCTTTGATGTGGGAATGCCTTTCTGTATGCTGTGAATCTCAATCTTTAAATAAAGGAGCTGTTTTGGGCCATGACAGGCACCATAGAAGAAGTAGGAGGAGGAATCAGAATAGATAGGAGAAGCAGGGCGGAGTTGGAGGCAGATCAAGAAGCCCACAGGAGAAACATGTAGAAGCACAGGTGAGCCACGGGCCACGTGGCAGACAGATTAATAGAAATGGGTTGATTTAAGATGTAAGAGCTAGCTAGCAATGTGCCTGAGCCATAGGCCAAACAGCATAAAGTTAATATAAGCATCTGAGTCATTTCTGGGGGCCTTAGCAGTAGCAGCGGTGGCAGTGGGTGGCTAAGCAGTCTGGCACAGCAGGTCTGTGGGTCTCGGACCTCTGGCCGCCCAGGACCAAAGAAAACTCACTACTACACCTCTTCCTTGAAAATGACTCGTATAGTTTAATTGCAGCTAAAGGGCTGATCAAAAGAAATGGCATGTATGTGAGAGAATAAGGAAACAGTAACAAAGGGAGATGTGATGAGATGGGGCCAGAGAGCAAGGGGAGGATTCGATTATAGATGCTTCTGTGGTTCTTCCTTTAGACTTCTAATTCATGAGATCATATTTTTTTAAAAACACAGTACAATTACCATTTTTCTATAATGCCGATAAAATCTTTAAGAAAAAAATGACTCTTGCTCTTGGCAGCTACAGTGATGCTGCAATGGATGAGCAGTTGAGGTAAGTGTGGGAAGATAGGACTGTAGGTAAATGGCCAGAAGTTCTGATAGTGTCACCCCCCCCTAAAAAAAATCCCCCAAGTTCTGGGGTGGTCTCTAGTGCTGTCCCCTCTCTCCCTCTGCTGGAGATGCATTTAGAGAGAGACAGTGTTAGCTTTTGTCTCTCTGGAATATTATCAAGTACTGGGTGAGAGGCATCAAAGCCATGCTTTCAAAGCATCTCGAAACAGTTTTGATCTATCATAAATTCAATTAACAATCATGAAAACAGTTTGAAATTATGCAACACATATGAATGAAGCAGCAATGTGTAGAGTTTTCTATTCTCTTGAAATGTGCACATAGTCAGACCCAGTTACCTCTCTGTTTTTGACAGGGACATTTCCTTTCTTGTTCTTGGTTGGGGTTAAGTACCTGGTACTTACAGCTAGATCTCAGTATGGTTACAGGCTAGTCTGATATTCATAGCTAGACTTCAATATAGTTACAAGCTAGTCAGATGATCATAGCTGGGCCTCAATACTGTTAGAGGCTAGTCTGATGTTCATACTGAGACTACCTCATTTCAGTTCTTCATATAACTTCACAAAATATAAGCCAGGATAGACCAGTTTGATACCATAAACACAATAAGACAAGACAAAAAGGCAAAAACAAGGCTTCTTCTTGATTTTGTCTTCACAAAAATAGAAAGATCCCCCAGACTCACCAAGTACATCATTGCGGAGTTGCTCTGTTTTCTGAGAGCTTTACCAAATCAAAGTTCAAATCCTATATGTTTTTTCCTGATGCCCTTTTAGAAGATATTCCAGTTTTCTCTGCTCTTTCTTCTCCCTAGTTCAATTATTAATAATAAACCCAGTTATTTTAAAACCCACAAAAATATTTTGGTTGTGCTTTGGCTGTAGTGCGTGAAACAGACAACCTCATAGACATAATTCTTCTACTACTCAGCCTAGGTACCTACCAGCCTCCTTCACCATCCTCTGCCATGCATGCAACTTCTATGAAGTTCACAGTACAAAAATTACAACAGAGGGGCATATTATCTCTTCTCTCTCTGATAGTTTATCTTGGTTTATTTTATTTTATTTTTATTACTTTTCCCCAAATAGTCTTAACTATGCAGCCAAAACTCCTGATTCTCCTGCCTCAGCCTCATGAGTTGCAGGTGTGTGCCACCTGGCCACCTTCCTTGTGCTCTTGACAGTAGTATGCTGTGGGATAATGCTCTGTACACTGTAAAGATTCGTCATTTGAATTGGTTTAATACAATGCTAATTGGCCAGTAGCCAGACAGGAAGTATGGGTGGGACAATCAGACTAGGAGAATTCTGGGAAGACAAAGGGAAAAGTCAGAGTCACCAGCCAGATCCAGAGGAAGCAACATGAGAATACCTTACTGAGAGAAGGCACAAGCCATGTGGCAATCCAATAATATAAGAGAAATGAGTTGATTTAAGTTGTAAGAGCTATTTAGTAATAAACCCTAGCAATTGGCTAAACAGTTTGTTAAATAATATAAGCCTCTGTGTATTTATTTGGGACTGAGCGGCTGCAGGACCAGGTGGGGCGGAAACTTTTGTCAACAGTAATATTTCATGTTTAGTTTTTATTTCTGAGGTCAGAGTAGATTCTTTTCCATCTAGATAGAAGGCCAAGGCTCCTGTTTGTGAATGTAGAATTCAAGGTGTCTGTCATCTTAGTCAGGAGGACTTACTTGGTACTCTCTACAAGGAGAAATTCAATACAACAGCTTGTGAGAAACTCATACCAAGCTGCCCAGTTGAATAAAGGGAGGGCATAGACTCTCTGGGTGCTTCTTACTTATACAGGTACGTGTGCAAGTAGACTCTGGGGAGGAAGTCTGAGGAGTGCTGGGCGGGGCTGGTTTGCGTTAGTAGGGTTGGCTAGAAATAAAGGCTATGTAAGTCAGAGTCATGGGGTGAACTGGTGAGAGCATGATTTTTCTAAATAGGGGCACTTTAGTGGTTGCTGGTTTTGCCATGATTTTTAAAAGTTAATTGGAAAGACAAAGTTACAGCATGAAATCTGATTTTCTGATGTTAGCATTAACTTCAAGTGCTTAAACATCCTCTATTTTCAAAAATGATTAGAGAGTAAAGTCAGTCTGTTTCTTCCATGTAGCCCTGTCCTGTGGCAATCTTTCCCTTCATTACAGAGTGAGATTAAAGTACAATCAAAATACTGGGTGATGAGTGGGTCACAGGCTGAGTTTTCCTATGAAAACAAAAGTTTTGGGAACATCTGGCTTTCCTTATACAGGTGTACCGTTCTTGGGTAATTATCTTTTATCATATTAGATATTGGATAATTAGTTCTATCACACTAATCTCTATAGTAAATTCTATTACAAACTAGCAGCTTAGGGGAAATAAGTAATAAATTCTTAGATTGTGAATCATAGTTTGAATTTGTTGAAAGTTATTATAAGCAAAGGGATATACTTGCTTGAAATTAAAAAAAAACAAAATTATGTTGAATTTTTTAAGTCAAGCCCTTTAATATGGCTGTTTGGCGAGAATAAATCTGATAGACCATGTCCCAGCATGGATTCTGTTGCTGTGAGAAAACACTTTGGCCAAAAGCGACATGAGGAGGAGGGTTGGCTTAGCTTACAGGTTTCAGTCAGCCAAGGCAGGAGTTGAAACAGACATGCTGTCACTGGCATCCTCCCTCTGGCCTGCTCATCCTTCTCAAACAGCCCCAGCTCACTTGTCCCGAGACAGCGTCCTCTAATGTGGGCTGGACCTTCCTCCATCAATGAGCATGTAAGAAAATCTCCACAGACTGGTCAGTCTACTGTGTTTCCTCAGTTTACAATTCCCTGATGACTCTAGAGTGTTTTTTGCGTACAAAACTTGCCAGCAATGGTGGCCTTGTGAGTCAAGCAATGGGAAGCTGTGAGTTTGGATCTCCCAGACCAGTTTCTGCCTCACAGAACTCTTACTTCTCACCATGCCCATTCTTTCAGTGACTTACCTGGGGGGTCAGCTGTGGCTTTGCAGACTCAGAACCAAATGCCACAATCCTCCTCCTCTTCCTCCTTCTCCACCTCTCCTTTTTAAAACACATTGTTTAGACTCTGCTTTTCTTTGAAATTATTGTTCAGAACTTGCCAAAATCTCAATGTCCTGAAGGATCCAGGGAAAATCAATGTGGTCATAAGTGTCAGCCATCTGTGCTAGGTTTAAGGTGAGTGCACCTTTTTAGAATCTGAAAATCTGGAGTGTGGCACTTACCCTATGAAAGCTTAATTTCACTGCAGTTATGCAGAGAAGAGTCTCAACAGACATCAAATTCAACTCAATGGCTACTAAATCCCATTTTTAAAATGTTTGATATATTTTTTTCTGGCCTATTCTTAACCCCCCCCTCCACCCCTCAGAAATTCAAACCCTACCCTTCCCTTCTCTCGGATAGGTCTAGGAGAACCTTTTCTTTTGTGGGCTCATTATCTCATTATTTTGAGCTGTCTCTATGAATAGTCAGCATCTCTTTCCATTGGTTCCATGCTCATGGGTTTACCCATCACAGATAACAATTGTTGGGGAGAGGGGAATGACATGTGTAGTAAACACTCCTAAGCAATCCAGAACAGCAGGTTGCCTGGCTGTTGCATGGGACTAGATAGTGTAAGTAACCTGGTTATTTAAAGAACACAGAAGAATGTGTATCAGTGCTATGCAAACCCCAAATCTCTTTGTATAGTAGATGGGGCCCCTGAGGGTTTGGCTTCTTCAGTGTGAACCAAAAGCCATCCTCCATGGATGTGAAGGGTGACTCCGTTGACATTTATTCAACATGCCAGAATTATTCAACATTCAGAATGTCCAGGAGAGCGCACAGAGGTTCTCTTCAGCGTAGGAGACTGCCTTGATGCCCTGCTGTCTTCAAGCATGTGCCTCTCTACCGTGTTGTCCCTCCTCATTTTCTGTGCTCTGTTTTGTTTAAATGCATCTTAAAGAGTGGTACCCAGAAAAGTCTCAATGCTAGAAGGTAATATTAATTCCATCTCATTTCTTACCTACATACAAAACATCTAAATAACTATCTTCTGTCATCATAACTATTTGGCATGTTTTTGAGAAAAAAATCTCTCCGTGTTGCCTGGTTGGCCTAGAACTCCTGAGCTATTGGATCATGCTCTTTCATGGTATAATGAATGTATAAGACTGTTTTAGCTTTCAAAATATTTTTGAAATGTTTAAAACCTGTGTGAGCTTCTCCTTTGTTAACACAGCGCTTCTCATGTGCTACCACTGGCCTTTAATTGGAGGCTATAAAAGCTCTGTCCTTTCAAATTTCATATCATTAGATGTGATGGGTCTTACATTATCCAAATGCTTTGTCAGAAGCACTATGTTCAGAAGCTGTACATTGTGGTGTTGGAAATACTCATTAAACTGTCGTCTTCTTAATCATCTTCCAAAAGCACCTCATGTGTTCATATTCATCCTAAAAGGACACATTTATTTTTTTGTCCTGCATTCAAATTTTAGGGGAATTTGGTTTTTAAGTAAACTTTCACAAATCTCTCTTAGCTGAAGGTGCAGATGGAGGCAGGAGGGAATTTCCACTTTCTGAAGCTCTGCTTTGCCAAACTAGCATTTCATCTGTGTGTGAGGAGCAAGGGTGAAGTTGCAGCTGCAGCCAGCTGTGCAGTATCACCTTAATGACAAACAGTTTCTTTTCTGTTGTGGCAACCTGGAAAGAGCTGGGTCATTGCCACACATTGAGTTAGCATGACTCTCAGGGTTTTTTTTTTTTTTTAATCACCCTCTGACCTTGAAGAGTTCTCCAGACCCTAGTGCCCCTGAGCAGCTTTATATATGAGTGTACCCCTCTCCGATCTGAGGTGCTTCCTCATCAGTACTTCCAGTGTCACCATCAATGTGCAAGATTGAGCTTGAGCTTGCAGAGGCTTTATGTTCTGAGATGCAGGTCCACTGGTGATTAGGTCATGTGCTCTCAGACTGAGAGATTAATGTGATGTAGAAGAGCAGGACCAGGGGAAATAAGGGCAATAGCTACTATTTTAGCATAGGTGGGGAAAACTATCACTTCATAGCAATTATGAAAGTCATACTTTATTATATTTTGTCTTGCTAAGAATATTAGTTGGGAGCTGACCATCAGGACATATATACCTTTTTATTATGGGACTATAGAAGAACAAGGCTTGGGTCTGAGTTATATGTAATGAAAGACATCTTTTAATGTGTTCATGGGATACAGTCCGTGTGTTACCACTGAGGTGTTGGCAAGTGTGTGAATGAGAGATTCTGAACCAGCAGGTCTGCAAGCAGGTTAGAAATTAAGATCTTTTCCCTTTCAACTAATGTCATATTTCCTTAATACCTGTCATTTTATTTCTTCTTTCAATAAATGACATCTTAGCTACTACTTTTTATATCTTCTCCCTGAGGGCACTGAGGTTTGTTGGCAGGTAACAGAAATGCACAGTCATTGTCCTGCTCCTTGCTGTCCATCCCGATTGTGACAATTGTTTTGTCTCTGGTAGTTAAATCCCATGACCTGGAAGCTGTCATTCTGGAATCCTGTGATTCCTGCTGTGAAACACCAGGGCTCATTTGACTGTGATCAGCCCTTATAAAGAACGAATTTCTTTCTCATTGCTTGGAAAAGGGAATGTCATGCATATACTTGGCATATTCTCTAAGTTGGTAGATTTTCAGGGCCTGTAGAAAGAGTTTGTCTAACATTTCCCACATCTTGGCATGTTTCGGCACCTTCCCTAACAGTGTATGAAGGCAGCTCAAGTACCTGGATTGTGTTTTGTGCAGCTTCTTATAACTACATTTTGAAGACACAGGCAGGCGATGTTAAAGGATCTTTAGATGGTGTTACTGGGTTACCGAAGCTTCAGCCATGGATGAGAGCATCCTTTCCTGGCCCCTTCCTCAGGCTTACACCCTAAAGAGCAACTTTCACAGGTCTCCTAACTTTTGCCTTCCAGGATTAAGCGCAGCTATAATTGCTTTAACATTGAAAGTGGAATTACTGCATCCCTGTGCAGTAAGCAGAGCCTCGACTCTGGGATAGATCCTGGTAGAAGCAAGACTTCTGGGGTCAAAGGAGGACAAACATTATCTTGAAAAGCACCTTCTTGAGCATCCTTTGTAGTATTCCAACAGTGAATTTGTGCTCCTCTAGTGCTGGACAAATGGAACCATTTCTGTCAGTCTGAAGATCTATCGTGTCTCAGGGTCCTGTGGTAGGATTCAAGCTGATAAGGTCCGAAGACGCTTATCCAGGATCCCGGGCTCCTGAATGGGGAGTGGCCAACCCCATTCATAAGGGGCTGCTGGTCCTAGTTTTTTTTTCTAGCAAGAAATCCATCCAGAGACACCGTGGCTTCCCATGAAAACAGAATTACAGAGACTGTGTCTATTTTGTAACAAGAAAACAAAAATAAAATGGAGGAACAAATGAATGGCATCCTCTATTTCAAGGCTGCAAAAATCGGGTAGCTAAGGAGGGTGCTGAGAGACAGAAACAAGGAGGGAGGCCACACAGCTTTGTCCTTATTCTTTACTATTGGGAAGGCTCGGGGATCAGCTTGAAGCATAGGGATGGGAACAAGAGTGAATTGAGGAGACCAAGATGATGGTGGGAAAAACTAGGTAGCCGCAATGTCAGGACAAAGGATAGGGCATTTTAGACTCATTTTGCCAAGTTGTGATTTTCATTGGGACTACACAAGGTCTATAAATCAATTCTGGAAAACTATTTTCTTTGCAATATTAAGTTTTCTAATTAGTGACCATGATAGATCTTTCATGTTTTAAACTCTCACTTAATTTTTCTTACTATTAAGTAGTTTTTCTAGCTCAGAATTCTTGCAGTGCATTTTTAAACTAGATTAATGGTTTAATTATTTATGATGATAATGTTTAAAGTACAGTTTTTAATTGTTTGCTATTTGCATATAGAAATTCGGTCTTGATTTTAGTATTGAATTTGTTTTTAGAAACCTGGATGATGCAACTTATTAATTTTAATGACCTGCAGATTCTGTGGGAGTTTCCTAGAGAGATAAAAATAAATGGTTATGCATGCCCAGGAGAGCACCAGCCATAGATGAAGAAATGATTTCAGCCCAGCTGTTGAACCAATGGGGGCTTGGTGGTTGTTTGCAGAAGCAGGAGTGACTCAAGAGCAGATGCACGCACAGAGAGCCCAGCCCTGAGTGAGGACTCACAAAAGTAGCAAATTCCCTAAAGCCATTTCTCCCAAGAGTTTCTTCTCCACCAGTGAGAATTTACCACTTATGCAATGTCAGTGAGAGTTCTTGAGAGCTTTGTGACATTTTTGTGAGTTCTTTCAGCTTCTTTTTGTGAGTTCGTAAACCTCCCATCTTCCCTGAAGGAGAAGGGACTGTTTCCGTTTCAAGAGGAGATACACATACTCCACTCCATCCATTTCTTGGTCTCTTATTGTCGGCTCCTTTCCCCATAATGTTCTGTGAGCCTTGGAGGAGGTGATGTAGTGTCTGATTATTTTCGGCCATTTATGGTTGAGCATTGGGCTACTGTGCTGTAGGAATAAACCGTTAGCTCTGCACTTCGATGGTGATGAATTTCTGTAATAATTATCACTGTCTGTAAAATGTAAGTTTGACCCCATGCCTGAGGCTGACACGTGAATGCAAATATTTAGAACATTTAATAAGCATATATAATATGTATATCAAAATCAACAGCAGCAGCTGCTCCACCCATGCTTATGGAGACTTAAATCCAAGCAGAAAGAAAGATATTAGTTGCAACTATAATTAGCATGCTACTTCTGCACCAGTTGGTATATATTGCCTGTCATGTGGGCAGAGTAGCCTATAGGCTTCAGAGCTGAGGTGGACTGGTGGTATCTCCCATCTGTAACCGAGGTTTCTCTGCCTGGCTGTAACCCACCTCTCCGATGTTACTACCAAGGCTTATTAAAAATACTGTGATCTGTGAGTTTCTTTGTCTTAATATTTCATGACAGTGTTTCCATGTAAGAACATGGAATTTGGAGTAATCTGTGTTACCAGGCCATGGTCACTCAAATTGGTCTTCCAAATAAACCGTCATCTCTTATTCCCTTTGAAGTAAGAGATGTGTTTCTTTACGAACACCTTTGACATTCAAAAGTAACAAAGGTTTACTTTTATACATCTGCATTCACTGTTTTTTGATGACATCATTTTGTCTATTGCTGATTTCATCTTTTGTTTTTATCAGACCCCAGGAACCACTAATCATTATACATCATGCCTATATACGTATGGCTATCTGCACACAGATACATGTATATATACATGTGTGCATATATGTGTGTGCAGAATCATATATATGTACAGATACATGTATATATACATACATGTAAATATGTGTGTGCAAAAGTATATATATGTGTAGTGTGTGTGTATATATATGTACATATATGCATACATATATACTATAGAGCCTCAGCATGAACAAATTTGTTTATGACAAATGCTCCGTGATGCCCCTGTTCCCATGAGGTTGCCTGTGGTAGGTTCTGGGAGTTCATTCCTATCACTGAGCAGTTTATAAGTGTTTGCCTTATTTGCCTTATTGGCCTTCCTTCCCCAGAGGCCTTTACTAATCCATGTTGAGAATTAGATTTTCTCTTCTCCTGTGTTTGTTATGACTGGCTCAGGGTTTTCTTGTTTTAATAAGCTTTCTGAAGAAATCTAGGATAGATTGCACTCTTCCCACACATCTACCAGACTTCTTGCGTAGCATACACAGTGGTTAGCTGTGGATACAGAGAAATCAACTAAGATACATGTAACCAACAAATCCCCTTGTGTTTTGTTTTGGGGCTTGTGCACATGTTGGGGCGGTGGTTTACAAGTCTGTCTTAGCTTTAACTTCCTACTTTTGTAGACATCAAGGTCAGCCAAAGGTGAAAGCTTAAGGTCTTCCACCAGCATGCTCACCATCTGGAGTATGTACACAATGTATACAATGAGGTTGCATTTCTGACTCCATGAAATATGTCTAAGCTTTGCAAAACCAACCTCCCACCCCACCAAGAATATTTCGTGGCTGGATTTCCCTTCTTAAGCTTCTTGTGCAGCCTGATGTGTGCCTCCCTTAACTTCTCTACCCAGAACACAGTCTCTCCCTGTGATCAGGAATGCCTCTGGACTGAGCCCTGTTCACTCCACACAGGCAGAATCTTTCAGGCCCAATAAAGATGGACTTTCAAGTGTGGGCTTCTAGGAACACAGCAAATGGGAGATAGCAGTGCAAAGGAGCTTCTGCCCTGCTTGGCCCTTTCCAGTATCCGGCAGGCTTGGCTTTTGGTAGGATGGCTCAGAAGGTTGCTTTCAAGGCTACTTATGGGAGATTGTGCTGTTTTATTGTAAATAATTGTCCCACCCACTGGTTTAATAAAAAGAGCTGATTGGCCAAAGGCAGGCAGGAAGTGTGGGCGGGGCTACCAGACTAAGAAAAACTCTGAGAACAGGTAGCACAGAAAGAATGCCAGAGAGAAGCCGGAAGAAGCAGAGGACAACTATGCTGCTCTAAAGAAAGGTATCGAGCAGCATGGCTGAATTGGATGAGTCATGGGTTAGATGAAGGGTAGAGAGCTAGCAAGCAATATGCCTGGGCCCTAGGTCGATCAGCCTAAAACTATTGAAAGCATCTGTGTGTCTCTGTGAGACTGCAGGTCTGCGAGTCTGCAGGTTTGTGGGCCTAGACCTCTAAGTTAGGCCTGAAAATCCGGGCCAGAAACCTCCTACTACAGCTACTGCCAGTGGAGGAGAGAAAACCTTGCTCTGCATGATTCATTTGTTTCTCTTGAGCAGTATTATCTCCCCACATAACCCCTTTTGTGTCAAATTTAAAAAAAAGAAGTTTATATATAGCTAACATATGAAAAACCATATACAATATGTACAATAATTATATACAATATATACAAACAATAAATGAGTAATGTCCAGTCCATTAACAATCTATAATTCAAAGAAAATATTTCATTAATTATCCTATTTTGATGAGTCCAAAGGATTATACTTAATTCACTTTCTTTGTAACCTGTATTACTAACTAAAAACTATTATTTTGATGTCTCTTAAACTTATACACTTAAACTTCAAAGTTTCTTTTCTAAAACGGTCACTAGAAAACTATAACTATAACTATCTCATCTTCAACTACCTCAGAGACCCTAGAAGGAAATAATATTTACCCAAGTAAACAGGAAGTGCAAGCAACTTCCAAAATCTAGAAATGACAGAGATGAAACGTATCTGCCTGGACAGTCACCTAAAGTTCCTTTATAAAGTTGGGGCATCCATCTTCAGCCTACAGGCCCAGAGTCTCTTCTCTTTTCAGTGAAGCAGGAAATCTGTTCTGCCCATTCTGGTATAGTTCAGCCACTTCTCCTTGTGTCCTAAAGAATATCTGACAGTTTTCTCTGAAAAGCAGGAACCTAAAGGACCATCTCATTCTGTCAAAGTTCAAAGGTCACTTTCAGAGGGAACCTGCATATCCAGTTTAAACAGCATACTGTCAAGCAGTCAATACAAGAACAGGTTCTTGTCCAATGGCTAACTGTTGCCACAAAGGAAGTAGACTCCATATGGAGTTTCTTTGATACCCATTTTTTCTCTTGAAGTAGATTGGTGCTGCCAGGAGCAGACCTGTCTCACTATCCAGAAAAGTCTAAGTTCTTAAAATATTTTAAATGCCATATTCTATGGATCTCTGAAGTGTTTGAAGAAGACCTGTTCTAACATGCATTACTTTGTATTCTAATTAGTTGGTAATAAAAACTTTCATGGACTAGCAACTTGTACTACATTTTTAGATTAACTTAATAAATATATTACCTTGAACAAGCATAGAAATATTTGTACAGTAACACAATTAATCTCAATATACACAATTTGTATACAATATACAAAAATTCAATCCAATGTAAAACATTTAAAGCTAGTAAATCCTTTTAAAAGAAGACTCCATAATCTATCCTTATATCCTATATATCTGTATCCCCTTTTTCTTTCTATTTTTTAAATACAAATCTTGAATCTAATTGTTCTTGTTTAGCTTTTTTCTAACCACAATTATTAACAATTTTTAACCAATTAACCTAAACAAGGACATCCATAACCCACTGAACAACCAAAACCAACCCACCCCACCACTTGGGAATGTGGGTGCTGTGTTCTTAAATTTACTTCCTGCTGTCTGGGGGCGATGGCATCTTTTGGGGAGCCTGAAAAGAAAAGTTTTGTTAAAAGTCAAGTCCTGAAATAAGTAGCTGTGTCATTTGTTGTTCAGTCTCTACATAACAGGAAAGCGCATGGCTTGTCTAAAGTCCTGGCTATAGTAGTCTATGAAGCTGGTTCATCTCAGCAAGCTGCCACAAAATTGTCCTGAGCAGTTTGTAGTCCAAATCTGATCTTTGTCAGAGTTCATGTGAAATCATCATTGTGGGGCCCCATCTTCCTTTTGGATACTTCAAGTTTGCAATTAGGCATTGTCCTAGATCACTGCAGAAAACTGATAAGAGACTAAAACCCAACACAATGTACAGGAAACTAAATATATAAGTATTTATTCAGCATAGGATTAGTGACAATAGAATAGTCCTTTATTTTTTGTTATTTTTCCATCCCATATCAGGTGGCTCCTCTGATATGATACAGAGATTTTGTATTTTCCTTTAACAAGTATGCTTGAGTTTAGAGAAGGAGAGAGCCACACTCCAACTCTAAAGCTAGCTTTAAATTATAACCAAACTGGGACTTCAACTTACAAAAAAAAAAAAAATTGTAGAGGTTAAGCAATGAGATTTTACCCTATGAAGTATACTGGTACCAATAGTTACAATATTCTTTTGCTTGTAAATTTTCCTGGATAGCCTCCCTTTTGCTTTAAATATCTAGATGTCCAAGGTCTTTTCACTTCTTGAAGATGGATATTTCCAGTTTTCTGTAAAGATGAAAACAGAAACCTGCCCCCACCCTTTATTTTTTCTTACAACTTAAAGAATTGTAGTATGGGTGGATGAGCTATCCATTCTTAGTTTCATGAAGTTTTTCTGGTTCAAATCAAGTCTTTATTAGTTTTGATGGTATTCATAACTTTTCTTCACCTATGGAAACAAAAGTAAAACCCTTTCCCCAACATAGCACATCCTGGCTTCCATTCAGAGGTTAGTACATCTTTGAAGTAAACAGGCTGATTTAGTTCAGCTGTTTTTTCTATGGTCCAATGTGGGGATATAATAAAACATTCAAAGATATCAGAGGACAGATCCACTGCTTTCAGTCTTTGTTTGTTGGATGTGTTTTTGTTTTTTTCCAGACAGAGTGTTCTGTGTAAGTCTTGGCTGTCCAGGAACTTGCTTTGAAGACCAGGCTGGCTTTGAACTCATAGAGATTCTCTTGCCTCCACTTCCCAAATGTTAAGACTAACAGTGTGAGCCATGGCTTCTGCCTTTCTGTCTTTTTACACCTGCCTTAAATACTCTCTTTGTTCAATTAAGGCCTTGGCCCCACCACTGCCTGCTACTCCTTCTGTAAACTAAAATGACCTTGAACTCAGTTGGGATTAAGGGCATAGGTCACCACTCCCAGATATTTTCTGTGCTGGGATTAAAGGCATGAATTGCCACTGTCTGATCCTCCTAGACTGACTGTGGATAGATCCCTCTGATATCTCCGACTGTTTTATTATATCCCCACAGAGCAGCACTCTCCAGCCTTGTGGAAACTTTTGATTTGCAGTCTACTGAGTAGTTGATTTTGACACAGAGGGATGCTTTTCAGAGGTCCGTAGTTTGCCTTTTCAATTCAGATCACTCTAAGCCAGTTTTTATTTTTAGTTTTAAAGTGATATTAATACACTAAGCAAGTGTGTTACCACGGAGGCAGCTCCCAGCTCTAAATTAGCTTTAAGATTTGAAGATGTTAAGAGCATGAAAGGCAGTTAAGGGGTATACCAGATATGAACATTAATTGTAGTTTTGAAGATACTAGTAGATACACAGGACATAGCAATCATCTTTTCTAAGCAATGCAAAAAGCTGTTTTTAAAGTAATAAATGCAGACTCTCCTTGATAGAAGGATCTGTTCTTCCTTTGATTTTCATAATGAAACATAGATGAGTGCTTTGCATTTGTGATTATTATCCATTATAATATATCCAGAAGTTGGTATTTACCAAGGAGAAATACAAATATTTTTTCAGAGCTGGGTCCAAGGGTTTACAGTCACGAAAACAATAAAGGTAAAACTGAAATGTCTATCCATATGGGAACTAGTTAAGTCACTTGCGAATCAGTGCCGTAGAATATTGTGTAGCCAAGAAAAGGCCTCTCAAGCTTCACCTGCTGACAAGTAATGGTATTTATGGCATGATTTTCAGTAAACAATGAAAGCTTGGAGAATTGCATTCGTACTGTTTGATGTTAACTATGTTTCAAAGCCAAGATGAAACACTTCCATTTCTGGCTATGCATGTACATTTGAGTATGTCTGTAAAAACATGTAGAGCTTTTTCCTAAGGGTTTATGTCATAGCCTACTGGGGATAATCATGGTGTCCAGGGAAGAATTAACCTTGTGGACAAGGGGGTGGGAGGGAAGGGGGCTTCAAAACTATGAAGGCATTTCCAGATTATTAGCCTTCTTTTCAGATTTTCAAAGGTTTATTGTAACTATATTTAAACTAACATGGATTAAATCTATTATATTTATAAGTAAAATAAAATTTAGGAATGTGTAAATTTTCAGTAAAATATACAATAAAGTGAAATAGTAATTAATACATGGCTGGTTAGAATTCAGGATACATTTAATTTTCTTGTTTTTTTTTCAGTTTCAGTAATAATTTTCAGCCATATATTACTTAGAAATAAAAAATCCATATTGTTGAGAATAAATATTGATAATAGAAAGAAATTTCCATTTATTATTTTTAAGTATTGGTTAATAGTTGGGGCAAATATTACAATTTTGAAGCAGAATGCTCTACATTTTGCTGATCACATTGTCAGCGCAAAACCCACAGCTCTCATTTTAAAGGGAACAAAGAGATATTTCATTCTGGAGTCATTTTGAGTGGCCATGGCCTAGGAACCCAGATTTAGGTTACCTAAAATTCCAGGTTCTTACATGGAAGCAGCTCCACAGGTTTTTTACAGAACAAGGAAAGCCACAAATCAAGGCAAGTTTAAAACACATCAGTGGGTTTTAGAGGGATGGTTTGAGCAAAAATGTGGAAGCTTTCCTATAGGCCCGAGATGTTATCAGATGGACATTCTTAACTTTTAGGTTAATGGAAACTAGTGATCTTCTAATTTAATATATTTCAAAATGCCTTTTTAATCTATTAGTCATAGAATATTATTTGTGATATTGAGAGGGTAAGAAATACTATTCTCTTAGCCTGAAAGCAAGTAATTGGCCAACAGATCTGCAATATTCCAGCCTCTCACTGCGGCTCTCGTCAGCTTCCACAGAAATTCTCTCACAGCTTCCAGTGGTCAAAGAAGCCATTTTGAGTGAGTCCCAAACCGAGAAACAACAGCTATTTATTTTATTGACAAAATAATGCACCAACAATTTGCCTTTTGTCCTGCAGTAAGACTTCCAGAAACTGTGACTAAGAACTGCTTGGGAGTTCTAGAAGGTTCTCTTTGAAAATTGTCTCTTTAAGCAAACCTAACAAGTATCAAAATTCAACCTGGAACCTGAAGAATAATGCACACTTTAATTTTGGAATGTGTGTGGTTAAATCCTGTACCAGGAGCAGAAGTTTGCTTTTTCATCAGAAGCCCATCAACCCTTTGAAGTTAGAGACTAAAGCGTATTTTGTATACACTGGAACAGATGTGATCTAGACACTCTATTGTTTTGTTTTTTTTTTTTTTTTTTTTTTTTGTATATTTCTCAATTCAGTGCTGGATCCCTTCCCCAAGCAATAGTCTATCTGTTCATATTTTGTTCTCTCCCTTGAGAAGCTGGTGTTCTCTATGTAAAAATCATTGTGACCACAGGCTAGGCATCAAAGAGTTTTCAAGAGCAGCCGGTTGCAGGGACTCTGTTAGGGTCCTTCGTAGGGCCCTGGCCACTATGATCACAGAGGACCTGCTGAGGGAAGACACATCATTCGTAGTGGTTCCGTAGCTTGGGTTCTCAACACTACTCACCCTCTCCACCTGCACCACTACCCCTGACAGACTGGTATGAACTAATACCTGATTCCTTTTGGGTGTCTCAGGAAAGAGAACAGGATGCAGAGAAATAAAGTACTGCAAATGTCAAAATCCATTTCAACTAAAACGCTATTTTTCCAAGGAGACCTGATGAGAAAGCTGTTTGAAAGACAAGAGTTTTAGTTTCCTGCTTCCGTATTTAATTAACTCAATCTGACTTTTATTACGCTTTGTATTATGTGTTTCCCTGTTCGGTAAACAAACAGCATACAATTAAACTGGGGCAACGGCCAGGCTGCAGTAAATTTAATTGAAAAATAATGAATTGCCACAGGGGACCATCGGGTTTTTTGCAGATAAACTTATTTTTCCTGGAAAGTCTCCACTTGCCTTTGTTACGATTTGATGACTAAAAGGCACGGAGGAAGTGGGACATGAAGGCTGATGGTAGGGTGTGAGGGTGGATGGCCTTGGAGAATGTTTCATGGGCTGTGAAGTCAGACCCCAGATTTCCTCTTGCAGGGCAGTGCTGACAACCAGGAGGATGTTGAGTGCTCTTCTGGGTCTGCAGAGTCCATGGGGACTGTGCTCTATCAACCGTTCCTCTAGACGGAAGAAAGGTGACCCTGAAGATGAAGGGTGCACGTGATTTAGAGGTCAGGAGCCTCCAGACACAAACAGGACACTCTTGCCAGCACTCCATGCATCGTGACTAATAACCATTTCAGTCTTTTGGGCCTGATATGAATCAAAGGTATTTCTAAACATTTGGCTGTTTTCTTGAAGTGATACCTTTTCCTGTTGTGGAGGTATCTTCCTATGATCTCCTGTTGAAGTTTATGGCCAGACAGGAGGAGGTTTGAATTGTATCAGGAGAACCAGAATGTCCAGAGTGATAGGAAGAAACCACATCTGGTTCTCTGTCTGTCCCCCCACCCCACCCCCGTGTGGAGGGCAGGTGTCTTTATTGGATTGTAGATTCTATCTCCTGAGTTTGAGTACTGTCAGTGGAAAAAAATAAATAAAAAAACCCCACGCCTTCTCCAAATTCCTACCCCCAGCAAGAAGGTACCATTGGGTTTCATGGAAATAAATATATGCCCTGCCGCCTCTTACTGCTAAGTGGTGGCAGCATCGGTTGACACTAACACCCACACAAGGACCTGCACCCTTAGGGTCTTCTCTCAGGAGGCTGTTGGCAAAGAAAAGCATACATTATTAGGTGTTGGATCTTAGTTTGGAGAACTACTTCTGCTCCAATGGATATGAAGAACCATTCATTCATTCATTCATTCAAAATGTCAGTTTTTATGTTTGTACATTTAATTATTTTTGCATGTATGTGTGCTCATACACGTGCACATTATCACATGTGTACATCAAAGAAAAACTTGCAGAAGTTTTTCCATACCATGTATGTAGGCCCCAGGGATTGAATTCAGGCCATCTGGCTTGGCAGTATGTGCCTTTACCCATATATTTTTATTTATATATATAATAAATATATATATTCTTCAACACCAAGCATGAATCTGTAGCTGTGAAGCCATGTTAGGTAAAAGCAAAATATATTTCTTAAAAGATAAAATAGAGTCTTGGACTCCATGAAATATTTGTCTTCTCAGGTAAGGACAGACAAGCAAAGTAGAGAATATTCTATAACCAAAAAATGATAGTTAATAATGACTGATAACATGGCTATCCGGAGGGTTGTGTTAGACCTCCTTGGGAAGACAGAATTTGAGTAAAGTCTAAGAGGCAGAGCATGTTTGGAGAATGTCCTCCAGCAACTCTAAGGACTCTTAATTAGATCTAAGCAGGATTGCAGTCTAGTAGACAGCCTTAGTTAGAAGGCATACAAAACAATTGTGAATTTGATGTGAAGAACAGATGTAGAAGGCCTGGGCAGATTTCAGACAAACCAGTGAAATCCGGTGTAGTGGTGGTAAAAAAACGACAGGATCCGGGACCAGGGTGCTCCTCAGGAATGTCCACAATAGTCTAAATGTAAGGTCATTTTATCATTTGTACAAATTGAGCTGAAACCTGTTGTACTTGAGGTGTTGAAATATTGTATACAAAGTGCTTGCCACATGCCAGGGATTAATAAACATCCACTCCTCAATTCTGATACTTCTCACCTAAACACAGACCTGATAAGTAATTTTTAGACTGTCATGAATAATTTAAACAAAACAGGTTTTTAAAGACACACATAAAAATAATATTGATACTCTTTTTAATTTTATAAACTTTATTTTAAAAACTTACAAATAAATAAAGACACCATATACCAAAACTATTATACACTTAGTAGGCATTTGGAATGGAAGTTGCAGAGCATCATATTAGATTTTGTATTTTCAGCATTGAGGATGCTTTATGTGTATACCCACCACCAAAATCTCAAAATTCATGACATAATCAGAACTAGAAAAAGCAATTGTCTTTATATTATCTTTCATAACTCACCCATCACCTGTGTCCAGGCCTTCTCATTCCCTTATTAGCTTTTCTTCATATTATACTGTGCATTTGTTTGCATATGTGTGTTATTATTGCCTAGATTCTGCAGGTGACAGGGAACAATCATTTTTCTTTCTAAAATTGTGTGACCTTTCGTAATATTAGACATTCTGAATATACCCACTTTCTTGCAAGCTCCAAATTTCAGTTCTCTCTAGAGACATGTAGTATTCCATTTTATATATTGTTCTGGCTAATTTTATAACAACTTGACACAAGTTTTGGTCAACCGAGAAGAGGGAACCTCAATTGAGAAAATGCCTCCATAAGATCTGGTTGTACATAAACCTTTAGAGCAGTGGGTCTTATCCTTCCTAATGCTGAATCTGCTTCATGTTGTGGTGACACAAACCATAACATTATTTTCATTGCTACTTTATAACTGTAATTTTGCTACTGTCATTGAATCATAATGCAAGTATCTGTGTTTTCTGGTGATTTTAGGCAACCTCTGTGAAAGGGTCATTTGACCTCCCCGGTTGACAACTGCTGCTGTAGAGCATTTTCTTAATTTGTGATTGGTGGATTGATGGGGAGGGCCTAGCCTGTTGTGGGTGGTGTCATCCCTGGGCTGGTGGTCCTGGGCTCTACAAGAAACCAGGCTAAGCAAGTCATGAAGAGCAGCCAGTAAGCAGTGCCCCTCTATGGACCCTGCATGCTCTGACCCTGTTTGAGTACCTG
Organism: Phyllotis vaccarum; assembly: GCA_033318265.1. Classification (NCBI taxonomy): domain Eukaryota; kingdom Metazoa; phylum Chordata; class Mammalia; order Rodentia; family Cricetidae; genus Phyllotis; species Phyllotis vaccarum. Next base: position 17,085,586 of record JARWLC010000003.1, read on the forward strand.
TCCTGACATCTTTGATGATGATAAGTGATGAGGAAGTGTAAGCCACATGAATCTTTTCCTCTCCAACTTGCTTTGGCCATGGTATTTCATCACAGACCTAGTAACCCTAGAGACATCTGTAGCAGATTTCCATCATCCATTTACTTGTTGATGGATGCTAAGGGTGATTCCAGTGCTTTGCAATAGTGAACTAAGCAGCAATAAGCAGAGAGTTCAGATAACTTTGTGGTAGGGTGCGGAGTTCTCTGGTAATGCCCATGAGTAAAATATCTGGGTCATGTAGCTCTTCTTCTAATTCTTCTTCTTCTTCTTCTTCTTCGTCTTCGTCTTTGTCTTCGTCTTCTTCTTCTTCTTCTTCTTCTTCTTCTACTTCTTCTTCTTCCTCTTCTGTTTTGAGAAACTTACAAACTTCTTTCTACATTAGCTTGCCCCTCCACTAGTTGAGATTAAGTTTTCCCTCGCTGTCTTCTGTTCATTTGTTGATGGCAGGATTATTTTCTTGCTGTTTAATTTCTGCAATTCTTGTCAGTTCTGGATATTGAACACTTGTCTGAAACCTGGGTCCTCTATTCTAACTCATCCGTTCTTAAACCAGCACGATGGTGTCGTTATCACCACAATTCTATAGTATAAGTTGTGATCGGTGTTGTAATGCCTCCAATATTATTCTTATTCCTTAGCATGTCTTTGTCTATTCCTGGTCTTTTGTGGTTCCACATGAATTATGTTTTTTCTAACCCTGTGAAGTCATGACATGAGAATTTTAATAGATAATTTAATTTTAATGCATTAATTCTATAAATCAACTTTGGTAGCATAGACATTTTCACAATAGTAATTTTGTCTATCTAGGAATATGAAGTAGTTTTCCTTTAGCCAGTATCATTTATGGTTCCTTTTCAATACTTGAAATTTCTTTTGTAGAGATCTGTGGTGATATTCTGTATATTTAACACAATTAGTCTGGAATACCAGAGAACAAAATCACCCACAGCCAAGCCATGAAGGTGAGGGAGTAGTAACCCATGCCTTTAATCCCATCACTCAGGAGATAAAGATCCCTTTCAATCTCATTGAGTTCAAGACCTAATAGCCAGGCAGTGGTGGTGCACACTGTTAGTCCCAGAACTTGGGAACAGAGGCAGGAGGATCTCTCTGAGTTTGAGGCTAGCTAGCCTGGTCTACAAAGCAAGTTCCAGGACATCTAGGACTTTTACACAAAAAACTCCTTTTACCCTGTGTTGAAAAAACAAAACAACAATAACAAAAAAGGCTGGAGAGAGGGCTCTGTCCTCTGATATTCCAGACTGATTTTATTTAAATATGTATCACCACAGAAATCTTTCACTTCTTTGATTAAGTTTATTCCTAAGTACTTAATGTTTGGGGAAGATATTTTGAATGGAATACTTTTTCTAATTTCTTTCTTGGAGAGTTAACTATTAGTATAAGTGAAGGCTACTATTTATTATTAATTTTGTATCTGTCACTTTGTTATGTATGTTAGGTCTGAGAGTTTTCTAATAGACTCAGCTAAGTCTTTGAGGTAAAGAATTATGCCACCTACAAATGGTTTGACTTCTTATGTTATCCCTTTGATGCGCTCCTCTTGTCTAACTCTGTGGCTAAGACTTTGAGCACTATAGGGAATAAAAAAGGGAAGAGCGGACATCCTTGTCTCCTTGGTTTTTAGAGGAAATTTCCTCTTTGCCTTTACTTACTATAATGTTAGCTATAGATGTGATGTATATAGCCTTTAGTATTTTGAGGCATGTTACATCTACTTCTAAAGTCTCCAAAACTTTTATCATGAAGGAATGCTGAATGTTGTCAAATGACTTTTCGGCATCAGTTGAAATAATTTTCAGGTTTCTGTTCTTGAGTTTGTTTATGAAGTGCATTTCATCATGGACTCTGTTATGTGGCGCCAACCTTGCCTTTCATGACTGAAGTCTACATGGCCATACTATATAATCTTTTTAATGTGTTTCTGAACTCAGTTTGCAAGTACTTTGTGTGGAATTTTCACATCTTTGTTCACCAAATGATTCTATGATGTCCTGTCCTGTCCTGTCCTCTCCTCCTCCCCCCCCTTCCCTCTCCCCTCCTCCTCCTCCTTCTCATCCTTTTGTAGAGTCTTTATCTGGTTTTGGTATGAGAGTGGTAGTGGTGCCTTCATGTTCTATTTTATGAAGCAAACTAAGAAGAACTGGTCTGAGGTTTTTCCTTGACAGTTGAAAGAATTCTGCATGAATCCATTTGGGCCTGGGATTTTCTCCAAGGGGAGGCTTTTAATAGCAGCATCTGCCCCATTCTTTAGAATGGGTCTCTTTACTTTATTTAATCTTTGGTTCTTAGCTTTGGTGGATTATGCTTTTAGAAATTTTTCTGTTTTTCAGGATTATTTAGCTTTTCAGAATATAACTTTCCCTAATAATTTCTAATGATTTCATTGACCATTAATTTTATTAATTTGTGACTTTTCCTTTTGTCAACTAAGCTATGTATTTCTTCATTAATTCTTTTTAAAGAACCAACTCTTTGATCGATTTTTGTGTTTTGTTCTTTTAATTTCAATTTCACCACTAATGTCTATTATTTCTTGTCATCTACTATATTTGGCTTTAGCTGCTCATTGTTTTTTTGAGTACTCTTTGGTGCATCATTAAGCTATTAATTTGCATCGGATATCTCCCAGGCTGTTTAATATGAACATTTATATCTATGAACTTTCCTCATAATACTGTCTTGACTTCATACTGGGGCTTCTTATAGTACATGCTTTTTAACATCTGTTTCTAGAAAATTTTTTTCCTGCTTATTTCTTGGGCGACACACTGTTGATTCCAAAGTGTGTTGTTTGGTCTCCAAGTATTTTTGAAGTTTCTATAATTGTTGATTTTTAGTATTATTACATGTCGGATAGGGAACAAGGAATCTCTCTCTTCTCCTTTCATCCCTCCTTCCCTCTTTCCTTCTCTCCTCCTCTCTTTGTATTTTTATTTTTGACGTTTGAATTATGTTCTATGGTGTGACTGATTTTGGAGAAAGTTCCACCTGTTGCTGAAAAAAAAAATACATTGCCTGTTTGTTGTGAGCACTATTTTGTATGTATCTGTTAAGCTAGTTTATCCACAGCATATTTTAGCTCTAAAATTTCATTACTTGCCTTTAGTTTAGAAGCTTATATAAATTTAAGAGTTAGATAGTCAGTTCATTTACTATTACTATGTCAGGACCTATATGGACTTTGATGTCTTTTAATATCTGTTTTATGAAATTGGGGACTACAGTATTTGATTCACAAAGGTTTACAATTTGTATATCTTCTTGATAATAATTGCCTTATAAGTATGAACTGTCCCCCTTTTCTCTTTTAATTAGTTTTGGATTGAGTTTATTTTGTCTAAGGGTAACTATACCAGCTTGATTACATTTTATGTTTACTTCGATGTTTGTTTTCTAGCCACTGATATTAATGTTGTGGGTACCTTTAGTGGTTATGTGTGTTTCTTGGAGACAATGTACAGTTTTTGTTATTGTGTTATAAACTAGTCTGGTAGTATGTATCTTTTAAGTGATGAATTGAGGCACCTCCCATAGTCATCATAATTACTATCAGCACCAGCACCAATACCAGCATAAGCACCATCAGCACCATCAGTACCACCATCAGTGCCATCGTGTTCATGATCCCATTGTCACGACCCCACTAGCAGGGCAGCATCTTCATCATCATCACCACTGTCACAATCACCTTCAGAACGGTAGCAATTCACACCTAAAGCCATCAAATTATACTGATACATAGTGGATGGATCTTTCAGGGGAATGCTTTTCATCTGTCTGAAGGAATAAATAACCACAATTTTTTGCCTTCTGAATAATAACATGAATGTTTCGGAGATTTCACTATTAGACCTGGAAGATGTATTAGTACATATGTAGATATTTGTATGCAGTACCACAAATTGATTATAAACTAAAACTACTGAACCAGACAGTCAAATCTGCATGAAATCCAGGGGAGATGATCTACAGAGGCAAATACATCAGAGACTTCAGAGAAGGAGCCAGATGAACCAAAACATGGCTGTTTAAACCTCTCCAGGCTCATCATGTTTGAAAGAATAAAAGTAAAAGTCCTGACTTTGATGTTAGTTCCTTTGGGGAATAACTGCATAGGTGCCACCAGACGTTATTGGACAGCCTGTGATCTACTCTTTATATAAGTATTTGATTCTGTGACCAGCCTAGAATGAGAGTTTTCATCGAGTAAGACTGTGTCTGAGGTTATCTGGAAAGGGTTTGAAAAGCTAAAGGGCCTTGTTGACAACTCAAGGCAGAATTTGGCAGCATGTGATAGACGTCAAACTGTAGGCAGATGGGGATAATGGGGACAGGGGACACATTGGAGGCAGCCTTCAGTAGTCTTCAGAAGGGATAAATGCTTCCTACTGATTAACCAGTGCCAGAGATGTTTGGTCTTCACACGTGACTGAGCACACAGTGAGCTCATGGGGTCAGTGCTAAGTTGGAGCCACAGGTTGGAAATGATGAGAAATAATTTTTTGTTATGGGAGATACATGAGAACTCCCTGAAGTAGCCACTTAACCCAAATATACTGAGACTGGAGTGTAAGGCAGCAAACAGTTTCTAGTGAGTGAGAGATGATGTTCCATCAGAAAAGGGGAGAGGACTTTTCTACAGGATGATATATATATATATATGCCTTAGAGTTGTGGCTGAAATGAAATAGGAGGAGGAGATGATAGAGAGAAAGAGACATCACTGCACAATAAAACTCTTTGAATTCCTGGGTGCAAATTGTTTTACCTTGGCCACTTTTAAAATAGCCATTTGTCTTGGGGGCGGGGTCAGGTGCAGGTGCAGTTATAATTTCTGCAAGAGCGCACAGAAACTGAAGGAGTATAGCTTGGAATAGACACAAAGCAAGGTTTAGAACTAGAACACTGAAGCAGAGATCTAGATCCCTTTGGAGGGCTTTCCTGAAGCTGGATCACCCCCCCCCCCCCGCAGTGAAGTCAAGGCTCCGCTTGCAGCAGGGTTTACAGGTGTCAGCCACCATTGATCTTGACCCCGTCCAATGAAGAAAGGGAAGAACTGATGAGAACATTTTCTTTTCCAGCTTCCATTTTATTTTGTTTCTGAGAGTTGGTGCATGGAATTAAAAAATGCCAGACTTTTATTACTATTAACTAATTAATATTAATAATGCTAATTAATTAGTTTATTAATATTATTTAAAAATAAATGCCTAGGAACCCTTCCATATTATGCAAGTCACCACCCTCTTCTTTTGCAGTGTCCGCCTACACTTGACTCTCTTATGTGGACATGAGTCTATTATGTGGACATGACTCTGTTATTTGGACATGACTCTATTATGTGGACATCATAGCAGAAATGATGTTTTGAGGGAAGGGTGGAAGCTCATTTAACACACCCAGAGTGTTTCTCTGTGGTCTTTTAACTACACAGAGAGATAGTATTTCCTTCCCTGGTAGAGGCTTTTAGAGGGACAAGATTAGCAGTTGTTGGGAAGTCAGTTCTGCTGCTAACAGGAAGAAGTGAAGAAACCTACAGGTCAGCTCAGAGCCAAATCTGATCATGCTCAGTGCTCTGCAGAACCCAAGTCCTTCACTCAGTCATCTTGAGGACACCAGGATTCCACATCTGTGCTGGCTAGTGTTTTTTTAACTTGACACAGACTATAGTCATCTGGGAAAAAGGAACCCGTAGGCAGAGTTTTCCTGTCCTGAAGCCTGTCTCAAATAATCACTCATAGTACTTATAAATGCTCATTTCAATAGCCTTAGCTTGTTACAAGGTAACCCTAACATTTAGGTTATCCCATTTCTATTCATCTCTGTATTGTCATGTGTTTGTGGTTTGTTTGCTCATTACTATATGTTTTCTCCATGACTGGGTGGCATCTTCCCCGAATCCCTGTCTCCACTCTTTATCTTCCCAGCATTGTCTCTCTGCATCAGGCTGTCTTTCCCAATCTCCTCTTGCCCTGCTGTTGGCTGATCAGTTTTTTTTAAAATTAATACTGAGCATAACCTACAGCAGAATCCTCAGCTGAAAAATTGCCAAGTTAAGACTGGCATGGGACCATGTCTATAAGGCATTAATTTTCTTAATTGTTAGTCTATGGGGAGGGTCCAGCTAACTGTGGGTGGTGCCATCACTAGGTGGGTGTGCCTGGGGTGTGTAGGAAAGGAAACTGAGGGAGCAAGCTAGTAAGTAGCGTTTCTGAGTGGTTTCTCCTTAAGTTTTTGCCTTGGTATCCCAGGATGATGGACGGCAACCTGTAAGCCTTTTCCAAGGTGATTTCCAGTTGATGTTTTTATCAGAAACAAAAAGCAAACTAGAACACCATCCCACCTCAACTACATAAGCCAGTTTTCTTGTTCCCCTACTTCCTTTCCCTTAAGCTTGCTTAAGTACAGTCTCATTTGCTGGTGATGACAAATTTTATCCTGCAAAGCTCTTATGAACTCTCTCTCTCTCCCCCTCCCTTTCTCTCTCTCTCCTGCAATGCCACTATAAAGTATCCCTGATCAATGGGCAAACTTCTCCGAAAATATTTTCATAATGCTTGTGCATTTAATCTGAAGTTACACACACATACACACATATGTATGTTATTACACACACCCAATAATTGTGCTGGAGAATCTACAGTTTAGTTATTGACTGGCGAGAACTTCTACTACTGTAGAAAGTTGAAACATTACAGATGGAAAGTCAAGATTATCTTGGTTTGTCTTCAGTTCCCCTGATAACCATTGACCTCTGTATCTAACCTGAGGTCCTCACCCCTTTTATGCAAAACTTCCCTGTGCATTAACCTAGCTTTTATAGATCCCTCCAGTGCACAAACTTCAGATATTATCCAATAGCATCGAGAGCCTACAACAGAGACTTTCCTGTTTGCTGACACCTGATGCCCTGACTACTTTCAAAGATAGTAACTCCCTTTGTGAGAGATTGAAGTTGGGGTATCAGGCTTGGAAGCAGGCACCTTTACCCACTGCACCATCTTGGAAGCCTGAGACTCCTTTTTAGGATAAGCAAAGAAAAGGAATTACTCTTCAGAGAAACAAGATGCTATGTGAGATATGATTCACCAAGACTTCCTATGGGAATAATTTTACCATTTTCCTATTTTTTTCCTGGATAGACTCCACACAGCCCCATATTATTTTCTCTGTGTTACAAATGAATGTAATTTTCAAAAGTCAACAGAGACTTGAGCTGTAAACGTGTATTTATTTCAGTTCAGCTCATTCCCACACTTCAGGACCTGCATAGAGGGATGTCTTTCCACAGTTCTTTTCAATTCTAATGAGCTCTGAAGAAGTTTATTTCAAAATAATCCTTCTGTATTAAGCGCTGGCTCATTGACAGGTCTGCTTTTATCATAATTGTAGAAGGGTTATTTTCCCAATGAAGGTTTGTTTTTTCATGGAATTCCGAGGTTTTGCATTGTGTATATGAGGCAATTAGTTTGGGATTTTTGGAATTTATTTTAGACCTGACAGATGTCTTCAATTTGCACACTCTAGGAGGTGACAAACCCCATTAACATTTGAAAGCTATCAATTTAGTTTATCTTTGTTCCCAGTCTCCAAGTTATGAACCAAGCTGACTCTTTTGTTTCTCTTATTTGGTATTTTCTCTATGTTCTTTGTCTGTCTGTCTGTCTGTCTGTCTCTCTCTCTCTCTCTCTCTCTCTCTCTCTCTCTCTCTCTCTCTCTCTCTCCCCTTCCTTCCTCTATCTCCCTCCTTCCTGGCTTTCCTCCTTCAATCTCTCTCTTTCTTCTCTATGTTTATGCATACAGAAAGGGAAATCTAAGGGAAAATAGAAGGATAGTATTAGTAATGTTATCCCAGTCAGAATCCAGTTGGTTACTCTAAGAGCCATGAATGATATTTTTAAGAGAATGAATTTTTTCCTGACTAAAACATGTTCCGTTTTGCAGTCTATGCTCATTACTACTGTCTTGTAGCTGTTAATCTTCTACTCCCTCTGTTGGTGATTTAACTCTGGGGTCTGCTCTTTCCTTCTTAAAAGGTTTACATGCCCTGAGCTGTGTAGACTTCAGCATGAACTTGGCTGCTCTTCCACTACAGAAAGCAGTCACCTCCTCATGGAGTAAAGTCCTTCACTTGACAGTTTGGGATGGAGGAATCAAACAGTGTTGTCCTTTTACATAGACGACCCCCTTTGGGTGCAGGTGACAGCCACTAGATGACTCAGTGAATGCATTCTGATAACTCTTCAGAGTCATTACTTCAAAATCGACTTCTCAACCACTGTCCACTTCTCATACCAATGTTTAGGACTCATCTGGATTTTCTGATCATCGTATCTTAAAATGAAAGCTTCAAGAAATCTAAAATTTGATTGGAACTAGCCCAGGAAGGCAATGAGTAGATGTGGTGGTGGATGAGTGTTGTAGTGAGGTTTCTTGGTCCCAGGTGGCCAGAGGTCCAGACCCACAGACCTGCTGCGCCAGACCCCTTAGCTGCCCAGCCGCCCACCACTCTGGCCCCCATAAATGACTCAGACGCTTATATTAACTTCATGCTGTTTGGCCTATGGCTCAGGCACATTGCTAGCTTGCTCTTACATCTTAACTCAACCCATTCTCATTAATCTGACTGCCACATGGCCCGTGTCTCACCTGTGTTCCTTACATGTTGCTCCTTTGGGCTTCGGGCTTGGTCTGCCTGACTCCGCCCTGCTTCTCCTTCCAATGCTCTGATTTCTCCTCCTACTTTTTCTATGGTGCCTGTCATGGGCCAAAACAGCTCCTTTATTTAAAGATTGATATTCACAGCATACAAAAAGGCATTCCCACATCAGATGGGCGTTGCTTAGATGTTTGCTTTTCTTAAGCCTGCCATAATCTGTTTTCAGTAAACATTGTGTATGTTCTTACTGCGGGGAGAGGGTTGGGAACTGGCATGTCACTGGAGTTTTGGATCTAGAACAAATGTTGACTAATCGATGGTGCACCCTGGCGCAGTTGCTTCTAAACAGAATGTCTAACAACTCAAGTTGTGTGACATTGAACACTTGGTTTTTCCTCATTTTGTTTCCTTTCCTTTGGATTAAGTTGAAGAGCCAAGAGTGCACAGCCTAAGATGTGAAGGCACTTAGCATAACTAACTCAAAACGCTTTGGGATCCACATTCAAATCCATTAGTGGTGGGATAGTGTAGGCATGCCTACTGAGATGAGGAACAAGTAGCATGCACTGCCTATTATAACCTACTTTCTTCTGGACATTCATAACAATTAAGAAAGTTAAGAAAAATAAAATGGGCATTATGGGAAAAGGAGGGTAAAGCCTCTCTGTGTTGGAACACTTTCCTCCTTAAAGTAGATAAGGACATAAATTAGCTACCAAGAGAACGTACAAAATAGAATTTAAAATGAGATTTTGCGAAAGGTCACCTTCATGTGCTTAGGAATTAGCCACTGAAATACAACAAAATACACTTTAAACCATTAGAACATATAGGTCTGCTAAAAAGAAGCATGTGCTACAGAATTCTGTTGAGTATTATAAAATACGTTAAAAGTGTTTGCTGCATTTATTTATTTATTTATCTATCTATCTATCTATCTATCTATCTATTTATTTATTTATTTATTTATTTATTTAGTTATTTATTGTGCATATGTGGGGGTGTAGATGCCATGGTGTGTGCGTATATTATGTGTGCACATGTGTGTGCTTGTGAGTGTCTGTAGGTCAGAGATCAGTGTGTGGCTGTTAGTTCTCTCCTTCCATCCTGTGCTTTCTAGGAATGGGACTCAAGTTATCAGACCTTGGCAGCAATGACTTTACTCACTGGGTTATCTCAATAGCCCACAAAGTACCTTTTAAATCAAATGGTCCTTTATATCCCAGGCAAAGATGATGCAAACGTGTCAGCTTCCCTCTCAGTCAAAAATTTAACAAAGTTTAAAAACTGCCTTTTTGGAATTAGTTTTTAAATTTTCACACAATAATTTTAAAGTCAAGGAGAAAAGGACGAAGAAAATGAGAAGAAAAACCCTTCTCCCGGTGTGTACCCTGAACATTGTTGTCGCAAACCTATGGAACTCACAGAATGATAGCAGTAACCATTCCAGGAAAATATTTTTGCATACATGAAATAACATTTTTATTTATTTATGTTTTATGTGTCTGATTGTCTACTTGAAAGTATGTGCACCACATACATGCAGTGCACTTAGAAGCCAGAAGAGGGCAGGAAATCCCCTGAAACTGGAGTTACAGTTGTGAGCCACCATGTGGGTGCCAGGAACCCAATCTGGGTCCTCTTAAGAGCAGCAAGTGCTCTTAACTTCTGAGCCATCCCTCCAGCTCCATAAAATGATAGTAAATGATGAATTGCATCAAAGTATTTAAACAAAAGATTTTTTCAATGAATTACATTTGCTTAACATGAGAAAAGAATTAATTGCCCAAGAAGAATCCCTTTGCAAAATAACATCTAGTTGAATCATAGAATGGGCAAAAGGCGAAATTACCTATAAGACAAGATTTTAAATAGGTGAATGAGAACATTTTGCTATCTTCAATAATTGAGCTCTTATTAATCTATAAGAAATATAAAATTATTGTGGAAAATCATTAACGAAGTCATAGGAATTTACACAAACACATTCAAATATTCTCAGCCATGTAGTGGACAAAGAAATAAAGGTATTAACAAGTTAACATATTTTTTGGTCCCAAACTTTCAGGGGGGTTTTTATACTTTTAAAAAAATACCAGTGCTAGGCAGAGCCCAGAAAATGGACCTCCTTGTATTTCACTGGTGAATAGATATAAACCAGTAGATTTCTGGAGGGCATTTGGCAGTGTGTAGCAAGCACATTAGAATGTGCATATCTTTTCACCAAGGAATGTCAAATTTGGGCTTGATGAGATGTCTATAAAGATAGCTGTACAAGAGTGGTCACTATCATCTTCTCATTACTGAGAAGATTTGAGCCAAATTGAAGCCTTCAGAAGTACAAGAAAGAGCAAATAAACTACGCTATGTACACACATCCCTCCAATTCAGCAAATATTTATTTATGTGAACGATAATGAAGACCATCCGAGAGTTGAAAGGTGAGGAGCTAAGGAAATGTTTAGGAAGTCAAGCTAAGCAGTAATGAAGTCTGGTAACCACGGACCTCTTCATCTTCAGGACAGAGGGAACAAAGTAGGAGCCAGCCATTTGACCTCTGCAGCCTGCAGCCTAATAGTTAAGTCCAAAACCAAAGGCCAGGGATGTGACTCTCCTCTCAAAGTTCCCTTCTGTTATTGTTGTCTCCTGAATAAGTGCCATTCTGGCCTCTATGGCTCACCATTCTCTTCTAAGGACTAAAACCTTATGTTTACAGGGGGAAAAGCTAAAACAAGCTTCCCTGCACTATAGACTCTGCCACCTGCTGAGTGCTAGCCTCTCGGGATCCTCTATGACCTTGGGTGTGCCCGAGGGGGCAGGGTGTGAGAGAAAACAAAAGGAGAGAAGCATGGGAGGGACAGATAGGTCTAAGAGATAAGATGTATTGAATAAAGCTCGGGTCTCTCTCAGTGTGTGGAGAGCCCCCGAATGATGGAACCTAAATGACTCCTGAGTGCAGATTGTTTAACCTCGACGCCCCTCGCCTGGGAAAAACTCGGCCCACAAAGAAACCGGACGTGGTATGTTATGCTTCTCAGATTGACATGAAGTTGACTAAAACCACTCCCCTGTATCTGGAAGTTAAAAACTGTCCCAGCATTCCTGTGACTTAAGGCTGTGCAGGTAATTCTCAGTGCCCCTTCCTTCCTAGTGAACTCTGAACTCTGTCTTCACCCAAATCCACCCTTGGGGAGGAACAGCACATTCCCTTGAGTGTTTAAATCAGTACCCCTCCCCAGGGTCAGGGTCAGCACATGAGATAGTCAGCACATCAGAAATAGAGACAGAAGTATTAGGAGTTCAAGGCCAACCTTAGTGAGTTCAATTCCAGCCTAGGCTATAGAAGACCCTGTCTTAGAAACAAATGAAGAGTAATAGCCTTTAGTAAACAAACTCTCATGTGGTGATCCAAACATTTGTGACCCCCCCCCCCCCCCCCCCCGACTCAGATGTTGGTACCTGGTCCCTAGCCAGGGGTACTAGGAACTATATCATTGTTGAGGAATGATTGGGTCATGAAGGGAAAACTCTCAAAAAAAAGGAATCAGTACCCTTATAAAACAGGCCCCAGGCAGCTGCCTGTCCAATGCTCCTCTCTAAAGGCACAGAGAGAAACAGCCTATCTTGATTTGGGATATCCCAGTCTTCAAAACTCGGGGACTATTTTCATTGTCTGTTAAGTTACTTGGTTTGGATTGTTCTATTGTAGCAACCCAAGTGGACCGAGACAGTGCCTAGTTTGCCCTGACCCCTCCCTTGTAGCGTGTTTACACACAGCCCATTAGCTACACGTAGGCTTTGCTTCAGCTTAGAGCTTGATCACATATGTTCTGAATGCTACAGAAATCAGAACACAACTGTTCCCAGCTACTCAACTGTGTGTATTAACAATGAAGGACACTGAAGAAGTCATACCCAGATAATAGCTTTTCAAAACTTCTGCAATGGCAACTAACTGAAAAATCATCCCAGAACTCTCCTGCATGAGATCTAAAGCTTATTTCAACACTTAGATGGTCTCTTAGTTTCTTTGAGCTACTATAACAGATACCAGAGACTGGGGAATTGAAAATAACATTTACACCTTATCTCTGAGTCTAAGCCTTAGAACAGGAGTGAGCACAGCCAGTGTCACCTTGTGGGTCTCTTCCTAGGTCCATCCCCAGGTGGCCTTTCATTGCTGTATGCATGGAGGGAGAGAACCTTGTCTCTTTGTCCTCTGATGAGGTCACTAATTCCTCACTTTAATGACCTGGTTGAGAGGCAGTTATCCCTCCGAGGTCTCACAGAAGAATGACCTTGGGGATAGGACAATACCTATTCTCCTCCAGTTCGGATGTAGTGGAAATATTTCTAAACAGCTCTTTGCTTTGTTCTTAAACATAAAGTCCTGAGTTAAACACTCTAATCCTGTTATGGATAAATAGTTGTCCTCCTGTAATTCAGACTTACCCCAAGTGATAGATACATGGTTTGAAGCACATGTATCTGAGCATCTTTATATACAGATATTCAAAACATTTTTTTTAATTAAAGGTATTGATTCAGTATAAATAAAATATCATTCAACATAAATGGAAATTTTGCCATCTCTGCAACTAATAATAAACATGTACAATATGAGTTCTCTCAAACACCTTGGCCTAAAAATATCTTTGCAGCAACATTAACTCTACTTGTACATTATACATGTAGGACAGATGTGGAAGCATTGGTGAAACCCAAGAAAATACCAGCATATTTGCATTAAAATTTAATATATATTGAAGATATCTCCTAGATATTATAGAACAAAATGCAAAAATTGCGTTCTATTCTCACAATCTGATTTTTTAATATAGGAAATGAAAAAAACTGGTAAGAAAAAATGAGCAAGAATATGAGTAGAAGTTCACAAGAGACAGGAGGGGTCAATAACCATTAGAAAGATTGCTCAAGCTTTATCAATTGAATAATGGAAAAATAATTAAAACTCAAACCTAATTTTCACTTTTAGATAAGGAATGCAGCTTTCGTGGTCTGTACTGTTGATGCATGAGGAAATGCCTCTTCATTAAGAACAGCGGGAGGGGAAATTAATGTTTAATTAATCTGAAAAAATGCCCATTTCAGTCATGGTGTAGTTATCAAATATTCAAAGTATTCTAAACCATGTGTCTAGTAAAACGCAATGTCATGTTTTGATCAATATTTATAAACATAATTCCAAATAAATTTAACACATCATCTTGATAAATATAATGTATAGCTATATCAAAATGGGCAAAGCTAAATACATACATGTATGAATAAAAATACAAATGATAGATGATTCGGAGTTCTAACACTATTCAAATATATATAACATACATTAAAAATAATTCCATAAATTCTATATTATAAATGGTTTATAGGAAGTATATAAAGATAAAACTAGTTTGAAAGTACGCTTTTCAAACCTGTGGTAGGAGCTACCTTTATGCAAGCAGAGCACAGGATATTCAAAAGAACACAGTGAGTGAAGATTTGGATTGTCACTTTGGTATTTTAGAGTATCAATAAAAAGAAATGCAAATCATAGTTATGAATAGTACTCATATGTGTGTTGCAGTCCTTTTCAAATAAAAAGTATAACAAAATACAAAAAATAATACATTGACAATAAATAGGTATGAGTAGAAAATAATTCAGCCAGATATAGGGAACAGAGACCAAGAGATTTCAAGGTCCCAGCCTTGGGCTAGACTGTAAAATTCTGTTTTAAAAAACAAAGAATAAATGTAAATGTTAGGTTTATGAGAAGAATCTACCAATGGCCATCAATAAACAGAAGACTATAAGGAATAATTGTTGTAGTTATTGCTAGATTTTACTACAAAATTAGCAAATGCTCCTGTTGAAGTTGTGACAACTTCCCTGTATTGTCGATGGCAGTTTATGCTGGCAGAACATTTCCAGAATATCAACTTCTAACATATGTCAATTGCTTAATCACATCATTTGAATCAGCTATGAGGAAAAATTAAGTTTCTGAAAATATGCTCAGAATATTTGTAGGAATGTTACTCTTGGTAGTTTATAGTTAGACATAGCACGAGTATCTAACAAGTATCACACAACAGTATGATGAAAGCCATAGCAATACAGAATTATTGAGTGAAAATCATGTGGTGCTGTTATCATGACGTATTAGACATTATGTGTGTGTCTGTACTCTGTGTTTTATGTTGTTTTATGTATACATATTGGGATATGTAAGAATGTGCTGTTGCTTGGTTAAATGCCCTAACAAGCAACTTAAGGGAGAAAGGGTCTATTTGCTTTGTGACTCTATTTTTTAGTCCATCATTGTAAGGAAGTTGAGGCAGGAAATCGAAGCAACTAGTCAGTAACATCAACAATCAAGAGCAGAAAGCACGCCTGTGTCTCTCAGCACACTTTTCTCCCTCTTATACAGTTCAGGTTCCAGCCCGTGAAATGCTGCTGCCCACATTAGGGTGGGTCTTCCCATCTTAAGCCAGTTAGAAAAACATCTCCCACACAGAAGTCTGATCTAGGCACTCTCTCATTGAGCCTCCCTTCCTCGGTGACTTTAGGTTGTGTCAAGTCATCATTAACCATCACTCTGTGTCTTTCTCTTTCTCTCGTACACACACACACACACACACACACACACACACACACACAGAGGGAGACACACACACACACAGAGGGAGACACACACACACACACACACACACACACACAGAGAGAGAGCGAGAGCTACAAGCGGGCTGACTGAAGCTTTTCAATCCCACCCAATATCTGTTTTTCTCAGGACTGAATGTGAAGATATGACTTGTCAACAGCCATGAGAAGCAAGTGTCCTCTTCCCTGAAAAGCTCCTGTGTTTGTGCCTGGACTCATTCTTGCAACATTTACAAACAAGAGGCAGATGGTTTTCAAGCCATCACAGCTTGATCTGCCAATGTATGCGACACTAGAAATTTGCTGTATTTAAATACTCAGAGCTGTTGAACCCAGGAACTCATGAGTACACATAACCCACTTGTAAGTTCAGTGAAGAGCTCTCTAAGGCTATCATTCCTCAAGATTGACATCCCGTCTTTATTCATTTTGTGTTGTAACAGATTTCCTCAGTCTGGGTCACTTATGGAGAACAGAAATTAAGTTTATAAAATTTGGAGAAATTCTGGACCCTATCCCGAGGATGGGACTTTGTGTTGCATCCTGACAGAGTACTAGTCTTCAAATGGCAGGAGAAGAAAAGGGGAAGAACGGATTTCTGCAACTTCCACCTATTCGATTAAGGTGTTCATCCACCCTCTTGACCTTGGCTCTCAAGTTAGACCTTATTGCACCTGTAACACAGGATTCCAGGGCATGTACGAAAGCAGGGCAGGCTGATGTACTCCTGGCTCTGTGAACCTTCAAACAGCAAGGCTCATCACGGGTGTGTGTCTCCAGGGCAGTAGCATAGACAAAAGAAAAGCCAGGTGAAGCTGCTTTTGTATTGAAGTGTAGCTGTTCCCAGGCTAAGAAAGAAAGTCTGTTACAGTCCCCAGGAGGAGAAACACCACACCCTGGGAAGCCTCCTAGGGAGACATCCAGGCTGCTCCCAGCATGTGGGTAAGAGCCTTTATTCCCTACATGAGGATTAGAATAGCAGGACAAACTGGTTTGGAGTTGGCTATTTGGAATTCATGAGGCTCCAAGTCACAATATCCCTACTTATCTGGGACTTGATGCAGGAGTAACTTTTTTTTTTTTCTTCCATATCAAAACTCCACCCTGGAGCAAGTCCTTTAGTTTTGGTGGGGTTGACAAGTCCCAAAGAGACAGTCATCTCAGAGCCAGAAATCTCCCCCAGTCTTACATCATCAGAAATATACGAAAGAAAAGAAAGGATGAATGTAAGAGATAAAATATGAACGACCCATTTCCAGTACTCTGAACAGGCAAATATACTGGGTCACAATAAGGAGGCCTGGGAACCTTTCTTCCCCAGTTGATGTTGTTTACCTGAACCCTTTCTTTCAGTTTATTTTAGAATTGGAACCCTACAGTCTGCTGACACATGGCTGGGTGCACATATGGGGCAGGGGAACACTCATGTCCCCGGCACACATTAGTTAAGCCACCAAAGCTTCAAAGTGGGGACCTGGGGGGAAGTGAAGTATTAACCAAACAAAGAAGACAATGACTTGAACATGATTTCCCATCACAGACATAGTTTTGTTTTCTTAAAAAGCATGGTTATATCGTTCACACATCAGGGAATGAGAAGCAACTCCCAAGAAATGAAACTAACAACCTAACAATGCAGCTTTAAGTGATGCCTCCCCTACTCAGAGTTCACTCACAGAGGTAGGTGCCTCCTCTATGCAGAGTTTACTCACAGACAGAGGTAGATGCTTCTCCTATTCAGAGGTAGAGTTCACTCACAGACGGCATGTCTCGTAAGTCTGATTGGCCAGTGCACAGCAGTCTGCTACGACCACAGCCATTGGTTTAGAAAGAGCCACTGATGGCTGGCTCTGCAGATGTTCCTTGAGAAGGAAGGGCTATCTGGTCATAGCCTCAGTAGTGGTTAGCCAGACTGATCATGGTACCAGACACTCAGTGGTTACCAAGAACAAATGTGAGGGTGTCACACACCCAACTGCTAGTTACCAAGGTCAAAGCAAGAGCAGGATATCTTAGTTGCACATGTGGTCACTGGAACCTTGTTGGTAGCATGTGTGGCTCATGTGTGTTGAGGTATGTTGGAGAATAGTGTCTGCTGAGCTGCCTGGAGCCTGGGATTTTATGCCGCGGATGCTTATTTTGTTCTTTCAGACATTTTGGACCCTGTTCCTGATTGATCTTGGTGGCCTGATTCCAGGACATTGCTAGCCACATCCAGGTACTCACTTCTGCAGTCAGCATGTTCCAGTATCAGGAAGTTGGATGGGAGTGCCTACATCTTTGTTTTCTTTATTTTGCATTCTGAATGTTCACTACAAATGGGGAATCTAGGATGGGGTCTACACCAGGCATCAGGAAGACTGTAATGCTTTGAGTACACAGTTTGTGTCAGAGAGTGTGGAAATGTAAAGATCTCTGGTATATACACCCTGGTACATTTGTATTGCATTCTGAAAGTCTTCAAATGGCAGGAGAAGAAAAGAGGCAGAATGGATTTCTCCAACTTCTACCTATTCTACTAAGATATTCTGATACAAAGTCTCTTGGATTATTATTGAGTGATAGTTGTGCTTCTCATGATAAACAGTACTGTACTGCTCTTGTCTTATCAACAAAGGGGACAGAGAAGAGAATGTAATACATTCTGAGCCTTGGAAATGGAGGACTGCCTCTTGCCAATACCAAAGGCAAGGCACAGCCTGAGCTCAAGGAAACTGAGAAACTATACCAGGCACAATTTAATATTTTAATTTTTATTTTACTGATTCTTTTAAATTGTGCTGCACACCTATTTTCAGTTTTAACAATTGCCAAGTACTCAAGTATGCAGCTCCATGATGCTAGGCACAATCCTATTGGTTAAATAGGAGCAAACGGTTTCCTCTGAAAGTCTGAAATAGCTGGTATGAAGGGGTCTCATTGTTACTGTTGGTCTCTGTCTGGATCTGATTTTTCTGGACTCTTGACATTGTGTTCAAAGAATTTAAGACATGCTTACAAAGACAGAGTTACTAAAGATTTTATTCAGATACAAAGTGGGATACAGAATAGATAGACACACTGCAAGGAGCATTATGCCCTGAGCAAACATGCAGTTGGAGAAGCCCTGCTTACCACCCAAGGCTGCCTTCTGAAAGTTTAGGAGGAGAAGGTGTTTCCTAGGACTGGGGGATAGGTGGTTTTCTGTTTTGATTAACTGGCTTGTCTTACGTAAGCCTTTATTCAATCTGTGTTTTTTTTTCCCACAATGTATCTCATTTTAACCATATATATGCCCATTCAAGCATAACCATAAGATGCTAAATAGGGAAAATTACCTGGTTACCCAAAGACAATTTGCCTTATTGTACGTACACCCAAATCCTGTCTCTGCTGGATGGGCTCTTGGCTTCTAGATCAGGATGTATCTGGCCAGTAACTGTTGCTAGGGCACTACAGATTATGGTGAATAGTTGCATTGTTTGGAGAGGGCTGTTTGTCCAGATCAGAACAGATGGAATCCTGGGCTAAGGTCTTCGTTGTAAAAGGAATATGTGTAGATCAAGCCCAATAGGGTCCCAGGTTGCTATGTTCTTTCTACACTTGCCTGCTTCACCGTGGCTAAGGAATCTGTTCAAACAGTCCTCATGGCATGAAATCCATTTTCAGTTTCTATACCAGAGAGGCTCCCTCTGGTGTGGGCAGAGAGTAGAGTGTCAGAGTCACTACATCTTGTGTTAATGATCTCTTCATTCAAGTGACCTGCTCACTTTCTCTTTAGTCTGTGCCCAACAAGTCCATTTTGAGCATATATCATGCATAATGCATGACGGGACCCTATAGCTTGGGCCAGCATTCCAACTATATTGCTAGTGCTTTATGTGAAAAGGCAGAAAAAAAGAGACACTAAGTGTGTTATTATTTTTTTTTTTTTACTTACATCATGTTACATAGAAATTGTTAATTTGGAGATGGATGTGCATTGATTTGTCTCAAATCAAACATCTGAGATACAGGATGCTTAGATGCTTATTGTTTTTCATTTATGAATGGCTTATCAGCTTCATGTGCTTTCAATGAACATATGCAGTAGGATAAAGACCTTTTTAAGTCTATCTATACATAGTGATGGATACCTTGGTACACCTCTAGTCATTGGCTCACAGTACCAAATAAGCACTATGAGTATAGCCATAACATCAATCCCTTAACCTCATGACAAGCTGGGTCTTTCTTGGCTTCCATCTTCCCTCTAGAGCATCTGTCTGACCTAACATTCTCCACTAGGTAACACTCTGCCTCCCACACAGCACCTACTCAGTAATCACTTATTTCAGTTGATAGAGTTTAATGTACCCTTGATGCATCTCTGAGTCCATAGTGTCAAGATGACCCACAAAAGTCCTTGTGGTATTAATTCTCTGCAGATGAACTTTATATCCAGTCTCTGATATGCCCTCTAATGCTTTCTTTTATTTTTCAAATCTTTAAAAATTTTTGATGGAATTTATGAAATATACAATTTATATTTTTGAAGTGCAAAGTTTAGTATCTTTTGGTGTGTGTAAAAGGTTTGTAAATATCATGACTCTCTAATTCCAGAAAATTGTCTGATGTCAAGGAAAGATAGGACAGCCTTGAGCAGGCATCTCCCTGTCCCCTTTTTCTATACCCTTAGAAATTACAGTTCATTCCCCACTCTAGGAATCTATCGTGTAAGTGTGAACATTTTTATCTTGAAGCATTAGCAATTTCAGTTCATTAGTGTGACCATGAACCTATATAATTGACTAATTCTTCTTATAATCACTGTCAGGAAACAATAACAGCAAAATCAGTTCTTTTTTTAAAAAAATATTAAAACCACCTAAACACGGACTCTAATTTCAATATTTATGTATGAATCTAAGTCACAATAATAACCTGGTCTACCATTCCCTACACCACAGCCCCAGTTATGCTACTGTTTTTTGACCTAAATCTTTAAAATGAAGACTCTGCTCAAATGCTATCTTCCTGTATATTAGATGTTTGTTTTGAGACAAATTAATATACATCCATCTCCAAATTAATAATTTCTGTTTGACCTGATGTCGATTAAAAAAAAATAACACATTTAGTCTTCTTTTTTTTCTGTCCCTTTCACAACAATTATTTGATGTCAGGTATGTGGTAACATCCAACAAGCAACCCAGTCTGCAATGGAATCTTCTCTGGGGACATTGGCTGTAAATCCTGGGGTAGTGAAACCACCTTTCATGGGTTGAAGTCCAAGTCCCACAAAACTGTACATTTTTATTGGTTTTTGTACAGAGTCTAGCCAGGTAGGCTAGGCTAGCCTTGAGCTCACCATCCATTAAGAACTCACTTCCTAATATGCTCATCCATAGAACAGCAGTGGAAAATTGGAGAAGGCTAAAGAGGGCTCACCCTACAGCTCTCCCTCAGTACTAGCACCCTTACAACAGAAAGGATGGCTGCTGGGGCATGTCTTACTTAATGGTTGTGTCTGGTCTCCTAACTTCAATTCTGCTGGAACCCATCCTTTGCATATTCAAAACTTGGCAGTCCTCAACAAAGCATGTTGTCACATCCAGAAGAGACACAAAAGAAATCACAGTGAGGGCCCTAAGATCAGACCTCACAGTCACTCTAAAACATATCTTAGTATTAACCTCTTAGGGAGGCTAGGGAGGAGGGGCCCGTTGACTGCTGGAGTTCTTAGTTCCCCTTGGAACATTTTCACAAACCTGTAGGTCTGTGTTGTTCAAATACTTCCCCAAGGTGAACTGGATGTCAGTCAGCCTGGATTTACAGCTCTTATATAAATCAGATTCTCACTCTTCTAAGCCAAAGCAAAGCAGGGAATAAATGTAATTATAAAACAGAAAATATAAAATAGCAAAACACTCCACCTAGGTTCAGGAGAGCTGAAAGTATCTTGTCTATTAGTGGAAACAAAAGAAAAGAGCATGCAGTCCTTCGTTTAGATTTTGTGCATCCCTCATGTGCCTCCAATCCCCCAAAGTGACATTCGCTAAATAGTCTTGAACAACTGGTGCCTTGCTGCTCATCCGGGTAGAATGAGAATTAAAAATAATTTAGATCTCTTCATCTCTCTACATTCCAATAAATTCCTTCTTCTTCAGTTACATTGCTCCAGCCTGAGTTATGACTCAGGGCTCCAGGGCATAGTCCAAACCCAAGAAAGTAGGCACACCACCATAAATCCACTGGGTAGAAAAATGCACCCAAATCACAGGGTGTGATTCATCTGCCCCTGCAAAAGGCTTTGCTACTAGGAATCTCTGTCCGGACATCTGAACCAGCAACAGTTGGGTCTAGACACAAAGTGGTTAGTGTGCTCTGAGCAGATCTGCTGCAAATGTGCAGGATCCTCTTGCTTCCAGTTGTTATTCTGAGAGATTAGACTCACTGCCAGACCCGGACTGCAGCAGTCAGCATCCATTACTGAGACACTCACTGGAGATTTCGGAATTCTCTGCTTAAGACAGTAGCCCCAGCCTTATGAATTCAAAAGAGAAGAGATGTATTTTTGGCACAAATTGATAGAGTTTCAAGATTTTTGTAATAGATACATCCACGATCATATTGTTGACTTGGAAGAAATGTGTTTCCAATAAGCAGTATTTACTGGAGTTTAACAATGTTGTAACGGTTACCTGTCTATTAGATGGTAGTCAAAGCTAAGGAAATGTGTTTTTAATAACCAATTGGCATTTCAAATATATAAGATAACTGCCCTGTGAAATCTGAGCCTGGATACAACCCACTCTTTAAACTTGTTCTTGGGAGTTCATTCATGAGGCTGAGGCATCATGACGGGGCATTGTGAAAAGGACATTATTATCAAAAGGCTGTGAGCTTTGACTCTTTCTCCTGCAGATTCTTTTCTTTTCTTTCTTTCTTTCTTTCTTTCTTTCTTTCTTTCTTTCTTTCTTTCTTTCTTTCTTTCTTTCTTTCTTTCTTTCTTTCTTTCTTTCTTTCTTTCTTTCTCTCTCTCTCTCTCTCTCTCTTTCTTTCTTTCTTTCTTCTTCTTCCTTCCTTCCTTCCTTCCTTCCTTCTTTCTTTCTTTTTTTTTTTCTTTTTTTTGCAGTATCTCTTTGGATTGAGTTGTCTCCTCAACCTAAAATTTAAAAGTATCCTTACCTCTTTTAGTTCCTGTCTGGAGAAGTGGGTGGGAGAATGGTGGATATCTCTTTGGAGCCAGTGCTTCCCATTGCTTTGCAGCAATAATTTAAGCTGCTTGTTTCCAAACTACCTGAAGGGCAGCCATTCTCCCAAGGTGCCCCAGGACTGCTTTGCTACCTCTCACACACATACATTTTGCCCAATCTTTATAAAGTGCCCACTCTGTGCCTGTGCCACAAAATGTAAACAGCTCAAATCTTGCATTGATGCTTTCTAGAAACTGTAGGTCAGAAGGGAGGGAGGGATGGTCAAGTCATAATGACAAGGGGTGAATACCGTGCCCACCATGCCTAGGGGTCTGAAGGAAGCTGGCGCTCAATAGAGAGCCAGCAGATGGGGTCTATAGAAGGCTTCATCACAAGGCTCCAGCGTCAGGACTGTTCCTGAGTGTAACAGCACTGCTACTCTTCTCTTGCATGCCTGGGAATTCAAAGGACTTGACCTCACCATTCACATCCTCTGTCTTTTAACCATACGTTCAGCATCCTCTCCTTTCTCCATGGCTATATCCTGCTCACCCAGTGTATCGCAGCTCCCACCAAGAAGTGTCAAATAACTACCTTCTCATTAATTTTTATGCCCTTCCCCCATATGATGCCCTGTGTGTCTTGTCCTAAGAGGAGAGAGGCTTCCCCCCCCCCCCCCCCTTCATGAAGGTCAGAAGCGCTTCCATCAAATGACAGTGGAGTCCTCAGTATCTCACAGGAGCAGGAGGGAGTGACCAGAGCACCTCTCAAGCACACAGTTAAGAGACAATACCCCCAATTTAAATGGAATCTTAGCAATGACTCCCAGCATTCTCAGCCCCGTGGCCCCGTGTGGTATGGTATTGGCGTGCAGCTAAAGGCAGTCTAGCCAGCCCCGAGGCAAGGCAGATAATGGGAAGAAACCCAAAGCAGGAGCAGGGGCTGTTGCTGCCGCCAAAGCCTCTTAAGAAAGAGGACTCATTATGAGCATGTGCCTAACTCCCTGCCTCCGCCAAGTGTCAAACTTCATTAAGGCCTTGGAGGAAGATCAGCTGCAGAGCAGGGCTAGTCCGGGCCAAACCATTGTGTGGGTGCTCCCCATATCCCTAAGCTCACCAGGACTTGGTTAGCAGTTCTTCAACTGCGGTTGAACTTGTCAGACTGTGAGTTTCCCTCAGAATCGATCCGGGCAACGTGGGCATTTTGAGAAGTGGAGATCTGTTGAAAGGTGGTTCAGTCTCCCATTGAGACTTCTCACTGAATAGCCTGCCACAGTCTCCTCTCTCATCTGTTCAGTTCTCTTGGTCTCAAGACAGTGTTCTTGGTTGCTTTCAATTCTTTTTATTGCTCTTTTTTGTTGGAAGTAATTTCTTCTGTTAGCAATGATGATGATAACCTTAAATTTCTGAACACCTTCGAAGAAATAGAATTTGTGCCCCCCCCCACAAGTTAAAGGACTGAGTTTCAGGCCTATTAAAAAATCATGAGATTAAACGGTATCATACTGACAGCTTCTCACCTTAAAAGAAACAGATTCAGAGAGAACAAAGTATTCTCCAGGATCACACAGCTGGAGTGCCCCCCACACACACACACACCACGTTCTCCTATCTACCACTCTATCTGATAGTTGAGATCTTGGTAATGTCTGAGGAATGATCTAGACAGATAAAAATGGATGAGTCATGTCACAACTTGGGAAATACTCCCTTAGAAAATCTAAAATTATAACACAGTCACAGACAAACAGGTAGATTAGAATATATCAGTGAGTATTTATAGTATACTAAACATGGCTTTCATGAAGGCGGTATATGTCGCCTCAGAGACATCCCCAATGGTAGTCTTTGCAAATTCAAACTCAAGCCTCTCACTGTTATTTAAGGAGCATAGTTTTGTAATTTTATATAATATCTAATTTTACAGTGTTCCTGTTTTATACTAAAATTTATTGCTTGATGTTTTAGGATTTTATGAATAGTAATCCTACTCTATTAGATTACAAATGCACGGAAAAATAACTTAATTTAAATGACACTAACTTAATCTAAACTTCACTAACTTCAAATTCATGACCATTCAAACATACATGTTTTCTTCTGGTTTGGTTAATATGGATAACCAGCAACTTGGAAATACAAGCTGTTTGATGTACTGAGGAAAGTATGTGTTTTGATCTTTTTAGCACAAGCCTAATATGGTATGACTTCATGAATTTGTTTAATTAAGAGAAATCTCTAGAGTTTCTTTGAACCAACAATTATTAGCCTAACTTCTAAGCATGTTAAAGTCAAGAGATTAATAAAGGCAATTCACTAATAAATTATTTGCAAAACTTAACTGATTTAGGGTACTAGTCCAGATTGGGAGTATTCAACAGCACTGGGGGAAATGCAGGGACCAGAGCCAGACTGACCCAGTTTGATTCCAGCAAGCACCACTTTTGAACTGTCCTTGAACAAATGACTTAATCCTCATGAGTGTCGTCATCTTCAGAGTGAGTCATTTCTAAGAATGAAAGTGAGTGTTGTTCAGTATTCAGGAGCAATAAACTTAGTCAAGGACTGGCTGGGCAGCCAGTCGGCTCACTACTCTGTCCAAATGTCACTTACTTCTTACATGTCTAATCTATGGCTTTATCTTGGCTGTCAGGAGAGGGTCTTTCATTTCATTTTTCTAGTGTTGCTTTAGACTCCCAAACATCAAATCTGTATCCCAGCCCTATGACATCATCCTGGATCTGCCACAGTCAGTCACAAGGATAGCCTTATTAAGATTATTAAGTCATAATTTCAGCTGTAGAAACGTCTTCAATGGAAGCTTCATTTGCAATCCCAACGCTTCTGGCCCCCAATATCAGATATCTCATAGCCCTAGGGGAGGACAAGGGTGTGTTTCACCTTCCACCCCCTTTGTAATCTATCCCTTTCTCTTCTCAGTGTACAACTCCTCATTCCTCCAGTAGGAGAGCTGGAAACTATGGGAAACGTCTTTGTTCTGTCTGCTCCAGGATCCCTCCAGTATACACGTCCTTGCTAAGCACTGATAACTCAGCTGGTTAAGTGCTTGCATGCAATCATCTTCATCCAAGCTTGGATTTCAGAAACTGCATAATGAATCCAGGCAGGACATGGACCTGTCATCACAGTGCCAAGAAAGCAGAGGCAGGAGGATCACTGGCTCTTACTGGGAAGCCTAATGAGTCACTGGGAGATCCTGGTGGATGGATCCTGAAGAACGACATCTGATCTTGACATATGCACACATATGTACATAAACACTTCCACACACAGAAAGGAACACACACACACACACACACACACACACACACACACACACACACACACACACACACACACGCTCTGCACCAGTGTGAACTTCAGCTTACAACCCTTGGTTGATAATAACACAGAAGATTTTTGTCACTGAGCTTTGCCACTGAAGTGCCCTTAACTGGTTCAAGTTTTTAACCTTTCTGGATAACGCTTTTTAAAATAATAAATAAGTGCCATGTCAAGAAATAATGTTTAACTTTTTAATATAAAATGTGAAAGATTTATAAAAATCTACAAAAGAAACCAGGGTTTATGTTTAACATTTAAAAAAGTATATTCTTTCCAGTTTTTTTTTTCATATGTGAGTGTTATGTATGTATTTGTATATAAGTGTTCACAAGTGTTTGGGCACATATTAATGTACAGATGCATATATATGCATGCGGAAGACTGGAGATGACATCACGTGTCTTCCTCATGCTACCCACCTTTATATGGAGGCACCATCTACTGCTGAACACAGAGCCATCTGAGCTCCTGTGCAACCAACCAGATTACTGAAGAATTCCCTGTCTCTACTGCCTTGAACTGGGATTACAGGCAGACCACCACTTCAGCATGGGTGCTGGGGATCAAAACTCCAGTCTTCATGTCTGCATGGAAAGTGCTTGACCTCGGGAGCTATGTTTACAGCCCATAGTGCTTAAAAAGACCACATTTCCCTTCTTTTTCTGTAGATCTTGGCTACCAGAAAAATAAACCTGAACAATTACAGATTTCTGTTATTCCACCTCTCTGCATATGAGTGGCCTTCCCATTACTATCTACCACCACCAACCCTATATCACTGACCCTACACTGAACATCGTTAGCACCCAAAATTATAGTTTACAAACTGATGGAGGTATGTATTTTGTGTGTCTGAGTTAATGGCTTATGACATGTATGAACCATTACTTTATATAAAATAAATTGCCCTAAGTATCCCCTAAGTTCTTCCAGGCCAACCTTCTCTTTGCCCCTTGGTACCACTTACCTATTTACTACCTCTACATTTTGCCTATCCGTCCAGTGTTAATTTAGAAGATACTGCACATAAAATGTAGGTAAGTTTCATAACTGTAGTACTAATAAACTCTAAGTATATTAATGTGATTTTTAAACTTATATAAATTTCTTTGATATATATTTTAAAATATATATCCTTAATCAACCATATACACTCAGAGTCTTTTATTATATCTGTAACAATGTTTTCAAAACACTGCGTATAGTGTATATAAGTTTATAAAGCAGTGGGTTTTATCGTGGGTTTTTATATACAGACCATATACTTTGATTGTATTTGCTGCCATCATTGAGTCTTATACGTTTTTCTGTTCTTCTTATACAATGATCCATGTTTTGTATATGGTTCTGAGAAACCTTGTGAACTGCTCTGAAACGCTCCTATGCTTCTGATACAAATGCATGCCATAAATGACCACAGTCAACGTCCTTTTTGCGTCATCCCATCTATTTTTTTATGTGAATATGACTTGAGGATATCTACTTAAAGCAGAATTTCTGAACCATGAAACATGTTCATTTGCACTGTATGAGTTACCGACAGAATGCTCTGTAGGGTGTTTTGCGTCTGACTCTTACCTGCCAGGGACGATTCTCCTGATTTTTCCACATTCTCTAACTAGTTGTTTGTGTGACCTCACTTTGACTAATCTGACAGCCGAGATGATTCCATTAACTAAATTTGGCCCAAAGATGTCACCATACCTGCAAACTCTATGTAATGAAATGCAATTTAAGAAATGGCAAGTTAATTCACAGTAACGTCAGCCAATCACAACAGAGGAGCTTCTGCCAACCATATTCTCTCATCTGGTCAGCCCATAAAACACTAAAAAAATAGCGAAGGGATAGGAGTTACCTTTAAAAATCCCTGTGGTAGAGGAGGAGCATGTGCTTCACTGACGCTCTTTGCACAGTGAAGCCTCCTCAGAGCATGCCTGTAGTTTCTCTTCCCACACGATATAAAACTGTATTTCAATTTTTTATTTTATTTTTTGCTTCACTGCTTGTTAGTCAATTGCTATTGTTTATGATACACAATGGCTACTTGTACTTTTCCATTTCCCAATTTCTCCTGAGTAGTTTTTTCTTGCTTTCCTATGAGAGAACCAGTTTTGACTTGTAATTGATAGACCCATTTTTACTGAGCAAATAACCTTGATCATGTCCCACTTAAGACGTTTTCTGAAGGGTTTTGTACACTTAAAAAAAATGTTTACTTGTAGGACTGTAAGACATCAACCTTCTTCTTCATGATGCCTCTGGTATTTCTGTGCTTATCCATAAAAGTCAGAGATAGAGCTGCTTTTAGGTGAAGGAGGGACTGTTATGAAAAAAATCATCCTTTATGACTTTGATATCACTAAATGGAATAAAAGACAAAGTTCTATAATAAAATTAAAAATATGGGGTAAAATAAATAGCTGTTAGGATTTTTAAAGCAGAGGTGACTTTTCTTGTTGGGGTAATATAGCTACTCACCTAGTTCAAGCCTTTTGATTGGAGAACATTACCAATTTGATGAACTCCAAAACAATGTTTATTGCAATGATTATTTCTATATTAAAACAAGAAAATATCCCTTTGTGAATTATTATGTGGATTTGGGTAGCATATTCCATTTAGAGTATTGATGACTGGAAAATTAAGGTCATCCACAGAATAGCCTGACCTGGGATAAATACAATTAACATGAGAACAAGCATAAACAAATAAGCGATCAGACGTTTTCAGCCAGTGGCACATAAAAGTTCCTGGGTTAACACAGGGAGTCTTCCTGGCATTACACAGACACCCTCTGACTGACATTTCCTGTGTGTAAACTGTCCCATCTGTTAGTGTCAGAACTGATTATTTAAGAGTCAGCCGGATGCTGTACTTTCTGGACCTGTCTGAGTCCCTGGCTTCCTGGACACTATCTTTCACTCACCAGGTGCTCGCCCTCTGTGCTCTTTTAGGACAGGACACTGGAAGGAAACCCAAGAGTCATGGAAGAGGTTTGCAAGGCGAATGTCTGTTATGAAGAAAATCACACTTTACTACTGGACCTCCATAGATAAAAGCTTGGCACAAAAGGTCACTCCCCAGTGACCAGCCTGAGACAGCAGGACACAAAGATTTTCATCCACAATTACTGCCTGTTAAGAGGTCTCCAAACACAGGCAGTAAAAGCCACAGAATTAGAAGTGCTCCCTGACTCCCCCACTGAAAACAAGGTCTCACTGTAGTAGGATCCTTTACAGTCTTCCCAGAGGATCCAGTATCCATCTGCTGGGAGTCCAGATGCCTTCTGCTCTGTGTCAGGCCACCTCCTGATCTTATTGAATGGAGGTTATTTTCTCAAATTTCCCCAAAGCTGTTGGAATAACGTAATTATATTTGCTTTGTGCAGAATGAATTTTTTTTTCGTGTCTGATTTGAGAGGCCATAGAATCCCCCAGTGGAGAGAGAACAAAGTGCTTTAGAGTCCCACAATGCCTTGTTCCCAGCCGTAGCCCGTGCTTTTAGCACAGATCCTCATTTGGTCCCTCAAGGCAGCTCTGAGTTTGGTGTTGAGGTCCGTAATTTGTATCGATCATCAACAGGATGCAAAGAATCCCACTCAGTTTGCAGGTGGGCAGTGAGGGTTCACCCCAATGATTGATGGACCCTCAATTGCTTCTGTTTCTGTGGTTCCACACTGATTTCTATCTCCTGAAAGCCTCTGCTAAAGAGTGAAAATATTGAGGGATTCTGACCAAACTCTGGTACCTTTCTTAACATACTTCAAAGTACAGCAAATAAGAGGAATGAATTAGATGTCTATAAGAAATTATTTTGTTGTTTCATAGACTACCCATTTATTTGAACGAGGAACAAGCATACGAAACTTCTAGATGAAGAATTTGACGTAAGCAGGCAAACTGCTACCAGAACGAGGGAAAAACCTTCGGAACCACTGTAGCTACAGATTTCATGTCATAGATAAAACTTTCTTGTAGGTCAGTCTTTGTCGTATACAAAATTTCTAGGACGTTTGCTGTGTACTTTTCACTTCTGACAATAAAATTATTATTAAAAAAATCCCTCAAGTAGCCAGTAAGATGATCTCCTCATGGATGGAGCTCAGAGAATAAGACAAACACTCATGCATGTAAAATACAAATAAATACATCTTAAAAAAAAATCCCTCAAGCTCATAATCCAATCAATTCTGCGTTTTCTTAAAATGTGTTTCTTTCTCACTATGTTTAAAATTTTAAAACATTAAATTGGCATTTTAGTAGCAACATAATTCTTAGAAATAACAAAGAATTAATGAGATAAGAGTGGGTCCTATAACTGGACCGAAGAGAGTATTTTGACAAGCGCATGGAAGTGTTTTCCTGGTTAAAAAGATGATCAATAAAAATGAAATGCCTATCAAAAGGCCCACCTGGTTATGGAGAAAGCTTGATATGAAGAACTTAATATTCACAGATGGACTAGATATCAAAGAGAGAAAATACCTCTCCCTTAATTTGCGTAAATTGAAGTAAATGGTGCCGTGGAAGGCTCATTTGGTTATATGTTATGGTACTGCTCATTCTGGTTCTTAAAACCGTAAGCAAAATCTGAAGGAAAATAAAGTGTATGTTTCTACTTTCTGTGTTGGTTAGGTTTTTTGTTTGTTGGTTTGTGTTTGTTTTTATCAATTAAGCTAGGGTCAGCTGGGAAGAGGTAACCTTAGCTGAGAAAATGCCTCCATCAGCCTGGCCAGCCTGAAAGTCTGTGAGGCATTTTCTCCATTAACAATTGACTTGTGTGTGTGTGTGGGGGGGGGGGGGGTGGGTCCAGCCCACTATGGGTGGTTCCGCCCCTGGACAGGTGGTCCTGGGAGTATAAGAAAGCAGACTGAGTGAGCAACGGGGAGCAAGGTATTAAACAGCATCCCACCACCGGCCTTGGTCTCAGTGTCTGCCTGGAATTCCTTCTCAGACCTCCCCTTGGGATGGATTGTAAGTTGTAAGGTGAAATAAGTCCTGATCTTCCTGGTGTTTATCACAGCAACTGAATGAAAACTTAGACACTTCCTTTTTAGAGATTTAAACAGGCACATCAAGGAATCCAGTCATAGATGATCTGAGGTCATAAGGAAGGAGAAAAGAGTGAAGAAAACCGGAGTTTCCTAGCCACCTGGTCCCAGGACACACATTAACTATGTCTGGTCATGTAGGGAGGTTTATGGATTCAGATAGACTTCAGGTCAGAATATCAGCTCCCAGAGGAAGAAATCTCCACTCCAAACTCTTCTCAGATTAGACCACACATTCTCATCCTTAAAATTCAAGAGCCAGGCATGGGATCAAGTAGAGACTCAGGAAAGAAGTAGGTATAGTTCATGAGCTAACATTCCTATTGGAGGTTTCAGAAAACTGTCTTAATTGTATATCACATTGCTTAAAAATAAGTAACAGGTACACACAGATGAGAAGGAAGGCTAGAAAGCTTATCATTTATTGAGGGTCCTAGTAACACAGTTAATATTTGGGGCTGGGATACGATTAAATTGCTCAGCACTTGCCTAGCATATCCAATGTCTTGTGTTCAACACCCAGTACCATAAATAGACAGTCAAACAAACATCATAATTAATATTATACTGACACAAAAGACAGTGATCCTAAAGCCCAATCAATAGGCTCAAACACCGAGGAAGATACCTAGGATGAGAGAAAAGAAAGCTAAAAATGAATTGAAGTGTAGAGTTTGGGCACCTGTGATGTCCTCCCCAAAGCAGGCAGAAATGGAGACATCCCCTGGCTCCCTTGGCATGGATAAGATATAGATACGCTCCCAAATTTACCCTAATTTTCCACTGGGAGACACAGCTTCCTGTCGCTGGGTCTTACTTCCCATTGCCCCAGAGCCTGAACATCATGTTAGGGAGTAAGTCTCTTTTTCTAGGAAATAAAAGACAGAAATACTCTGTGAATCCATGGAATCCTGCTTTAGGTGATAGTTCAATCTGTTGCAAAATTTAAGTTTTAGATGATACTGTTCAGAACGATACTAATAGAGGGCAAGAAATTTCCCCAAGTGCTCTTCTTCAAATATAATAGTATAAAGTTCCCATAATATTTCATCCTGATTCATGTTATCAAGACCCCCATTGCTGAGTGTCTACATGCATGCGCGTGTACATACAAAGCAAATGCTGGCCCGAACATAAGAACAAAGTCTTACTATCAAACCCCAGTGAACAACTGCTCAGTTTTACAGGGTCTGTTTACCCTAAGCCTCCTGCTTTGTTTTCCCATTGTCTCCATAAACCGTTAATCCCAAATTGCTCACTCAGCTTTAAAGAATTTCTTTTCCTTTTTCCCTTTAATCAGTGCAACCAAAAACCACAAGTAATGTTGACTCTAAGGTATCAAAAGCTGTCGTCCAGGTTCATGACAGGTTGAATTGGATGTGTACAACAGAGGATGCAAACTGATGCACGGGAAGGTCTGGTACCCAGATGGCTTCCCCGGGCTAGTTATTTTTGTTTTCAATTGAGCCAACATACAACAGCCGGGATATTTCACATACACAATAGGAATCCTGCATTTTCTGTAAATTCTGACAGTTCTTGGCCCATGCACGTGCATGACAATGAGGATAAATAGTACTGACCACTATGTTCAGGGCAGACAATAGCTCTACCCTGACTCAGTGGTACAGCCTTGAGTCTGAGCCAGGCATTGAGCATTTGCAAGTACACAGACCCTTCTCGCTGGCCACATCTCTGTCAAAACAGGAAACATGAAAGATAAACAGAATAACACATGTTTCAACAAAATACAGGTGAGCAAAACCAATCTGTGGAATTCTGGGTTCTTGGGTAATTGTTTATCATACTGGTTCACACATGCTGTGACCGTCATGGCACTGGAAGGTATCAGAATTCGGGACCCTGCATAAGGCTTGTTCCTGAGAAATGAGCACAATGGGAAGTGTAAATGGAAACCTCACAAAGTTCATCCACTAAGAGCAAGCAACTCAGCTCCAGCTCCTTCTTCAGCACGGTGTGACTCTGTCTCCATGGGAACCTCTTACCTCCAGCTGGTGCTAAGCTGCCCTCACCCTCAGCATCTGGGACTTTGCTTTCTAGTCTAAACCCACCCATTTCTTACATCTCTATTCTTTCTTCATGAGTTCATCTCCTATGTAGAAGACCATTACTTCACTTTACTTCCTGTTGCTGCCCAAACACCTACATAGACATTCTGTGGTCCTGCTGACTTTCCATGTTTGTCCTGCCATCACTTTACTTACCTGACAACAATTCAGACTCTGATTCTGGGACCCAAGCCAGTGGTTACTCTGATAAGTCTCACATCAGAATGGCCAATTGTTGGTGTTCTTCTAGTCACTTCTAGGTCCTTTGTGGTCAGTGATAATGCTTGGCCTTTTAGTAAAGCCACTTCTCAGCTTTCTTGATCTCTTGGTTGTTCTACCCTGACATTTCCAGCATCTGATTCTACGCTGACTTCTTTTTTTGTATTTTTCTCCCTATAAATACTGATATTTTTTTCAAAAAGTTTATTGTTATTTATAATTCATATATTTATGTTTCTAAGATATCCCCCCACTCAAATTTATGCCTTACTTTAGATAAATGCTCATTATACTTAAAATTAACCCAGCAATTAGTGCATACTGATTGTTAATATGGTTAAGATAGTTTGGATATTAACTGCCTACCAAAGGATCATGTATTAGTGACTTAATCCCAGAATGATGCTACTGGAAGATAATGAAAGTTTGGGAGGCTAAAGGGTGGTTGCAGGGCTGTGTGTGTGTGTGTGTGTGTGTGTGTGTGTGTGTGTGTGTGTGTGTGTGTGGTTCCCATGCAGTCTCCTGAGTTCTCACTAAACATTACACAGCGAGTCATCCTGGCCCTTCTCTTCTTTTCCTCTCTGCTCTAGATGTGGCTGTGGCCATTTTGCACCTGCACATGTTCCTGTCATGATGTGTTGCCAGCTATGACCCCCAACAGAGACCAGATTAGCAGGCCTTCCCTATTATTGGACTTGGAGTCACCAAAACTGAGTGAAGCATCTCTTTAGTTCATATGTTAGCTATCTCAGGTAAAGCTGACTAACGCAGCTGATTTCATTGCTGTTTTCTGGATTAGGAACTCAAGTGGGAAATCGGACACAGTTGCTCATGAGTAATCAGGAATAGTATCAGCTTGCTGATAGAGACGGAATGTCCCCCATCTCTTCTTCACAGGATTATAGGGTCTCCTCAGGTTGCCGAGGATGGTCTAGAACACCTGAGCTTAAGTGTCCTTCTCCCTTAGCTTTATGAGTAGCTGTTGCCATAGCTACAGGTCACCACACTCAGCCACACATGGAGAATCTTAATTTTGCTCAGAGAATTTTAATGAGCTCTGCTACTTGATAGCATGTAGCTTCACTAACTGTACAAAATCATTTATTGGGTTTGTCTTTACTTCTTATTTTCTTTTATTATTTCATTAACAGGTTCTCGCTATATAGGCCAAGGTGGCTTTGAACTCAGGATCCTTCCACATCAGCCTCTTGAGTGCTGGGGTTATAGACACAAATCACCGGGTCCAGGTTTTTCGATTTATTTTTTAAATTTTTAAAATTGGCAATGTAATAATTAAAGCACTTGAAGTTGTGGTCTGGAACATGCATATCCATGTCAAAAGGTTTATGACTCTTAAAATTAATATTTTCCTTTTCCCCAACATTGCTCTCCTGTACCATGTACTCTATCACTCTGTGCAGCTTGTCCTGAGTGTGATGGAAGACTGCCAGCTTTCTGACACAATTCTGAGACCCGGACCTTACTCTCAGAGTCCCTCTGTTCAGCCAGAACTGTGGTGAGGTTCACCCTTGTGTGGTGCCTTTCCCATTTTGAATGCATCAGCACTTTTGACATTCCTAGGGCAGAGATGGCTTAGATGGTGAAAGCAGTTTCTTCTTACACCTGATTGCTAAGGGTGCAATGATTACTCCAGAGTTCGCTCATGGCAAGGAGATTGAGGTCAGTCTTCTCTTTGTGTGGTGGGAATCTCTACAGACCTTCCTGGGAGGAAGCACATAGTTTCTTTTCCAGAAGTGTTTGTATGTCAAGGAAAGCCCTCTTTGGAACAAAGGTACAACAGCAACTATTTTCATTTTGGAAATGGTAATTTCTCCTCTGGAGAAGTGATACGACCTGTGGTTGGGTTTCTAGGATCCTGACTCTAGTCAGTTCAGTGTCTTCCTTTATCATTTGTCCACTGGCTGATGGCGCCACAGTGCTTGTCATTCTCCTGAGATGCGATGCTCTTCTAAAACCCTCTAGACACCAAAATTCACTCATGAACCAACCAAATTACCATCATTAGCTCCTTCTTCCCCTTTACTCCAAAGGTCAGGGTGCTCCTTAAATCCAAGAGAATCATTCACTGTAATTCTTTTTAAACTTTATTTCTATACATGTCTGTGTGTGAATTTGTTGGAGGTACATGTGTGCATGTATGTATGTGTGTGTGTATTGAGGGTTTCAGTTGTTCTATCCATTGTGAATTAAAAGGGTAGTTTATGTGATTTCTTTTTATCTTTTTTAATTTGTTGAAGTACATTTTGGGCCTAGAATTTGATTTATCTTAGTGGATGTTTCATGTGGGCAAGAGTTAGAATGTGTAGTCTGATTTTGCAAAAAGCATATTCACTAAATTTCAGTTGCAAGAGTTTTATTTATACTGCTTTTATATTAAGTCTCTACTCACTAATTTTCTGCCTGTCTGGATGCTGATGTTTCTAATGATAATATTAAGTTTTCTATTTTTCAATATAGGTTGTGCTTAGACATGTTCGTAATGTTATGAGGTACATTTTGGTTTAAGGATTACCTGTGGTCCTGGAGAACTGGCTCCTTTGTCACCATGAAATTGCCTTCCTTCCATGAATCATTTTTTTCTTGCTCTGAAATCTACTTGATTTAGGTTAACATAGACACTTCAACTTTATTCTATGTGGCACATCTGTTTCCATCTCTTTAATTAACCAACTAGCTAATAATTTTGTGGTGCAGGCCCTTGCACATGCTAGCTAAGCACTCTAACACTGAAATACATCCACTAGCCCCAATTTCGTTTACTTAGTGTTTTTACTTTTAAAGTGAGTGTGATGATTAGTCTTTGTTGTCAACATGATGAAATCTGGAATTCACTAAAATTCAGAAACAGAGGGTACACCAGAGAGGGATTTTTTTTTTTTCATAATTTGAAACAGAAAATTTTACTTCTAGTCCAAATCTTAGTCTCCTAAAGCACACACCTTTAATTTGCGATTTGAAAATGAAAGACACACCTTTAATCTGGGCTACGTCTTCTACTGAAAGCCTACAAGAGGATGTGAAAGAATAGAATGTTTGTTCTTTGACTGCTTGCTTTGACCTTGATAGCAAATTCATTCCTTCACTGGCATTGGAGCCTGCTTCTTTGGGATGTCAGCTTTTACTGAAGACCAGATGAGACATTCAGCCTTGTGGACTGAGCATCTGCTAGAATCTTGGAGTTTCTATTCACAGACCGCCATTGTTGGATTAGCTGGGCCATAGCCTGAGTCAAATATAGTAGGGACAGAGGGAGAGAGATGGGACAAAAAAAGATTCATTCTATAAGTTCTGCTCTTCTAAAAAACCCCAACTAACAGAGTGCTTGTTGTATAAACAGCTTATAATTGGATCCCATTTTTAATCTTTTGACAGATTCCACCATTTAAATTGTTAGACCTTCCACATTCAACATGACTATTGATGTTGGATAAATATATAACACACTTATTTGTTGTGTTTATAGCTTCCGCCCCTTCTGCATTCTCTAGTCTTATTTAAATGTTTTATATATTTCTGTAGCAAATAAACTTCTTTAAAAGTTAGCAACTCCCTAGAGTTTACAATATACACTTATAGTTAATCCAAGTTAACTGTTATAAATTCACAGCACTTCACACAGGATAGGCCTCTTTCCATTGAACATTTTCACATCCTCTTCCTGCTCTTATGGCTATCAAACTCTAGCACGCATTGGCTCATATGGTGAAGTTCTAAAAACATCATCCCTACTACTGCTGTAAATAATAATATTTGTGTCAATTTGTGATTTAAAAATGATGATTTTAATTTCAGTGTTTTATTTTTAGCCTATCATTTTCAAGTCTTCTAGGGTTTTTCATGTTGGCTGTTTTCTCCATTTAGAGCTCTTTACATATTAATCATTGATATTTAAAATCTGAATATTTTTAGCCTGTCTCTATTCCTTATACTGGGACTCTCACATCTGGGACTTTGAACTGTTATTTTCTTGACCGTTATAATTTGTTGTGATTTGTGTTTGAAAGCAAGACAGGATATACAAGCAATGAGAACTCCACTGAATTTCAGCTTTAAGTTTTAAAGATTGAGTTTGTCTACGTCTCTCTTCTTCATCAGCTATATGTCCCTTTCAGTGACATCAGCCTATCAAGGCTTGGGTATGGCATGTGGAAGGAAAGCATGTTACAGTCTTACCTCCATTCTATTTTTAGTGGGTCTGGGAACTTCACTCCTGAGTTAGCTCTTTCCCTGCCCACTCCATAGATAAACCAGGAAATCTAGGGTTTATAGTGGTAGAAGAAACATCCTCGTCCAAGGCTTCTCACAGCTGTGGTGAAGTCCTTCCCTGTATTGTGAGCTCTTGCAGCAAAGAATATACTGACCTGTTTTATCAGAAGCTCAACTTAAGTTTCCCTTGAGAACATAGTGTTTTTGCATAAGTATGTCTCATTCCTATATCTATGAGTTGTGACTCCAAGGGTCTTGCACCTCTGGCCTCCAACATTTCCTCAGATTTACATTATGTGGTAAATCTTCTGATATTTGGTGCATTTCCTGCTACAGTAAGCAGATCTTCTGTGACTGGCGCTGTGCCCATTTTTCTAGATTTGGGGAATTTCTCTATGATCTCACCCCTTGGAAAAACCCATGGAAGCTGTTGAAAAATTTGCAGTTTATAGCTTTATATTATTATAAAAATAAGATTGACATCTTTTAAGCACTTTTCCTGTCAGAGTTGAAATCTGAAGTGTTTTTTTTTTAACCTCTTCCTCACCGTACTACATCTTTTTAGAATCTACTTTTATCTCAATTTGTGGTTAATCTCTTTTCTTGCAAAATTTCAATACAGACTCCGAGCTAGTCTTCTTGCTCCAAGTCTTTTACGGTAGAAAGAAACCACTGTATTACCTCATTTTGTGCTTTTTCAGCTGTCAATGGCCACCGACTCTCCTCTCTGATGAAAGTCAGACTCTATGATACTCTGTGTAGACTTCTCCAAATTTGCCAAAGTCCGCTGTCTAAGAAGAAAGAGAAATCCCTGATCCGGAAGTCACCTCATTTCCCCTCAGGTAGCTATGCCCCCTACTGGCTGCTATCTTCAAATCTGTTCTGCTTTTGCTTTTTTAGTTCCTGTCTGAACCCGGTTTCTCCACAAAGTGCCTATTAATCCCATGCTGACCAACGGTTCATGCGTAGAAAAAGCATTTCTTTTTCCAAAAGACATCCTAAAATCTTTTTAGCTCAAGAGAGAATTGAACTGATGAAGTAAGAGCGGGAATTCTCTGGAGGACACATAGCTAGTTGGATTCAGAGCTGTGTGGAGAACCTACATGGCCCTCTCTTCCATTAATTTGAAGTCTACCACAGTAGCAATTCCAAAATATGAATGTGTCCAAGACTCATCAAAGCAATATGTTTGTGTTATTGGTTTTTGTGGCTCACCCCCCTGGAGTCAAAACCCAGTAGAGAGGAGGTTCTTCTGCACTTGAACAAAGTGCTTTGAAGCTGGTTCTTGATGGAAATACCCTCTGCAAAACACCAACGATTTTAGAACACAGAGTAGTAATGAGCATCTAAGCCATGCTTGGATAGATAGATGAGTGAGGACGTTTTCAAAAAGACTACAGGTAACTCTTGTTAGGTTTTCACAGAACACAGAACAAGACTGAAAGATCTGTTCTCAAATTTCTAGGATTTCAAATTCCATATAAAACTATTTTAGCCGTTTTAAATACAAATGTCTATAGTTACCAGAGAGACTAACATCTGGCTTAAAACTAGAGTAGAATCATAGTTTTACAAAACGAATCCTTATAAATAGTGAAGAAAACACATATTATGAAGGCACGGTATAGATACTGTATATGGAAAGTGGTCTACGTTCTTTTGTAACTGTTTTTTATAATGATTTTTTTTGTAAATATTTTTATTTTACTAAAGGTGTGGGTGTTTAGCCTGTGCATATGCTTGAGCACCATGTGAATGAAATACTAGAGGAGGCCAGAGAGGGTGGCAGATCTCCCAGGACTGGAGTTACAGAGATTGTGAGCCACCACCTGGGTGTTGGAGAAAAAACAAAACAAAACAAAACAAAAACAGTCAGTGCTTTTAATTGACAAGCCTCCTCTCCATTCTCCTGCAAAGACAAATTTAATGCATATTTATATGCATATATGCTTTTTATGAAATCTCTATTAAAAAGAAAATGAATGTTTTTTAGATCAATACAAACAACCAGAGAGATGTACCCCAAATTGTAAATAATATAATAGGATTATGGATACAGTATGTACTTTTATGTCACTGTGACCAGAATACTAATAGAAATAAAGCAAGGGAGGGTGGTTGGTTTTTGCTTATGACTTGAAGAGAAGTTGAGTCCACAATGGCAGTCCCATCAGCTGGAACATGTGGCTGAGTCAGAAGTGTTCTTACATGTTTACAGATCAAGAATCAGGAAGAATGGACTAGAATTAGGAACGGGGCTATGACTTTCAAAGGCTCAGCTCTACTGACGAGCTGGCCCTAGGGTGTCCCCATCACCCTAAGCTCCCAGAGCCCTCCAAAGAGTGTGACCAGATGAGGATCAGGAGACATTGCAGACTCCCATAATAGCAGTGGCTGATTTTTAATCATATCTTTTTAACTTTTTTTCTGGTTTTCCGGAGTTTCAATAAAGAGATTTTACATCTAGAATTAGAACAAAAATTGTTTTTCCTTAAACACTGAAGAAATACAACTAACAATATGACTCTTTCTTGGTTCTGTTAAGTTTTCCTCAGGAATTTTTATTTTAGGTGGTGATAGCAGGTTGCAAGATTCTTCCTGTTTCCCTGGAGCCCTTGCATGTGCTCAGCCTTGGCCATGAGCTTAGGGTGCCTCTCACAGGGGAAGCCATTGTGGGAACTGGGCTTCCTTGCTTAGTCGACTTCTAAAAAGCATGATGTTGGGACCAAACCACAGAATAATGAAGAAAGAAGGGAAAATTGCCACAGGCTCACATCCCAACACAGAGGGAAAACGACTCAAGAACTTTCCAGGGTGTTTCCCACTTGATATTTCTTCCCTTGACCTTTCGGCTTTGTGCTCTTTTTCACACACTGGCCCAAAGTTAAATTGAGCATTATCTTTAGAACGAGGGGGAAGCCAAGAATTCAACCCATAGACCCTTGAACTCGAGAAGACACTATAATAGAGGCGACATCTGGCTCACTCCACTTTAGGATGGTTTCTGCCCAACTTAGGCAGCCAGCAGCTTCCCAAAGCTGACTATAAGAACCTTGAGCGTTATGAGGGTCTTCTGCCAATTGAAAATCATGATATATGAGAGCAATAACAGCCACAATCACAGCATTCCATTGTTTTCTGCCATTTGATTTTCCCTGACCTGCATCTGTTCTAAAAATAGAGATGACATGGATTGTGTCTTTAACATTGATAACCATCTTGATACTTTGGGTGATGTGAGCAGGGATCATATTTAGCCGGGAAGGTTGGGTCTTAATGGTTTTAACTTTACTATCCCAGTTAAACCTCAGCTCTGAAGGCACTTCAATTGCTTCCGGTCCCCTACCTTTAGCCATTTCAATTGATTGCTTGACTCCTCTGCAGGATGGTGACCATTCAGAATCACTGGCTGTTTCTCCCCTCTTCCCACTACTCACTCTCTGGAAAGCCATTCCTTAGCCCTTAGCCCTAAGCTAAGGCTCTGCACAGATCTATGAACTATCTAGAGTCAGCAATG
This sequence comes from Phyllotis vaccarum, assembly GCA_033318265.1. Classification (NCBI taxonomy): domain Eukaryota; kingdom Metazoa; phylum Chordata; class Mammalia; order Rodentia; family Cricetidae; genus Phyllotis; species Phyllotis vaccarum. Next base: position 17,126,566 of record JARWLC010000003.1, read on the forward strand.
TATATGCTGTTTTCTGAGGTACCACTGACTCCTCTTGTTCCCTTGCTCTGGTGCCTAGCATCGGGGTTAATGTGTCTAGAGTGCATCTGCCTGTCTTACATTCTTAGTTGTGTATAGTAAGCAGTGAACACACCCTCTGCCCATCTCTTCTATCACTTCTAATAGGTGGTAACGGTATTGTTGATTTTATAATCACAAAATGTGGTAAAGCATATGGACAATTTAGGTCTTGGATAATGGACCTTTTGGGACTGGTCAGTGAGCATGTGCTTACTGTGCAGTGCCTGATATATAGTAGGATCTGTTCATATTCCTGATTCACCAGTTTTCCTAGCACTGACTTTGGCCATGACGAACTTCTATCTAAAATGAACTCTTCTGTGGCCCAGTGCCTTGGCACTAGCTCTTTCTTCTCTATGCAAAGAACACCTTTCTCCAATGCTTCCTCTCTAGCTACTTCTATCTTTCCTTCACTTTTAGTTTAGCGATCACTTTCTTTAGTTGGCCATTTGGCCTCTCTAATGTAAAGCCCACACTTGATTCATTGTAGTCACAGCATGGGATTTATTTCTTCTATAGCTACCTGATGTATTCTTTTAATAAACAGACTCTTTCACAGCCTAGTACATTCACATTCCTTTCCTTTTGTACCTCCAGAATAGAAATTTTTGAATAAGTAGTTAAATAAATAAAAATGGACTGAAAGAATGTATGACTCTTCAAAAAAAAAATCAACTTATCAAATGACTTTGCTAGCACAAACTAAAAGCCATCCTTGAAATCCAAGCCCTCATATACATTGGCTTCTGAGCTGCTTCCTTTTCCCCTTATGGAGAGATACAAGATGGTACTAAGTCCTTTGAGCTCTTTAGAATGGAATAGCCCTGCACAAACACAGAAGATAATCCTGTTTCTTTCCAGGAATTCAAAATAATTTTTGAAAAGGAACAGGCCCTCTCAAAGAATTATGCCCGAGCAATCTTAGCTTTAAGTAGCAAAAAATCCCCAAATAGTTTCATGATCTCTAATGTAATGCAGATGTAGAGGGTAAGAATTTGATGGTCAATTAATTTAGAAAATATCCAGGGCCTAGCAGAGGTTCAACTTATTGACTTTGAAATTTGACTCATGATTGCAATGCACCCCCCTCGTCTTTGCCATGCTTAAAGTATAAGAAGAAAGCTTGTAATATTGCTTATGGAATGTTCTAGAGGGGTTGTGAAGCTGTTCTTCATAAGGAAAAAAAAAAAGACTCTTGGACCCAGTATCTTGACTGTTTCCAGTTGATATTGTTCTTGAATGGAGAAATGGAATTATATTAAATTGGCAGGCTTCTGCCAGCTGATTTTGTGGCCAGTTGAACAGACAAAGCTGATATATCCACACTTCATTAATCTTTGAAAGAAAGAAAGAAAGCTCTGGCCCCTGGGCTCAAGACCCCCATGCCAGAAGACGAGTGCCTGTTCTTGGCTTCTGTCTGAATATAAAGCACATATGTCTCAGGAAGCTCTGAGCTGCCCAGCATGTGTTTTCCTCCCATGTGACTAGTCTTGAATGCAAGAAGTAATATTCAACCCAGAGGAAGCCAAATGCTGCTGTGGCTGCAGGCAATGAGGTACTAAGAGTCACAAAGTCCTGCTGCTCATCACTCAAGCCATTCCACGCTGCTCATCACTGAAGTAATTCTGTGCCTATTGAACCTGCTTGATAGCGTTGCACTGTCCCGCTTTGCATCCAAAGTTCTTCATGAATCCTTCTATCTTGGTACTCTTGAAACTTTGAATTTAAATATCTTTTTATCCAAGGAACAGCCATGTCACTATGTGTGTGTGTGTGTGTGTGTGTGTGTGTGTGTGTGTGTGTGTGTGCGCGCGCGCATGCGAGTGAGATAGCTTTGTTGAGTTATAATTCTCATACATCCATTTCAGTCATCAAAGCATATAATTCAATAGCTTTTTAGCATATCCAGAATGATGTAACTATCAATACTACCTCATTCCATGAACGAGACTTGGCTCTGGAAAACCGACTTTGATGGTGAGGGAATGAAGGAAAACAAACCCTCAGAGACAATTACAGAACATCTGGGGTCAGGTGGGCTGTGGATAACCCTAAAGGAGTGGTACCAGCTACCAACTACAGCAAAACTCCAGACCCTCAGCATGTTTACTGTGTACAGCTCAGTGGTAGGGGTGAGCTTTATTTATAATACTCTAGGCTGCAGTATTAGGCTGTAAACACCTAGGGATATAAAGCTGCTGTTGCTAGTTTTTGTACACACTGGTCAATCAAGCGTTAACAGTGGTAACTGTAACACAGGGAAGCTTTGCCATTTTTCCATGGGCCTGAGGCATTGGTCCTTGACATGGCTGTACTCACGTCAACACTACACATTCACTTACAACCTCATTTGCTCTTCGCATGTACACTGAAGGCTTCCTTAGCTTCCCATATAGAAAATCAAGTTTTGAACATTTCCCCCCACACCCCTTAACTACCATGTCACTCAAACCCAAATTACCCCTCCTGCTTAATTGCTAGGCAGTTTACTGGACTACCTACAGCCTCAATTGATTTTACAAATCTTAATACTTTCATCGAAACAGGACCAAGTGATGTGTGGTCTGGTGCACTTAGCTACAATATTGTTTTATTTATTACTTGCTTATTTTTGTGCCAAAGTTCTAACAAAAAGTCATCCCAATGCGTTATTGTATTTCTATGATTATTTTACCACCACAGAGACTGCTTGGAAACAATGAAAGGCATAAATTTTGGTCACAAGTTATTCTTAAAACAACCGATATGAGAAGATTGATTTAAAACACTAAAATCACATGAGCTGAGATGCTTAGGTGAGTGGTCCACAGACCAAAAGAGAACAGTGGTGTGATTCACACTGCTTTCTCAGAGTAAGTTCTGAGTCAGTATCTGCTCTTGGAGGTGTATATGCAGCTTGGTCCAAAAGGTTACACACCTTTGGAATTCAAAATTCGCTCCTCATGGAAACCTTCTTTTAGCCTTTCCATCCAGTGCTCCATGTAAATGTCTCTGTGTTTCATCACTGTTTATACCCTTATTTTCATCTCTCTATATACATACCTGTAGTAATGATTTATCATGATTTTGGAAAAGAAACATAAACTTTATGGTGTTTTCTCTTCCTAAAACATGAAGAAGGGTAGTGATGATTAGATGGGTGAATATTAAACAGCTCTAAATGAACCCAGGGTCAACATTTCCCTCACTGTTTCTTTCCTCCTGATCCTGACCTGTGCATTGTCCAAATCCAGTCTTCAGTCTTTTAGATGATGTAGAAATGTAACTTTGTGTAATGATATCATCAAGTCTTTCCAACATGGACCTTCCATATTTCTTCAAGCTCTATGTGTTTAAAACAGAATTGGCTATTTCTTTTAACACCTTCTTTAGTCTATTTCAAAGAAATATGACTATCTAACATCCAAAGATCAATTTTGACTATTGCCAGTCCTTCATATTCCACATTCAATTAGACATCAGTCTATTAAGGCTTGGCCTGCGATTTATTTGTCTCTGTATTTACTTTTGTTGACAACTGGTTTCTTAGTTACAAAGTGTAGATGATGATTGCCAACCCCATCCAGGAAACTGTGGGGAGAGGAAGGCACAAACATTCAGATGGTATTTTGAGTACAGAGAATCCAATCCTCAGAAAGACTCCTAATTATGTCATCTGCCTGAGCAGGGCTTGTGGCCATGAGGAGCTTTAGCAGTAAAATAGGAAAAGTTCACACTAGTCAAAGCATGGGGTTGTACCGTGGAGTAAATGAGATGTTCTTTATAAAGTGCTTGGAAGGATGCCTGGAGTAAAAAGATGCCCAGTTATGCTGTCTCTTAGCAGACACACAGTAGCCCCTGCTGTCTGTGGTTTTGTCTTTGGCAATTCAGTCACCTGCAGTCAAGCAAAAATATTAAATGTAATATCAAGAAAATAACAGCTTATGTTTTCTATTATACATAAAATCTTATTCAGTTCATCTCTGTCCTGCCTGAAACACGACCTGTCCCTTTGTCCAGTGGATTCCCAGTGAATGTGCAAGTTGCCTATGAATCACTCAGTAACCATCTTGGAAATCAGATGCACTACCATGGGATAGTGATGCTTGTGTCAGGTGGACTTCTAGTTAATAATGATCCCAGGATGCAACTGGGATGTACCAAAGAAAACAATAAAGTGAAATTTCTAGATGAAAGAGAAGGAAAAAAATAACAGGCTAAGGATATTGAAGGGCACAGCAGGAATAATCCTACCCATGAACTTTTGAAGAAGGGGAAGACATACGCATTGTTTTCATGGTTGAATTCGAAACAATGAACATCATGGCCACCATGCTGATGAGGATGGGAAAGGCATTGGATTTGAGGATGTATGTGTAGGGGACACAGAATATTTCAGCTCTGGTTCTCAGTGTTCTTGGTATCTTGGAAGATATTCTCTATGGTCAAGAAGGGACAATTGTATACGTGGTATGTACCTCACCGTGTCTAAGGTAGAGATGGGTTAAAATTTCCTCACCAGTGGCTTCTCTTGTCCAGGTAAAGGTGCTTCCACCTACTTCCACATCTTTACAGGTGTGCATGCATATGCTGGAGTTCCCTTCATTCTCTTTCCAGCAAGAGGGGAGAGCAGGGAGGTGCCTTTGATATTTGAGAGAATATTGGAGCTGCACGGTAAGAATTCAGGGTCATCCTTTACATCAGGTCTTTGGAAGGAAAGAGTTTAGAGTTTGCTGTGGCAAGGAGAGTCCAATAGGGTACTAAATGTCTTTCTGCTGTTCACCTTAAATTGAAAAACAAACAAACAAACTCCACTCTATGTGAGATGCTGCAGATGCTGACCTGTCCCATGGGCTTTGAATCTCTGCTCCTGCAGATTTCTTGGTCCACCTGTTTCTTCTTTCAATGTTGTGCCAGGGAGAAGGACCCACTGCAATACCCTCTTGACCACTGCAGTGCCCAGGGCTTTCTGAAATGCTCTAGATTCTGACACAAAGGGGTAAGGAAATGAGAGGGAGAAACATGGCCTTCATGCATGCACAACTTCTGGGGCCCGAGTTTAATCATGCTTCTAATGTCTGCTCTGCCTGATTAAAAAAAAAAAATCACCATCTTACTTAAATAAATTGGGAAGAAAAAAATTCACAGGGCAACATTATAATCTTTGAATCAAATCAACCTGTATTTATCCTGGTATACAGCCATTTCCAAAACACATTTTCTTTGGCTAAGGAGTCTAGGTCTGCTCAGAAGGAAACCCTAAACAGTCTATTCAGCTGGAATGCAAATGTGCCTGGGAAGGAAGGGACCCTTAGAATTTTCCCAGTAAAGGGCCAATGTGTTATTGGACTCTCAAGTCCTGTCTGCTCTGTGAATATCAGTTACAAACACACCAAACAGCTTCCCGCTTTTACCATCTTCCTCTAATGTAGACACCCAACATAATCACAAGGAGATTTGTACAGCTCTTATTCCATCTCCTGCTTCCTGTTATTATTCCAGGTTTGGAAGCAACTGGCTTAAGCATGGGCCATGAGACTGTAGATGTGGGACGTGCCCACTCTGAGTTCCAAATGGCAGGGAGGTGGCAATCATTAAAAAGAGATCATTGCTAATGACATATTCAGAAAAGTCAGCCAATAGCCTGCTTTCCTTTTTTAGCCTTCATGAAAGACTAATGAAAAACAGTCACTCGGCCAGAGAACAGCTTTAAAATAATGCCAGACACTCTTCAATAATGTCCCTAGAAGGAGAGGGGGACATCTACTCTCTTATGGGTGCTTCTCCCTCTCAGCCATTTGGCAAGTCTTTAGTGAATAGTTACTTGTGCATCAAGAACCATCAAGAAAAAATGACAATAACACTTACTTCTCTGGATCTCACAGCTTAGTAAGGTGAGCTGGTCAGCTTATTATAGAATCACTATAGCATTACTGGTTATTGCTATAGCAAATGCTGGAGGTTGTTCACTTCTCAAGAGGGTTTTAGTGTGGGTCATAGTTTTGGAAAGTTTCAACAGTTTTAGGCCTGCAGTGAAATTGCATGTGACAGGCAGTGATATATATCACAGCTCTCATTCAGAAGAGAATGTGGGATAGTATTTTTTCTGGAAACGTTTTGAGTGACCATGGCCCAGGGATACAGATTTTAGGTAACCTCAATCTCTATCTTCCAATGTGGAAGCAGCAGTGTGGATTTTTATAGTTTTACAAAACAAAGACAGTCATAAATCAAAGTAAGTTTAAAACACACTGGCTAGTATATGAGAGAGGCAGCTACAGGAGGGTGGGGAAAACCTCTCTCTAAGCCTCAGATGCTCTTGGATCACATTCTTGGGTTTGGAGTTGTTGGAAACCAGTGGACCTGCTAAGTTATAGATTCCAAAGGTTTTTATATATTAGTCATGGGGTGTTAGTTCTAACAGAGAGGTAAGCAAGGAATGGCTCTTCTGTGGGCTAATACTAGGTAATCAACCTCTGGACTTGCAACATTCCAACCTCTCCCCAACACAACTGGCCAATAAATCTCTGTTGATACAGTTTCTTTCTGGTAACTCTCATTTGCTTGAGATAACATAGGGGAGTGAGGGAGCAGGCAAGCTCCAAGGGGCTGCGGTGTAGGGAGAGAAAACAGGAAGCTGAGGGAGCAATAGCAGCTGTGGGCATGTGAGGGGTGAATTTCACAGACAGCCACACAGAGGAATGCTCACTGGTGCAACTTGCTGACCTAAGCTTTCTCCCTGGTCCACTCCGCTCAGCGCACCTTGGTCTTTCTTCTCCTGGGCGAGGTTTAGTCAGGCAAGCCAACATCTTTGAGTGGAAAGATGATTAAAACCAAAGAGCATAAAGACACTTCTACGGGCACAGAAAAGAAAAGGAAAGGAAAGCAAAAAGTAAAGAATTTCGGCATCCCCCTCAAAAAAATTGTGATTGAAATTAAAGATCACAATGCCCAGATGGGTTCCATAGAGACTTGACAACACCCAGCCCCACTCTATTCACACTGAATATGGTAGTGGGATCATATTGTTACACTGTAAATAATTGTCCCACCTACTGGTTTAATAAAAGTGCTGATTGGTCAAAGGCAGACAGGAAGTGTGGGTGGGGCCACCAGACTAAGAAAACTCTGGGAACAGGAAGAACAGAGCACCTCAGACCAAGCATTGAGTGGAACAGATAGGAAGACTTGGGATTACAAGTCCAAAGAAACCTTCCCCCTTCATGAATAAACAATTTCAATTATTTGTTATAACATCGGAAAGCTGACATCTCACTATGGGGCAAACCCTCTAAGGGTACATGATATGGCTACTATGCTTGAGCATAGTGCTGTGGCTGTTGTACACGAGGGTAGGTGTTGCAGTCAATCTTGTTTGAGGACAGGTGACATAGTCTTGCTGAGAGTGGTTGTGATGTCTTTTTGCTTGATGACATGTGCTGGGCCATCTTGCTTGAAGGTAGATGCTTTAGTCATCTTGTTCAGTGGAGATGCTGTGGTCACCCTGATTGCTGGTGTCTAGTGCACAGTCAGCAATCACTATAGTCTTATTAAACTCCTAAGAAGGAGAAACATGCCAGTAGGAGGCAGGGTACCAAGATCTAAGGGGGATGATATTATCTGACTTGGTAGCTTTAGTGGTGATAAGCAGATAGATGCAAGTTCTGGGACTTCCAGTAACATTGATGGGTATTTAGGACAGCTTGACTGTGAGAAGACTACTCATTGGAGGCTGGGCTACATGGTGTCATTGAGTTGATGAATGTAGAACACATGTCCATATGGTCTTGATTGACAGCATTTTGTTGTACAGGTTTTACACTGTACAATAACTCCAAAAGAACACATCTTCAGTAGAAACTGAACTTTAGAATTTGCATTTGGATTGTTTGGTGGGCTAGGAATACATGAAGTATTAAAGACTCACCCCTGATGCTTGGCTATGATGAAAGCTGAAGCTTCCATAAGAGCTACACGGTCAGGGGTGAATGTCTGGTACCCTGCAGCTGCCTGTGTTGGTAAGCTGTGGTCCTCAGGTAGTCAGGTGCATTGTCTACATTTTTATCCAGGATGAACTAGTTGGGGCATGACCCCAGGGTGAATCTCAGAGTATCTTGTTCACTGGAAGCTCATGTTTGGGGCTAGTCCATGGGTTTCAAATGGAAACAGAGGTAAAAAAGACATCGCTAGTAATCTGATGACCAGTCCATGATAGCAGAGAATAAGGGTTTGCAGACATTTGGAGATTAAGAACCTTGATCTTTCACGTACCGTTCTGAGGGAGTTATCTGAGGATTTATACCAGCAAGAAGAAAGCACGATCAAAGAGAAGTCTGCAGAATGTAGCAGACTGTGATAGACTCCAGAGCCAGGAAAGCATCTGGTCTGAATTGTAGCCAGGGGTCAGAGGAACCAGTGGATATCCCTGGAAGGGAGTGACTCCATGCAGGAACACAGAGCATAATGGGACAACTGAAAGACTTTCAGGATCCAGTAGCAGCACGCTGATTCTAAAAATAAGCACAAATGAAATCACTGGAAGAATCCTGGCAAGTGGGCAGGAGAGCTAGATAGGAAATCTGAGGATGGAATATTTGAAATATGAGACAAACTTTAAGGTGACATTTAAAAATAAAATAAAATAAAGGTGATTGTCAGAGCAGAGGAAAAAGAAACTATTTAACCTCAATTTAAAAAACAATCTACACAGTGTGTTGCTGAAACCATCACAGTGTGATGGTAACAGGAGAAATATATATATATATATATATATATATATATATATATGTATATATATATATATATATGTATATATATATATATACACACACACACACACATATATATATATATATATATATATATATATATATAGTGTATATATATATACACATTAGCCTGAGCTGAGAACAACACTGTATCCTCAAGGTCAATTATATAAGCCCAGGAGATAAAGATTTTTCTAAAGATAACAAACAGGAAAAAAGACAGGGGCAGAGCTGGGCTCCTAGAAGTTACTAAGAGGCAAAGGTAGGGTCTTCCTATGGGAAGTAATGAAGCCAGAAACTGTTGAAAGTATCAACATCTCTATAGCAAGATGCAGCAGGATGAAAGATTTAAATTGATGGCTTTATGATTATTTAGTATAAGCCCTATGTATGATTTAATTTACTATATTCGTAAATGAAATGTACAAATATTAAATAAGACGTGAGCACAAATCTGTAAAACAACTATAAAAAATAGCTTGTAGATTTAAAATGAACCAGAACAAAGAATGCCATGTCTATTTTATGGGACATATATTTTCCATGATCATACTTCAGACCTTCTCAGGGGTCATTCATGGTCCTGCTCAGGCTGATGTTTTTGTTCAGCTTCTCTTTGTGTATTTGGGATTTCTCCTGAGTGTCTGTATATAAATGAAGGCAGAGTTCTTCTCGTCTTCCATTTTGAAGGAAAAATGCAGCCCTGGCCCACATCTCAGACAACCCACTCATGAACCCATAAGCATGCATGTGTCATCACTTGAGAAATGGTTCCTAGTGACATTTAAGTCATTCCGAAAACATCTTCCCATGGTGAACTACCATGGCTAAAAACATACTGTAATGATGGCATAAAATAAGACTCTGAAGCTTAGATTCCACAAATGAAGGCACAGACATAATGCATATCAAATCCTCTCACTTTCTAACCTGTGGTGAAGAAGCTGCCAAAAGTTTACAAATGAGTTAGGTATTATGGTGCACTCTTGCAATCACAGAACTTAGGAGCCTGAGACAGGAAGACCATCATGGGTTTGAGGACAACTTGGGATACATATTGAGTCCAAAGCTAGCCAGAGCTTCATAGCTGGGTACCATCTTTTAAAACAAGGAAAGGAAAGGAAGCAGGGAGAGAGAGAGGGAGGGAGGGAAGAAGAAGGAGGAGGAGAAGGAGGAGGAGGAGAAGAAGAAGGAAGCTTAGCTTTGACATTATTTGCCCATTGCCTACATTAGGGGCTGAAGGATGCTGCCATCAAGGAGAGCAGCAGGGTAAGCTGCTTAGGAGAAGAATGTTGAAGGGCAATGGTCATTGTTCCTTCTTTCTTCTTTTTCTCCTGTTTGCAGACTAAAAAGTTTCCATCCTAGCACTGTGAGCTAAATAAAGGTACTTGAAGACTCAGATCTTTATTCCGTGAGCTGGAGACAGAGCTTAGTGTGTGTGCCTCATGCTTTTAGGAGCAAATAGAGATGCAGCACTATCTACTTCAAGATGGTACCTTGAACATCATTTTTTCCAGAGGATAGAATTTTGTGACCTCACATAGAGGACGAGAGAGTAGCTGACAAGAGACCACCCCCCCCCCCCCGCTTTCTTCATCAATTTTTTCCCCAAATACATTACCTCCTTCATGAAGGCGACATACCTCACAGCACCATTGCATGGAGGATTAAATTGCCAACACATAATTTGAGGTATCCAGACCATAGCACAAACTTTGAACACAAATAGAATTGGGGTGGTAGAATCCAAAGACTAAAGAACTTAAGACAGGGCTGAGTTCTTTATTTGACGGAGTCAATTAAAGCTAGAGAACACATTTATGATTAAAAGTGTGAATGGATTAGGAATCTTCAACAGAAAAGGCAGTCAAATAAGCATGAGGCTAGATTTCACTATCATATATGACCAGTTCACTGAGCTGGCAAAATAATTTTCTTGAGTACAGCTCTTAAACTTTTCAAAGTTAACTGGAGGTAGTGTTGCGTGCATAAGTATATTGTCTCTAAAGTAACATTCCTGTGCCAAGACAGGGGTCCCTCTCTACTGAGGCGTCCAGGTTTTATTTATGAGCTAATTACTCTATTTGTCCTTAGCAATTCTTATAATTTATTATTATAAATCTTTTGATTTGGGTCTCCAAACTATAAACTTAAATAAACAGTTCCTTAACTATTCTGGCTAACTAAATTAGGTATGTTTGATGCTTTGTTTACAAACAAATCCATCCTTAGAAATTTAGTAAACACAATTATGACTATAATGAAGAATGAAAATTCATAAAGTTTCCAACACGGTTTAATAGAAAGTTTAAATAAAAAACATAAATCTAAATTAAGTATTTAGTTATATTTAAAGTTATTGTGTGATCATCCTAGAATGTTAATTTTTCTAAATATAGCAAGTCCATAAATATCAAGTGCTGAAAGTATTATTTCCAGATCTTGGTGGTAAATTCTGATTCCCCATGCTATATGTGCTTCTCTCCCAGGAAGACACCAAGCTGAGTCATTTATTCGAGTTTCAACAAGTCATGCTGATGGGTATGAGATACAGAATTCCATTAGAGTCTAGACAATTCTTTCTGCCAATTAAGAACACTTTATTATATTATATGGTGATGTGGGGCCGCTTTCTCAGCACCTTTGGGGTTGTATTGCTAATCATTTCAGTTAGGGTGTTGATGGCATTCTGGTCAGCAACTTTGATATGATTCATTCAGGCTTCTTGATAATCTTTATGTCACAGAGTCTTGAACTCAAAAGAGATTCTCATGTGGTCCAAGACCTTGAAATTCACGTCTCATATATTACCTATCTCTTTTTTCTACTCAGAGACACATGTAACTTGAACCTAGGCTGATTGCCCTGCTATATTTTCCTTCTCTTTGGATCATAAGTCATGAAGGTGAATTTTTCTGTCTGCTTTCAAATGCCTTGAACTTGATGAAAGCCTGAATTCTCTCATTAGCCTGGACCACCCAACTCTTACAGACATCAAAATGGAAACCAGTTGTGTTTTAAAACCTTGCAAGTTACATTCTTGTTTTAGTTATTCAATGATAACTGAAAGAAGAGGTGTGAGGATAGACTCAAGTTGAGAAATTTAATTGTAATCAGGTTTGTGGGTTTTTTTTTCACTTAGTAGTAATAGGAAGTAGGCTGGACGGATGTTAGTTTTCTGATTTACAAAAGAATGCATACTGTATGTGAAGAAGCAAGATATTTTTCCACAAACACGTGACAGAATTAAGATACCCAAAAAGTCTGATTATAAGTTTTCCATGTATTTCATTGTGCCCCCTCCCTGCCTCTCGACTAGAGTTATTTGAAAGACCCAGAAAGGATGACTTTAAGTCAGCTTGCACCTCACTAAAATGTGGGATAGATGAATGTTAGCTTTTCAGAAGTGTTCAGCAGTAGGGGTCTGTTACCAGCGTTCTTGATTATTCTTCTAGAGTAAGCTTCCTCACAGGTGGGCCATTTCTGTGGATGCTGGTGCTTGCTTGTTACTTAAATTTTAAAATTAACTTGTGGGCAGCTTTCATATGTGTAAGGCAGTGTTCAGAAGACTATCTGTTTCCTAAAATGTATGTTAGTTACAGCTACAAAATGAAAAGTCAGTTCTTCCTTATGTTTTTAATTTCCGCTTATATGTTATAATGTTTTATATGGTAATAGAATAATATATTTCCAAGCCTGTAGAAATATCTGTATGCAGACGCATAGAGGCTTCTGCTAGAAATACACTCCCTGACATATCTGGTGCTGACTGTCATTGTCCTAGGCAGAAATGGGTAAAACCCTGCCAAGTGTTATTTCATAGCTTATTCTAAAATCCTTAGTTTTAAAGATGTTAATTCATTTCTTTACAGCTCCTACGTGGAAAGCTAATGTCTAAATTTTCTATACACAGTGGCTCTAGCTTAAATGTAAATCACAAATACTATTCATTTTTTTCCTACTGGCTACTCATGAGAGATCCTTGTCCATTTACTGCATGTCCAAACAATAATGGATAAAGTATGGTTTTATTTGCACTCTCTGAGGAAATAAATTTTTAACATAAGACCAGAATGCCCTGGATATGATGGATGAGAAAGTGGGGAATAGGCTTGTCTTCACTGTCATGGAAAAGAACTTCTAAACAAACACTGACAGCATAGACACTAAAGCTATAATCTTAAGGCAAAGTGGCAGGCTATAGAATGGAAAAAGATCTTTTCCAATTGCACATCTGAAAGCGAGCTAATACCCAAAATATATAAAGAACTTAAGAATGTTTATCATCAACAACAAAATAACTCAATTAAAAATGGTGCATTAAACTAGGCAGAGCATTCTCAAAAGATGAAGCACCAATGGCTGAGTAGCCCTTGTAAAAATTTTCATCATCCTTAGTCATCAGGGAAATGCAAATCAAAAGTAGCTTTACAGTCCATCTTACAAGAATCAGGGTGTTTGAAATCAATCAAACAAATGGTAGCTCATTATTCATTGCTGATGGATGACAAACTTGTCTAGCCACCGGCTACTGTTCCATTGCTGTGAAGAGACACTTCGGCCATGGCAACTATTCTAAGAGAAATTGTTTAATTAGGATCTTGCTTACAGTTTCACAGATTTAGCCCATTATCCTCATAGAAGAGAACATGGTGGTGTGCAGACCCACCCTCAGTGACACTTCCTCCAACAAGATCACACTTCTTAATCTTCTTCAAATAGTGACATTTCCTGATGACTAAGCACAAACATATTGAGGTCATTCTTATTCAAACCACACAACCACTATGGAGATCAATGTGGTATTCCTCAGGAATCTGGGAATCCATTTGCCTCAAGATCCAGCTATACTGCTCTTGAGCATATAGCAAAGGGCTCTACATACTACCAGAGGCACCTGCTCTACTATGTGTTTTGCTACTCTATTCATAACAGGCAGAATTTGGAAACAGCCTAGATGTTCTGCCAGTGGAAGAAGGATGAAGAAAATATAGTAACACCTAATGGAATGTTACTGGGCTGGCAAAAATGAAATCATGAAATTCAAAGGTAAATGGATGAATCAAGAAAAAAAAATCATTCTGAGTTCAGTAACCCAGACCTCAGAAGACAAATATTGTATGTTTTCTCTTTATGTGGATGTTAAACCTTTAAAGTTCAATGTTTGCTACATTTGTAATATCCACCGAGGTTAGATGCCTACCAAGGTACAGGGAGGAGAAGAGAGTCTTCTATAGAAGGGGAAATAGACAATATTTTTGTAAAGTGGAAGTAGACTGGGAAGATCAATAGAAATGAGGGTAAGGAGGCAACAGAGGAGGTACAACTAACAGTAAAGGCCACTCAAAAAACTATCTGGAAACCTACTACTTTAGAAGCTTCCCAAAGTGAAATAGGTGGGAAAGGATTCTAAATAGTGTCATCAGAGGGTGGGAGAGAGAATGTACAAACTAGACATCTTATGACATCAAGGAAATCCTCCAATGCAAAGCATGGGTTACATTTTGTTAGTCGTTGGCCAAAAGGGTCCCTGGGGAACCCCCAAACATTAGGCGATTGCCAAGACTATTAGTTGCTGTCCACAACCTGATGGGAAGGCTCTATTGCTGAAGACAATACTAACTTATCTAAGGGAACACAGAGAAGTCAAGGCGATACCTAAGTAGCAGCTTTACCCGTACTGACTAGCATTCATGGTAGTGGAAAGTACACCGCATGCTACCAGAGGAGAAAGTCAATCATAACAACTCCTGGCTATAAAACCTGTGCTCTACAACAGTATCTTGCTTACAAGACACACTGGTGCAATTATGGTATAAATATGGGAGTAACCAACCACTTTCTGATTGGTTTCAGACCCACTCCATGAGATGGGACCAATACCTGACACCATTGAAGTATCCAAGAACCCAAGACAGGAATAGGGAAAGCATTATTTTCCTGCTAACAGAACAGAGCAGTAAAATGATTCTTGGTGAAATTCTGCTATAGCTGTAGATCAGTGTCTTGCTCAACCCCTATCAGAGATGATTTTTTTTTCTTGCCGTCAATGGGAACTAACCCAGAGACCCACAACTGGACTATGTGCAGCGAGTGAGAGATTTTAAAATTCTCAATCAAATGGGATGCTTTTACCAAACTCCTCTATTTGGTGCTCAGGTATCTATTTCGGAAAGGAAGTAGAATAATTGTAAGAGCCAGAGATGATGGATGACTTCAAAAGAACAGTGTCTTCCAGACACAGGTTTGATGCACATTTGAACTTTCTGAGACTGGAAACATGTGCCTACGCAGGTTTAAGCCAGGTAGGATCCCAGCACTAAGAGGGGCAAATGAGCAGGAGATTCCAATTGTAATGGAGAAGCTATCTGCAATTGATACCTGCTGGCAATGGGAAAATTAGATTCTACAGTGGAGTCTCACTGGGTGCATTAATCACACTTCAGGGCATATACCTTGCTAAGGAGTTGTAGAAGTTGTCCAATACAAACAAATTCAATGATAATTTTGTGAACGTTCTTCATTTTTTTCCTTATTGGTCTTTTTACATGATTTGATTTTTATTTTTTTGTGATTTTGGTATGTTTCTTGTTTGCTTGGTTTTTTATTATTACTATTTCTCTTGTTGTTTAGCTTCTTTCCTGAAAGAAAGAGAAGAAGAACGTAAAGTTGGATGAGTAGGAAGAAGGGAAGGGCCAGGAGAGAATTGAGGTGGAGTCAGGGAAACATGACTAAAATATGTTCTGTAAGAAACTTTTTTCAATTAAAAAAAAAAAAAAACAAAAACAAAACAAAGAAAAATTCAAGGATGGTTTCTGAGCTTTGCTCACCTCAGAATGCCTGGTACCTGCGAGGCATTTTTCCCCCCTTCTTCTCCTCTGTCCCCCAGGATCAGACACAGCAGGGTCATTGTCCCCACACTATGAAGCCACGGATGGTCACCAGATGCATTGCATCTCAGCTATGCTTGTCAGACACTAACTGCTAAGGCAGAGGAAAGGCATGCCCCTGTGGGAGACCTCGCCCCTCCCTTCTGTTCTGTTTCTCATCCCAAATGTGACTATTGTAAGTTAAGCAAGTTTATCAGAAGGAAGAGTCCCCATGAAGGGTGGTCCATCGACTTGCTTCCTGATTCTACTTCTTCACCAACTCGTAAGTGGCGATGGGGCAACTCGCAGAGAAATAATGAAGGAAGAAACTGTTCTGGGCAACTTGTCTGTTAACACTGGCCTCAAGCGAGCAGAAACTGGGATGTCTGCATGTTCACCCACCTGTGATTTATATTCCACTTATTGATCTCTCCTGCTACTTCAGAACCATGGAACCAGACTTGAATGTCATCAAGGAAAGGGTAAAGGCTATTATTATAGTGTGTACACTAGCCAAAAACTTGTGGTTTTCCTTTCCCATAAACTTAGGAGTTGAAACCTAGGGCCAAGTGGGAATCATGGCCATAAAAAACATGGGCATTTATTTTATTCCCCCCGAATCATATTGAAGACTTTTAACCACCCTGCTCACCTCAAACTCCACCCTCCAGGAATTTCAAGCCCAAATCCCCTTAAAGATTAACAAGCTGACAAGCCTTGCAAATGTCAGAGAGAGAGAGAGCAGCTCCCTGCTAGCTGCCGGAAACCAACTCCAGACTTCCTCTTCTTCAGCAGAGGACACTATGTAACTGTTCAAAAATGTAAGGCTTCTTCAAGCATGATGACTATTACAGGACTGAGATACAGGCTTCTGCTGTGGCCAGGTAGCAACACCAGCCAATGATGAATCAGCGCCAAGTCTGGGCTGATGTTCATCAGGGAGATGATTTATAATGGGATACAGGGGCAGGCAGCGGATACACCTCAGAGGGTAGATAATCCAGACCAGCTGGGTATGGATTGGGACACTTGCTCTCCCACTCCATGCCATTTTTTCCTCGAAGGTCTTAGAGAGTGCAGCTTAGAGACACGCAGCACACAGAGATTCAGGCTGATCAAGAAATTTCTGAAACCAGTGTCAGCCCAGGAGAAATATCTCAGCAGGAATTAGATTAAATGGAATTTGTAAGATTCCAGAAACAACATCACGATCTTTCTATGTTAAAAAAAAAAAAATAGAGGGGATAGTTGAGTACATACAAGAAACATTTATTTACATAATATTTACACTGTTTTATTGGCATAGTAATGTAGTCAATAGTTAATATTTTACTATAACAAACATTCTCAAGAAATAGTAAAATGTTTTTCTGAAGATATGAAATGTATAGATGGGACATAATATAAAGAACAACCTTCATAAAATAGTAAATTGCATAGATATTGTACTCGGAAGCAACACTTTTTCCATAGAAAAGAAATATCCTGAAATTCTATTTTAATTTTATTTTTTTCACTCTAACTGCATCTGAAACCTTAGGGAATATGGGCCAATTGACTGTATCCAGGTATCCCCACTGCATCACACACCATCTCTAGCTTTCCTAAAACACACAAAAAACATGTACTTTCTCCCTACAACCCACAAAACCCTCTTAACACCAAATGTGTGGTGTGCTTTATATCTAGACACTAACCAGTCCTCTAATTCCCAATGAATACCACCTGTGTCTTAAAATTTAGTTTAATTTTGGTGTTGACTTAGGTAGCATCATCTCCCACAGGCTAGAGACTCATTCTCTGACAAGACTTCCTGCCTTGCACAGAACAACCACAACTGTATGTGGTCACTTGCCTATGGTTGTGAGCAGCTATGTTTACATCAGTTGTTACCATGACTCCTTCCTCAGAACCTCTGAAAACCATTCATTTACTACATTGAACTAACATACAGACTGTGATGCAAGAGCCTCTGGGTGGAGAAGTGCTCATGGCCAAGACATGGAGAGGAGTGTGAGCACCTGTACTATGCTTTTCCTTGTTCGTCAGGCCGTAAGCTCTTAGAATGGTTCACATGCGGTCTTTGGGTACATGATCCAATGACTCATCTCCGGCCTCTCATCCTTACCCAGAGGACAGATGGTAAGTCTTATAATTCCAAACATCTACTTCAGCCTCAATCTGGTCACCGGCCCTTGGTCTAAATCTTCTTAGTCACCTGTCAATTCTGCATGCTACAACTGACAGGAAACTTCTACTGGTACAATAGTGGAGCTGAGGTCATGGGAGAAAACATCTCCTTTCTGATTGGATTTGAGGTCTGCTCCCTGAAATAAAACCCATGTTTGCTACTGTAAAAGAGGTCAAGAACCTGTGCCTACATAATCTTAGATTCTGAGGGGGAACCTCATATTGTTATCCTGCAAAGCAGACATGGGTTAAAACAACTCCTAATGACTTGTTCCTATAGTCATGTCTGTACATTTCTCAGACTCACTCAGAAAAGTGTATCTTTGCAGTAGTAGACAATTATCACAGAGACCTCCCCCCCCATGATCAAAGTATAGAGAATAAGAGACTGTGCTCTACTCTAACAGTATATATATTTACATATAGGTCTATATATTTATACACGTATATTTACATATATTAAAAAACCGCATATATGGAACATATATATCACACCCCATTTCCCCAAGAAGCAAGAGGCAGAAAGGTTGTAAGAGCCAGAAGTGGCAGATAATTTTAAGAAAACTGTTTTTTAGATACAACAGGCCAGTAGCAAATCTCAACTCATGGTAGCTGTGACAGTATGAACAGACCTGTGTAAGCTCAAGCCAGACCAAACTTCTTTCATCCAGGAATAAGGGAGGTGTGAAAATCTACTGCTAGTTGAATAATTACATTAATAACTACCAGTACTGAGAGAGCCAGGAATTTTTTAGGCCTCTGGTAGGTCAGAGAGATTTAGGGTTGGATGGGTAGGAAGCATGTATTTTGGAATTAGGGAAGGGAGTGAGTATGACCAACATATATTACATGCATTTCTTAAAGAATCGGTAAAACTATTATTTCATTCAAAAAGAGTCACTAAATTAGGTCTTAACCCAGAAAATCCCAAGGAACTTTAGTCAGAAACTGTACTCATAGAGTAACCAGTGCAGCAGTTCTCAATCTGTGGGTGGCGACCCTTCAGGGGCCTAGATGACCCTTTCACAGGGGTCACCTAAGACCACTGGAAAACACAGATACTTACGTTATAACTCATAACAGTAGCAAGACTACAGTTATGAAGCAGCAACAAAAGTAATTTTATGGTTGAAGGTCACCACAACATGAGGAACTATCCGTAAAGTCACAGGATTAGGAAGGTTGAGAATCAGTGATCTAGTGGAACAGAAGATGTCTCTAATAAGATCATCATTTAGAAAATTACAAGAATTCTAGAAACTATATATACTGAGAACTGAGGCCAACTCACGGAGATTTGGTTGTAAGACATTTATGGATACCCAAAACCCACAAACAACCAAGGCTCTGGCTCCAAACTTTTACAGAACTCATGTGTATCATTGTGCATACTCCAGTCATCTCAAGAGGATGTAAGCACTATTGGAACACTGCATTACTACAGTGACTGTACGTGCTCAGTTCATATGTGGTGTTTCAGATTTTCAATCCAGTTGGTTGACTCTGCAGATACAGAGCTTTGACTTGGAGCCCTGCACATACCGAGGGCCACATAGTTCTCATTCAGCACCAAGTCAAGCTGGTTTCCCTAAAGTTCCCACCATTGTTATCATTGGGATTCTCCAAGTCTTGCAAAAAAATGCTCATTTAGTAAGTTTCCCATAATTCTGCGGTTCATTATCAGGGATCCATTAATATCTAAGTCAAGCTGTCACAACAAAAATCATGTTGTGAAATTTGTTAGGAAGGAAGGAATCTTACTAATCTCAATTTACTGTATAAAGTGAGCTGACCAGGGAGCTGGCTTGCAAATAGACACAGGCACAGATAAGGTTGAGACTCAGGTTCAAGATGGATGATTAGAGACATGGAACCCAACAAACTTCCTGCGGAATGATAATAACACGCATTCCTGAATGGAACATTATTCATGTGTGAAGATAATAGAAAGAATTTGCAGATACACTGCGGTCCACAAACCTATCCCCAATCCCCAAAAATGTCACCTAGATATGACCTTGGATGTCATAAGAAACTATAACTGGGTTTGAAAGCAGCACAGAAAAGTGAAATAGGAAGAAAATTTTGCAATGAAATCTGAAATTGTTTAAATCCCCATCTAAGTCCAAATAAACAAAATACAAGTACAAAGTGCTGTAAAAAATGCTATAATTCATTTAGAAAGAAAAGATTGGGTTTTAAAATGAGGAAAAAGAAGCCTCACAAAATGTCATTTCCTGGTACAATAGGAAATGAAAAGGGAGAGAGAAGCCACTCATTGCTTTCTTGAAAGAAAGAGAATCTGTGGAGACCATTTTTTTGTATGATATTGATAATTAAACAGTAAAGGTGAAACAAAACTGTAATTGAATTAAAACAGGATTTGAAGCTTGTTCGTTCATAGAGAAAATAAGTATGCACTGTCTATGTAACAAAGCAGAGGAAAATAAAATATTTACTCTATTTATAAAGAGTAGAGGAGGTGGCACATGAACCAGAAAAGTTAACTGGAAGTTGTTTAAACAGAAAGAAGACAATGGTTGGCATCTTAAAACAGGTTAGGCATATTCTGTGTACAAGAACTCAGGGGAAACAGGCACCTCAGAAGGTTCACATTCGAAGGATATACAAATAATGCATGCTAAAAGAGAAAGTACCTCATTTATAATCATCATCATCGTCATGATCACCACCACCACCACAATCATTGATTTGGTGTTGGGATGGAACCTAGGTTCTTGTGTATGCGAAACAAGTGCTTGCCACTCAGCTGCCCCGGGTTCAGATTCATGCTATTAACAGCAGAAGACAAAATCCAGAGCAGCATTAATTGCTAAAACACACAGAAACTGTTCCAATGTCCCAGTCAGTTTTATTGTAAGTTTGACACAAGCTAGGAAAAGGGGATCTCAACTGAGAAAATGCCTCTATCACATTAGTCTGCAGGCTAGCCTGTGGGATATTTTCTTATTTACCAAGTCATGTGGGAGTACCTGATTTACTGTGGGCAGTGTCATCCTTGGGATATTAGTTCTGGACTGTATAAGAAAGCAAGCTGAAAAGATACAGGGAGCAAGCTAGTAACCATTGCTCCTCCATGACCTCTGCTTTAGTTTCTGCCTTCAGGCTCCTGTCCCAGCTTTCCTGGATGGTGGAGCATAAGCTACATGAGGAAGTGAACTTTTTTCTCCCCAAGTTTATCACAGCAATAGAAATCCTAACTAAAACATCAAATACACACACACACACACACACACACACACACACACACACACACACACACACACACACACACCCTTCAGGTTAAATTCTCCACTGAACTTAGTGTTAAATGGAAATGACAAAAACAGCATTTTAGAGAAAATTCCTTCCCACCTCCAGAACTTACAGAAGGATGCTGCTTACCCAACCCTGAGAACACATAACTCAGGGTGCAAGAGTAACAGAGTGCATGCAGAGAGGCAGGTGAGTCAGAAACAGGATGAGAACAGGCATGGACAACTCCTTGTTACAGAGCAAACGGGTATTCAGTTCAGGACAGCACAGGATGGGTGGGGACAGTGTTGCCTTTGATGACAACCCTAAAGACTGCTTTGCTAAGGTCAGAAGGCAACCGTGGCATACCTTTAGTGAACACAAAGTAAAAGGACCAGAGAGATGGCTAAGTGGTTCTGAACACTTCCCAGAACATCAGGGTTCTCTTCCCAGCACCTGTGATGGGCAGCTCACAGCCAGCCTCCTGTAACTCCAGCTCTAGCACACATTCACAAACTTTTGACAGATACAGGGAGCTGGCTGGAGCTCCTCCTGAGAACAGAGATCCTTACATATCACACTGAAGAGGCCCAGGTACACGAAGGCACTGATATTCTCACACAGATCAGGCCTCTTCTGACCTCTGTAGACACCTGCACACATCTAAAACAAACGAACAAACCCAGAAATAATAAGAGGTAATTATATATTTTTGAACTATATCCTTCAAAACTAAAGGCGAAACAGAGATATTTCAAACTGATATAGCACAGGACATTTTGACAAAAAGCTCCCAGTGATACTGTAGAGTAAACCCATGGTCCTGGGAAAAATAGTAAGAAGGTAGGACAAGCAGAAGGATAAATAACAATACGGGCAATTAAGAAAACACAACGGAAGCATTTTTATCTTTAATTGAAATACATATATAATATATGAGTTTGTGCATCCATATATAAATAATTTAAATGAAGCTATGCCACTTGGAGTGATAATGCTTCTCCTGAGAGCCATAGACATTTAGCAAAACCTCCCAGTGACAAGCATGGGAAACCTTCAATTGATTCATTGATCAGAGGAGTCCAAGACACTTCCTAGACAATATTAGCTATTGCCATTGTGCTATTGCCATTACTGCTGGTCGCCTCCCAGAACTTGAAGGTAAGATGCCATAGCTGAAGGCAACACACACTTTAGACATAGGACATGATGAATTAAACTGGATCTGACCTAGAGGCTTCCTCTCTAAGTACCCTGGCGTTTGTAGTATCTGAAGGTGCTATGCAAGCTGCAAAGGGGGATAGCAACCAATAGTTATACCCAGCTGTGATGTCTATGAACCACAGCAATGTCCAGCATGGCAAAATACCACTAACAGTATAATAGTGGTACATTCATCTTGAGGTGTGCCAACAATTATGTAATTTAACCTGAAGCCAGCTCAACAGGAGGGAACTGGTGCCTGGTACTGCAAACTTAATTAGCTGCTCATGGGCAGAGAGGTTATAGATGCTAGAAAAGACCACACTTCTGCTAATTTTGCAAAAAATATGATTTCTCATTGTGATATACTCACTCCATTTCCCACTGATAAGTAAAGCTTTCATCCCCCATCAAAGAAGTTCTCCCCCCCCAACAGTCATTATTACAGGGATCCACACCTGCTCACTATGCAGAGGACACATGGCTGTGAGGTGCTGAACTCCGATTTATATATATATAATATATATGTATGTATATGTGCAATTATTACACCTCTGAGAAAGTAAAAAAATAGAGGGACTTGGTGCCTATGGGGCAAGAATAGACTCACACACCTCCATTCTGTTATGCGCAGCACTAAAAGTGCCCGTGGAACTTGAAACTGTTTCTCATAGACACTGTTGAAGAACACTGGTATTACTCTAGGTAGCATAGTTGATGGCATGAACGGGTGAGTTCTCATAAGCCTCATTTCTCAAATCCTTCTCATTGGGACTTACCGAATCTCTTAGTACACAATAGAGGGTCCATGCTTCCTGAGTTGGCTCATTTAGACATCGTAAATGTTTTTTTTTCTTCTTCTATTTCCTACCTTGTTGAATTTCAATGTTAAAAACTCCTCTTTACTCTCATTGCTTTCTGTTTCTTTCTCTTAAAAGAATATTTTAATTTCTTACTTGAGAATTTCATACATGGTATAATGTATCTTGACCCAAACTCTTTCTCCTTAAACTCTGCCATTTTTCTTTCATTAGAATAAAAATGTGTATATCCTATTTTTGAAGAACCGTCTTACTCCATTTTTTCTCTATTCTTCTAATCTTTTCTTCTATCCTCCTGCATTTGGCAGTTCTGTGGCTCTTACTCCATCTTGCTGGTGTGACCATTTAATTGGGCCTTCTTCTTCATTTTTGTGAGGTGAATTTGATTTGCCTCAAAAATGATTTTGACTAAATTCTGTTATTTTGAATCTACTATTGGTTTGATTTTCATGGGAGTATTCTGCAACTGACATTTTGAAATTTCCTTTCATATTTATGGGACAGTGTTCTTCCCTTCATCTCTAAGTGCCTGGACTTTCGGCTGCTTCTACTTGTTAATCTGTAGCTGTTTGGCGCTGCAACCACATAAGAGAGTCTGTGCATTCCTTCCCTCTCAGAAACAAATGGAAGTGCAGATTATGATCAGTTTTGAAAAATTCCCCTTAGGCTTTGTAAGGAATACATATCCTCTGTTGGCCAAAATGTTTGACATATCTAGTTAATCAACCTTATTTCTCTTGTTACCCAATTATATGTGTTATGTCTGCTTGACTGAATGTGGTATGTTGAAGCATCAGCTCTCCTATATTGCTAATGCTGTCTACATATTCTCCATATCAGTCTTAAACTCCACGAAGACATTTCGTTGGATGGATAGTGTTCCATGCCAGACATATCTCTATTGTGGCTGAAAACTATTATTGAACTGAATGATTTATTTCCCCTTTGATGTATTTCTCTCCCTGGACCTTGTGTTTAATATTATCTAATGCAGTGTTGTCAATTGCTATTCACATTAGTCTAGTGAGTGTGTGTGTGTGTGTGTGTGTGTGTGTGTGTGTGTATGTGGTAAACATGAAAAACTGTAGCACAAACCACTTCTACAATATAATATGAACATATATATGTACTTAGTGTTCTTTGTTCATATATGTATAGTAAACACCACTTTGTACTTTACAACCTAATTATACTACGCAAATATAGATATGTGTATGCATACATAGATACACACATATATTGCTTGTATGGCACTACTTTGGAGCTATATTCCTTACATTTATTGTCACATATCTTAAATTCTTAAATTGATATTATTTACTATTTTTTAAATATGCTGAATGAGTTTTATATTAGTAGAGACTTCAAGGAGATGGCAGTGAATTCCTATGTATTTTCCACTCAACTTCCCCTAGAACTTGGTCATTGATTTCATGGTCACACTATTTCACTGTTGTTTCCAGCCACTTCATTCCATTGTTCCAGAGTCCAGATCAAGTTAATACACTGTTTTTATTGTCCTGTCTCCATGGCCTCCTTCAAGCTTTATAGTTTCTTAATCTTTAGTGCCCCATCTCAACACCATCCCATATCATTTGATGACTTTTGCTTCTGAAGAACATTGTTCAGATTGATTTTAAAAATATGATAATTCCTAGAATTTTGAAAGCAGAAAAGTCTGGGTAGATCTTAGGGAAAAGGTGTGCCTGTGTATGTGTGTGGGGGGGGGGGTAGTTGGGTGGAGAAGAAACTGTCCCTCATAGCTCATGGATTTATGGCCCTTGGTCTCCCAAGAGTCATTGTTAAGAGGAGATGAAGTCTCTGCGTCTGGCCTAGTAGGAGGTCTTTGGGTCATTGGTTCATGCCCTTGACTCATACCCACTCCCAAGTCTTTTGATCTCCGACCATGAAGTATGTGGCTTTCCTCTGCTATGATTACAACTATGACACAGACTGTGGAAGTGACAGGACCAATCGATCATGGATTTAGGCTTTCAAACCTGTGAGCAAAATAACTTTTTTTTTTCTTGAGACCACAAGCTCTGTGATAGAACTCTGATCAGCACAGAGATCAGGGGCAAATTCTGGGAGAGAAGGATTTAGTCTTTAATCCTAGTGGATCTCCACCCATCATTGCTCTAGTACCTTCTAAAAACCCAGATTAGGGCAAAGCAGTCGCTTCTGAGATCAACAATACTGCAACCCACCCCACAAATTAGAGCTGATATGTATGGCTAAAATTAGGGTGTTGGTGACTGAGATGTCACCTCTGTCAGACAGTCGGTTAAGTGGTTCTTGAGCTGAAGACGTTGTAGAAAGCTGACTGGCATTTTGGTCTCACTACAACAGCTGATTCGACATCAATACAACCTCTGTTAGAAATGAGTGGGAAGGCATGTAACTTCCCCTCACAGTCAGACACTGTGGCGACAAGAGAATCTGGGACTTGCCAGTCCTTGCCCTGTGTGTAAGTGAGAGCTTGTATATAGATGCTGGGGCATTGCCAACCCTGAGTGTTTTGAGTTCTAACAGTGCTGTGGCAAGACATCAGCTACTACACTGATGTACATACACATTAAATAATGCACGGAACCCAGAAAGTCAGAAAGATGATTCTTAACTTGGAGATGAGTGATCTGATAGGTGTTCCCAAGACTATGGAAGACTATATGGCTTCTCATCAGTTGTGTTTCTCTCTGGAAATGACAGTCTGTTGGTTGGAAATTTCATCTGCAGAATTAGATACTAATGGTATTTGGAAATTAGGCCTGTAGTCAGTATGTATGTAGAATTGGATAAAGCCCTACACTTGGGGATCCCATGATGGCACAGTGGCTTCATAAGACAATAAGTTAAGCTATGACACTGACTTTGTCTTTCTATATCATACCCCCTGCCATGCTATGAACCAGCAGGAAGCTGTCAATAAGTATTTAATCTGAGGACAGTATTTCTCAGCCCCCAGAACCATGAACTAAATGAGTTTCTATTCTTTATAAAGTTCCCAAACTGTAGTCTTCAGTTGTAGCAACACAACATGGTTGCTAGGGTGGCTGTCCCATCTTGTTCCTCAGCAGATGTGAATTTGGAACACATTTATTGCTGTGACTCAGTTCTGAAGAGAAAACTGTTGTCTGTCCCCAAAGTTATCGAATTCCCCCCTTGTTGGTGGGAAGAAAAGCAAAAAGAAAAATATAATAGCACTACTTAAGAAATTTTTATGCCAATTAATTCTTAATTTATGGCCTATTAAACAGAGTACATGAATAAATTTCTAATCCAGGAGCTCGATGTGAAGACTAGAACCATCTTCATTTCAAATATCAAATATTTTACTCTGAAGCTCCGAATGCTTGAAATGATTTGCTGGAACAATGTACATCCCCTTCATGAACATTCCTCTATACAGCAAGTGAATGGGATTGTAGTTTGGTGGTGGGTGAGGAACTGAGGAAATGTGTAACATAGATTCGAGCTCGAGTCTATACTGTGTTTTGCTCAGCAGTCAGTCAAATGAACTTTATGTTACCTTCTCCCAAAGGACTACTCAAAATGAAATGTCAAGGAATGTCTTGTGGCCCTTGTCCCAACTGACAGTCATATTAGTAAACACAGGCAGCTCCTTAGGTTGTGAATACTTGGTTCTACTGATGAATTTATCAACACATCAGTACAAGTCTGTCAAGCCTGCCTGTTCTACATAAACAGGTGCACAGTGGCTTCTGGGAGAAATGCATCCTTGTCAGGAGACATAGCAGCCTCAGGACGAGCTATGAGCAGAAACAGTCAGCAAGTCTCTGATTTGTGACAGAAGTTACTGCCTCTGAATTTAAATACAAACATCCAGTCAACAATGAGGGCTACCCTTTCCCCCCAAGACGTGGCTCTTCTGAAAGAGCCAGAGATGATCAAAGAGATGGGTACAGAATTTGCAGAAACAAGAAGGTAGAATTTCCAGTGAATACTGCCTGTGGGCCACTGACAGACTGTTTTCTGATCTGTAAAACTGAGGTTCCACTCCGTACCTACTCCTTTGATCCATTGTTCCTCCTAGGGGAGAAGGTTCCAGAGATGAAGAACTCTGCCATCTGAGTATTCTTTATGACGTACCCAATTCCGTCTCCCTGGCAACCTGACACATTGTCATTGTTACACAAGTCATGGATGACCCCTATTGTCAGTCTCTGCTTTACTGATGGCAGGATTGTAGTCAGGAACATTGTTCGATTTACTGTCTTAGGAAAGGCCCCAGAGCCCTGCAAATAGTCAAGACCATTGCAGTGAGCTCTCTCTCTTTCTCTCTCTTTCTCTCTCTCTCTCTCTCTCTCTCTCTCTCTCTCTCTCTCTCTCTCTCTCTCTCTCTCATCATCATCATCATCATCATCTGTCTTCTTTATCTGTCCCTTGTCATTCAAACTCACATTGGGAAATCATGGGAGACTGCAAGGCACTGTCTACCCAGAAAGACGTCCATATATGGAGTCCAATCTGAGGGCTCAGAACTTTTCCAAAACCCAAGGTAGACCAGATCTGAAGAAAGAGCAGAAAGATCAGGACCAGAAAGCCAAGCATAAGAGAGAAGAGATGCTGTGGAATAGAAAATGAGTTCAATCACACCAGAGATGACACCACTTTTCTTATCATTTACTATGTCCCAGGAAATGTGTTAAGTATTTCTCACGGCCATTTCAGTTCTCAGAAAGACTCCAAAGGCTGTTATGTGCAGCTGAGAGACAAGGAAACCCTGACCACATATGCACAGCCAGCAGTAGATGAGCAGAAATGTTCCAATTCAGACCTCAGACCCTACAGCCGCACTGTTGTGGTCCATCTTCAAGATGACACCAAAAAAGAGAGGATGGAGCTGAGACTGGAAAGGGACCGAGTGGAGCATCAGCTCTACTTGAGGTGGAACTCTACACTCCTCATTTTCATGCTCTTCATCAAGGTAACTCTCTTTACTGTTCCCCCGTGCTAGGGAGTAAGATCCAATGTCTCTGGATTCTTGGGGATCTGATTAGACCATCCCTACAGAAAACTTGCTTTAATCTTTGGGTAGCAAGAAGTCTGAAACCCTGGGACATTTTAGCTCATCTATCTCCCATGTGCTTCCACCAGGTAGTCAGGCGTTTTTTTCTCAGGACCTGAGCCAGCTGAACATTATTCAGAGGGGTACATTAGCCTGCTTGGCCCAACTTACTGTAGAATGGTCCCTCTGCAGCCCAGCAAGACAGCAAAGCCAGGAGCTGTTCTTTCTGGGAAGGTGGAACCCTGAATATACAAGGGACCAGAGATGGAACTCTGATCTGAGGCTAGAGGTCTGGACTCCACTCACAGTCCAGCAGCACTTCCAGTCCAATGGCCAAAGGACAGGAACTGACCTCCACTTGCAACAATAGCAGCACAAAGGACATCCACTCAAGAAGGCTCAATTCACTGACTGAATCTACTCAATTCACCAACTCAGACACCAGATTTCCCTGGAAGCTTCTTCACACAAGGAGTTTACGCAACTGTTTTCACAAGAAGTCCCCAATTCAGTCAAATTGACAACCAGCACTAACTATCCCATCAGCCTCGCCCTTGCCACCCAGGTTCATCAGGACCGCTGTGCTTTATAACAACAGGATGGCCACAGACAGCACTTTCAGATGTCAACAGACTAACAATGCCCAGTAAAGAAAGGAAGTATTTTATCACTCATATTTGTTCAAAAGGGAAAATTTGATCAAATCTTCTTTGGCCTCTTCTTGGACTTGGAGACCCTGTCTGTGCTTAGATTAATTAATTAAATGATGTTTAATTCCCATGGATAATTAAACCAACTGTGATTCACATCCTGAGTCAGAGACGGCCCTACATAATCTACTCCCATAGGGAAAAATCCAGAAAAAGACTCAAGTGACTGAGAGTTAGGGACACAAGGAAGAAAATGTGCAGGGCAGGGATGTCTCCAAAGACTGCAAGAAGTTCTTTGCAGGATTCTCTGGAATTCGTTCTACTGTAAGTAAAGTTTTGTAATGTAAAGTGCTGTCTTATGTTGTTGTGGTTATTGCTTATCCATTTGTTTTTGTAGGCTTGCCACAAGCTAAGTTCATCTAGAAGAGGGAAAAATTTCAGAAAAAAAAAATGTTTCATTGGATTGTTGCATAGATGACTCTGTGGGTGTTTTCTTGATTAATAACCAATGTGGAAAGGACAGCATACTGTGGACAATAATAAAAGAGGCTGAGCAAACCACTGGGAGGAAGCCAGTAAGCATCATTGCCTGTGATCTCTGCTTTAGCTCTTGCTTCCATGTTCCTGCCCTGACTTTCCTGCATGATGAATGACGACTGTAAGCTGAAATAAACCCTTTCCTCCCCAAGTTGGTCATGGTGCTTTTCATGGCAGTAGAAAGCAAGATAAGACAGTTGCCAGTATATACTAACAATTACCTAACACACACACACACACACACACAAGTGCACATGCATGCACGCATGCATGCACGCATCACACACACAAGCACCATGCACGCACGCATGCACCACCCACGCAAGCACGCACTTACCTTTAATTCAAGGATCTTTACAGATCTTTAATGGGAGCCACTAGCTCCAAAGCCCACCCTGCTATTTAATTCTAGCAGTTCACTCCTGGTCCTTGGGAGTCATTTAAGAGTCCTGGTGGGGCAGCATTAGGTTTAAAGTTCAGGAACTTTATTCAGAATGAATCACATCTCTTCATGGGATGAGTATGGACATATGGATGGCAGACACATAGGAGACACAGAGCTGTCAACGAATTGCCCTCCTACATACAACACAGAGCCCACCTATAGATTTGGATAGCAGCTCCTGTACCTTTACATTTCTTATGTTCTGATTGTTTAGAATATCTCTCATATTCCCAAGCAAAACAGGTTTTCAAAAAATAAACCTAATAAATCCAAAATACACCAATTTTTTTTCTGACTTGCTCCTATCCCTCCAGAAATATAATAAAGATGATTGGAAGTCTAGCTGTGAATGATATGAGTTATCAAAAAGCTTATAAAAAGCTTATGCATTATGGTTTGAATAAGAAATATCCCCCAAAGGCCTCGACATTTGAGCACTTGATCTGCAGTTGGTGATGCTATTTGGGGGATTATGGAAGGTTTAGGAGGTAGAGCCTTGAAGGAAGAAGTATGATACCGGGGGTGGCTGTGAGGTTTACATCCTCTCTGCAGTACCCTCTCCTGTGTGTGTGTGTGTGTGTGTGTGTGTGTGTGTGTGTGTGTGTGTGTATGAGTGAGTGTATATTCATGTGTGTGCACATACACTACCTATGTGTAGTTGAAATGTGATCAGCTGTCTACTTCTACCAGCGTGCCATGCCTTCCTTGCTGTGATGGGCTCTATCCCTCTGTCCCTCTGGAGCCATAAGCAAATATAACACCCTCCCTACCTTAATTTGCCTTTTGTCCATACTCTTCTATCAACTAGAAAGTAACTGGTACAAGAAACAAGCTACATTCCCTGTTGCTTTCTTCCATCTGATAGATTTGTAACATAAAAGTTACTTTAACTTAAAGAATCCTTGATTCTAAATTCTAACGGGCCCTGCAGATACAGAGAGCCTTTAGTACTTAGCGCCTTCCAGTTGTTAGCCTAACTTCTGGTCAGACACTCACATGAACCTTCCTGCACACTCTGTGGCATTGGAATTGACAGAGCTCTTGGCATTGATGCTACTGCTTCTTTTCACCAGCTGAGAAAATCCCGGATGAGTGGATGAACACTTTTCTTCTTTCTTGGCTTATTTCTGTTTTGTCATGCTATGGATTGAACCAGGGCCTGAAACATGCTAGGAAAGTACTCTACCACTGGACACAGAAGGAGCAATGCATGCAGGAAGAGTTAAAAGCCACGAGTGGATGGCAACTCATCAATGGATAGAAATGGGTTAATTTAAGTTATAAGAGCTAGTCAGACAAGCCTAAACTATAGGCCAATCTTTTATAATCAATAATAAGTTTCTGTTTTTTTGTTTTTTTGGTTTTTTTTTTTTTTTTTTTTTTTTTTTTTTTTTTTTTTTTTTTTTTTTTTTTTTTTTGGTGAGCTCATAACCCAAAGAAAAATCTATCTACAGTCCTCTCATAAATTATTTGTTTGGTTGACAGGTTGATTGATCTATCTATTCAGGGGATGCAGCCATGGCTTCAGTCAGTGAATGATCAGCTTCTGCTATGGGGCTTTCACATAAATGCTTGAGATTTAGGGGAAACTAGGGTGGTACAGGAGCAAAGCTGGAAACAAAACAGAACATTTCTTTTGTGTTTAAAATATCCGAGGCCTGTTGCTGTACCCAGAGAGTTCAGAGGAAATTTATAGAGATATCTGGAGGCCTAGCAGATGGCTCTTTGACCTCTACATGTGGGCGGCAGCACCTACATGGTCATATATACATATACATTTGAGTACGTACATGTGCATGCACCCACAGAGATATAAGTAAACAGATGTAATTAAAATTGGTTCAAAGGATCTCTAAAAATCAAGGGTTTCAGAATATCATGTGCCAGTGAAACGAGGTAACAAAGTGGGCTTAGGTTGAATCGGGTTAAAGTTGGATAATGGCAGAGGCCACAGAAGAGTCACACAACTCCCTGCACTGCTGAATGGGTGCAACTGTCTGAGCTCCAGCTGGAAGGAAAGCATGAATCAGCTTGCAAACAAATGTAGCCGTTAACATAGAGGGGGAGTCAGGCTACCACTAGCCCAAAGCTAGATTCTACCACCAGAAAAAGAGTCTAAAGAGTTAACTGTTTAGACTTTAGTCTTGCAAACACATGTATCAAGTTTCCAGGGAGTAAGAAATAAAAACCCTTGGATCTGATGATTATCAATTTCTCATCAACACAGTCCTGGAGAGAGGCCATTCTTTCGCTCTGTGCTCAGGCTAGAACCCAGAACCTTGGGTATGCCACGCAGTGGTTCTGCCTAGCGCTGCACCTTTAGCCCAGGGGAGATCCTTACTTCTGACTCATAAAGCCTAGATTCTAAGGTTGCTGGTAGTCAAGCAGCAGCAGGAGAGGGTCAGCCACCATCCCCTGCTGACCAGCTAAAGACAAATGAAGAGCCAATCTTGGTGAATATCATATATACTCAGCGTGCCCACATTGGGTACATAAACAAATCAAGGGGTTCAGTGACCCCTCCCAGCCTATCTTCAGGGTGCTGACAGAGGTAAAGATTTAACTAGAAGGTAGAAGGTACACATGGTTACGCAAACCTAGCCAAGGTGTGGTCCTTGCCCATCCTTAACACATCAGTGTCCTCTGGTTTAGTATGTGCTCAAAGGTGGGCTGATAAGTTGTTAGAGTTGCTAACCCATCACACACTGAGACTACACTCTCAGCTTCATGGTAACTGCCCTTATTGGAAGGGTGGGGCTTTTATCTCATGAGCTTTTGTTCCTCACAGAATTCAAGGTGGCTGGAAAAGCAAAGGTCTGATTATTTACATCTGTGCCTTCAACCAAAACCCAAACAGAAAACAAAGGTAGGAAGGTCAGGTTTTCATCCATCCTTTGGAAATGGGCCCTGGTGAGGAGCACTTCAGCAAAAATGGTTTCTAAGGGGCTGTCCCAAACTTCACTGCTAGTCTAGACATGGCTCCAGAGAATGAGGGTGTCCAGAAATTAAACTTCGGGTTGTGTAAGTATCTACAAGAGCCAGAAAAAAAGAAAAAAGAAAAAAAAAAAAGAAGAAAACCTCAAAAGGATATTGTTTCTGGAAAAGGAGGAGGTATTTGAATTGCTGATCAAGCAGTGTGTGCTGGTCTTCAAAGAAGCCGGCAGACTGCAGTCCCTGGGAAATAATCCAGACTTCCTGTGCACAGAGCTCAGCCTGTCCCTGCCTTCCTGGTGGATTCAGACAGAAAAGGGAGAGAGAGGATGGTGTTCTTACAAACCAAATGACAGGGCTGTGGGGTTGGACCACAATTCAAACAGCTGTTTTCATTCCCTGAAAAGCAAGGGAGGCACGTGGTCTGAACGATCTGGTAATGACGAGATCTAGACCTTACCCTTGCCTTTGGCTGCAGTGTGGAAAGCTGTGAAGAAGGTCATCAGCAGGATGCAAACTCTTCCGTGATCATTGTGTTCCCTGTCCTTGAGTTAGGGACCAGAAGTGTTTCAGATGCCAAGGGTTTGAGTCTGGTTTTCTTTGCATGAAGGAGGGTCGAAAACATCACCCCCAAATACCCCTCCACTTATGTAATACTGTTACACTTACGTATGCATGCTTCCTGAAGATAGTTTTGTAGAAGATTGTGAGTGCTTCTGTGTTTCGGCTGGAATATGCCACAGAGGGCAGGTGTGATGTAGGTTAGGCATGATGTCAGCTCCAAAAAGGCTTTCGATTTTAGAGCATTTGGGATTGTCCAGTTTTTAGATAAGGGAAACTCTAGTTGTAGCTTATCTCCTGGGAAAAATAAAGGGCAGGGTTGGTAAAAGTGCCAGCTCACTCAGAGAGGTTTTGTCTTGACTGGAGTTTGTATTATTGACTCTAGCTAATTGTGGTTGGGCTTTGTAGACCTTCTGGAAGCCCTCAGACCTGACTCAGCGGCATGGCCTCCTCCTGTACACCTGACCCAGTGGCATGGCTTCCTCCTGCAGACATGACTCAGTGGCATGACTGAACCTTGCTTCTTTATGATGGTGGAACAGTAGAGACTGAGCTACAGCTTTCTCTGGGAAGCTTGTAGAACCAGAAGTAGAGTCCCCTTTTACATGTCATTTCCATTGGGTTCTTTTTCTTCTGGCAGGTGACAGGGAGCTACCTAGTGGCCATTCTTTCTGGTAGCCACCTTGCTGCATCTCATCAGTACAATCATTTTCCTTTGCTAGCCATTACTGTGACCCTTGGGGGAATCTCCCTGCTGAGTACTATAGCTGCGGTGTCCATTTGCATCCTTCACAGTTCTACACGTCATAAGTATTTCCGTGGTGTATGCTGGTACCATATTCCCTCCCAAGTTGCCTCATATGTCCCCACAGTGTGCTTTTCTAAGATGCTATCTGTGCCTTCCCCTTCCCTGGATGCCCATGCTGGCATGCCACCTCAAAAGCTTTCCTTCTATGTCCTCATATATAATTCAGACCTACAAATATCTCATGGTTCACTGGGGAAACGATCTGTACTTGTATCGGGTTTAACTGCAATTGTGTAGTATGACAGCTGCTGTCTGGGAGATGAACAGTAGCAATGGCCTCAGACGTCTCATCTGTCTGATGGTCAGGGCAGGCAGAGGGGAGGCAAGCAGCCCACAGTGAAGACAGATATGCTGTTAATAACTCGCAAAAGGAAATGGATCTGAGTGTTCGATTAAGAAAAGGCACCAGAAGCTGAACTTTCCTATAATGGGATTAGACAATTAAAGTTATATATTTTTTTTTTCTTGAAAACTTCTTGTTACTCGGCACTTTAATGCAAAATGCAACGGGGGCTAAGGATTACCCTGAACCTTACAAAGAAAAGTGATAAAGATGTAAAAGGGAGAACAATGTGGCAGGGGCATGATACTGTCTTCAAAGGTGAAACAAGCCGCTCCCAGATTAATGTGTGTGTGTGTGTGTGTGTGTGTGTGTGTGTGTGTGTGTGTGTGTGTGTGTGTGTGTTCAGAATGCTATATAATGTGTTTTGGTCATATTCACCCCTTCCTCCAACTTCTCTCTATTCATCCCCACTTCCTACCTACCCAACTTTGTTCCTCCTCCTCCTTTTAAATGCACCAAGGCCAATTTGTGTTGGCCAAATATTCTTGAACATGTAATCTAACTATGGCCAGCTTGTCAGGAGCTACCCTCTTAGAGAAAAACTCTCTCACACTCAGAGCAGCTAAAAAATCAACAATTGTTCCATGGTTAGGGCTGAATTTTTGTGCCCAACTCCTCTCTCCATACTGAAGTTTTGTCTGGGGCAGCCTTGCACAGGTCTATTACATGGTGTTAACAACTCCTATGAGCTTACATGTGCAGCTGCCATGCTGTGTCCAGAAGCACTGTTTCCAGTGATAGATATAGATTCCTGTAGGTGTTGAGCATTCTATAGTTTCTTACCCTGTAGGCACCTTGGCTAGTCGTGAGGCTCCATGTGAGCACTGTCCACTGCAAATAGGACAGTGTCCCATCTTTTCATGACAAGGTGTTAACAGAGGAGGCTAACACATGTATCCACTGAGTTGGGAGCTTGGCTGAAGTTGACTTATAGAAGACATGTATCTTTCCATATGTAGTGCTGGTCTTGGGTGGTGGAGAATTCTCTCTCTCTCTCTCTCTGAATAGAAGAGAATAGAATAAACTGGCTGCTTAAATGGTGGCTCAGGGTTCCAGAGAATCAAAAGGTTCTTAGGCAGTAGAGAACTCTGTTCTATCAATCAAAGCCAGGCACAGGGTGAGATTTAAGGAAGACAGTAAAATCTGGCTTTTGTCTGGAGCAGTGACATGGCTGTAATGATAAGACAGGGTTTTGGAAGCCATATTTGACACTGCCTGCCCCAGATGCTCCTGT
The DNA here is from genome assembly GCA_033318265.1 of Phyllotis vaccarum. Lineage (NCBI taxonomy): Eukaryota > Metazoa > Chordata > Mammalia > Rodentia > Cricetidae > Phyllotis > Phyllotis vaccarum. Next base: position 17,162,249 of record JARWLC010000003.1, read on the forward strand.
GTTAGGTTACTGATGAAGACCCTCCTTGACCATCCTTGGCACCGTCTTCTCTGAGACCATTTCCCCACTAGGCTGCCAAGTGATAAGAACCATACCTGCCAGTGCAAACAGTTTTGGGGACTGTGTCCCGGTAAGAGATCTGAACAAAAATGAATGCAAAGGTGTACATGCCGGGGAAGGCCACCATTACCTGAAGAATTTGGTTTTTGTTTCAGCTAAAAAGTAATTATAATTTTCATTAGAGCATTTACATTTAAAACAAAAAAGAAAGAAACCCCAAAATTAAAGAAATAAACAGAACTAAATAAACAAACGAAGAACAACCCAAAAATCTTATCACCAGAACCTGGTTGCACGGCTTGGTCCCCGAAACTTGACTAGGTGACCAAGGAATAAGGAAAGAAAAGACAGACGATACATATCCAGGAAAGCCGAGGAGGGGTAGGCCACACTCACTGTGGCTGAACAGCACCAACAGAGCAACGTGTTTGGTCATATACAGAAGAAGAGGGCTAGCTCGTCCCAGGAGCAGATCTCTGCAGAGGGACAGTCTCTGGTTTCAGCCATCCTGGAGGAGGAAGCTGTAGTTTCTGGTGCGTTCACAGACATCAATTGTTCATAAACACTGCAACTTGCACCAGTGCTTTTTGCCTTTGCTGCTGAGCTTCACCTGGAAGTCTGAGGTACTGATGTTCATGACAAGGCTGTACCCAATGCCAACAATATACATTTACTCGGGACTTCACTCCTTATATCCTCACTTGGAGCTTCTTTAGCTCTCTATACCTTAGCAGTATCAACCAAGGATCTCTTTAAAATGTAATTGCAAAGTTCTTTTGCTGGGGGAGGGTAGGAATTAAGGTCACCTGTGAGCAGATACATTTTTCCCTTTCTGTGACTCACTTCCCATCCCCCACCCCTGGCCTCTCTTCTGCTCACTAAAGCCATAGGAGGTGCTGAGCAAAATAACTGGACTGGAGTGTTTAGAAAGCAAAGCAAAGAAGCGTCAAGTATGTGGGAACTGAGAAATAAAATATCAACCATAAGGAAACCTGAGAAGAGCAACCAACCAGAATGTAAGATGGAACCGAGCCAGGAAGGGGATTCCGGCCAGCCATACTGCAGTGAGCAAGAGGGATGGAGGCTGGGCATGAGTGGAAGCCGACCCAGAAAGTGAAGGGTGGCTTTCTCACAGCTCCCCAGGGTCCCTGATGAAGAAAGTGGAATTTAGAATTCTGAGGAGGAAAGCAGGTAGAGGAAGAGAGTTGACGATGTCAGAATGGGGACTGACACAGAATCCAGTATCCAGGATATACTCTCAAAGAGAATGACGTTAACTACAACACCAAAAACGAAGTCACACATATTGTCAAAGTTACAACAGTATGGTCTAATGTTTGTCTACCAGAATTCATTTGTTGGAAACATAATCCCCAAATTTGTGGGTTGGAGGGACTAAGAGGTGGAGTCTTTGAGAATCAAATTGTCTTGGGTTGTAAGGATGAATGAACGATGCTCAATCCACTGAATTGATACATTGATGAGTTAGTACAGAAATAATTATTCATCATAAGGTTGAATCTGATATAAACTTAACTATCTCAAGTGTGCCTTTCTTTTTAATCATGTGATACTTACAGCTCACTGGGAACTTTGAAGAATCTACCGGAGAAGCCCCTGGTGGATACAACCCTCGATCTTGGACTTAGCATGTAGAACTGTGGGCAGAATAATATTATTCATCCTCTAAAAATTTTCTAGTCTATGACATTTGGTTATATTAAGTAAAAAGAGACCAAGGCAATAATGCTATATGCATGTACATAATCTTTATTCTTAGAGGGATATTTTCTGTTTAGAAGTGGAGTAATTTGTAGAAAATAGAAAATCATGGGTTTGGGGTGTTTGAGGTCTTCTTGGCAGGCATTGATTGTTTGGTTTTTCTTTGCTCCTTTCTATTTCTGTGTTGAAATTCTTCAAATCACAATCTTTATTCCCACCATGAAGCAATGAGTTGGGAAATAGGTGCACTTTCTGTTACTTGCCTGGTTGATATTTTATTTGTGGGACCAAAATGGTAAATTCTAAGTGGAAGGACATCAATTGCCTACAACCTGTCCCTAGATTCTCTAGCAGCCAGAAGGGCTAAGGCATGTGCAGAGTGCTCTTGGGTGCAGTGTCTACAGTCTGCTTTTGCAAGCTCAATGCAGACAGACTCAAGTCAGCAGCAGAGACTGTTAAATGCCTGTTGTATGTCAACACTCTTCTACCTCCCTATTAATAACCGGGTGCTTAAATGTTCTCAAAGTTAAGGCTATTGAAAGATGAAGCTGTAGAGCTATGTGAGTGAGGTTTAATGCAACTTCTAAATTAGCTCTGCACATAAGTGAGGGGAAGTCTAGTTTGAAGGCTGTATCTGACCCATTGCTTGAATCTGTCTGTCCTTCATGGTAAGGAACACGTGTTTAAATGAAAGCAGCAAAATGAGAAATCTGAAAGCATTATGCTGTGCTGACTGGAGGGATTAGCCATACCTGAGGAAGTCACGAGAGAGGAACGTTGGTTGTTGAAACTGTTTCCTTGTCTCTGTCTTCTCTTCTTTTCTATCCACTATAGTATGAAGTTTCTGGGATTGAATTACAAAATGGCGGTTTGCCTCATACAGCTTTAACTGCAACAAGGCGGGTTCCTGAGCCTCAGTGTAAGCAAGGGGCTGGATAGGGTAGATATAAGGTTTCGGCTTCTAAGGACAAAAAGGGAACAGAATCAAAAACTGCTTCTTAGTAGCAGCAGTTTTCTTGGTCAGCTCTGTTTGCTGGAGGAAAGCCGAGGTATGGCTTTTAAAGAGCGGCTTCCTGATCCAGTCTCAGAGACAAAACAGTCATGAGTCTTTTAAGAGGCCCTGCTGTAAAATACTTAAATGGAGTTAATGAGCAGCAGACAGTAGCACTTTATTTGATGATTATATGGACCCTAAAGTTCCCCATAATGGTAATTGTGGGTCCTACCAGTACCTCTGCTAAAAAGCTAAACTCTATGAAGCTAGACTATGAGCTGGGTGGAGTCAGTCAGCCACCCTAGTGAAGCCTTTAATCCTTAGCCATACCTTGGCAGATTAAAGGTGTGGTTTGAAACAGAAAGAGAAGGAGCTGGGCAGAGTCATCCTAGCCAAGGATTTAATCCTAGCCACACCTTGACAAATTAAAGGTGTAATCAGAAACCTAAAGAAATAAAGGGAATTGGGTGGAGTCAGCCACCCTACCCAAACAAAGCTGTGGTCAGAAACATAAAAAGATAAGAAATATGAGATACACAGTGAAGACAAATTAAAAAAAAAAAAAAAACCTCTAAATAAACGTAAGATTGAGAGACAAAAGAAAAAAGAAAAAGGGTAGAGAAAGTTCTTTAAAAAGAAATAGAGTTAAAAAAAAAAAAAACCAAGCCATGTAAAGATGGAAATTACAAAGAGTGTTTGGGTATTGTATGTTATTATCTTGTCTTTAATTTTTTTGACTAAAAATGAAGTAGTAAAATCTGGTAAAACCCATTTGATTACAAATGCTCCTGGATTAATCCAACCTATATATTTTGTAAATGAGTTGACTTTAAAATTGAAATAAAAAGATATGATACTTTGGAGAAGAGGTTTTCTCTTTATTTCTAAAGAAAATGAGAGCCTTTGGATTTATTCCTGGTTAAAGAAAATATGGTTTAAAATGTCTTCAGAGGAAATGGATGGCCCAGATGATCCAGCATTTCAGAGCACCTCTGTTGTAGTTTCCTCTGAACTCTATATCCAAAACTACTTCAAAGAGACTGGCTAATATTACCTAGTCTTACATACTACTCTATTAAGGACTTGTACATAATTCTAAACTTTTCTTTGGGTCCCCATAGGATTACCAGCACCCCATTCAGCAGGAAGTAGCCTAGAGAACTATGTCCATATTCCCCAAAAAATGATTAATGGATATTTGTCTTTGTTGTTATAGATAATGGTAAAAAATAACTATACAAAGGGAATTAGATTTGGGGTGTTTGTTTAAAAAAATGAAAAGGGGGAAATGACATGGGATTATATTGTTACATTGTAAATAATCATCCCACCTACTGGTTTAATAAAATGCTGGTTGGCTGAAAGCAGACAGGAAGTGTGGGTGGGGCTACCAGACCAAGAAAACTCTGGGAACAGGAAGAACAGAGCAGAGATGCCACAGAGATGCCAGGAGAGACTCCGGATGAGATGGCAGCAGACCCAGAAGAAAGAAGTTGAAATGCTCCTCTGAGCAAAGGTACCAAGCTGCATGGCTGAACAAGATAAGAATCACGTCTTTGTGTGTACATGTGCATGTGCGTGTGTGTGAACATGTGTTGTACTCTGTAGAAAATTATGGCTTTTGCTTTAATGGTTTTTATAAAAAGGGAAAGAAGAGCCTTGTTGCTTTTGTTTACCTAATCACAGTTTGTGTAGTGGGTTAAAACAGAGAAAAAGTTGTTAAAGTTTGGAGCAAGGGAGTATGTGTTTAAAAGGACTCCTTTTGTGTGTGTGTGTTTTCCTTTTGTTCCAATAGGGAACTTAAATATGTTTTAATTGCACAGACATTTTGTATCTGCCAAGTGTGGTACCTTCCTTTGTTTATTTGCTATTAAACTGTTTGAGAAGAAGAGAAAAGAAAAATTAGAATCATGGGCCATAGGATCCAAGCTGGAAGGTGGCACTGCCAGAGGCACACAGAAACAAATTTGTTTTTGCCAGGTTTGAGATTCTGTAATTGTACATTCTCTGCTTTCATAATTATTTTTTAATTGATGCACAACTGTACATATGTGTGGGATAGTGTCATTATTTGACATGCATACAGCATGTGTGACAAGCAAATCATGGTTATTAACATTGCCATTGACGTAAACATTTATTGGGTCTGTATTTGAAACTTCCAAACTTCTCTCCTCTAGGTCTTTACAAAATATACAATAATTATATCATCCCTGGCCACTCCCGTACTCTGTATTACACTGGAACTCATCCCTTCAGTTTCACAGATATCACAAGAAGATACAATACTGGTAGGTGGCCCAAGATTCTGATAAAATATTCATCCTGACCTAAGAGATGTACAGTGGAAGAGTATACTTGGAGAAATTACAAGTGTCATGAAAAGTTGAGTGTAAGTGGAGGTTTAGAGGATGAAATAAAGGAGCAAGAAGTTGCCAAAATACTTAGACCTTGAACCATAGGTGAATATAAATTAAATGTTTATATTGGTTTTTCAGTTCAAATCAACATAACTTGGAAACACCTGTGATGAAACACCATGACCAAAGCAACCTGGGATAGAAAGGGTTTTGATTGGGCTTACATTTTCATATCACAGTTAATTATGAAAGAGATCAGGACAAGAACACAGAGAGGACAGGAACATGGAGGCAGGAACTGATCCAGAGACCATGGAGGGGTGCTGCTTACTAGCTTGCTTCTCATGGCTTGCTTAGCCTGCTTTCTTATAGAACTAGGACTACCAGCCCAGGGATGGCACTACCCATGGTGGACTGGGCTCTCCCTCATCAATCACTAATTAAGAAAATGCCCACAGGCTTGCCTACAACTAGATCTCATGAAGGAATATTCTTAGTTTAGGCTCCCTTCTCTCTCATGACTTGACATAAAACTAACCAAGACATCTATTGTCTTGGTTATCCAGATCACCACAGATCACCACCACAATAATGGAATTACTGGATTTTCTATTTGTGATAGCAACATAAAACATCAAAAATAGGTAATAGATAATATAAAGAAAATCACAGGTGAATTACAATCTGCACAGCATGTGGCTAAGTTTTATGAAGATATTCCCAATGAGAATAGCATCCTTTTAATCTAGCCATGAAGATTCGAAAGGACTTATCATGAAGGTAACAGACAGAAATAGAGAGTCATATGTTCACATACCAAGGCTGCACAGACTTACAAACTGAACCTGGTAGTGGAGACCCTTAAATAGAAGTGATGCATTGACATTTACACCAAAGAGGACTAAGTACCCTCAGCACAGATGGAGGCTGGGTAGACAAGAGTGTACACAGTGTGTTCTTCAGAGTTTCTACTGACATTGTGTGCTCATGACTAAAGCTTTGCCAAACAGTGCTCCTGGTCTCTTCATAAATAGGGGACTTTTCAAGAGTGGAGGATGATATTAAGTAGGCACTGCTACAGTCAGCTGATTTCTAAAGCCAGTGGGTCATATCCCCACAGGCTGCTGAACAGCTATTTGGGATGAAGTTAACAGAAGATTCTTGATGAGATTCCTCCACCTGCTTCATTTCAAACCAAGTAAGCCCAACCCAGGACTGGTACCCATCTCACTCCATCTGATAATATGAATGGTGAGGTCATTTCTGGCCCCTTGCCAAAGTCCTTCAACATGCTCCTTCACAGGAGCTAACAGGACATGGCCGGGTATGAGCCTGCCTGCCTGCCAAACTTGTGGGTGGCTGGCCAGCCTTGGTTACTCAGTTCACACTCAGAGAACTCAGAAATCCAAGCTGTAGTTGACATCCATGTTTGGGTTATACATGGGACCTACGACCATGTCTCTTTCCAAGTCTGAAGATTCCCTGCTAGGATAGCTGATGGAACTGTCTTCTGAAGGGAAATCATAGAGCAAACTGAACTGTTATTTCTTGTAAGATAATTTCTGAGGGAGGATAGACTTTGCTGATACTCTGAGAAAAATAGGAGCCAAAGAAAAATGAAACTTTCTCTTTTCATAAAACATGAAGTAACAGCCACCTAGAATCAATCAGGTCAATTCATAAACACTTCACACAATAAATAATTACAAAGCCATTGTCATATTAAAACAGAACCACATTTAGGCAACTAGATAAAGAGAAAATAGATGACAGATGATACACATATAAAATATAGATAATGATGAATACACATGCATACATGCACTATATACATGTATGTTATATATTATATATGTATATATTGGACAGCTACCTACAAGGATAGATGAATGGGCTGGAGGGAGAGAGAGAGAGAGAGAGAGAGAGAGAGAGAGAGAGAGAGAGAGAGAGAGAGAGAGAGAGGGAGAGAGAGAGAGAGAGAGAGAGAGAGACTAGCTTTACCTAGTATTGAATATCAAAATGCAAAGCCAGTATAACACAGAAAAAGAATGGAGTTTGGCCTCTGGAAACCAAGGTTTCACAGCATGACCAAGAACAGCTTTCCTCATTTCTTGGTACAAACCCTTTTTGTGGAGTTAGGAAGAACACCCCAATAATTATGCTCGTGCAACAATAACGGTACTGGTTTGATGATCATTTTATATAAAATGTCAGGTTTTATGGCTAAGACAGTACTGTGAAGGGTAATATGTCATGAACGTCCTTTTTAACAAGGCAATGAGGCCCAACAAAGTTTCCCCTGTGTTCTGGTGCCTCACTTCCAGCTGTTCCTACACTCCCTTCCACCTCCCCAGAAGCCATCTTTAGTTCACACTGTGTCCCAGACACTGGCCAGGAAACCAGGGAACTGCCAAGTGAAATAGCAAACATGCGCACTGAAAGGCACACAATACAAAATGTATAAATGTATCAAATGCAATTCATAATCAACCAATAAACACATCTTGCCTGTGGCTTGGCTTACTTCCAGGGACTGCTAAATCCAGGCATTCATTCCTACATCACTAGTCTGGCTGCAACCCTAGGAAGTGCTGAGGCAAGTGTGCGGTCTGGGCAGTAGCTTATCCTAGGAGCCATGAAGATACTAACTTCCTCCTGCTACCCCGGGCTTCGTGGCAGGAAGCCAACAAGCAAATCTTTGTATTGGATAGAGACGCAGGCAGGGGTGGGGTAAGCTTTCTGCCATTCAGAAGTCCAGTGTCGGATGTGACACACAGTTGAAGTGGAGGCTGGAACAATAGGGAAAGAAGAAGAGAAATAAGAGCCCACCGGACATCACAGAGCGGGGGCCGAAGAAGCTTGGTGAGGAGAAAAAATTTCTTCCCAATTCCGTACATGTTCCTTCCTCTATGCACTGGTGGGTTAGATAGACACCAGAGGAGTCCATATGCTTTCGGCCTTCTAGCCCAGCAGATTCAAATCTGTGCAGCATGCACTAGAAGTGAGGGCATTCTGCACCAGGTGCTATTATCGAGGTCATATTTATTTCTAGTAGGCATCATTACATTGGATAGACCTTTGCATCATCTATGAATAATAAACAACAGACACTGAAATGTGTAGCATGACAGTAAAACATATTACATAACCATATGCAACATTGTCTAAATGCCTAACATTAACACGCAGACACAGACACGACTATGCCAGTGGATGACATGGCCACATTCTGAGAAATGCACTGCTAGACGATTGTTATGTGAACATATATGTAAACATGAACAGCCCATTGCTGACTTGAACACTGTTACATTGCACATTTATGTAGCTGCTTGTGCAACACTGAAGAAGACACCTGACTAGGTACATGTGTTTCAGCAGAGGTTGGAGAGGCCAGCAGATAGCTGCAGAATTCTGCATGCTTAAGCTGGTGAGGTACAGAGATCTGGGAGAGAGCTTTGGGTCCCTTTGTCCCTTCCACAGTTCTCAGGAATGTATGTCCTGTCTGATTAGATATCTAATCATCTGTAAGGTTGTAATCTGTCCTTTACTTTGGACCACCCCGGGGTGGCTTGCTTTCTCTCTGTTCAGATTCTCCCTCCACTCCATGAGCTTAGGGTCACCTGCTGCAGACAGATAGATGTGCCCCCCTTTAGTAGAATCACATCAGCCTGAATGATTCTTCTGTGGGAAGACCACTGCTCACTCCGATCCTGGAGGTTTGGGGCCAAAGTCCCACTGGCCTTTCTCCCTTCTCAGAACTGTTGCTATAATTTTCTTAAGTGTTCAGACTTCAAATGAAGCTTTTTCAAATGTAAACCAACTACATCTTCTGTATTCCTCAATCCTTACATCATCGTCTTTACCACCTCCACCGCCAGCAATGATATGACATTAAGCACCCAGTTCATGGGCAGTTTTTAGAGATCCTTCATTTTATCTCTGTCCTTTGTGGCACTGATGTGGAAAGTCCTTTTCTGGTCTCTGAAGTAGGCCTGCCTTCTCATGGTCATGTCTGCTCTCTCCACAGCAGTAAAGCCTTCATCACATGTGACTATTAGGCACTGCCTAAATCCTCTGAATCAGTGCACAGGGCTTCCAAATCTATTCTGAGTCACAATGTGGTGCTTTTCTGTGGCTCCCAGCAAGTCTGCTGCAGAAGACAGCCTGTCTGGGAGTGAGTTCCTTAGAGTCAGCCTTCCTTGACTGATTCTGACCTGCTCTTTCTGCACACACTAGAGGTCCCACATCCCTCCTCCAACTTTGGACCTCCTAGGTGCTATGACCTATCTGTCAAGTGCAATTGGACAGGCATGGTCCTGTGCACTTAGGTTTGGCTGCATGGGCCCACAGGTAGAACCAAACCTTGCTCTTAACCTGCCCTTTTCCAGGAGTGCAGGCTGAACTTAATACTATTCAGAGACCCCTGCTTTCAGCACATTCATCTGCAGCTAGCCCTTGGGCTTCTTTGGAAAATATGAGGCCTTTGTATCCCTTATCCCTTTATAAAAGATGCTGCTCACATGGGCAACTCCCTGGGAACTTCAGCAGATGTCACTCTACTTTTACAAATAGGCTGCAAAGGCCAACTTTGAGCATCACTTTCTGGAGGTGAGCTCTTGGATAGATATGTATATTGACATGCAGTCATTTTTAAACCTTTGATCTTTACATCTGATCTTTTATTTTATTCTAACATTTCTCTCATTAGACCAGGGATCCAGTAGTCATAAGCTGAGTGTCAGATTTCCACCTTCTGGCCTGTTGCAGACATGTTCCTTGTTTCTATGCTTCACTTCGGCATCTGCTGTCTCTCACAGGACGGATGGGGTGTTCTGTCAAGGAGTTATATGTCCAGGCACTTAGTCTCATATAAATGGACCAGTATTCTAGGAGACAGGCGGATCATGATCATTGTCCACTCACAAAGAGGAGGAGACATGTTGGAATTCCGTCCTGGGAATCATCCACCGTGTCCAGGACAGGCTGGGGCTGAACACTTAGCCACCCTTCTCTCTGTGGCTACAGCCATCACTTTGCTAGTCCCTCTTGCTCCTAAAACATAATAATACTCCCAGCTCTTCCTCCAGTGGTGACTCTTTAGTGACATAGTGTAAGACTCACGGACATCTCCTACCCCAAGCTCCACAAGGAGTTCAGACGGCTTCATCTCCACTTGGACAATCTATGTGGATCCCATGCAGTCATGTGATGTTAGGTTCTAGTGACCATGATATCCATCTCTTCCTATCACTCATGTTGTGGTCCATCCCTTCACCCACTCCTTCAGTCACTGACACAGTTGCTTAGAGACTGTCCAGATCTCCTGATCCTTGTCCACTGTGATAATTCCTTTCCCTCATTCCCATCTCATGATGACCTCCTTCCCTCCCCAGACCCATTGCCTTCCACTAACACATGGCCACCTCTCTTGGAAGAGCTGCCTAATGTACTTTCTCTACTTTATTACTGAGCAGTTTAGAGAAACTGTTCCCAGTAGTCACTGAGGTAGAATAATAATTATAATAATTTCTCCTCCATTTGTCTCAGCTTATATATCACAGGGAAGCCATCCCTATAGCAATAATACCGTGGGGGGAGCATTTTTGTCCACACTACCTATAAACACTACATTCCAAAGCAACATTGATTTTTGCCAATGTGCAAACTTTTTTCATTTAAACACTATTTTATGCACCAAATAAATCCTTCCACTCAGAGAATTTGACAACCCAATCGAGGGGGGTGGGGGTGGAGAAGTAATAGGGAATCCAACCAGGTTGATAAAAAGCTTACAAGACAGGTAGAGGTCAGGTTTTTAAAAGGCAGCTTTGTAGAATAGACCAGAAGGAAGGAAATGTGTGCAGTTTGGCCTGAATCCTGACTGGTATTCTTGCAGGAAGGAATCAGGGTGGGGGTGAGGAGGGGGAGTGAAGCCCCGGTGAGTAGTTGTCAGGGTAATTTTTACTCTCCAGAGGGAGAGGAAAACCAAAAGAAATCCCTCATGTTCCTATTCAGGCAAAGAGCCTAATGGCCAAGCGGGAACATTTGTTGGGGGGGGGGGGTTGAAAAGAAGAGTTTAAAAGCTAAGACAGCCCGGTGACTATTTTAGAATAGCTAGCTAAAAGTCCAGGATAAATGCATGCCAAGGAGCTAAAAGACTAGCACTTTAAGGCATACAACAAAAGCGCACACACAACTCTTCATGGTCAACTGGCAAAATAAAATGGGTTTTTCTCCAGCCATTTTTCAAAACTGGAAAGACTGGCCAAGTGGAGAAAACAGGAAGGCATACACTAGAAATTAGACATGCCTTAAAAAAAAAAAGAATTTAAGAGAGTATTGCTGAGGGATTGCAGGCCTAAAAATAATAGCCTCTTTATACCACAGAAAGTGTGCGGTCAGCTAGCAACTCGGGAGCTGGTTCAATGGCTCCCATGCAGTCAGGGCTCCGATAAGCTACAGACGACACCAAGGTCTCAACAGAACACTTTTGATGACTGCTGGCTTCTTGCCAGCATTGAGTCCATATTTTATCTACATCTCTACTACTTCTTGTCACGAATCTATTTTACTGATGATGGAAACTGAGGCATGGAAAGAATAAAGGACAAGGTCACAGAGCAACAGGTTTCAGACATAAACATGGATCTGACACCCAGTCTAGCTCTTCTGTCCTAGTCAGCAAACCAATGAGTGCCCCTGACCCCATTAACGAAGCTGTACAGACAAGCACAGGGAATCTGCATGAGGGTGCATTGAAAACTGGCATGTGGCCCCTGAGACGAAGAGATGAAGGTAGTAACCTAAGCCTCACTTGGCTCTGCCCCCCTCTCAAAATCTCCCAAAAGAAGCTGAGATGGAACCACAGGACAGTAAGCATTGATAAGCTTGTGCCCCCTGTAGCCAAGGTTAACTACTGGATATTTTACAAATATCGCATAGCCTGGAAAAGGCTATCTGGTGGGTAAACAGCTAATGCATAACTGTGTTGCCTACTAAAGCAAGGTTTATGCTTTAACTTACCCCTTCCAAGGATCAAACAAAATCAATGACTTTAACATTATTTATTCTGACATTATTTGAGACTCTTTCTTACTCCAAGAGAAGTTTAAAGAAATATCAAGGGAAATCAAAATACAAAACATGAAAAGGAAGGGGACATTAGGGGCAAGAACAATGGTCTGGAATTAGGCTAAACACTTGTTTAAATGGTTCACAAATTTAGTCTGTGTTTCCCAGTACGTAGCAGAGAAAGAAGCATTTGCCAGCAGCACAAACTGTAGTTTAAAAGAGATGGCAGAATGCCATTTGTTCAAGAGAACATCACGGTTTATCCTTTATCCTGGGAGTTCTTAGGCATAGGATCACTTGATGCAATTAAGCAATTACATCCTTCTACCTTAAAGGTGCAGGCAAGTTCTTTTTCACATTTAATCCCAAAAAATACAAAGAGTATTTCAGGCAAGATCTGGAGGGGCAGTCTCACAGGGATCACACTTTGATGCCTTTGAAATACTTTTGTGCCAAAGACATTCTCTTATCTGTTCGAGATACTAAGGGATAGTCATCAAATGACTTAATCTGTGGAAATTAGGGGTAAATTGTCAGCTTATAAAACAGAGAAGTATTCTATTACATTTTAGTTCTCAGGAAAAGGCATTGTTTTGAATGATCTGGAAGGAAGTGTTCAAAAGTGACATCTTTGGGATGAGAGTGTCAAATGATCTGATATAGTATTTATATCAGCCTTCCATATTTATAGTAGGTTGTCTGCAGTCTCAACAAGCCACGTGCTTACCGAAAATACCCAAGCCTTATTACACACATAAAGCCGCTTCTCTTGCCATGATTGAGCAATGTGTTTATATTATTTGCTCAGAATTTACAATGTTATAGGTATTAGAAGAAATCTGGAGAGGATTTAGTGAACAGAAAAGAATGTGTGTAGGTTCAATACAGATACTATGCAAAGCAACATTAGGGACTGCAGGATCTCTATTCTGGTGACTCTGGAGGTTCCAGCAGCCAGTCTTCTATGTGTGCCTAAGGCTGACTATGCCGTCATCAAATATTTAATAGATTCTTCTATGTTCCCCTTAAGTGCAGCATTAATTCCTAAGGCTCTCCAGGGTTTATTCACACAGAAATTCCATTCTAGCCAACAAACCACAGGACCTTTCTACCAGCTGGGTGAGATGGTAAAAAATTGTCCGATAATGAAATATGCAGAGTGGTTGCCTTTCAGGCAGGAAGCACTTTCCAGAGAACCTCATGTAATTCAAGATAAATTTGGAGAACTTAAGAAGCCCTGTGTAAGTAGGTAAGGAGCACATTAACATAGGATTCACAGACTCTCTCAACTGTCCATAGGTGTTTCTGTTTTAAGATTGTATCATTCACTTATTGTTCTCAGCAGAGCTCAGTATTTCTCCAAGTGTTTTCTCCAAAGTTACCAACATTACACTTCATGATTGGGATTTACTTTTGAGTATGGTACCTCATCTGATGTATTTCTAAAATTAGAGATTCCCGTGTGTTTTTCTCATCAGTGGCCATAACACAACTGTATAGTTGAATGAGTGGTCTTGTTTCTGTTTTGCTGTGTTCATGATAATATTTGTTAAACACTGAATTGTTATAGTAGTACAGATTAAGAAAGATGAACAGAGTTTCTTGGAAGTGCCCATAGGTATGTCTTATAAAGATACTTCTTGGGATTCTTCCATAAATATTGTATGTGGTCTTTATGCCAGGGTCTACATGTCCCAATGTATGTCTGTGGGTCTCTCTGAGTTCCTGTGCATGACTCCCTGGGTGTATGTCTGTATGGGTACCTGTGTGTTTCTCTGTGTGTATGTCTGTATGAATGTCTGTATGTGTTTTTGAGTGTGTGTCTGTATGGGGTACCTTTGTGTCTGGGTGTACCTCTGTATGAATGACTCTGTGTATGACTTTCCATGTTTGTGTGTCTCTGAATGTATCTATGTGTATGTGCCTGGTGTGTGTGCTTTGGATATTATTACAGCTGAAGTTATACTGTGGTATGGCAAAATCTTACTATTGAGCATGACAGTTAGGCTTAACATTTTTCAATTCTTGGCATTTTTGAAAAATATGAGATTTATGTACTTTATTTTGGCATTAGATAAGATTTTAATATTTTGTACTGCATTTTTCAATTTACCTAATTTGAAATGTGTGAGCTTTGGGATGTAGAACAACCATTAATAGTGCAGAGCCAAGGGCTAGAATTGGCAGCCCAATATCCACAGCTTTTATTCCAGCACTATACCACTCACAGCTGTGTCAAGGTTCACACTTTCTAAAGCTTTAGAGTCAGGAGCCAAGGCTTACAAAACTGGGAAATCAAAGCATAGGAGACAGAGCCCATGAGTGAAGGCTGAATGAACAAGGTCTCAATGCAAGCAATGATTACTGTTTTTAACATTATTATTGTTATTATTATTATTATTATTATTATTATTATTATTATTATTATTAATTTCTATTTGCGGCTTGGTTTTAGGCTGATCTGCCATAGAATGTTCTTATTGTGCTCTCCTGGCTGGAAACATCCCATTGAATGCTCCTGCCATGAAAGAGAGAACAGGGTCAAGCGCTCACCGGAAGGAGCTTTAGACTCTTAAGAAAACGTTTCTGTTGGAAAGAGATTTGGTACCTCTGGCCACAAATGTCACAAATTTATTCAAATTTAAGACAGCTTGGTCTACGCTCTGCATTCTTGCCTAGCTGTTCTTGTCCAGACATCTGTATACACTTAGCCCTGGGAAGACAGGACTAGAATGGGCAGTTGTCCTGATGGCTTGGCCCGTGGGCTCTTAGTCTGCCCTATCACTGTGGTTCCAACTGGTGGAGGCCATTGCCCAGGAAGAAATAAATTTTGCTTGTTTAAACAGCCATTTTTGTTTCATATTTAAACAGAGACAACTTTGATTCACTTATTTTTCTCTCCTGAAGGAAAGTAGATGAATCTAGAGTTACCATTTTGAATTCTGGTTGGTTTGGGATCACACTGAAACACAAATGTGGGAATAGTACCAGAGGTAATTTGTTGAAGAAAATTTTTGAATGTACCTGCCATTAGGTATTTCATTACAAATGCAAGTTAAATATTCTTTACCCAAATTGCTTAAGATGTAAAGTTTTGTTTTGTCGTTTTGATCTTAGATGTTTTATTATAGTTTGGGAAAGTTTGGAATATCTGCGTAATGGCTGCCATGAGGATGTGACCCAAATCTAAACATAAAATTTATTTATGTTTCACATACCCAATGCTTGCAGCTAATTTCATGTTCACCTGATAGTTTAATACATTTTGAGAGCTGCCTATCAAATGAAACCATATGTGGAATTTTTATCTTAGAGTACAAAATTTTTCAGGTTTTTAGAGCATTTGAGATTTTTTGGATTAGGGTCAATCATCTGATAACTAACTGATCTAATTTGATGTGTTGACTTAGGAACACTGCAACACTTAAGACCAAGGGCTCCAGTATTCTTCTAGTTCAGACAGCTCAAGATCATCTATATTCTGACTTTTCTTGGGTCACAATGACCACTGACAGAAGTGACCCCATCAGTTCAATGCTCAAACACAACCTACTAAGAACAAAACTCAGAGGACCTAATTAAATTTTAATTTCAATCAGACAGTTGGCCCATTTTTTTTGTTAGAGCTTGTCCAATTTGCCAGTTGATGAGGTTAAATTAAGATAAGTTCAAATTCCAATATGCCCTCAACTTTAGCGAATCGAGGTGTGACTAGGAAAAAAAAATGTAGCCTAAATTCCTTCACTTTATTTTCTAAAGAAAATGTGGATTGTCCAAAGGTAATGTTATTAATTCATCAAGGGATTCATCATTGACCTCCTGAAGAGTTCATACTGTAACAAACTCCAGAGAAGCTCATAGTTACTGTTATGTCCTAAGACATTTTTTTTCCTACCAAAAAAAAAAAAAAAAAGGCAGGATTTTTGGCCAAGTTCAGAAATGTTAGAGCAAACAAACACAGTTGTCTGATTTCTTTCAAAGTGATAGTTTCAAGCCACATACAAATGAGGACCCTATCAGTTGAATGATCAAACACAGCATATTAAGAATAAAACCCCGACGACCTAATTAAATTTTAATTTCATATAAACAGTGGTAATTATTTGGCTATAAATATGTCTCATGGCATATTTGGCATATACTTATTCTAAAGGATTATTCATTTTTTAATGAAATTCAGATATACTTGGGCATCCTGTAATTCATCCAGCAAGCCTGCTTGTCTGTCAAAGACTTAAGATAGAAACAAATCCCTTATGATCCTGACTTCAGTGAATTCATATTGAGGCAGGGTCTGGCTCAATAGAGCTGTCTTCCATGTGGAGTCAAGCGGAGCAAGCTGGGACCACAGGCTCCCTCTGCGCTTGCTCACCTGTCACCACTTCCCACACCTTATATGAGAAGTGGCCAGGAAGAATGGTGGCCATGGCCAGCAATGCATGAAAGACTTCAACCCAGTGATTACTTTAACAGACTTACGATACATACATAAAGCAGATGGAGAAGGCTGTTTCCTGAGTATTAACTAAAAGCCTAAATATGCCAAGCCTATGGGAGCACTTTGAGAGCATTTTTTTTCCCTGCATGTTCTCCTGAACTACAAGCAACACACACACAGTGTGTAAAAATTATTTGTTTTTGCATTTTCAGTTAATGTTAGAAAGTTTCTATCCAGCCTCATCTTTGTTAGAACTATGGATTTTGATTCCTTTGCCCTTAATACCCCTGTTTCACTTGGCACCTTTACGAGGCAAATTTCAACTCACATAGTCCTTGCATCCTTAGACCTATTTATTAGCAGCATAACAGTTGGATTTTTTTTTTCAGTGATGACAACGTAGTATTACTGGGGTTGCACTTGAGTCCAGAGCATGCTGGGGTTTGCATTTGAGTTAGCATCCTTACCAGATCATGACAGGTCAGCTATAGTTTTAAATGAAACCAGAAAAGATTTTCAAATAAACCTATGAAAATAGCCATGGTGTGAAACTCTGTAACAGCATCCAAACCACAATTGATAATCAAATTGACTCCAAATACAAAGTCCTTAGCTTGGGAGTTTTCCTCCGTAACCCTGTTTAGAAATTCATCTTGGTATGAACATGGTAACTTTTGTAGGGGATTTATGATATTACATTGTAAATAATTGTCCCACCTACTAGTTTAATAAAAAATTCTGATTGGCAAAGGCAGACAGGAAGTGGGAGTGGCTACCAGACTAAGAAAACTCTGGGAACAGGAAGCACAGAGCAGAGACCGCAGAAATGCCATAGAGACACCATAGATGCAGAGGACAACTATGCTGCTTTGAGAAAGGTACTGAGCTGCATGGCTGAACAGGATTAGAATCATGGGTTAGATTAAGAGCAAGAGCTAGCAAGTTATATGCCTGGGCCCCAGGTCAATCAGCATAAAATTAATGTAAGCATCTGTGTCTCTGTGGGACTGCGGGACTGCAGGTCTGTGGGTCTGTGGAACCAAACCTTGAGGCTAGAAAGTCTGGGCCAGAAACCTCATACAACGAACTTCCATAACTAACGGCTACTGTGTCTTTTTATTTTAAATTTGGCCTACAAGTGACTTCAGTGATGTGCAGGGTGCTCTTCTTGTCAAACCCGAACCAAACTATTGACCTGACTCCAGAAACAGAGCACAAGGGCAGATGGCAACCAGCTTGGTCCCTGCAGCTTATGCAAACCAGCTTCTGGGGGAGCAGAGCACCAAAGAGGAAGCTAACTGGACTCCCGGACAAATGAGTGCAATATGAAGGGGGCCTCAGGAGGCATTTGGTGTTCATTAGTGAGCATTCGGTAGCTGCTTTGTCATTTTTCTTGTTTGTCATAAAAAATAAATAGACTTTAATAGATGATCTAACCTAGCAGGTTTTGGCAACAATGTAGACTGCGTCCCATTATGATCTCAATGGGTGTAATTTAGAGTTAAGATGGAAAGTGAAACCATTTCCAGGGCACATCGGGGAGTGAGTGACATAGATTTAGTTTCTGATTGTGCAGAAATATAAACCAGTGCTGTCTTGGATGTGTATTAAATCATGTATTCTGTTTTATGGAGTTTGGGCTATAAACAGCATATTTCAGAATAATTAACCCTGTCATTTTTGACTTAAAAGTTTGTTTTCAAAAATAGGAGTGTTTTATGTAGAAAGCAGAAGCCTAAGTGCCTTAATAGATTGCATGAAGGCCAAAAGAAACTCAAAGGGCAGTTCCCGTTAACTCACAGGTCAAAATTACCATCAGTTAGCAAGAATTAGGACAGGCCCGGTGAACCCAGGGGAAATTGTAGGCTTGATGAGAAAGGGCTGGGATTGCAACAGGGGCCTCTCGCTTGCCTGCTAGGGCTGTGAGGTGAGTGGCCGGCTCCAGGAGCTGTTCCTTTGAGCATGACACATTGGATAAGCAGCTCCTTTTTCACAGAGCCACAGCAGGAATGGATTAACCTCTGTGTCGATCTCAGGGTCTCTTATCAGGGGCCTGCTCAGATTTTCTGCCTGGTGGGTGACATATCTTGATCCTAGTCACTCCCAAGGGATTTTCCTTGAGATATAGTTTTTGATTTGTTCTGGATTTGTAGGCTACACTTAGTTTTCTTTGTTCTCAAAATATGGGAATTTCCTTCAATGAAATTCAAGAGGTCAGCTGCTGTGTAAAATTCCTAAGTTCTGAATGAATTTCTCCCATGTTCAGGACTCAGAGAAGCCCTCTCTACTCAGACTCCCCTTTCCTCAACAATCGTGGCCAGAGACAGTCTTCTTCAGTCTACTGTGGCTTGAAGAAGGTCAAATGATAGAGGCCAGGTGGGAAACACATAGCAATAATGTTTTTTAGTGCACCCAGCTACTGTTTATGCAGATGTCTCCAGCATATTGCTAGAAGAGGAATGTCTAAGTAGCCCAGTTTGAACCAACAGGTACAAACATTGGGTGAAGGGTGACCAAGTGAGTTGCAGATTTGAAAATGGGTTGGCAACATTCCTTTCTTGGGGACTTGGTAGAAAGCATCTAATTTTACTTCAGAGTCTGTAACTCACTCCTGACTCTTTCCTCATACCATAGTGTCATCAATTCTTCCTTCCCTCAAGCCCAGGCACACAGAAGATTGGTTTTAATATGGTGTTTATGAATGTGATTAGCACTTACAACCTTACAAATGGTCGCTTGTGGAGTGGATAGCTTTGCAGTGACGAGCTCAGTGATCCAGGAAGAAAAATCAATATTTACCCAGAAAAAGGCTGAAACACTCTTCAAATATGTACTCTCCAAAAGGACAGCTCAGAGAACTTAAAACAAGTTAAGTTCATCTGTGATCACCATCCCAAGTTATACACAGAGATAGGAACATCTCATCTGTTGTACTGAATGATAAACCGTGATTGATGGAGGCTCACTACCCTTTGGATCAGCAATCGGCATCCTCTCTGTGAATGGGGACTTCATATACAGTGTCCAGAGTCTACAAAGCCTTAGGTCTTGATGGCCTTTGTGGAGAAGGTTGGGATTTATGCTAATAAAAAAGAAGAAAAAACCAAAACAACAAAATTGTGCAACCTTTGTCTTTTGTTCTGAGGAGGTAGCTCCAAAAGCACACATGTCTATGCTGGTCACTGAAGGCTGGGCACCTCACGACCAAGGAATCAGAACTATGAAGCACTCTGCTTGCTGTTCAGATAGTAATAGAGTTCACATATTAACTAATGTTTTGTATTTCAAGGACCCAGGGTGGTGGGTTCGGCCACAACAGCTTGAAATTCGTAGCAAATTTCTTCTTTTTCTTCCTCCTCCTTTTCCTCCTCCTCCTCTTCCTCCTCCTCCTCTCCCTCCTCCTCTCCCTCCTCCTCGCCCTCCTTCTTCTGCTCCTGTTCTGCTTCTTCTTCTTCCTGTCTTTGAATGTATCATGGTCTTTCTTTACTTACAACTTTATTAACCACCAAGGAAAGAACTTTAGAGAGCTGACCCCATCAGATTGAAGACATTTCCATTTTCAGGGTCCATGTACGTGTCCCAAATGGTACAGTACTAAATCTGCTTGTGTGGTGCCCTCATCAAGTACAGTGCTCACCTTTCAGGCAGCCTCTAAAAATTATTTCAGTATTGTTTTATGCATTATACAAGTATGGCAACTGATTTTTTTTCCCAATAAAATAAGCCAAACCATAATAGGCTTCTATAAGTAACCTTTCCTGAAGCTAAGCAACTCTTGGCCATTTAGTATCTGTGGTGGTGAAGTTTAGCTTGCTGGGATCTGAAATTATCAGGGAGGTGGGGATCCAGGTGCACCTGTGGGTGATTTCCTTGATTGGGTAGTAAGGTGGGAAGCCAGCTCAAATGGTGGCAGCATTCTCTAGGTGGATATCTTGGACTCAATAAAAGAGAGAAAACAGCCAAGCACCAGTTCTCCGCTTTCCCTGCTGTGGAAGCAACGTGACCTTGACTCCCTCACCATGGAGGATGGTGTCTTGGAATTGTAAGCTAAAGGAAACCAACCCCCTTTCCTTCTGTTGTTTCTTGTGTAGGTATTAAATCACAGCAGCCAGAAAAGTAACAAACCCAGTCCTCAGGAAGAATCTGATCTATCAATCCACACGAGTGATTTACATGTCTGTAAAAACATATGTGAAAATGAAATTTCCACAAATTAGATTACTTGCATATATAGTATTCTATACATCATCATTTCTATTGTGCGACACATCTTCCAGAGCATTTCTACACCAGCATATAGGCATCAACATCTTTCTTGTGAAAGTTGTGTATTTCTAATGGATATATAGAATACCACAGCCACTGATGAACACATGGCTATTTTTTCTTAATCATCCTGCTGACTGCTTTCCACATTAAGCATCGTGAACTCCACATATGTTCTCACATGCTCAGAGAGGGTTCAAACAGAGAGTGTGGGCTTGTGACTTTTGCATTTTTCTTTTCAAAGAAATGACCTTGTTTACTTCCCATGGTTTCTTACCAGTAAACCCCCTCATGCAGCACACACGAGGGTTCTTTCTCCTAAGCCCCGCTAACCCCAACTTTATTGAACTGTCAAGTTTTTAACAGACAAATTGGGAAAATACGATCTGTTACTTGTATTCAGTTACAAACAAGGTAACATTTTGTGTGAGAGCTCTGTTTTCTTTAAGAGTCACAGAACGTCTGGAATATTAGATATGTCTAAGACTTTTGAAAATCAGAAACAAAATGTAGTCTCTAGTCTATGATACATACTGTGAAATTACTCTTATTTTTTAATCTTTTGTGTTTGTCTTTTTTATTTGCAGTATCAAACACAACTGATTGCCATATATTAGATGAAAATATCTAAAGTGTAGACATTGCTACTTTTAGCTTTTGATAATTGTGTGTCCCATGATTCATCACTGAAATTAGGACATCACATCCATCAGGACAGTTAAGATCACATTGTACTACTCTATGTTCCTGTGGAGGCCTCCTTCTACCCCTGTCCACCTACTCCTTAAGTCCCTAGTGCTACAGATCAGTATGCATTTTCGGACTTTCATATTTAGGGAGAATGTATTTCCTCCTCTAACCTCTTTATTTAGGGCTTTGCTGGATGTATGCTTACCTATTAAACTCTTCATGGGCATTTAAGCTGTTACTCTTATTACTGACATTGTTAAAAGTTGTAGGGTCCTTCCTGTGCTTTCTTTTTCTCTTACATGCTTGCTCATGACCCCAGAAGTAACTTCAGACTGGTTTTCAACATGTTCACAGTCTCTCATTACCAGCTGCAATATGGAGACAGTTCAGTTCCTGAACATTGTTCTCGACACTTGGGGTGAGTCTCTTTAATCCCATTCACTCTACCAGTTCTGGGTTTCATCAGGTGTGCAGGTGCATTTTGCTAATGAACAGTTTTTCTACCTTTCTATGTGTGCTGTTGCTACCCTTCTCTGGTATGCATTTTCTCCTGAAGTAGCTTTTCCATTCATGTATTCTGAATGCAAGTCTTTATTAAGTATTGTTATCCAGTTTTCTGCACGTCTCTAGATTAGCTTTTGTTCATTTATTATGGTGTCTTTCAAAGGAAAACGGGCTATGTTTCTGTTAGGTCCAAATCACTTTCCCTTTCACAGACCATCATTTTAATTCATAACTTTAAAATATCATTTCATATCATGCAAAAGAAATACCACGAAAGTTTTGTCTTTTGTTTTGTTTTAGGACTTTTTTAATTTTGCTTTTGCCTTTAGACACATGGCCAACTATTCTCTAATTTCTCTATCTAATTAATGGTATAGTTTGGAGTTCATAGTCATTCCTTTTTATATGATGTTTGATTGGTAGAGCATTGTTTTGAAAATAACATTATTTCAACGACAATTAATTACTTTATTCCACCATCAAGAAATAGTTGTTAGTATACATTTGGAATGGCTTCTTATTTCTCTTTGTCTTTGGGTCTTTGGATGTGATCCTCTGTCTTGATGACTATACTGTTTTGGTGACATTAATATCTTGAAATTAAGCCCTGCTGGTCCTTCTAGTTCATTCTAGAAAGTATTCTGGCAATGTTGATCCTTTGTGTTTTTATGTATACTTTAGAATGATTTTGTCACTGGGGTTCTGTTGACATTGTCTGAATGCCATTGACTTACCTGCCCATGTGTGGGAAACTGAAATCTGAACAATAATGTGTCTTTTGGCCATAAACAAGAGCCACTTTTCAATTATGTAGGTTTATTTCATCTTTACAAAACTTATTCTGAAGTTTTCAGCATAGAGATTCTCACAGCTTCTCTCAAGAGTTTGTCAGCAATCATTACAAATATTGCAATCCAGAGACCTGCAGGTAATTTTTATATCCTAAAAGCTCACTTACTAGGCATAGTATGCTTTTTCTCAATTTGTAAGATGATGTGACCTGAAAGTATAGTTTTCTCTGCATGTCTCTGCTTCTTGACCCTGTTAGAACACCCTGAAAAATCCTAACAGAAACACCAGACTGCTAATCCTTGTCTCCTTCCTGAGTTTACAGAAGAACATTCCATTTTCACAATTAACCTGGTGTTTGCTGGAGTTTTCCATGGGTTTTGACCAATTGACAGTTTCTTAATAGTTTTTCAACAATTCAGTGTCACATTTTTTAAGTGGTTGTCTCGTCTAGTAAGATGATGACTTTTGCTTTATAGAGCACTGATACAGTGAATTACATTAATTGATATTTTTATATTAGACTATCCTTGTCCTTTGAGGTTCAATCCACTAGCCATATCTACCATGCATTTTACATATGATTGGGTTTGCTTTGCTAAAATGCTGTTCATAATTTTAATGTATGCTTGTGGATGATGCTGATTTTTAATTTTCTGTGTTTTCTCCAAAATGGTTTGGATCTTAGCCTGTGGGGTCTTATACATGTGAGTTTGGAGGGCTAAGAATGTTTGATTCTTAATCTAAGCTACTTGTGTAATAAAAGGCCCTGGTCTGTTCTAATATAGTAGGTCCATATCTCTTCAAAATAGGGACATCACCTGTGACATCACAGTTTTTTTTAATTTATGAAAGCATGCTCTATGATGTTGGTACAATAATGGAATTGCCTAATGAGACATTCCTCAGACTGGGTCCCTACTCTTATTAAATGGCACATCCTACTGACAATCTATTGTTATTCTACTGCTCAGAGATAATTACTTATTTAAATTTTAATTTTAGTTATCCTACAAATGATTGCTGAAGTTATTGGTGTTTTAAAGAACTGTGCTGTCTTCTTTTTCTCTTTTCTTTCTGTCTTTTCTTCTTTTTGTCTGCAGTGATTTTGTGTTCCTTTAAAACTGTCAACTGTCATGCCAAAGCCTTTCTTTGATTTGAGGCAAATGGATAATGTTTGAGACTTTTTCTTTATGGGGCCATAGAATACATATTCATAGTCTATAGGCATTGTAGTCTGTTGCAACTCCCATACTCAGTCATTAGGGCAGGAAAGCAGGGATGTTCACAGGGAAACCAATTAGCATTATCATAAAGCCCCAGTACCTCTACCTTAAAGAACAGCTGTGCATAGTTCGGGACCTAAGGGAAGACTAGACAAGTGTGGTAAGAGGTAGATAGAAACAACAAACAGACTTCTTCCTCAAGGATGGAGGCACCAACCAACCTGGTATGGTTATATAAAGAATAGAATAAGCAAATGAGAGTGTAGTAAGAGGTTTCTGGCCCAGACTTTTGGACCTAGGCTCAAGGTTTAGACCCACAGACCCACAGAGACACACAGATGCTTACATTAATTTTAGGATATTTGGCCTAAGGCCTAGGCATGTAACTTGCTAACTCTTTACCCTTAATCTAACCCATGATTCTTATCCTGTTCAGCCATGGGGCTCGGTACCTTTTCTCAGAGCAGTATAGTTGTCCTCTGCATCGTCTGGCTTGTCTGGCAACTCTGAGGTCTCTGTGGTATTTCTACTCTGTTCTTCTTGTTCCTAAAGTTTTCTTAGTCTGGTAGCCCCACCCACACTTCCTGTCTTCCTTTGGCCAATCAGTGCTTTTTATCAAACCAGTGAGTGGGACAATTATTTACAATGGAACAACTTAATCCCCCTACATGAGAGTGTTCTTAGCATTCAGCAGAAATTTTAATGTCATATTATTCCATCTGACCTGACAGCCCATACAGTCTACTCCAGAGTCCTTTGATTGGTTCCTGGTCTTCCATATATCCCAAGAGCAGTGTTTAAGTTCCCTACACAAAATGGCTTTGCATCTACAGAGCACACATATCCACATACTCTGATCATCTCTAGAAGACTTCTGATACCTATACAATGTAAATTCTATGTAAATAGTTCTTAACTGTGTGATTTGTGAAATAATGGCAAATGGTAAGAAAAGAAATCTTGGCACTGAGATTATGGCTCAGTTAGTAAGGTGCTTGCTGCCCAAACATGAAGATCTGACTTTGATCTCTGGAACTCACATTAAAGTTTGTCATGATGGTGTGTGATTATAATCCTATTGCTATAAGCAGGGAGACAGGAAAGTCCCCTGAATTTGCTGGACAGCCTAAGTGGCTAGTCTGAGACACAGCAGATGGCACCTGAGGAATGGCATCAGAAGTTGACTTCTGACCTGCACATGCATTGCTTCCACCAAATGTCACACATACAAAATAAACATAATTCTCATCTGAATATTTCTTTGAATGGTTGTGTATAGGCAAACTCACAGGCTTATGAAAGGACACATGGAAAATCCATCTATCCATCCATCTATCATCTATATATCTATATATCATCTATCTATCTATCTATCTATCTATCTATCTATCTATCTATCATCTATTTATCTATCATCTGTCTATCATCTTCTATCATCTATCTATCTATCTATCTATCTATTTATCATCTACCTATCTATCTATTCACCCATCCATCCATCCTCAGAGGGGCTCTGTCCACCCTCTGCCAACTATATTTCCTAGCCCTATTTCCTACTTCACAGCAGAGAAGAACCTCTCCCAAGACTCCCCTTTGAGGTCTTTGCCTGAAGCTGACTCTTCCAGGATTATCACAGTTTTGTTTTTAAGGATTGTTACCACCGGCCTAAGAGAAAAACAATGTGACCAAAGACAAAAATGAAGACAACTAAAAATCTTGAGAGTCACTACGTCAAGCCTTTTGTATTCATTCAAACATAAAATGGACAAAAAAGTTACTTCTATTTGTTACTTTAATATTATTATTCATATGAGCTTTCTTTATATGTTCCAGAAATATTTTAATTCTAGAAAGGAAATGGTTGGCTTCTTCTGTATTAATTCTATTTTTTTGTGAATACACACCTATCTCCCAACTATGCTAGAGTCATATGTGTTCAGTAGCAGCCTTTCTTTTGGAGTTTGACCCTTTCCAAGGCTAGTTTTGAGATCTGGAATGACATTCACAATGCTGAGCAGTCATTGTGAGATGCAGGTCTGTCAATAGTTGACAACTGTTGCTATAGTACCCACAGTATTCAAGGATGAATTTAGCTCCATGCTTCAAGGCCAACATGCACATTAACAGTGAGTGACTGTAATATCTTTCTGGTTTTCACTTTCAGGATTTTCAGGATACAATTCAGTAAACTCCAAGATATTACATAGTATATTTTTAAAAGGCTTAGCATTAGTTGAATTTGCCCAGCTTTTGGTTTTCGTAAGTGTTCTGAGCATTCTTGCAGGCTATCTTATGTTCTATATATAACCCACCAGAAATCATACTATTGAAATTAAGAGTGAAAACATGGTAACCAGAATAAATGTCTAAGAGTTCTAGCATTCTCTAAATCCGTCTAGTTCATAGTTACTTGCTTTCTGGAACCCCCCAAATTTCCTTAGTTTTCCTCTTTCGTTTTATCTCATTGGAGAAGGGACTCTGTCAATATATAGCTCGTGTTTCTTTCCGAGGCACTGGTCAGGGTAGCACATGTTCCTTTTGTCCAAGTTATGAACATTTGTGTGTTTGCCCAAGCCTGGGTCATTAGACTTGCTGGCAACCTCACTTGACAGAGCACTGACAATTTTCTGGTTCCCACCAGCATCCCAATGCCAAATGCAGACTCCACGGTTTTCATAGTAAGCTTTACTATTTTCCAGGCACCTCAACACTTCACTGGGTGTGTATGTTACTACATCAGACTGTTTGGTGAAGACATCATGGTGTACTTTTAGAAAGACAATAAAAGAAAACAGAATCCTTAGGGACCTTGCCCTAAATTCCTTTGTGGAACTCTTTATTTATTCCTTTTCTCAAATTCTAGAAAAAGACATTATAAACACACTCATCTATAGAGAACATGCCTTTCTGTTTCATCTGCTATTTGTGACGAGCAAACAAAAATAATCACTTATATTGGTAAGGCTCAAAAAGGCAATTGAGCTGACCTGAAATTTGATTTCCTTGGGGAGCCTTCCAGAGTGCAGAGGTCATGGCTGAAACAGTCAGGCATGCTCTCCAGCGCCAAGACCCTGGCCATCTTCCATGATCTGTGGGTAATTTGCCAAAGTAAACTCTGAATGGATGGGGCCTCTTCCCGGTCACTTTCCCTCCAGCCTTAGATGGAAAATTAATCTTGGTACAGAAGACGGGGCTGGCCCTCAACCCTGGTAAGGGGTATCCACAAGTTTACATATGAAGGTTCTGTTATGTCCTTAAATCTCACGAGTGTAACCTAAACTGAGACCTATCTCACCACCATCTCAGCT
This sequence comes from Phyllotis vaccarum, assembly GCA_033318265.1. Classification (NCBI taxonomy): domain Eukaryota; kingdom Metazoa; phylum Chordata; class Mammalia; order Rodentia; family Cricetidae; genus Phyllotis; species Phyllotis vaccarum. The sequence goes on from JARWLC010000003.1 coordinate 17,189,680, forward strand.
TTACCTGGTTGTTAATTTAGCTGCTGTAGTTCTTTTGGGACAGGAATTAATGTTTCCTTAGTTTTCTGGGGGCAAACGGGCTTCAGTGACTCTTAATTTAGGATTATCCATTCCTGAATTTAAGACCATCTCCCTAAACACACACACACGCACACACACACACACACACACACACACACACACACACACACACACACACACACACATCAGAGACTGTAAGAAATAAACATAAAATTGATAGCCAGGCTGCAGGTTTGCAAGTTCAGTTCATGAAAAATCACCAAGACAAAAATCTCTGGTGAAGGGCACTCTGGCTGACTGAGATGATGACAGTAGCCTAGGGGTTGTGATTCTCTCCCTCTCTCTCTCTCTCTCTCTCTCTCTCTCTCTCTCTCTCTCTCTCTCTGTGTGTGTGTTTGTGTGTGTGTGTGTGTGTGTGTGTGTGTGTGTGTGTGTGAGAGAGAGAGAGAGAGAGAGAGAGAGAGAGAGAGAGAGAGAGAGAGAGAGAGAGAGAGACTTAAGATCCATGCTGAAATTGAACTGGACAAGGTTGAATTTAGCCAAAGACAGGATCTGCAGTATGGCTCACCAAAGTTCAGTCAAACAACATCTTTTAGTGGATTTCTGTTCTTGGTACCCTTGCTGTCGAAGGGAAAGACGGGCAAGCTGGGATCTTTGTCCTCTGAAGTTCAGACAGAGCTAAACAATGACAGATGCTGGAAGGAAATGAGAAACAGAAAGAAATGGAGGGACCTGCTTTGGTGGGTTTTTTCCCTACAGTAAGATTCCCTTTCCTCGTAAACTAAAAATGCAGGCATACATTCATCTTCCACATACTGAAGGCCTTTAGGTCCTACCAGCCTCATAAGTGTTTAAAAGGCTCTGAGGATAAAATATCCAGGAGATTCAGTTCCTCAAGAGTCCCTTATTACAATATTTACTCACTTTCACCAAATTGACCTTGCTTGCCTTTGAGGTGAGTGCCAGGTAAACACTCAGGGACACTTGTTGTAGAGTGATTCTGTGAATTGAGTGAAGGTCTCAGAAAGGAGCTGGATACACTTGATCAACCTACCTTGCTCTTGACGTCTGAGCAGATCCACGTTGTAATGGAAGACAGGGGTGTAAGCATGGGGACAAAGGCTCAGTGCTGTCACCCAGATCACACTCTGGTCCAGAAGAGTCAGTCAAAGATGAGAAGGCTGAGGAAGATCTTCCTAAGGGAGAGTCACGTAAGACTGAAGAAGCACCCCTGGCTGGTGACTCAGCAGAAATCCACCACCACAGTGGGTCATGGGAAAGTGGTCCCCAAAGGACTCACAGGGCCCTCTTCATTATGTTTTTACTTTTAATGGTTCAGGTTACCCAAGGTCATGATATTGTGCCCAAGGTTACAATGCTGAAACCACCTCACTTTATCTCATCATGGTATGTTACCTCATTACCTGAAGGCTATGAATAGTAAGATATTTTGAGAAAGGCCAGTCACATGGATGTTATTACTGTGCACTGCTATTGCTGTTGATCTACTGTGCTTCATAGGAAGATTCATGACATGTGTCTATCGAGTTTAGCGCCATCTATGATTGCTGGCATCTTTTATCCAAGAAGTTTTATGGATAAGTCCCTAACTCCAGGGTTACAAGGCAATGCATATTCTGGCATCTTTTCCTGGGCTGCTAACACTGATGTATCAGCCTGAGTTTGAGATATCACTGTTGTAGCCCAAGGCATCTGTCCAGCCTTCCCAGGGGTCCCCATCTCCATTTCCTACCAGCAGTGTTCCCACAGACCCTGCCCCCTTTCCAGGACAAAGAAGAGTCTCACTCTTTGAGAATGGACCTGTCCCATTCCTCTACCAGAACCTCAGCCTGACATACTGTGTAGAAACAGATTTACTGGCAAAGAGAAAAGCCCCCTTAGGACTACATAGGACTCCAGTCCTGTGATTTCTGTTGTGCTCAATAGCAGAAGCCACTATAAACACTGGCTGTTTAGGTACTATTAGTACTGGCAATATTAATATTATGGTGACTTTGTTCAATGCACAACTGTAGGATTGCTTCAGAGCATCTATCTATCTGATCAACCAGTCAGACTCTGACAACACTTGGAGAAATAACCAACCAGGACAACTGGGCATACCTGGAAATGCTTGTCTAATGACTTTGTTTCTGAAAATTGATCATTTCAAATATGGCCGCTTTTGCCTAGTAGGGTACCCTGGCTTCTGGAAGTCCTTTGGCATTAATGAATTCCAAGTTCCTTGGTGGTACTTGAGATACCCAATTGACTGGTGTTTAGGGGACGGAATATCAGCTGGACATTGAATCTGGACACCGAGGGTTCATCAGGCCAACACTGCCAGAAGGTTCCAGGCAGAACACAGCTTCTAAGTCAGATTTACCACAGAACTGACACAGATTGAAATTCTGTGTTGTCTTTGATACATCAAGAAGGGAGTCTTGGTAATGTAAAATTATGATTATTGGATGAGATTTGAAAGCCCTGTGCTGAACAGATGCTGAGTGTTTTCCATCTGCTTCCATAACCACATTTAAAAATCATTAGGTGTCACAACTGTGGGTGACTTTTGCTTGGCTCTTATCATCAATTACAACATAATATGCTTAGAAGATATATTATTATGGTATTGCGTTTGAGAGTGAAAACATTATTGTTTTATGTGAGACTCATTGAAAAAACAATGTTGCACTAGTGATAGTCACCCTCAGAAACACTAGACATTCAAGACAGTTCCAGAAGAACTCTGCCCTTTAAATCACTCCTTTCTCTGGCACCGTCTCTCCAGGAAAACAGTGATTATCTCTGCTCTCATTTCAAGGCAGCATTTGGAGCTAGGATAGGGAAAATGCCACACAGGGGTGCCTTCCTGACTCTCTGAGTCAGTTCTGGGGCACTACTATCTTCTCTGTCCTCAAACTGCTGTTACCAAATTGGCAATTGAAATGTCTCAATGAAGCCACCAGAGCTGGTATCAGTAAACACAATACAGAGAGTCTTTACATTCAGTGCACATGTGAATGAGAAAGGATCTGGGACATGTTTTCACTAAGGAAAGACATACATGCAAACCCCAGACCAAGGGATTGGAATGTTGGCAGGAGACCCCAGGAGATGCAGAGGTTTGAGACAACCCATGTGTGTGTTACATTAGAAAGAGAAGAAAAAAGAAACCTATGAGAGGTACCTCAGTCAAACAACCATAGGGCAGTGGGAGTGTGGAAGGCCTGGAACAAGGGGTTGGGTAATCATGGACCTTGAAGGACTCACAGGCCGCTTCTGCCTGCCACCATAGCATTGGCTTACACACACCACTGGTGCCAGACACTTTGAGTTTCAGAGAGAAATTCAAATCCCAAATCAGATTTAGCAAGAAGTCTTAGGAGAAATTCAAATCCCCAATCCTAAGTCTGATTTGGGTGTCTAATTTCAATTGTGGGTGTCTAAACACTGATAAATGCAAATGAAGGGCCTTCTGTGCTGACCTTCAGTCCAAGGAGGACCCAGAAATTTGAGAAATTTATTTTGTGATACAAGCTTTATGAGGCACAAAGACAAGACACTTAATATAAGACTTATCTCTGTTCAAGAAAAATAGCTTAAAGGTTCTCCATTTGTTGAGAAAAAAAAATAACTGTATGGGCTGATGAATTTTTGTCAACTTGAAAATTAGAGTCATCCGGGAAGAGGAAACTTCAGCTGAGGAATTGCCTCCCTCAGATTGGCTTGTGGCTCTGTCTGAGGGGTGTTTTCTTAATTGCCAATGATGTAGGAAGTCCCAGCCCACTGTAGGCAGTACTGTCCCTGTCAGGTGAGCCTGACTGTACAGGGAAGAGACAAAAAACCAGAAAACAGAATCCCTCTGGTCTCCTCTTCCTTCCTGCTTTGATTGCTTACTGTCAATGATGGACTGTGCCTGTAAGTGAGACAGAGCCTCCACAACCCAAGGTGGTTTTGGCCAGTGGTATATCAAGCAACAAAGAAGCAAAGTAGGACTATTCTAAGAATGTTTATAATAGGAAGTCCCCACGCTAAAGCTAGTTCTTAGCAGCAGACACCTCACTGTGGGCTTGTGGTGCCTGGCCTAAGATGCCAGAGGAGTCTCTTCTCACCCTCTGCCTCCTGAGGAATAATGAGGAAATGGGCCTCTGTGAGCCAGCTGTGGACTCACAAACCCACATCTGTCAGTTCCTTGATCTGGACTTCCAGACTCCAGAAGAGTGAACAATGAACCTGTTTCTTTTCATTCATCCACCTTATGATACTTTGTTACAGCAACCAAATAAACTGAGATGTGTTTATCTTAGTTAAGATTATCATGGCTATGATGAAATAACATGGCCAAAGCAACTTGGTGGGGAAAGGGTGTTACTGTTCACCATCTAAGGAATTCGGGACAGGAATTCAAACAGGCTAGGAGCATGGAGGCAAGAGCTGTGGCAGAGACCATGGAGGAGGACTGCTTACCGGTTTGCTGCTCTTCATGATTGTTCAACCTGCCCCCCCCCTTTTTTTTAGAACCCAGGTCCACCAGCCCAGGGATGGTACCACCCATAATGAGCTGGGCCCTCATCCAACAATCACTAATTAAGAAAATGTCCTACAGGCTTGCCTACAGCCCCAGGTCTTATGGAGGCATATTGTGTGTGTGTGTGTGTGTGTGTGTGTGTGTGTGTGTGTGTGTGTGTGTGTGTGTGTGTGTGTGTGTTATTTATTTATTTTACATCTCAACAGAAGTTCCCTCTCCCTCTTCTCCAAGCCCATCCCCTGTACCTTCCCCTCTCCTTTGCCTTCCCCCATTCACCCACTCATCTATTTCTATTCAGAAAAAAGCAGGCCTTCCATGGATATTGACAATAGTTGGTATTTCAAGTTGTAGTAAGACTAAGCACCGAGGTGATTTGATATGAGTAATAGGGTCGCAAAAGAATCAGAGACAGCCCTGAACCTATTGTTAGGAGCCCCACAAGAAGATCGAGCTGCACAAACTATTGCATATATGTAGAGGGCTTAAGCCAGTCCCAGCAGGGGTCTGGTTGTAGGTTTAGTCTCTGAGAGGTCTTAGGAGCTCAGGTTAGTTGTTTCTGTGGGCTTGTTGCATTCTCAATCCCTCTGGCTCCTACTATCCTCCCTTCCTCTCCTCAGCAGGATTTCTGATGCTTGGCTTAATGTTTGGGTTTGAGTTTCCACTAACTGCTGGATGAAGCCTCTATGGTGACTGTTGGGCTAGGCACCAATCTATAAGTATAGTAGAGTATTGTTAGGCATCATTACATCACCTTTATTTTTCTCTGGTCATGTTTGGGTCTCAGGGCCATCCAGCTTTTGGGTCTGGGTATTCCAAACAATGTTGGGAGTGGGCTTGGCCTCATAGCATTGGTCTCAGACTGGACCCAGTCATTGGTTGGCCATTCCCACAATCTATGTGCCACCCTTACTCCATCACATCCCATAGACAAGACAGTCCTGTATGTCAAAGGTTATATGGCTGAGTTGGTGCCCCATTCCCTCCATTGGTAATCATGCCTGGTCACAGGAGGTAGCTAGCTTAGGCTATGTGTCTCCTCTTGCTAGGAGTCTTATCTGGGGTTATACTTCTAGATTCCTAGGATTCTTCCCTTGTACCAAGTCTCTACCTGACCCAGAAATGACTCACTTTCCAGTCAGCCCTTTCAATACTTTTCCCGCTACGGCAGCGTACCTGATCCACCATGTTCCCATACCTACCCACCCCTAGTTTACTCATAAAATATATTCAATTTCCCCTTCTCAGGAAGATCTGAGTGTGTCTCCCTTGAGCCTTCCTTGTTTCCTAGCATTTCTGTGTCTATGCATTGGAGTATGGTTATCCTTTACAGGTTATGTTGACTTATAACTGAGTACATACCATGTTTGTTTTTCTGAGTCTGGGTTACCTCACTCAGGGTGATTATTTTTAACAGTTCCATTCATATGCCTCTGAATTTTATGATTTTATTGTTTTTTTTTTTTGGCAGCTGAGTAATAGTTCATTGTGTAAATGAACCACGTTGTCTTTATTTCTAAGTTGTGGGATATCTAGGTTGTTTTCAGGTTCTGGCTATTACAAATGAGGCTGCTATGAACATAGTTGAGTGTTTTGTGGCATGATTAAGCATGACTTGGGTATATGCCCAAGAGTGGTATGGCTAGGTTTTGAGGTAAATAGATTTTCAATTATCTGAGAAACCCCCAAAATGACTTCCAAAGTGGCTGTACAAGTGTGGAAGCCTACAAGAGTGGAGGAGTGTTCCCCTTGTTCCACATCCTCTCTAGCATCGGCTGTCACTTGTGTTATTGACCTTAGCCATCCTGATAGGTCTAAGGTGGAATTTCAAAGTAGCTTTGATTTGCATTCCCCTGATGGCTAAGTATGTTGAACATTTCTTTAAGTGTTTCTTAGCCATTTGAGATTCTTTTGTTGAGAATTCTGTTTAGATTTGTACCCCATTTTAATAGGATTTACTGTTTATTTGTTGGTTTTTGGTGTCTAGTTTATTGAGTTCTTTATGTATTTTGGAACTCAGGCCTCTGTAAGATGTGGGGATGATGGAGGCCTGCTCTCATTCTATAGGCTACTATTTTGTTCTATTGATGATGTCCTTTGCCTTACAGAAATGTTTCAGTTTCAAGAGGGTCCCATTTATTCTTTGTTCATCCTAAAGCCCGTGTTATCAGTGTTCTTCACAGAAAACTGTCTTCTGTATCTTTGTGTTCAAGGATATTCCTTACTTCACCTTCTATCAAGTTCAATGTATCTGGATTAATGTTGAGATCCCGGATCCACATGGACTTGAGTTTTGTGCAGGGTGATAGATATGGATCTATTTGCATTCCTCTGCATACCAATGCCCAGTTAGACCAGTACTATTTGTTGAAGATGCTTTTTTTCCCCTCCATTGTATAGTTTTAGCTTTTAGAAAATCGAGGTGTGTGGAATTGCATCTGGATTCAGTGTGATTCCATTGATTCATCTGTATGTTTTTATGCCAGTAAAAACATCTGGGCTTTGTTGCTATAGCTCTGTAGTAGAGCTTGAAATCAGGGATGGTGACACTCTTATGAGTACCTTCATTGTACAGGGTAGATTTAGCTATTCTCTTCTGTTTTGTTTTCCTATGAAGCTGAGTATTCTTTCAAGGTCTGTAAAGAATTGTTTGGGAATTTTAATGAGGATTGCATTGAATCTGTAGATTGCTTTTGGTAAGATGGCTTCTTTTGCTGTGTTAATCTTACCGATCCATGAGCATGGGAGGTCTTTCCATCTTTTGATATCTTCTCCAATTTCTTTCTTCAAAGGCATGAAGTTCTTGCCATACAGTTCTTTCACTTGCTTGGTCAGAGTTATATCAAATATTTTATATTATTTGTGGCCATTGTGAAGGGTGTTGTTTCCCTGATTTATTTTCTCAGCCCTTTTATCGCTTGCGCAGAGGAAGGCTACTAATTTTTAATTTATTTTTAGTTAATCTTGTTTCCAGCCACTTTGATAAAAGTGTTTATCAGTTGTAGGAGTTCCTGGAAGTATTTTTTTAGGTTTATGTAAACTATCACATCATCTGTGAATAATAATACATTGACTTTTTTTTTCCAATTTGTATCCCCTTGATTTCCTTTAGTAATCATCTTATTACTTTAGGCAGAATGTCACCTACTGTATTGAATAGATATGGAGAGAGTGTACAGCCTTGTCTCGTTCCTGATTTAAATGGAATTGCTTTGGGTTTCTCTCCATTTAATTTGATATTGGCTATCTGCTTGATATACCACTTTTATTATGTTTAGGTAGGTCCCTTATATCCTTGATCTCTCCAAGAGTTTTATCATGAAGGGATGCTGATTTTGTCAGAGGATTTTCCACAATTAAATGAGCTGATCGTGTGATCTTTTTTTTTTTCCTTTCAAGTTGTTTATATGGTGGGTGACATTGACAGATTGTCATGTGTTAAACCATCCCTGCATCTCTGGGATGAAGCCTACTTGATTGTGGCATATGATCTTTTTGATGTGTTCTTAGATTTAGTTTGTGAATATTTTATTGTATATTTTTCCATAAATATTCAGGAGGGCAATTGGCCTGAATTCTCTCTTTGTTGAGTCTTTATGTGATTTGTATATCAGGGTAACTATGATCAAACAAAACTAATCTGGCAATGGAGGCCTTTTCTTAATTGAGGTTCCCTCTTTTCAGATTGTTTTACCTTCAGTCAGGTTGACATGATACTACAGCATGATGTGTATTCAAATTCTTGAAATTAATTTTTACAAATACACTGTTGTTTTATTTTTTATATGTAGGGATGTTTTGCCTGCATGCATGGTTCTGCCTGATACTGGAGTAGCAGGTATTTGTAAGCCACCCAAGAATTGAACCTAGGTCCTTTGGAAGAGTAGCCAATGCTCTTAACCCCTGATATATCTCTCCAAGCCACTGAAACTGACCCTTAATGTGGTTCTTTCCTAAGTCACTTAGTTAAGGAGTGACTGACATATAGACTCATGCACAGGTAATGGATATTTGATGTTCCGATGTCACCTTAAAACTGTGGACTCATCACGTCATGAACACTCTCCTGCCTGGGAATTTTTTCTTCCTGGTCTTTAGGCCTTTTATTTATTGGATTTCCGCCCTATTATTTATTGTAGTTATCTGTTTCCTGTTGAGGATTTAACTTCTTTATAATGGTTTTATTCTTTGACCTTTGCTCAAGTGTGACAAGTATTAAAAGAAAAAAAAAACTGTAATTCTGTGTCTGCCTGATGAATTTTTGAAAGTTGAATGCTTGTGTGAAATCATGACCAGCGCCAAGAATCAAAACATAAAATCCCAAAGTTTCCTGTGGCTTTTGCAGTAGTTTCTCTGCTTCACAGGCCTACTCTGATTTCTCATCAGTTTACTGACAGTCTTCAAATGTGTATAATCAGTGTCATCTTGGAGTATGTTATTTTTGTCTAGTTTGCTCAATATTCTGTTTACAATATTCTTATACAACAATTCTCATTGTTTCTTTATCTTGTACAAATTCGTATATTACTTTAAAAAAAAAAAAAAGGTTTTAAAGAACCTGTACAAATTGAGTATGTTAGCAGAACACACTATGGTATTCTGATATTTGCATGCCCATGTCAGCACACTCTCTCCTCTGACACCATTTCCTTCTAACATCTTGAAGTGTCCAGTCCTTTGTCCTCATTATCTATAGTCACTCTCTGTGTTTAGAACAACACATGTTGCTTCTTCTCTTTCTCAGTAACAGTACATAGTCATCAAATGCTTCCCTCTTCCTCTGTTTTCCTCCTTGGTCACTGATGATCGTAGGTCTACTCACAGCTATGAGATCTTTAAAACCCCACATATAAGTAAGATCAGATGGCATCTGTTCTTTTGTTCTTAGCTCATTCTACGTGTCTCCAGTTCTGTTTGGGTTATCGTCAATGACAGGATTTTCATTCCTGTATCTCTTTCTCCTCCTCCCTCTCTATCTGTATTTTCAACACACACACACACACACACACACACACACACACACACACACACACACACACACACACACACACACACACACTCTGCCACGTTCTTTGTCCATTCATCCCTTAATAGGTGCTTGGTGCTTAGATTGTTTCAATGTCTTCCTTTTGGAACAGTGAGGCAATGACCCTGGGTGTGCGAATGGCATGTTTTTCTTCTCTTAGATTATATACTCAGAAGTGCCATTACTACAGATCATATGGAGGTTGCAGTATTTTTAATGAGGATCTCTGTGCTGTTCACTTATCTCCACTGCCGTCAAGAGAGTGAAGCAATCCTTTCCACCACATCCTTGGCCGTGTGTGTCATTGTTATGGCTGGGGTTTTTTTTTTTTTAATATTTTTTGACAATTTTCATTCTTCCTGCAGAGATGTGACCCCCCCCCCCCCCTCACCTGACTCACTATGCTTTGAGGCATACCTGATCATTCCCCAGTGGTTAGTGGTGTACAACATTTTGAAAATAATATTTGCTCACTTGGGTTTTCTTTTGAAAATGTAATCTTGTGTATTTACCATCTCTTCATCAAAATTTTTACTGTTGCTCTTGAGTTTTCAGGTCTCATCATATTTCTGGATGGTTTTCATGGATAAAACTATTTAAAATACATCATCATGATCTTATATGTGCCTTCACTTTCATCTGATATATTGTTTCTTCTGTTCCTGTGCTTTGGGTCTTGTTAGGAAAACATCTTGCCCCCTTGGGTGTCCCAAAGCATTCAGTGAAAGTTCTCTAGTAGGGTTGTCAGACTTTCGGGGTATTGTATGCAATTTTTCATTCCTTTGAAGTTGCCTTTATAACTGACAAAGCATGAGGGTATAGCTTTATTCTTTTCCGTGTGGATAACCAATCTTCCTAGCACCACTTACATAAGAGCCCCTCTTTTCTATACTATTTGTTTCTGCATTTTCAAAAAATAATCAGCTGGCTTGGGGCTAAAGAAATGGTGCAGACCTAACAGAGAGAGCTTCCAGAGGACCTGAGTTTAGTTCCCAGCATCTAGATTTACATTTAACTCCACGGGACATGATACCTTTGGCCTGTAAAAGCATTTATACACACACACACACACACACACACACACACACACACACACACACACTACTATAAAATAAAGCCTTGAAGAGTTAGTTGGCTGCAGATTCATGAGCTCACTTCTAGGATCATTTTTGCCACTTAACTGGCCTGTGTGTCTGTATTCATACCAGAACCATAGTGTTTTGTATATCATTACTTTTAATATATTTTGAAGCCAGATAATATAATGCCTCATGCTTTGTTCATTTGTTCAAGCTAAATTTGGCTATCCAGAGGGTTTTAAAAGTACTTATATATTGATTTTGTGTGCCACAATTGCTGAATTGGTTTTATAGGGTCAGAAGAGTTTGGTGGATTTTCTGGAATTTTCTGTATAAAAATCACATCAGCTGCAGACTCTGACTTTTTAATTTTTTCTTTTTCTGTTATCTTCCCTAATTTCTCTGCCTAGATCTTCCATTACAGCACTGAAAAATAGGGCTGAAAGTACTCATGCCTGAGTTGTTCCAGACCTTAAAAGTAACACTTCCAGCTTACCTCCCTCGGCCCTGTCTTACTCGGCGTGGCTCACTATATATAGCCTTTCTTGTATTTAGGTGTGTCCAGTCTTTACACTGTGTGGTTTGTGCTGGCTAGTTTTTTATGTCAGTTTGAAATAAGCTGTTATCCTCTGAGAGGACCCTCAACTGAGAAAATGTCTCTGTAATATCTTGCTCTCAGGCGAGGCTGGAAACTCATTTTCTTAATCAGTGCTTGTTGAGAAAGGCCCAAACCCACTGAGATGGGGCCACCCCTGGAGTGGTGGCCCTGGGCTCTATAAGAAAGCATTCTGGGCAAGCCGTGGTGAGCAAGACAGTAAGTAGCACCCCTTGGTAGAATTTGGTCTTTTTTTGATTTAGTTTTCTTGTTAACTCGCTAAAGCCTTCTTTGTACTACGGTTCACTGGAAGCACGTAACTTTATTTTAATTTTTTTTATTTTGTAGGGATCAACAGTTAAACAATTACCTCGAGTCTTAGGAAATAGCCTTTGTTCTTTGAACTGCTGAACAAAGAGGGGACTATGATACCTATGGGCACTCTTCATATTAGGTGAATATATTTTACATTACATGAAAGGGATGTAGGGCCTTGCATAGAACATTATGGTCTTACAAGCAGCCTTGGATGTTTCAGTAGTTGGTTCCAAGCATGTGGCAATATCTTCGAAGGTTGTTTAACCTTCAGGGGGTAGGGCCTAGCTGGATGAAGATGATCATGGTTGGTGGTATGGAAAGACAGGCATGTTAGCAGCTATGGCACGCTCCTGCCACCATAGACCAAGCTCTTTTCTATGATTCTGCCAAAGACAGAATCCAACCCCCTGTACTACGAGCCAAAATATTTCCCTCTCTCATGTCATGGCTAATCTTGGTTGTCAACATGATATGCCTTTCAAGAAAGAACTTCAGTTAAAGACTTTATTTTATCAGATTGGTCTGTGGTCATGTCTATGGGTATTTTTTTTGATTGTCAGTTGATGTAGGAGGATCAACGTCACTGTGGCAGTGCCATTTCCAGGCAGGTAGGCCAGGACTATGTAAGAAAGATAGCTGATGAAGAGCCTGTGTGGGTCTGAACTAGACCTTCTGACTGAGGGTGACAGATGCATAGATCCACCTGTTAGTGTGTTCCCTGGCAATAGGACCAGGAACTATCCTGGGTATGTAAATAGGCCTTTTAGAGCCCACTCCCTGTGGTGAGATGCCTTACTCAGCCTTGATACAGGGAGGAGGGGCTTGGCCCTGCCTTAACTGGGTATGCTAGCCTATGTTGACTACACAAAGGAAGCCTTACTCCCTTTGAGGAGTTGATGGCAGTGGGGGAGAGGGGACAGAAAGGGAACCATGAATGGCATGTAAAAGGACAAAAACTTCTTAAATAAAAATGAAAAATTACACAAAAGAAAGGTAGTTGAACATGAGCCTAAGAACCAGTCTAAAACTAGCATTCCTCCGTTGTTTCTACTTCAAGCTCTTGCTTTGACTTCCTGCTCTGGCTTCTTCCAAGGTGGACTGTAACTTGTAAGCTGAAATAAACTCTTCCCTCTCAGAGTTCTCTTTGGTCACGTTTTTATCACAACAGAAAGTCAACTAGAATATCCCCTAATGTGACTCCATACCAGGTACTTTTCCACAGCAGTGAGAAACGTGATGGACACCCTCATGCTTCTCACCTGTATTCTTTAAAGCATGTGCATCATACTAACAGCATGTTTGTCAACACCCTAATTTGTAACCTCACCATGACCACCACACATGCACCAGAAGGATTTAAATATATAGAGAAGTGTGTGTTAAATGACTAGATGCAATTTCCTTCTTGAAAATTGAAAATTTATAGAATAAATGATGACTCTACCCACAAGGGACACAAACCAGAGTGTATAAATAGAAATTCAAGAAAATATGAATCTTTCCACCAACTGTACCAGTGTCCTAGGTTTTCCTCAATGATGCAACCATAGAAAACAGACACTGCTTTATTTTTTTATGTGGTCACTCAAGATTTTATGCATCTATAAGGAATCTTAAAGTTCATCCACATACACTTTGATTTGGGGCTTGCCACATGTGTCCCTTGAATGCCACAAAACCACTGCTCACACCCAGTGTTTAGTGGCACATGGTTGATGCTTGGAAACCAGCAAGCAAGTGAGTGAAGGTGCAGATAATGAAAGACTGACATGTGTGAGCTTATTAACCTCATCACAAGTACTGCACATTTGGCTCTCACTCCACTTGCCAGTGCCTCACAGTGTGGCAAACAATGGAGACCAGTGCACTTGTGTACACTGAAGGGACTTCTTGCTACAGAGACAGACTCCTGGTAATAAAGCAGACACAATAGGCTAACAAATATCCAAAGCATAAAAAGGCAAACTAAGCCAGTGTGCTGCTATCAGCAACTGCTGCCCTCACTCAGGACTCCTAGATTCCCAGCCTCTCTTCTCTGGTGGAAAGGATGAAAATATGAGAAATGTCTTACTCTTCTTTACAGGGACAGGTTATCTTTTCCTAAGTTCCACAAAACAAAGCAAATGAAGGTTTGCTTTATAATAACTTACCCTCCTGCAATGCAGATAATAAGCTTGAAGAACCCATAGCAAAGTTTGAGATTATCCTCAAAGGCCTCCCAGGGCGGAGTTATGAATGGGAGAAGGGGTCAAGCTAGAGTATTGTAGAAATGGAACTAGATGGCCAGGGATTACTAAAGGGCCGAGGAGCATAAATAGCCCACCGAAGGCTCTAGTTGCAAGGTTGCAAGCCAGCTGGGGAAAATCCATGCCTGAGGCACCCTCATGATGTCCTGGGGGAGGAGCTAAGTGTGGACCAGGCACATGCACATCCTTTCCTTGTGATTTTCTGGCTCATAGGCATCTGTCCAGGGCCTCAGCCTTCCAGAAGCCGTCAAAGATAAAGTGCAGACTGAGTCATCCCAATGGGGATGAGTAGGAAGCAAATGATAATGTGGGCATAAGAGGGCTTGAAGAGCCTACTCCCAGCAAAGCATTCCAGAAATGAAAAATTTCAGACTAGAAGTTGGTTGAAACACTGTTGTGTTAAAAAAAAAAAAGAAGTCTTTGAATAATAAAAACAATCTTTAAAATACACTGTAAAGTGTTGGCTTTGGGAAGTAAGGTTTATGCTCTGGACAGTCCTGAGTTCTTAGAGTTTAATCTCTGAGCCCAGAATAGTAATCTGACATTCAAGTTCACAGATACATCAGCGAGGAGCAGACCTCAGAGATTAGACAGCTCACTAATTGGTTATTTTTATCTTAGTTGTCCTATTACCAATAGAACCTCAGAGTCAAGTGTTGGGAAGAAAACCTGATATATCAAAGGAATGGAGGAGGAGTGACCAGCTGACCTTCCCCCTTTTAAAGGAGATGAAGCAAGAGCATCTCTCTCCACATGCCCTAGACCAAAAGGATGGCAAATCTCCAGTGAATCTCAAAGTCCCTTCTACTTCTTTCTGTGTTTATCTCCCTGGTCCTCTGTACTCTCTATGACTAATTCTAAGTAGTCACTGGCTCCATCCTCTGATTCACTGTTAGTTTTATTAACACAGTCTCAGAGTTTCACAGTGTGATCAAATATCCTGCAACATAAACTCAGGTAAATATAAGTCCTTGCTGTAAGCCAAGCTGGGCCTCAGAACTTCTGTGATAACACCAGGGCAGGGGCAATGGCCCTTGTGTCTGGCTTTGATGAAATCACCACAAAACTAAAAAATACATAATTGAGGTTTAATACAGCAAGTCAAATAAACCTAATTGAGGTTGTATAGTTCTTAGGGCAGGCACGGTGGTGCACTTGGGAGATAGAGGCACCAAGATTGGGAGTTCTAAGTACTAGCCTCTGCTGTGTATGGAATTCGAAGTCAGCTTGGGCTACACAGAGCCAGGTATAAATAATAGGTTACATAAATATTCTCATTCCAGAACTCTGAGAACCAAGGTTGTAAGAACACTATTGGACAAATTGGCCATCCTACCTGCAAAGCTCACATCGAATACTTTTTTTGTGAAGGGTTCTCTTTCTCATTTTTACCATTTCAAGCATTTGGCTAAAGAATGGAACCAAGTAGTTACAGGACAAGTAAATGCATGTGCTTATCTGCTTAATGAAGAGGAGCCTGTGTCATGGACAGGGCAGAGTCTGCCCGCTCACTGCTGCTGGTGATGAGCACAGTCACACAGGATGCTGGCTCAATGATGGCTGCAAGTTAGCACTTGACTGAAACCAAAAACAGACCCAGCGGACCAGGACAGTAATTAGGTATGGCACGGGACAAGAAAACTGTGCTTGACAGTTCAGGGCTTCCAGTCAGCCAAATGCTGGAGTTTTGTTTCAGTACAAAAGAAAACCAGGAAGGCATTTTTAATCTGTCTATCCCAAAACGCAAAATTAAAAAAATAGATATTAATATTGAGTGATTATGGCAAACTCAACTGTGTGATATAGGAAAAGCTAGTATATTTTAGTCTCAAATATTCTAAGACTAGTAATTGCAGAATATCTAAGAGCAAAGTGGTAAAAGCTAGAAATAAAAAGGAAATTTGGTTTCAACTCAAGGAATTTGTCCTAGAGGAGCCAACGTGCACCCCAGGGAAGCTCAGGGTCATTACAGGGGCTCACGGAAGTGTTAGGTATGTTTAAAGAGAACAAGAGGAAACGTTTCAAAGCAAACTTATGGTTAGCAATTGTTGGGCAGAGTCACACCCCTATGGAGACTATAGCGCGCGCAGGGGAGGGGCGGGAGCGACACACACTCTGTGGCTGGGAACATGGGGAGAAGAGAGACAAGTACCACTGTAGTAGATGGAGGGAAAGGGCAAGGAAGTGCCACTCTGCTTCAGGACCCAGAGAGCGGAGAATAGCACACCTCTGTGGCTGGGGCCAAGGATGGGTGGTATTGTTGGAACTCAGAATCCCGGGCTGTGGTGTAGGAGCTGGGATCACGGATGCAGAAAGCTTCAGGGACCAAACAATTGAGCAGTAGGGGCGATGGAGATAGGCTGCCCTGGGCCGAGCCCACGTAGATGTGTACCTCATGTAGTGAAAGATGCCCCAATCTGAAGGCATGCAATTATTTCCTCTGCTCACCAGTGTCTACTGCAGAAACCCTAGAGTGTGGGTTACAAAATCCAGGGCAGAACAGAGTTAACAATTAGGAAAGGAAGATGAGGCCAGTAGAACCTGCCTCAGGCTACCACACACAAGCCTTGCAAATGTCGGCAAGAGAAGCTGTAACCTTTGTACTGTAAAAACATACACACAGCTGACATGATACAAACCAATATATCAATATATGAGTGACAGGTAATGAATGAATCAAGATCACATACACAACCATACTTATCCCCATTTGCAAAATATTCTGCATAGCTTTAAGTAAGAGAGCAAAATCAATTTAGCAACAGTGTAACCGCCTTGTAGATGCTGCTTTTGTTTAAAGCATTGTTCCCATGGGCCCATAAGGAAACTGACATCATGCAAAGCTGTGCACACCTGCCTGTGTGCCCGTCTCCTTGACTTAGCACATCTACTCCGCTGTGAAGCTAAGGCACAAGGATATGCCATTCCCAAGGCATGCAGTCCCCTTGGAGTTCATGAATGGTAAATCTTCAGACAAATCAACCAAAAGATTAGGACAGAGTCTGTGCTCAAGAGGCTGCACCGGAAGCAGACAGTCTTCCGGGAATCTCATTGGTCCCCTCCCCTGCAGAGTGAGGGTAAACCAATTGACACTGATCCGGCTGCTTTGTAGAATCACGGCTGAGATAAACCCAAACAGAGCACACCTTGCATGGGCCTTCTTGTGTAGATCTGATGCCTCTGCCCAGGTTGTCTCTCTGTTTAAGCCTGAGTCCGCATCTGGAGCCTGGAGATGATTCTTGGGTCGTTTCCCTTCTGAACACTCTGATTCAGTGTTCTTTCCTGGTTTATCACTCTTAACAGCTGTGTTGGGGTGACTATGGAGCCTAGCTTGTAGGAGCCCTGGAGCTGAGGCTTCCGTCCTAAAACTCCAGTGACAACAGAGGAACTGAAAGACTTTGTCCAGCCAACAATCCTCCAAAGCACCCAGATAGTCAGAAAATGAGTGTGGGGATCTTAAAGGACCCTTTCGTCTTCATTTATTGTTTCTAGAGATGCAAACAAACTTCTGGGGTAATTTAAAGCATTAAATAGGGTTTCTAATCCTAAGCTTAATACAGACAATGTTACTACGAAAATTCAAGCGGGGAATTCAGTGAATTTACAATACGGTACAGCTGTTGCTTCTTCACACTGCCAAATACCTTTCACCACTCAAAGGAGACTCAATATCCTGTAAGCCGCCATCCTCATGTCCTATATAATTCAAGAACATTTTATGTAATTGCAACCATATGATGCTTAAGCCTTTGTGTCTCACTTCTTTTACTTAATATATGTAAGGGCCACTTAAACACTGTAGTGTATATTGATTCTTGTTGCAGTTTTCAGGCCTGTATAATATTCCATTGTAGAGGCACATTGCAATTTGTATGTAGTCACCCATCTCTTACTGGCCCTTTGGGTCATTGCCATCTTTTGATTCTTATAAGTGGTGTTGCTATTATTCATATGCAGCATCTATCTACATGAATATCTAGATTCTTTGAAGGAGTTAGATTAAATGGTAAAATTGGCAAATCAAACCTGATATTTGTTTTAGGAAATCCCCACCTTTCACCTGACAGAAACATTAGCATTCCCAGCAGCCATGTAACTAAGTTTTACTTCCCCCTATTTTTTAAGCCAGTGTGTAATATGGTCATGTTTTCCTGATTTCTTAAAAGGCATACATACAGCTGCCCTAACAGGCATGAACTGCCACTGTGCTTGTTTCCATTTTTTGAATAACTAATGACATGGAACACCTTTCAGTGCGTATATTGATAGTTCATATACTGTCATTGGATTGGAGAAATATCTTCCCAAATCATTGGCCATTTTTCTGTATTTTGGTTTTGTATGGCTTCCGGGAACTCCTTGTGCTCTACTTATTAGACTCTTAGCTGAGGTATAATGTGGGACATTTTCACAATGTCATCTGAGTCACCAAGGCTCTGATTTTGACAAACCCCCCGTCATTTATTTGTGTTTTGTGCTGTGAAGTTGGTGGCTCCTATAAGAACCGCTGCTAAATCCAAGGTGGTGAGGTTTGACATTGAGGTTTTCTTCAAATGGCTTTGTGGCTTCAGCTCTTACATCTGGGGCTGTGAGCCACTGTCAAGCACATTTATCTGTTACATCAGCAGCTACACTCTTTATGTGGTTATCCTTGTCTTGACTACACTGCTCTTCCCTGCTGTGAGACTCCACTCTGCTTTTGACAACCTGCATCAGCTATTCATACACTCCAGCCATAGCCCTTCCTTCCTTCCTCCCTCCCTCCATTCCCCCTTCCTCCCTCTCTCCCTCCTTCCTCCTTCTTCCCTCCCTCCTCCCTTCCTCCTCCCTCTCTCCTTCCTTCCTCCTTCCTCCCTCCTTCCTCCTTCCTTCCACCCTCCCTTTTCCTTCCTTTCTTCCTTCCTTCTGGGTGTAATTTTTAGGCCCATGCCATGTTGTTTTAACCTCTGTAGCTTTGATAAGTTTCTAAACAAAGAAATCTGAATCTTCCCATTTTATTTTTCCAGGACTGTTTTGATCTTTCAGAATCCCTTGGAAGTCCAAATAAATTTAATGTTTTGTTTTTCACTTCTGGGGGGAAGAAGCCAGTGTGTTGTGGGATTCAGGTGTCAGCTGACAAGGTCAAGGGACATTTATACAGAGCACCGGGCCCCCCGACCTGAAGGGGGCGGGGGAAAAGCCCCATTAAAAAGGGTCTGCGGATACGACACGCTCTCTTCCTGGTTCCTGGCTGCTGGAGGGAGGCTCACGTGGTCCGTCCGTCTGCAGACTCTGGTCCCTGTTCAGGTGCTATTATACTCTGTTGCCTGTACCGTGAGTGTTGGTTTATATTCTAATAAATATCTATCTGGTATTGGTGTCCTTGTGGGTAAGTTACGCCTACATCTGGCGCCCAACGTCCCGGACCCACGGGCGGGCCCACGGGACGGGTTTAAATCACACTCAGGTCAGGTTTTGAGTGTGGGCAGGGCTTATCCAGCCCCGTGCGGATTTGGTTTTGAGCGGTGACCTCCAAACGGCTTACGCCATCAGTTTCCGAGGCTCCCGGTCTGGTTCAGCCGGCGCCAGCGGCGGCTCCAGGCCTCTCAACCAGCCGCACGGCCTCGGCCCCGCTGCCGCGCGAGGTCGGTAGCCCCACCCTCCCCCAGCGCACGACCTGCCTAGCTAAAGGCAGACCCGGGCCGGTTGCAGCTGCCGCGCGCACGGTCTGTAGCCCCGCCCCTCGACCAGTGGCGTAGCCGTTAGGCCCTGCTGCCTAGCTATTCGCTGCACGCGCGGTCGGTAGACCCCCCCCCACCCAGCACACGACCCGCGGCTAGCTGCCTAGCTGAAGGTAGACCCGGGCCGGTTGCAGCTGCCGCGCGCGGTCTGTAGCCCCGCCCCTCGACCAGCGGCGTAGCCGTTAGGCCCTGCTGCCTAGCTATCCGCTGCACGCGCGGTCGGTATCTCTGCCTTTCAACCAGTCGCGCGGCTGCGGCTCCGCTGTAGGAACTGCTGCGCGGTCGGTCTGTCTAACCGCTGCGCGCGCGCGTGCGGTCGGTATCTCTGCCTTTCAACCAGTTGCGCGGCTGCGGCTCTCTGCCTAGCTAAACGGCTGAGACCCGGGCTGCTTGCTTCCGCCCCTAGCTGTACCGCTGCTCAGTTCATTTTAATTGAGTTTGAACTGCGGCTGCACGAGCGCCCTTCCCCCAACCTGGCTGGCTGAGTTTGACCCAAAAACTGCAGATTCAAGCAGCAGCTCCGCCCCTAACCCCTGTAACCTGGGACAATTGTGAATTACTCCTGTAGGTGAACAAAGATAACTAAAACCATTCTATCTTGTAATTAACATCCTGTCTTGACTTGTGAGAATTTGTTTTTTCCAAAGATTCTATTTTGTCTGCTGAGACCCTTTAACACCTAGGATCTGTGAATAGCGTGCGGAGTGTCTCTACATCGGCCATACAGCAGGGCACTAAACGTTATTGTGACACCTTCTGACCACACAGCGTCATTGCACCTGGATTGAGGTAATGGCTGACAACTATTCTTTTGAGGAATTTGGTATATATTTTTCCACGATGGTTGACAAGTTTTTAAATGAGTATCTTGAGGTATTCAGTACCCCAGTTTTACTATTTCTTGGTCTGTTTCTGTATGTTGTGTTCCACAATAGAAGGGTGATGACTGAGGTCACGAATCTGAACTTTCAATTACCATCCAAACTTGGTATTATAGAATCATCAAACGCTACACTGTCAGATGACGTTAAGCAGATGCAGACCTTAAATCAGCAGCTGTTGTCCAGGATATGTGAATTAGACTCTGCTATGTCTAAAACGATGGATATGCTACAAACTGGTTACAACAAGCTTTCACATAATGATAACACTGTACTAGAACAATATAAACTCTACGTAACTGATGAAAACAAGAAACTTATTGACCACATTAATAAACTGGATGAAAAAATCATTAATTATGTTAATGATGTAGATCTGAAAATTGCTAACTCGGCGAGGTCTTTAGACCTAGAACAATATAAACTCTACGTAACTGATGAGAACAAGAAACTTGTTGACCACATTAATAAAGTGGACGAGAAAATCATTAATTATGTTAATGATGTAGATCTCAAAATTGCTAACTCGGCGAGGTCTTTAGAAGAATCACTTCGTCAAGAAAGTCAAACTTTGAGACAGATGGTATCCGAAATACAAGAATTTGTACCTGCAATGTCCAAATTCCAGGAATGGGAATCCGTAATGTCCAAAATCCAAGAATGGGAACCCATTATATGCAAAATGAAAGAATGTGAGGACCATATTGCAACACTACAAAAGGGCAATGATACATCTTATGCTCAGAACAGTTCAGGTCAACCCCCAATGGGGTGTTATGGTACTGGAAATACTTTACATAAAGTTGTAAACATCACGGGGATACCTCCTTCACCACCACTATTGTTCCCAGCTACTATTCAGACCAAGATGGCACCAGGGGGTTCCTCAGAATATGTAGACTATAGTTATGAGCCACTACATATGAAAGACATCAAAGATTTTAAAGAGGCAATATCCATGTATGGTATTCACTCTACTTATGTAAAGCAGCTCCTAAATTCATGGTCTGCAAAAAACCGAATCCTCCCCTTCGATTGGATGCAGCTAACGGCTGCCGTCTTGGACCAAAGCCAAAATTTGCAGTGGAGAAGCTGGTTTAGAGAGGAAGCCAGGACCTTAGAACACCAAGGAAGAATTAGGGGTTTCTTTGCTTCTCAGGACCAAATCCTTGGTGAAGGAATGTTTGCTGACGTGAAGACTCAAACTACTTATGACGAACATACTTTATTGCTATGCCGTACGGCCGCACTTAATGCATGGGAAAAGATTTTAGACCCAGGTCAAAAAGTTGAGCATTATGCTAAGGTCAAACAAGGTTTGAAAGAGCCTTATACTGACTTTCTACACAGGCTTACCACGGCTGTAAATAGAGCAATATCAGATCCAGAAGCTAGAAAGCAAATAATACTTTCTCTGGCCTTTGATCATGCTAATCCGGAATGTAGAAGAATGCTTCTGCCTTTAAAAATCAGAGCCGCACCTCTAGAAGAATGGATTCAATATACAATCAATGCTGAACCTCTCCATAGTAATGACGACAATTGGGTAGACCAAGCCATTGATAAGGTAAGGAAGAGGAACCAAGGAATCACTTGTTTCAACTGTGGTAGACAAGGCCATGTAAGACGAAACTGTACACAAAGTACTTTTAGAAACGATGCCCAATCTAGGTTTAATTCGAACAGAAGGCCATTGCCTTCTGGATTATGCAGAAGATGTGGCAAGGGACGGCATTGGACCAATGAATGTAGATCTACCAGAGATAAAGAAGGCAACCCTCTGCCATCGGGAAACGCCTTTCGGGGCTTCCCCCGGGAAGCCCCCCAAAATCAGACTCCAAATTCGAGGATGGTGAGATCATATCCGGTTGTAGTAGAAGACCAGCATTCTCAAGACGAATAGAACACCCAATACCTGATCTTGAAAAACATACAATATCAGATTCAGAAACTCCAAAGAAAATTACGAAACGAATATTTTGGCAGACTTCGATAAATGAACAAAGACCAAAATTGGGTGTACTGATAGACAATATTTATATCCAGGGTTTAGTCGACACGGGGGCTGATGTTTCGATCATAACCCCACGGTCCTGGCATCCGAGATGGCCTTTACAGACAGTAGATATCCAATTTCTGGGTATTGGAACAATATCTCAGGTGAAACAGAGTGTGAGGTGGCTTGAATGCATAGGACCAGAAGGTCAGAAAGGACGGTTGAAGCCATATATGGCTGATATAGCAGTGAATCTGTGGGGTCGCGACCTCCTAATGCAATGGAATACCCAGATTAAAATCCCTCCTGGTTATGATGTCAGCCGGAGGCTCAACTATGTTTCCAAAAATGACAATAATTCACCAGCCATTCAAGTTGTACAAAAGAATCGCCCTCTTAATAAGACACTCACAGCACTGCCTTTAAAATGGTTAACGGAAAAGCCTATTTGGGTTCAACAATGGCCTTTGACAAAAGAAAAACTTCAGGCTTTGGAACAGTTGGTACAGGAGCAGTTACAGGCTCAGCATATTGAAGAATCAACCAGTCCGTGGAATTCTCCTGTTTTTGTTGTCAAGAAGAAATCTGGAAAATGGAGGATGGTGACAGATTTAAGAGCAATTAATAAGGTGATTCAACCTATGGGCTCCTTACAAACTGGTATTCCCCTGCCTTCTCTGCTACCTAAAGGATGGCCTATTACAGTTATTGACTTGAAAGATTGTTTTTTTACCATACCTTTACAGGAACAAGACAAAGAGAAATTTGCTTTTACAGTGCCTACTCTTAATAATTCAGGGCCAGCTAAGAGGTACCAATGGAGAGTCCTGCCCCAAGGAATGTTAAATAGTCCCACCTTATGCCAATATTTTGTACAACAACCACTAGAAATACTGCGCAAGCGCTTCCCACAATCTATCATTTACCATTATATGGATGATATTTTGTTGGCAGACCCAAACCCACAGACATTAGAAACATTGTTTGAAGAACTACAGAAAGTATTGCCTAATTGGGGACTGCAAATTGCTCCAGAAAAGGTACAGAGGGGAGATTCTATCAATTATTTAGGATATAAGATAGGTTTACAAAAAATTAGACCACAAAAGGTAAAATTAAATAGAGATAAATTGAAGACTCTTAACGATTTTCAAAAGCTACTAGGAGATATTGCTCATATACGGCCCATGATTGGTATAAAAAACTATGAACTAGTTAATTTATTCAAGACTTTAGAAGGTGACAAGGGTTTAAATAGTCCAAGAAAACTATCTGATGAGGCCGAGAAAGAATTAGAGTTGGTAGAAAGAAAACTTCAAGAAACACATGTGGATCGTGTGGATCCAGACCTGGAATGCATACTTGTTATTTTACCCTCAAGACAATCTCCAACAGGAATCTTAATGCAAAGAGAAAGCATCATATTAGAATGGATATTTCTGCCACATAGGCCAAGCAAAAAGATGAAGACATATATCGAAAAAATTGCTGATCTGATTTTTAAAGGTAAATTGAGACTCCGCCAATTGACTGGAAAGGACCCTGCAGAAATTGTTGTGCCTCTGACTAATGAAGAAATTGAACGATTATGGGCAGACAGTGAACCTTGGCAAAAGGCTTGCAGTGACTTTTTAGGAGAAATTAATAATAAATATCCCCAAAACAAGAGAATTCAATTTATAAAGGAAACTAATTGGATCTTTCCTCGTGTAGTACAAGATGAACCAATTTCTGGAGCCCCTATATTTTATACAGACGCAAACAATTTAGGGAAGGCTGGCTACAAGTCTGAAAACCTAACTAAAGTGGCTCAGAGCCCTTATAACTCTGTTCAAAAGTCAGAACTATATGCGATTATTATGGTGTTGTTGGATTTCACAGAACCTCTTAACTTAATTACTGACTCTCAATACGCAGAAAGAGTTGTTTCACATATTGAAACTGCTGACTTCATTCACGATGATACAGACTTGACCTTACTATTCATACAACTACAAGATATCATCAGAGGTAGGATACATCCTATGTACATAACACATATCAGGGCACACACGGGCCTCCCAGGCCCTCTAGCGCAGGGTAATGAGGAAATAGATCGGTTGCTAATAGGAAGCGTGCTAAAGGCCACAGAATTTCATGAAAAGCATCATGTTAACAGCAAAGGGCTGAAGAAGAGTTTTCCCATCACTTGGATTGAAGCAAAGGAAATACTAAAAAAATGTGACACTTGCTCTTTCTATAACCAACCATCTTTACCTGCAGGAACTAATCCTAAGGGTACACACGGAAATGAGATATGGCAAATGGATGTGTTTCACTTTCCAGAATTTGGAAAGATGAAATATGTACATCATACTATTGACACCTATTCTGGAATGCAATGGGCGACTGCCCTGAGTTCAGAAAATGCTGATGCTGTACTTACTCACCTTTTGGAAGCCATGGCCGTATTGGGAATTCCCACTCAGATTAAGACTGACAATGCTCCAGCTTATGTCTCCCGAAAAATGAAGATAATTTTTGCATACTATGATATAAAGCATATTACAGGGATACCACACAATCCTACAGGACAGGCAGTCGTGGAGAGATCTCACCGCACATTAAAAGAGATGCTTTATAAACAAAAGAAAGAAATGAAAAAGCCCAGAGAGAGGTTGCATAGTGCCTTATTGACTTTAAATTTTCTTAATGCTGATGAAAAGGGAACTTCAGCTGCTGAGAGACATTGGGTAGTAGAAAAATCTTCTGAGTTAAATCAACCCATTTACTTCAAAGATGTGTTGACTTCCGAATGGAAGCCAGGGTATGCGCTTCGATGGGGTAGGGGTTTTGCTCTTGTTTCAACAGGGACAAAAAAGATATGGGTACCAACAAAACTAATAAAAGCCCGCTTCGAAAAGGAGTCTCTTCCTGAACAAGAAAAGTAACTGCTCATCCCTGACATGACAAACGGATGCGTGGTAAGGAAAACACACTTAACAAACCTGGGGCAGGGTCTCTCAGTTTTGTCTTTACAGGAAAATGGATACTAAACATTGAATAATTACTCACCTGCAATAGAAGACAGACTGAGGATTAAGGGATGTACAAGACGGACTACGAGACCAACTGATACACACATGCAATATTAGATAATTCCTCAATTTTTACTGCTTTACATCTTGCATCTACATCTCAAAAAAAAAATGGTCCTGATTTGACTATTTATAAGGCTGGATTTGGATTGGGAACTTGTGGCTTTCTCCCTCTCTAAACCCAAGCATATTGGTAAAGGAATATAAAAAATTCTGTCTCACATCATAAAAGCCACCTGGTGTGAGACAGAAGGCAAAATATTTAGGGACCAATATTACTGTGACTTCATCTTAAACCTCGTTCTTCCCTGTTTCTGTACCTCTCAAACATCTCATTCTGTCTGCTTCCAGTCTCCTAAAGTCATGAAAGATATAAATATCTTTTGAATTTCTACAATGCTTAAGTTTTCCACTGTAAATAACATTTCCTCCTATCAGCTATCTACAAAAAATCTGAAACCGAGATGGGGCCTCCACCGGAACAACTCCTGCTAGAAAAACAAAAATAGAAGAAAGAGTATGAGAGAGAGAGAATAAGAGACAGATAGACAGACAGCAGAGACAAAATAGAAAAATCAAGAACCTGGTGCGCACCAATCAATAATTGCTTTCAAGAATTAGATTATTCAAAAACAGCTGCAAGTTAGCTCCTTATGATTATCCTTCAGATCACACTGCTAATTAAGTTTCCAGATGGAGTTAACCACTATCCTAAAAATGGTTATAGATGTATGTGGTCAGTCCATTAAGAACTAACCATTGTTTTAGCTTTTACAGGATCCCAAGGAGATGCCATCGCCCTTAAGTCAGCAGGAAGCAACCTTATAAACGACTACGCCCCGTTTCCCAATAAGTTTTATGCTCCAAAGGTTGTGGGTAAAACTGGGTAAAAGACAAAACTATAATATAGCATCAGAGATTTTTTTTTTTTTTTTTTAGAAAAGAGGGGGAATAGATAGGATAGATAAAGGTAGACTGTTCTACCTACCTATACTTCATTTTAGCTAAATGTATGGGCTAAGCTAAAGACAATCTGCACTGTCATAGATATCTATATATTGATACTAATGCAAAATCATTTTATATGTTTAATTGTGATAATTTGTACATTGGTACAAAGTTTAATCTGAGATTGTTTTATGTAACCAAAGCAACTTGTACTTCGATATAAATCTGAATCTGTAACTATTATGTAAAGCTGAATCTAAAATTGCTATATTTTATGTATGCTCATACCTTTGTTTAAAATATTTGCACATCATTGTCATGTATACTATGCAATTACTACCTTCATTTAACTATACTAGATATAATGTATGATTGCACTAGTTATGATATATGCACAAGATGTTTTATATACCTCTGTTTAGATGATATATATGTATTTACATGTCTAAAATGCTATGGACACTTTACCTGGTAAAATACCCCTGGCTAATGCTCGATAGTTCTACTAAGGGTCATTGTTCAGAGATTGTACATCCCTTATATAAGTATTCTAATTTTTAGTACAGGGTTTATTCCTTAAGACGATAAGATCTGCAGTCAACACTATTTAAGGTATCATATCCCAGTCATTTCAGATACAGGTTAGAATATCATAGATGGACAAGAATCTTCAACCGTTTCATAGACCCAGAGAATATGGCATTTAACATTTAAAATTTGGCCACGAGAGACACGACGACTCCTGGTGTCACTGCTCCCTTCACGAGATGGTGTTGAGCATCAAGGATACTCCATTGAAGTTGGTCCTTTTGGCAAAAAATGGCCGGTTGAGTAAGGAACTGTCCTTACCTTGATTGCTGACAGTACACACATGATGTCAAGCTGGATGAACAAATTGAGATAGAGACTGACGAAACCTGCCTAGACAGGATAAGACAGTCCCTTCAAAATTGTTCTGCTTGTAAAAAGATCTGTCAGATGCCATAGGCCTATAGCCAATCCGATAGATGCTCTAACGGTGCACAAATCCAGAGGTGATTGTCCAGGTAGCTGTGTTGCTGTCCTCTCCCAAATTTTGGAAGTAGCTGCTTCCATGTACTTCTGTCTTTCAGACAAATTTACCTTCCTTCTCAGGTCTTGAAGAGGTTGAAGAATAGATGTTTAAGGTTTCCACCCTAGTATCCCTTAGATAAGAACACTCAGGTGTTAGATTCTCACTTTCCCAGATTAACCCTTTAAAATAATCTATACACCCTACTATCTACCAATATTCTAAAACTATTAGATATACCTTATATAAGTTAGGCTTTGATTAGCAATTATACTTTGACCTCTCCTAGATGCTACCTCATAATAATTCTTACTGTATATAATCTTAGTTTAGAACCTTCTTAGTTAGACAAAGGGGGGAGATGTTGTGGGATTCAGGTGTCAGCTGACAAGGTCAAGGGACATTTATACAGAGCACCGGGCCCCCCGACCTGAAGGGGGCGGGGGAAAAGCCCCATTAAAAAGGGTCTGCGGATACGACACGCTCTCTTCCTGGTTCCTGGCTGCTGGAGGGAGGCTCACGTGGTCCGTCCGTCTGCAGACTCTGGTCCCTGTTCAGGTGCTATTATACTCTGTTGCCTGTACCGTGAGTGTTGGTTTATATTCTAATAAATATCTATCTGGTATTGGTGTCCTTGTGGGTAAGTTACGCCTACACCAGTGGATTTTTTTTTTTAATATAGGAATTGCGTGGGGTCCGGAGACTCCTTTGAGCCATATTGGAATCTGAACAACAATGAGGCTCCCAACCCACACGAAGGGAAGTCGTGCCCAGCAGTTTATTTTGTTTTCATTTTGCCCCTCAGCCTTTACCCTGATTTTAATATAGTCCTGTTTTTTTCTGACATCACAACTGGAATGTCCTTCACGTCCTGAGCTGCTCACTGTCAGTGTTGGAAACACAACTGGCCTTTGTGTATTCACACTTTGCCTTTACACTTTTCGGATGCTCTCCACAATTCTAACCGCTTTTCAAGCGATCAATCGCTTCAGAGTTTTCTGATTCCAAGAACATGATATTTCATGAACAAAGATGGTTTTGTGTTTCCCTTTCGAAATGCATGTCTATCTTTTTATTTTCATGCCTAATTTCCCACAGTGAATTTTCAGAATCTTGCATAGTAATGTTGAGAGTAAGTGTCCCTTTCTTGTTCTGACTCAAAGCTTCTAACTTTTCATGGCTGCATGTGTGGTGCATCCTTTATTAGACAGAGATGTTTCTCCATTTTTTAAAGTGTGTTTTGCTTTCAACCTGAACAGAGGATAGGTTTATCAACTTACTTCTAAAAGATGCCTCAACCAGAACAATCATTGGATTACTTTCTACTTTCTATCAATGTGGTATTTTATGTCAGTTGGCTTTCTATATTGAAGCACATCACATCCTTGGAGTAGATCTCACTTGGCCATGACATACAATTGAGTGACTATCCTGTCTAATTGAAATAATTGAATCAACCATATATATAATATGCCTACCACCTAAAGTCATGAAGACAGAGCAACAATTTGTGAGGAAGGGTTGCAGACTTTGTGTCTCCCACGGAATGGGATGGATTGAAGTCAGGAAGAAAAATGCAGAGGTTATCTTTATTAGATTGAAGAAATATCCAAAAAAATTACTGTGTACTATTCAAATTGCTGAATAAAAAATGTGCTGATACTGATGACTCCAGTTGAGGATCTGGTTCATGTCTCAGGATCTAAGGATCATGAATAAAACTGGGTTCTAAGAATCACTTTTAAGTTAAAAAAAATAATGCTAAGCCTGTGTTTATAATTCTCTGTACTATGGTGGTGAATTTGTGTTCTTGATATCTGCCACTAACTGGCAAGATACACAAACTCTTTGAATATACAGCAGCAGTCAAATTCTGATCTCTGAAAGCCTCATAGGTCAGCAATCTAGAAAGGATTCAGCCCAGTCCAAACCTGGAAATGAGATCTTGTGTAGTTAAAGGCTAAACATCTGTCTTCCTATCCCCCCTCTCTTTTTTTATTCAATATCACAGAAAACATCATGTTAGGGAAGGAATGAGATTCATTATAAGGGATTAAGTCACTGGCTCCAATGGACCCCCCCCAAAAATGATCTAGATAACGATCAATATTATAAACGTTACTGTTTATCAAGCAATAACCAAATTGTTAAACATTATCCATAAATATGTTTAACTTTATGGTTGAGATTCATTTTAGAAGGTTGCTTTCAACCTCTGTATTTTATGTTTTCAACAAATGATACACATGCATTATTTTGGGTCCAGGATGTGGAAGAACACATAGCTTAAAGTTATAGCTATGCATTATCTTAAGTTGTAAAAGGTGACTACATGGGAAATTAAAGGCAAATAAGGCTGCTTGTTACATTGTTCTCTTAAAGACTGGTTGAGCAAACAGGCTGGTTACACAGTAGGATAGTAGTCTTTTGTCGGAAGTGACCTCATGGTGTGTTATTAACTCCAGCTGTGAGGTCCAGCAAAGGTTCCATTCTCCCTGCATGGTAGGGGAAGAGATACTTTTATCACAATATTTCACTGCCACAAAATGTCACCACTCTCAATACAAATCTATAAAGCCCATGTCCTGGAAACAATATTCTGTTTTTGTTTATGGAAGTTTGGGGGGAAACTATCATAAAATTGAAGCCTTCCCTGTACCTGTAATTGACGCCTCTCTGTGCTTTGCTTTCTCAGGGACCATCTACCCCATCAGCAGAGCACAGAACAAACAGCTATTTAGCTCTTAAATGAACACAAAGATATATAAGAATGGTGTTCAGCCTGTATTAAGGGACATCTCACTGGATAAAGAAAAGGTTGCTCATTTATTTATGATGCAAAAAATCCATTGCTTGTTCTGCTGAGAGAATCATCCATTATTGATTCAGAACTCAGTGCTCCCAGCAAAGCTTTCTGTGTGCATGAGGGCATGTCCTTTTTTATTACTTTAAAACACATGATTTTCTTTTTTGATTGTGGTGGATGCTAGGTCCTGAAATGTGAAGGGTTATAGTAACCAGCACATTAGATAAAAGATTTGACTATAGTGTAGCAGTTTCTTCTGAACCCTCTGTCACCCTGTGGATAAATGCCTGGGCACCATGACAGATGCATTTCAGGACTTTACTAATTCTTTTCCCTCAAACAGAAATATTGCATTGCTAGCTCGTTCATTATATTTTGGTAGCATACATCCCGGGCATCTTCAGCTCATCCTGTGCCTAATGAGGATACACCTGGATTGATGCCACTTCTCAAATGAACGTCACAGCCTGTAAGCTCTGACCTTTATTCTTGCTAACTCTGGCTCCATTATATCATTACTGTGAGAAGGGATATTGGTGTGCTGGTTTCTGTGGTCCACATAAAAAACAAAAGTAGTTTCAATGGCAATGTCCGATGTTCTGGCTTTCCAGTGCTTTTTCTGTGTCCAGCACGGCCTTTGCTGCAGTGTTCAGACTGCTCATAAATGAAGGTGTGCATATGAACCAGGAATTCCCACAGCGCTGAGTGCTGAATGCTTTCTTGCTAGAGAATACCGAGTTTTCTCTTCTTAAAAGCAAAGACTAACCCAGCAGAGTCAGAGGGATTTGAACAGCCACTAGCAAAGAACTAGGGCTCTGATTTCACACACAGCATCTATGCCTGGATTCCTCCATTGACGTTGACAGGGCCAGTATGTATACAACTCAGTTTGCTGTTGAACAAACCTAGTGAAAGCGACTACTAAGTCATTTACCCTAAGACTATACTCTTTCACACAGTTAGACAGCTCCCTGCTGACACTAAGACCCTGGGAGGGAGGAAATCCAGGTTGTTTCTGCCCCAGGTGTGGCTCTGGGAGCAACCATCTTCCCTCTGGAGAGACATTTCTCCAAGTTGCCCTGCACTCTGAGGTCCTTTGCACCTCATCTTCTTTTTCCCTGTCTAAAGGAGTCTGACTTTCTCTTGTTCATTGGTCCTTTATTAAAAGGTAAGCAGACATCCCCTTCAGCTAACCTCTCCCATTTCCCATTTAACACTCATTTGTAGAGACCCTAGACTGAACCTTTAAGCTTTCTTCTTGTTCCTCTCCTGTTCTTGCCACCGACCCCCAGGTCTTGCCCACACACCCAAAGCTGCTATTTTCTCCTTTTCTTTTGTGTAGCTACAGATCCCATTCAATGTGAGTCCAAGTCCTGAACAGTCTTAAGACTCTTGCTGTTCCCTAGTCCCAGCTACAGAGTGAGTGCTGGTACTTTACCTGGAGGGAAGCTAGGCCTAGCTTCATCTCCTCAACTGGCCTTTAAATCTTCCCAAGGAAACAGCAAATGCTAATGTGGAGTTTTTGAGAAAGGCATCATTTCCTATGACTCCACCTGTGGCTTTCATTTGGTCATTTTCTCATCTCCATATTGCTTCACACAGGACTGCTGTGTTGCCCTCACTGGCAACAAGTATTCCATAAACTGTCCCTCCATTGTTTATGTGCCCACCCCCTCTTTGTGTATTCCTCCCTGAACCTAGTATCTTGTGGCTTCAAACTGACCAAAGCATGGAACGATAGGAATTCTTACTGTACACTTGTTCTTATATTCCTCATGTAAAAAAATCTCTGTCAGAACAACAAGATGGCTTGGTAAGTAAAGGTGCATTCTGTGCAAGCTGGTGACCTGAGTTCAATACCTAGAACCCAATTAAAAGTAGACAGAGGTGAGCACTGCCTCAACACAGTTGACCTCTAACATACACAGGAGTGAGCACTGTGGCATGCCTGCACACATGTGGAGATACATGCACTCACACATACACACAATTAAAAGTGAAAACATTTGATGAGCCAGGAACACTCCCTTACATTGGGCCTGATAGCCCTGCTGCTGGGAATTTTGTTAAATTCTTAAGGTAGAAAAGCTTGTAGGCTTCACATAAGTAGTTCTTTGGCTTCAAGATTATCTTTCCTGTTGACTATAATAATTTAAGGCATTTTCCTTAAATCAATCCATGTAATATCATTGAATTTGTAGTCTCTATGCTTTTCTAAACTATATTTTTAAAATATGAATCAAATATTTAATTTTCACTGAGCATTTTTGATGATGAATACCAAGTAGTTGTTAGAATTGGTGACACTCTGGGAGCATCAGAAGTCCTGGTCAGAGCAAAGGCTTGTGTGAATAAAAGACATATATACTTCAGCCTTACAGCTTTCAGGGCATACAAAACTTAGTAAATATATTCATAAACATGAAAGTAAACCAGATGAACAGCTGAGTTATCCTATAGCACACTGGATTTCTTATTCTTGGAGGGAAAGGGGGATGCAGAAAAAGAGAAGCCACAGATTCATATTGCCTATTCCCTATCCCCTGTTTTTCTGATAGGAAGATGTAATAGGCCCTAGTGAGTTGCAGCAGTTGGATAGTGGTGGCTGGTAGATATTAGGTATGTGTGTGTATGTGTGTGTGTGTGTGTGTGTGTGTGTGTGTGTGTGTGTGTGGTGTGTGTCTGTGTGTGTCAGGAGTAGGGTAGCATTCAGAAGTTCAGAAAGGGGCTTGAAACTTGGCTCTGCTGCTTCTGACTCAGGAGCCATATTTGTCCAGCTTGGTATAGAGTAGTTTGTAAGTCTTTTCCCAAGTGTCTAAAGGTATATTTCCAATAGGTCAGCTTCCGGGTCAGAGGGAAATCATATAGACCTTGAAGTAACATGACTCATAATCAGTAGTTTTCAACCTGTGGGTCATGACCCCTTTGAAGGTCACATATCAGATATCATGCATATCAAACATTTTACATTAAGGTTCATAAAAGTAGCAAAATTAGAGCTATGAAGGAACAGCAGAATACTTTTATGGTTGGGGGTCACCACAGCATGAGGAACTGTGTTAAAGGGTTTCGGTACCAGGAGGGTTGAGAACCACTGTTTAGAGTCTAAATAAAGGCAGGAGCCATAAGAAGAAAAGAGATTTTCCTTAGCCCCACACTCTTCTCTTGTTTCTGCCCAGTGCCACCCTGGTGTGGTTTGTGTTGGCTCTTTCAGAGGTGGTTGTGCAAAGTGAGCTACCAGCTTCCTGAGTGACTAAGCCCATAACACCAAGGCTAATGACAAACCAGCAGCTCTGTTCAGGTGGAAGCCATGCATCTGTGACTTGGTGTCAGTGTCAGGTGAGAAGGAATAAAAAAGCTTTGGTGTCTCATTCTCCAGTGTTGGCCTCCAGCTCATGAAGATCAGCTGCACAGGCTGCCAGCACTGCCTGCTTCTGAACTCTGTACCTGAAGCTCTCCATGTGTCATGCCACCCACCTAACATTATACCTACTGGGAAACAGTCCCTGCAAGGCAGGAGCATAAATCTAGCCTTTGTCCATTATGGTGGAAAATAGTAGCCATGAAACCTCAAAGTCACCCCCAGTGCCTGTGGCTGATTATAAACAAAGAGGAGGGTCTTGGCTGGACAGAGTCTGGGGCCAAGACCACCATCTCAGGCCCAAGTGTAGGAGGGGTATAAAGACCCCCATTGTTTACACTGAGTCTCTTTGATGCCCCTGCAGGAAGCCCCCTTCACAAACAAAGTCGCCTCTGCCAGCCCTTGGGGAGCTGGGGAATTGCTTTGCCCAGCCTCTGGTCTGCTTGTTTAGACTCATGCCACACTGAATTTCATCTGGGAGGAAAAGCTGTTTCAGATAACCATGAATAGCAGCTTTCATCAGCTGTCACTTCTCATTATAGCCAGCACAACATGGAAATGAACTAGAAGCTGCTGAGCCCTGGGACGGGAGCAGGCCTATTTTCAATGTTTATTGACTTCCTTTGTCCTTTAAAAAAAAAAGTTAATGGGGCCATTGACTTTTCCACCTCCACTCTTGACCAGGTTCATCTGCTTCTTAGGTCAGAAGAAAACATGGTACTGGATGCCAACAATGAGTTCAAAGCAGGTGTTCATCCAGGTCACTTCTGGGGCTCTCCCTGAGAGCAAGCAGTAAGGAACCTCAGGTTTTTAACAAGGACTCAAAGCAACCGCTACACTTTCTCTATTAGAAGAAATGGATGGTGGGTAGTTCCAGGAATGCCTTTTCCATGGTATTCTCAAAGCTAACAGGAAGGTAAAAGAGATAATTCTAAAAATGATGGAGTAGCAGGTGGAAGGGAGGGGTATGAAGGGCTGGGACACTAGTGATGTGGATGGAATATCGCAATTTGAGTGTCAGCCTAAAACCAAAACAAGCAAGAAGAGCCTTTCGCTGGCCATAGTTGAGTTATGAAACTGAGAAAATCAGAACTGCGGAGGGGCTGTCTGCCTGACCCTGTTAGACGTGACTAGATCTGATGTACTTGCCAGGCAAGAGAAGACATTACAGTATCTTTAAAGAAAACCAGCTCTCCTCGGTTATTTACCATAAGGGTTGCTCTCCTAGCTTGGTTTCTTTTCTCATGATAGAATGTTTTGACCAAAAGTAGCTTTGGGAGGAAAGAGTTCATTTGTCTTTAGGTTACAGTTAATCATGGAGAGAAGGTAGAGCAGAAACACAAGCTAGAAACCTGGATGCAGACACGGAAGTGGAGACCGTGGAAGAGTACTGCTTACTGGCTTACTCAGCCACTCTTCTATAGCTCAGGCCTGCCTGGCTAGGAATAGTACTGCACACAATAGACAAAGCCATCCTGATCAATAAAAGATTAATAAAATGCCCTATAGGCCAATCTGATGGAGATAAGTCTTCTGTGGAAGTTTCCTGTCAATTGGCAAGCTGAGGCTAGCTATGATGTTGCTGTGGGTTAAAGTAAATTCCTGGAAAAAAAAAAAACCCTCTAGCTTGTTACCAGAGTTTGTGTAGGAACTGTTTAAGGGCTAGTGCCTGGTTGATGCAGTTGCATAACGGCTTCAGATGATGGGGTCAGTAGCTTTGGGGATAACCTGGTACAAACACCTCTCCTATAGTCATATAATACAGTAAATGCAACAACAAGAACCCAAGTGGGTCATTTTCAGGAAAATATAAAAGAAAAATAAACACCAAAGAGTTGGGTTACTCTGTCAGCTTTCTGTGGTGTGACAGTGTGAGTGTGAGAAACATTAGGCACTGTAACAAGCAGGTCCCCATGTCCCCACTCTGAAGTTTTTCATCACAGAAATTAACTTGCCTCCATTTTTATGCCCTGCGTTCAAACAAATCATGACATGGGAATATGAAACAGGCTTATAAATAAAGACAGAGTTTTAAGTGTTGAGAAGACTCAGGCAAACCAGAGTTGTGGAGGAGCAGGGTAAAGCAAAGTGACAGCACTGGAAGATGGCCACGTTTACAGTATGACAAGTGGAGGAGGGAGGAGGTGGGGAGCACTGGGGAATATACCAGGTAGCATGCAGAGCATGACTGGAGTCAGCAGGGCACGGGCAGAGAGCAGGAATGGGCAGCGGAAATCACTAAAGCAAGAATTCAGACAAAGGCAGGGAGACTTGAAGAGATAGGGTACCCGAGCCTCACTTTGCAAACAGAGGGATAATGAAAGCTTTAGACAAAGAGGAGATTGTCAAAGATCTTCTGGAAGATTCCTGCAGTGATAACATGTAGCCAAGAACACAAAAGCAGCAAGATCCTACCTTAGTAGCCATTCCAATAAACACTGATATGGGATCTGCTCAGGGTGCCATTTGTATTAAATGCTGACAACTGATATGGCATTGATGGAAAGGACAGATGAGATCTCCAGAACCAGCCATGGAGACTGGACACCCTGCTAAGGGCTGGAGGTGAGCCCTACTAAGTAACTGCATCCAACAGTATGAAAGAGGTAGGGGTGACCAAAGGAAGCAGGGGCAATAGGTTTGGCTGTCTGATCGTCCTGTTTCCCCCTGTAAATGGCCAGCCTCTACGGGAATGTTACTGCTCGTGTGACGCATCTTCTCTCCTAATAATTAGGCTGGAAATAAATGGAATGGATTTATTGCAAAAGAGAAATGAAAATCACCCGGCACTGCCTAACACGTGGTAGCTATTCAGAAGAGAGAGATTCACTCAACTTTGAAACTTTCATCTTTGAAAGAAGAGCCCTGTGACTATGCCCCTGTCACATATCAGACATGGTACAGCAGCCACAGAAGGCTCTAAAGGCAGACTGGACAGGCTGAGGTCAGTCCCCATCCCCTCCTCCTTGGTAATGTCATGCCAACATGTGGCAATGCTATGTCATGATTTCCTCTTTTATAAACGGATGTTTGCAAAAAGCTGGCAAAAAACAAACAAACAAAAAACTAAACCAAACCAACACAAAACCCCTGGGACCTGGGGATGTCCACAAGTAAACTCAGAATCACGTCTAATCCAGAACAAAGCAGCCAATGACTATTGGCTGGAAATGCCTATCATTGTCACCGTACTGAGTATTCACCTCTGTCTTTATCAAATGAAAGGTCAAAGTCCCTTAATATCCAAAATGAATCAGAATCTTTCAGTTCTCTGAAATCAATACGCAGAAGTGTGTCCCCTGCTGCTTGCCATAGATGTAAACTTCATTAAAATTTCAGTTTGTCAGCTCTCGGAGTCATTCTGCAGAGGCTTACCAGAACTTATAAACTTGTCTGGATTTCTCCAGGTCTCGCAGCTTGCTCTTCTTCTCCCCTTCTCTTCCCAGGTCAGCTCTCCTCCAGGGTGTTTGAAGACTGGGTGGGTTACATTTGATGATGTGCTTCTTAACAGGAGCATACAGCTTCTTTCTTCTTGGGTCAGGGTGCGTTCCCTCTCTCAGCCCATTTGCTGTGGTGGAAATGGAATGACAGACTTTGCTTAGCTGTGTCATCTCTGCAGTTCTGATCCTCGTTTTGCAGAAAATCCTATCGAGGTTTGCTCTTTTTTTTCAATGCTGATAGAATAGGAAGGGTCCAAGGGATTTTCCCTTCTCTGCAGAGAAGGGCAATGAAGATGTGAGCAGTGGACTAGGGAAATTCTTGGGGAGTCTGTGTCTCAAAGGAGTTGGGACAGCCAAGCCAAAAATTGCTTTGAATTCCCAGATTATATTAAATTGAAATGTCGAAGATTAGTGAGGCCTTTTTGCTTTGCACTAGGCATTTCATCGACAGCCCTGGGCTTTTGTTTATGTCCCTGGCTACTCAGATTAAATTCTTGGATTTGAGCTCAGGGGATGAGAAAGGATCAAATTGCTTTTGCAGGCTTTAAAATTTTAAATTGTTAGAAAACTTAAAACTCCAATGGATCTCTTCGTCTTTGTGGGAAAAGATAGTATAGATTATGAGCATTAAACCAGCGTTTAAACAAGACGAGTTTAGTGCCAGTAACCGGGAGAGCTGATTTATCTGGTTATTCCCCCCCATAATTTTCAAATATCTTCTACTTGGAGCATAGGGAGAAAGGGAAAAGACCCAGTGATTTGCCAAATTCCTTAACTCCATCCCATTTCCTTCTTCTGGGCCTAAGGAGGGATACAATGTATGCCTGAAGGTATGAAGGGGAGAGAGACTGTCTGCTGAGACTCGAGTAGGAGGCGAAATGTCGCACACTCCATAAATCCAGGAGTCTACCTGAACCTGCTTGTTGGCAAATCTGTTCTCTGATCTCAAAGTCAACTTTTCAACAGAAAATGCAGTCCATTTTTGACAGGAAGGTCCCTGAGCGAGTCACCTGCCCAGTTCCCCTTCTTTACTAGAGGCATCATCTATATGTGTGCTTGTCTAACACTTCCCTTGCTAGAATGTATGCCAGAAATGCACACAGACAAAAGGATCATGTCAGTGACCACCATCAGTTCCAAATTAGAAATGCATTGGAGAATCATGACCCATCCATGCATTGTGGCTACAATTCAACCCACTGAAACAGAATTTGTTGCAAATCACCAAATGCTTGAGGAAAAAAAAAAAAAAAAACTAGTCTTCTCAGTTGCTCTTGGGCATGATGTGGCACCCCTCAGGAGTGGCTGGATCAAGTGTTCCATCCCTAGCCAGCAAAGATGCTAATTGGCAATAGGTACTTGATTTATTGGTGCAGATGGCTGTGATAAAGGACATTGGTGGATGCAAGCTTCCCTGGTGGTGGAGAGCTGTGTACCCACTGGGGCAGCTCAGGACTATGGAGCAGATGTATTTCCTGCCCTGCTTATTTCACTCAAGTTCTGTAACCAAAGAGGTCCCTGGTGACACATTCCTCCAACACTTTCTAAACCACATTTCCCAAGAAAGTCTTTCTGAGGTGAAGTAAATGTTAACATGAAACACAGTGCAGGGCTAGGTCAGGCTGCACTGGTAAGGATTGTAACAATTCACACAGTGCACTGGACCCGGCAGACAGGTCTGCTGCCTCCACTTGGAAAGTGAGCAGCTAAATGAGTCTGCCAGTTCCTTCATGCAGCATGTCCCAGAGCAGAGGCAGAGGGAAGCCCAGCCTCCACCAAAAAGGCTACATCAGTGGTCAAAGATAGCTCTCAACCCTCTCCAGAAGGCTGCTTTCTCATCCTAAGTAGTTAATTATTAACTATCACAAAGATGCACCACAACTGTTGTACATAGGGCCTGATTGTAAGATCCTTCCATAGACCCTTCCCGAATCTTTTCAGTTATCTGAATATGATGTCCCCCACTGTTTCTGTTTTCCAGATGACAATGAAATCTGTCAGATGTGACATCATCTCCTTTTGAGCCTTTGGAGAATCCAGGTGGCATTTGAGTATCCATCTGTACATGACAGGTGTCAGAAGCTGGAATGCAATAAAGTCAAACTCTCATGGTCAAAGGCACAGCTCCTGTTTGGGATCTAGAAATTAGGTCCATTTTTCTTCCCCTTCTCTCTGCCTGTTTTATTCTTCACCAGTTCCTGACCTCTGTGTGGGAGTGGTGGGGATGACATAGGGCTAGACCAACTTTGATAGCCTCTAGAGTACTAGGTTGAGAGGATCCTTGGGGCAGTGTGTATTGAGGGAGGGGGAGGATGGATGTGTCAGCACACTGAGAACGCTTCAGTGCCTTCTGTGGGATGAAACATAACAGGTGAGCTTGATGCCCTGCAATCTGCACGCTGCAGTGGCATAATTGCTTTGTGCTGGCATCAGGTAGGTTTACAGATGTTTCACCCTAACCTAAAACTTGTGCTGAAGCTCAGCTCCAATAAATCGGGTGCCTATTGTCAGTTAACAAAAATGCTGACCGGGGATGGAATGTTTGATCCAGCCTTTCCTGAGGAAGCCAGGAACCCCCTGCTCTTTTGCCCCATTATACTCAAGAGCAATTGAGAAGACTAGATGTTTCCCTCAAACATTTGAAATTTTGATAATAAGCGCTATTTCTACAGGATGAGCTGTAGCCACAACGCATGGATGGGCCATGGATTCAG
Source organism: Phyllotis vaccarum (assembly GCA_033318265.1). Lineage (NCBI taxonomy): Eukaryota > Metazoa > Chordata > Mammalia > Rodentia > Cricetidae > Phyllotis > Phyllotis vaccarum. The sequence goes on from JARWLC010000003.1 coordinate 17,229,487, forward strand.
CATTCAGTCTGCTATGAGGTGGTTTGTGGATTGCTTCCTTGAAAGGTCACTTGGTCACTGTTGCTGCCTTTCTCCATGGGGCCTGTTTTGTTACAAGAACAAGCCCTTGCCTTCTGCTTCCTCAATTCTCCCATGGTCTTTCCTACACAGCCTGCTCACTGCTTTCAGTGATCCCGCTGTGGGATATATGGACACACTGTGAGATGGTCAGAGGCCCTCACTATAGGTCAGACAGAAGAGGCAAATGCTCTAGACCTTTTGCCTCTGAGAAGGTAAGCTAAAGAAACCCATTTTCTTTGTAAAGTACCCAGTCTTGGACATTTTGTAATAGAAACAAAAAATAAAATTTAGTGTTTCAACAATGACCTGAGTCATAAACTAATATCACTGGTTGATGAATTGTAAGAAACACATCTATAGTTATATGGTGTCGTATGCTATTTTCACAGCACCATCAATAATTCTGTTCATTTGTCCTTTGAAGCTGTGATCTGATATGACCACACTGAGGTCATGGATGGGGTCCTAAAGAAGTGTTTCAGCAGACTTGGAACACAGCATGAGCTGCTTCTTTGAAGTGTCAATGTAACACTGACCTAGCTCTGCACTGTTCTGCTCTAGTTTTGAGAATGCTTCGCCTTCATCAGTGAGTCAAGCAGTGGGTGTGGATAGGGCTAAGGGAAGGACAATGCCAGACTTTAGGAACTTCTCGTCAGATTATCCCAGGCTTTAGAGAATCAGTGGCATAGGCAGTGGCTTGAATTGGTCTAACAAACCTCTCCGTGAATGCTCACCAAGCTCAGCAAAGGCAGTTAATGGGTTTTTTTGTTTTGTTGTTTGCTTTTGACAAATGAATGGGTAGAGTTAATGAATGACTCCAAAGCTGTCTGCTGGAAAAGAAACACTAAAGCTCTAACTTTGATTGCCTCAGATGAGGGGTGCTCTTAGCTCAGGAGCACTTAAGCCAAATGACATAGCCTTTAGTCTCTCATCTCCCAAGGGATAAAAGAGGAGACACACAGACTCTAAGGGGACACCTACTGTGGACTATTTGTTTAACTCCACAAACATGTGCTGCATCTGTTTAAACTATGTAAAGATGCTTTGCATTTGTTTAATTATATAAATATATGTTATTGTTTTACCTTGACTGCCTAAGGCACCTTACTGGACTCATAAAAAGCTGAATGGCCAATAGCAAGGGAGGAGCTATAAGCAGGACATCCAGAAAGGGAGATTAAGTAGGAGGAGGAATTTAGCCTCAGGGGAGATGACAGGGTCAGACAGGAAGGAAGCAGGAAAGCAGGACATACAGAATAAAAGGAAGGTACAAAGCCCAGAGGCAAAACATAGGAACAGATTAAATTAAGTTAGAAGAGCTAGTGTGATGAGACTAAGTTAAGGCTTATTATTAATTAATAAGTCTCTATGTCTTTATTTGGGAGCTGGTTGGTAGCCTCCCCAAAGTTCCAACAATGGCGATTGATCCGCAGCACTTAATGTTTATTACAGGCCTCCGGGAAACTCAGTCTTCTTGATCTGAGCACAGCCCTATTCTAAACAGCAGAATACAGCAGTCACAATATGTGGCAATAGTCACACCATGTAGTATCCATGAGATGGCTATATGTTGTATGGCTCTATGTAGTAGGTGGTTTCAGGCCCGGACTTTCAGGACTAACCTCAAGGTTTAGGCCCACAGACCCACATCCCGCAGACTCATAGATGCTTCCAATAATTTTAGGCTGATCAGCCTAAGGCCCAGGCATATAACTTGCTAGCTCTCTACCCTTCGTCTAACCCATCTTGTTCAGCCATGCAACTGGGTACCTTTTCTTAGAGCAGCATAGTTGTCCCCTGCTTATTCCGGCTTCTCTCTGGCATTTCTGCTCTGTTCTTCCTGTTCTCAGAGTTTTCTTAGTCTGGTAGCCCTGCCCATGCTTCCTGCCTGCTTTTGGCCAATCAGCGCTTTTTATTAAACTAGTAGGTGGGACAATTATTTACAATGAAACAGCACAATCTCCCACAGCTCTACCTGTCTATCTGAATCTCTCTGGAGACGTTGTTTCTTGTCTTAGAACTAGCAAGTGTGTTAAGAAGTCTACTTGTTAAGAGGCTGACGGCAGCCTCCAGGAACTGCGTGAAGCCTGTGGTTGCTAATAGAAACTTCTTACAGCTGAGTTGGACTTAGCACAAACTGGGTCCTTAATGCTAAAACCCTCGAGGAGAGGAATTCTGCATTTACCTGAATGAGTTCAAGAAAAGCTTCTTCCATGGAAAAGCCTCCAGGAGAAGATGGAGCCTGTCCAACTGCATCTTGGTAGGATCCTATCAGAAGACCTCGGAGTCCCTGGATGACTGACCTGTAGACCATGAGGAAATAAATGTGTGGGAATACTATCTGCTGTAGTATGTGAGAATAAGACAAGCTTCAAGTGATAGCAAAAACTATCTCTGAGTAGTCAGTAGATACGCCCTGCCCTCCATTACTATGTGGGTTAAATTGTAATACCTATAAGACAAGGTTATAATCCTAATTCCACACATTGAAATGTGAGTTTATTGGGAAATGGAGTCTTTGCAGATGAAATCAAGTTAAGAGGATGCACCAGGTAGTTTTATGTCAACTTGACAGAAGCTATGATAATTTGAGAGAAGGGACCCTCAGTTTAAAAACATATCTTCATAAGGTAGGGACATAGGAACTTTTATTAATTAGTGATTGATCCCTGGGCTGGTGGACTAAGTTCTTTAAGAAAGGAGGCTGAACAAGTCATGAAGTAGGACCCCTCCATGGCATCTGCATCAGCTCCCACCTCCAGGTTTCCGCCCTGTGTGAGTTCCTGCCCTCACTTCCTCCTGTGATGATGAACAGTGATATGGAGGTGTAAGCTGAACAACTCCCCAACACACACTGCATTGTAATGCTGTTTTGTCACAGCAGTAGTAACCCAGACTAAGAGAGATGAGGTTTTTATCTCATAGGGTCCAAAATTCAGTAACTGTGATTGCTAGAGATTGTGAGACCTCGAGGCTAGAGGAGCAGAGACCCTTGAAAGGAAGATGGCTGCATGAAAACAGAGGCAGAAAAACAAGTTACACAGCCTCAGCTGAGGATTCAGGTGACCACAGAAGCCACCATGACTTCCTGACTAAAGTTTCCAAACTTTCTCTCATGATCTCTTGAACTTCCAAGCTATAAAAGAATAGATATGTTGGTTAAAGTAACCCTATTTGTAGTATTTTGTTAGAGCAACCCTAAAAAATATAAAATTTATTGGCCTAAATATTCCAAACTCCAAAACCCATATTCATTAATGTGATATTTCAGGAAAGGTCTGGATGTGTACTGAACAAGTAAGTAAGAGCAGTGGGGGAAAACAAAATTAAGATTGTCTTTGTGTGTGCTTACTAACATAAATTACATCACATAGGCAGGATGTACCTACAGATGCCAAATGGAAGAAAGAATACTGTTTTTCTCATAATACAGGAAAACATGGTGTCCTCTTTTCTCAGAAGATTTCCTGCTACCACATAATAATAAATTCAGTCATAAAATATAGCCAATTAATCCAAAGTAAGGAAAAATGAGAGCAGACAAAGAATAGATAAGTCAACTAGAAAGCAAGCGTCAAGATGCAAAACTTAACCTCAACTCTCTGTCAGTGATTGTACTAAATATAAATGGCCTAAATACCTCAATTCAGATGGAGAGATTGCCAAACCCATCCATATCTAACTAGATGATGCCCAAAGAAACTACTTTTACTGTAGAAGACAAGAGAACAGAAGAAAAGCTGTTAACACAAACCAAAATAAAGCTTGGGTGTTTGTAAGTAATAGCTGGCTAAAAAAAAAAAAAGATTTTTAACAAATACTATCTCAAATAAAAATTATTTTGTGATGACAGAGATTAATTTGCCAAAAAAATCCCAGAAATTCTGGATGAACACACTAGAATTTCAAAACACATAAATTTTATTAATATAATATGAAATTATAATTTTAATATAATTATATTATAATATATAACAATAATATAAATATGATATTTATTATGTATAAGAATAAATATGAACATCCTTGAAGTATTGAATGTGCTCATATCTTGATTACAGTGATAATTTGGTGGATATTTGCTATCTAATAATGTATCAGACTATACACTTAAAATATTTGTCAGGCTTAATTACATGTTAATAGAGCTATTAAAAGTTTATTATAACTCTGGGCTACAAGGCAGTTCAGTTGGTCAAACCCTGCTATGCAAATATGAGAAACAAGTTCAGACTTTCAGCCCCCATAAAAATTCTGTAGTCCCACTGCTAGGAAAATGTAGATGGGGAATTCCTGCACCCTGATGACCCAATCAGTAAGCTCGGCTTTAATGAGAGAGTGTGTCTCAAAAAGGAAGATAGAAATCAGCTTAAGAAGGAACACATGGCATTGACCTATAGTCTCTACAGGTATAAGCATGTAGACACTGTAGACACTGTAGACACTACACACACACACACACACACACACACACACACACACACACACACACACACACACACACACACACGAAGCATATTGGAATCTGAAAGGATTAAAACAAAGTGTTTAATTAATAAATTCCAGTTAACTCTTACTTGACTCGGAAATTACTCTTTCATTCTTGAAGACTAGAAGACAGTTAAACTAATTTGCTTAAAATAAAGGGCTATATTAAGTGCACAATTTGATGAGGCTTTTGTAAAGGGCAAAAGGCTACTGTCAGCACTGAAATCTGCTCACATGATCAGTACTACTGGGATCTTCAGAAACAGTGCTCTGTGAATTAGTACGAGACAATTTATAGTCACTGTTTTTTTTTGTTTGTTTGTTTGTTTGTTTTCTAACATGGAAGGCCTTCACTAGATAAAATAGGAATGAAGGGCAAAATTTATTTTTAAATTAAAACAACACCAAAATTGAAATGTCCAACATAAAATATATTTGAAGACATGTCTCATATCCTTAAATATTTTATCATAGAAATGTATACTTCATATAACATAAAAAGAGAGAACGCCATGTAGTGATGCAATTTCATAGCTTTATTTGAAATGGAAGTCTCCCACTTAAACTAGAATTATTAGTTTGGCATTTTGGTCCATAATTTCCTCAGTTGTGTTCTTATGGTAAACTCCCATTTCACACTTTAAGCAGATTCCAGCTTTAATCATAGAGTGAGAAAAACTGCAGTTTTGAGACAATTCTTAAGGAACTGTCTTGTGTGAACCTCCCTCACTCCCATCAACTGGCATAAGTATTCCAGAACCTGCTCAGGACAGAAATCCTCTCTCCACTGAAGAAGTGGTCCAGGAGTTCTTTCATGCAGAGATTGTTTGGGAGACTTAACACATTCATATACAGGCAGTGCATTAAAGCTACTTTTTTGATGACTCAGACATGGAAAGGCTTTTTTAGGTGCCTTGAAAGGATTTTTGTAAAATATTCATCATCACTGGACAGGACCAGACTTGGAGCTTCAGATAGAGTACCTCCTTTCTGTAACACACACTGAAATATTTCTACTTCAGAAAATAGAAACCAAATGGACAACCACCATGTGGACAACTCCATGTGGTCTTTCAGCTCCTTGTATTCTATCTCAGAAGAAAGAAAAATAAACCCGTACACTAGAATCAACTGACCCAAACATTAAGGGAAACTTAATTTACTTATTGGTATGAATCTTAATGTTTACCAAAAGCCTTGGTTTTTCAGATTTACATTTGGGAAGCCAGAACTCATAACAACAAAAAGATTAGAAAATGAAAACTACAGCCACAGAGACTGATGCGTAAAATGTCAGGAGTCTAGTCTGTAAAGCTAGAACCAGTGTAAACTTTCATTCCACGACATATACAACTAATTTCATAGCAAATATCTTCACTCTGTGGCCATACCACTGAAGCTGTTCATGGTAAGATATGGCCGCTGTCAGGTGAATTATTCCATGGCTTCAGGCCATTCTGATAAACAGCATCCTACTTTGATTAACCCAGTTTTTATAGCTGTTCAGATGAACCAGCATCCCAACTTGTGCATGAATCAGCTCTTAGCAGGCTTTCATTTATTTATTTATTTATCTTCATTTCATTGTATATGTGAGTGCTGCTCATGAGTGTTTGCATGTGTGCTCATGCATGCACATGCACTTGTGCACTGTACCCTGGGTGTGCATGGAAGCCCAAGATTAACTTTGAAGATCTTCCTCAATGATTGTACACCTTATTTGGGGGGATATGCTCTTCCTGTTGAACCTAAAGCTCACAAAAATGGCTGGTCTATTTAGCCATTTTGCCCAGGAGTATTTCCTGCCTCAGTCTCTCTAGAACGGAATTACAGGCAGACCATCATCCTCACCTATAAGCATTCAGTGTGGGTTCTGGGCATCTAAACTCAGGTTCTCACATGATGGATGCTTGTGTAACAATACTTTAACCACCAATGCATAGCCTCAACCTTCATGAAGCTTTGCAACAGTGCATTGTGGCATAAACTAAAAGCTTACCAGGTCACCATACTCATGCTAGCAATCTAAATTCTAGAAATTGATACCAATCATCAGGATTCAAAGAGTATTTGACTGTTGAACCTAGCACTCATACCTGCTTGCAGTCAGTATGGAATTTATTTCATGATTTACGCACCATCACATGACAATGTCAATCATGAATGCCCCTTATCTGGAGGCTGTAATTGGAACTCCTCGCGGCTTTGAAATAGGTACCTGTACATGCAGGTCACTCCACCAGAAAACCTTGGTTTCTATTGTTTGTTGGACCACTTACCACAGGGAAGCTTAGGTGAGCTCATGATTTGATTCTAAAAAAGAGAGGGACATAAAACCATGAATCTTGATGTCATCGATGTGTGTTACATATGGAATATTTATGCTCTGCCTTCCCCTATGATCCATGTGTTGGAATCCTACCACCAATGTGATCCAGTTAGAGGTGAGCCTGTTGGTGTGTTTAGATAATGGATAAGAGATTAATGTCATCATAAATCAGTCTTCTCAGTGTCTACTTGCCCCCTTTCAATGTAGAAAAAAAAATAATGACATAACTTTTCAAAAACTTGGCCTCACTACATAAGCAATCTGCCATGTCCTGTTTTCTCACTTACAGTTTTAGAGATGTGAGAAATAATATTTTCTTCTTTATAAGCCATACAGTCTCTGTTTGTTATAATGCCTCATGAGTAAGTCGAACTGTTAGCAAGCTTTAACATTTGGGAACTGCCACAATGTTCCTGATTGGTCTGCTAAATTCAAGGTAGAATAATCTCAAGAAGGTAATGCAGTTTTCTCAGAATGCATCTTCTCTGCAAAGAGGTCTGGAAGCACAGAAGAAAAATAGAATGCGAATGTACAGAACCAAAGCATAGCCATGAATATTTCAAGTATATCAATCCTTGTAGAAATCCTGTGTAGTGAACACAATCATCACCCCTTTATGGGCTAGAAACAAGGAATAGAGGGATTAAGTATATCCTCAGAATCATACATTTGCCAAGATATAGAGGCAAATTGAACTAAAATTTAAACTGAAAGTCCATGTTCTTCATTAATACTCTGCAAGGACCATTAGTAAAAAAGAGTTTATTTTAAATATGGAGTTGTAAGAGTCTGAAAGGAATGGCACATGATTTGTGGGCCTAACTCGGGGTTCCATGCTATGTGGATCAGTTTGATCTGTCATTGGCAGTTAATGAAATGTGTCTTTACCATTCCTATAGAATTTGTAGAAATTTATCCATAGTACAGATGGAGACTGGTTGTATCTGTGATGGATGGTTTACTTCAGCTTGACACAAGCTAAAGTTTTCTGAGGGAGGGAACCTCGATTAAGATAATGCACCCATAAGATCAGGCTGTAGGAAAACCTGAGGGCATTTTCTTAATTAGTGATTGATGGAGGAGGGCTCAGCTTATCCCTGAGCTGGGTCCTGGGTTCTAAAAGAAATCAAGCTGAGCAAGCCACAAAGAACAAGTCAATAAGTAGCACCTTTCAATAGCTTCTTCATCAACTCCCACCTCCATGACTTCATCAGAACCTGCACTGTTTATGTTCCTGTCCTGACTTCCTTTGATGATGAGCTGTGATGGAAAAATGTTAATAACTTGCCAACTTTGATCATGGTGTTCCAACTTAGTAATAGTAATCCTAAGTCAGTGACTCATCACAGTGGCCCATCACAGTGGCCCATCACAGTGGCCCATCACAGTGGCACAGCACAGTGGCCCAGCACAGTGGCCCATCACAGTGGCCCATCACAATGGTCCATCACAGTGGCCCATCACAGTGGTTCAGCACAGTGGCCCCTCACAGTGGTCCAGCACAGTGGCCCATCACAGTGGCACAGCACAGTGGCCCAGTACAATGGTCCTTCACAGTGGCCCATCACAGTGGCCCATCACAGTGGTCCAGCACAGTGGCCCATCACAGTGGCCCATCACAGTGCACAGCACAGTGGCCCAGCACAGTGGCCCATCACAATGGCCCATCACAATGGTCCATCACAGTGGCCCATCACAGTGGTTCAGCACAGTGGCCCCTCACAGTGGTCCAGCACAGTGGCCCATCACAGTGGCCCATCACAGTGGCACAGCACAGTGGCCCAGCACAGTGGCCCATCACAGTGGCCCATCACAATGGTCCATCACAGTGGCCCATCACAGTGGTTCAGCACAGTGGCCCCTCACAGTGGTCCAGAACAGTGGCCCATCACAGTGGCACAGCACAGTGGCCCAGCACAATGGCCCATCACAGTGGCCCATCACAATGGTCCATCACAGTGGCCCGTCACAGTGGTCCATCATAGTGGCCCATCACAGTGGCCCATCACAGTGGCCCATCACAGTGGTTCAGCACAGTGGCCCCTCACAGTGGCCCATCACAGTGGTCCATCACAGTGGCCCATCACAGTGGTCCATCACAGTGGCCCATCACAGTGGTACAGCACAGTGGCCCATCACAGTGGCCCATCACAGTGGTTCAGCACAGTGGCCCCTCACAGTGGTCCAGCACAGTGGCCCATCACAGTGGTCCCACACAGTGGCCCATCACAGTGGCCCATCATTCATTTGCCTGAAGACCTCCTATATCCATCTTAATCAGGTTCCAATGACCAGGCAGATACAAATGATAAAAATGAGCTCAGTAGATGATCAGGAAGGATGGGATTAAGAGGGGAATTAAGGGGGACTGACAGTGCCTTACTAGAGTGGAGAATGTATCTTCTTTGAGGGTGACACATGGGAATGGGTGAACATCTCCTAAAGCCTGAAGCTTAGTCGGTCACCTGAATATTTCTGAGCCTGTAAGAGGGTGCAGCAGATAAAAGTAAGAGCCAGCTCCTCAAGTTGTCCTTCAACTCTTGCATGGGCTCTGTCCATGCATGTAGAGTATGCATGGACATATGCACACAACAAACAAATAAATAAATTCCCTTTGTATTTAAGAATTTTATTGATTTTACATACCAGCCACATTCACCTTCCATCCCTGCTCCCATTCCTCCCCAACCTCCCAACCCAGCCTCCCATCCCCTCCTCCCATGGAGAGTCAGCAAAGCCTGGTACAAGGGATCCCACCTGAAGGAATGTGCTCTAAAAAGATAGATTCTGATCCCTGCTGCCAAGGGCCCCCCCAAACAGAGAAAGCTATACAACTGTCTCCTGAATGCATGCAGAGGGCCTAGTTTGGTGCCATGTAGGCTCCACAGCTGATCTAGCTGTGAGTTCTCATGAGCTTGGTTCAGGTGTCTCTGTAGATTTCCCCTTTATGATCTTGACTCATCTAACTCATATAATCTCACCTACCTCCCATTGATTCAACTCGCAGAGTTTGACCTGGTACTTGGTGTGGATTTCTGCATCTGCTTCCATAAGTTACTGGATGAAGGTTCTATGATGACAGGGCATTCACCCATCTGATTACAGGGAAAGGCCAGCTCAGGCACCCTCTCCACTGTTGCTAGTAGGCTAAGCTGAGATCATTCTTGTGGATTTCAGGAAATTTTTTCTAGCACCAGTTTCTCCCTAACCCCATAATGTCTCCTTTTATCAAGATATTTCTTTCATTGCTCTTCTACGTCATCCATCCATCAGCTAGACCATCCATTTCCCATTTCCTCTTGTTCTCATGCCCCTTCCCTACTACTGCTCCACCTGCCCCCAGTTTACTCGGGATATCTCATCTATTTTGCCTTTCCAAGATGATCCACGCATCCCATTTAGAGTTTTTCTTGTTATGTAGCTTCTCTGAAGCTGTAGGTTGCAGTCTGGTTATCCTTTGCTTCACATCTAGTGTTCATTTGTGAGTAGATACATTCAGTGTTTGTATTCTGAGTCTGGGTTACCTCACTCAGGATGGTATTTTCTAGTTCCATCCATTTGCCTGCAAATTTCACGATGTCATTGTTTTTATAGCCGAGTAACAATCCATAGTGTATATGTATCACATTTTCTTTATCCATTCCTCATTTGAGGGGCTTCTAGGTTGTTTCTAGATTCTGGCTATTATGAATAATGCTGCTATGAACATAGTAGAGTGTTGCACGAATAAAGAAAACTCAAGGCCAGATCTCTGGGAAAGTCGGAGATATTAAAGAGAGTAAACACCACAGTCAGATCTCACCCAGCTGTCTTCCAGCTTCCTCAGCCTGGCTCCTCCTGACTTGTTCTGTCTTTCTATGTCTGCCTTAAATACTCTCTTCACTCAGTTAAGGCATGGCCCCACCACTGCCTGCCTGGGAGCCTGGAACTCTTTTTGTAAACTAAGTGACCTGGAACTCAGTTTGGATTAAGGGTGTATAGGTCACCACTCCCAGGATACTCCCTGTGCTGAGATTAAAGGTGTGAGTTACCACTGTGTGATCCTCCTAGACTGACTGTGGGCAGATCCCTCTGATATCTCCAAATGTTTTATTATATCCCCACAGTACAGCAAGTGGTCTTGTGGTATAATTGAGCATTCCTTGGGTATATGCTCAAGTGTAGTATCATTGGGTCTTGAATTACAAATTACATTGATTTTCAATTTTCTGATAAACCGTCATACTGATTACAAAGTGGATGTTCAAGTTTGCACTCTGGCTAACAGTGGTGGAGGAATGTTCTCCTTTTTCTGCATCCACTCCAGGATATGCTGTCATCAGTGTTTTTGATCTTAGCCATTCTGAAGCTGTAAGATGGTGTCTCAAAGTTGTTATGATTTGCATTTCCCTGATGACTATGGATGTTGAGTAATTCTTTAAATGTCTTTTGGTCATTTGAGATTCTCTATTGAGAATTCTGTAACCCATTTTTAAATTGGAATGTCTGGTATTTTGATGTCTAGTTTCTTGAGTTCTTTATATATTTTGATGATTAGCCCTCTGTCAAATGTGGGCTTGGTGAAGATCTTTTCCCATTCTATAGGCTGTAGTTTTGCCTTATTTACCACGTCCTTCTCCTTACAGAAGATTCTCAATTTCAAGCATCTGTTGAAGATGTTTTCTTTTTCCATTGTACAGTTTTAGCTTATTTGTCAAAAAGTTAGGTATTTATATGTGTGTGGATTAATGTAGGAGTCTTCAATTAAATTCCATTGTTCCACACATCTGTTTCTATGCCAATACCAAGCTGTTTTTAATTACGATAACTTGAAGTCAGTGATGGTGATGCCTCCAAAAGTTTCTTTATTGCACTAGATTGCTTTAGCTATCCTGAGTTTTTTGTTTTTCCATATGAAGTTTCTTAGTCTGTGAAGAATTATACTGGAGTTTTTTGTGGATTACAATCGAATCTGTAGATCACTTTTAGTGAGACTGCCATTTTTTTTTTAAACTGCATTGAGTCTACCTATCCATGAGCATGGGAGATCTTTCCATTTTTTGGTATCCTCTACAATTTCTTTCTTTAAAGACTTGAAGTTCTTGTCATATTGGTCTTTCACTTTTTTGGTTAGAGTTATACCCCAAGATATTTTATGTTTGTTGTGACTATTGTAAAGGGTGATGTTTCTCTGAATTCTTGAATAGCCCATTTTTCATTTGTATAAGAGAGCTACTGATTTCTTTTAAATTAATCTATTGTCCTGACACATTACTAAAGGTGTTTATCAGTTGTTCCCTGGCATGACTTTGGGGATCACTTATGTGTACGATCATATCATCTGCAAATAGTGAAAGTCTGACTTCTTTTCCAGTTTGTATTTTTTGATTTCCTTTTGTTGTGTTGCTGCTCTAGCTAACTTTGAGTACCATATTGAATAGATAAGGAGAGAGTAAACAGCCTTGTCTTGTTCTTGACTTTAATGGAAACTCTTTGAATTTCTTTTCATTTAATTTGATGTTGGCTCTTAGCTTTCTATAAATGGCCTTTATTATGTTTGGGTATATTCCTTGTATTTCTGACCTCTCTAAGACCTTAATTATAAAAGGGTCTTGGATTTTGTTAAAGGATTTTCAGCATCTAATGAGGTGATCGTGTGCATGTGCATGTGTGTGTATGTGTTAAATTTCAGTTGATTTATATGGTAGATGACATTGACAGACTTTCCTATGTTGAACCATCCCTACATTTTTGGGATGAAGCTTACCTGATCATAGTTGATGAATTTTTAAATGTGTTTTTTCACTCAGTTTGTCAGTATTTTATTGATATTTTTGCACCAATGTTCATGAGGAAGATTGGCCTGTAATTCATTTTGTTTGTTGCATCTTTGTGTAGTTTGAGCATCAGGGTAATTGTAGCCTCATAAAAAGGGGTTGGAAAAGTTCCTTCTGTTGTGTAGAACAATTTGAGAAGTATTGGTATTAGCTCTTCTTTGAAATTCTGGGGTTTGATGTGCAATTTAAGGTTTAGTGATGTTTCTTTCACATATGCCCTTGTATTTGGGACATAAATGATTAGGATGGAGACTTCATCTTGATGAAGTTTTCCTGCAATGAATATAAAATCTCTTGTCTTTTGATTAATTTTAAAGTTTATTTTGTTACATATTAGGATGGCTATGCCAGCTTACATATTAAGTCCATTTGATTGCAAAGTCTTTCCCCAACCCTTTACTCTGAGCCTGTGTCTGTTTTTGAAGCTGAACTGTGTTTCTTGTATGCAGCAGAAGGATGGATCCTGTTTTTGTATCCATTCTCTTAGCCTGTGGCTTTTTATATGTGTATTGAGTTCATTGATATTAAAGGATAATAATAACCATTGATTGTTAATTCCTCTTAATTTTTGGGTGATAGTGGGTTTGTGTTTCTTTTCTTTGAGAGTTGTTTGGGTGAGAGTATCTATTGCCTGTGTTTTCATGGGTGCATCTAACTTTGTTAGGTTGGACTTTTTCTTCCAGTGCTGTCTGGAGGGCTGGATTAGTGGATAGGTACTGCTTAAATCTGATTTTGTTATGAAATGTCTTGTTTACTTCATTAATGATGATTGGAAGTTTTTCTGGGTATAGTAGTTTGGGTTGGCCACTGTGGTCTCTTAAAGTTTGCAAAACATCTGTCCAGGACCTCGTGGACTTCAGAGTCTCTATTGAGAAGTCAGGTGTGTCACACAAATGAATGAGACTCAGGGATATATCTCTGAAGAAGTTGGAGATACTAGAGGGAATAAACACCACAGTCAGATCTTACCCAGCTGTCTTCCAGCTTCCTCAGCCTCGCTTCCCTTGGAATGGCTCCCTCTGTGTTTCTATCCTGTCTTAAGTACTCTTTCGGTAATTCAGGCATGGCACCATCACACCTGCTTGGGAGCCTGGAATTCCTTCTATAATCTGAAGTGACCTTGACTCAGTTGGGATTAAGGGTGTAGGTCGCCACTCTGATTTTCCTAGACTGACTGTGGTTAGAGCTCTGGGACTTCTGGAGCTTTTACTACACCCCCCCCCATATAGACTGTGGGTAGATTCCCTCTAATATCTCGGAAACTTCTGAAACTTTTATTGAATCCCCACACAGGTGTTTTTCTGATGGATCTGCCTTTATAAATTACTCGGCCTCTTTTTTTTTTTTTTTTTTTTTTTTTTTGCAGCTCTTAATATTCTTTCTTTATTCTGTATGTTTAATGGTTTGATTATTATGTGGCAATGGGACTTTTGAGGGGGTCTAGTCTATTAGATGTTTTATAAACTTCTTGTACCTTCATAGGCATTTTCTTCTTTAGGTTGAGAAAGTTTTCTTCTATGACTTTATTGAATATATTTTCTGAGCCTTTGAGCTGGTATTCTTCTCCTGCTATTCCTATTATTTTTACTTTTGTCTTGTTATGGTGTCTCAGATTTTCTAGATGTTTTGTGTTATGACTTTGCTGGCTTTAATGTATTCTTTGATAGACAAATCTATTTCCTCTATTGTATATTCCATGCCAGAGTTTCCCTCTTCCATATCTTGCATTATGTTGGCTACATTTGCATCTATAGTTACTGTTCATTTACCCAGATTTTTTCATTTCCAGCATTTTCTCATTTTGTTTCTTCTTCGTTGCCTCTATCTCAGTGTTCAAGTCTTGAACTGTTTTCTTCTCCTGTTTGATTGTTTTTTCTTGGTTCTCTTTAAGAGATTTATTGATTTTATTTTCCAGGTTTTGTTTTGCCTTTCCTTGATTTCGTTAAGGGAATTTTTCATTTTCTCTTTGAAGGCTTGTATTATCTTCATAAAGTTATTTTTAAGGTTGTTTTCCTCTGCTTCCTCTATGATGGGATGACTAGGTCTGGCGGTTATAGAACCACTGGCTTCTTGAGGTGCCATTTGTTCCTTATGTTGTTGATTGTATTCTTACGTTGGCATGTTCCCATCTCTATCTCTAACCGGTGCAGACAGTGTCTGTCTCTCAGAGACTGGGTGAGGTCTTGAGGGCCAGGTAGGTTTTGGGGGTGGAATGGGACTTGTATATTACAGGAACCAATGTAAGGTGGTGGTAGAAAGGCCTACCCGTATAAGCCTACCCACTGGGGCTGTGATGGATGGTGGGGGGGGGGGCAATGTGTGTGCCTCCGGACCTAGGGCCTAGAGACTGGGAGAACAGTCACTCACCTCTTGATCAGCTGCTGAGGTCATAGGGGATAAATAAATCAATAAACTGTTAAATAGAAAAGAATCAGGTATAATGTAACACAGGAATGGACTCTAAATGGGACTTCAGATAAATGCTCTAGGCAGATACTGTGCTGCTTCAGTAATAAATCCTGAATCCTTCTAGACATAATCAACATAGAGGACCTGAGGATAGACCAAGCCAGAAAATTGATGGACCATTATAAACAGTAGAAGAGTTCATTTTGCTCCAAAGATGGTAGATTATTTAAGACTTGTGAGTGCATATTTCTGGAACTTTCTACTTAACATATTCAGAGTATAGTCAGTGGGTACTTGAAACCTCAAAGAGCAATTCTGAGAAAAAGGGAGTGGAGAGGGGGTGTGTCCTGTGAAGTGCTCTCTCTCAAACTCCCATAAGCTGTGTGTCCAAATTAGAAGAAAAATGTATTTGTCCTAAAATGAGTCACAGGCGTTGAAGGCAATTTATTTATAACTAAGCTCTGTTTGTCTCTAGCTGAACTAGAGAGGAAATGCCTAAGTCTTAGAAGTCCTAGTGAGAAGGCTGCAGGAGGAGTCCAAGTGTTTGGGTGGGTTCAGATACCAGGCTACCACCCAATCTGCTTTCCTCCCTTGGTGGATAGCAGGGAGGGAAGTCTGGTAGGAGATCCAGAGAATCTACTGAAAGAGAAGGGTCTGGGTGTGTGATCCAATAATAGAGTAAAGGAAAAAGTACAAAGACACAGGTGGCATCGGAAGCAGAGTGAAGCTTGATAACAGAAAAGCAAACTAAGCCAATTAACTATCAACAGTTTGATTCTGAGGTTTGGGTTGCCCATTAAGCACAACCAGGAAATATTACCCGAAAAATCTCATCAATAAGCAATTCAGAATTTTCCGTGAAAAGATATTTTGAGGGTAACCATGAATGCTCCATCCTGTCCAGCCAGAGTGAAATCTCTTATTGTCAGGAGTACCCAGATTGTGTCAGCTGTCTGAACAGTCAGACAACAGTGGCCCTGGATTAGTACATCACTGCCATGGTGTAGGAATGTGTGTGGAAGCCATTATACTACTTAATGATAGCCACCAAGCAGTAGAGATACCAAAAGCTTGGGTGCAAAATGCTTCCTTTCATTAAAAATCTACAGTAAGATGTTTGAGACACAAAGGGGAGAGAAAGGGGGAGATTGAGATTATATCCATATAACTTAGTTGTAATATATTGATTTATAACTGCTCCATTTTATTAAAGAACATTTTACTGTGTCTGATTTAGAAATTGAACTTAATCACTGATCTGATTGTGCATATAGGAAAATACAGTGTGTAAGATGTGATGTTCCCGGTTGCAGGTGTTCACGTGGGCTTTGGGAACACATCTCTCTTGCACAGAGGACCACTGTATCAGAATTTGTACAAACTATGGAAGGCTTCTCTGGGTATAGCTGCTCATTTGAGGCTTGATCCTTTACAGCTCATCCTGGGAAGGTTGATCTCTGACCACAACGTGCTCTTAAATTAGTTCTCATAGCCTCCTCATCTCCAGGGCAGCAGGCACGGTGGGCGGGGCTTGTACCGGGGCGGGGCTTGCACCGGGGGCGCGGCTTCTGTCCACAGGGATACTCGTATTTTATGAAGTAAAAGCAGTGAAGTACAGCTTTTATTCACATGATCATCCCAAGTAAGCCCAGGTTCACTGTTGAGTGTCTTTTTTGTTAAAGAGAGAATTGTGACTGAGTAGAAAAAAAGGATATTTGCACGGGGGACTTCAGACATAAACATGGAATGAGACAGGAGGAGACGGTCTTCAGAACTCACAGGGTTACTCAGAAGCATTTCAAGTGGAGGAGAGGAGAAGAGCTGGTTCCCGCTGTGGAAGCAGAGTGACAGAGACACTAGGGACAAAGAGCAGGGATGGTATGGAAGGCCACGGGAAGGAGAAACAGGCTCGGGGGCCACGATAAAGGACCCAAGAGGGCTACAGAAAGGCCAGGAGAAGTGTGGAAATCAGAGCAGCCCTTTTTCTAGTAGAAGATCAGTTTGCAAAAGCAAACCTAGAAAGTAAACATTGTTGACAGTGCGCAAGTGGACCTTTCCCATGCTGCTGGCAGAAACAGCGGCCTACCACAGGCAGATACTTGGAAGCTCTTTAAAAAGTTAGAGTCACCATGTGTCCAGCAAATTCCATTCCATTCATAGTGTATGCTCAGAAAACTAAAGCCAGACTGTCCAGTAGGCAATTGTGTACCATGTTGTCAGAAGCCCTATTCACAATAGTCAAAGGGAGAAGCAGGCCTACTGTGTGCTGATCTATGAATGAACATAAGAGGTATGGCATATATATATATATGTATTTCTTTGTGTATTTATGTTATAAAATATTATTCTTCCTTAAAGATGAAGAAAATCTAGAAACAAATTACAATGTGAATAAAGCTTTAAACGATTGTACTAAGGAAATGAACCAGTTATAATATGTTGCCTGTCACAATACTCTGCTTACACAAGTGTCTAGAGTTGTCATTCATAGAGACTTAAAGTAGGATGATGGTGACCTGGGACAGACAGTGGGGAAAGTGGGAAGTCAATGTTTAATGAGTAAGGAGTTTCTGTTTGGGGGTAACAGATGCAGACTAGAAATGATGTTTCTAAGAGGACGTGGTCAATGCAGATAGCTCAGTGAATTATACACTCAGTGGTTAGGATAATAAGTCGTGCGTCATGTGTGTGTGTGTGTGTGTGTGTGTGTGTATTCATTAAACCTTTTGGATGAAGTCAGAAGATGAAAGGGAATTGAGGAAAGGTCTCCAGAATCAGAGTGAATTCCCACAATTCCAGGCTGACATGGTTTCCTGCTGAGAAAACAGCCTTTCCTGTTCTCCCCACCACCAGTCAGTGAACCCTAGATTCAGAAGGCACAGAAGTGGCTGGTCCAGACAAGAAACACAGTCCCCAAGTTCTTTGTAGAAAGGCCTGCAAAGGCGGCTGCCTCTGGCCTTCTTTTTCTACAAAAGAGGAAAGGGTACAAAGAGATAGAAAACTCAGTGCTTGAGAAGTTACAGAAAACAGCACGTCAAAGAAGCCTGTCTGGACCAGATCAAAGAGACAAGAACAGCAAGAGTTAATACAGGAAGGAGGGAGTTTTCATATTGCTATGTTTTACTATTCAAGTTGGAGGGCAGCCTGTAAATTAAGGGACAAAATGAGCGGATCAGGATAGCTTTCATTTAAAACTGTTATTTAAACTTTTAAAACTTTCTTGCTGAGTCTTTCTTGCAAAACTATTTCAGAAGTATGAAAAGAAACAGAGCTCCGGGCTGGGGTAACGTCAGGATATCCGGGAATGAGGGAAGAGACACACAGTAGCACAATTCAAAGACAGTGGCATTTCCTCCTACACTGACAAATGCAATTATTTTGGGGAAGAGAAAGGGATTCAGTGCCATGTGGCACAGATAATTTGGTGGTCTAGGGGGTGAAGGAAAAGTTTTGTCATTTACCCTAAGACAGGTTCTTATTCTGTAGTCTAGGCTGACTTTGAACTTGTGAGTATTTCTGCTCTCAGCTCACAAATTCGGAGATCACAACCGTGCATTGCAGTGGTTCCCACTGATATCAATAATTGCAAACACTGGTCATAGTTTTCAGTGCCTATGAGGAACAAAGTGATAAACTGGTGATTATCTTTTAAAACTGACCCAAAGTAGTCACTGCTGACAGCCCCATCCAAAATGTCTCCGGGGCCAGAGTGATGGCTCAGCCATCAAGAACACTGGCTGCTCTAACACAGGACCATGGTTTGGTTCTCAGCACCCACATGCCCTCTTCTGGCATCTTCGGTGCACACATGGCACATGTGTATGCATGCATATAAAACACCCACACAAACTAGATTAAAAATTATTTTTAAACAACAACAACAAAATCATGCAGTGTCTCCTGGCATGTCTTGGGGATAGAAAAGACCCTGAGAGTGGTGTTGGTCATTTTGTTGTTTTGATTCGTAAATAAGAAGTGGAGACTCCACAATACTGAGGTGACTTCACCATCAATCGCTCATCAAAGGTACTGATAAGATTGTTCATGAGACACAGAGTTTCATCGTTAGGGTAGATGGAGCTGGAAGAGTCTAGAGCATATCCTTAAAAAGAAGAGGTGGGAGCATGTAGTAGGAGGGTTTCTAGATTCTGGGCGGCTAGAGGTCTGAGACCCACAGACCTGCCGCGCCAGACCCCTCAGCTGCCCAGCCGCCCAGGTCCCCAGAAATGACTCAGACGCTTATATTAACTTTATGCTGTTTGGCCTATGGCTCAGGCACATTGCTAGCTTTCTCTTACATATTAAATCAACCCATTTCTATTGATCTGTCTGCCACGTGGCCCGTGGCTCACCTGTGTTCCTTACATGTTTCTTCTTGGGTGGCTGGCTCTATCTGCCTCTGACTCTGCCCGGTTTCTCCTACCTATGCTCTGATTTCTCCTCTTACTTCTTCTATGGTGCCTGTCATGGCCGAAAACAGCTCCTTTATTTAAAGATTGAGATTCACAGCATATATAAATGCATTCCCAGACCAAGCGGAAGCCCAAAGAAGAAACATGTAAGGAACACAGGTGAGCCACGGCCAAGTGGCAGACAGATTAATAGAAATGGGTTGATTTAAGATGTAAGAGCTAACTAGCAATGTGCCTGAGCCATAGGCCAAACAGCATAAAGTTAATATAAGCATCTGAGTCATTTCTGGGGCCTGAGTGGCGGGAGACTGGGCGGCTAAGGGATGTGGAGTGGCTCGGCAGATCTGTGGGTCTGGGTCCCTGGCCACCTGGGACCTAGAAACCCCACTACAACAGGAGCAGGTGTGGAAAGCATGCTGAAAATCCTAGCTCTTTCAAGGCTGAAACAGAAGGGTTGATGAAAGTTTAAAGGCATTCTGGACTACAGAGCGAAGCTCTATCTTAGTGATACCTCTCCACCTAAAGAGGGTGAGTCAAAACATAACTTGAGATAAGCAATGTCACATAAATTAAGGGATATGATTACATTGTTCACAATAGTTCTCACCCCTAGACACAAACAGCACATCAGAAGCAATATCTCTGATGGAGATGATGCACTGTCAAGGATGCATAGACTCAGAGCTTCTTTAGGATCCTAGAAAACATCACAGAAGCAGCAGCGTAGACAGGGACTTAGCAATAAAAATGGCAAATCAGATTGGGCAGGAGAAAATGGGCCCAGAGTAGAGCAACTAAGAGGGACATAGTGGGAAGGAACAAGCGGAGAGCAGTTTGGTAAGATGCTGAGGGACAAGCAGTGAGTTGGAACTGACAGTGGGGTGCTCTGGCTGTGTGACTGGAGACTTGCAACCTCAGTAAAAAAAGCCCAGATGAGGCTGGTGGAATAGACACACTTCCAGTTCTCTGTGCACTCACTGCGTGTAGCTAGGGCTAATCAACTATCCTCCTGATATTGAGCTTTTAATTAACCACCTCATCAAGTGGCAGGGGCCAAGGACTCTGAAAGAGATAAGGATTTATGTGTGGATGTAGAAGGGCCAGCTTCGATTTTGGCAGACCCTGTACAATTAAAGCGAAGGCTGTTTGAATTTCTTGGATTTAACATTATCAGAGGGAAGCTTCAACATGACCCAACGGAAGGCTGGCAGGAAGGGAATTTCTTCCTTGAGAGAATTTACCCTTGAATGAAGATTCCCATGCTGAGATTCTCAACACAGAACAACTGATCCAGGGTTAGGGTAAGCTCCTTTTGTCAGTCAGGGATAAGAATGAGGTCTGGCTCTGGGGATGGCAATTAATGTCCTTGATAAAGGACCTTTGTTCCTATTGAAAAATTACAGTGAAATTACTAGAAAGCTCCATGACTTTCTATTTTTCTCCGATTGCTCAGAAATAAAGAACCCCAAGCTTCAGTGCTTTCTGGGAAAACAGGTAGAAGAGAAATAGCACCAGCAGCCTGGTGGCAGACAACCTTTCAGAGTGGAAAGCCAAGTTGCTGGCTGGATCTCACCCTGGTGGTAAGAGGAGAGTGAGGCACTGGAAGATAGGTGTGTGTCTTCTAGAAAGAAGAACATCCCCATTTTGAAATTGTTTCAACATCCTCTTTCGGGGATGTACTTGGGGGACAGAGCCACCTGTGTCTTCCTGGGTGTTGGTATCAGGCATTCTTATTGCTTTCTGGGAACTGAAGCTCACAGCAGTGGCTCAAGATGCATTCAAGATTTTCTCCAGGAGCCTGCAACAGAATGTAAACATCCCTGAATACTTGTTTGGAAAGTCCAGTAAAGTCAGGGACCAACACATGACTGGAAGAGTGCCAGACAAAGATACAACTATGGAATCAGGAGATGGGAGGCAATAGGACCCATCACACCATTCCCAACAAAGCAACATTCCAGGGGTGATGAATGTTCTAGGTAAACTAGAAAGTGACTTTGAGAGAGACCTGGAGCACACAAACCAGAGTGTGCTAGCACATGGAGTAACAGGCTAGCCCCAAATTTGAAATACAGCTTAGTCTTGTACCACCAAGCAGAGCTAACAAAGGACCCAGCCTTATCACACCTGGTTCTTGGAAATACCTAGGCTACCACATCACATCGACACATGTAGGGAAGGCAAAGACTCAAGAGGGTGTGTTCCCCACTGACTGACACTTTCTGACAGCAAAGCTAGGGCAGAGTTAGTTGATGGGTATATGGCTTAAAAGAATACCACCAACAGTTGTAAACAAAACTTAAAGATTGTGGATTACAGACCAAAACATACTAGAATTGCCCAATATCTCACAAGGGGTATGCGCAGTAGAAGCAATTTCTATTTTTAGGTTTATTTGCTCCCAGCACAGCTAAACTTTACCATGTTACCACTTCTTTCGGGATGTTGCAAGATCTCACAATTTCTCCAGATCCATCTTTTGTCAGGTCTTAAAGGGAAGGTCTGCCATCCCAGAAACAAGTCCATAATTTTCATATTCATGTTCTCTCACAGGACTGAGGCTGAGTACAGGTATGTCTGCATGTTGATGACAATATTTCAAGGGCCGGAGATACTACAATAACACTGATGTCTCCAAAGGGGGCTTGATGTTCAGAATGGTAGCATCTTTGGCAAAGGGCATCAAACATAATGTCCTCACTATAAGTTCTATCAGAAATATTGGAATGGTGGCTGAGATTCTGAACCTCAAGCCCCCTTTGGAGACATCAGTGTTACTGTAGTATCCTTGGCCCTTGAAACATTGTCATTAGCAAAGCATCAGTACAAATGTAGTTTTTATTCATAAACACACTGGTCATATAACTCAATGACTTCATTTTAAGCTTGGGACCTCAGCATGATTGACACTATTGTCTTGGAGGGTAGTCTGTGTAGTACAGGATATTTGGTAGCAGTTGAGACATCTGTTTTTGAAATATTAGTAGCTCTTACCTCTGGGGACACCAAAAATAGTCTCTAAGCATTTACATGGGATGGAAAATTATCTTTTGTTAAGGCCACACTCTTAAATCTTAGCATCCTCCACCTGTATAGCAATGTTAATGAGAGTGAAGGAATGCTGTTTATAGTGAGATGGTATGTCACTTTATAATGTAAAGATTTTTCAAGCATGTGAGTATATTTGTGCATGTGTGTGTAAGTGTATGTGTACGCGCACATGTGGTGTTTCTAGAGGTTAAAAGAAGGCATTGGATCACTGGGACTGGATTCACAGGCAGTTGTGATTCTCCAATGTGAGTGCTAGGAACTGAGCTCAGTTCCTCTGGAAGAGCAGTTATTGCTCTCTCGGCTGCTGAAGGAGTGGTCTGCTCTATGGCTACAAAGCATTACTATTTTACAGACTTATTTGGAGGTGACAGGCTTGGTATGAACAGAAGAGGATGCTCACAGAAAATCATCCCATTTGCAAGTGCAAAATTGGGTGCTGGGCATTTATTAGTGCACCTATGTTTTTAAAGCCTCTCTTGGAATGTAAGCTGGAGATTTTAGCCACATTGTCACTGAAGTTTATTTTAAGATTGAAGATCCTACAAACATAAGAAAGATATTAAGGATGTTATTAATCCTTATAGAATAATAAAACTATTTTCTAGAAGCCTATTGATGCTCATATTTTGGAAAGAGATCAATAAATCTCAGATGCTAAGTGATATTCTCACATGCTGTACTTGTGGACCAGAAGTTAAGGATTCAGCCTAAAGCTGCTGTTTGGGATGATGTTCCAGCCCAAAGAAAAGCACAGGGTGCATGAGCATGGCTTCACAGAGTAGCTTAAGGAAGGAGGGCCTTCCTTTTCCACCTGAGATCAAAGCCTATTGTTTGGTGAGGTCAAAGGACAGAATAATGGAGGCCAATTCCATTCACAGCAGGAGTGCATTCTCCACTGAAGACAGAAATATTCTGTCCCTTGTGCTCTGTGAAACTGAGCGAACCCTGGTCTTGTTCATTATCCACTAGTCCCAGATTCAAAACGTTTGTCACCTGACACTTATGTGTTTGCAACTTTGCCTGGAGGACTCATTCCTACCTTAAATTATATGAACACAAACATCTACAAGCAAGAGATCCTTTGCACTCAGTTGCGTTCTTTTATTGTGTCTTCCACGGGAAAAAAAGGAAGGTTACTGAGTGCAGCGGTTAGATACAATTCTGGTTCTGTGCAAGCCGCTTTTGCATAATGGCAGGCAGAGAGGGGAATACAAAAGCTTCAGAAGATTCATAAACAAAACAAATCAAAAGATGAGCAGAGCTTACAATGAGTTTCTTGTGGCTGCTGGAGATGGCTCATGTGAACTAAAACAGACAGCACCACTGAACACCAAGGGCGCCAAAGTGAGGGAGGCACAGTGGAAAAGGTGACCTGAGTTGGGGGCTTAACTCCCATAAATGAGATATTAACAAATAAACCCGAAGATGAAGAAATACGTAGAAAGCTAAAAAGATATTTTCGCTTCATTTAACTCCATATTAGTCTTCGTAAGAGACATGCCCATCCCTGATAGAGTACCTACGCCAAACATAGTCATCCAGCACATTGTGAAACAACTTAGTTTCTCTTGATTGACAGCAGAGAAACGCAGAATATTATTTTAGTATATTAGAGTATCTGCCCCTTTAAATTTTAGTAGATAAAAAATAATGTTGATGGAATAGCAAATGTTTTCTTCTTGGACTTAAACCTGCAATAAAATGTTGCTGACAGAGTAATTATGAATGCTTTATATGTTCAGTGCATATGTGCTCCTCGGTAAAGCAATTTAATTCCCATTAATGCTAATCTCGTTAATACCCACTCAAAGAGGAAGGAGCACTCTCAATAAACTATTGATTCATTTGAGCCATTTAGACAGTAGATGTGCAAGAAGGGGCGGGATTTTGCCCATAACTGTGTTTCTTAGGATGTTTCCCAGTCATTATTAAATACTGGATTGTAACTCATATGCAAAGGAAATGGGAAGCCAGTAAAGTGAAGGAGTGACAGGTCTCAATCTGTGAAAACCGGGGGAGCTGGAAAGGCTTCTTAACTGAGGTCAGAGATGAGATATTACAAAGGGAGATTTTCTTTCAAGAACAAGGAAAGTGGCATTCGGCTACAATGCTAGTTGGTTTTGCCTGTCTTCCCTCAAAAGAAGAATTTAGTAATTCTTCTGGAACTCAGATGACCACCCATGGGTCAGATTTCCTTGGCTCAGTATGCTTTGATCAGCCAAGAGGCAAGAGGGGCTCCCCAGAGAGCTTGTGTCCCCATCTCAGTGACTTCCATGAATACAGCTATGTAATGAGGCTAACCTGGAACTCAAATTGCAGGAACAAGCCCTCTCTGTCCTTTTGGGGTCACTCCAGAGTTTCTAAAACTCCAGGTGTCATAACCACCCCATCCCCACCTCCTTCCATAAAATAGAGAAAAAAATGGCAGACAGGATTTTGTCAGAATCCACCTCCAGCCTTAGGATAAATCACTCAACCTCCCTGAGACTCAGTTTTCCTTACATCTAAAATAGAAAATGATGATCTCTACAAATGCACTACATGCTTGCAGCAGTAGTGTAAGGCTCATAAGTACAATTGAAAACTTCCCTGTGCATGCATAAAGTATCATTAACCGAGAAATGACTCGTAAGAAAAAAGCGGCACAGGAGAAAGATAGAAAAATGGAAGGCCGGGTCCCAGTTCGATCAGGTTTCCCTATCTAACAAAAGGGAGGTTTATCCTGGGAATTTTCTTAACCGTTTAGTGGGTCTGGTGCTTATCCTTTGCAAACGAGTATTCAAGAATATAAAGAAATTGAGGATGGTGGGGGAGGGCTTAGATATGTGAACTCTCCTTTTCTGCTATGCGCAAGTTTGAGGCTGGTTATCCATGGGAGCAGGAGGAAAAAATCTACTGCAACAAGAACTTAATACACAAATATTAAAATGTCTTTTCTCTACCGACTGGTAAAAAAATATATTATATTTTGATATTTTTTTTTCTTTTTAAATTATACTGCTATCCATCCCAGCCGAAGTCGCGGCCGGTCATCTGGTAGAACTTGCGGTTGAAGGGCCGGTAAAAGTCACGCAGCTGCCGCAGCACCTCGCGCGCGATGGCGGGGTGCGCACGGCCCTTAGTCTTGCCCAGGCAGTGCGGCTTGCCGCTGCCCTCCGCCTTCTTGAGGCACGGGAAGCCCTTGGTCTGGTTGAAGTAGAAGTGCTTGTCGGTGATGATGCGCTTGAGGCCCAGGAAATCCTGCACGCGGCGCAGCTCCCCGGCCGGGTCGCTGACCAGCCGCTCCCCGCTCACGAAGAGCATCTGGCCGAGCGGGAAGTGGCGCAGCCAGGGCTCCAGGTGCTTGGCGTAAAGGCCGATCTGGATGGCGCTCCAGGACGTGTCGATGAGGCCCGCGCTGCGGTTGCGGAACGTCAGGCTCTCGAAGCTGGGGATGTCTGGCCGCTTGGACAGCGTCTGCGTGTAGTCCGAGATGGCCCTGGTCACCGGGTCGCGCACCACCACGATGAGCTTGGTGTCCTTGGACATGGCGGAGATGCGCGCTGGTGCCTCCCGGGTCACGAAGTAGCTGGGCGTCTTCTCCATGGTGATCTGTCCCTCCAGGGTTCTGGGCATCAGGTCCCTGCAGGAGGCAGAAAGGTTTGTTAGAATCTGGGGACAGTAACCCAAGTCCCCTTCTGGACCCTAAGAACTGAAGAAGCACCAATCTGGATTCTGACTTCCCTGACTGAGTTGCAGTTCCAGCTTCCCGACTTCCTGAATGCCTTTTGGCAATAACTGCTCTGAATTCCTTGAGCATGGGCCTCAGAACAATCATATTGCTCCTGTCCATACAGTTTTTGTGGCAATCAATATACCTCAAGAACTCAGAAATGCTCCCAACACAAAATAAAGGCTCTGTTACTGGTATCGATCTACAACACTCAACATCAATGCTTTCTGTAGGTGAATTACTTCATAAACACTATTATAATATAGTTCTAGCAAATGGCATTAAAATACCCGACGCCTTCCTGCCCATGCCTGTCCCAATCACAGAGAGTAGCTTTGTCCTTTACACAAAAGCCAATAATTTCTCTCAAAAAGGATTTCCTCATATTTAAAGATTTATTTTATCTTTTAATTATGTATCTCTGTGTGGGTTTATATCAATGAGTGCTGGTACTTGTGGTGACCAGAAGTATTCACTGGAGCTCCTGAAGCTGGAGTTAAAGATGACTGTGAGCTTCCTAACATGGAAGCAGTGGAAGCTGAACCCTGGTCCTTTGAAAGAGCAACAAGTACTCTAAACCACTTGGCCATCTCTACCGCCCCTCCCTTCAAATGTAATATCAAAATGTACATGTGTTCTCCTCTTTCAGTGATTTACTTCACCCTAGTTCTGGTTACTTGCCTCCAGCAACAACCCAAAAACAATGCACAGAAATTTTAGAAATATATAATCTGTCACTTTTAAATTGCATACATCCCAAACAGCATGGAGAATCTTCCACAGTCAGTTCCCTTTTGTCTATCAAGGACACGAATCAGCATATCCATATTGTACACACTGCCTTTCCATTAGTCACTTAACCAAATTAATTGTTACATTATCAAAGTCCCTATGCAATGGAGGCCCCCAAAGAGAAAGGATAGTGACAAGGACACCCACACACAGTACACAGGAGCACACATTAATGCTGCAGCTACATGCAAAGGTAGCAGCACAGTATTAGGTTTGGTATTAGCCTGGATTTCAGAGTCCCCGCACTGGGGCTCCTTGGGGGGGTCTAGTAGGCCTCAGGAGTACAGAGAAATGACTTTTATGTAACACAAAATGCTTGCCTTCACCATTCCTCAGGGTTCCATCTGGTATAATGATTTGAAAATCCCAACTGTCCTGTTCTAAATGTCTTGGTTTCTTTTCTATTCCTTTGGCATTTGATGGGAGTCACTTCCACCCAGGACTGATAATGCGTTTGTTGGGGGCAGGAAGGAGAGTGTGGTTTCCGGGTACTTTCCTCTTTCCATGAGGACTTGCTTGTCTTAATCCTCCATCTTCTCCTGTGTGGATTTGGGACAATTATAATTTTTCTAAAAAATCATCTAGTGACTACTTCCAGCTCTACCTCCATTCTCAGGTACAGTTTGTTCATTCTTCCTTTCTTTATTCCTTCTTGGCTACCCACCCCCCCTTTCTAATTCACTGGTTTACATTTAGCATTTTTCAAATGCTTCTTTTGTTTTTTTTAAGTGTGCTTTATTGTTTCCTTCCAATAGCTTTACCTACATGCTTTCCCCCAATCAGTCTTCTCAAGTCATAAGGCCACTTTATCTTTCAAGTGGGGACTTGATCAGCTTTCCTAAGTACCAGTGTGGGAGATTATGTTGTGTTCCATTGTAAATAATTGTCCCACCCACTGGTTTAATAAAAAGCTCTGACTGGCCAAAGGCAGGCAGGAAGTGTGGGCAGGGCAACCAGACTAAGAAAACTCTAAGAACAGGAAGCACAGAGCAGAATGCTGGAGAGAAGCCGGAAGAAGCAGAGGACAACCATGCTGCTCTGAGAAAAGGTACCCAGCCACATTGCTGAACAGGATAAGAGTCATGGGTTAGATGAAGAGTAGAGAGCTAGCAAGTGATATGCCTAGGCCTGAGGCCGATCAGCCTAAAACTATCCCATGCATCTGTGTGTCTCTGTCTCTGGAAGTCTGCGAGTCTGTGGGTCTGCAGTATGTGGGTCTTTGGGCCTAAACCTTGAGGCTAGGCCCGAAAGTCCAGGCCAGAAACCTCTTACTACAGTACCAGCATTGTAGTCATTACCTTTTAATACCTACCAGTTAAATGGAAACCTTCTAATTTTCTTTTTGATGCAAGTATCATCCATGGCTCTGTGTGTGTGTGTATATATGTGTATGTATGTTTGTGTATAATTCAAAGGGTGTTTTGACTTTCACAATTCTGTAGCATCTATTTTGCATTTGTCCTAAAAGGATCTGCTTTGTGTTGGATGCTTCTCTTTGTTGCTTTCTCCCCACCCTCCCCACTTCAACTGCTTACTCAGGATACATTGAATGGAAAATGTCAAACATAAAAAATGAAAACATGTCACGTAAATCTCATGCACCTCATATCTCCTTCAAGAACGCATCAGGCCAATTTCATTTATGGGCATCCACACCTCTACCCTGCTCCATCTACTCCCTAACCAGGCCAACTGGATTGTCTTAAAGCCAATTGGCAGACATCCTCTCAATTACTTTGCAAGTATTCTTGCTCCCATGTGGGTTATTTCTGGCACACATTCATTGGCCTTTTCAGTATCTAGTGCTAACAGTGCCTTGGTTTATATGACAGAACCTTCCTGCCATATTTGTTCCTTCGGCAATTTTAATCAAGTGATGTTACTCTTCTGTGAGGGAGAATGCTTGCTGTATCCTTGATTTCTGGTGCTCAACTTGTATTTTTAATTTCTAGAGAATCTTGTAGTTTATTTTATAAAATGGTACGTCACATCAACCCATCTCTTAAATATACCTCAAAGGCCAGGTGTAAGTGAGAGCAGCCCAGAGCACATGCCACATAACTGAGGTGCCCATTGCGCTTCACCTGTGCATGCCAGATTCTCTGTGGATTCAGTTAGACCAAGCTGCCTCTGGAAATTATGATGCCCTTGTCCAAGAAAGCCCAGAAAATATGTCTTGAAATGATGGAATTTCCCAATAAAAGAAATGTGACTAAATTTATGGGAAAGCTTTGGGCTCTAAGCAAACACCAAAACACTCTGGAGGAGTAAGGAGTGTGTGGTAACTTAAGGACACAGAGGCAGATCCCTGACTTCTTCTCTGGAATCTTTGAATTATAACTACTTTACTCACATTTTGGCTGGAATAATACAGAGAGAGCGGACTGTCCTTGGGAGTATCTGGCTGGCTTGTCTCTAGGACCAAATAGACCCCTGGGAACTTTTCTTAGAGATTGAAGCTGCAGACTCTGCTTAGCTACCAAACCTCAAAGGAAAAAAAAATCTCTGTTTATAAAAGCCTATCCCATATAGGTGCATGAAAAAGCCCAAACAGGAATTCCCAAGAAAGTCAGCCTCATCGCCTTCTGTCAGTCACAGGACGGGTAACCCGACTCATCAGAGTGGGGTAGAGAATTTCTGCATCGTGGATAGCAAGTCAAGATCAAGGGTCCTGGAGATGGATTGCATGGACACGGAAGTAGTTAACACTCCTGGACCTAAGAACGTGAAGATAGTAAACTTCATGCTAAGCACAGTTTACAACAAGTTTTTCTAAGCACTCAAGAAGGAACAAGGGCTTTGAAGGAGATCTAGTTAGATTACGTCTTTCGGCTTCAAGATAACGAAACACAGGGCTAAGCACCCCAAAGGCCTGTGGTTTTGTTTTCATCTTTCTAGACCAAAGGGAAATAAAATAATTTTTGACAGTTTGTCAAGCCGATCTGAAATCAGAAAACAGGGTTTGTGGCTTCTCCCTCCTAATAGCTGACAGGGCTCAGGGGAAGACAAGCTGTGACTTAACTGGACTAGGCTCAGCTTATTCATCTCAACAGAAAAGTCAAGCCTAATAACTTCGGAACCTGGCCTATAAAGGAGTGCTAGTGTGATTTTTGCAGAGATCATACTAACCATTACTCTGAAGGGGGTGATGACCAGTGTCCTGCTTTCCTCAGACCAGATAACAGCACTCCAGTCAAAACCAGAAATGCCTTCTCTATCATGACCCTGGGGTTCTAGCATCAGCACAGACATCAAAGGTCATGAGCTGGTCACTGTCTTTCAAGAGACCTAAGTTGGCTGGTTGCATTGACAGAGGTGAGCACATTCTGTATGTGGATTCAGTTATCTCCCATAAAAGGTATCACACCAGAAAGAACTGTTTATCAGAGCATATATACTTATATATATGTAGATGGGTCTCACAAACAAGGCTAATGAACACAGCCGGTCCTGGCATTGCATCTGCTCTGTGACAGTAAGGTTCTTTGAATCACATGTCCTTCAGAGCCTCTAGTATTTGAATGCTTGGTCCTCAGCGTTCCTGCTTGGGGACGGGGGTTGGAATTGTGGCCTTGGTGGAGGAAGTATGTCACTAAGGTAGGTTTTAAGAGTTTAAAGACCTGCTTTATTTCAAGTTTGCTCTCTCTGTTTCCTGATGGTTTGAGATGTGGGCCCTCAGCTGTTCCTGCCACCATGCATGCACCTCTCTGTGATGGTGGGGATGGACTCTTATCTACCCATATGGATCTCTCAGCCCAAAATATCCCCGTTTTTTTTTATTATTATTATTAATTGCCTTGGCCATGGTGTTTTATCACAGCAACAGAAAAGTATCTAATATGGCTTCCTCCATGAACACACACACACACACACACACACACACACACACACACACACACACACACCTATGTAACACAAAATAAAACAAATAATAAACCCTTGTATCTGACTAGACTTCAGAACAGTTGTTGCTTGTGGAGGGTAGGGGTGACGGGGTGGGGGGGGCAGAATTGGCATAAGGACTTATAAAGTGATGGCATACACCTGTCTGGACACTCTTCACACAGTGTATCCACACTGTGAAAATCTGCAGTATAGCTGTACCCTCCAATTTGTGTGTTCTTATGTATTTAAGTTATAGCTGAATAAATATTTTACTATGCTTATAAAAAAAATAAATGACCAGTTTCCCATTTAAGAAAAGCCCTCCCCCTTCCCCTCCCCCACCCCTGTATTTCGCAATCATATTTGCTGAAACAGGCATGTGCTGGATTTGTAGAAATGTACATGACAGAGGAAAATGAGGGGCTCAGCTACCCATGTGACCTTTCCTCTCACCCCAGGTAACCAGAAGAACAGGAGCTGCTTAGCCTCCATCCTGCATATGCATGCCTATTCTCACAGCTGGCCTTGGTGGTGGCCATTGCCAAAGAGAAGATGTTCGAGAATCTTGCCTGAAGGGAGAAATTATCTGAAGATAGTTTTGCAAGTGATGCTTGCAAGATGTTTTGGAAATGGCATTCTCTTTTTATTGTTGTAGATCTGTAAGAGAGATAAAGTGGGTCTATGATCTCATATATATGTGAAATAATAGTAATATAATAAAATACGAATAAAATACTATTATCTAATACAGCAGTTCTCAACCTGTGGGTGGGGTCACATATCAGATATCCTGCATATCAGATATTTACTATTCATAGCAGTAGTAAAATTACAGTTATGAAGTCGTGAAAAAATAATTTTTTGGTTGGGGCTCAGCACAGTGTGAAGAACTGTATTAAAAGGTCACAGCATTAGAAACGTTCAAAAGCACTAATCTAGATGGTAACTGGTGCGGGTTTCATTATATTGCATCAGATAAGAAGCCAGCAATTAAAGGAACAGAGAAAAGCAACCTACAAACAAGGATCTCAAACACCAGTTTGGTGCGTAATCACAGACATGGAAAAGACTGGAACTGGCGTGCAGGTGAGACAAGAACATAGATGGCTGGGTGCTTCAGAAAGCTCTCCCATTGTAATTCAAGTGTGAGGGATATAGCCTTGAGGGTGGGAACGGCAAGGGGAGGGAGTCATCTTTAGAGCAGGGAAATGAGGGTGCCATCAGTAATTTACATAGGGTGGCATGGGTGTTTCCAAAGAGGGTTACAAAGGCTTAAAGGAAGAAAATGAGGAATACTTTACAAACTAGCAAGTTGTTTGAGGTGGGGGTGGGTATTCCTGTGCCCACTACAATATAGAAACACTTGTGGTTTTCTTTAAAGTGGGGTTAGAATTACTTGCAAAAAGCAGTCATTTCTTCCCCAAAACCCGTAAGGAGACACAGCATTGGTGCTGCTATGAAATATGACTGTTTCACAGCCCTGTGAAGTCCATTGCAAAGTTTAGCTTCCTAAGAAACTCAGAACTGAGAGAAATAATACAGGTGTTAGCCACTTTCTGCTATTGACAAGCTGTGTGACCTTACACAGGTCACTGTAGTACTCTGGACTTCCATTTCCTCATTAGCAAAACACAATCGATTCCATGTATGATTTGGGGCACTGATTTGTCTAATTTAATTCTCTGAAGAGTGTCAATAGAAAGACCAGGGTGTCTAGAAGCTGAGCACCTGATTGCATTTGATAAAAGAAAGTTTGTAACAGAGGGGACCAATGTCTACCCCTTGCTTCCTTGAAATAAGATGGCATGGTTACAAGAGAAGTTCGGAGACCAGGCTTCCTTAAATGTAACAGATCCAGGAGTGTCAGGAGTTCAAGCCCAGCCTTGGGAAGAACCTGATGAGAAAGTAGACAGTAGACACTTAGGGAACATTTACCACAAAGCAAGGCACATGACAGCTCAGATCTCAGCACTTCCAGAGCAGCTAAGAATTGAGCTTTAGTTTCAGAAGACAGAGAGATAACATGGTTTGCATCAGCAATCGATGTAACTAACAGGAACCAATAAAGTTTCAAGTCTTTCTCATGTGAGAATGTATGTTCTTTCAACTCTTCCAATACCCAAGCAGTATCAGTGGGACTCCTCAAACCAGCATCACTGGCCATCTTGGACATTGTGACTAAATATTTAATCGTTAAATGTACTCCTTGCCCTCATTCATCTTGGCATGCCAATTGCCTGTCAAGGAATCTTGTAACAGGAAGTAGCCTGTTATTCTGTTTTCCAAAAACTCTCTTCTACAAGGGAAGCATAACTGTAAGGGGAAATCCTGGGTTGCATCACAAGGTCGATTTACCTTAAGGGATAGATAAATTCTGCCAATCAGTGTGTGCATGCTCTCAGGCTGACTCTGCAGGCCTCCAGCTACAGAGTACGTCAGGAAGGACTTTCTCTCTTGATGGTCAATGTCTGCAGGTCGTCCCTGGAGATCCCTAACCGTGTGTGTCTGAGAAGGGAGGAAACCACACTGAGTTGGGAGCTGTCAGTTTGCTATCCCTGGGGGCCAAGGCTCACTCATGTTAATATTTCTTTTCCTGCTGTTGTGATGTGAGACCCAACTCAAAACGTGACTTGTAAAGCTGGAAAGGAGACTTCCTTCTGCTGATGTTTGAATTGGCTTCTGGGGGAGAAGGAGACTGATGTTATAAACCAGCTCCCACACTGAGCAAACTTGTATGAGCCATTCTAATAATTATATCATCAGAGAGAGAAGTTAAATGTTAGATGGAGCAGCCGGAATACTTGCCGGTGTTGTGGACAGTCAGTGTCTTCCAAGACTAAATAATCAGAGAACAGGAGGAAAGGATAGTGATTCTAACTGTCCCAGGATTCAGAATTCAACATGTCCCAGGCTTTATTTCCAGAATGAAACTCCAGGAGAGGGCAGAAAGTTAAAGCTTCTTGATGGATTATTGAAAAAATTTAGGAAAGGCAGAAAGTACATCTGTGGTCAATGAATACCAAGGAGACAATATGAATAGAGGGTACAAGAAATAGGTATCCTTGACCCCAAGTTTAAAGAGTGACTGTGCCTGTGAATGCTGAGTCTCCCAGTCAACCCCCTTCATCACATCATTTGCAGATGATCTAAAGCAGTGGTTCTCAACCAGTGGGTCACAACCCTTACAGGAGTCACATATCAAATATTTACAATACGATTCATAACAGTAGCAAAATTGTAGCTATGAAGTAGCAACGAAATAATTTTATGGTTGAAGGGATCACCACAACATGAGGTCCCAGCATTTGGAAGGTTGAAAACCACTGTTCTAAAACGAGACCCGTATCCCACAGGTTTCAATGCCCCCTCTGAACTTAAGTCTCCACAAGGGAACTGATGTCATCATAAGCCTATGGTGACATTTCCACATCTGTCTATGCAGTCCCAAAAGCTGCTCCAAGGTGGGATCAAGTGGTCCTCTTATCTGGCTGTAAGATATTCAGAACCTAAGAAACCAGTTTGAGGGCTAGGGATATGCCTCCCCTCCCATACCCACACAGAGGGCTCAAGTTATCTCTGTGACGAAGAGGTTCCTTAAGCTGCTCAACATTACCTGCAGCTCATGCTCCTTCTCGTGGCACCCACCTCCTCTAGCAGGGATCTACATGGACAAGAGCTAGCAGGTGTTGATAGGGTTTGGAAATGGAGAGTCTCATAGACATGCATATAGAAAAAGGGAAATAAACCAGCACAGTTGGGCTACCACAGGGAAAGAGAATGGAGAATATAACCTTAGACTTTACTTAGTGTAGGTGCCCAATGGTATTAGAGGTTTTAAAGATAAAAACCACTTTTATACAGAGCTAAGCTTTATTTCATCTGAAGTAGTATCGAAGTGATATGATGTTCAGAAGTGCAAAGAAAGATTCAGGAGAATTCACACCCAAAGATTCAGGAAAACTCACATCTTTGGAAAAAGCTTGCATGCTCATTTTAGGCAAATGGCTGAACAAGTGAAGTGAAAAGCCCTTGAATGAAGTCTGTGTGTTTAAAAAAACATGTTAAGAACATCTAAAGTCAGAACAGAGCAAAAGTCTTAGAAGACCACGTTTAATGTAGTTAGAAAAGCCACATGTAGCAAAATAAAGCAGCACCACATTGTATGGTCTCTAGAACCAAAGCTGGAATTTCATAAGCCCTGAGGGGCGTGCACATTTATGAGCAACTAACAGGCTGACAGGCAGACAGATGGAGAGACAAACTAGAGATTATAGATAGACCTTGGAGATACAGATACATAAAAATAAGGGGAAAGGGTAAATCTTTCAAAGATGGGAAAACTTCCCAGTGCTGTTCACTGAGAAGTTTCATGGAATTGTAGACCTGAGGTTGGGGAAGAAGGCCCTTGAGCCCTGGAGCGCCTTCTTTTCAAACTCAGTTCTTCAGTTTCCATGACACAGTGCTGGATGAGATCCCCATGTCTCTTAACCCTTAGTCCACAACTCTATCTTATTTCCTCTATCTTATTTCATTTTGTCTTAATCCTAAGATATACTGGACCCAGAGCATGGTCACTCCGATGCTGGTTTCTGAAGAGTAAAATTTGTCATTATGTGCCACAAGCATATGCCAACACACGATAACTCTAAGTAAAACACAGCCCAAACACAGAAGAAATTCTCAGAATGGCTTGGAACCAGGAAGATTCTGTTAAACATGGGTCCTCATTAAAGGGAAAAGCCCCTTTCCTCAGCCCACCTGGTATTTTAGCCATGTCTTAAGGCAACATCATAGAAGGGGGAAGTAGAATTTTTAATGAAAGCATGGAGACCACGAACAGGTGAGTTCTTGGGTCCTCAAGAGCTGCCTCATCAAGTCCTCATCTGAGCTCAACCTGGCTCCTGACAGGAGCTTCATAAACAATGGACCTCTACTGGAGTTGTGCTGTTGTGGGCAAGGGCTTCAGCAAGGCCCTGTCTCATCAGCCTGGAATTATCAGGCCTGTGCAGCTGGATATAAGGCAGACTGTGCTTTCCTGACTTGACAAGTAGCATGTGAAGCTTGGAGAAGAAGAAAAAAAAAAAAAAAAAAAAAAAAAAAAACCTGTGAAGACATGATCAGGGTATGTCTGAGACTTCAGGGAGTCTCTTTGCTCCATTATGGCAGTGGTGGGCTTTGATTCCTTCATTCCTTCCTGTAGGGGTATTGTGTTCTTTCATGGTAAATAATTGTCCCACCCACTGGTTTAATAAAAAGCGCTGATTGGCCAAAGGCAATGAGGGCAGGGCTACCAGACTAAGAAAATCTCTGAGAACAGAATGCCAGACAGAGCACCAGAGAGAAGCTGCAGGATGCAGAGGA
This sequence comes from Phyllotis vaccarum, assembly GCA_033318265.1. NCBI lineage: Eukaryota > Metazoa > Chordata > Mammalia > Rodentia > Cricetidae > Phyllotis > Phyllotis vaccarum. The sequence goes on from JARWLC010000003.1 coordinate 17,265,802, forward strand.
CAACCATGCAACTTTAAAGAAAGGTACCGAGCCACATGGCTGAACAAGAGACATGGGATAGCTTAAGGGTAAAGAGTTAGCAAGCTATATGCCTGGGCCTAAGGCTGATCAGCCTAAAACTATTGGAAGCATCTGTGTGTCTCTGTGGGTCTGTGGGTCTTTGGGCCTAAACATTGAGGCTAGGCCTGAAAGTCAGGGCCAGAAACCTCATCCTACACCTTCCCTGTCCACTCCCCACATTTTTTTTTCTCCTTCCTGTTTCTTGGTCCTAGACAAAGAGTAGGAACAAAATCAGAGGCCTCTTAAGTTTGAGGCAGAATAATAATGTGAAGCTACAATTCCAGCAGTAGTTGGAGGTCCAGGGGCCCTGTATGTTCTCTTTAAAATCTTCACCATCTTGGGAGTCTCTCGATTGCCCTGATTTTCAAGCAATAGAAAACAATATAATGTAATACCAAGACAATACCAAAAGTAATACCAAACATTCATCATAAGCCTCACTGTACAACATGACCTGGCAAAGTTATAGCACAATAAAATCCTGAAATAAAGCTTCCATCAAACTTCAGAAATGCAGAGAGAGTTTCCATCAGCATGGTTGGACCTCTTGCTGCTGGGAAGAGATACAATCATTTATGGAAAGGGACACAGACAGGGCTCTGTAGTTCACTCCCACAGTTCAGAAAGGCCCATGAATCACACATTCACATGCACACACTTACTACACAAACCTTCTTTCCAGAAAGCAATACCATGAAATTTAGTGGGATTGTGTTAGGTTGTGAATGATTGTCCTGACTACTAGCTTAATATAATTGCTGATTGGCTGAAGGCAGACAGGAAGTGTGAGCTGAGCTACCAGACTGCGAAAAACTCTGGGAACAGGAAGAACAAAGCAGAGATGCCATAGACACACTGGAGAAGCAGACACAGAGGACACTGATGCTGCTCCGAGAAAAGGTACTGAGCCACATGGCTGAACAGGATAAGAATCATGGGTTAGTTTAAGAGCAAGAGCTAGTAAGTTATATGCCTGGACCCCAGGTCAATCAGCGTACAATTAATATAAGCATCGGTGTGTTTCAGTGGGACTATGGCACTGTGGGTCTGCAGGTCCAGGCCATGAGGCTAGGCTGGAAAGTCTGGGCCAGAAATCTCATACAACAATGCAACCCACAGCCTTAAACACTCTCTCTCATCACTAACCTCATTCAGGCTCCAGGAAAACGCTTCTCTAAACCCCTTCCTCTAATGTTTTGAAACAAAATTCCTTGATGCAAGGAATTTTGCACGCAAGGGATGCACTGATGCCACTGCTTGAGATGAACACTCTTCACTAATTTGTGAAGGATTTGAATAAGACAAGAAGTCAGCTAACAGAAAGGACTAACTCAGTATTAAGCAAAGGCTTCCTGTTAGTTCACACCAAAGAGCCTTCTGATGAGTAGTGTCATTTCCGGATAATGGTGCCTCTGTGTGTGTGTGTGTGTGTCCTTTGGCTCTGATCCAGTTTATGACTGAAGGAGTTCCCACTCACTGTGAACTCACAGCCTATATGCATGAAGACAGAAGCTCACTTCTCACAGAAACCAGTGGCTCTGCTCTGAACAGGGGTCTACCTCAGGGAAGCGGGTGCTTATGACACAGACACTAAGAGTAACTAGGAGGTGTCCACGGTGGCTCCTGAGAACTCACTGAACAAAAGAGGGCCTGATCACGATAAACCACACAGTTCTTTTACGTTAATGAATCCATTTTAAAGAAGTTACATTTCCAGAGTTTTACAGAACAATGCAACGTGCCCAACTGAGCTATTTTGGTGGCTCATTTTCTGGCGGACAACTTTTAAAGAAAATAACTTGATTTCTTAAGTTTTACATTTGACATTAGTTTCCATTTTTGGTCAGAGTCTAATTTCAAGATTGTTTATATCTGTGATTACTAAACTCACTTCCATGCTCCAATCCTATATATTTTCTTTAACTTCCTTACTCTACCTGTATGCAACACTAATAAAGAGACATCCCACAGTGCCAGGGCCTGAGAGTGGAGGCAGTGCTGAATGCTGCTTCACCGGTACAGGGTTTCCTTCTGAGTTCACAGAATCAGGAATCAGGTGATGCTGATAATTAATTGTTTTTTCAGTTCACAAACTTTGGTTGGAACAGCCGTATCTATTTGCTTGCACACTGTTTATTCAGCATTTAAACTGAAAGCACAAAAGAAGAGGGACAGCAAACATATGCCATGCAGGTCTGAAAGATTTATTATCTGGATCTTTCCAGAAAACATTTCTCAGTCCGTGATTGAGCCCATTACCGTCAATAGAATAAAATTAATATGAGGAATATTGATTGCAACATAATTAGTATTTACTGAAAGTTTATGATTGAAAAATAAATCTTACTGTGTGAGTGTCATAGGTCATGATTTGGGTATATCTTTATTTTATGGTTCATCTAAACACTGTTGGCCCATCCACAGAAAGTCCCAAATGAGCAATAATGATTAGATTGAGTCTTCATTGGTGTGTTTCCAACTTTCAGACATATGAAAACAATAGATTTAAGCTGATTTTTCTGTTTTATTGTTACCAAGGAATATCTGTCAAAGTGAGGACGAGAGCACGTTTCATCTAACAGTGTATTATCTTGATTTATAACTTTTAAAATGTTTAGACACATGGTATGTGAGCCTTCAGTGGTACCCTTGTCCAGAGACTTGGAGATGTGAAGGGTGGGCCCAAAGAATGTGCAGAAGACCCAGGGAAGTCATTAGGAAGAAAAATGAGGCAGCCAGACAGGGCCCTTGGTGCCAAATAAACCTGAGGGCTGTCAGAAACAGACCGTGCAGACGAAGCGGCACACATGTGCTAGGTGTCTCCACCACAGCAGAGATGTCACAGATGCCTTGCATCTGTGCACTGGACCTGGACCTTTCCTTCTGCACAGGGAAAAAGCCTCAAAGGTGCTATGCTGAGGTCATGGGAACACACCCCCTCCCAAGTGGCCTTTTAAACATTTTTCTCAACGTTATTGATTTTTATTTAATTTTCGATAATAACTTTATACATGCATACAATGCATTATGAACATGCTTCATCTCCTATCCCCTCTTATATGCTGCACCTACTTCTGAAGAGAGAATTCTGCTACTTCCCAACTGAACCACCTACTTCCATGTCTTAATTTTTTTCTTTTAAAAATTTTACATATAAGATTGTTTTGTTGCATGTATGTATAACTATGTGCATGCCCAGTCCCTGAAAAGGCAAGGTACTCCTGGGACTGTAGTTGTAAATGGTTCTGAGCCACCATGAGGATGCTGAGAACCAAACCTGCATCCTCTATATGAGAAGCTAGTGATCTCAAAAGCTAAGCCATCTCCCTGACCCTTACCCTCCAATCCCCCATATGTATGTGTGTATGTGTGTATGTATGTGTGTATGTGTGTGTATGTATATGTATATGTGTGTGAGTGTGTATGTATATGTATGTGTGTGCATGTGTGTGTGTGTGTGTGTGTGTGTGTGTGTGTGTGTGTGTGTATCACAGAAGTCCTCCATTTCCCTTCCAGTCTTTCTAGCCCTCTTTCCATGTTTGATTTAGGACTCAAAGTCTTTTAATTTTTTAAATTAAGCAGGAAATTGTGATTCTACCCATTACCTATGTGTCACCAAAGTCATAAACTGAATTTCTCTCAAATCCGTTTTTTTCTGTCAGATTTCTGTTCCCTGCAGAGTGATGTTATTATTTCCATAGTCTCAAATCTAACATGAATTTTCCCATTTTACTCCTGCATAGACTCTATAGAGTGTGGTCTCCTCCACACAGACTGAAGAATTAGAAAAATATTTATAGAAAGAGTCTCTTTCCCCTCTTCCTGTACACTAAAATGTGGAATTCATAAAATGAAATGATGGGTTTAGAAAGCATCTTACTTTTATGTTCCCAAGAAAAGTTTTGTTTTATATTAAATTGATGTATAGGAAAATAGGCTTGGGTGGAGTTCAATTCTGTATGCATGGTATGCTGTAGTTTTGCATAACTCTCCATGTATAGGACATAAAACTGTCCCATCCTTCCATCAGCATGAATTGCTTTATAATCCCACTCACCCCTTATTCTGCAGCTATCGATCTAGACCTGCTCTCTGTCACCGTTGCTTGTCCTATTGACAGTGATATATAATTGGGATCATGCACTCTACAGCTTTCTGTTATTGGCTCATTTTCATTGCCTCCATGTTGGAAATCCAGTCAGTCTAAGCTGCTGCACGCATCACTACTTCAGTCCTTTTGATGGCCGAGCAATATTCTATTGTGTGTAGATGCACCTCAGCATGTTTGTCTGTTCCTCTGTCAGAGGACATTTGATTTGCTTCCAGTTTTCAGCAATCATAAACATAACAGCCACAGACTTTTGTTTCAGGGTTATTACGAGCACATATTGTTTTCTCTTCTAAGTAGCAAGAAGAAAGGTGGATAGTTCACTGAATAATTCTATTTAACTTTAAGAAATTGCTAGTTTTGTGAAGTGTGTTGCTTTCTTGCTTTCTCCAAGGCAGTGTGTGAGGGTTCTCTATGGCCCTTATTTCATTATTTGTCTTTACCAGAGGCTTTTCAGTTTTGTGGATGGCTACGAGCTATGGTTTAGGGCTCATGCCCAGCATCACTAGAGCTCTTTATGAACACCTCTGGAAGAGGAAGAATACCGAAACTCCTAATTCAAAATATAGGCTTTTATTGGAAAAAGTATTTTGTTTCAATCATTATAAAGTCAAAAACTCTCAAGTAGGACCACTCAAGTAGGAACACTGGGCATGTTCCATGTAATTTACTGCACACATCTAACAGATTGATACTAAATGACCAACTATGTGATGAATTATTGTTGTGTGCACAACAGGTTTGTTCTCAACCAATATTTTGACTTAATAAACATTCATGGAGGGTCTGCTTGGGCCAGATATCCTATTAAAAAATAAAGCTGCTTGAATTACAATGTCCCTGCCTTCAAAGAGCTGGCCAGCTAGAGGGGGCAGACATTCTGATAAATGCATGTCAGTCTCAGAACTTCCATACTGAGCAGATTTTTACATTCCAGAATGTTGAGTCTGCGTAAGACATTTAGAGAAAGCTCCCCAGAAATGCTGTGAGAGCAGAGAGTGAGGTGCTGCTGCTGCTGGCACCAAACATGGGTTTCAAGACAACCTGCAGAGACTACAAAGTGGAGGGCTTCTGACAAGTGAGGAGCCATCTTCAGCTGCTCTATAATACAAGTTCGTTTGATCTCAATGGTTCACTGGGAGCAACTGAGAAACGGAGCATTTTGAAGACAGTGTTTGAATGCATGGAAGTGGAAGAGCCAGAAGCATTCCTTCCTGTAGGATGAATCATTTAAATACAAGTTCAAACACACTCGTCCTTTTCATGTAGAAAACCATCTAAAGTAACATCAGTACTACATTTCCTGAAACAGAAAACATACTATTCATTGTTAACTCAGACTACCGTTAGGAAATTAGCTTGGAAAAAAACTTAACACATTGTGATAAATGCATATAAAAGAGCATTTCTGGTGGTAAAAAGATCAAGCTTCATCTATTTGCAATAAGTAAGACAGACCTACAGAAAATACCAGTTTACTTTGAAAGTGTTTAATATCTGTAGTCCTTTGTACATTCTGGATATTAGCTCCTTGTCTAAAATGTAGCAGTCAGAGATTTCCCCTTATTCTGAAACCCATCTGTTTCTTCTGCTGATACTTTCTTTGCTGTGAAAAAAAAAAAAAAAAAAAAAAAAAGCTTTGTATTTTGATGTAGTCCAGTTGGAGTCCTGTTTAGAAAGTTTTTGCAAATACTTGTATCTTAGCATATATTCCCTTGTTTTGTCTCTAGAAGTTTCTAAGTTAAGGTCTTTAATCCACTTTGATGTGATTTTTGTGCAGGGTGAGAGATAGGGATCTAATTGTATCTTTCTGCCATTGGTATCTAGGTTTTCCAGCATCATTTGCTGGATCATGTCATAATCTTTTCAGGGCATGTTTTTGACACATTCACCAAAAATTAGGCGGCCATAGCTGTGTGGTTTTATTTCATTTCTATGCCTTCTGGTCTCTTCTACTGGTCTGGAAGCCTGTTGCTGTTCTTGTTGGTCATTTGTACCAGACTGTCCCTTTAATTCTGTAGTATAGTTTGAAGTCAGATATTACCAAAATACCCAAGTACTGTTGTTTCTCCTTAGGACTGCTCGGGTTATTCATGCTCTTTTGTTTTCTGTTTGAATTCTTAGAGTATTTTTTTCTAGTTATGTGAGGAATATTATGCTGGTTCATCAACTTGATACTAACTACCTTGGGAGAGAGACCCTCTGTTTGGGAATTGCCTCTGTAAGATTGGCTTATGGGCATATCTATAGGGGTTTTCATAATTAATTATGGATGTGAGAAGGCTCATCCTATGCTGGACAGTGTCATTTCTGGGCAGGTAGTTCTGGGTTGTATAAAAAGCAGGCTGTATAGGCCAGTAAATAGTTTTCTCAGTATGGTCTTGCCCTGAACACCTATCCTGATCTCCCCTGACAGTGAACTATAGCTTATAAGTTAAATATACCTTCTCTTCTCAAGTTGCCCTTTGGTTGTTATGTTTATTATGGCAACAGAAAATCAAACTAAGATAAATGTTTTGGAATTTTCTTAGGGATTATCTTGAATCTGTAGATTACTTCTGGTTGCATAGACAGAACTGACCATCAACACATGGACTAATGAAATGAAGATCCACAAGTGACCAATGAACATTTTTAAAGTGCTCAACATCCTTAATCATCAGCAAAATGCAAATTAAAATCAGAGATACAAACTTACACTAGGCATAAAGGCTGTCATCAAGGAGTGTGACAACAAACAGGCAGATAGAGGAATGCTTGCCAGTGAGGGTACAAATTATTACAACAATTATAGAAATAATTTGGGAGGTTCTTTAAAATATTAAAAGTAGAATTGTCACTTGACTCAGCTATACCATTCTTGGATGTATGCCCCAAGAATAAGGCTCTGTATTCTACCATAGAGATAATTGTAGATCCATACTTATAGCTATTTTATTCATCATAGTAAGGGAATAGAATCTGCCTAGTTGCACACAGAAAGATGAATGTAGTGCTTCCCAGCTTTACCTCATTTTCCTGCAAATTCCTGTGCTCTGCCCTCACTATCAGGGAATGCCTAGACTAGCTTCTAGGAGATGAAAGATGAAGTGAAGTCAACTCTGCTACATCAGCTATAGCCTCTTTAGATCAGCCTTCAGCAGCTCATTCCCCAGACATGTAAGCGAGTGCAGTAAAACTCATCAAGCCATCTTGTTGACCCATCGGTGACCACATAAGCCAGACTAGCTATGATTCCAAGGTAGCATGCCTCAGCTAAATGCCACAGATCTGCTTAATGAATAACTGTTGCATGTCTGAGGTTTTTGATGATGTTAGAAAGCATTATTTTAGCCATAGGTAATGGTATACTGAGTTCTTTATTAATATACGCTTAACAAAATATGAGCAGAGGCACCCCACATTACTGACAATGGGTGCCTCCAGAGAATGCAACTGCTAGCCAACACTCTCCCTCCAAAGAATGTAAGCACTGAGAAATAAAATTGCTACTATTTCTGGCTTGATCCATTCTTTTACCTTAACTGCTTTTAAAATGCCCAAAATATATAAGATAAGAAAATAAGGCCTAATCCTGGTGACTACTGTGGCTTTCAAATAGTCTGAAGGAACATAGTACTGATATTGTTTGTCAAAAGCTTTAGAGGAGCCAGCTCTTACTCTTGTCTCAACACTGATAGGCTAACCATCCATCAATGAGCCACATAATCACTATTTTATTCCAGTTTTCTTTTGTGGAGATACAAGTGGCTCCATCTGGCAGCAGAGTCATTTAGTTCATGACTCTACCTATTACAAATGGGAAAAGTCACAGTGAGAAACTGTTACAATACCCAGCTTTTCCAAATATACGTTAAAGGGCTTCCAATCGTGAGGACAATGTGGTTCTAAAGATGAAGACAGTGAATTTTAGTCACAGTAACAACAAGTTGTCATAAGATCTATAGCCTCCTTGACACTGCCCTTTCAGATGACCGAGACAGTTATGATACATACAACCAAGTACCACTATGTATAGTTATTCATTCACCCATGCCAATTGTCTGAGAGAAGATGTGGCTATTAGTTAACTCTAGCCAAGAACAGAAGTATAATACAAAGGGTTGGTTGACTTGATTTTATTGGTTGCCCTACATTAAATTTCAACAAATACTTTTAACCCCTGGAAAGCATTTAAAATGATGGCACACATATAAAGTATCTGAGGGCCCTATCCTGATGTGCAGTATAGAAAGCTTTATGGAGTGTAGGATGGGGACACAGCATAAAAACAGGGCAAGATCAGACGAGCTTCACTGTGGACACTGCAGCATTTCCAGTACTCTTAAATCCGTAATCCGCTCTGGGAAAACTGATGTAGAAATTCTACTATCCCTATCATGTATTGACATATTAGAAGATCAGAGCTGGGTAATTAAAGTGACTGGCCTGCTGTGCTGGGTACTTTTCTGTCAACACAAACTAAAGTCACCAGAGGAAGAAGAAACCTCAATTCACAAAACGCCTCCACGTTGATAATAAGCCTGTAAGACATTTTCTTAATCAGAGATTGATGGGGGGGCGGGACCAGACCACTGGGGGCTTGTGTCCCTGGGTTCTATAAGAAAGAAGGCTGAGAAACTCACGGGGAAGTCAGTAAGCAGCAGCCCTCCATTTACTCTGTGTCAGCTCCTGCCTTCAGGTTTCTGCCCTGCTTGAGTTCCTGTCCTGACTTCCTTTAGTGATGAGCTCAAATGTGGAAGTGTAAGCCAAATAAACCCTCTCCTCCCCAATTTACTTTTTGTCATGGTGTTTCCTAACAGCAACAGAAACCTTACTTAAGACACTTGTCAGTAAGCCAACCAAGCAGGATCACAAATCCACGACCCTACCTTCTAATTTACTACAGACTTTAAAACTTTTCCTAACCTGTTCATGTCTAGAGAATCAATCTATAGAGACTAATGCCAACTTCCAGTCATGGAAGAATGTGTTCACCTGGCTTAAAAAGAACTCTCTTTCTCATAAAAACCATTTCTCCATGCCACTGTGATGGTCTTAAGCCTTGAGTCCCAAAGCATATCCACCCACTGCAAGCTCTTTATCATCTAGGAGAGTTGTCAGGTTTTCTGTGACCCACTCTTGACCTTTCTTTCAGCATGACACCTGCTGTTTTCCATGGCATGTCCCCAACTCCTGTCTCTCCATTTTACTCAAAACCTGCCTCTTGGCTGGTCTGACCTACAGATGGCCTTAGAAGTCCCTCCATCTTGTGTTCTGCTTTCAGGTTCTTTCTAATAGCCCATTTCTTTTGAGGCATACAAAAGCAGTCTGCACTTCTCTGCCCCAGTGAGCAGGATGTTCTGTGCTTTCTGATGCTCTAGCCGTTCCCAATATAGACTTCATCTTGGGAAAAGAAGTAATTAGCCTGATGGGAACTAAACAGCCAATTCAGCAGTTTCCTCACTGCTGGGTTTTGAGGCAACAGAGGTCCAGGCAGGTCAGAAAGAAGTTGAGTGTGCTGGAGTCTCAATGCCCTACTAAGCTCAAATACCAGCCACTGGCACTCGAAGCTCATTAGTTCTGACCAACACAGCTAATCACCCGAGTGATGAATCAGCTTTTATGAGCACTCAGAGAAGCAGTCACTAGTGTTTTAACCTCAAAGTATCCTGGATGGCCTGAAAGACCCACGTCTCATGCACTGTTATAAACTTGAAAAAGAGTGTATCGAGTGCTGTGATGTGAGAAACCAGGTTCACTTGGTAAGGTCCTCATAAAGATGAACACTACTCTTGGAAGAACCTTGGCATGCCATGAGAGGCAAGGTTCCATGATTCTTGGTAATCGAGAGAAGTGTGTTATAATTTGTGCACACCCCCATTCGGCCCTTTCTCTGCTTAATGCAGCTGGTACTAAGCATGAGTGACTTTTTGTATGGCTGTCTGTGCATTACAGGGCTTGAGCAGATCTTTCTATCTACCCTGTGGATGTTAGCAGCACCCTTCCTTCTTCAGTCTTCTAAGGTGTGACAAGAACCAGAAATGTCTTCAGACATGGCCAAAGGTCCTCAGGAGTCAAAATTGCCTCTTAGTTAAGAATAGCTGCTTTAAGACATCTCAGCCAAACATATGATCAGCATGGTGGAAGACGCTTTTAATCCATGTAATCATAAGGCAGAGGCAGGGTGGATCTCTGTGAGTAAAACTTTATCTCAAAGAGAAAAAAAAAGTTGAGACTAAATAAAATGAAAGACAAGAGAAAACATTGTTCATAACCATTTATTTATATTTATTAGTTCTTTAGTGCATTTGAATATAAATAATATTGATACGAACATCTACTCTTTAAAAGGCCAATGGTTTGTGTGCACTACTGCTAAGGTGTTGACTTTGTTACTCACTTAGAAGTTTCTCTTTGTCCTCTGTTAGTGTATTGCTTGTTGTTCTGTGTTAATTTTAATTTGATATAGTTTTCCTTCAAGATGGGCAAGTGGGTTATATATTTATCTCACCTCATTAAGGCAAGTCTGACATTTAACTCCTACCTTAGATATTACAAGGTTGTCAAAACAGAACACCTTGGGTCATCCAGGAGATCAATGAGTCTTTACTACACACCAAAGAAAAAAATAAAACAAAACTCCACATGGGGTCTGGGTGCCTATTTCAAGACATACCCTATTGAACACTGTTTATTTAAGTTTTACTTTATGGACTGACAGTGCAAGGCTAGTTGATGGACATCAGGTTCCCTTGGTTAGTTTTTACAGTCAATTTGACACAAGCTAGAGTCACCTGGAAAAGGGACAGCTTTGTAGAATTGTCATGATCAGATCGGCTTGTGTCCATATCTGTGAGAGATTTTCTTGATTATTTATTAATGGAGAAGGGCCCATCCTACTATGGACAGCATCAACCCCAGGCAGATGGGTCTGGACTATGTAAGAATGCTAGCTGAGGGCGCCAGAGAGGAATCTAGTCAGTAGGGTTCCTCCATACTCCTGCCCTGACTTCCCTCAGTGATGGGTTGCCTGTGACCTGGAAGTGAAGTCATATAAACATTCTTCTCCTCCGAGTTGCTTTCTGTCATGATGTTCAGGATAGTGACAAAAAAGGAAACGGAACACCGACCGATACTGATCACATGAGAAATGGCATCTCTTGTCAGTTGGGAACATGTGACATAGATACAGTGAAAATCTGAGCAGATATATAATGGTGAAAAAAAGTATGTTAGTTAGCATTCCAGCAATGTGATAAAACCCCCAGGACAATGACTGGATAAGAAAGAAAGCTTTATGGTTTCAGAGCTATGATCAGCTGACCACTGTTTTGAGGCTGTGGTAAGGCAGCCAGTCGAGTGGGCTGTGCCTGGTAGAAAGCCGATAGCTTTATCATATCTGAGAAGTAAGAGAGGTGAGAAATAAAACAGAAAAGACCACAGTAAGAACCAGAGGCAGACTCCAGTCAAAAACACTCTCACCAAGAAAGCAGACAACAGTAAGTGCTGATGAGGATGTGGGCACAGGGAAGCTCTTAGTCACTGCTAGCAGAACTGTGAATTGACAGTTATGGAAATTAATGTGAAGGTTCATCAAAAAATGAAAAGTAGATCTCTCATACTATCCATCTATACCACTTCCCAGCATATGCCCAAAGCACTCTTGTAACAATAAGGTTTCTTGGTCCCAGGGTGGCCAATGGTCCAGACCCACAGACCTGCTGCTCCAGACCCCTTAGCTGCCTGCTGCTGCTCAGGCCCCCAAAATGACTCAGACACTTATATTATGTTCATGCTGTTTGGCCTATGGCTCAGGCACTTTGCTAGCAAGCTCTTACATCTTAACTCAACCCATTCTCATTAATCTGTCTGCCACATGGCCCATGGCTCACCTGTGTTCCTTACATGTTTCTTCTTGGGCAGCTGGCTCAGTCTGTCTCTGACTCCACCCTCCTTCTCCTACCTATGTTGTGATTTCCCCTCCTATTTTTTCTATGGTGCCTGTCATGGGCCAAAACAGCTCCTTTATTTAAAGATCGATATTCACAGCATACAGAAAGACATTCCCACATCATACTCTTTTGCCTACCACCTATTCACTCATATCCACTGCTGCTCTATCCATAGTATCCAGAAAATAGAACCAGCAGCAGAAGGGTGGGTAATGAGAATGTGGTGCATAGTATATATACAACCGAATTTCAGATCAGCTGTAAAAGCATGAAATGTACAGGAAACATGGGTGCATTTGTAAAGTATTGCATTAGGCAAATGTGAGGCAGAAAGACAAGAATTCCATGTTCCCTGTCATGTACATAAGTCAGCATCATGTCTAACTGTATGCGTATCAATGGGGTGAGAGTGGGTATAAGTTACGGGACCTGGAAGGAGACAACAATAGAGAAAACGAAATGCTGACGAGGGGCTGTGGGAAATGCACAACATGAAGAGGAAAGTGGGAGAGTGGGGGTGGTCAGGGGAAGGAGAGGTAGAAAAGGAAAATTGGCCAAAGTAAGCTCTGTTTGAGAGACATCCTAATGAAATCTAGTGTTGTGTGTGCTAATTTAAGATGTTTTCAGATTAAAAGTGGAAGACCCAGAACTGGAGGAACAGTCTAAGAGAGAAAGTCATTCCAACTAGAACATTCTCAAAAGGAGAAAGAACTAGACCGGGTCAAGCACCAAAGACTCAAGAGCCTTTAAAATAACCAAATGAAGATATTTTCTTCTTACATTATTTCCTTTCTACAAATAAAATGACCTAGTCTTCTGTCCTGTGGCCCTGTGGACCATGGTGACCTGTGAACCTGTGGTCCTGGTGAACTGTGGTCCTGTGGTCCTGGTGACCTGTGGACCTGTGGTCCTGCTGACCTGTGGTCCTGTGGTCCTGGTGACCTGTTGACCTTTGGTCCTGGTGACCTGTGATTCTGTGGACCATGGTGACCTATGGTCCTGTGGTCCTGGTGACCTGTGGACCTGTGGTCCTGGTGATCTGTGGTCCTATGGTCCTGGTGACCTGTGGACCTGTGGTCCTGGTGACCTGTTGACCTTTGGTCCTGGTGACCTGTGGACCTGTGGTCCTGGTGACCTGTGGACCTGTGGTCCTGGTGACCTGTAGACCTGTGGTCCTTGTGATCCATGGTCCTCCTGTGGATCATGGTGACCTGTGGTCCACCACAGCGAGATAATAAGGAAGACATAAAATTATATGGTTTGTGTAGTTTATTTCTTACGAAGGAGACAGGATCAGTTAACTAACATAGAACAAAGGTTGGACAAGGGCTGCTCACTGGGGCTCCCACATATGGGCTGGACTTAAGAACAAAGAAAGTGAAGAATGAGAAGGGACACAGAGACAGCAAAGCAAACAGACAGACACAGAGAAATCATTAGAAGAGTTGTCCAGAAGGACCATGTCAGTAGCTAAGTCTGCAAAGACTGACGCAAAGATGCTGAACCGTGAGCCTCGGGCATGAAAATAACAAGTTTCCAGATCTGTGCACATCCCCCAAAGATGAGGGTTCCTTTTGATTGGGATACTTAACTTCTCTTCACCATGATGACTTGAGACTCTGTGTACGCATACACATGTGGAATGGAGGTCCATGTTGGGTTTGTCCTCCATCACATCCCACCTTACATTTGGAGACAGTTTCTCACTGAACCTGGGGCTCCTAATCTGTCTAGATAGTCCGACAGCAAGTATAAGGATTCTGCTTCCTCCCCATCACACTGTGCTGCGGTTACAGGAGGGCACCGCCATCCCTGCCTTTTACATGACTGGGGAGATTTGGATACAGGTCCCCATGCTTGCATTTTACCCACTGAGCTGTCTCACCAGCTCCGATGTTAATGGTTCAAAATCCCCAAGCCACAAACATGTTTTCCCTGACACTCTTCTCTGAGGACAATGCTTACTCCAGTGTTATTTAGGGGAAGACATGTAATGCCAACTTCCTGTTTCTTCTTGGAGGCAGCCTATTTGCCCTCTAGAACACTGTGGGGCTGGTTTCATTTGAGTTTTGGTTTCTGCCTATTTGTTTCCTGTGTGTCTTTTGATGAAATATTTCCCTTTAGAATTAGGAGACTCATGGGTCATTTTCATTATTTCTTCCCTAGGTTCAGTAAATCTCTTAAATGGCTGGCTGAACTCCAGAGGAAACAAACTGGCTATTTTCGCACTCATTTTGTGCTTTAATTGTGCATCACAGAAGGACAGAAGAGAAGGACGTTCTCACTCTGTCTCCTCCAATTGAGCTTGACTTTTTAGTGGCCCAGCCTTATGTCTGATCAGGTTTCTTCCGGCTGACCCCAAGGCCATCAGAGGTGAATCTATATTTGCCAGTATTTAGGGCTAAACATCACCCCCCCCCAAATTCTTGTGGAAATCTGTCCAAGGATGAAGAAAAGAGAAATAACCCTGTTCTTCTCTGTGACTTCCTTTGTCAAGTCGAAAGTCAAATAAATATCCCTTGGGGAGGAAGCAGGGAGTGGGTGCAGGAAGTAGCATGCCAAGAGGGATGTTAGAGCAAAGAAGGCTGTGCTGAGCTTGGCTGGCCCCTGTGTGACCTCCAGGAAGCATCTAAGGTTAGGCTGTGGACTCTGACCTTGCCATCTGCAGGTCATCTGAATGCCGCTGACTTGCCTCGGCCCTTCTGTCTCCACACGGTAGTCTCAGATGTGCACTGGTACTGTGCTGCAGCCTGCTGTCCCATGAGCCATAATAAGTGAATTCCTGATGTCTCCACACCTTCTTCCTAGGACAGATTTTGCATTTTTGGCTCCTGGTCTCATTGTATTTTCTCAGTACAGCCTTCCCTGAATGCTGGCATAGGGAGGTCTTTGACATATGGATAGATGATGACATCCTTGATTCATCAGTACATTTTTCTTTGTTGCTAACTATTGAATCAGCCTTTACTCTGATATCTTAAGAGGACTAGACACACAGACTATAAAGTTCAAATTACTACATGGGCTAGGAGGCAATACCAATTCTCATATTTTCATATTTAGACTCAGATCATGCTATGGATTGGAAGTGTTTGTGCCAAGGTATTCACACACTGGCAGCTGATCCCCACTGTTGTGGCTTCTTTGGGAGGTGGGACCTAATACCTACAGTGTTGGCCCAATGGAGTCTTGTAGGAGACTATTGTTTCTAGAAGAGTTTCTACAAACTCAGGTCACCCATGTGGTTGGCTCCTTCTGCACACGGCAGTTTCTCTACCGTGTTGTGAAACAATCTATATAGCTCTCACCAGAATGCCAGGCTTGCTGATTGCATCTGGAGCTCCCAGAACCACCCAAATAAAACTCTCTGTTTACAAATCCAGCCGCTATGATTTTCTGTGATAGAAACAAGAAAATAAAACACCAACAAACCAAGCGAAGACACCCTGCAACTGGTTATCATCTCTTTCAGATAACAAAAAAGCAAACCACAAAAAGATTCTTTTCAGCAGGAGGGACAGTTCAGGAAGTAGGTGGGAGGGGCTCCCACATCTTTGTCCTGTGGTCTCCTTCACCAAGCCACACATTGTATCTGACACCATCCCAGGGACAGAGGACCTGATACTGGAGACCCCTCAACTCATTGCAGGACATGGACATTCCCCATGTCCCTTCTGGTACCAAATGGATAAATGTTGTTTGTATGTGTGTCAGAAACAGTACATCAAGGACAGAAAGCAGATGGCCTGGGTCTGCCTGTATCTACCATTCCTCACCTTCATGGTTGTAAATGGTCTTTTCCTCTGTCCCAGTGGGGCTTAAAGATTCAGAACACAGGCCTGCTAGATCCCCAACATGATGCTTTAAAGAGAGGCAAGGAAGGGAATGAAACATGATGAAGAAAAAGAGAATATGCTCTGGGGACACGGAGTTGATTCTGCCTAATTATACTTTTTAAATTGCCCTAATTGTTCTGTTTAATTATTGATGTGGAAAGTGTTTCCTTATAGAGGGGGAGTTGAGTAATCAAGAGCCCTGAGGACTGGCAGCCAGACATCACCTGCTCTGGGCTTGGTAATTAAGGCATTATCAGTCACCACTCAAGTGGGCCAGGCCCCTGTGGGCAGCTCCCTCCCCCGCAAGCAAGAAGATGGCTCTAGCATAGGACATAACACAGGGACTTGGGAGATGCTCTGAAGTTTCTTCCTGAGAGCAGAGAGGGAGGCAAACTTTGTGATTTGTTTCCACTCTGTTCACTGATTTCTTTTCTTTTGCTAAAACATCTTCACAGAACTCCACCTGCTTGATACAGATGAGCTGGGCCTGGGTACCAGTTCCCTTTCATCATCTACAACTGTGTGAGGATTTCAGGTGACAAAAGCCAAGTATTTCATGTCAATAAATACTGTTTTTAGCATCTAATAGGACCTCAATGACCTAGCACAGGTGTTAATGGTTTTTCTCATTTTCTTACACAGTATCTATGTCCCTTGGTTACCCTGGGAGAGGCAGTGCTTCTGAGGGTGGTTAAAAAAGTGCCCACTGATACATGCTGTTGGTAACAAAGAAGGATGAAGATGGTTGGGTCAGATTCTAGATTCTGATTCGAGCTTCAGTTTAGTGTAAATCAGATCCTACAAAGAAAAGAGCTCCCAGCATGAAGCCTCTGTTCCATGTCTGCAGAAACAGCAGTGCAGCCAACCCCCTTCATCTGACATTCAGAACCTGAGGACCACAGAGTCAATGAGGAAGATCTAGTGATGCAGCCATTCTGCTCATCCTCTGAGAAGAGACTTGCTGCATTCCTGGGCAAAATGTGGTCAGCTGACAAACCCCTATCATGGAGCCTTTGGGGTCATCTCAGAGAATGCTTGACTCCAGGTGGGTGTTCATCAGTGACAGAACAAGGCAGTGACACCCAAGATTAGCACAGTGCTAATCTAAGATGAGACATTTATCTTTTCTGCAGAGCATTGCGCATAGGGCCGGCAGGAACTGTCTGATTGGCAAAGGGTCAGACCTGTCAATCTTCCCTTTCTCCTCTACAGATGCCCCTCTCCGAGTCACACTCTGTACTTGCTCTAGCACAAGATGTCTTTATCAGAGAAACCAAAGGGTAAAAGAATAAGTTGAGGGGCAGGATGCATCCAACCACTGGGAAAATGGGAAGCAAGATCATAAAGGAAGGGCTGCTGAAGTTTAACTTAAGAATGAGTGGAACTTTGAGAAGAGAAAACAAGAAAATAGACATTTCAAGCACAGTGACATGCACAAGAGAATGGTGATGAGAAACGGAATGTAAGCCATGGTAGAGGGTTGACACTGGACTTCACAGGGGAGGGGAGAGGGCTGGGAGGAAAGCCACAAAGTGTGGGATCCAGTACAAACAGCCACAACCATTGTAGAAGTCTGACCTATACACTCCTATTGGCTTGCACACTCTGATCAAGGAAAACAGTAATCCTGAGAGAGTAATGAGCTACCCGGAGCAATAAAGTATATAGAATTCCATAATGACGTACTTGTGACAGCCACTCTAAAGATATTTTACTTCCATGTAGGTGGTTTCCTTGAGCAAGTAGCACCTGCTATTTGTTAGGTAGAGAATGAATTGCTTGTCCCATGGTATAGCAAAATCAATCAGATCATAATGTCAATCTATCATGTACAATTCCCTCTCTGGGCTAGCATTTTCATGAGAAAAATTGGCAGTCTATTTAGCAAGCATAGAAAAAAACTTGCTCATGGGGCCCTAAAATAATTTCCTTAAGAACAAATTCTAAAGGACCACCCATCCTAAAGAAGATATCTTTTCTAGACAGTAATATGCATTAATTAAACAGACAACAATGGCAAAAATCCATCTTCATCCAGCTTTCAAGCCTATGGACACTGTCCTGTGACTTTTCTTGATAAATGCTCTGTAGTCACTGCAGTGTGGGAATGCTGTGGGTCACAAAGCCTTCTTGGCTTTGCACTGTGATCTCTAGAAACACAGCCCTTAAAAGACCTACTGCAAAATTCCATTTACGTTTGTTGAATTCATTTCCCAATTGTATTTGAACACGAAAACCTCCTGCTTCCCCACTGCCATGAACACTGTAGAAAGAGACACTCCAGGGAATATATTTTGTGAGCCAACTTTGAGGAGGTCAGGAGCATTTCGCACTAAGACTCTGATAGTAAAAAGGGGAAAGATTGCCTTCTAGCTCCTTGCTCTTGAATTCGATGTGTTTTTCCTCGACTACCAGGTTTTGGTCCTAATCCAGCACATTAACAGTTTTAGCAGATTGATTATGGTATAGACATTCCTATTAACAGTGGGAGCTAAGAATACTCAGTCTACTGTTTGGGAAGAAAAAAAAGCTCACAGTTGGAAACACACTTTTGTTTGTATAAATAGGAAGTTCAAGGTTTACAGTTTGCCAGATTGCTGAACATGCATGCATGGAAGAGTGAACTGGAGGGGATCTGGTATAGAATATTCTTACTGGCTGTGGCCATAGTTCTATATTCTATTCTATTCTTTTTTTGTTTGTTTGTTTGTTTTTTGTTTGTTTTTGTTTCAAGACAGGGTTGCTGTGTAGCCCTGGTTGTCCTGGAACTTGGTCTGTAGACCAAGCTAGCCTCAGACTCATAGAGATCTTCCTGCTTCTGCCTCTCAAGTGCTGAGATTAAAAACATGCTCCATCACTGCCCCACTACATTATTCTGTTCTCAACTACGTCTGACCTTAATGCAATCTTCTTTTCTTTAAAATTTTTGGGAAAAAAACTAAAGTTATTCATAAGAAAACAGTTACTCAGGTTCATCCAACATAGCTAGAAAAAAATTTCAATCCAGTGACATCTGCTTTTAAATGAGGCTGAACTAAATTGTTGTGGTTCCCTAGAACTGTTTGAGAGCCACTCGGGAGGTAAGAGGGTGTCTAAGCCAGTGGGTGCCAGAGCCAACCTCATTTTGTCTGCAAGGATTGCTTACTATATCAAGAGTTGACAGCAGATACACTTCTGAGAAGGAATTGGAGTGTTACAGACATTTGAATCAATTCCTCTGTTCTACATGTGCACGGAGGGCAGAAAATCCACTATCCAGACATAGGGTAGGACCAAGAGCTTGCTTTCAAAAAGATACACTGGACAGGTGCAATGCAAAGTCCCACAAACACGCTCCTGCTCAGACCTATACAGACCCAGAAGAAATCTACTTCTGACTTTTAGGTTTGAATGAAATTGAGAGGAAACATCAGAGCTTACTGCCTCTAGCCTTGTCCTTGGTAAAGGATATCTGCAGATATGAAGCCCAAAGCGAATGGCTTCATGAACTCAGGGTTGAGGACAAAAATCTAAAAAGCAACGTAGTTTACACATGCTATCTCTGTCGCAAATGTCCAAGAAGAAAGACATTGTTATCTCTCCAGACAACAAAACAGAGTCGTCTCTACAGTAAGAAAGAGTGGTAGAACTTGAATTCAAGACAGATTTCTGAGTCAGTGCTGTTAGCAAGGTAATGGATCACAGTAGCTGTTTCTATAACCCTGTTCAGACAGTCTCCTGGGGTGTGGGTGAAACAGCCTGTTCTTAGAGCATCTTATAGCAACTTCTACTCTCGAAGTCAGAGGGACTTGCCATCTCACAAAATTAAAATTAAATCATATTCCTAAATCATAGGCTAGCTCTGCCTAATCCCCCTCCCCCAGTCAAAGTCAGTAAAATGTGCAGTCTGAAGAAGTATGAGCCACTCTGTTGTTCTTTTTGTCTGTCTGGTTTTCACTTTGTTCATGACCAACCAGCACAAGACAGGCATTTTCCCTTGACTAATCCATGGCTTCATAGCATCAACTCAACTCCCCACTAACCCCAGCTCTGAGACCTCATTTGAGTGGGCAAGTGAGAGTCCCAATTGTTCTGCTTTCTGGGAACGAACCCAATGGATTTTATAGCCTGAGTAGCAGAAGCAAGATGCTATTGAGCTTCCAACTGGCCGTCTGAGATGACCATCTTCAGGGTCATCTTAAAATCATTCAGAATCCAAGAGGGTGTGCCTCATGCAAGAGCTTCCTAACTTTTTGATTAATTCAATCCAATGCTTGGAGAATAAAACGCAAAGTGAGTTCAGTGTCAACCATGGATTGGGTATGTTCCAAGAGTGGCTGACAAACTTTAGACAAACTCATAGGTAAAGAGCTCACTCTTCAACATCCAGAACTTGGGGTGAGACTGTGAACATATTTTTGTCAGTGACCAGCCATCTGGGCGTATGTATCACCTCCCCTCTTATCACACCAGGGTTTATAAATGGCTACTACTGTCTTTGTGGGGGGGGGTGTGAGGGGCGGTGATTCTAGCTCCTTCCCAATATCTGGAAAAAACAAAACTGAATTAGGTTTATCCCCTTTAAAAGTGTTGTGGTCAGGAAAGACCTCCTTGAATGTTAGAAACCTGAATAGAGAAAAATGTCCATTCCTCTACCCACCCCCATTCTTGGTTCCCAGCATCTTTGTTTGAACTGAGTCTCAAAAAACATGTAAATCTTGGGCCAGACTAAGCAAATCACCTTAAAAAGGAAGGTTAGAGAACTGTTTATTATTTGAAATGTCTCTCCCCAGACCTTGTTTTTGATGAATTGGCTTCAGCTTCATTACTTCATGATATATCTCCCTTGACATTTAATTATACTTACTCCAAACACATTAAGTGAATCAGTCTGAACAGCTTCTTATTAATATGCAAATTTCTCCTTTGAAAACCCATGAATCTGTGAAAAATCTCTTTAGGCTTCCATTAAACCCACTCAGGAAGTTGTATACCTCACACAGACACTTGCTCCATTCACTGACTCAATGATTCAGCATTTACTAATTGTCCAAGTTAACTATTCTGGCCACATCAAGGGGAGGAGGTAGGGATGTGAGGGAGGACAAGGAACCAAATGGGACTCAGAAGCAGAACACTTAAAAGATGAATGATCAGAAGACCAGCCTTGAATTAGTGGCTGGTAATTAGAGTCAAAAAATCAAGCTGCATTGGAGGCTCTGTCAGCCAGATGAGCTGAAGCAGCTTGCCAGCAGGGGAGAGAGCCCTGATACCTCTCATCACTGACTTCTCTGGGAGTTGGTGTTAAAGATGTAGAGGGGGCTGTAAAGGAGGATGAGGGGACCCCTGCACACAGAGAGATTGCTGGTACCCTCCAGAGTGCTGGCTGCATGCATACTTATTTCTGCTTGCATTTACAAATGGTCTGATTGTTATCTGCAGCGCATGGGGATGCAGATAGACCTATTCTAGTTAGCACCGGCACAGGGAGATAACCTGGGAAGAGCTTGGAGTTCAAATTGGTAAAGAGCATCCTGAGGCTGACATGGGTCAGCATGTTATAAAGAAGAAAGAGAGGTTCCAGTAACTGGAATGGAGCTCAGCACCTTAGGGGCAAGCTGGGTGCTTGGCAACAAGGAGATAAAGGCAATAGAGTGAGAAAACTGATTTTCCAAGAGTCTCCAAGGGCTGAAAGGAAGGAGAACACAGTGGATACCAACATAGAAAAGGAATCTGGGCATATGGACTTGTGAGAAAAACAGTTTTTCATTCTCTTTTGACGGGACATTGAAGGTGGGGTTGGGAGGCAACCATTCCCCACAGGCCAGTGGAGGAAAGTTTAAAACTAAGACTTATGGGTAGTGGGAAAGAGAGGCATTGAAGGGCAGCATGTAGTAGTCAGAACCTGCTGAGGCTTTTGTACGTCTGTTGGGTAGTTCCAGTATCCATGAAACCAGTAATCAGTATAGTACTTTGTAGAAGCTTTTATGCATATATAAGCATACACACTGTATAGTAAACCTGTATGCGTCATAGTGTCACTGAAAATAACCCAATGTATTCCTCCTATTTTAGTAAGTCAAATCAATATGCATTCTTTATATACAGTAATATAAGACTTTTATGCTTCATATTATAGCATATATATTATATATATAGTATGCTACCTTGTATTTCATCATATTCATCATATATCTATAAACACAGCACACACACACACACACATACACACACACACACACACACACACACACACACACACACACACCAAGGATTCAAGCAAATCCATCCAGTGCACATAATGCCTTTTTGTAGTTCTGAGGCGCAAATCCAGAGACTCATACATGCTAGGCAAGTCTTCCACTGTGCTTGTTCCTCACCCCGAAGTGCAGCCCAAGCTGACTCCAAATTCACCGTCCTCCTGCTTTCTCCCTTCCATTTCCTGGGTTACCAGTGTGTGCCGCCACAGCCTGCTTGACTTCTTGATTAATTATTAAATAATCACATCTTCTCTAGACCCCAGTCTCATCATTTCATTTAGGGACTGGCAGCATGTGCCCAGACTGGCTAAAACTGAATATGATAGGTGGAATTAAGAAAGGGACTGTGTGAGCAACATGGAGTTCCACATATGCATAGTAACCCCGAGCAAGCTTTCTTGTTCCAATGCAGGCTTACAAATGCCCTCGAATGCCTCATGAAAATCAAGCTCCTAAGTTATGCTTGTATTTATGACTTACTCTAATCCAGATATTGCATAAGGTAGTTTTATCTCTGTTCTGTCCTCACAGCTCCCAGAAGGAACAGAGGAACAGGAGATCATTGTACTGAGTCCTATCAGGAAAAAAAAAATGGTTTGAGCATGAGAGAAACAGGAACGTGGGCCTCTGAGGACATGCACCCCAGTCTCAAACTGGCCCTCCGGCCAGGTCCGAATACTGGAGTTCTAAGGCCATAAGTGATTTCCAGATCTAAGCTGGCCAAGAGTCCACATCTGTAGGTCTAGATGATGGTATCTGCTCCTCACTACATCTCCCCATTTGTCTAAATAAGAAAGTTATAAAGCTAACATAAAATGATATACAATAGAAACAATTATCAGGTAATGTCTGTGTGTACAAAAGCTGCCCCAGTTCAGTAAAGAATGAAAAGTTGATCTCAAATTGCTTTGGCTTGCTGATCTATAGCATCTAGACTTTCTTGACCAGGAATAAAGGGAACCCACAGAGTTATTCTAGATCCTTTCATGTGTGCCACAAACTGAGTTGCTACCAGATGAGTAAGTTTTTAGTGACTTCAGGGTCTTTGCAAAATTACCTAGAAGGTCTCAACAAAGGATGGCTGTTTCTCAGCATTCCCAAGTCTGGGTAGTGGGCTTGGGCTCGGGATGCTGACGTCATCGTTTACGCTGGAGAACTTGCTCTTCATCTTGTTCCCATTCATTCTCCCAGTTGTTTAGCTTCGGAGACCAAACTTGAAAGCCACTTAGGTTTCAAAGTGTCTTTGAAAATGAGTGTGAGCTACCACACCCAGCCAAGACCAAATTTTAATTCACTAAATGAGCTAGATTTTTTTTTCACACATAGAATGGAATATGTTCTGTTTGTTAAAATAAGTCTTCCTTTGCTCCATAAAACAACAATCCTATCTCTCCCCTCCTTACTTTCTGTTTACCAGAGAAGCTATGGTAGGTAACCTTCTCATATCTCTGTACAAATGCCTAAGGGGAGAAGTTCTTTGGAAGTAAGACTCCAATTCCAACCTTACCAATAACATAGCTATCTGGACCCACTCACACTCTTAGGTGACATGCAGGGAGTAGCTTTAACACAGGAAGAGGCCTTGTCATACATCCATGGAGTCAAGGTAGGCGAAAAAGGATCTTCACCTTCCTGATCACATGAAGCCCACACAGAACAGATGATGCTAAGAATGGCTCTGCCCTGGCTGGCATGCTCTGCCCTTACAGCCATCTTGAATCTCCCACTTATTGTGAGTGTCTCTCTTTGTGTATGTATGTACATTACATGTGTGTGTGTGTTCCACATATATACATATGTGTGTGCCTATGGAGATCAGGGAACAACGTTAGATATTCTTCTTACATAATTCATCTTTTTTGAGGGGGAGGGGGAGGAGACAGAACTCCCCAAGTAGGCTAGGCTGGCTGCTCAGCTTTTCTGTTTCCCATTGCCCACAGGTGGGATTACTAGCATGGACCACCATGGTTAGTTTTCTTAGGTGAATTCCAAAACTCAAGCCCAATTCCTCATGCTTGCAAGGCAAATGGTTTACCAACTGAGCCATCTGCCCATCCCTCTTGTATAATCATATGCATCCCCCCAGCCTTCCCAATCATTTGACCAGGTCTTCTATATTTTTCCCTTGTACTGGCTCCACAGTGAGCTTCCTAACTGTATGAGGGTGATGACACCGATTTCTGTCCCAGAGATTTTCAGCCTGTCACTCACTGACCTGGCTGTAAATCTATAAGGGACAGGAGCTTCCCCTGAACTATGACAGCTCACATACACAGATTTCTGTGTGGTATCATCACTCTGGCTTCACACCTAGATGTCTGCCTAAGTGGATCATGGGCCAATATCTCTCTCAGTCCCAAAGCCTAACACACAGAAATCACAATTGCATATCCACTCTTCACAGGCTCAGTTTATCTTAATTGACAGAATGAGCTAACAGACATGTGGGTGATGGATACAGTGCTCTCCTGAGTGACAGGGTTTTTCACTCACCCTGGCTGCATCACATATCATTCTTTATGCATGTGTATCTTTATCCAGCAGCTAGAGACACAGAAGCATCTTATGTCATCTAAGTCCAACAGTCTGACTTGGAGTCTGGCAGGTCCTGCAATCTATCCAGGCACAGCTCCTTCATCTCCCCCCACCTCCTGAGGTAGTCTTCTGCCTGCCCCCATTACATAGCACAAAGGTGAATAAATCAACATGAATCTCTTATTATCTTATTTTCTCTCTGTTCCCTCCCACTTTACCCTCCCAATCCTGAATAGGCTGAGAGAAATTAATGCCCCTTGTCTCCAGAAAATGTATTGCACCTATAATTCAGTTTTAAAACAAGCCAACTAGCAGTGGCTAAACCTTGGTTAGAAGGTTCATTTTTCTTTTACATGAGTAATCAAATCCTTCCACTCAGGTATTAAAGACAACTGATGTTCACTGAGAATTCTTACAAAATATCTACCAGACACTTGTCACTGGAAGAAGGCAGGGTAGGATATGAGGTGGCAGTAGCCAAGTGCTTCCTTGTATTTCATAGGTCAAAGGCCATCGTGAATTTCTGAAAGTTGTAAGAATTCTGTATTTCCTTAGTGCCCATTTGACGCCATCAATATTTGTGGAAAGTTAAGATCTGGGCTTAGGTATCATTATCAGGGAATTTAATTGAGTTTTCTAACCAATGAAATAAGCAGTCTAGCAGACCGCGTTTCTCTGCCAAGATTTTAAAAGGTGCTTTCTATAAATAAAAGTCTACGATCTTTCTATTCTATTTCACACTTAAAATGACACATCTTTTACACACTGTTTAAATCCAACAGAAGTGGGTTTAATCCAGTAACTGCCCAGAGATAATGTTCACAGTGGTCCTGGGTAGATGTGATGTTTCTGGTGTTTATACATATTTTTTCCCAGATAAATCTATTTGGTATTTGACTTACACCATTCCATTATTAACTGACTTTCAGCCACTTGAATCTGCTATAGGTCATCAATAAGCCACTAGAATCACCCCCGTCCCTTTTTTTCTGGAAGCACTTTCTCTCCCAAAGTCCTGTCCTCCTTGCCTTATCAACTTCTCATTCCTGATTTCTGGTCCTCGTCCCTACTCGTCCTGTGCTTTAAAATTCTTCTTTTTGTAAACATTTACTTACTTGTGTATTAGCCATAGGTGTGTGTGTGTGTCCTGGTTCATGGCGGAAGTCAGAGAACACCTTCCAGAAAACAGTTGGGACCCAGGGATTGAGCTGAGATTATCAAGATTGGGGGCACTTGCCTTTGGCCACTGAGCAATCTCTTTGGTCATTGAAATGCTTGAGATGATAGTCTTGTGCCAGCCATTCCCTTCTAATGGGATGTGAAAACCAAGTCCAGTGAAACAAAGTGGAATGTGAGTCTGGGTGATGATGATTCATGCCTTTAATGCCAGCACCATGGAAGTAGATATAGACTAATCCCAATGAGTTTGAGGTCAGCCTGGGCCACAGAGGAAAATTCCAGGCCAACCAGGGCATAGGAGGTCTCCGTCTCAAAGAGGTGTGTGTGTGTCCATCTCAAAGATGTGTGTGTGTGGTGTCTGTGTCTGTTTAATATATTTGACCTTATGGTCTGCATTAGTGATCACTGCTACAAAGCCAAGATCCACACTACACCCTCTAACCCCAATATCTATTTAAGAAGTACAGAAATGCATACAGGGTCCATGTTTCAGAAAGTCCCTGATTTTTTCTTTGAGGGTTGAGTTCTTTTTTCATTAAGTGTCTATGGAACAACAGGGCTTGCCAAAACAGAAGTATCTCTGTGCAGGAAAGAAAATGTGACCCAGAAAGAATACACAGAACAAATCTATCAAGCTTTTCTTGTTGAATGTCAGTTATATCTCACTATACGAGGAAGCACCACAGAAGGTAGGACTTAGGATGATCCAGAAGCAAGTCTTTGTCCTTGACTCTGAAATGTTGGGAGAAAGTGGCTGAATATTCGAAGCTCAGTCAATCTCCCACTTTAACTTGGCTCAGAGTTAGCATGGCTGGAACGGTTTGCTGCTACTTCTGGGTCCTTATATGTAACACTGAGTAACTGAGGACAGGCGAGGTCTCTTTTCATGGCAGAACTGTGGCCTTCTTTTGAGGCAGTTTGCAGCTCCAATACAACCAGAGAGAGGATGCTTCACTGACCCTGCACAGTGCTATTTCTACCAAATGGTAATGCACTCATAAGAGAAGTTTAGTTCAACTCAAGGTGAAATAATGAGATTCCAGGTCCTGATGATAGAGCTGGATGCACACATCTGGTAGAGAGGAGCTGTTGGTAGATCTTGGAGATGGTCAACTAAACTAGCCCATGGCATTATCTACATTCATATTTTAGGAAGGATAAAGATGCTGGATACTAAAGAGCTCTGGCAGTTGATATCACCTTCAAAGCTTTTACTTTACAGATTGGGGCATTGCTAATAGAACACTTTTACCTAAGAGTCGTCCTTTCCTTCCTATTTCAAGTTTGTTAGAGTCTGAAACCTACTAGTTGATCTGTGGCTAAAACAGTAAACTTACATAGGAATTTAACTACATGCAATTTCTTTGGTTTTTCTTTTATGTTCATTTAGTTTTTTAAAATTTTGTCATTTTTTATTATTTTATAAAAAGTGTTTTTTATCTATGTATCCCCCTGCTCTCCCTCCCTTTCCTCCTCCCCATCCCCAAGTCAGCCTTCAGCTTCTCCCCGCTCCATCCTCCCATCCCCTCCCCTCAAAGGGCAAGAAGTCCCAAGATGGATCAGCTCAGCGTGACACATCAGCTCTTCATCCCAAAGTCAAGGCTGGGTTAGATGTTCCTCTGCAGAGAATGGGCTGCAAGGTGCTCTAGGAACACAATCTGATCCCACCCCTCGATGCTCCACATACTTCTTGCCCATGCCAATTGACAGTTGCCTACCCTTGGAGGCCTAGCTCCTTTTCCTGATGATTCCCCAGCAGCTGTTCTTGATTCAGAGAGCTCCCCAGAGCTCTAGCTCAATGTGGGAATTTTCCTCATAATCTCTATCCCCTTGCTCATACAGACTCTCCTTCTTTGCTCTCAGCTGGACCAGGAGCTCTGTCTAGTGCTCAGCCATGGATCTCTGCCTCCACCCCTGTTCTTTGTTGGATGTAGGTTCTGTAATGACACTTAGGGTGGTTATTCACTTGATTCTAGGGTAAGTCCTGTTTAGACACCCCCTCCACTATTGGTTGGAGACGTGGCCAGGGACATCCTGTGAATTCCTGCAGGTTTCCCTAGCATCCGGTCTCTTTCCAACTCCACATTGGCTTCCTCTATCGAGATATCCATCTCTTTTTTTTTTTTTCTCCCTCTTTGTTGCTCCTCTCACTCAACCATCTCCTTCTCTCATGATTTGTTCCCAACTCTTCTTGGTTACAATCCGATATGACCCCAATTTGCTAAGGTGATCTTCTCTATTTTTTCTTCTTAGGGGAATCTCTGGAGGTCTCTCTTAATTTCCTACTGATCCCAAGTTATTTGGGGGTTGTGGTTTGCAGTTTGGGTATTCTTTGCTTTTTGTATGAAATTCACTTATGAGTGAATACATCCCATGCCTCTATTTCTGGGCTTGTGATTCCTCACTCAGGAGGAGATTCTTCAAATACATCCATTTGCCTACAAATTTTAGGATGTCTTTTTTTTCTTTACTGCTAAGCAGTACTCCATTGTGTAGATGTACCACAGTTTGCTAATCCAGTAGAGAATCCCTCTTTTTTTGCACTGTTTCCTCTATTCAGAAGAGACCTGGGCTTCTACTATCACAGGATAACAAACATGTCAGTGAAATTTTCATTTACAGACAATGGCCAATTTATCATTGAGCTTCTACAAGTTTGAAGAACTTGGGGAATTCTAATGTTGCCCACAAGCTTAACTGACCATTTGATTTTAGAGTTACTACCAATTATGTAAAATCAGATTACCTTACAGGGTTACAGATATGACACTGTGGATCTATAAGGAAGTCATGACCACTGTTCTCCAGTTTGATGTTAGTAAATGAATCTAAAGACTCTCTATTCAACATGTTTGAGACTTAAAGTACAGATTGAGAGTCATAGCCTTTGTGCCAAGAAAAGCTAGTTTATCAGGCTCTGCTCTAGGTGTAAAAAGTAAGGTAAGAAAAAGTAAGTTTTTTATTTTTAATTGACTTTACTGACATAACTTATCACAATGTCCTTGAGTGACAATCTTTAATGTCCTAGCACTTCATGTCTTCAGGTACGTAATACTGAGCTGGAGAACTTCCCTTTTCTGAGTTCCCATTGGCAATGCAAGGCTGAACAGGAAAGAGAATTAGCCTAGTTAGCAGCGGGGGGGGGGGGGGGGGGGGAGATATGATGACTAAATGCAGTTATCCCTACAAGATGTTCATTATCAAATAACCCAATTATCTTTTTTTTTGGTTCAATTTTCCAAAATTTGCGTTTTTAGTATCATCATATGGTTTGATAGGTCTATAAAAAGACCAAACCAACTGTGCTCAATTGATAAAAATATATTTATTTCTTCAGCAACTCTCTGAGAGAGGCCAGAGTTTCATGCTATGAGGAAACCCCACCCTTCCCATCTTTGTCTTATTCTGGAAGACCATGTATCATTTTCAAAGTATTTTTCAAACTTAAGGAGAAATGTTACTTCCTGCTGAAGGATCAATTTCCTTCATGCATTTCTATGGCTCATTGAGAGAGTTTGAGAGTAGAAGGTCTTACTCCCACAAACAAAGTCGTCAGTCTATCCTTTAGAAAATCTCAGCGCTTACCCTCCAAGGGATGCTCAGAAGAGAGAAATGGGAAGAAAGGAGTCCCAGGCCCCACATTCTTATTTAAACAGAGAAATCCACATTTGTTGTTATTTTTCTTTCCCTTCAGTATGAAATTTTATCTGAACTAAGAGTTCTCAGGTCATCAAGTGTTTGAAATTAACTGAGCAGTGGAACACGTGTGGGTTTGTAAATCCTGCTAAACCCATTTATACAATGTGATATAATTCTCCCTACTGCTGCTATGAAAGACTTTTTTAAACTTAAAGCTATGATGTAAGCTCTTCCGGCTGACCTGTGTATCCCCAAAAGGCCTCTTTGAAGGTTCTACCCTGTGGTTTGGATGAGTTTTGAGTAGATGCCAAAGATTTCCAATCTTCTCAGTTCAAAGGGCTAAGAAGCCAGGCCAAGGGGGAAATCCCAGCTGTAAAGTTTGAAAAAAATCTCAGATGTTAATTCTGACCCATGTGCCAGCATGCTTGCCTGGCAGGCGACACCAAATAATCTTGCTGTAGATTTCTTAATCCATGTTTTACTAATGGGTTTCTATCCATAGCTCCAAAGGTTACAAATTAAAGACCCCATTTCCACCTCTTTTCATTAAATTATTCTAACCTCATCCTGGGTAATTCATCACTGTCTCCCCAGCTCTTGGTAGAACATCTTGGGGCTGGAAGGACCAGTTTACATGGTTCTCGTCTCCACCTTCCACTCCTGTTCTAAGAACATAGGCCTTGAGTCCAGCCTTTCAAACGTGAATGGGGGTTGCTCCTGGTGTTGCATCCTGTGCTGTGACAGTCAGTTCCACATGTGTCCTGGGACCCATGAAAGCTCCTTTCTAATGGCACTGCACCCCTTGGTTTTTGTCCTTGACAGTTTTCCGTGTCATTTGAGGTTGCATCTTTGGACGTCTTGGCCAAGGGACCATCTGTTAGCTGTTTACAGAGCATTCTTTCAGTGCACACAAATCAGACTGGCCACTCAGAGGAAGGAAATGGGGGTCAAAAAGTTCCCCTGGCCCTAAGCTCTCTGCACCTGTGAGTGGTATTGACTTCTCTGGTTTCTGTACATTTAATAAACTCTGCTGATGAAATGGGGGCCTTGACTTCACTGGTACTTACCGTAAACCCAGTTTTGTCCCTAAAAACATGAAAACATTTAAACCCTAACCCCCAATGTGACTATATTTGATATAGGACTTTAATGAAGAGTTGGACAAACAAATGACAAGATGAGAGTGAGGTCCAATCCAGTAGAACCTCTGTCTTTATACAGGAAGGGTCACCAGAGCATGCTTGCATGGGGTAAAAGCAAAAAGCCACACAAGCCTCCTGTGGACAACTCAGGAGAGATTAATCCTGCCAATACCTAAATCTTGACTTCCTGCCCTGAGAATTATACCAGAATAAATTTCTATTGTATGGACCAGGAAGGGACTCAACAGTAAACAGGTATTTGAGACCCATAACCTGTGGTAGGAAGAAACAGAGTCCCAAGAGTTGCCCTATGACATCCACATGCAACACACACACCACCACCATCACCACCATCAACAACAAAAATGCTAATAATAATAATAATAACAACAGTAATATTAGCCACCAAGCTTATAGTACTTTGCTATTAAATAACATAATTTTGTCTTCTTCTTGAAACACTCACAAGATGATTGATGGCTGGTGCTCCATGGTAGGTAGGAATTGGCTGCCAGAGCAGCACTCATGTGATCTCAGCCTTAGAACTTTCTTACTCCTCTGGGAATTTGACACACTAGAGAGGTAAGATGGGACAAAGATCTGGTGGCTCACTGATGTGTGGTAATAGAATCAGTCACACTTCTATATCAAGCATCCATGAACCTCCAAAGAAATTAATTTGGAGAATTCCTAGAGAGCTGAGCACACAGAGATGCCTAAGAGTGTTGTTGGAGACATGTCACATGCCTTGACCTGTATATCTTGCTCTGCATCTTATCCTTTACTAACAACCTTCCCAGTAATGAGTAAATGTAAGCAAATAGTTGAATTCTAATGAGAAACTACTATAGCTTTTTGACAGGAGTGTAGGTGACAGCCTCCCGCTGAAGTCTAACATCTGGCCATATAGTAGGACTGAGCCTCTAATCTGTGGGATCTCTCACTATTTCTGGGTCGGTAGTGTGGGAACTGAAGTTCACATTCAGCTGGGATCGGTTGGAGAATCGATTGCCAGGAGTCTTGTGCTCAGTGTCGCATGAAAATTAAGAGAGCAAAGTTTATTTTCCCCTCTGCCACAGCCAGAGAAGGTCGAGGAAGGGTCATGTGGCATGGACACCTGAGATCAGCCGGAATGGACACTTTTCTAGGACATGGCACTCTTACCTGAAGATTATATGTGGGCAATCCCCAAAAAATTCTAGGAATGTTTGGAAATTATATGAACAAAGGCTGGAGCTGAAGAGATGACTCCATGGTTAAGAGTGTGTAAATCTCTTGGAGAACTTGGTTCCAAGCACCTACATCAGGTAGCTTCTAACTGCTTATAAGTCCAACTCTGGGGAATATGATGCACTTTCTGGACTAGGTGGATATTTTCACTCAAGTGTGGAAATCTACATGCACAGACATACATGTAATTAAAATAAAACAAATAACCATCACTAACTTCACAAGTCATTCACCTTCATAATTATCACTAGCACTATCATTAACACCATTATCATGACCATTTATAGCATCAAATTGAAGTAATTTTAAAAAGAAATACATATATTTATTTATGCGTATTTAAAATATGATGCACTTGTCTATATAATGAAAACACACAAATAATATTTTCTTCATTCAGATTTGCTTAGACACATAAATGCATGTCCACTGAAATGACATCAAATAGAGCCATTTTCAACTCTCAGTGCTCGAAGTATGTGCTGCATCAAAAGAACATCAAAAAGCTGAAGTGAAGATGGGCAGAGGGTTCTTCATTCCAAAACAAATAAGATACATCAGGGCGAGTGGTGGAAATAGAAAAGTGCAAACTAGATTGTAAGAGTCCGCAATGGTCCTTCTAAATTAAAGCAGAACTGCCTGTTCTGTGTGTCACCAGTTATTTCTATTTGGAACAATGACTGAAGCCCCCTATTTGCCACAACCCTGAGCTGTCTGGATCGGCCCAGTCTCTCTGTGCATTCAGTTGGCTCGCATTGCTATGGGGAAGTGATGTCTGGAGGCTGGGACTCAAGTGAGCAATGAGGACCAGATGGTGACAATGCAATGGTAGCAACGCCCACACCCTGGTCCTTGCAACAAGCATAATTATTATAAATGGGAAGGTGATGGCATGAGCATGGATCCAGGGTTTCAACGGGGACCTGAAAAGCCACATCTTCCACACAGGGATACAGCCGAGCCTCAGATAACACAAAGGCACCCAGATTGGTTATTGTTTATGAACACAGCACTCACTCGATAGGTCATTGTCCTAATCTGATTAATGAAATGATGGTGTTAACAGGAGTGTTCAGCTTGTTCCATCCTGTGGCTGACCCACCTTGTGCCAAGTACCCCTGGACCATCAATTCTCGGTGCCCTTGTCAGATAATTGTTTATGAAAAGACAAATGCATGTGGCAATCTTGGCTGAAGGGGCTGATATATGTGTTGCTAAGGACTGAAATAATCAGCCTGGCAATAAATGGCCTGTGTGTTTGTCAAATGACAAGCCAGATGCATTAGTATTCTTCAGGCACTTCCTCTCTAGGCTAGTGTCTGATGACTACCAAAGATCACCTATGAGTAAGTGCCAAGCTTTACCCAGACATAATACTTGGCCAGTGGAGACATACTCCAAACGAAATTGATATCTTAATGATACCAAATAGTGACAAATAATAAAAGCTGGTGAGAAAGATCTAGAGAGTGAATGAAGCGACCTACATTGTTCTGTAAGGATGTGCAGCAGCACTTTCTTAGGTCTATGGGGAAGCATGGATTTCAGGCCTTTTGTCTTCTGTTGGGTTCCCCATTCCAGCTGACAGCCCCATTCCTATGTTCTCCTTATTATACGTGGCAGTTAAACATCTTTATGCATCAAACAGGATTCAGTATTTGCTCTTGTTACGATTTCTCACACTCTCAAAGCTTGTTATAGCCATGTGGCCACTGAAGTAAGGCAGCTGAAATTGGGTCTGGATGCCAGTAGGCTCTGGAAACTAAGGCAGAATCTTTCTCAAGAAGCCATGGTAGAAAGCTCTGTTGCTTGTACCCATATTACTCAGGGCACCCTGCACTCAGAGCATCCTGAAACAGTGCATGAGAATCTTCATCTCCAACCACTGGCTGGCTGTCGACATTGCTCAAATATGGGAGATGTATGCACTTTCTTTGCTTTGTTTCCAGCAGACACACATTCTGCACCAATATTATAAAACTCTAGGTAGCCTCTCTTCTCTTCACTAGAATACACACGTGGTTCAGCCTGTCTATTATAGATCAGCTCCCAGAAAGAAAATAGTGCCGCCTTGCCAACTTCTTTACTACGAGCTCCAGATCCAGCTCACTCCTCTGGTTTCATCGTCTTCGAGTGACTTCAAGCTCTGACCGCAGCCTGACAGACTCACAACCCCTTCTGAGCCTCTTTTCAACCTCCTTCCTTTACCTAAGCCCAGTGATTCATAACTTTAATCTCCTCACCTAGAAAGGGAGGAGGGGTGACATCATTTTCAAAATGTGTCCTCTACAACACCAACCTTTCCTCCTACAGCTATATAGATTATGTGTCCAATAAATATTTGTTGAATAAATGAAATATGTAGAGCATGAAAGATGGATTCTGAAGACAGATGAGCTTGGGGAGAGTCAAGATTAAGTGTGTTTAGTCTTTAGGCTAAGATCCTTCAGATCTCTTAATGCGCTAATAAGCTGGGTGAAGCTCCAAGATTATATGGAATGTGACATTGAGCAGACTTATTTCACATGAAATTCATGTTTTTCAGGTTGCTTGGGAACCTCTCACAGAATTACATTATACTTAATGATTACCAAATCTCCTTCTGGTTATTCAGTTCTACGCCAAGACTCTTTCACGGAGACCTTCCTCTCACCCCTATCCATCTTAGAGGAAAGAGGGAGTCTTCAACTTTATCTTCTGACCAAGCACTCAACACTATGTCCTATGTCTTACCTTTAAGACTACGCGCGCGCGCGCGCGCGCGCACACACACACACACACACACACACACACACACACACACACACACACACACTCGGTCTCTGTCTCTTTGCCTGCCCTATCTATGGAATCCCTGGAGAAATAGATTATTGTCTTCTGTAGGATAATGAAATGACCAGTGACTGGGGACTCCATAGCTTCAGAATGTGAACTCCTGCCAGAAAGTCCAACACAGACTTTGAAGACTGAAACCTGTGGATCCAATCCATCAACTTGTGAGGAGGGCAAGTCAGCAAAGGATTAAGTTAAGCACCAAGGGTCAATGATTTACTGAATCTCACTTACATAAGTGTCCATAGAAACCTCAAGCCAGAGTCAGGGAGAGTCTGGGCTGGTGAGCAGAGTAAGATATTGGAAATGTGATGTAGCCCAAGGGGGCACAGATGCTTCCATCTCCATCCCCCATGCCTCATTTTAAACATCTACGTCAAGTGTTTGCAAGACTTAACCTGAGAAGAGGTTGACAAAAGCCCTAGTTAATATTCCAGGAGAATAGGAGGCTGGAGCTTATGGGGAGAGTGTCTGAAATGAAAACATTCTTATGAGACCAGACTCTCAACCTGATACTAACCTCAAACAAAACTTAAAGCTTTGGAGAATTGGTTTTGGTGAGGAAAAAATGAACACATTTGTGTTAGATGTGATGTTGGTAGCTATACATGCCGAAGTCTCCATATTTAAAAGACAGAGACCATATACACACTGTTCTAACTCCATACATTACATTCAGTAGTAACTTTAATGGCTTTGTGCGACGTACTTTTTTTCTATATTTTAGTATCATATAGTTGATTGCATTTAGATTTCTGCAGCAAGTTACCATAAATAGAGTGATGTCAACAACACTGTGATTCTCATAGCTGTGGGGTCTAGAAATCCCATGGTCAAAATATGGCCAAATGTGTTGTCACTTCTTGATTTTCAATGTCCATGAGCTTGTGTGACAGAGGTAGAGCGGACTCTTGTCTCCTTCTGGGTTCATGCAAATGCTAATTTCATCATAAGAGCTCTAGCCTGATGCCCTCACTTAATCTTCTTCCCTTCCCAAAGGCCAAACCTCTGCTCATGATCACCATGGAAACTAGGGTGCTGACAAAGGAATTTGGGAAATACGGAGATTTATTCCGTAATATATGTCCTGTATTTCTTCCTTTCTTCCCTCTCTTTGGTACTTCTTCCTTCTCCTGCTCTACATTCCTTTCCTCCTCTCTCTCAGACATGGGTGTTTATGTAGACACACTCCTGCTTTTTCTGGACAAAATGGCTATATGTCATCTGTCAATCTTGCCAGTGTGGTTGAGCCATAGTAAGAATAAAAATGAGAAAGATGTGTGTCACCTCCCAGCCCAGGCTTGGGAATGCCCCTCAGTCCTTCCCTCTGCCTGCTGGCACACAGAGCAACCTTGTCACACATAGTAATATGCACAGCCCAGGACACAAAGTGCCACTCGGGTCTTTGAGACTGAGTAGGAAGCTGGAAGAGTTTCTCCTGCCAGCAGTGAGTGGCTGTGTGTGTGGTAGGCTCACACACAGAAAGCCATGCTGACACCTGGAGAGAAGGTGTATCAGCAACAGTCAAGGAGACCACACTGACAGACAGAGAAGCTGCTTGCAAAAAAGGGACAGATCTCAGCTGCAAAATATGATCCCTATGCTCAGTGACATGGCTGCTCTCACCAGTGGCCCCTAAAGAAGCTAGAAGATTTCTTTGATAGTGTTGAACATGTATTATTACCTCTTAGTTGGAAAAAACCCAAGATATTCTCTACTCTTGTGTCCTTGGGGAGAATTTTACCAGTTTAAAACCATCCCAAAATATTTCTGTCTTTTAATTTTTATTTTATGTGTTTGGATGTTTTGACTGCATGTATGTGTATGCAACACATGCCTATGGTGCCTACAGATGACAGAAGACAGTGTCATATCCCCTGGAACTAGAATTACACATAGTTGTAAGCTGACATGTGGGTGCTGGGGCTGACTGAGTTATGTCTCCAATCTGTCTTTAAAGTGACTCCTCACCATTTGCCTGTGCAAATCACTTCTTTCTTGAAAACTCGTTCTTCTGAGGTGCCCCTGGGCTTCAGAACTGACTCCTTCCTTGCTGCTCCTAGACTTTCTTCAGCATACATGAAACAATGCCAATTATTCATATCACTGTTTCTTTGCTCTTGATTTTTTTCTTTTGCTATCCCCTCCTCGTGTTTATTTATTTCTATTTACATATCTATTTTTTCCCTTCTTCACACTCTTTCCCTCTATTTTCTTTCAAAACTGGAAGTGAGCTCTTGATATAAATACACATTTTCACTAGATTTCCAAAGAGTTGTCCAGAAGGAACACTGTTTCTTTGACTCCCCTTGAGGTGTGAGCTTCAGAGAGGAATGGTGGATGACCTAGGTATATTCTTAGCAACATCTAAGAAGGAATCCTCAGAGCAAGCCAGGTGCCATGCTAAGTGAACAGAGCTACTCATACCATCCACAGGGTGTACAGAGTCAAAGGGAAGAAGAATCCCTAGGCTGGCCCAGCAACACATGCCCTAGCCATTGTATGTGGGATGTCTTTTGGTACGCTGCAAATATGCTTTATTATTAGATAATAAAGAAACTGTTTTAGCCTATGGCAAGGCGGCTTAGAGGCATGTGGGAAGTCAAATACAAAGAAGGGCAGAGTCAAGGAGACAGGATCCAGTGGCCCAAGAAGATAAGATGTAATGGAACGCAGGTAAAACCACAGAGTCATGTAGCAATACATAGATTAGTAAAAATGGGTTAAGTTGTAAGAGCCAGTTGGTAATGAGCCTGAGCCATAGGCCAAACAGTTTATAATTAATATAAGCTTTTCTGTGATTCTTTGGGACTAAGCAGCTGCAGGCAGGTCCAGACCTTGGGAATAAGCCAGGTCAAAAATTCCTGACAAAGTAATTTTTTCCTAAAGCCGAGAGACCAGGCTGTACTGCGGAAAAGGAAGAGATCCTGTAGTCCTACTTGTCTTGCACCAAAGTTCAAGTCAAAGTCTACATCTCAAGCTGTTCTAATCCTTCCACAAAGTCTAGAGAGACAGCAGGGAAATTCATTTGGCACTCAGGAGGTAATTGCTAGATACTGCTCTACTGGTCCCAATTTTAGTAACAAATGAACAATATATACTGTATCAATCTTATTAAAAATAAAACCTAAAAATGAAAAAAAAAATCCCAGGGTTTACCAAGATATAGTCATCACCAAAAATGACATCCAATGTTCCCAAGAGCTGTACAGCATCAGAATCTCTATCATGCTATTGAGAGCTCGAAGGCTCTGAGCTCTGTGCCACCCCTACAGTGATGCTCAGTACCCTGTTCCTCCCTCCAGAACTTGCCTAGTCCCTGACCTGCCAGGGCAACCAGATGCTCAAACTGTATTCTTGAAAGAAGCATAGGCAAAGGTTTGATTATTTTCAAACAGGAAAGTTTTCCAAACCTGCTTGGCAGGAATAAGAACCATGCCTGAGCCTCTAACAGAGACCATCTCTGTCACCTCTTCCACGCCCCTCTAATACTCCTCCACCTTCAACCTTCTACACCTTATTATGTCAAACTAGAGACAGTTTCGCACACTATCTCCCACCAGAGTTCACCTTATATACTAATGTGACCAGGCCTATCCTAGACCCCCAAGTGTGGCACCCAGCTGACTGGCAAAGAATTAGCAGGCATTTGCAACTGAAATACCCAGTGGGCTCCCATTTATCCACAAAGCTTTCCTCTGCCCATTTCTCTGGACTTTGCTGGGGCATCATACCCCAGTTCATGGCCTGCATTTCTGCTGATACAAAGCATACATGTCTCCTTCCACACAAACTGAACACTACATTTCTAGTACAGGCTGCCTGTGTACAGGCTCCATCTCATTTGAAAAAGCCTTTCCAAAATGTTCCCTAACAACCTACTTCACACAGTGGAAACAAGACAGGTGGACTGGAACTGTAGTCATCCTTGTTTAAAGGGGTTGTGTCAACATTACCCATTTCACTCACAGGGATCCTGTTTGGCAACTGAGAGAAATGGAACCATGGAAAAGCATGAACTAAAAACCAGAAGAACATTAATCTCCCAGGGTTCAGTGGGGTTAGTAAATAAGAAGAACTTTGAGAACCCAGAAAACTCAAGTTGTAGCAATGCAGGCAATCACCATAGACCTCCCTGAACAGGACAAATGTCTTCCTGAAAGAGCAGGTCACAGCATAGAGAGCAAAGCAGAAATCAAGCCCCCAAAGAGGGGTCAGCTCACCCAAAAGCAAACAATCACAAACAGAAAGCTCGCATTAGATAGGAGCACGTATGGAAGAACTCATCTACTTGGTCCGGCCTGCAGCTGTGAGCAGAGCTCCTGGGATGCCATCCAGGTTCCTTCTCCTGTGGGTGGATGTGCTGGAGCCTCTTGGCAGCTCAGAATCACTTAATTAGAATGGGTATTTCATTATCTGGACCTCCTGTTGTGTGAGGCAAATTATGCACTCTCTTTCAGAATAAATTAAAAGGTAGAATATATAACCTTGAGCAGAGGTCAACAGACGACACCTCACAACAGCTGGGGAAAGAGAGGCCTCGAGAGTGAGGCGAGGGAACGGTCCCTAAATTAGAAGGGGAAATGTAGCAGACAGAAGCTGAGGAGACACTTCAGTGATGCTGCCCAAGCTTTCACAGAACTAACATGCCCCTTCCAGAAGCACAAAAAATAAAACTAAAGAGCTGCAGAAAGATGAGCTAGAATTTGAGAGGAAGGGAAAAGGAAATAGGGAAGGGCCTCGGAGTTACCTCAGGAACAAACACATGACTGGTGGACATTTGGTATTGTAAAAACAGGGAGAGACTCCTACAAATTGTCCAACACCCTACAAGACGAACAAACAAACATAAGAACCCAAAAATAACTAAGGTCTCACTTCGTACCATGAGATACCTTAAGTGTAGGTGTGGGGGGGAAATGCCTGGCTCAATAATGGTATGTTTTATAGGTATTTTATTTGAAAAAAAATGATTTTAAGAAACAATTGGTCATACAAAGAATCTTAAATAATAATAATAAAAAAAATGCCTTACTGTTTAAACAGTTCAAAGCAGAATCAAGTCAGTGGTACCAGCGAAGAACTTCCCTGTGACTAGAGAAGTAGACTAATTTATTCCTCTAAAAACTATGTCTGAGCCAATAGATCCCACTTCCAACAGTGAGAAGTTGTCTGTAAAGTTAGTATGTGTCATACACTGTATATTTTTTAAGAACTAGAGACACGGAGATCACAGAATAAAGGTTTGACCATTCAAAGCCTAAATAAATATAAATAATTAACATAAAAATGTTTAGAAAATGTCTGTGTCAAAAAACAACCCTTCTAAACTCATGCATTGTTGAAAAGTCATACGTTTCCAGGGTGTTACATGATAGCTTAAGGTTTGAACTTGGTGTGGTGGTTTGGATGGAAATGGCCCCCATAGGCTCATAAAGAGTGGCACCATTAGGAGGTGTGGCCCTATTTGAGTAGGTAAGTCCTTGTTGGAGGAGTATGTAACTGGGGGTAGGCTTCGGGATTTCAGATCCTCAAGCCAGGACCAGTATCTCTCTCTCTTCCTGCTGCCTGATGATCCAGATGTAGAACATTCAGCTCCTTCTCCAGCACCATGTTTGTCTGTGTGCCACCATGCTTACCACCATGATGATAATGGGCTGAACCTCTGAACCTATAAGCCAACTAAAATTAAATGTTTTTCTTTATAAGACCTGCTGTGATCATGCTGTCTCTTCACAACAATAGAAACCCTAAGACACTTGGTAATAACACTCTTCTATGTTCAGATTCCAACTGTAGTTCTGAAGAGCTATTTGACCATGGTAGGTATTATGCAGCCTCCTGAAGCCATTCTCCACCTTGTACAAGGGCTCATAAGGACAGTTATCTCATAGGACAATGATAACAACTATGTAAATAAATAAAAATCAGCCTAGATCCTAGCACACATGTGTAACTAATTAATATTAAACATGGGTGATAATTTTGTAACAAAAAATGAGATAGAGTGAACTAAGTGTCACAAATATCAAAACTGGATCACTGCTTTATTTTACAGACACTTTCTCTCCATACCATAAACATCAAAGGGTTGTATTTTTAACTTTAAAAAAATTAAAGATAAATTCAGAAGAATTAAGATTACAAAAATATTATTATTCAGAATTAGGGAAAGTGAAAGTCCATGGATAAAAAGAAAAAGTAATAGGAAATCACAACAACAGAGTCAGGAAATGCCATCTGGGTACCCATGCTCCTTGATGACAGGGCACAGATGAAGGAAAGTGGCAGGAGCCCAGCAGAGTCACATGTGCATGTCAAGCCATTAGCAGCGCTGTCCTTACAGACAGCATGCATTGGGGTTCAGTTGTCAAAGGTGAAGGGGCAGCAAAATTGTTAGGCCATCAAACCTCATAGCAGGATTCGAGGAACATCAGCCAATAGCCGACAAGAGGGACTTAGGGCAAATGAGCATCAACCCCACTTAGTCTTGCTGGGACAATGGCTTCCCTTGTAAAGCAGCTACTCCCAGTGCAGAATGATTCCATCCCAGCACTGGATGACAAGTTTGCTTTAGCTCCTATGTCCTATGTTACTCAGGGTGAATCTGGGACAAAGTCCTTTACATTACAGAATGGTATTTCCCCTAAGTCACTGAGGAAATCACACATGTAAGTGTCCAAATATCATACTTTATATGTAAGTAAAATACATATACACGTGTATATATATGTAACTGTAAGTGACATTAAAAATTTTTACAGTGTGTTTATTATATAGTTACACATTTGTATATTATATGTAAAATTTATATTTCATAGTTTTATGCATTTTATAAGTCATAAACATATAACTATTTTTTATTGTATATTTAAAATTTTAGTTCTTCAGCCACAGCATTGTCCTT
Source organism: Phyllotis vaccarum (assembly GCA_033318265.1). NCBI lineage: Eukaryota > Metazoa > Chordata > Mammalia > Rodentia > Cricetidae > Phyllotis > Phyllotis vaccarum. Next base: position 17,307,443 of record JARWLC010000003.1, read on the forward strand.
AAATGACTCTACACTTTGTAAAATTCAAGCAATAAACATACTGTGATTGGGTTCCGTACTGCTGCCGGCCGTGAGCTATGGAGGACATGCCAGGGTAAAATAACTGAAGAGGCTTATATGCATATATAAACTTTTATGGTTTTTTGTTCTTGTTTAAAGTACACAAGTACCAACAGTAGTTTTGTTTTCTAAACAATTTGTTTGATTTAGGGCTCTTTGTTTATTTTTTGAAAGATTCTATTTTCATTTTTAATTTTGCATACTGTCTGTTGGAACGTGCATAAGCGTGCACCAGGTTTTGGGAGTCCATAAGAGAACACAGGCTTTGCTGTAGGAGTTACAGACAGCCTTGAGCTACTGGAAAGCCGGGAACAGAACCTGGCTCCTCTGGAAGAAGAAGGGATCCTGTTGCACGGTTTGTGTAAGTTCCTCACTAATATCTTTGTTCGTAATTCTTTGCATGCATGTGTTTTTCTTTGGGAAATTTCCAAATTGTGGAAGTCATGTTAGAAGCACACTCTTTACCAGTCACATTACCAGTGTATGAACAGATCCTCTTGCTGACCCATAAGAGGGCATGTTGAGAGCTCACCCTTGATCATTTCCACGCGCATTTCTGAGGGCAATACTTAAAGAAACGTAAGTGTCATGACGCCATCCCACTCTTAGAGAAGTCAACATGGGCACCAAATGTGTCTGTCAGAATATGTGTCCAGACTTGCAGCTGTAATGCATGTCTCCTTTGTCCAGATAGCTTACTGGCTAGGCCCCGAAGAAGTGATTGGATTTCCTTCCACATAAAGCAATGTAAGGAGACATCATAGATAAGAGTAATTACTACAGAGTATAATGTTATTTTACTCGAAGGACACATAAAATGGATGCCTAACACAAAATCTGGCTTTAAAGTAAAAAGTACTTACTTAAGTCTTTGGAGAAACCTTCTAAAATACTTTCTTTTAAAGAGAAACAAAGTGGGAAATTGAAGTGAAAGATCCTCAAGTTTACACACACGAAGGTTGGGGGGGGGGAATTCAAGCTTCAGATGGTATACAGATGCAATCAAAGCAGAGGCAGGAGGCAGGACTGGCACTCCTCTTAAGGTTGAGGTCCCCTAGACCTACATAAGGAGATGCTGTCTTAAAAAAAAATAAACCTCAGTTCCTGTACAGCAAAGTATATGAAAGCTTTAAAGTACCTAATTTCTGGTGAGTGTGAGCATAAAGATCATACCTAGTGACCAGAAGGGAAATGTTCTGTCTTCCACTCTGCTCACCACACATTGCAGGCAGAAGGCCCCATCCTCCAAATACCTCAGAATCACCCCCAGAGCTTATAAAAAACTGCATTAGGGCTCACTCAAGACCAATGAGCTACAAGTCTCTGGGGGATGAAACTGAGTCCATAGTGTTTATCAATTTCCAGGTGATTCTAATAAACAACCAGTCCTGGGACCCATGTCCTAAGACAAAGGACGTTCATGCTGAGTGTGGCTGTGTACTTCTGCCCATCACCCTCCACTCTCTCATCTTGAAATGATAGACTATGTTATTCCTTCCATTTGCTACTGATTTCCTTAAAAATCTTTCCCTCTGAGATATAGCCTGAACCATTCCTAAATGCTTCGGCTATCTGGCATCCATTCTCCCACAAGGCTGGAAAGACATGAAATTCTAGTAGGAGATTAATAACAAATAAGCAAAAAGCCTACCGTAAATGTAGGCAGTTCATTGCCACGGTGCCACAGTATCAAAAAGTGATGATTGTGTATTTCATCAATGAATCAATGAATTTCATCCTAGACATGGGGTTTGGAGAGGGTGTGTCCATGGCAGTATGAGGGTATGGTTGTCTGGATTGGGTTGCTCTGAAGGCAGACATGCCTGATAGGCCAATAAGCTTAACCCCTGGCTGGGGACAGGATGACTCTACAAATGTTTTTCCCAGACAGCAAAGCCCCAAGTAAGGACGGATAATCAGATCCTTTCCAATCTCTAAACAGAAGAAATAGCAGATTGGATTCCTCCTTTTTTTTTTTTTTTTTTAAATCCTATCACATCACAATCACCACCCTGTGTGTAGAGGAATGTTTGGGCAGTAACTTCAGCTCTGTCTCTAGTCAAAAGCAGCTTGGGCAGTCTGGGAGAGTTTATTAAGCTTTCACCTCATCCAGGAGATGAGTCAGACACAGCCATAGCCAGGACAAGACATGAGGGGCAGGGACAAACGTGTCTCCTGCAGACAGACAACCTTAGTCCATTCTGCAAACATTTCACATCCTGTCACCAATGTGGCTGCTGGGTCACACACAGGAGGGACAGAGCACAGGGGATGTAATCCTACCCAGTTCCTGACACTGCGGCCCCCTCCCTCCTGGCTCTGATCACCATTACATCCTGGGATTGAATGGCCCTATAAAAATGTCCAGCGTGAAAGACAGATTCAAAACTGAGGAAACATTATCCTGATGGCCAGCCTTTAACATCCTCCATGCTCTGTGTTCGGCCCTTCCCCCCAAGCGCTACCACCCCCACCCTATCCTCATGTCTGGCCAGGCAGAGAATTTATGGGCTGTAAGTTCTGTTTTTCTACACTGATGGAAATCACTGGCAGGCATTTCCACCAGGCCAAACCCCATCCAAAGAGTCAAATATCTAGGCACCCAGCTGAGCTCCAGAGGTCTGCATTTAGGAAGCTGATCGATGTGCCCTGTGATCATAAACCATCCTATATTTACCTATGACAGCACAGTATTTGAGTTCATAAAAGGATTTTTCCCCCTAACTTCCTATGCCTAGAAGGCCACAGATTCTTTTTTCAAAAGGCTCCATGTATCAGGTGCACACAATGCTTAAATATCAAAAGCCTGTCACTCTTGAAGTGAAGAAATGGAAGGAGACCTAAAGGGACTCTAAGCAAGATTCTACAGATTTCCCAGGGTGCAAAGTGAAATATATATATATATATATATATATATATATATATATATATATATATATATATATATATATGTATATGTATATATATATATATGTATATGTATATATATATATATATATATATATATACCTAGTGTCCTGTATAGTACAGATGTGCAGAGGAGAGATGGCACCTGAAACCCCCATATGGATTATTCACGGATTCATAGCCCCAGAGAAAGGATAAAGAGCAAGTTTAATCAACGTCACCAAAACTCTGGGAAAGGATGGAAATCCATCTGTCAGGCTTCCCATGTTACTGAAGGATACTGACGTTTGAGAAGTGGGGGGATTTGAACCTGCAGAGGGAGGATGGGTCTTTGTTCTTTCAGGAAGGGTCCCCATGCCTCACACGTACAGATCCTCGTTAGCTGAGATCAGGGGAAGCAGAGTTAGGTTTCTGCAGACAAACTGGAAGGAGGGATCAGGAAAACGCAGGACAAAGGAGTGTCCAGAAGCTGCACTGCTGTGAGCTGCTGACGGGGCATACAGCGGCAAGATGGTGTCTGTTCGTTTTCTCTCCACAGCTGTTCTATAGGCTGGAGATCTGGAAGATTCTTTCAGTCTGAAACTCACCGATTCTAGGAACCACTAAAAATGTGAAATCCAGAGGAAAAAGAAACCCAGCAAAGCACTAAGGCCTGCCCTAGGGTGACAGAGCCCAGGGCCCTAGTACAGGGCTAAAGGGTACTCCTCCCTTCCTGCAAATTGAAATATACCTTAAAGAACATGGGTGTCCTTTATCTTACTCCTCTTGACTGACTCTCTCTCTCTCTCTCTCTCTCTCTCTCTCTCTCTCTCTCTCTCTCTCTCTCTCTCTCTCTCAGAATTCTCACTGTGTTACTGTGTTGGAGGATCCTCCTGACTCAGCCTCCTGCACTGTACATTTTTAAGATAATATTAATCAGTATTGAGATTGTCTCTTCCATACTACAGAACCGTATATGTATATATTGGTGCTAGGCATATCATTTTTATTATTAATTAAGGTTCAATGCATGAACTACTGGATATTAATCAATAAACCACTGTATTCATGCTCTGCACCAAAAACCTGCTACATTACTTTCAGCCTACTTTCCCTCTCACATTTCATCAACCCTCAGGAACGCTGCATGCTGTAAACCAATGGCATCTTTATAATTCAGCTTCCTTCCAGTTTCTCATAGTAACATACACTTTGACCAGCTGTGTGGAACCAAGCACCCTAAACTGTGCCTCACAGCCTCATGTGGGACCTCGTAAGTGACTATGGTAAGTCACAAAACCTTCACAACAGTAAAGGTTGGTGAACAGCAAGGGTCAAGTATGAATTCACAGAAAATAGACTCAAGTTGATTTGGGCAGCACTGGTCTATACTGCACCACAGGACTTCACTGCAGCCTGGGTTTAGCACATACAATACGATCATGCACTTCATATGCCTCACATCATGCCACACCAATGAATACCTCCAAAAAACACTACCAATCACATTCAAGACTATTGTTCATTTTGAAATGCAGTGCTTTGCTTCACTAGATAGTTTCTACTCTTAAAGAAACATAAAGAATTAATTACAATTAATTACAGAAAGCAGGCTTTTAACAGTCGTTTCCTACCATTAAGCCTCGGCATGTAGGTAACAAATTAGTATAGCTTTGAAGTATACTATGTCAGAGTGCTTTATTTTGAAAACTACTGTCTGAGTTTCTGGCTTGAACTTAATGAAGAAAAAAATTTTAAGTGAATTTTGGCTTGGGAGTAGAAGAGAATTTCCAACAATTTCTGCAAAGACACTAAGTGTATCTCTAGTTCCTTGTATTATGTATTTATATTAAGCAGCTTTCTCAGCACTTACTATCAGAAGGTAGAAGCATCCATCAGATATGGAAGGCATTAAAGATGCCGCCTACAATATTACAGTATCAAGTATTCAGATAAGATGTAAATCTTTATGTACAGCAAACACACACACACACACACACACACACACACACACACACACACACACACACACACACACACACCCCTCATTGGTGGATGACTTTCTTACATCTTTAAAAAGTGGTCAAATTATGTTCATCAAAGAATTATTTAAAGCACAGTTCTTTATCATTTAGTAACAGTAAACATTTTGTTTGTGTGCTGATTTAATAGCTCCAGGGTTATGGGGCTGATTAATGTCTTACTCTCTTTGTCTTGTGCTCTCTGCCCTTTTACAGCCTCCTGGCCCATTGTCTCAGCTCCTCTGTATGCAGTCTTCCTTACACAGCACAGCAGAGGTAGTTGTTAAGCACAGGTCTATGCGTCAATGATCTTTACATTTATTTGGAGTTTTATCAAATATACCATGGACCTAGGTGATCTCTTCTCTTTCTCCAGGTCACCCTGCCCTAACTCACACTCTACGTGTCTTAAATAAAAATTTCCCGTCTTTCCAGTATACACATCCTTTAGATGCTCAGCTCTTGTAGTAAATTAATCCTTTCCTCTCTGTTTTTACTAGATGTTCTGCTGTTTTAATCTTCAAGTATTCCTTTATATTGTTTTTAAAATGTTAGTGCCCCATATTTTAAGGAAGTTATATGTATATGAATGTAGGTATGTACAAGTGATTTCAGATGCTCACAGAGACCAGAAGAGGCTAACGAATGCCCTGAAGCTGTAGACATGGGCATGTAGACGTGAGATGCCCAGTGTGGGTGAAGAGAAACCAGTGAAGTTTTTTCATTATATGTGACCTTAACCATTGAAACACCTCTCTAGATCCAACGTCCTGTAAATTTTATTCACATTTGATCTGGTTCTTTCCCAAATATAATTTATGCTTCATCTTATTTTTGCATATGATCTTTGCATTTATTCATCCAGTGATGTGAAGCAGGCATGAGTGAATCTTTCTTCACCGTTTTCTGTGGATTTCTGAGGTCTGCTCAGACCTACTGCATCCACTGGGTTCCCTCAGGATGGCTTCCTCACGTGATTGAAGTTTCTCATAGTGCGGTAATCTTCATCCTAGATTTTGTGGGCAGCACAGGAAGTATCCTGAGAATGGAGTTGTGAAAATCACCCAAAACAGTGTGAGTTTTTCTTCTACCAAATACACCAAGGTTATCAGTGGTCCTGAGATAAGTTCTTAGATTTGAGTCTTAACTTGTGGCTTTCACACTATACAAGTATCATAAACCCAAGCTGTATGGAAATGAATGGCTCCGGCCTTCAGCTTTTAACTCCTTAGAATCAATTTGTTTTATCTTGTCTAAAAGATTAGAGAAAAAGTAAGCTTCCTTGAAATGTTCTCAACCCAGGAAACCTGGTGTTTTCTAACCTATGGAGTTGGCATGGAGCTTGTCAAGGAAGGTAGCCTGCTTTTATAGGGGTCACAGTTTTCTCTCAGGTCAAATGCAGACTCCTATCTATCTGAGAACTCCAGGCCCATCCCTGAAGCCCATCTGTGGTTTAACCCTCTGTCAGCTCCTACAGCATCACCACGCCTACTCACCTGGTAGAATTCCACTTTAAAACTTTGTCTGCAGGAATTCCTTTTTGTTGGGGCAACTATGGTGTTTTACCCACCATTTTCAAGTTTATCGTTAGTGGGTAGCTAGGAAAACGTCTTATCTCCACTCAGGTTAGTCCATCTCATGCTGGAAGCATAGTCAAGGTAAATAAAGTATCAATAAATTAAATTGCCGAGGCTCCATCAGTACCACATCTCATGGGGTAAAGGTGATGCTCATGCATCCACATGTCTCTCAGAGACATGGCAGGCACATGTGGCACATGGTATATGCACAGTATGCCAGACGGTGCCTCAAACTTGGGTAAACCAGCTGACTCACCTACTGCTGCTCTGAAGCCATGGTGTTTTGATATTTCCATACAAACAGTGCTGATATTAATGTTTCTGTCGTCAATAGCTGAGACTTTAAATAGAGAAGCAGTCTAGGAGGAAAATACTGATGTGAATTTAGTTCGTGGGGAATGGGGTGGATAATAATTAAATAAGACAGAGCCAAGTAGCACAGCTGAAGAACCTCAAGCCTCTTTGGAGCTGTCCCCTCTCTGTAGCCACGTTCTCTATTCATCACTATCTCTAATGGCTATCTGGCCATTCCTGTCTCTACCCACCTTCCTGATCCCAGGAGCTATGTCCTACATGTGTAGGCTGGAAGCTTTAGCCTGAGAGACACTGTAATCCCTCCTGGAGATCAGTACCATCCAGAAGACGGAAGTTATCAGGTCAATGAACAGTCATGTCAACCTCTTGAGATCCTCTGCAGCTCTAAGGTGACACGAATCTTCAAAGCACTGACATTCAGATGTTCTCACTGTCCTTGAGAAACTCCAGCCATACCCAGGGAAGCAGGGAAATGGAACAAGTGTGAGATGTAAATGGGTAACAGTGAGCAGTGATCGGGTTACTGAAAGTCTCCTCACTGTGGTATTTCAGTGTCTCTCCTGAGTGGCTGGCTGTGTCCTGCTCAGGCCAATAACTCCAAAACTCTGTTCTCGATTTTTGTGCCAAAATGATTAGAACATCAGACCTTTGCCTCTGACTCATCGTTGATAATGAAGATAATGTTGCCTTATAAATGACTTGAGAAACAAGACCTCATGACCTTTCTTTGAACACAACTGAAATGATTATACCATGTATTTTTTCACATACTTACAGAGGCTTTAGATTTCTGAACCCCTTGTCTTTAAAATAAATCACAACAATTATAACTAAAGCAATGGAAAAGCTTATTCATACTTTGCAGAAGAAGCTGAGGCACAGACATGGAACAGTGGTCCCTGAGTATTGCAGAGGCAGGAGATGGGAGCAACATACACAGACTCTCAGATATACAAGCCTAGGGAACCCGTCCATACAAACCTACACCTGTGGCAGCTAGAGCCATAGAAGGAATTAAAGCAGGAAACCAAGAGGAAAGGTAGCCATAAGAATCCAAGACTATGAGGCCATCAGGATGTTGCCTGTTCAGAAACAATGATGCTCATTCTCCTGGGAGATGCAACTCTGAAGGGAACCCTATATGAAAGCAATAGGAGATGAGTATTGTCCCTGCTGGGGTCTTTTGGACTGACATCACCTATCTGAGGCTGTAATTTCTCTTCCCTCTTAGCACCTAATCTGTTTAACGTGATGTCTGTGTATCATCTAGGTGGCAATGCTTTCAGCAAAGGCTCTATTCTTGAGCTAGTGAGAGGAACTTACTCAGAGCTCATCCAAGGTCCAATAAGCTACCAACTTTTTACTTCTGCCCTGTGTCCATGACTAACACAACTCCGCCTACCTAAGTTTCCTATGGACCTGTGCATGTCTGTGGGGAATGACAGTGTCCAGACAGGGAGGAAAACAGAAACTATACACCAGATGGGAAATGGAGAACTGGAAGGGTATGTGACACAGTGACAAGGGTAAATACTACCAATGGAATCCAGTAAGAGAGAGGTGGGTCTTCAGACAAAATTCTTTAAGTTTTGCTGTATATTGAAGAATTTCATAGTGAAATTGGTTTTTTTAAATAAAAATGTGATAGGGAGAGAGTGGAAAGAGATAATATAGAAAATATTTTTTTTCTGAATAACAAACTGCATCTAGGCATTTTTCTTCCTTACCCTTACTATGCCCCTTTGCCTCTATCACCTGGGGACATTTCTTTAAAGACACCTAAGTAATTTTTAGAAAGTTGAAAGCCAAGTTCCTTTTTGAAAGGTCAAAACCAAGTCCTATATGAAGGAAGCTGACTTGTTCCAATCAAGTCACCAAATGGCAGGTGGAAGTCCCCAATTCCACATCAGTCTGGCTTCTGTTCACAGAAGTGGGCTCCCTGGAGGAAGGGTCTCGGGTGTGTCAAATTTGCTAGAAACATTTTATCTGCCCCATCTTCAGACTTAAGTTCTTCTGGTACAGGATTAAAGAGATGGAAATTCAGCAACTGACTTCTAGGCATCTTCCGTGCAAGTGTGATGTGTCAAAACCGCAAAAAATAAATAAACTAAAATAAATGAACAAAACACAGACTCAAGGAGCAAATATCCTGTTAGGAATATGGGAAGTCTGAAAAGAATAAGTTAACAGTTGACTATTTTGGAAAAAAAAAATATTAACTTTGTGCACCATGAGATTATTTGATTAACAGCCCAACCTCTAATGGCAGGAAGGAATTTTTCTCATATATGTAGTCTTTGTAAGCAAAAAGATGCATAAAATCATTACAATCAACTGCATTACAGTTTGACTCTCAATTATTGACGATCCAGAGATTGTCAACGCTGAAGTCCCAGCTTCCAACCCCATTCTATCTGTAGTGTTCTTGCATGCTTGGTTCTCAGGAGCCTCTTTCCTGTTCACAGCCCTTACCTCCTGGTATCATTGTATCCTGGTGTCACATTCATTTTAAAGTATCTTTCCACGGTCCCATCATACCCCTGAGATCTTTCCCAGGGCCTCTTGTTCCTTCTCTTGACACTTGCTCCACCATGGCTTCTCCCCTCTCCAAGCAGAGCTCTCTGAGACTGTAATTGTAGTCGATGCCTGTGTCTAGATGGCGCCAAGCAGAACTTGCCATCTCCCATCTCCATTCCCTCTGTCTATCCAGAACCAGTGCTCATTTCTCCCCTCACTTTCACTGCACCACACGGAAGTCTTTCCATTCTCTCAAATTATGCAGATGCCAGAATAGAGTTACTCTTCCTGTTCGGTCTTACCCAGGACTACATTGTCTTTAGCTGAAAAGGTTGTCGTCCTCTGCTGGAGGAGTGTCTACCTCTCATCCTTCTATCCAACATGGACCCCATAGCCAGGGGTTTAATACTTTAATTTCTCTCTAAAATTGCAGAGTGAAAACTCTAATCTCTAGTGTGATGAGGTTGGAGTTGGGCTTCTGCAAATATTGGATGTAGATGAGGTCATGGGACACAATGGAGTCAAGACCCTCTAAGGAATATAAGAGTGCTTGTTTTATTTCCTCTGCTCTACTATGGGAGAGGAAATTCTTCAAGAACAGTGTACAAACAAGGAGACCTCCTCTTTTAGATATTGTATTTATATTGTATCTAGGGCTGTACTGATCTGGGACTTCCTGGCATGGACAACATGAAGCAGAAACTATGTGTAAGTACCCCAGGTTATAGGGAATTTGTTCTACCAACTCAAATAGACTGACAGAGGTCTTGGTGGAGTTAGACCCCATTTCGATCAGGCTCACACTCAGAATCCTTCACTAATTTAGCTTACACCTTCTGAAAACACCTACTTTCCTAAGCATTCAAACACCGTGCCATGACCTTGCTCAAAAATTACATATGCTTTTAAAACTGACTTCAACAATGAGGTTCAATTTTTTCTTTCTTTCTGCTTTTAACTTGAAATATTCCTCATAGATAAAATATCCACGCTAGTCACATCAATCCTCACTGCACCTCCTCCTCCATGTATAGGTATCGTAAGTGAGGTTTCTTTTCAATACCTCACTGTTTATGTAATTCCATTTTTTAAAAAGTACTGTGTCATTCCAGAGACTTTCTCTCCAATACTGTCTCACTACAGAAGCTTTCCTCCAAATCCTCTCTCATTTGGGAGGTTCCCCTCAACATCCTATTTCATTCAAGAGGCTTTCCCCAAGTCCAGTCTCATTGAGGAGGTCCACCTCTCGTTCTAAAATTCACATCACTTAGCATGGCATATGCTACCATTCAAGGTCTTTATGGTTTTCTACTGTAAACTTCACTCCATGCTAAGGAAAGATAAAACTTGCCTTTAAAAGAATTTTCTCTAAGTTGCATAAGGATGTTCAGGATAAAAGACCAATGAAGTTCCAAACCTCTATTTTGATTTTATAATTTTCCAAATTGATAGGGCTATCTTGGTAAGATGTGCCTGCTAAGTAAGAGCAGGGTCATTTTCTGAAGAAGAGGGAGAGGGAGAAGAAAGAGGAGGTGGAGGAGGAGGGGAAGGAGGAGGAGGGAGAGGGGGAGGAGGGGGAGGGGGAGGGGGAGGAGGAGGGGGAGGAGGAGGTGGAGGGGGAGGGGGAGGAGAAGGGGGAGGAGGAGGGGGAGGAGGGGTAGGAGGAGGTGGAGGGGGAGGGGGAGGAGAAGGGGGAGGAGGAGGGGGAGGAAGAGGGGGAGGAGGAGGTGGAGGAGGAGGGGGGGAGGAGGAGGGGGAGGAGGAGGTGGAGGAGGAGGGGGAGGAGGAGGTGGAGGGGGAGGGGGAGGAGAAGGGGGAGGAGGAGGGGGAGGAGGAGGGGGAGGAGGAGGTGGAGGAGGAGGGGGGGAGGAGGAGGGGGAGGAGGAGGGGGAGGAGGAGGTGGAGGAGGAGGGGGGGAGTCCCTGGACTGCTGAGTTTGCCTCTTTTTTTTAATTTCTCATCCCCCTAAGGACTTGTTTTTTCCATATCTTCTAATTGTGACCCAAAACAACCCTTGAAACCATGTGGAATTTGGGCCATTCCATTTTAATTTATACCCCTTCCATAGACAATCAAGCAGTATCTTAAGATTTAGTTCACTGCTCCAAAAGCAAATATCCTTATTCTAAAATTCACATTTTGATTTGTTTGGTTTTGACAGTAAATTAAATTAATTGGTCACAATTTTCAGGTTTGGTGCTGATGGCAAAGCAGGTATTTGTTTGGTAAGGTGAACTACCTCACATGTTGTTGATGGGTGGAGCTAAACTTTCCATCAATACTGATTCTGACTCTCCTGGGTACTTCCCAGTCCCCAGTTGTACTCATAGAATTTCTTCCTGGCAGCTTCACGTGAGGCCTAACTTTTAGCATACTTCCATCCTACACAGACTCTAGGGCTAGAGGCAAAAACAAAACAAAACAAAATAGGGAAGCTGGCGATACTGATCTGTGTTTGCTTCTGTCATTGTAATAAAGCATGGACGAAAGCTAACATAGGGGGAGGGAGAACAGATTTATTTGACTTACAGTTACAGCCCATTACAGGCAAAAGCCAAGACAGGAACCTGGAGGCAGGAACTGAAACAGAGGCCCTGAATAGGAGCTACTTCATGGCTTGCTCCTCAGTTTGCTTTTTAATACAACCCAGGACCACCTTCTCAGGGTTGTCATCCCCCACGGTGGGCTATCTCCTCCCATGGAAACCATCAATGAAATGCACCACAGACTTGCCTAAAGGTCAATAATATAGAGGCATTTTCTTCATCGAGACACCACTGGCTTGTTTCAAGTTCACAGATTTAACCAGGACAGTTCTTCTGAGAAGAAGAGTGAGTGGCAGAGTTTACATATATCTATTTGATACCTCACACTTTCTATGTCATATCGCTCCAGACATGACACACAGATGAGACAACTTCAGGCTTAGAATGGATACGAATGACTGGGTTAGACATTCTCAGGAAAAATTTCAAGGACTGCCTCATGTAATCTCGCTGATTTATGATAAATCCAGGCCTAACTCTTGTTGCAAAGTTCTTTACTATCATGATGGATTTGACTGCTCTTTGCATGGTGCTCAGGCACCCTCTTTTTATGTCTTAGCCAAGCACTGAAAAATAGATTGTGGCATATAAAAAAGCCTGCTTATCTGTATATGTAAAAAATAACATACAAATGTTCCAAGAGGCCATTCATAATTTGGAGATAAGTTGGTTTTAACATAGCTCACCCACTAGGCATTCCCAGCTTGGCCTAATGTACCCTCAAAGCAAGATGTTCATGCCAGCCTCAGCTAAGCTCATCATCCAATACCAAACCCATTTTGTCATAAGAGTGCAGAATAACTAACACACACAGGTGGGCATTTCGTCCTCAGGATGAGTTATGAAAACACTCAAACTTCTGCAGAGTCTTGGTTGCTGTTCCACATGATAGCAGGAATCGGGTACTGTGAGTTGTTCCCAACAACCAGCATTGGTAGAAACAATTGTCCTGTGTGCCCCAAGTCTGGAACAAAATGCAAATGAACACTTCAAAGTGATATTTCTCCTGAGTGGGCACTGATTTTGTACTATTATATAGCCAGACCAGACTACGGGATTGTCTATAGACACAGGCATTCTGGGAAACCTTACTTCAGATAGACATGTGGAGACATGGATAAAGGCATTGCAAAAAGGCTATCAATCTAGAACCCCTTCATTCTGCATTTTCTCGCAAGACCAGTGAGAATCAGACAAAAGTTTTCCAAATGGCAACTTGGCAGTATCTTTAAAAAATGTTCACACCATTTCCTCTACTATTGTTTTCTCTACAATGTTATCCTACAAAATGAACTGTGAGTAAGCAGCAGTGATTTGGTCCCAGAGAGTCCAATACAGTTATCTACGTGGAAGTTAAATACTGAAATTATGTTCAATATTGAACAACAAGGTGGCTGGCTCAGGTGACTTACAGTAACCAGAGAATAGAAGCTATGGAACTTTGATTTCACTTTGATAAGTCTTTAAAGTCCATTTACAAGCCAGGCTTTCTACAGTGGACTCCTTCTTCAACCCTTGCTGGAGCCTTGACCCCCTGGCCTCTGTTCCCACCTGTATGGATCACAGGGCTTTGTGTAGGAAAAGGGACTCTGTCACAGCTGATGAGTGGAAGTAAAAAATGATACTACTAGGGTAGCTCTGGATGGCCCCTCTTCAAAAACCAACATTTTTTATTTTATGTGTCTTTCACATGCATGTAGTGCTAGAGAAAGTGAGACTTCCTTGGAACCGGAGTTACAGACAAGTGTTAGGTTTCATGTGGGTGCTAGGATTCGAACCTGAATCTTCTGGAATAGTAGGCAGTGTTCTTAACTGCTGAGCCATCTCTCCAGCCCTGGATAAATCCTCTTACCTGAGTAAGAGCAAAGACAAAGGCCAAGCAATAGAAACAAGGGTGGTAGTTGCTTAAATTTGAATTTTCTTGCTGAGTCAAAAACAGATGCTGATTGTCCACTATCAGTGGTACCCATGTAACTTATAACACCTCACCATCTAAACATCAAGTAAAGCATCACACTATCAGACATGCTGGACACACAGTCTTGAGCCTATCACACAGTTTAAGACACCAAACATCCATTAACACAGAATTTTGCATCTTTCTTGCTCAGCTACATTTCCACGTGTAGGAGCCTGCTCAAAGCATGATTTCACACAGCCTGCTGGAAATATATTTAGCCCTGTTTTGAATGTGCTTAGCCTTTGACCTCAGGATTCCCTTCCTAGCAGATACATTCTCAAAAACTCCTATTGGATATTAGAAACGGCGTGACCAATGGGGATTTCATCAAGTGAACTATTTCGAAGAATCTCAAGCTTCAAAGTGCCCTGGAGGCAAAGCCAGTAAATCATGATATTCTCTTAAGGGGACTTCATTGTCACTGAGGCTTTTATAAAGTACTTAACATTATAGTTAGAGAATATGTGTATATGCTCCCAAATGATAACAGCAATGTAAAAATACCCATGTGCACACAAGTGACACCAGGTAATGCCTGACAAAATATATGTTAAATTGGTTGCAATGGCTGTCCTTTGGAGTTTTGGTTGTTTCCAGGTTTTCTGTAAACAGTGAGCAAAAGTAATCGGTCAGTCCCTGACTTGTACCAGTTAAAAAGAAAGCCAGCAACCATAGTAGTAATGATAAACAGTCAATCCTTCGTAACACAATAGCCAGCCCAGCACTTCAATGCTGGAACGTCCCTAAGACAGTGATTTTCATCCTTCCCAGTGCTGCAACTCTTCAATGCAGGTCAATGCAGCTCATCCTGTTGAGGTGACCCCAGCCATAAAATTTTTTGTTGCTACTTCATAACTGTAACTTGCTACTGTTATGAATCAGAATGTCAATCTGTGTGTTTTTTCATGGTTTTGGGTGAGGCTTGTGAAAAGGTTGGGTAACCCCAAGGTGGGTTATGACCCACAGGTTGAGAACCACTGTCCTAATGTTTTCTCCAGGAAGCAGGCATTGGAAGGCTTGTGTGTTATTGTGACGTGCTGGCATGGGAGTGAGCTGCCATGCAGCAGACTTCAATATCTGTGTTTGAATCCCAGTCACCTTGGCAGTGCCTTCTCTGCTCAGTTTCATTCAGTGAAGTACAGTTTTCTACATTTTTCTAGGGATTTTTGTGGATGAATTCACGCATAAGAAAATATAAAATTCACATTATGCTCCAACAGATTCAAAATATATTACTCTTACTGGGGGAAAAGTCAAATGTTATGAATGACACCGGTGTTTTTAATAAATAAACAAACTTGAATACACACTAACAAAATAACACTCCTGACCATGTCCACACGAGTGATACTGTGTCCAAATGACTGGTCCCAGGGACCACAATGCTGTAATGAAGCTTACTTCCCAAACCAGTTATCCTACACCAGCATGTGAGGATTTGCCTTGCATATTATCTGGAGGAACTTTTGTTAAGGATGCTTCCTATTCCTCAGAGTGCCTGGCTTCAGCTCCCAGCACCCACGTGGCAGCTCACAACTCTAGTCCCAGTGGCCCCTATGCCATCCTCTAGCCTCTGTGGACCCTGCACACATGTGGAACACAGACATATATGCCGGCAAAACATCTCACACATGAAATAAATAATAGCTTAAAATATGTTGACTGATGACTGTACTCACTTCAGAATTTTTTTTTAATGTTGATCAGATAAGGACTGGACTGAATGGATCCTGAGGTCATCTCTGATCCCAGTAATGGAATTTAATGATAATCTGCTTATGTTCTTAATAAGGCTTTTATTAAGGTATGAATTAATAAGATCCATTCCTGGAGGGCTGAGCTTTAGTGCAAAATTCATCATTTTCCAGCAGGAATCGAATATTACAAAAACACATTCAGTCACACATTCCGAATGGATGTGTTTCTAATTTATATTAAAATTTTAATGCACTTTACATTTCTCCAGTTATATCTCAAAAATCTGCAAGAGCGTAAAAACATGTCTCCTTTCTACCATCTCTTTTTTTTGTGAGTGTATGCTGTCATACAGCTTAAATTACTTGTGCCTGGTCAAGGAGACACCTATTTTCTTGAACTGCCATCTTGGCATTTCTCTGCCAATAAAATACAGCCCATAGACTCATCTGTTTTCTCAGTGTTACCTGAGAACAGCGTGAAACCATCCTCTCATTTGAAAGTTCCTTTGACTTAAACAAACAAATATAAAAGGGTTTCCCTGGAAAAGAGTTTGTCCAACTAACCACTTCCTTTTTTCCCCGATGGAATTAGAGAAGGGAAAGTACCCTGGAAAAGCACGGGACATCATCACCCAAATATAAGTTCAACAGTTCAGACTCCTGGAGGCCTTAGGCAGAAGAAAATGGGGCTTCCCGTGTGCTGAGAAAATGGCTTTACCTGAGCTTCCAGAACGGAGACAGACAGTCTCCCAGAATTCTGATAGTTTATATCAGATGTTTATATCACTACACTGGAGTTGCTTAAGTATCCAGCTGCTAATTTACGTTTCTGAATTTCATACTTTGAAGGGTGATGATTTGCCCAAAGCTTTGAAACCTGGCTTGTGTATCATGGTAATAAGTACATAGTGGTAGAAGTCTAAGTTAGCAAGCTTCTAAAAGTGCTTCTGATTCTCTATGTCTTAATTTTTTAAAATTGCATTGTGTGTCTGTGTGTGTGTGTGTGTGTGTGTGTGTGTGTGTGTGTGTGTGTTTGTAATGGCACACATGTGGAAGTTAGAGGACAATTTATGGAATCCAATTCTCTCCTTCTCCCATGTAATGCCTAAGGACTGGACTTACGTTAGGGAGGGCAATGAGGATGTGCTGATTTATAAAATACAGAGATATTGTGCTTACAAGATTAGAACCAAAACACAACCTGTCCACTAATACAGTATGTAAACCATATACATCAAAACGCATCTTTCATCCAGGATGTCTAAGCATGTTACAGTGTCCTTCATCACAGTATGGTATTAATGATTTCTATGCTATTGGGTGAATCAATGATGTAGAAAGTGCACCTGCAGTGTCAGAGAGAGGAAGCCTCAATGTGCATACACTTGAGATTGCTATTGACTGAAGAACTCAGTGTGCACACATTTGAGATTATGATTGGCTGGAGGCTTGGCTAGAGGTACTGTGTAGTTTGTATGCACACAGTTGATATTAAGATTGGCTGTAGGTAGTGTGTAAGGAGCTGCACATAGGCCATGAGGTCCAGCCAGTTTTTTGTTGCAGTAGGTGGCTTAAATTTCTGGCAAGACCACACAGCTGCCCGTTCGCCATGATGCTTCTTTGTCAAGGAAGACCAAGGGAACAAATGTACAAGCTGAAAAGGCAGTCAGTAGAAGGCATGGTTAATCAATAAAACTCTCAGTTGCAAAGAGAACCCTGGAGAAGAGGTGCCTGCATTCTCCATCTGTGATTTTAGGGCTCACCCATCTCTTGGAGAAGACCCAGAAAATACCAATGTTGACAAACAAGGGAACCTGAAACTGCTTTCTTTTTTCTTCTTGCCTTTTATTTTCTTCCTTTTTTAGGGTGTGTGTGTGTGTGTGTGTGTGTGTGTGTGTGTGTGTGCATGCTCTCACTTGTGTGCTATGGTGGATATGCATGTGTGTGCATGTTAGCCTGAGGTTAATATCAGGAATTTTTCTTTGTTGTTTTCTAACTTATTCATTGAGGCGGAGTCTCAGTTCAGCGTCAAGCTCACAATATAGCTGATCTACCTGGCCAGCTTGCTATGGAGATCCTCTGTCTCTTCCTCCAAAGGCTGCAGCTGGAGGTGGACCACCATGCTCTTTTATACTTATGTAGGTCCTGGGGATCTAAACTCTACTTGATGCTGCTGGGACAATCACCTTAAGGGCTAAGCTGTGTCTCTAACCACAGGCACCGCTTTTAAATCTTACTTTCCTTCATGCTGGCCACTTCATCCTGCCAGTGCAGATGCCATGCTGGCCCTGAACGCACCTTGACTGTAATGCCTACTCCGCTATCCTGTCTGCTCTTTTCTGCTCTGTGGAGTTTCTGCTCATACAGGGAAACAATTACAGTGTTCGCCCGCCTTTGCAGAGGGCCACACAAAGGCTAACTTTACTTCTGTTGGGGTATTAGAAAATGAAGATTTAGAAACCCCTCAGTTTGAGCCGAGAGGATTCTGCTTCTTCCTTTGGCTTTCTGGATCTTCCAACCTTGTCCCTTAGCTCACCTTCCCCAGGCCCTCTGAAAATCCCTCTTCATGAGTCACTTGCTAATGTGCCACAGTGGGCCAGTGAGTAGACCAGAGGGACAGTCACGGTAAAATAAATTCTAATGTTAAATTTAAACAGACCTCACAAGAATAAATGCTGAACTACCCACCACTCTGCTTATTCTAACTTAGCTCTTTTCTCTGTGAAAGTCTATGAATTGGAGAAATAAAATCATTATAAATTAAAGAATCAATCAAACACTGTGACTGTGTATTTTAGGGCTGCAAGCAGTTCTTTGTGACTCAGATGACAAGAAATGAGCTGACTGGGTTTTCATGTTCGAGCATGTTTTATTTTATTTTATTTTTAGTGCTTTTTCATCTACACCAAATGTCCAGAGAGGAAAAGAAAGATCCAGAATCGTGTCTGAGAATATGTGAATGTTCACTGTGATTTAATGTTTACTGTGAAGAGTTGAGACCTCTCAAGAATACATATAATCAGTCTGGTGTTGGGGGGTGGGGATAAGGCTAAATTTCTTCGTTGGTTCATGGGATTTTCAGGCAAGTGTTCAAAGTCCGTTTTGCTTTCTCATGAGTGTTCAAGAAAACAGAACAAGCATATTGAACACCATGTGTCTTCTACGATTAACACTGAAAGTCATTTGCATCCATTCAAAGATGCAATAATTGATGGTTCTGAGCAGTTCAGAGCACTTACTGCTGGTCCAGAGAACCCAAATTCAGTTCCCAGTACTCATGCTGGATGGCTCATTATCTATAGCGCTCTCTCTCTCTCTCTCTCTCTCTCTCTCTCTCTCTCTCTCTCTCTTCCTTCACTCCCCCCCTCCGACACATCTCCCAGGAAGATGTGTTTCTGTGAATTACTAGCCAGAGTATTCACAAAGCAATCATGAAAACTCACTGGACAGTTCAGGTCCAGGACAGAAGGTCTGGAAGATCAGACATATATGTGGTAGGTCTCAGGAATTGTTCATCCTCTGAAGAATTCTCATTCACCCATCAGCCCCTTGCTATCTTCTGGTGTCTGCACACAACAGAGCCCATGGGGTCTTAAAGTCACTGAAAACCTTAACTGACAAGGCAAACATTATCAGCCTTGTAAAAAACCAAATATTTCCACAGCATTGAACTTGAGACCACCTTCACCCACACCAACATTTTATGAACTTTTAAAATACTGCCATTTTGAGAGAATTTTACATTAAACACCCATCTACCCATGGACTCAATTCTAAATGTACATTCTGATATTTTATTGATATGTATTTAACTATTCTTTTATTCATTTTCTAAAGAAACCCATCTGTCAATTCAACATTTTAAGTAGCACTCTAAATTAAATCATAGACACCTCTACAGTTCTTCCTAAATGTTTTTGCATGCTCAACATGAACCACATAATCTATTCCTGTGAGATCAGACTGTGAGCTCATTCCATCCACTGCTTAGCTCTGCTGCACATTCAGATCGGCATGCCATGCCCTACTAAGGCAATAGTTTCTCAACCTGTTGAGTTGGGACCCCCTGAGGTCTAAGACCCTTTCACAGAGGTCGTATATAAGATATCTTGCATATCAGGTATTTATGTTATGGTTCATAACAGTAGCAAAATAACAGTAATAAGGTCTCAATGAAGCTAAGTAATGTTATTGCTTGGTGTGGAGGGTGGATCATCATAACATGAGGAACTGGATCAAAAGGTTGTGGCATTATGAAGATTGAGACCCACTGTCTAAAGGTCATGGATGCTTGGCCGGCTCTGGCATACTCATGCACTCACGATTTGCTCATTTGGAGAGGATGTTCTTTGTAGTCAGAAGCTTTTGTCATGCCAACAACTCCCAAATATCCAATAGCCACTTCCCAAATAATTGGCTTGGAGGCTTAATATTATAGTAAATTTTGGGTCAGTAGCTCAAACATATTTCTACTAGAGCTTACACTTAAATTAGCTCATAATTCTTATCTATGTTTAGCAGCATGGCTTGGTGCCTTTTCTCAGTGCAGCATTTTTATCTTGCATCTCTGCCTTTCCTCTTCACAGAATTCTCCTAGTCTGGTCACCCTGCCTCTACTTACTGCCTGGCTATTGGCCAGTCAGCATTTTAATTAAATGGATACGGGTGACAAATATTTACAGTGTACAAGAGTGTTATCCCACAGCACCTCTGCCTCCTGCCAACCCTGACACTGCTGTCATTCCTGATAAATACAGTATAATCAGTTAAAAATGTTCAAATGTTTTGCAGTTTCTATTCATGCCTCACGGGTTTATAATGCCTATAGGGAAAGTATAGAGAAAATCCCTGCCCCACCTACCTTACCTGCTGGATTACTTTAACCCAGCCTCAGCCCTTCTCCATCCTCTGGATCGCTCAAGAGCCACCTAACTGGCTATGAATCCAAATGCCACCACGGAGAACTGGGTTTCCCAAGTCAAACCAGAAGCAGCATGCAAAGCCAGACCTCTACCGGCCCATCAATTTCCTTTCACAGAATCCTAGCCCGAGAGCCTCATGGAATCATGATGGCAGCCAGTTTCCTGGGATTAGGAACCTCTTAAAGGGCAGCCAAGAAGAACTGAGTTGTGTATCAGTGTGAAATGCATGCAAGCTAGCTTATTAGTTGGTTTCATTGTGATTACATACTGCCTTATATTGTACACATATTGTTTTTAATTATAATGTTGTTCAAATTCTTTTCACCTCCTTATCCATGCACTTAAATGGTGGACTGGATAGAATGTTTGACTTGCAGAGATAGTTTCCATTACATTGCTTTAAAAATTATTTTAATGAGGTAGCAATTGTGCCTGTTTATAAAATGTAATGTGATAATCCAATACACTATACAATGAGTGTGAACCAAACAGTATAATTAGTGTTTCCTAAGTGTTCCCATTCCTTTGTGTTAGGGATGTTTGGATTACATGTCCACTCTCCTGTTAGAGAAGTCCCCCCCCCCAAAAAAAGCATCCAAATTCTTTAAATACATAACCTGCCGATCCTAGAAATCTTTACCTACCCTTCATCTCCAATTTGATAATTCTTTACCCAAACAGAATGACAACCTCATCCACACTGGGAGATTATTGCTCAGATAGTAGGTGTGGTGGTAATGAACCGGACTTCCTTCATTGTACCCCCACTTACTGGTGCCCAAATACCTAGAGGAAGAAGAGGGTGTGACCAGAAGACAGGACTAAACCAAAGACACTCAAGTTCAAAGTCTAGGAAACATCAAAATGGATGGATCAAGCTTTAAAACTAAAGAAACAAGTGACAGCTACTTTGGTGTTTGTGTGTTCCTTCCAAGACAGAATGTTTGTAGCTGGGCCAATAATTGCATTTCTACAAAATGGCCTCATCTGGAGCCATTCTGCACATTTCAAGTTGCCCTGGGCTACTGCCATGCGGTTCTCAGGCAGGATGCAAGAGCCAACTGCCACCACAGCAGGGGTGCAGTGGCTTCTGATTAGGATGGGAACAGAGCTTAATGGCCTGCAAGGTGCATCCCTCACATGTCCTCAAATGTCCCTGGTCTGTGCTCAGCTGAAGTCGCAAGAGGTAAGGGAAAAAGGAAGAGTTATGTAAAGACTTCACCTTAACTCCAAAGTCTGCAAGCTGCAGGCAGTGTCAGATTGTCAGTGACAGTTAGGGTGCTAACAGCAAGATGGGCATCCAGGGACTACACTGCACGATCCATAAGGCTTGGCCCTTATTGGTAAAACAAAACAATGCAAACTTCTGAATCTTGACCTGGTTGCAGGGGTTGTTGAGGGAGATGTCATTTTTTTATAAAATAGTACAGAGATTCCCACTCTTGCCTGTCTCTCTGCAACTACATTTTCCATTATATGAGCTTGTGTTTTCCAATTTTCTTTTAAGTTTCCGTGCACTATGATAGACACACTTTATATCCAAAGCTTTTGCATGCCCTGCCTTATGTAGCAAAAGACAAAACCAAAATTTGTCCAAATGAATCTGTTCTTTCTGGCATGTGGGATCCAGTCTAATTCTGTTACACTCCATTATAGATATATAGTACTTCCATGTTTTTTTTTAAAAAAAATTGTTTTTTTTACACACTCATGAGAGCCATGTGCCACGTCACCCACCACCTTTCCCTTATCTACCTCTGGTCATCAGTACAGATGAATCTATGAGGTAGCAGCAGCCTCCTCAGATCAGGTGGCTACACACATGCTTAGTTTGTTTGCCCATGGATTTCCAACAGGTACATCCCCTCCCAATGGACTCAGACACAAGTATTCCGTCGTTCTGATATCTCAAAAGACATGGAAATGATGAGCCTGCCTTTTGCATTGCAAGGTCAGCAGAAGCAGAGAAATAATTCCTTCAACACTTGGTTTCTAACTGCCACTCATTGCCACGGGGTAAACACACCTGAAAATCCCAAGAATTTTCATCACAAGCACTAGGTCCCTATGACCTGCCCCCATACAAATATAAAACAGATCCAATTTGTTTTCTTGCCAGCATTAAACCCTCCCAGGGCATTTGAAGGGAACCTCTGGCTTCAGGAAAAGCCTTTTAAGCAGATACTGTTGCAATCCCAAGACCTCCTACACCAAGAAGAAAGAGCAAAGCCCCATTAGGAAGAAAAACAAACCAACTTTATTTCTTAAAGAGAAGAGAACGAAAGACAGAAAAAGAGAAGCAAACCCACATTTAATGATGAAAGAAGCTGTAAGCATAATGAGAGTCCATCAGGAAAATTTTTTGAAAAGAAAAAAAAATAATCACCAGTTTTTGTTTACTTAAAATTGTTGTTCATGGCATGAAATCACAGCATTTGAGGACCATTTCCTTTCTTCTCCCAGAATCTTTCAAAACCTGAATTCAGGGCAAGTGGGGGGGGGGGCTTTGAATAAGCAAGGTAATGTTGGGATCTCTCTCTCTCACTGTGTGTGTGTGTGTGTGTGTGTGTGTGTGTGTGTGTGTGTGTGTGTGTGTGTGTGTGTTTGTGTGCGTGTGAACTAGGTTTAATCCAGATCTCTTCATTAAATACTTCAACTCACTGAGAATCTGCACAGATTTGTGAAATAGCAAACACAACCCACCCTGACCACTTTGATATTCCCTAGTTCGAGAAGAGATCTATCTGACCCAAGTAAGAACACTGGAAATGGCAAAGGAGATTTATTTCTGTAATTCGATTGATTGCTTCCTATTCGGAACACTCGAGAGGATAAGAAACAAAGCGGAGGAGAACGAGACCCTCCCTGGCTGGCCTCCTGTTTCTACCACTAATCTTTTCCAGGCAGGCAACACCATAAAACATAAATTAGTTACAAGGATCCAAGGGCCAAGCAGGCTAGAGGGTCCCCAAACAAAAATGCGTCAGATGCTGAGAACAGCATCTAAAAAGTGAAGAGTGGCCAGATTCAATCCAAGGCAAGGCTCTAATTAACCAGTTCTTGGACAGCAGAAGGTCATGCTTTGACTGGCCCTAGCCCAGCAAGGTTTTCTATCATGTTGCACATACGCTCAGACTAAATATAGGTAACTTAGAGGGGGGCACAGTTGTCGACGGCTAGGGCATATGTGGCTATGGTCTGAGCACTCTGGACAGGCTCTATGTTCATGATGACCAGGAGGCCAGACTGCAATAATGATGGTGGAATAGTGATGGATTAACAATGAGTTGTGTTCTGACTTGAGGTACTAATGCATTTGAAGAACAAAAAGAAATGTCAATGCATGGGTGAGCAGAGACTGGGCATGTCAATGCATGGGTGAGCAGAGACTGGGCATGTCAATGCATGGGTGAGCAGAGACTGGGCAGCATATAGGGAGAAGGCCCACTGGGGCTCCTTGCACTTCAAAAGAGACCTCAGGGCCACCAGGAGAGTCCAGACACTGGGCTCAGCTGTCACCCCATCTGGACCCTATTGTAGGAGTGCAAGAAGCCTTCCCATCACATTCCCTTACCTGGCATTAGCTTCTGTGGGCGGCAGCTCCGAAGTTCCATGCTTGGCTCACTCAAGGGGTTTGTTAGTGGTTATTGTTAGTTTTTATTGGATATGGAAAGAGCCTATTTCCTGGCTCAATATTATTACTATACTCAACAAGATTAGTTGCCCGATTTTATAACTAATGGCCCCTGACCAAAATCAAATAGTGCTGCCCAGTTTTATAACTAATAAGTCCATTAATCAAGTTGAACCAAAACTACATTGGCTGCTTTCAGTAGGCAGCATCTCTGGGACCCTGATGGCTGAATGGTTAGGTAGGAGATACATATGGACATTTCTATCAGAGAGCATCCCAGAATGCCAAGGAGGTAGAGTGCACTGATGGGCTAGATGCTGATCAACCTGGGATCACATCATTCCATCATTTCAAGCCAATTGCTTTTTGAAATCTGTGAAGTTTTTGTTGTTGTTTGTAGAATGTAGGCAATATCAAGACATACTTAAAATATTGATGCCACTAAGATCAGTTGGACTTCCATTATCTCATTCAGCACACAGAGAGGGTCTCAACATAATTGATTTCAGCCACTTTCCACCTAGAGTGGCCAAATACATGTTACAAGGTTCACAAATTTTGTTTGCTCTTTCGAAACAAAAGTTTTAAAGGCCACACCCCTCCTAAAATGCAAAAAAAAAAAAAAAATGCCCAAAGTAGAGAACCATATTGAATCGTACAAATTAATTTTATTTTCACAAGCATCCATACCCATCCCTTGCACAAGAGATCCCTAAAACAGATGCATGAAAAATAAGTCAATCAACAAACAAAATAGAATGGGTGTCTTGAGGGCTCTGCAAGGAGCTGGTGGTTAAGAAAAATAAAGTGATGTGGATTTCTTATAGTCATTATAAATAGTTTTAGATTTACTTACTTAATACATAGATGATATGCAAAAATAAATAAGATATTTTTATACTTGTTAGAAATATTAAAGGTGAATGAAATATTTGGAGGGGGATTTTCATCACTCTGTTCAATGAGAATCCCAGATTTGCAACTGTGTGGTTAAAAATGGTCCACAAATAACAGCATTCCACCTAGACGGGATCCAAGTCCGGTGATGCTGGCAAAGAAGAGAGGCTTCAGGAAGATAAGCCACTCAGCATCTTTGGCTCTCCTTCCTCTTCATCTCTTCTAACCTGGGATGCAGCAACGGTCTTAGGTCTCCTGGGAATGTCTATGCCATAGCAGAGACATTGATCCCAGTTAGTGTGTGACCTATGTAAGTCAGCCTGGACAGTTCAGATCATGCTGTCACCGCAACCCACATCCATACCGCACAACCAGATTCCCCAGCTCTGAAACCAAAAACAGGGCATGTGAAGAGATGTCTCAGTAGCTAAGAGCCTTGTTTCTCATGCAGACAAATTGAGTGGTGGTTCAGAAACATTTATAACTTCAGTTTCAGGTGACCCAACACCCTCTTCTGACCGTTGAGGGCACCAGGCATGCACATGTTGCATAGATGATGTACCGGCAGGCAGAGCACCCATACACCACACACACACACTACACACAAAAGACGCCATACACATAATACATACACAAAACACCATACCCATACATAAATAAACCTTCTTTTAAAAAAACTGTTTTTAAAAGCCTTGTGTCTTTTTTGGGTCTGATTCCTATTTTGTCTCTTTCCATTTCTCAAGCCCTGTCACTTGTACAAAGGCTCTCAATCCTCAGAGGATGTTTTAGGGTTGGGAACTTTTCATCCTTGCTTTACTTTGCACTTGCCATCTAGAATTGAGAGGAGGGAAGGACACTGTTTCTTGTGGGCGAGCCAGGAAGGCACATTGTTCTGAAACAAGCCAAGGGGAGGCTTATCCTGCCTGGAAGCAACAGGTGCTCCAGGAGAAGAAGAAGCCGCCAGCCCACATGGGCCCTCAAAGAATCATGGGCCACACAGAGTATCTGTAGAGTACTTAAGCACAACTGCCTTGACCATCCCCTGAGATCTTGACCTGGTTTTCTTTATTTTGGGTTTGGGAATAATTTTAAGATATTTAAATCACTCACACAAAATAGCAGAAAGAAATTCTCAGTATATAAGCTTTACCCCCTGGTGGGGGTATCTTTTTATAGGTGCATGTCAAGTATAACACACTGATAAAAAAAACAAAAAACAAAAAACAAAAAGCAAGGCACTCATTTTGGTCAACTAGACCTGGTGTGGTAGCACACATCTCTAACCCCAGCATGTGGGCAGCTGAGGCAGTCAGCCCGGGCTACATGTAGGGATGCCATCTCCAAACAAAAATCAAAGCATCCGAACATCAGAAAGTACCCTTTCCTCTGTTCACCCTGGAATTCTTCCAAGAACCCAAGAGAATGCCTGACATAGCATAGCACTAAATGTAAAACATTTATTTGTGCTCACACACAAATCTAATGGCCTTTACTGCTCCACTAAGCATGTATGTGCTCTGGCCACAGCTTCTGCAGTTTGGGGCATGCCAGCAACACTTGTACAACTTTCTCTTTTCTTCAAAATTCTGCACACAGAAGACTCAGCTTTGTCACAGACCTCAGCAAGTCAGCATACAATAGAAGCTCCCTTTCTTGACTGACATTTTGACTTTTCACTTCAGGGAAGCACTTTGTGCCTGTTCATTCTGGTGTCCAAGTTATCAGCATTACCCACTCCTGTGCTCATCCCCTTCTTAAGTAAAACAAGGATTAGTACCATAAAAACCTAGGGATACATGGAGAGTGTTATTGAGAAGAGAGATAGACGACATCTATGTGGCTAAGAGGTAGGTGTTATATACAATAGGAATACCCTGGGTAGAGGGGTGACTCACACGATGTGGAACAGCGGGAGATGTCATCCTGCTATCCAGGAAGGCACAAAAGGCAAGACTCTTGAGTTCTTTGTTTTCAGAATTCTCTATTAATACTGCCAGACTGTGACTGCCCAATGGTAACTCAAAGCCCAGGCACAGGGAAGCTACCACCTAATGCCATTCACTCAACTATCCCCATCATTCACACTGCATAGTTTATTCTCCAAACGTTTATTTTTCTGTTCTACGCTGAACCAGTGCACTGTAGAGTGCCACTGGATTTGAGTTTTCTTGGGACTGTTATATCTACATAGTCTCTGGATACAGGGAAGGAATACCCCACAGATGAAAGTTATGTTCAGCGGATAATATCAGGACAACAGAAAAGAACTGAGCCAAAGGGAATGTTGACCTTAGCCACTCAGTTACTTGATTCAAGCCTCTTCTGCCAGTCTTCCAGTAATAACGTTCATATTCCTCCATTTTCCTCTGTTTTAACCTGTCTCTATCTGTTCTTAGGCATGGAAATGCACGTCTGACCTGAGTGCTAGCCCAGGAGCTGTCCTGCCTTGGTTGAGCACCAGACAGGTACTCCAAGGGTTAAAATGGCGTCTGTAGGCCTCTTGTTCCGCTAAGAACCACAGGACCCTCCTCCAGAGCTTGCACCACACAGGGAAAGGAATAAGCCTGCAATGAAGTCATCTGGAAGCATTTTCATCTGAAGCCAGATTTCAGAGGCAAAATGCTCTAACAAAAGTAATCTGGGCATATGGCATTCCTTCCTCATATACATTTCTAATATAAATTCTCTAATCACTTGTATCTTGCTTTTCAAGTTTACTGTCAAGTTGGGTCTCTTTTATTTCTCTCCAAAGAATAAACGGGCTTGCCTAAAAGAGGCAAAATGTTTCAGCTGTGCTAGGTGGATGGTACCTGTTATATAAGAGTTACATAGTTCGTTATTCTCCCCCCCCTCCGCTTCTCCCCCTCCCCACCTTCTCCTCCTTCTTCCCCTCTCCCAATTTTCTCTTCTACAAAACTACAAACACAACCTGACTGTGCACCTCAGAGCTCCGGCAGAGAGGTTTACTGACCGCTCATTTTACCACTAGGTGTCGCTACACATCACATTCAAAAGAGGCTGCTCTCAAGCGAGAAGGAATTTTGTTTATATCCTTTCAAAGAATCTCTCTTGCATTCCTAATGGCAAGTACTTAACTGCATTATTAATAAACACTCCCTCTTTCCTGCCACATATCTGCCATCATCGGACAACTCCTGAGACCAGCTAAAACTGGGCTTTGCTGCGAAGAACTCCAGCGACCCCGGGCACGATCTTGAGCGGTCAGATAACTATTCAAGGGTTGTATCACTGGAAGGAAGAGAAGCAAGCACTGGATCCATTTCTAAAGTTTGGAGTCCCCTGTGTTATTTTTTTTTATTAGTTGTATTCATGTACCCCACGGAGATTTAAAAAAAAAAACTGTATCGATTAATACACATCGTGAAGTGCTGAGCACGTGAACAAGGTGAAGGGCAGAGGGCAGGTGTTGTTTTCAAGAGGACTCTTTCCTTTATGCATAAATTAAAGGCACATATCTGGTTAAAAAAAAAAAAAAACAAAAAAAAACCAAAAAACTTTACTTGCACAATTTTAAGTCATTGCTTAAGGATAACAAAATTCCCAGACACTTAGGGTTTAATACTGTTGGGGAACACGGACCAAGCAGCTACACGAGATTATTGAATTTTGTGTGTCGGGTTTATCTTTGATGTAGGGCCTCACTAGGGAGCCAGGTTTGTTTTGAACTTGTGGTCTTCCCTGTTCAGCTTCTAAAGTGCTGGGGTTATAAGGTGGGGCACTGTACCTGGCAAAACCAGTACTCTTTATTGTCCATACCTTTATGAGGTGGATGTGGAAGCTGCATACCACTCAGAAAAAAAGAGCTACTTATACAGGGTTCCTGCCTGGACCCAGCAATAGACTGATAGTGACTACATTTTGAATTATCCAAATGTGTCCCATAGAGAGATGACCAGTTCTTATGGTTGTTTATATGAAGGAGGTTTGCTTGCTTTGTGACCAACATTCTTCATGATGAAAACATCTGGTCTATGTAAGGTTGGCCCCTCTTGTCATTAATTGCACAGGCTTGCTTTATTCCCATGACCCCTCTAAAATACAGACGTGGCACATTTTCTTCCCTGACCAATCAACCAGTTTATTTATATGAGACAAATATTTGGGCCAGAATGTTTTCTTTTAAAGGAAGGTGGAGCAGGGGATCATAATGCCATAGGGGATTTCCACCCAGAGAGATTGTCTTTGCATAGTCTCATACAAAGTGTCTAAGTGTATTATATTCCTCCAATTATAAAGGAATGCATACCTAAGAAAGTGCAGGCTCAAGGAATTTCAACTCCAGGATAATTAATGCCTCTTCTATACCCAGCACATCTAAATCATTCCCTAACCATTAATAAATTTCTTTATACAAATTCTATCCTTTCCCCACCTAAACCATGTCTATGTTTATGCACATATACATGTACAACACACACACAGCCGATTAAATTACCAGTGGCATCTCCAGGGAAAGAACCCAGAATTCAGACAATGACAGCAGGTGGGAAGTATCCAGTCACTTAGAGCTCCTGGGAAGTATATTCACAGAAGGGATAGCTCTGTTTTCCCCCCACAGACATGGATCCCCTGGGCTCAGAGTCCTCCTTGGCCCCTGTTCTTTGCTTCCTCAAGGACACAGACTCTGGACTTGTCCATATGACCTTGCATGGGTGGCCAAGACTTGCACCTCCTTTGGCTTAAATTTCAGACTCTTTGTGCAGAAGGGGATGATGGAGCAGAGGGGTGGGAATGGTTCCTGGGGGCACTCTGCAGCTGCTCCCAGCTGCTACAAAATACAGAGTTCTCCCAGGAGCCAGAAGTTCCTCTGATCAAGTCGACTCTTTAGTGGCCTTGAAAAATAAGACCATGATTGTGAAAGGTTAAAATTTTCACATTTTGATGAAGTCAAGAGAACATTTGCTCCAAAGTTCTAAGATGAGTAATTTTCAGTCTTTACTGTATGCTATATATAATATGATATTCTTCCCTGCTGAAATGGTCCAGACTTGTTAATGAAGGGAATTAAAATGTGGGGCATGCTAGCACCAAAGACAGAATAATGAGTGTTTCCTATCATGGGCCAAATAAAGACATAGAGTGCTATGGGAGCCACATATCGTATAAGTGTGCATGTTTATGTGGATGTGTGGATGGATATATAGATAGAGGACAAACAGATGCACAGCAGGCCCCCTGAATCGACAGGTTGTACAACCAGAGACTCAGCCAACTGTGTATGAAAACTTGCAAAACAAAGTTACATCTGTGCTGAACATGTCCTACTTGATTCCATTATTATTTCCTAGACAATACTGTAGCAGCTCTTTACATAAGATTTACATTGTATCATGCATTATAAATAATGCACACATGGTTTAAAGTGCAGAGGGCAATGCTTTAAGTCATGTGTAAATACTGTACCATTTCATAAGAGGGACTTGAGTATCTGAGAAGTTTGATACTTACAGGGGGCTGAGATCATCACCCACAGATACCCAAGAAGGAGTCACTATGCATGAATATGTACATGTATAGTTTATTTAAATAGTTTATAGATAGTGGGAAAGTGAATACCTCTGCAGGTGTAATAAACAAGCAGGGAGAGGGCCCTTCTCATTTAGTTCAAAGCTCACCTCTCCTTGAGCGACAATAGTGGCCACTGACCTTGACTTCCAGTAAACATCTCTACATTCTCAAGAGAGTGAAAGCATTTTTACTCTCCACTCATGCAATGGAAATGGATACTATTCACTTCGAATGATTGCTGTCACATGACACGCGAACTACAGATTATCTATTGTGCCAATATCATGTCTGCTAGATGAAATCATGAGGAATGCTTTTCAAACCTTCAGGGCAGAGTTTCATACCCAGAAACTTCCACTGGAGTGTCCTGAGCAGTTAGGAAAAAGTCTCCACACACGCAAATATTGTGAGGAGCCTTGTTGAGGCATCAAATGCTTTAAATCAATAAGAATATCCTGTTTAGACGTTGAATAACAAATTCATTTTCATTTTACTATAATTTTTTCAAAGATGGATTTATACACTATTCTGGAAACAATTTATATTTTATTTTCCTTGTGGTGGTGGAAGCATAGAACCATTCTTGTTGCAGGAGGCTCTAACTCTCAAACTTCTGAAGATATTTCTTCAAATACCCTAAAAGCAACAGTTTTCTCCCTTTGCGGGGACAGTAGGGGGCACTGCCACAGCAAATAGGACATTAAAAGAAAGAAAAAGAGAGAGAGGGGAAGGGAGAGGGGAGAGGGGAGGAGAAGAGAGAAGGGAAGGGGGGGAGCAAAGGCTAGACTTAAAAAAAAATTCCCCCAGGTCAATAATCATTTTAAAATATTATCCATATTTTTCTATTCCCTAATTTTAAATTTTTAATAGAAAGTTTGGTTTTCAGCTTGCCCCTTCCCCCAGTGTGTGTGTGTGTGTGTGTGTGTGTGTGTGTGTGTGTGTGTGTGTGTGTGTGTAATCTGTGTCTGTGTGCCCCCCCCATCTGGGTGTGTATGTGTGGTCTTAAATGCATGTCAGAAATTTTCTATTGCAAATTTGGGGCAATTTAGGAAGGTCTATCCAGATCTTTTTTATGAATATTAGGTAAATATAAGTAGCCAAAGTGCACAGTAGCTTCAAGGAATTCTGTGTGAGGTTTCCTCATATAGAGAGTTAAGTCTTCCGTCTGTCTCGCAAACATCAAACTCCAAGTTCAGAGTCAAGATGTAAAAGAATTGTGTGCGTGTGTGGGGGGAGATTTCATTAAATAATCCCATAATCCAGGTTCCACAGGTTGTTGTTGTTTAAAGAAGTTTTTCATATAATTCAGTGAGCTTAAATTTATGCATTCAATAAAAAAAAACTCCCTGTGAATGTTAAAACAAAGACATTGTTCCGACACTTGGAAAATTAAATTCCCCAAACCATGAAGTCTACTGTGTAGTTATTTTTGTAACCGCTATAAATTGCTTTATAGAACTCCTCTGCCTGGGGTAAACAACCCAGGGAGATTTTCTTCATAGCGTGCACCCAGTTTCCAAAGGGCAGGGCGGCTTCAAAGTTTATGACTTTTTCTTTTTACCCCTGCTTTTTTTTTTTTTTTTTTTTTTTTTTAAGTAGCTGTGTTTCTAGTTACCTCGAAACCTTCCTGCTTTTACATGATTTCAGAAAGCTCCAAAGAAAATCAGATCCAGGTCTGTAGGTGTACTACGCCTTCAAATATACGTTGTTGGAATAAGAAGAAACGATACTACCTTGTGGAAATAAAGTTTATAGAGCAAAACGAAAATAAAGGAGGTTAGTACAAAATATTTCACCATATTTAATAGTACCTCAGAGCCCATGGCTGGCCTAGATGTTTCAGAGTGATTGCTTAAATTGGGTCCCTCACAGCAGTGTAAGAAGACAAATTCAATTCGGGCAGCTCTAGATAAGAGTTTTAGGGTGTTTAATCACTTCTTTCTTGTGTCCTTGAGGAATAGCACAGAACCGCCTTTGTGTTAAGAAGAAGGACCTGTTGTCCAGATTCAACAGGTCAGTTTGTAAGAGTTTCCCAGAGGGTTTTAACTGAAATGAGGGAAACACGAGGGGGGGGGGAGTTTTTTAAGTGGCTGATGATTTTAAATGATATATATTCTTATCGGGGAAGGCTGACTGTTTTTCCAATGAATGAAAAGTTACTGTTTTGAGAAGTGTTTAATGTTTGAATCTGACTGTTTAAGGACTAAACTATAAATTCAGTTCCTGAAATCAATCTGAATATGTATGCTCATCATATCATGACTGTCTTTGTTTTATGAATGGTCTCTTTGGTGTATCTCAACTGTGTCATAACTTTTCTAGTATTTTTTTAAGTTATAATGAGAATGAATATTTTATGAACAGGCTGAACTTTATAAAATGGGAAAATTCTAACCATATGATTTTTTCCCTTGAACTTGGAAGGGGGTGGAGGAATCAGTATTTTTTAACCACAAACCAAATCCAGGCCACGCTAGAGTTTATTAGAGTCTGGCTAACTCTTATATTATAGGTGATCTGAACTTGACACTGGCAAATAAGCTTACCTTTGAGATTTACTTCCAACGCATTTCCTGACGATTCCTTCCTTCCTTCCTTCCTTCCTTCCTTCCTTCCTTCCTTCCTTCCTTCCTTTCTTCCTTCTTTCCTTCCTTCCTTCCTTCTCTCTCTCTTTTAACCCTTTCTTTCTTTCTTTCTCTCTTTCTTTCCCTTTTAACCCTCTTTCCCCTTTAAAAATTAGCTATCTTATTTGTAAAGATAATTGTCCAGAACTCTTTAGAAAAGTTACTGTTAGGCCAATGGTATTACCAAGGAAATGTCCTTTAAAACCCAGCGACTGGTTGCTGGCACTTGGTGGGACATAGATTATCCAAACTACATGGAGGACTCCCCGGCACTTGACACTTTTACTAAGTCTCCATATGACTTACCATCTTGGACAACTATCTGGCAAAGGGTCAAGGCAAATAAATACCAGAGCAAATACCGTGTTAACCACAGGGAATTACCCCAGAGATAAAGTAATAAAAACAGGCTTCCTTTGGTGAGATAACCCAGTAATGACGAACAGGTTTGTAACTTTAAACGAAACTCTTTTCCTTTTTTCTAAATACAAAGGCGACTTCAGGCTGCTTGGGGAGAAAGGGAGTCTTGAGGTTTAAAATCAAAGCAACCCCTTTCCTCTCTCATCTGCTCCTCCCAAAGGAGAAGGGAGGAAGGAATGAAAACCCTAGTTGAGGACGCTACTGCTTTCCCTTTGCCATCCCTCCCAAGTCTCCCCTTCTGCTGAGCCTGCGCTCAGAATTGCCCATGGGGGGTCCCAGCGCTCACCGGTACCAGGCGAGGCCCTTGTGGTAGCTGCGGTCGAAGAAGTGGGGCTCGGCTCCCACGGCGCGCACGTCGGGGTGCACGCGCAGGAACTCCAGCAGCGCCCGCGTGCCGCCCTTCTTCACACCGATGATGATGGCCTGCGGCAGCTGCTTGCTGCCCTCGTCCAGGAGCAGGGCCAGGGTCCCCGACTGGGCCTCCGCCACGCTGCTTCCCGCCCCGGAGCCTCCTGGAGCCGCGGCTAGCCCCAGGCTCTGCTCGTCCTGGTCGCCGCTGTCGCCTGGCCCGGGCCGCCCGCGCCTCCGCCGCTGCCGCAGCTGCAGGAGGCGCTTCCTTTGCGCCCCCGCGGGCCACGCCGCCAGCTCCCTCGGTCCTGCAGGGACACCGCGCCCTGGGACTCCTGCGACGGGGCCTGACCCCGGCTGGCAGCGCTCAGCCAGGCAGTAGAAGACGTAGAGAGAAGTGAGTAGCGAGCAGAGCATCAGCAAGAACTTCCTGAAGATGCTGCGCGACAGTGGCTCAGCCGGGCTGGGCTGGGCGCCTGCCGGGCCCGAGGGGGCCATCCTAGCCGGAGGCGACGGACGACGAGCGGGCCATGCTAGGCCAGGACTGCGCAGGGAACCCTGCCATCCCGCGCGCTGCCCCGCGGCCACATCGCCCGAGCGCCCCTGCGTGCGGGAGAGCTGCCCCACCGGGCGGCGGCCGGAGCTGGACCGGGGACCAGAAGCCGCGAGCCCTTCACGGGGTCCCGGGCTCCTGACGAAGGGGCGGGAAGGAGTTCGGGGCAGTGCTTAAGAAACCATCGTCTCGGGTCTGAAATGCTCCCAAGTCCTGAGCCTAGCTGGGCAAAGCTTGGCGTCCCGGGTCCCCCAGAGTCGCCAGACAAGGTAGTCTCGGCGGCGGCGGCGGTGGCGAAGGCACTGGCTCAGCAGGGTCCTGAGCCGCCACTCGGCGAGGATCTCGGCTCAGCGACCGTGCATCCTTGACTCGGTCCCCGTGGAGGGGACACAGAGCTTCCGGACCGCTGAGCTGTGTACGCTCCGGACAATGCGAGTGACCCTTTCCCCGGCTGCTGGCTGCTCTGCGGTCCTGGTCTTCCCAGGAGCGCGCTTAGAGTCCTGGATCGGATCGTCTCAGCTCCGAGCAAGGTCCCATTTAGCCCTTTAGTGGAACTCCAGCTTCTGGCCTCTTGGGGTGCTCCGGAAGTCAACCCACTCCTCTGGGGCCCCAGCTTGGAGCCGCCTGGAGGGGACCCTTCGCTTGGGACCTGTCAGCGGCCGCTGCCACTGTGCTCCTAGATGATCCCCGCAGCCTCCTTGGCCGCTACCGCCACACGTGGGACGCAAAGGACAGCAAACTTGGTGGTGACGTCAATTGCCCAGTCCAGACCAACCAGGGGATCCGCACCAGGGTGCCGAGCAGAGGCGCAGGGGCCGGGCTAAAGGAGCCAGAGGGGTGGGACCGGAAAAAAAAGTGGTGGCGATGTACCGCCCAGTACACTGGAGAGGGCGCCAGAGGAGGGGGGGGCGACAAAGGCGACGCCCCTTCCCCACAGCCCCCCCTCTTCTATCCCCCAACCCCTATCTGTAGGCCGCTTTCAGACTGACAGCTAGGGTCTGTGTGATTGCCTGGCTCTGATACCCACCCACCTTGTTAAGCCGTGGCCAGATTGGGGGGGTCCCAAACCTTTCCAGCTGAGCTTAGCTCGTCACGGCCTTCCCAGATCCCAGATCCCAGTTCTCTTCTTCGTCTTGTCCCAGCTTCAGCGTCCCTACCCTTCACCAACCCACCATCCCACCCCGTCCTCATCCCGGGAGACTTCTGAGTTTTGTTTTCTGGAGTTCCTAGCAGCTGACAGGCCACGCCCCGATTTATCGGGGCAAAGAGAATTCCACAGGGTAGATTTGACTTCTACACTGTCCACCCAGAGGGCTCTTGACAAGTCTTCTTTTGCTTTTTCTGTTGGTCTTCCTTCAGAGGATTAAGAGTCAGTCACACAGGACCTAGGAAGGAACCCTGTAGGAAATAGATCGATAAATCAAAAGTAGAAATTAAGATTTAAAACCCTTTTGTTGGTAAAGTTTAATACTTGACGTGTGTGCACCATGCTACCGCACGCAGGGATGTATTTGTATTCTTTGAGGGTTGAATTTCTTCATAAACAGTGGTTTCCTCTTCCTGTTATTTCCCCTGACCCTAATACCCTTCATGTGGCCCCAGAGCAGATCACAGAGGGGCAAAATCTGCCCTTGCTGTCTCCCGAGAAGGTGGCCAGTAGAATTTATAGGTGTTGGAGGTTTGATTTTTTTGGTTGGGGTCGCTTTGTAGGGATTTTGTTTCTCAATTTTACTCATTGGCTTTTATTCTACAGGTATGGCTGTTCAGTGTGTGTCTATGCACCACCTGGGCACCTAGTGCCAACTGGAGAAAGCTGGATTTCTTTGAACTGGAGTTACCGACAGTTGTGAGCCTAGATGTGGGTGCTGGGAATCTCACCCAAGTCCTCTAGAAAAGCAGCCAGGACTCTTAACTGCCAAGCCATCTCTTCCATCCCCAAGATTTTTTTTTTTTCAGTTTTATTGCTGGCTGTCTCCTCAAAAAGTCTGACAATGTGGACTGTGTCCTGGTCACTTTATTCCAATCCCTGCGTGTTGTAGACATTTTCTCTTCTACTCCCACCTGCCATGCTAACAAGTAGACACCTCAGTAGGAATCCTGGCTACCCAGCCTTGGACACTCAGGTTTTCTCTCCTCTTCCTGCCTGTACTCCATTTGACCAGAGAAGTGGAAACTACAGGTTTGCCTTTCAGCCTCCACAGGGGTCCTTCTGATTCTAAGTTTGCTTGGACAGAAGTGGAGCATGTGCAGGCTGCTGGCTAAGAACTCACTGATGGGTATAATCTTGTGTTCATTCTCTACCTATCACAGTTGATTCTGCAACCAATGAAGCTGGTTAGATTCTAGGGCTGGAAAATGCTGGCCTTTGCCCAGGATGAGCAGCATACCCTGCCAAGTTTCCATGTCCTATTATGTCTGAAAATTGGATATTGACAAACCCCTTTGAAGTTTAATACTGACTTAAGGTTTAATATATTTCGAAACTTTCCTCGGTGTATTTCAGTCTGGTTTGGAGAAGAAAGACGACAAAAACAGAGGACTTTTAAAAATTGTTCTGAAAGCAAGTAGTCACAGCCACCAGAACACCTCTTTTCTCATCTGGAAAGCACTGGGCTCCAAGCTCACCTCAAGCTCATCATGAGGTGATATTGTCCCTGTGTATCCCTCTGTGAGTATTAATGTGGTCCCAAATCCCCAGACTTCCTAGCACACAGAAATGTGAGCTGAAAAAAAAAAATCTGTGCATCTTGGCCCAGTTTGTGGTACACTTTGAACAGCAGAAAATGTACTACAACTCTTTCTTTTCTTATTCTTTATTATTATTATTATTATTATTATTATTATTATTATTATTATTATGTGGATCCAAGTCTTTGGAGGTAGTGTGTATTTTCCTCTTCTTACACACCTCAACTGAAAGCACATTTCAGATGGTCACATGTACCCACATGTAGCTTGTCACTACTGAAGAGACAGCTTAGAAGACAATAGTGTTTCTGAGGGGGAAGCTCTCTATCGGCTCTCAACAGACACCTACATTCAAATACAGATAATTCATGGAAGCTTTATCAACAAAAGATTTGCTTGCAGAGAAGCAACAGTGACCATGTTCAAGTCTGTGACAGGACTCCTTAGCTAGTGTCCCCAAAATAGCTAACCTTACATCTATAGACCATAGTAGATGGGGGAGCTGAGCTAGAAGGAGCTGAGCTAGAAGGAGCTGAACTAGAAGGAGCTGAGCTAGAAGGAGCTGAGCTAGAAGGAACGGTTACATAGAGAAGCACTACAACTTGGTGTTTGGACAAAACTGCCCAAGTTGACCTCTTAGGGAAGGGATCAGAAAAAGAAGTGTGGTTAGTGTGTGTGTGTGGGGGGGTGTGCATGTGTGTGTGTAGAAATACACAGGTGACAGACGCAAATAGTATTGCTTCATACTTTTTACCCCCCCTCTTCTTCAGAAAGCAAACATATATAAGAAACAATCTTTAGGACTCTCTGTTGTCTCTTGTTTCTCCCTATCTGGGGCATCTAGAGTCTGTACACCCTACTTGATTTACCAGCAGAGAAGTCAGAGAGCTTAGGATCTGGCTGGTATCAATTATCCAGGTCAGACCCTAAACTAGGAGCAAGAGACAGTACAAGAGACTGTGTGGAAACATGGGTTTTATGAGCTGACACTCTTAATGAGACAAAATATTTACCCATGCTCATCACAATATAACATTATACTCAAGAAACTACCAGATTATATGCTCCACATTCAATCCTGGATGACACTTTTGTCTTTTTTCCCAAGGCATGTGATGGTCACTTCTAATATAGCCTGCTCAAAAGTCATCTTTAAGACTGTCTCTTTGTTTTAATGAAAACTTCTGGTTCAGAACCTCAGAAGGGACCATACCTACACAGAGGTCTAGCCACTTACTTACACCTACTGGCCACCTTCTATATGTACTTCTAGGAAATCACAATCACAGCTCAGCAGTACACCTAGAAGATGAACATATTACCAGATGCAAGGATATGCTGAATGAGCTAATGAAGCAAAAGAAAACCTTGAAGATGGGATCAGGGGTGTTTCAAAGAGAGAAAGATTAAAGCACCAGAAGGGCAGTACTGTGCTGCAAAGAGTCCATGTTTCCATGGGAATAAACTATGTGATTGGCCTGGGGAAGGTGTTGATGACAGCTGGAGACCTCGTGAAATAATCAGAGAATAAGAAGCAGAAGGCAGACTTTGAGTAGCTTGTATGGTTTCTATGAGGGTGTCCATTGTGACGGGATGTCTGTGAATGTAGACATGGCTGCTCTCGCCTTTGTAGTGAGCTTGTTCTTTTATGGAGTCAAGACGGGGAAGTGTGCCAATGGAGTGATCATCCTTATCACAGACAGCAAATGTGACATTCAGTCATTTACTGGATATAAAAGGGGGTGGAGGAGAGTATAGATTTCAAAAGAAATGTTGGAGAAATTCAGGTGGGGGCACTGTATTTGAGCAACAGCAGTAGCATAGTGACCAGAGGCGATCAATGAGTATCTGTTGTATGAACATCCATAACAAGAATATTTTGGTTTTTTTTTTCTTTAAGAAAGTGTTTCTATTGCCTATAACTTTTAGAAGTTTTCCAGAAGCAGAAATTTCACTTTGTCAGTCTTCTGCTTCATCCTGTCATCTCTTTTCCCTGCCTCTGGTTTACATCTCACTCCTAAGGATAGAGTGACGAAATTGCATCCTTGGAGGGGGTACTTTCATTCAGTAGCTCTGCTTCTGTCATTTCTGCCTTTACAGCCGTTCATTAGTACTTGCTTTACAGAAACCATCTTTTAGAGCAAACAGGAAGACGGCGGTCAAGAAACTACTGAGGACCTTACAAACTTTCTCTTCTCACCTTTAGTATGAGAAGCAAGGGAAAACCCATCTTTAGGCATTGCTGAGCTGTGTAAGTTGTGAACAAATTTACATTCATTCACATGGATGCTCCACTTAACCTGAGTCTGGATAATTTGTAAGGGAAACACTTTTCCCAAATGTCCCAGGGGTTGAGAAGTCCAAGGGAAGGGACCTATGATAAAAGACTGGTGAAGAGTATCTGCCAAATCCCTAGGTTGAACGGGACAAAGAATCACTTGGTGATGGGTTCATGAGAAATTGCCAAACTGTCTTTTATAACTTGCTCACTCTTGTGATAATCAACCCACCCCCTTGATAGTCATTCATTCAGTCAGTGCCCTTATGACTTAGTTACCTACTAAAGGGACTACCTTGAAATGTCATTAGCACATGACTTTGGGGGTTGTTTTTCTAACCCATGAATTCTGAGGTTGATAAAACTTCAAATCATAGTAGATCTCACTTACGATTTGTGAACTGCAATGAATTTCCTGTCAGAGGAGTAGCATGTTTTGAGCAGCAGAGCCCTGGTCTAGTTTGTACCAGTGTGACTGAGCCAGGTCACATTGTTCTTGTACTTGCCTAGAACAGTTTTCCCTTGGCCCATGTAAGACACACGGGAAGGTATTTCCCACCGTTTGTGTGAAGAGGGCCACTGTGAGGCTTCTGGTGAGGATTTGTCTTCCCTTCTTCTTATAGCAGCAAGAGATCAGAAAACTTTGAGGCACCGGTTTCATCTCTGCCTGGGAACGTGTAACCCACACATGCTGATGATCAGTTGATGATGGCAGTCACTGGACTATTAGAATATCATGTTTCTCTTAATTGTTCCAGACATCTGTAGGGTCGTCCAATCAATGACCCAGCTTGAGCTGCTAATGTTCACCAATTGAGGCCAATCAGGACATACCTACTCTCACCTGTCTGTCCATCTGGACCGGTTTTCCTACACCTAGGCTGGTGGCTTAACTTGAATAGTGGCCATGTCACCTAACTCTAGAGAGCCTATGACAAACAGAAGAAAATTCATCACTAAAACACCAGATTATTTACTCTGTGGGGGTTCAAACTAGTTTTTTTGTGTGTTTGTTTGTTATAAAATAGAACCTTTGCTTTTGAAATTCAGTTGATTATTCTCATGCAACAAATCCACCTGCTTTGGCTTGTAAATGTACATCTTCCCAGTGCAGGTTCTGAAAAGTTTATTACCCACAAATAGAAGCTATTACACTCTGAGCTGATTTTAGTCCCACCATTATTACGAGATTCAGAGTCTGATCCAGCCCTTCTCGGAACCTAAAGCTACTTGGTCTTAAAACCTCAGATATGTGTGTGTAGTTCAGACAAACGAAGACGTGGAGACATAAACTTCAGGTCCGAGATCTTCAGAACTCCAACTCAAGTGCCTGACTTCTTGTTCTTAGTCTCAAGCTAACAAGGAAAAATTATAAAAAAAACAATTACTCTGAGAGATGGATGCTGGGGAAATCGGAAAACACTATGAAGCTTTCCAATGGGCCCAGCCATGAAGTCATGTAATGAAAGGTTAGCAAAGGGTAAAACAGAAGACTGAAAGTCTAACCTCACTTACAAAGAAGAATAAGTAAAGTTGCATGACACAGGAGACACAGCAGGTGAGGGGAAAAAAATCCAAAGTCCCCTACTTCCCCCTCACATGTACTGTAGCTGAATGCAGCCTTTCATAGTGAGCCTGGCATATTTGCCAGTCTGTTGTAACATCTGTATTTGCAGCTGGGCCTGCATGTTCCCGGACTTGGGCACATGCAAAGGGGCAGGTGGAATAATTGGGCAGCAGACAATGGCCAAGGAAACATCTGAGTGAAATCACTGCCAAACTCCAGCCGATGGCTGGGGCTACAAGCTGTTTGTCACTCAGGGCGCACAAGAACCTAAAATGACATTTCACGATTTACACCACTGTCTGAATCGTACACAGTTCCTCCTAATCTCATGTTGTAGGCAAAATCATTTTCAGTCTTAATATGGGCTGATGACTAAAAATAGATTTTGATGTTAAGCTATCAGTTACAGAAAGTGGGCCCCAGTAAAATATGAATCGCTGGGGATTTAGGAAGGGCTTTGTAGACATTTGCAATGGAGGTGAGCAAGTAGTTGCTTCAGACTGAAAATCAACAAATAAAAGGTTTACTTAGAGTGTAGTTGTCAGAAGTGTCCTTAGTACTGTGAGCAGAAAGGAAGGAAAAAGTGAAAGAGAAAGATGGGGGGTGGGGGAGCTGGCCATCATGACTAGCACGGGAGCTTGCTCCTAGCAAGAATCTCTTTTTGGATAATCAGTTCTTTTCTTGTTCTTTGTGGTATTAGAAGAGGCCAGTGTGTCCCCAAATGTAACCATGATCCTGGGAATCCTTCCATAAGACAATCAATAAATCTTTAATAGAAATCCATCTGGGAAATGGTACCCTTTCTGGAATATTTGTGGTGCACATTTGAACATCATCATCTCTGAGATGACTTTGCAGAAAGGACCCCACTATATGGTGTTTACTGTCACTGTCACTGTATTCCATGCCTGGACCACAGACTCCCATTACCTATT
The DNA here is from genome assembly GCA_033318265.1 of Phyllotis vaccarum. NCBI lineage: Eukaryota > Metazoa > Chordata > Mammalia > Rodentia > Cricetidae > Phyllotis > Phyllotis vaccarum. The sequence goes on from JARWLC010000003.1 coordinate 17,349,420, forward strand.
GCTTACCCAGTAATATCCATTGTTCTGAAGAACATGCATGAAGAAATCTAAGCCAGTGCTTTGCAGGGCTAGCTGCCATCAGGAACCCGGAAGAATGGATGGTCTCTGAACATACCGGGGCCTCAGCTGCATGGAGTGGGGGCTTGGTTTCGCTTGAGACCAGGTGGAGGATATTTCACCAAGTATCTGAGATTTTCTTTGTTCTGTTATCTCTCCTGGGACCACATTCCTCAAGGGATGGGTTTTAACTAAGGTCTTGACAAATGGTAATTTTCATGAATTATTGATTTGGCCAAAAATAATTGGAAAGGTTGATAATTGCGCAGGGAGACACACTCCTTGCTCTGTTTCAACTCTATTCTTTCTTGTGCTGTGAGACGGGTTTTGAAAGACAACTTATCAAGCACACATCAGACTGCAGCAGCATCAGAGAGATTTTTTTTGAACAGACGTCTCCAGGTGTTCAAAATTGGCTGGAATAAAAATTAAGCATCAAGAGAAACAGAACTCTCAGTTGGAAAACAGACAGTTAAATCTGCCTCATAGTGCCAAAAGGCGGTTTGATGATATGATTATTTCATGCATTCTCAATTGACTTTCTAAAAACAAAGGACATAGGCCATGGTTGTCTTTCTTTTAGTATTTATAATTGTACTTTTACTTTAAAGATGTCATATGCTTTCATAGTAAAATTAATTTTAAATTCATTTTTTACTAAATTTTTCAAAGTTAATTTTAATTAAAAAAATCAAACTCATCATTTTGATGGCTATGTAAAGGATATGGGACATAAACCACAGATGTAGTGGTAAAAGGGTCTGTGGACTAGTATTATGGTTTCCCACCTCTTCAGGAGGGTTGGAAACAAGCCCTGTACTGTAGGCAAGAAGGCAAGTGAGGGATAGGAGAGGGCAGTTCTGTGGGAGCTGAGCAGGGGTTGCCCCTAAGACATAAGGCTGGCAGGAGCTGAAGCAGAGGCATGGATTCTTAAGTAAGCCACCAGAATTCAATGAAGATTGAGGGAGGCTGGGGCCTTGACCTCCAGGAAGGGTCTGGAGGAAGAGCCTCAAGGAGGCACCTACTGTAGGAGAGATGGACTATGATGCTTTTTAGCAGCAGGCCCCTCTCTCAAGCCCTTCTCAAAGCCCCAAAGTCATGAAAGAGAGGCCCCAGAGAAGACTGAGAGGTACAGAGGATCTAGAGAAGCTGGTGGTTCTGCACGGAATATTGCCAGGAGAGATGTGGACTGATCACTAAGAATCAGTCCATGCCAAGTATCTTTTGGTGAATGGAAGAGGGAAGGAAGCCTCAATCGCCTGGGTGTCTTAGTGCTCTTTAAAACCACCCAGAAGACTTGGAAACAGCAAAGGGGGAATTACAGTATGAGGTGAGGAATTTTGAAGTGACACAGAGTGGGCCAAGAAACCTTTGGGGTTTGACTGTGGTTTGTTCTCACCTAAACTCATGCTGAGGCTTCATTCCCTAGTGTAAGGATGTGGAGGAAGTGGGCTTTTTAAAGGGGTGAGTAGGTCTTTAAGGGGGATTTGTGCTTTTTTCACAGTGACTGGATAAGGAATGGGAGAGGCTGATCTCAAAGTGAAGTTGCTATTCTATCTTGTCTACCTTTATCTCACTGCCTCTCTCTCACACAAACCCCTACCATGGCACGTGATGGCTGCAACACTTCCAGTCACCTATGCCAACAAGGTCATCATTACAGCCTTTAACCCTGGACTACAGCCTGAGCTAAAAGAAATCCCTTCTCATTAGAAATCATCTGGTCTTTGGAACTGTGCTCTGAGTAATAGAAGATGGGCTTATATAGCCCTCAAAATCATGCTCATGTCAAAGAGCAAACAGAAGGTATTCTTTGCACATGGACTTCAGGCTGAGCTTTCCATGTCTGTAGCACTCACTGAGTGCTGTTTGAGAAGGAGAACGAATAGAGGTAGCAGGACCAAAACCACCAGTCTACCTCACTTCTTAGCAAAAGGTTTAAAGATTTTTAGTTTTAAATATCTTTTTGTGCATAACACTGTAGGCTTTTCCAGTTATAATATTAAACAAGAAACTAAATGTTTCCTGGTGGCTCAATGTTTACATGCACTGTCTTGGATACAATTAAGTATAGTTTTAAAGTTTGGATGGTTTAATATCTTTTTGTCTAAATAATGTTTATTTGAATACAGTGTCAGATATCTGAAGACTTTTAAGAGCTAAGGTACTGGGGCTGGAGAGGTGGCTCAGAGGTTAACAGCTAGTGTGGATCCTGTAGAGGGCTCAAGGTTGGTTCAAAGAATCCACCCAGCTCCAGGACTATATCTGATACCTCTTTTAACTTCCTTGGGCACTTAAACTAAGGTGAATATACACATATACATGATTTGTTTTAAGTAAGACAAATTTTGAAAAAGCAGATTTTTTTCAAATGAGATACGGTCTCTACTTCTTTGACCAAAATCATCTCTTCTATCATTCTCTGGAAGGCAGGGCTGCATGTCATAAGGATCCAGGTACACATAAACAAATCGTTTCATATTTGCTGCAAGAGATTTTCATCGATTGTTCTCTTAGGACACATCTTGTTTTCCCTCCTTGTAATTTATTTTTTTAAAAAATGAATGGAACTGAGTATGAATATTAGCTGAAAGTAGAATCCTCATTGCATGTACCCCTCAGTAATTCAGTAATTCACTTAAGTGAGTTTACCCTGAGTTAGTCAACTTTCCATTACTGTGACAAAATACATGAGGCAAACTGGCTTAAAAGGGGAAAAGATTTATTTTGGTTTATGGTTCCAGTCCATAGCTACTTGGTCTTAATGCTTCATATCTGTAGTGGTGCAATATACCCTGACAGGAACTTATGGTGGAAGACTCCTGTTCATCTCATGACCCAAGAATGCAGGGTGGAGGAGGAGCTGGGGTACAGTATCCCTTTCAAGGGCATGCCCTCAATGGCCGAACCTTTCTCCACCTCTTAGCACTCTGTTACCTCTCCACAGTGTCTTAAGTCTAGCAACCAAGCCTTGAAATCATGAGCCTTTATGGGATATTCATGACACAGACTGTGTAGCCTATAATGTATACATGTATCTATACAAACAGATATAATCTAAAATTTCAAAACAAAATTCAGCAAGGTTAGCAGGAAGTGATGAGGAAAAACAAAATATAAGCAGTAGAATACATAAGTCATGAAGGGAGAGAAAGAACTATTTTTTCTAATAAAAAGAGGAAATGACATTGCATAACTTTATATAGTTATTAGATGTTTGTACACTTCTTGAAGAAGGGTGTAATCAAGTCCACTTTGACTTAGTAACAGTAATGTCTGTTACTATCTAGTTTGTGTTCTTTATGATTTCTGAACACTAACCTCCTACCAGATGTGTGATTTGCAAGTATTTCTACCTGCTCCACGAACTGTTTATCTCTGTGAGTTAATTTATCCCCAAGAGGTAGCAGAATTTTCTGTACAATTGGGGTATGGCTTTCAGGTTCCTCAACCTTATGTGAAATGATATTTTTTTGTTATGAGTCATGACTTTAATTTTATTAACACTTAAAATAAAAAGCAGTTGGTTTTTAAAATATAGAAACTAGAATATATCTTCAGATGTTTTCAAAGCATGTCAAACAACTGGAGATGATTGCAGCTTTCCAAGCCTGCAAAATTTTAAAGACCTTTGATGTGCATTCAGGAAGCTGTGGTAGAAGTTTCTCTGTTCCATAAGGACTGTCCCACAGCCATTTAGTCCCAAATATCTGGATCCACAGTCCTAAAGGAGCTTAGTCCCAAAGAAACACACAGAGGCTTATATTAACTACATGCTCCTTGGCCTATGGTTCAGGCATATTATTTGCTAATTCCTATTCTTAAACTAACCCATTTTAGCCACACAGCTTGGTACTTTTCTCAGAGCACCATTCTTTTCTCCTTTCCTCGGTCACTGCTGGCTTCTCTCTTCTGCTCTTTGGCTTCCCATAGTTTTCTTAGTCTGCATGCCAAGCCCATACTTCCTGTCTGCCTTCTGGCCAGTCAGCATTTTATTAAACCAATAGGAGTGACAAATAGTTACAATGTACAAGAGCATAGTCCCACAATTGAAGAGGAAGACATGCTGACCAGAGGAGGAGGATTCTTGTCTTTCTCCCATTGGCTTTACTCTTCCAGCCTCCATTGTACATTCACCAGCAGAGTCTAAGGTCTACCAGGGTCCACCTTGTCCCTTGTCAATTTGTGGACAGTTATACTGGACCTTGTGAGACATAGAGTACAATAATAAAGTAAATGCACTGGTTTAGTCATAATTATTGATTCTTAAGCCACAATAAAGCTTTGGAGGTATGTTCTAAACCAATTGAAGTTCACACTGTGTTCCTGCCCCAGGACCACTGTGATGGATTACCACAAAGTAAGAGATTTAAAACAGCATTCACTTATAGTTTCATAGTTCTCAAGGCTTAAAGTCCACATTCAAGTTTTGAGAGAGATCCACTTATTTGGAAACCTCTATGAAGGATATTTCCTTGCCTTTATCAAGCTCCTAATGGCTGCTGACATTCCCTGATGTCCCTCCATGCCCTCATGACCATTTCCCTCTGTGTGTCTGCATCTATTCTTGTTGGGGTACCAGGGATTGAACTTGGTGTTTATCTCATCCAATAGGACCTAGTTCTCAGTTACATCTCAACTAGTGTCTCAACATGGTCTGAGTCTGGAAACTACTTCACAGCCTCAGGTTTTTGAGCACATGGTTCCAAGCTATCGCACTGTTTTTGAAGGCTGTGGGGACTTCAAGAGATGATGCCTGATTGGTCTGAGTGGGTTGGTCATGAACGGTGCATTTTCTAAATGCCCAACCCCTGAAGCTATCTTTTCTTTGCTGGCTGGTCTGTCACCACACATTCCTGCTCTTGTGAACTCTGCACTGCCTTTCCAGGCATAAGATAGGGAGTTTCTCTGAGACTGAACCAAAATACGTCTGACCTACCTTATGTTGTTTCTGTCTGTCATTTTATTACAGCAAAGCCAAAAGTAAACAATGCACAGCATTGCCAAAGATTGCCTATGTAGGCACTTAGAGCTAGCACTTGAACATGCCTTTGGAGAGTACACAATGGTTAGTATGTCTTAGATTTTACTGTATGTAGACATCATGACCAGTGCCTGGCGTCCTTTGTGTCAATTCTCGTGTGGCTCACTGAGAGGGCACTTTGTTTGACAAATGGAGAAACTGGGTTTCAAACAAGATGAATAGACACTGGCCTGAGACGACTGGCTAGGAAGTGAGAGGGCAGGGCTTGCAGGCACTACTTTCCAAACGAGGTGACCACCGCCATGTGCTTGGGTGTCTCCTTAGCCAAACAATTGTCTCTTTAAGGAGCTTACAACATCTGGGACTACAGTAAACATTCCCTAGGCCTGCCTTCAGCTCCTGCTGATTGTGTTCACATTTGCGGGACTAAGAAGATCACCTGAGTTTAAAGCCCTGGTGATTTCCTCTCTGAGGGATTTTTTATCATGTGTAATTTTGTCAGTTCTTAGGAAAGACCACAGATGTTTTTTTCTTTTTAAGTAGATTCTTCATTCTTATATGCTTCTTCCTATAGTTCAGTAGGAGAAGGAGTGGGGAGTAGAAGAGAAGATAAAGATGGAGGGAAGAAAGGAAGGTGAGAGAATGAGGGGAGTCGGAGAGAAAGACCTGGTCTGAGTTCTTTGAGAGTGTGTTTAATATCCAGCTTTAAAACAGAATTGCTTCACACTTCACCCGTCTGACTGACCTGGCTGCCACAGCTCTCTAGCCTCTGACTCTTTAACTGTTGGAATAATATTAGCTGAGCTTGCAAAGATCATACATAACTTTGCTAGTTAAACACTAAAGGTTCAGGTTTGCCTTTGAGCTGTTTATAGGGTGACCTCTAACACAGGGCTCCTTCTTTTTAAGGACTGAGAATAACTCAAACTTTCAACCATATCAGCCATGTGGCTTCTAGAAAGCCATGTCACTGAAAGCATGACACTTTTAGAACAAGACTACATTGTCATTATGTAAGTCCTACCAATGAGTGCACATGGTTGGAGACAAAGAGAAGCTTCTGGGGTGAATAGTCCAGGAAAGAGCAGAAGGTGAGTGACCAAAACTGGAAAAATTCATAGTAGGGTTTCCCATGTCTCGAATGCTTCTTTTAGTTGATGAAACAGAATGCCAGTGACTCAGTGTCCTCAAAGTCCAAGAACAGTGTACCACAGCATCCTCCAGCTCCTGGTAGAGCTGGTGACCATCCACCAACTTCTGGTAGAAAATATAAGGGCTAGCAGGATGTCTATATGCTGTGAATAAAGGACTGTTTGGGCCATAGCAGGCACTGTAGAAGAAATAGGCGGGGAGATCAGAGTCTAGATAGGAGAAGAAGGGCAGAGTCAGGCAGAGAGATCTAGCCAGCCACCCAAGGAAGCAACATGTAAGGAGCACAAGTGAGCCCCAGGCAATGTGGCAGAACAGTTGAATTAAGATGAAAGAGCTAGCTAGCAATATACCTGAGCCATAGGCCAAACAGGATGTAATTAATATAAGCATGTGAGTCGTTTTGGAGGGGAAAAGTAGCCGCAAGCATGGGGCTTGTCAGGCCAGAAACCTCATGTTACAGATGGTGTTCCAACATGGGATGAACACCCACATGAAGCCTGAGAAAGCTTAAAAAGGGTTCTAGAGCACAGAAATGGAGCCAAAAGCAGTTTCCTAATTGTGTCTCTGAAGTGGGTCATGGTGCAAAGATGGCATGGCATTTGAGCTTGAATTACAAAATGTTGTTGCAGCAGGCAGATTAAGCTGTGAAAAGGCTGGTTCCTGAAGTCCCACAGAAGACTCAGTATAAGCAACAAGCTGCATATGATCTACTTAAGGTTTCTGTTTATACTGAACAAAAAAGGAACAGAGTCAAAGACGGTTTCTTGGTAGCAGCTATCCTGGGACTGCCCTGTTTGCTAGGGCCCCTTTAAGAGAGAAGCTTTCTGACTCATTATTAGTGGCAAAAACTGTATGACCCTTTAAGAGGCCCTGCTGCCAAACACTTAAGTAGAGTGAGCAGCAGGCTCTACTTAGTGACAGTGTGGACTCTAAGATTCCCCAGAGTTGGGGTGATAAAAAGGTTCACAATATTTAATATTGTTTCCCAGAATTGGGAAGGTAAGTGTGGCTCCTGTTGAAAAGCCACCAACGAGGGCAGAGTCATCAGGAAAAGCAGAGCTGTATAGTCTAGAATTTTAAAAGCTCTCCTGATTAGAAAATGATTACGGATACACAATAAATCAGATTCAGATGAAAAAATACTTCTAAAAGGGTTATAATGTACGTAAAATGTACATGGGCTTCAGAGAGAAAAGAAAGAAGGTATAGAAAGTCCCTAAAAAGAGAAATAGAGTATAAAAATTTAATAAGCCATGTAAAAAATGGAAAATACACACAGAGAGTCTGGATTATGATTATTACTCTGTTTTCTTTTAATTTTTTAACTGTTAATGAGCTAACTGTAAAAAGACAATTGATTGCAAAGGCTGCTAATTTAAACAAACACCTATTTTTTAAAGGTATTTTGACCTTGAAATTTGGGTCTAAGGATATGTTGCTTTGGAAGAGAGGTTCTGCTTTTGTTTCCACAGAAGATGAGAACCTGTGGATTGCATCCAGGCAAATACCGATACCACCTGAAAATTCTTTGATGGGAAGAAATGCTCACATCAGCTTCAAGACTATAGACTAAGACGATCCACGCTTAGGACCCTTGTAAGATTGCCAGCACCTGGGATGCAACACTTCTTGATGGTCCCACCAATCTTAGTTATTACCCTATAAGTAACTCACTGTGAGTTTTGGTGAGACAAACCTCATTCTATTTGTATTACTTACTTCGTTAGTTTCTCTGTGTGTGGTACAGAAGCCCTCTAATGTCCTCCCCATCCCTAGTGATGGGCTTGTTCCTCACTACCTCCTCCTGTAGCATCCTTCTGAGATGTACCTCTATCTTGTACCTAATATGATACTGAAGTCCATCTTGAGATATTTTATTTTGTTGTTGTTAAGAATCTCCCCATAGAATTAACTCATCTTATGATCCCCAAAACCAACTACTTATGGGTGAAATGTCGGTGTCTCCTTCAGATCCTATGTTGACGAATTAGTCTTGGAGATCATGAGAGTGGATTCTCCATGGATGTGATCAATGTCTTTGTCAGAAAAAGATGGCGTGAGGGATCATCTTTGCTCTACAGTCTGAGAGTATAGCAAGGAATTTCCTGAGGGTAAAGGACAATGAGTGTCCTAAGCAGCAGTCCCCCATCCTCTCCCCCCTGTGACACCTGCTCTACAAACATGAGAAACAAATGTTTACCACTGAAGCCTACATTAAGACACAACCATTATGAGGTGAATTAACCAATTCAATGTATTTATTTCTCCCCAGATATTTAGTATTTCTTTTCATTTACTAATGCCATGTTTATAACATAACCTTGCCCAAGAATACCCTATGGTCCTATTTCTTGCCTTAATAAATTCATTTATATCATACAGGAAACACTTTCATCAGTAAAAAAATCCAAGTATAACTTATTGTCTATATGCTCAAATGGTTTGGATGTTTGTTTAGTGAATGGATCTCTACCCCATGATATGTTTCATACTTGTCCACTGACATGTATGCAAGGTACAAACCTTCCCGCGCATGTCTTCAGTAACTAACGTCTGTGTAAGGCATCTCTATTAGTTACATTACAAACCTTAATAAGGAATCATCTACATTTCTTTTTAGTATTTAAAATACACACTCAATAGAAGTGCCTGCTGGCCTTTCACACATTTTACAAATAGTAAAAATACTTCCCTGTCATTGTCTCCTTCTGAGATTTAATGACATTTCATGTCACATCAATTTGTTTGATCTTTTAACTTATTCATCTGGTATGTAACAATATTATTATTCACTTTGGTTTTTATGTGAGTCTTACTAAGATTTTATCTGGGAGCTTGTTCCCATGGTCTTTGGAAAGGCTAGGCTGTGTTGAATTTTTTTTTAAAGATTATCATATAATTACATCATTTCTAGCCTTTTGTCAGATTAAAGCGTAGGTTTTGACAATGTTATAAAGAAAAGTTTCCCCATTTTGCTGTTTTCATTGTTGTTTATATTTTTACATGTTCAAGTCATTAAAATTGTTTTCATTTGCATTATGTTTGGACTGTACTTTTTGGTTCTAAGCAGTCATTAAACTACTCACAAGAAATAAGAGCAATGTAGTAAAGTGACTGGACTCTCAGAGATTCTTACCCACTCAAAATGAATCAGTGAAATTATGCATAGAATGAAAAGATAGAATCACTTAAACTAGACATGTTGCATAATGCACGGATGCAAACTGGGGTGGTGGGAAGGGATATGGAATCAACCTAGAGTTGACAGACATCCGAATTCATTCAGTCTCAAGGCCTTGGAGCGATGCCCAGGAAGGCTGTCTGTTTCACTACTTAACACGTCTCTGATGATGGATATTTAGGAATGCACTAGTTTTGCTGTTACAAGGACATGGAAATCAGATGTAGCTGAGCATATGGCTTTGGCACAAGAGCAAGTTTTCCTTTGGCCTTGAGTACATTCGAGAAAGGCATTTGGGAGACAAGAGTGTCCCTGGGTGGTTCCAAGGCCAGAGGCAGCAGGTGGGCTGTGGTGAATGGACAGGACAGGAAGTGAAGTGTGGATCTTTGGCTTGTTCCTCCCTCCCTCCCTCCCTCCTTGCTGCTTGTTATATGGCACAGTAGTGGAAATTCTCAGAATTCATTATCCACAGAGCTCTGACAGACACTGTCCCTCCCTCTGCCATAGTGACCAAATCCCATGGAAAAGCAGAGGCAAGCGTTTAAGGACACTTGACAAACTGGCCAAATATTAGGCAGATTCTAATATGAAACTGCTGTTTTTGTCATTTAGAGAACAAACATCAGTTGTGACATTTGGTTACACCAGGTTTGAACCGCTGAGAAAGGACAGGAACTAAGTGGATTAAGAGCAGGAAGCACACTGGGATGTAAAATGGCTGTCACACAAACAATAGCAGACCCACTTTCCATAAGCAAAGTTAGGATCAGTGGGCATCAAGGGATGCTCATTCTCATAAAAAAGACTAAGTCAAACTGATGGGCCATTTCAGCAAACAAAGGTGCTGGCCTCCTCCAAGCTTGAAGATCCAAGCTTCATCCCCAGCACCCTCATTACAGAAGGTAAACTTCTGCAAGTTGCCCTCTAATTCCCTCATGTAGACATTCATTCACACACACGCACACACGCACACACACATGCACATACACTAAATGTAATATAAAAATTTAAAGGAAAAGTTTGAGTAGATATCTGTCATATGGCTGCAATTTATTCATAGAAAATACCTTTTCCAATATGACAAAATGGGGAAAATTACAAAACCATTTATTTCATTCCCATTGTGAAATCTATCAGCTTATTACAATAAATGAAAGATAATTCAATTCAAGGCAGAGTAGCAGTATAAGGCTTACTTCTGGATCAAAACCTTTATTTACTCACCAAAAGCTACTCTGTGAATTTGTAAGACTTGTACTAATGTCTGAATTTAGAGAGAAGAAAATTGTGGAAGTGTCTCTATTTTTGCTCTTGTGGCAAATGAGTAGTAGAATTTCCTGCTGGGGAGACTCAAAATTTGTGAATGAATTCCCAGGTGGTCTCCAAAACTGCAAAATTTGTGAATGAATTCCCAGGTGGCCCCCAAACTGCAGATTAAAAGCACTGGAGACAGAAAATGCTTCCAAGAAGAAGGAGAAGATGGAAAATCTAAGTGCTATGGGGAAAGTATTGACTTGTAGAAAGGCAAAATCTCAACCCAATCGATAGAGAAATGATAGCTGTAGTATTAGCTTTGTGGCCTGTCCAGCCCATGCTCAAGACACACAGACCAGCAGTCCCACAGAATCACACAGACGCTTACATTAATTACACTCTTCTTGCTGATAGACCTGGGGCCCAGGCATATAACTTGCTAACTCTTTACTCTTAAACTAACCCATGATTATTATCCTGTTCAGTCATGGGGCTCGGTACCTTTTCTCAGAGCAGCACTTCAACTTTCCTCTGCATTGTTGGTATCTCATTGTGGTGCCTACATGGTGTCTCTCTGGCTGTTTTCTGGCCAATCAGCTTTTTATTAAACCAGTAGGTAGAACATATATTCACAATGCACCAAAGCATGGTCCCACTACAGATAGCCTTCTTGGGATTTATTGTGAACAAATGCTTGCAGGGGTGTCTGAGGCTGTATCTACTGACCTGCTGGATTGGAGACATCTGAATAAAGTAGCTACGTTTAAAAAGAGATCCTTACTGAGGAACGTACTGGGATTGTAAAGTTGGGTGAGTTAGACACTCATGCCACTATCAGGCTTATCATCAACACCTTTGGTACATGATAAAGCAAGTTTCAAAGCAAGGAGGACATGATGTGCTATATGTTCCCAAGTGGACAGAAGATATAGGTAAGTACCTCTGTAAATGTACTACTGTCTTAGGATTTTATTGCTGTGAAGAGACACTATGGTATTGGAATATTTGTTTAATTAGGTAAAGATGTGTTGCATTTGTCTCTGCTACAGAACATTAACTGTGTAAACGTGTGCTACTTTTGTTTATGTTTAATTTGTTTAATGTTGTTCCATTGTAAATAATTGTCCCCACCTATAAGTTTAATAAAAAGTGCTGATTGGCCAAAAACAGACAGGAAGTGTGGGCGGGGCAACCAGACTAAGAAAACTCTGGGAACTGGAAGAACAGAGCAGAATGCCAGAGAGAAGCCAGAAGAAGCAAAGGACAACTATGCTGCTCTGAGAAAAGGTACCGAACCGCATGGCTGAACAGGATAAGAGTCATGGGTTAGTTTAAGAGCAAGAGCTAGCAAGTTATACGCCTGGGCCTTAGGCTGGTCAGCCTAAAACTATTGTAAGCATCTGTGTGTCTCTGCACGTCTGTGGGTCTGTGGGCCTAAACCTTGAGGCTAGGCCCGAAAGTCCGGGCCAGAAACCTCATACTACAGTTTAATGATGTAAGATGTGTATTTAACTACACAAAGATGTGTTGCATCTGTTTTGCATTGCCTGCCCAAGGCGCCTGACTGGACTAATAAAGAGCTGAATGGCCAATAGCTAGGATAAAGGATAAAAGATAAAGGATAGGCGAGGCTGGGAGGCAGAGAGAATGAATAGAAGAAACTTAGACTCGAGAAAAAAAAAGAGAGAGAGAGAGAAGAAGGAGAGAGTGAGGGACGTAACCAGAGCAAGAACAGTCAGATGGAGAAGCAATGGAAGCAAGACATACAAAAGAAAGGTTAATGAGTCTGAAGCAAAAGATAGATAAAGAGAAGTATGATAATTTAAAAGAGGAAGCAGAAATGAGCCTAAGCTAGGCTGAGCACCCAAAACTAATAAAAAGTTTTTGTGTCATGTCTTGGGTAGGGCAATTTGTTTGTTTTTCAAGTATTATTCTCTGTGTAATAGCCCTGGCAGTCCTGGAACTTTCTTTGTAGACTAAGCTGGTCTCAAACTCTCAAAGATCCACCTGCTTCTGTGTCCCATGTGCTTTAAAGGCCTATGCAATTACCACCTGGCTACCACAGTGACTCTTATCAGGAAAACATTTAACTGGGGCTGGCTTACAGTTCAGAGGTTATTCAATATCATCATGGTAAGAAGTAAGGCAGTGTGCAGGCAGGCATGATGCTAGAGAAGGAGCTGAGAGTTCTGCATCTTGATCTCCAAGCAACAGGGAGAGATTGTGACTCTGTGCAGGGCTTGAGCATATGTGAGACGTCAAAGCCCACCTCCACAGGGACACACTTCCTCCAACAAAGCCACACCTCCTAATAGTGCCACTCACTATGGGCCAAGAATTTAAACACATGAGTCTATGGGGGCCACTTCTATTCAAACCACCACATGCTTCAACATGTGGTTTCTTTATAATGGCTAGAATTGAGCTGAGAGCTTTGTGCTTCAGGGCTAATATTTTACCGTTGACCTATGTCCCCACTCAAATACCCAACTCTTAGAAAGCACAAGAGAAAGGAACACTGTTGATGTGTCCTTAAGTTCTTTGACATTCTTTTATGATGAAACACTTACTGAAGTGTAATAATATTATAGGCATGTAAAAACCATTGTGTTCTTCAGGTCTCATGTATGAAGTGCAAAGCTTGTCAGAGCTGTGCTTTTGAAAGAAGCTCAGAAATGTAACTAACATTGTTATTTTCCAGTCCATTGACATTATTTCCTTTTGTCTTCCCTCATTCATGTTTGTGGTACAACTCCAGACTCTTGAGCAAGAACAGATAATGTATTTTATTCCTATTCTTCTCTTAGTCACCAATAGAAGTGTTTAGGGTTCGAGGTTTTATCTGTGTAACATTCTCCATCTCCAAACAGTGAGTTTCACACTGTTTGTGTTCTTGTCTGTTAGCACTAATAGATGACTTGCTTGTGCCAGGGCCAAGCTGTGTGCTCTGTGCCTATGAGACTTAATAACAACCCTGGGTACCGATGATCTCTTCAGAGGTGCCCCTGTGTTCAGTACTCAGAAACTATAAGTCCAAAGTAAGCAGAGATGGGAACAACCATGTATTAGCGACAGAGCTTAGTTTAAAACCAAGCAAGTCACTTAGGTGACTGGTGGACTTTGACTGAGACTGGAGAAAATCATAAGGGGACTTGTTGAGGTTTATGAGTAATATGAGAGAAATCCTATAGTCAGAGCATCCAAGGCTATATGTGAAGACAAGATCTTCTTATTTCCCAAACTCCTTTTAGCGTAGGCAAGTTGGAATGGTTTTCTATCACCCAACACCCAAACAGTCATTATAGAGTTAAGTCCTCAAGATCTTGTAACTTGTAAATGGTGAATCCAAAATGTGCTCACAAGAAACCAGTACCAACATTTGTAACCATTAAGAATTACTGCTTTATTTACTAATTATTAATTTATTCTTTCATTGAACACCTGTGACACTGGAGACATAGGCTGGATCATTTAGTCTCTTGAGTCAAGGAAAGGAGCACAGATGCTTTTAGTTGTGTTGGTTAAACATGGAGCATAGTGGGATTATGTTGTTATGTTGTAAATAATTGTCCCGCCTACTGGCTTAATAAAAATACTATCTGTGGAAGGCAGACAGGAAGTATGGGCAGAGCTACCAGACTAAGAAAATTCTGGGAACAGAAGAACAGGGCACAGATGCCACAGAGAGATGCCAGAGAAGCCAACAGATGACACCTATGCTTCTCTGAGAAAAGATATCAAGCTGTATGGCTGAATAGGATAAGAATCATGGGCTAATTTAAGAGCAAGAGCTAGCTAGCAATATGCCAGAGCCATAGGCTGATCAGCATAAAATTAATACAAGCATCTGTGTGTTTCTGTGGGACTGTGGGACTGCAGGTCTGTGGGTCTAGATCACAGGCCAGACAGGCCAGAAGCTTCACACAACAACAGAGGTATTTTGAACAAGAGCAACAGTGGCGATTTATTGTTTATGGGATGGCTCAAGTGTGGCCAGGATAATAAGCACTTAAGTGGGTCAGCGACTCTGGTGATGACACTGGCGCTACACTCCATGGAAGGCATCTTTCTATCCTGAAGTACGATTTGGTGAATATTCTGGTAAGAGAGGATGTGTGATATGGGGTTTACTTATTTATTTATCGAGATCTGCTGGTGAACTTGTGTGAAGAATGAAGAAGAGGATTGGAGAGGGCTAGAGATGGGGAGAGTGGGTAAAGGTCAGGAATAAAGGGGAGGTGGTTAGGCAAGGGATATTTCTACAGCTTTGACCTAAAAAACTCAGAATGATTGTGTAATTAGACAAATGCGTAGGGAAACAGGTTACTCATTGTGGCTAAAATGAAAAAAAAATAACTTAGATTGGAATATCTCAGAGCAGGAATCAAAGAGTTTGTTCATATTGAGTCTCAGGTGGTTACAAACTCTCCATATGGAGATGTTAAACAGAAATGTCTGATGTAGAGGAGAAAGTGAGATTAGAGATCTAAATTTGGAGTCCCAGCTTGTTGAATGGAGTCAAAGGTATGAAAGTGAACAAAATTTCGTCATACTGTAGCTAGAAGTGTGAAGGATGATCAAGCTTTGAGATAGTTTTGTATGAAGATTAGAAATATAGGGAATACCATCATCTGTTTTCACTACATAACAAAATAAATATTGGAGTTTAGATAATTTATAAAAACATAAATTCACCTTCTAAGAGTTTTGGAGACTAGAAAGTTTAGGCGAGGGTACAGTGAAACCACTAAACTGGACCTCTCCATGATTGGAAGGAAGGTTTATTTGAGAAAATTCAAGACTGCCATTGCCATTTCTCAGGGTCTTCTGGCCAAGAGAATGGAAGTCTGGAGGTAGGGTAATCTTGCCAATTTTAAAGGGACAAACGGGTGTTTTGGCAGGAGGAAGTCTATAAGTGAGGAACAGCCTGCATGCATCTTTGGAGGAGGCATGCAGATCAGAAGAGCCTAGGGGTTTGCATGGCAGACTTTGATGTACATTCCAGGTTATATGCTAATAGGTTACTAGATAGCCCATTTTCCCGAGGTAGTCAGCTATAGGAGCAGATAGGGAAAGTTGTGGCTCTTCCTCACAGACAGAAACCTGATTTGGGGCTTCTGTTTATTCTGTAAGAGTCCATCCTGAACTGAGTCCAGACTCAATTTATGACATTGTCAGTGGCACGGTCATTCTGGAGGCCCACTTTGGACCTAACAGAAAATCCAAGGTGAAAGCATGTGTCCCAAGGCAACTGATTGGCTTGGTTCTCCATTTCTAAGATTCTGTCTTGTCCACTTCATGCTTTAGCAGGGGCAAGAGCACTGTATCCTTGTCTGACAAAAGGAAGGAAGGGATAAAAGCTGGATAAAGTCTCTCTTATAAGGACCTTAGAGCCTTCATGACCCAGCCATCTCTTAATAGATTACACTAACACCCAGGCTTTGAAGCAACAATGGAAAGGGGCTGGAAGAGAACAGAGCAACAGTCAGTTGGTAGATGGAGAGTGATCTGAGAACAATGAGGTACAGAAGGAACTTATTTGCAGAAGTGACTCAGCCTGCCTTTTTTTTCTAAACTGCAGCCACACCTGCATACATCAAATAAAAACTTTAAAAAGTACTGTTTTTTTATGTATGTACATATATGAACCTACACATTTGTGGATACCTACAGAAGCCAGAAGAGGATGTCAGTCAGATCAACAAGAGCTGGAGCTACAGGCAGTTATGAACTACTCAACATGGAAACTGGAAACCAAGCCTGCGTCCTCTTCAAGAGAGCCATGTCGACCTGTAACTAGCATACACACATTTAAAATGTGCACACTTATAGTTTTTGACACATAAATATGTCTGGAATCACAATCAAGATAAGAAATCTCTGTGATCCTTTTTCTACATCTTCCTGCCCCGTCTCTGCCCTGGTCCTCTGCCACAGACCCCCTAAAGTGTGACAATTTATCTGGTTCTTATGACTATCAGCAGTTGGTCACCTCCAATCATACAGTAGTATCTATCCTGTTATATGGCTATCCTACAATTTGCTTATATGTTTACATGCTATGAACATATGGGTATCGTTTTTTCCAGTTTGGGGCTGTTCATGTAATTTGCTATGAGATTCATGGCTAAGACATACATTAGCATGCCCCTTGGTAAATACCTAAGAGTGTTTGCTATGAATTCCGCTTACCTCATATTTTTCAATACGAACAGAAGTGGGCATGCTCTACCCTTCAAGGAAGAATCAATACCAGAACCTAAACTAAAAGTCAACTGTGAAGACTTTGTAATCTCACCTTTGATGGGGACTTCTATCCACAAATGAAAATCTGTAGTGTCCTCACTTCCTCCATGGTATTGGTAAATATTTTCTGAAGATCTACAGCTTAAATCCTGTCCATTCCCCTCCCAATATCATGAGAATTTTACTTAAACTCCAATTGCCTCTCACAAAAGTGGTTGCTACTCCCTTTCCTATGATGCTCCATCTCTTAGTATGACTAGGAGATCTGCTAAGTGATGAGGAAGGCTGAACCAGGCATAGGTATTTATCTGAGGATTTAGCATTTAGAAAATCACGTTAATAGATCATTAGCAAAAGGGCATTTTAATGTAGCAGAGGATAGCATATCAGAAAGTCTTAAGTGCCACTGTCCTGGTTTGTTTTCTATTGTGGTGACAGACACCATGACCAAAAGGAATAAAAAAGAAAGGGTTTATTTTGCTTATAGGTGTGAGTCCTTCCCCAAAGTCAAGGCGGGAACCTCGGAGCAGTATCCTGGAAGCAGAAAATGAACACAGAGGACTCATATAAGATCATGGAGAAATACTACTTATTGACTTACTCTCTGTGGCTTTCTCAACTGGCTTTTTTATATAGCTCAGGACCACATGATCAGGGGTGACCCTGCCCAAGTGGACCAGACCCTCCCTCTGGAATCATTAATCAAGAAAATGTCCCATGGTCTTGCTCATAGGCCAACATGATAAAGTCAACTTCTTGATTGAGATCCTTCTTCCCAGATGATCCTAGCTGTGCTTCCTTGACAAAAAACTAACCAGCATAGACACTCTGCCTTTGGAGCTCATAAACTATGGACCACTGGCCCTGTCCACAGGGTGTCTAACCGGCTGAGACTATGGTGTAGCACTTTGCATTTCTAACTAGAGTTTACTAGGGTTGTTTCTTGAAGGCCAGTTTGAGCATCCTTGTAAGAGAAGGTACAGCTGTAGGTTCATCTGGGTTCAAATCACAGCCTAATTATTCAGCAGCTGTGGGAACCTGCCAACACTATTCTAATCCTCATCTTATTTTTTTATGATTTATTTTTTGCTTTGATGTGTATAAGTGTTTTCTCTTCATGTTTGTCTGTGCATCATATGCATATCTGGTACCCTGCAAGGCCAGAAAGGGCACTGTATCCATAGAGACTGGAGTTACAAATTGTTAGGATAAACTATCATGTGGGAGCTGGGACTCGAACCTAGATCTTCTAGATAAGCAAGCAGTGCCATTGGTATTGGTTGTACAATGGATGTTTTCTTTATACTAATTCTAAATCTTACACCACTCAAATGGGATCCTGGAATATTGGACCAAGTACAGAATGCTTAAAAGGTTATGTGAGCATGGACCTGCCTGCCTGGTTCTTCTCACCCTTCTGTGCTTGAGGCTGCTTATGCCTTCAGGTATGAACACTTAAGAAGGGAGTATGGAGGATATGCCTGCTGCTCTAGCTCTCAGGAGGTAGACTCAAAATATTAAGATTCTGAGGCTAGTCTGATCACATAGTGAAACCTCATCAGAAAAATACAACCACAACAAAATAAACAAGCCACAAAGACTCTTTAGTAGATGGCCTTTGACAATTCGGCCAATAGGAATGACTTTACAGGGCAAGAAGCACTTATTGGTAGCCCATAGATTCCACTGAATACCTAGCTTTTCCAGATGCCCTATCAGAATACTTACGGCAGCATCAATCACAACTCAAATACAATGCCCATTACTCATGGAATTTTGAGCTGCTGAGAGTTAATGGCATTAAATTTATATCACAAAACTGACATAATGAAAGATTACCGGCAGAAGAAAATAGGCATAAATTATAAGCCTATGCATACTCAAATCATGGTTGAGTCATAATCTAATATTTAATCTCTAAGTGATGACTCTCTCAATTCAACAGAGTTACTATTTAATACTTGTTTAGAAAGTTAGGTGCAGATGAAATTCTGACCGTATGCAGCTTCAGAGTTAATATCCCCCTTAAGCCCACCATAAACTGAACATATTCTGAATTGAAATTCATGTAATAAACCTAGCCACTGAACATCCAAGCTCAGCAACACAGTACATGTCTAATGGGCTGATCCCTGGATGACTGTGTGGCTGTTGGGAACTGTCACCACTGTCACCACTGCTGATGCCCAGGGCTGTCTGTTTCCAAGTCATATTACCAGTCTAAGAAAAGATCAAAATTTGGATTTCTGAGTAGAGTGTATCACCTATGTAGTGTAGAAAGAAGAAAAATAAGAGCAAGCCTATGAACTTAGAGAGTTGATTTATATAACATCTAACATATGATATCATTTTATGTATAAGGAACCTGAGCTAAGAGAAGGTGACATAGGTGTTTCTTGACACATTTTTGCATGGTTTTGCCTCTCATTAACAACCCTATGAGTAATTCTCATCCCCACTTTAAAATTGGGAAACTGAGGCAAGAAGATGAAATGCAGTAAGAGGATTTGAGTTGCACAGAAAGGTTCACACCCTCCACCCCCAGCATTCAGTGGTGCCACACGTAAGACCAGGGCAGGAAGAATCCTGAATGCTGGCCTTGGCCAGCCTCTCTCTCCATTTCATCACATTCCCTTCACTACTCAGCCCAGACTTCTTTTCACACACCTCTTTACAAACAAGGACTGGAAAAATGTAGAAAGAAATTATAATGTTGCTGAGGTAGAAAGGTACTTTATAAGTAAAATGCCTTTGAGAGCTGTTGAAGGGACTGGGCAGGTGAAGCGTGCTTGCTGCCAAGCTTAAGGATACGAGTTTGATCCTTGGGATCCACATGAAGGAAGAAAACTTAACTCATATAAACTGTTCTGTGATATCCACATGGGTGCTGCAGAATGTTTATGAACACACACCCATGTAATACATACACAGATAAATACACAAATATCAGATAAATACACATAAAGGTTTTATTAAAAAATACCTTTGAAATATAAGCATCTTTCTGCCTTCTGTAATCAATTTTTCTAAATTTGATGGTAGGAAATGTTACTCCCAAATCAATACTCTGAGTACTTAAGAAAGATAGGAAAAGATTTTTATGATGAGAAAAATATGAAGAAGAAACTTATTCTGCATGTTTATGAAAACTTTGAAATTTTAAACCATCAAGCATGTGTTAAATATTAATTTATAGTTCAGTGCCAGTAAGTGATGTTTAAAACTAGTCTGCACAGGGAGGCAAAAGCAATACAATGTTACATAAATATAAATATGATTTATTTTTCTCAAAGTATCTTATATGCTGAATTCAGCCTTCTTAGGATGATGTGAGATGAGCATCCTGAGGCTCTTCTTTGGAGGGTTCAAATTTCTAAAGCCACCTCTTTCATGTTTGGAGTCTGTGGTGGTTTGAATGAAAAATATGCCCCATAGGCTTATTTTAACACTCGGTCTCCAGGTGGTGACATTGTTTGCAAGAGAAATAAGAGGATTTCTAGGAGGTGCAGCCTTACTAGAGGAAGTACATCATAGGGGTGAGCCTTAAGTATTTATAGAATTACCCCATTTTCTGTTTTGCTCAGCTTCCTGTGTATAAACTGAAATGTGAGCATCTGATCCCTGCTCCTGCCATCACACTATGCTTCCCCATGTGATAGACTCAATCCCTCCGGGATATTAAGCCAAAATAAATCCTCTTGTCCTCTGGGAAGTTAGGAACAGAAAAGTCACTAACACAAAGCCATCAGCAAAGAAAATAAGGGTTACTTGAAGAGAAACATAAAAACATAATGACAGTCAGCTAATAGCCAAGATGGTGTCTATATGACTCCTGATGGGAAGGTATGAGTGAATAGACTGAGCAATGGGTGACTCATGTTCTGGATGAGATTTAAGCATGCTGTTTTGAATGCCTTCTATTAGTCATTTATTCCTAGGATTTTCCACTTAATATTTGTAGGCTGTGGTTGACTATAGATAATTGAAACCTTGGAAAATGCAACCATGGATAAAGGGGACGTCTACAGTCTTTTAAAATAAAATGGCCTCAGTGTGGAATAAAATACAGTTATACAAATTCCTGGGTACAGATGGGGGCAAAGTATCTAGTAACAGGGACTTACAAAGACGAATGTGGAGGGCCTCTCATTTCTTTACATGAATGGAACATATTCAGAACATCCTGCTTAAGATCACAGATCCTAACACTAGGTTATTCCATGCCTTCTCCAGTAGCTTCCAGAAACGCACCATTTAAAGGAAATTGAGAAGCTATTTAAAGGGGGGGGCAGTAGGAATTCAGTTGTTCAAACTTGCTTTAAAATGAAAAATTTTAATGAAGGGCTCACTGACTCTGTTTGCAGCCTTACAATGATGTCGTAAGATGTGAGGTTCCCACATGAACCTCAATAGTCAAAGCCTTGATATTACCCATATAGCATCCAGGGACTACTAAACCCCCATCTAATACTGTAAAAAGATATACTCTCACTGTTTCCCACAAGACTTAGCACATTTGATCTTTAGATATTCCTTATAGCCCAAGGGTAAGTCCTTTAACTATGTAAGAAACCGGAGTTTGAAATGAATTCATTTACCTTGTTTTTCTTTATGTGACAGACTGTTTCATATTTCCCATACCCTTGTTTGTGAATTCACTGGGGTTGTGATACAAAACACAGAGTTCAAAAAAATGCAGAAAGAGCCAAGCTGAATCAGATAAAGTTTCTAGACAGAAGTGGTATGCTCTTGTATACTGTTAATATTTGTTACTGTAAATATTGGTTTAATAAAACACTAATTGGTCAGGTGGCTAGACAGGAAGTAGAGAAGAGGAAACTAGACATGGTCTGAGAGCTGAAGAGCAGAGGAGAGATGCCAGTGAGACACAGGGGAAGGAGGATGAGAATACCACACTGGGAGAAAAGTTTCCAAGCCATGTGGCTAAACAAGATGAGAATCATGGGTTTGTTTAAGAGTAAGAGTTAGCAGGTAATATAGGCCAATCAGCTTGTAATTAACATAAACCTTTGTGTGATTATTTGGAACTAAGCAGCTATGGAGGGGTCTGGACGTTGAGACTAGGCCAAGCTAGACACATCAAACTACACAGAAGATCCCACATGGATGTATACCAAAACGGAAGGACATCAGACCTCAGGAAACCTAGAAATTTCTAGCCAACACTTGCAGGTAGACTTTTGAGTGTATTTTCTTGGCTCTCAGTGAGATAAAGTACAGGATGCGTTGCACACTGAAGCAGGAAATCAGAACGAGAAGGAAAGAAAGACAGACAAAAAGGAACCTGGAGAGTACCGGGCAGGACAGAAGAGGAGATTGATGGCATGAGCAGGGACACATTAAAATTCATCAGAAGGAAAATCAAACTCTGCAGTCAAGAGGATGGGAAATGGAACATAACTTGCAGAAGATCTTCGTGGATGGAGGAAAAGTTGCTCATTTCTAGAATTTTCCATATGATTGAAGAAGGCTATGGGCAAGCACTGGTAAATGAAACCCTTGGAAAGTGAATCCTTGGAGGGAAACAGTAAACATGAGAAAGCAGATAACAGAAATGGAGAGCAAAAAAATAAAATTAAGTATATTAATCTTTAGTGTTCCTGAGATACCGCCCAGAACAAAAGAGACCAAAGCTGGAGCTGATTTCAAATGCAGAAGAACTGTCTTGGGGAAGGCAGGCATTTTGTCCTGTCAGGGGAAGCTAGGAAAGACAGGGAACTCAGAAATGAAGGCTACCCAAGCAGGGCAAGCCTTAGCCATTGCTATAAGTTCAAATGCTCATAAACAGCAGAGTGATGCATGTACAATCTTAAGGAACAATTGTCTGAATAAAGTACTATAAACCTACTGAAACGGCCTTTCAGAAAAGAAATATAGAGATTATATTCAGAGATACAGAAAACACGGTCTATTTTATACTTAAAGGAAAAAACCTTTTTAACCATTAGTACTTCAAAAAAAAGCTAAACAACAATAGAAATTTAAACTTATAATATTAATTTTGTAAAGATGATGCTCTTTATTGGAAGTTTGGGAATTAAATAAGAAAATCAAATCTGAAAATGTAATAATTTAATAATACAAAGATCTAGGCATGGTGGTGCATGCCTTTAATTCTAGTGTGCAGGAGGCAGAGGCAAGTGGATTTCTATGAGCTCTAGGCCAGCCTGATCCTCACAGTGAATTCCAGGACAGCCAGACCCTGTCTCAAAAAAAAAAAAAAAAAAAGTACAAAAGAGAACCGGATGGTCATATAATAACAATTCTAGAAACAGGGTCCCTGTGCTGAGGAGTCTGAGTTCTAAAGCTGAGCAACCTAGATTGGAGCCGGCTCTCCCATGGAGGCTGCCTCATCGGGGTGAGCTGTTTATCTCTTCTTGTTCCAGTCTCCTGGTCAGCAGAGGCACAGTAATGGTTTCTCAAGAGACTATCAGGCAAGATTGAGTTATGAACAGGGATTGTGTTCATATTATAGAAGGGCCCACTAAGTGTCTGCCTAGTAAACATTGTCACTATTACGTTTGGCTAGGTTCACAATGACAGCAAGAGTAGTGCAAAGACAAACTCGGGGAGGCTGTTTTGTCCTGCAATTTGAAGGCATCTCAGCAACAGTAATAAAAGACATGAGCATATGTGATTGTCTCTGGGGAAATAAGTATGGTTTGTGTTTGAAGGCAACTGGAAGTTCGAGCCTTGTTGGTGACAGCTAGTCTGGTTTGCTAATGAAGGTCTTAGCCCAAGGGTGGCATCCAGCCAGTCCTTTCTAATTCCATTAATTTAGGAACAGGGGATAGACAGTGAAAAGCATATTATCTGTGAAAGGGAGAAAGTAAAGCTCCGTCACAGGTATAAACTTTGGTCAATGGAATGGCAAACAGCTAATGGTGCATCTCAATGATGCTCAATGATACAGATAATACCATTAAATGCAAAACTGTTTTGAAATAGTAGACAGCACTAGAAAATAAGGAATGTGGGGCCCTCCAGGAGGCCCCGGGGAGACAGAAGGTTGCATGGAATGTCTTTCTTCAGAGGTTATGGTTTTACAGGCAGAAGGAAAAGGAAGAGGTCATCTGAGCAAGAGGCTGCAATTAATGGGACATCTAGTCAGGAAGAGGGGCAGGATGGGTGGATTGAGTGTGGCTAGGGGGAAGGAATAACTTTCTACAGGATGCCATCAAACTATTTCTGCTGAGTTATACAGGGCTGTGATGTTGACTGACATCATCCTGTGAGGTCTCTCTCAGATTCAGGAGGCAGAGAAGTTTGTATATGGATACTTAGGGTCATCAGAACAGTAGTACATTCCACCTTTGATTCAGAAAAGCGGAGGATACACCTGAAAAGACATAGGAGCCTGGTTCATAAGTAGAGATAAACATTTGAAAACATGTATGAGAATATTAAATGGTATATATGAATTGCATGAATACATATCCATCTGACTCTGTGTGTGTGCATGCATGTGCTTGTGTATCAGGCTTTCAGTGTAGATAAGAAGACCGTATATAGACCATTGAGAGAAACTATATGCAAGAAGGGCTCCTATGTGCCCATCTTAGGCCATGGTGGAGAGGTAATCTCAAGGACAGAGGGCTCTTGTGTGTTAGCTTCCTGCCCTCTCAACTGGGTCTCTCTGGGTGTTGAAGTTAAAAATAGTAGTTTGACCAGGATCTCAAGCCACTGTTGTGGGAATATTTTCCTCTAGGGAGTTGGCAAGCAAAGCCTGAAGAATTCCATCCCTCCCCTAGACATAAGAAGATGATGAGAAAGAAAACTTTTCAGGAGAATGAGGGTGAGGTATCTGCAGACAAATGCCACAGGTGCTAGTGAGGGGACAGTACATGTCCTGAGATATTTATGGTCAGAAATGCTCCAAACACCTGACCTGCAAAGAAACACAGACAGCACTGTAACAGAAGGAGAAAGATCAGGAGAGGCAGAGGAAGGCCAGGCAAGGCAGAGGGTGTTTTGCTCAGTTTACATGACAGGCTCATGTTCATCCTACGAACAACTATTATCTTTTAGCTATGTGACCTAGACGCTTATGTTGTTCACATTCACCTGGAGTTATAATGGTCCTACCTTAGCTATGGAATGAGACTCTCTAAGGGAGCTTATGGGAAGTTTCATGTTTAAGAACCTGTCAAGCCATTCTTGTGACTAGGGGCATCTAAACCAGTGACTGAAGACAATTGAGGGGTCAGAGACAGATACTTGCTCGCTTGACATGCAGAAGTTCTTGGTGCAACCGACCTGTTATGATGAGTGATGCGAGCTAGGGCACAGCAGACGTTTAGAGGAAAGGAGTAAACAATCCTGAGTTGGCATGCCTTGCAGATGTCAGCCTCTGTCTGTGGCGTGCATTAAACAGGCCACAAATCCTGGACAAGGGGGACAGTATGCCATGAGAAAATGCATCATAAGTCCGTCTCACTGTGAATTTTCTTGATGACAGTGTGAAAAAAAAATCTAGATATTCAAGTGAATCAATGCTGTCATTAACGGAATTACCATTTCATCAATAATATAGCCACAGAAGAGTAACAGTATTAAATGTCTGACAGCTTCTGGAGTTATTTATCTGTCTCTCTCTCTCCATCAATAAGAAGGGAAATATGGACTGAAACAGAGCTAGATCCTTTGGACAACTACCAGTTTCCAATCAAGCTAGCTCTAATTCTAATAATATTCTAAAGATAAAGTGATTAAAACATGACATGTATTTCTCAAGCAAATTTTTGGAGGCCAAAGTATAGATTTCTTGCCTCCAAGGATGAGGCTTTTGCTCAATGGAGAGGAAAACATGTTACCACTGGTAAGAGCCTCTTGTGTCTGTCTGCCTTCATATTATGTAAATGCTGTCTGCATCATAAGCTGGCCATATCTCCCTACCATAATATTCATTTATATATATATTTTTGGATCACATTGGTTTGGCTGAAGTTCACATAACCTGCAGTATTTAGGAGGCCCACCAAAAAGAAAGTCATTCAAGTAAACTTCTATTTCTTTCTGGAATTCACTCCAGGCCCTTCCTTGCACTCCCCCTTCACCTTCGCCCCTCTCCCAGCCCAACTCTGCCCTTCCCTTTAAAAAAAAAAAAAGTTCTTTACAAGTGAGCAAGAACAGAACCAAACGTTTCACATCTGCTCCGGGAGTTCACAGATTAGCATGAGAATGAGGAACCAGTGTTTCAATGATGCACAGTCCAGTGGATGAGAAAGGGCGCTCCAGCCTGGTATCAGAGAGCTCCCCGCTCCTGCCAGATGTCCTAGGCTTGGGACACAAAGGCATGAACCCAGGGTTTTAACAAATCACCTTTCTCTGGGGCTAATCACTCAAGAAAAGGTTTTGTTGAGGGCTAGAGAGGGTCAGGTTGGTATTTCCCCAGTGATCTGTAGCCTTGCCCAACCCCTCTCGCCTTGGCCCTTGCAGGCTTTCTAAAGAGAGACCTCTTATGTCTTTCCTCTAAATGCAGGACTTTGGAGGGCAAAAGCTGCATGCCAGTGAGTCCCGAAGGCACAAGGGCAGCAGGGGGCTCATTAATCAGTGGTGGCCATGTTGCAAATCTATCACTCACCCTCCTCGGAACAATCAAGACTTTAGAAGAATAAAATAGCTCAATGGGCATGTACAAGGTCAGGCTTAGTAGCAAGGAAGTTCTGCTATCATCACAGTTGGGGGAATCTGGCACTTTCTGCAGGAAGCTCCATCAGTAGTGGCACATGCACCTTCGATTGTGGACTTATGTAAGCAGCGCGCTATCACCTGGCCCCCGTTCAGGAGCACAGCCTCCGTGTGTAGCCCTGACCTAGGGAATCCGAACCCTGGTGGGCTCTGCCATCTGTGGTTCTCACACACCCTCTACAGGGCCCAGACTCCTTGTTTCAAGGTAAAGGAAGTCTGAGCAGAAGGCTCCCGATGTTTTACTGATTCATTATCTAGGCCTCAACCTCATTTTCTTTTTTCATTGACCCAATGCCCAATCTGTCCAAAACTTAGGACAGCTCAGGGTGCTAGGCTTCAGTTCTTATATGAGAATATTCAGGACAAGCAGGAGCAAGCTGGCCACTTTAACTGAAAATCAAAGCCTGTTCACATATCCCTGAGCTTGGCTGTAGACCTACTTAGATACTTGCTGGGACCTACTGTTCCATTATGGGCTGAGGTCAGGGAATACTAAGGAGAGACTTCGAAGAGCCCCTAGCTAAGAGTGGTCCAGTGATAAAAGGGATTCAAACAAGGCAGAATAAAAGCCCAGAATCCGGGATGCACATGAGGGAAGGGCTAGTTCTACTAAGGGTTTGAAAGAACACTCATAGGAAAGGTCTACAGATGTCTCAGGAAAGCCTTTAGCCTTGTCCTTAAAATCTTGTGTCATAAGAAGTGATGCCATTTGACCACACCAGGAAGTGAAGCAGATATTTTGGGTTTTGTTGTGGCTGTTCTTGCTGTTTTGGTTTTCCCTAAGATAAAAAGAGGTTTGATAGTGTATATGAAGAATATGCTAATAATTGCATAGCATACAATGTGTTTGAGAATGTTTGTTAAAATATAAAAAGAGTCTGAATCATTTATTTAAAGATTTATTTTAAAATTATGCATATTTGCATGTGTTCACATCTGATCCAGGTACTGGGGAGTCTAGAAGACAGGGTTAGATTCTCCGGAGCTAGAGTTAATAGGTCTGTATGAGTCACTTGATATGAATACTGGGCATAGAACTGGGGACCTCTGGAAGAGCAGCAAGTACTCTTAAGCACTGAGACATCTCTCCAGCCACATTTTTTAAAGAGAAAAATCTTGCGATACTATGTAGAAAGAGTATAGATTTGTTACAAATGGTACAAAACTTAAACTCGAATTTTCTTCTTTTATTAATTGTGAATCTTTAGGCAAATTACTGGAGACTCATTTTACTCTAAAGTTGGACAGAAATAGCTTCCTGGAGAGGACTCTTGGAAGGTTAAACAGGTGATTACATGGATAGTACACTGCAAAGCACTTGGCATACAGTAGGTGCTCCATAAATGTTGAAATACAGTGTTATACAGGGAAAACATAGCTTTTTGCTTCAAATAAGTCTCCACTTCTACCCTGGCTGTGACCTTTTTGAGCACATGGTTTAAGTCCCATGTGTAAAGTGGCTTCAATTGCATTTATCTCTCAGACAATGTATTTAAGAAATGTATGGATTTCATACTTGAAGTGCACCTGATTGAATACCATCCCACTTTCTTATTAGGCCCATTCTTCTGTGACTTCCATCAGCATGACATTTGAACTTGTGCTATCCTCTACTGTAGTAGGATTATGTTCCATTGTAAATAATTGTCCCACCCACTGTTTTAATAAAAACACTGATTGGCTGAAGGCAAACAGGAAGTGTGGGTGGGGCTACCAGACTAAGAAAACTCTGAGAACAGGAAGAACAGAGCAGAGATGCCCCAGAGACACAGAGCCACCAGAGAAGCAGATGCAGAGGATACCTGTGCTGCTCTGAGAAAAGGTACTGAACCACATGACTGAACAGGATAAGAGTCGTCATGGATTAGTTTAAGGGTAAAGAGTTAGCAAGTTATATGCCTGGGCCCCAGGTCAGACAACATACAACTATTATAAGTGTTTGTGTTTCAGTGGAACTGTGGGACTGTGGGTCTGTGGATCCAGGCCATGAGGGTAGACTGGAAAGTACAGGCCAGAAACCTCATACTATACTCTACCAAGCCATTTGTCTGAAAATAAAGTCTTTTGGGTATCTCTAACATGACATCCAGTAATGAACTCTGGACACTGGGTCATCATGAAAGCTCAACATTTGAGAAAGGCAGGCCCAGGAACACTGCAGAAGGCCTTTTCCTTCTCTAGCCATAAAGCCTATGCATGATGAATATGGAGAGAGACTCAGGCTTCACTTTCCAGGAAACAATATTTTTTGTCCATAATTCTTCCTGCTGGTACACATCCCATATTTGTGAGGACACGGGATAGAAGCTGAAATCCTATGTTAAGAATGGAATCTGTGTTAGATTTCATGGGCTTTTGGTCTATGTGAAAGCTTTGGTGCCCTTCAGGCAACAAATAGTGGAAAAAGTCATGCAGTTAGCCATTGGAACCAGAACACTGGGCTGGACCACTTCAGTTGCGTGCTGCAACTGATCTTCACCCTGGGTGGTCCTCACCACAGTTTTATGAAGCAGATATAACAGGTGAGACTCCAGGATGTGGGATTGTACTAAAATGTGACTTTAAAGGGCTGGGATATAAAATGTCACTAGCTGGTGTGACAGTTATAAAGCTCAGCAAATTCCCTTTGGTTTTCAAACTTCTATACCAAGCTCACTCTTTGAAGTCATTTTACCCTCAGCTTCCTCCTCTGGAAAATGAAATAGTTCATTCATCTCTAGCAGATAGCTCTATATATTACAGTCAAATCCGACCTCTAAGGTCATCAGACTGTCACTTCATGTAATGCTGGAGGATATATGGTGCCATCACATTGTGCTAATAAACTAAATATCACAGTGGCTAAATAACCCTAAACAATCCTCCAATAAGAAGGGAAGGTTTATTTTGGCTATAGTTAAGGAAATCTCAAACCATAGTCAGTCACTTTGAAGTCTGTGGAGTTACAATTGGGTGGATCCCAACATCCTCATCCAAGTCCTCTCTCAGTGGCTTAAATTCCTTCTGCTGATCTCCATCTATGAAAAGACCCACCCCTCCCCCAACAGCGTGAAAAGGGGGACAAAGCCATTATCTCACAGGCCTTTGAGAACATTTTAGATCTGATGACTAATGATTTACATCAGCATTAGGATTCCAGTGTGCAGCTGTGTGACTATGGAGTTATTTCATGTCTATAAGCCTCGTGTCCTTATGTGAGAGATGATGGTAATACAAGTAGTAAGGAGGACCTCATAAAATTGTGAAATTTGTAAGAAATTAACTATGAAAGTGACACGGAACTGTGGCCCTGAACTTCTGCTATCAGGTGTGAACTGCATTAATGAAGAACCAGAGAAGGACCTCCAATTTTGAACCTCAAGTCTCAGTTTCAAACAGGCTGAGTCCTGCTGAGGTACAAAGTAGAAATAGGAGAGGTAGCCTAGGGGCTATCTGATAGCAGTTAATTAACCATGGAATATCCTGGTACCAGAGATAGCCTGGGGCCATTTGATAGCCACAGAATGTCCCAACCCAGGAGGTAGTCTAGGGAAGAAAGTTTGACAAACATCTGGCTAAGATTACAGAGGAAATGTGAAAAGTCTCCCCAAATGACCTAATCAGAATTGTGTCTGTACTAAGACCCCTAATTGATGTATAACCTGGTGGGTTTTGCCTTTAAAAACCCAACTTGCAGAGGGGTGGGTACCACCTCCAGCCACTGCCATGCCTGTGCACCAAACCAAGGTCCTTGTTGAGTCTTGCATTTTTCAAAAACCTAGCTTTTGCATTTCAGAGAGTTCATGTCTCTTGTAGTCTCTTTTGAGGGAGGTCTCATGACCAAGGCACAATTGGAGGCTCGTCTGGGATCCCCAGAGACCCTCAAGACCCTGAGCTCCGAAGGTTTACACCGGCTGACTGGGTAAGTTTATCCAGACTGTTTGTTGTCCTTGTTTTGTCTCTGTTCCTCTTTTACTATCTCAAAGGTTGCTGGCAACATGTGTATCTGAATCTGTAAGTTTTGGGTTTCTCTTTGGTGGATGCACCTGTAAAGCATACCCAAAGGGAGTGGGAGCCGTCCCTACCCCTGGGCAGGGGTCTCGAGTTTGAGGCTTCGCTTTTGGGGACCCAAGAGAGTCCTCGTCTGAACACTGGGGACATGGAGACCCTACTGGGCCAACTCTGTCCCATCTGTATGGTTTTTAGTGTTATCAAATTATCTAGGCTTCCTACATGGACCTCTGATAGACAAGACCTCTGAACTGTGGTACTCTGTTATGGGCTCTATTTTGTCTGAAACGTGTTTCTGCTCACCTCTCATTTGTATAGCAGGACATTGGGTCTGCATCTTATTTGTCTTTATCTATGTGAATGTTTTAAATCATGAGCCAAACTAATAGTCTTCTTACTCCATTAAAAATGTTCCAGGATATGAATGCAGGAATGCATGAACAATGTGAACACAGAATGCATGTTTAATATTTGGACTTGTGTATGTGTTGTGACTCCAAATAAAAACTGTACATGGCCAGTGGAAGGGACTCTCAGGTTGCTCCTGCCAGAACTGTGTATGTCACAATTATCCATTTTCCGTGTTTCATTGCAAGGAGGCAAGCATCACTAGAAAGGATGGGAAATGTGGGCTACCTCTCCCCACGCTCCTTCCTTGCTCTCTGCCTTCTGGCTCTGACTGTAAGCAACGGCCTGCGGGGCTGTGGCTGTTTTTACACTTGGTGTGCTGAAGATAAAAATGGTGGGGTAGCACTCTGAGCTAGTGTCATTATAGAAAGATGTTGCCTGCCCATCTGGTTCTGGTTCTGGTTGGAAAGTTTTTCTTGTCTTATTGGGAAGTTTTGTTTGTTTCTTGAGAAAGTTGCTTATGTTTGCTTTGTTAGAAAGTTCTTTACTTTCTTATGTGTTCCTAATTTTTGCT
Source organism: Phyllotis vaccarum (assembly GCA_033318265.1). Classification (NCBI taxonomy): domain Eukaryota; kingdom Metazoa; phylum Chordata; class Mammalia; order Rodentia; family Cricetidae; genus Phyllotis; species Phyllotis vaccarum. Next base: position 17,380,917 of record JARWLC010000003.1, read on the forward strand.
AAAAACATAAAGTTTAAACAGAAATGATTTAAATACTTTGCTATCTCTATCGCCACTAGCAGCTGGTCACCACCTACAGCTGCTTTGACTGTACTTATCATCAGGAATCAGAATTTAGCAGAGGTTCAAATGTTTTTTGATGTAGATAATGATGACACACTGATAGAAATTATTGAATATGTTTAAAATCTGTTCTAATTAAAACTAGTAACACTGTCCATTGATAATTAGAAATCTATGCATGAGTAAATTTAAAAATATGACATGATTCCATTTTAGATTGCATTTTTAGTCAGCCTCATGGTTGGGTTATCACCATCTTTGGTCAGTCACATGTCTGGCAACCATCTTTTCTGAGTTAATAACAACCTTTTGTTCCCATTCAGCTTGCCTTCCTTACCTGTGCTGGAGGGTGGGGCTCCTATGACCTCCCCTGGGGCTAACCACCAAACCTGACCAAATTTTACTCCAAGGGTGGAAAGTCATTGCTTGTGGTTTTTAAATCAAAGTAACTGTTGCCCTGCAGATCCAATGGGTTATAAATATTTTATAAATACTTGCCAACTCTTAGAGAGGTTGGTTACAGATTATTACTGGTTAAGATAAAGGGAAAAAAACTCCACAGTTTCAGGTGCTTCATTTTGGTAGTATTTTGCTACAGTATATGCATGTTTCTGTTCTTGTTTAAAATATTGTAGCCATGCAATATCTCCTAGACCACTGAAGGAAACTGCAAGAAAGACTTTGGTAAAACTTTTTGTGTTGTTCAGGAAATGAGGGAGAAAGCAGAAGACTGGAATAATAAAGAAAGAATTCGAAAAGAAAAATTTTCTGAAGTAAAGATGCCTAGAAAACCAGAGGGACAGACTAAAGGTATATAAAATGTTAACCAGAAAGACTCATTGTTGTCATGGGTAGAACATTTTATCTTGCTGATACTAGATGGTTTCATGTCCAACAGGAAAACCTGGGCATAAGGAGCCACAGGCACCAAGTCCTTTCCATGGACTACCCAAAGAACAGTAGACATGGGAATGGGATGGATAACCTGTTTTTTTCCTAGTTATTCCATAGTGCTATCCACTATTAGGCTGGGACCTTTTGTCAAAAATAAAAGCCCAGATCCATTTCTATGGCCAAGGAGCACAGCTGTTATATCAAAACGAGAAACCAGTATAGTTATTGATGACAGCTAGCCTATCTAAGGAATATATACTCCATAAGAAGCCAACAGCCCCTGAGCCAGAAATTGAGAAATGGTTGCAGATGTTTCCTCCAGCATGGACCGAGAATGGGGGTGTGTGACTAGCAAAGCACAGACCCCTGATATATATGGACATGGACCCAGTCAAAGTCTGACAGTACCAAGTTTCAAGAAGCAAAAAAGAGAACAACCCTCTCTATATGGAGGTTATTAATCTTTGGGGTACTGAAGCCAGTTCAGCCTGCCTGCAACAAACACCCACTGTTACCAGTCAGAGGTAAGTAAAAGGGTGGTAGACATACACCCTATGGTGATGTGGAACCTTTTTGCAACAGATGGCATCCCAACATGGGCCGAATATCCACTTAAAGCCTGAGAAAGTTTTAAAAGGGTTCTAGATCACAGAAACTGAGACAAAGCAGCTTCCAAATTGTATATCTAAAGCAGGTCATTGTACAGAAAAAGCACAGCATCCGGGAAATATTCAAAATGGCGCCGGCGGACTGGCAGCAGGAAGTATAAGCTGCAACCAGGCCGGCTCCTGAAATCTCACAGAAGACTCAGTAGCATGTGATTGCTTTAAGGTTTCTGTTTGTTTTGAACAAAAGGAAACAAAGAGAGTTTCTTAGCAGCATTTTCTTGGGTCTGCTCTGTTTGCTGGCCACAAACTGAGATGCGGTCCCTTTAAGAGAACTTGCTGATTCAGCTTTATCTGCAAAAGCTATGCAGCTCTTTAAGAGAGTGTGAGTATTTTAAAAGCTCTTCTGGTTGGAAAATGATTAAGGATTCACAATAAAAGAGATTCAAATAAAAAACCCTGTAAACAGGTTACAATGTGTGTAAAAGGTACATAGGTTTCAGAGAGAAAAGAAAGAAGGTAGAGAAAGTCTTTAAAAAGAGAAATGGAGTAATAAAAATATAATAAGCCACATAAAGATGTAAAATAGACACAAAATCTGGATTTTGGTTATTATTGTGTTTTCTTTTCATTTTTTAACTGTTAATGAGCTAACTGCAGAAGACAATGGATTGCAAAGTCTACTAAGTTAAACAAGAATATATATTTTAAAGGTACTTTGATTTTGAAATTTGTGTCTAAGGATTTATTGCCTTGGAAAAGTTCTGCTTTTGTTTCCACAGAAGATGAGAACCTTTGGATTGCTTCCAGGCAAATATGGTTTCAACAACCAAGATCCCCTGAAAAAAATCTCCGATGGGAAGAGATGGCCATATCAGCTTCAGGGCTGAAGATTATGATCCAGTCTCAAGAACCCATGAGCTTTTCAATGCCCTATAATCAGCAGGAAGTAGTAATGGAAAACTACGCCCAAAATCCCCAAATACTGTTTATAAATATTTGTTTTCATTATAAATGGTTAGTGGTCATATTTAATCTCTTTCTAAGAAGAAAAAAGGGATATGGTATATGAACGATTTTTTAAAAATTAAATTATTGAGTTTACTTAGATCAGGAAATCAGCTGTTAATCTCAAAATGTTTTACATTGCTATGGATTTTGGTTTATTGATACAAATTTAATGTCAATTCTCTTATGCTGTATGTATTTTTCTACTCTTGTTTAAGATATGTTTATGTAACTGATTTAAAATTGTAATGTATAATTAAAAATGCATGTTAGTTAGATTTTTAGGTATACAAAGATATAATTCAATTAGATAGATAACCTTCAAATTCTTCTAAGATCTACAGAATATGGTATTTAAAATTATTTTATTAACTTAAACTTTTCTGGACAGTGAGACAGATCTGCTCCTGACAGCTCCAATTTACTTCAAGAGAAAATGGGCATTAAAAAAACTCCATATGGAGATTAGTTTCTTTGTGGCATCGGTTAACCACTGGACATGAACCTGTTCTTATATTGACTGCTTGACAGTATGCTGTTAAAAGTGGACATGCAGTTTCCATAGGAAGGTGACCTCTGAACTTTGGCAGAACAAGCTGAGATAGTCATTCAGGTTCCTGCTTTGCAGAGAAAACTGTCAGACATTCTTTAGGACTCAAGGAGAAGTGACTGATGAACTATACCAGAATGGGTAGAGCAGATTTCCTGCTCCACTGAAATAAAAAGAGACTCTGGGTCTGTAGGCTGAAGATGGATGCCCCAACTTTATAAAGGAACTTTGGGTGACTGTCCAGGCAGACAGGTGTTATCTCTGTCATTTCTAGATTTTGGAAGTTGCTTGCACTTCTGGTTTACTTGGGCAAATATATCCTTCTGTGGTCTTAGATGTAGTTGAAGATTAGATAGTTATAGGTATAGTTTTTCTTAGTCATTTGAAAAGTATATTGGATATGAAACTTTAGATTCATAAGGATAAGGTAGATGATAGAGTATTTTCTTTAATTTTGCTAAATACAAATACATTAGATATTGTAACTTATTCTTGCTTAATAGCTATTTTGTTATATGTAATTTTGCTATGTTAAAATTGAAACCTTCCTTTTTGATTAGACAGAAAGGGGTAAGTGATGTGGGGAATGTCTTTTTGTATGCTGTGAATATCAATCTTTAAATAAAGGAGCTGTTTTGGCCCATGACAGGCACCACAGAAAAAGTAGATGGGGAAGCAGAAGAAGTAGGAAAGGAAGGGCAGAGTCAGAGACAGACCGAGCCAGCTGCCCAAGAAGAAGCATATAAGGAACATAGGTGAGCCACAGGCCACGTGGGAGGACAGATTAATGGAAATGGGTTGAGTTAAGATGAAAGAGCTAGCTTTCAATGTGCCTCAGCCATAGGCCACACAGCATGAACTTAATATAAGTGTCTGAATCATTTTTGGTGGCCTGAGCAGCAGTGGGCAGCTAAGGGGTCTGGGATGGCAGGTCTGTGGGTCTGGACCTCTGGCTGCCCGGGACCAAGAAACCTCACTGTTACACTACGGTGCCAAACACTTATACCCTACTTAGTACATTGCTCTGGACTGACAATGATACTCAGTCTTGTACCCAAAAGACGCCTTCTTCAGCCTGCCCCTGGTCCCCAAAGCCGGCAATATTTGGCCTTCCAGTGGCATGATCCAGAGATCAGAATCAGCAGCCAATTGACTTGGACTAGATTATCACAAGGCTTCAAGAATTCCCCCACCATCTTTGATGAAGCCCTCCACGAGGATCTGCATGAGTACAGAAACCAAAACCCTGATATAAGCTTGTTGCAATATGTAGATGACCTGTTGGTTGCAGCCGGACATAGAGAGGACTGAAGTAAAGGAACTGAGAACTTGCTGCAGGCCCTGGGAGACGGGTTATCGAGCCTGTGCAAAGAAAGCCCAGATTTGCAGATCATGAGTAATGTACCTGGGATATGCTCTTAAAAATACCAGCTCCTAGGACTGTTGAGTAGGTGAGGAAATTCCTGGGCATAGCGGGGTTCTGCGGCCTATGGATCTCTGGGTTTTCTAAGTTGACTAAACCTCTATATAAGGCCACCAAAATACATACAACTTCTGACAGAGGGCATTTGACACCCTGTAGCAGAAACTCTTAGAGGCCCAGGCCTTTGGACTGCCTGATATAAACAAACCCCTTTTACCTGTTTATAGATGAGAATAAAGAGATAGCAGAAAGAGCACTCACTCAGACCATAGAGCTCTGAAAGAGACCTATGACATAGCTATTCAAGAAATTGGACCCCATGACTGCAGGATGAACCCCTGCCTGCATATCATAGCTGCAGCGGCAATGCTGTTCTAGGACACCAATACACTAACTCTGGGGAAAAATTAACCATTGCCATCCCACATGCCCTGGAGGCAGTCCTTACCACTGGCTGAGCAATGCCAGAGTGACTCATTTTCAAGCCTTAGTTCTCACCCCAATCAGAATAAGATTCTAGGTGCCCTCAGACCTTAAACCAGTCAAGCTGCTGCCAGACCCTGACTTCAAGGCACCACTCTGAGATACCGACTCAAGCCCACTGCAACTGCCCAGACCTGGTAGGTCACAGAGGTCAAAAAGTGATGTGAGAATGTCTTTCTGTATGCTGTGAATATCAATATTTAAATAAAGGAGCTGTTTTGGCTCATGATAGGCACCATAGAAAAAGTAGGCAGGGAAATCAGAGGATAGGTAGGAGGAGGGCAGAGTCACAGAGACAGATTGAGTCAGATGCCTGAAGAAGAAACCTGTAAGGAACACAGATGAGCCACAGGCCACGTGGCAGACAGATTAATGGAAATGGGTTAAGATGTAAGAGCTAGCTAGCAATGTGCACAAGCCATAGACCAAACAGCTTTAAGTTAACGTAAGTGTCTGAGTCATTTTGGGGGCCTGAGGAGCAGTGGGCAGCTAAGGGGTCTGGGACTGCAGGTCTGTGGGCCTGGACCTCTAGCCAAACAGGGCCAGAAACCTCATTGTAACACAGATGAGTATAGCCTAAGTTTTTCCCATCCTAAGGATGATAATTTTCTCTCCTGGTTTGGGAACTCCTGCCCTTCTCAAGACAACAGGGGCAAAGGTGCAGCACGTTACTGAATTTCAAGCCTCTAGAAATGGCGTCTCAAATGTTACCCAGAAGCCTCAACTTTCAGAATGAGTCAGCAACTCTAGCCACTCCCAGAGGGCTTCCTGCAGCCACAGTGATGGCTGTAAAGAGGAGAGGAAGAAAAGGTGGTGTCTTAAGAGCAGCAGTTGCCTAACAACCATTTCCCTTTGTGTTTGTAAATTGTCACCAGAAGATGAACTGTGGGCCAGCCACTGGCTCTGCATCTTGTTTAGGATGATGCTCATGAACAAATCATTCTTGGCTGGCTGGTCCCATTTCCAGTACAGCAAGTAGCTGCTGGGAAGGGGATAAAAAAGATGGGCTGCTTGAGTGTTCCTGTTGCAGCACCACAAGCAGATGGCAGCGTGAGCCCTGCTGTGGTGGGGACAAATTGACAAGCATCAAGCCCCAGTGTACCAGGGTCTCTTTATACTATAAATCAGGGTATAAGTAGACTTGGGCTCTGCAGACTGAACAAGGGACAGCCCCAGCACCCAGCTAATTGTCCCTGAGCACAGGAGCCAAGAGGAAATGAAATGAAAGGCAGGCCCTATGCAGAGCAGAATCATGAAGAAGAGCCCATGCCGGCTTCCATAGATGGCTCTGACTCTGTAGTGGGGATTTAAGTGCTGTATAGCACTAGTGAATTGGGACTTGAAGTAGAATTAATTGCCTCCGAATTGTGTCTTTCCTCCCAGCCATCCATTAGTTTGTTGTGGCAGAAGGATAATGACATTTCATGAAATACAGCTACAACGTCAAGCCTTGTTCAGCACAGCCCTGGAAAGACAGAAGGAAAAGTCAGAACTATCAAATGATAGAGTTTCCCCAAGTGAGAATGCACATTAATATTAGGTCACCACAGCTGCCCTAAAAACAAAAACAAACAAAAAACAAAAAAACACACATTTGTTTTCAAATAACAGAATTCCAGAACCTTCCAAATAAAATAGAGGGAAGTGTTTATTTAAAATCATAGCTGGAAAGAGAATCTATGTTTTGGTTAAAACTATTTCACTCTTTGGAGCTCCTTTCTGGTGAAATCACAGCTTCAAATCATTAGGGACCACTGAGGCAGAGGGGGCGGGGCACTGGAATACAGCTTTTCTTTAAGAGTTTTGCCAGAGGCTTTGGAAATTCAGGGGAAAAATCAGTGCCAAGGTGTGAATTCCAATACATGTTCACTTGCTGTTCCTATTTCAAGGAAGTCCATCAAGGATGCTAAATATCCTATGTAAGTAGTGGGAAGATGTCAATGAGGTGTTTCTATCCCAACAACTGTAACCTGTCTGAACAAGAATGACAATATTCTGAAAAGACACTTGTGCCTCCTCCCTATCTTTAAGATTATTGAAAAACCATCAACAAAACTATTTTTAAAAAAAAGTAGATCACACACTGGAAGGAAAAAGCCAAAGTCTGGGGGATCTTGTCTCTGAGGAAGAGATTTCAAATCCTTCTGACAACTTGTCAAGCCACCTTGCAGAAGAGATTGGAGACCAGAAAACGATGGATCAGTGATGGGAAAGACCTGGGTGATTAGTTATGTGCAGATTTTTCCTTTGTCTAAACCTAAACTTCATGTCTAGATGGTGGACTTGGGAGTGGGCATGGCACTGGACCTCTTTCTTCTTGCGGATATTACAGGAATGTTCCTTTTCTGATTTTTACTATTACCATGTCTCTAATTTTTACTATGATTGTGTTCTTTCTCCACATCCCTCTCTCTCATGTGTATAGTATATGCATACTCTGTGCACATACATGAAGACCAGAGGAGCATGGTGAATGTCTTGCTCTATTATTCCTCAACTTACTCAGTTAAGTCTTTCACTGAATCTAGAATTAGGCTGGCAGGCAGAAATCCCCAAGGATTTTCCTGTCTGCCCCTGCCACATTCACAGATATATACAATCCACAGCACTAGGGTTGTGAACTTGCATAAGAACATACCCAGTTTTTTATGAAAATGCTAAAGATTCAAACTCAGATTCTCATGCTTGCACAGCACCTAGCCTTATCCTCTAAGTCTTCTTGGTTTCTACTTTGTCTATTTAAATAGCCAACTGAGAACATGTGGTCTAGCAGATTCTGACTCTGCTAACTCCAGTAACAATGCCACCTAATTGAACAGAAACACTCCAGGATGAAGGATACCAGCATGCAACCAAAAAATAGCCAACCAGTAGTGTGAATGCTGTATTAGTCAGGTTAAGGTTCTATAACAAAAAATGCCATAGATGAAGTGTCTTAAAAAATGTATTTTTTTCATAATTCTGGAAGCTGAGAATCAAAAATCAATGTGCCAACATGGTTGTACTTAATGGGAAATTCCTGTCTCATAGACAGCTGCCTTCCTATTTACTCTCATGGGGGTATTACCCTGGTCCATGTGCAAGGAAGGTATGATCACTTTGGTGTCCTTCTTTACAACGATGTTCATCCTACCAGAGCAAGAGTGTACTATTGTTGTGTTACTCAGTATGAATTATCTCCTATGGTGGTTTGAATGAGAATGGCCCCGATAGGCTCATGTTTTAATACTTGGTTTCCAATTATAGTAACTATTTAGGAAGGAATAGGATGCATGGCCTTGTTGGAGGAACTGTGTCTTTGAGGGTGACAAAACACCCATGCCAGTCCCAGTGCTTGCAGATCAACATGTAAGCTCTTAGCTGCTCCACTACCTTGCCTTTGCTCCTACAGTATAAACTCTAATCCTCTGGAAGCATATCCTCAATTAAATGCTTCCTTTTATAAGTTGCCTTGCTCATGATATTTTTATCATAGCGAAAGGAAAGTAACTAAGTCAGAAATTGGTACCAGGAAGTAGGTTATTGCCATGACAGGCCTGACCGTGCTGATTTTTGGAGAGATGTGGAAAACTTTGGGACACTGTACTAGGAAAGCAGTTGAATACTGTAAGAAGAGCCTAATGATCCATCATAATAGGATCTTGGAAGACAACAGTTCTGAAAGCTAGGTGGACTCTTGTGGCTCAGTTGAAGAAGTTTCAGAGGAAAAAAAATATTTGCAACTGGGCTAGAGACCATTCTTGTGATATTTGGAGAATAATGTGGCTACTTTATTTCTTTGTCTTAAGAATTTGTCTGAGGCTAAATTTAAAAGTTATTGACTAAATTATCCAGTGGAGCAGACTTTAGGACTCTATTAATCACTATGTTGTATGTTTGGGAGTAATGCACATCCACAGTAAAAAAAAAAAAAAAAAAAAAAAAAAAAAAAAAAAAAAAAAAAAAAAGCAAATAGTGTAAAAAAAATAAATACAAAATTTACAATTTGAAGAGAATGAGCACCAGGGCATTTAAAGTTGTATCCAAGGCTATGCTAATAGACTAAGAAGATATCAGATCCTCACTAAATAAAGTGAAGGATGCCCTTAGAGCAAGACTTCATCCAGTTAAGTTTTCAACTTGTGAAAAGAAGTAGCCTAAGGAATTTTCTGCTTCTAAAATATAAGGAATGGAAGTTGCTGTGAACGAGATTCAAAGGTGCAAGGGTCCATCTCAAGTAGGCAGTTGAACTTGGTAGTGTTGTCCATTCTGGCTTTAAAGTCATGAAGGATACAAGAGTAAAGAGGTTGTAGACTCTTCCCCCATGTTTAAGGAGAACGTTTAAGTCAGAGAAGTTTCTACATTGGATGGAATTATGAAACTGAAGCTTGAATTGCATTGAAGATACCAGTGCCATGAGACATTTTTCAAGGAGATCATTGTACAGTAAGTAGAACCAGCCCAAGGGAGACAAGTGTAATACTGTCTGCTGTTGATGAGAGATCTAAACTTCCTCCATTTTACAAACTGGGTCTAAGTTTCAGTTTCTTAAACAAAGGGCTATGAATCAACAACACACCTGACAGCAAGGACAAGGGAGAGAGCATCTAACAAGGTCAGTCAGCCCCATAGTATCTCAAAGCAACTACCACAATAAGGACAATTTCTGTAAGCCTCTGAAACAGGCCCAGACTTGCCCAACTATGCCCAAATACGGAAAAACAAAAACTAAAATTGTATTAATGTAACTGCTGCTTGTTTGACCAATCACATTAGAAATAATATAGCTATTACTTGGAGTTTTCTAGTGATGCTTAAAAGAACCTTCAGGCTTTTGTCCTCGGTCGCCATTTTGTACAAATGGTCAACCCTGCATGATGGAATAAATGTTCTTTATCTTTGCATACTTCTTGAGTCTGGGGTCTTCCTTCAGTGGTTATTGGACCCTATACACTGGCAAAGCCAGAAGAGTGGAGCCATCTATGACCTCTGACATTAGACATGGAGTTTCAGGATATGGAGTTTGCTCTGCTGGATTTGTTCTTGGTTAGTCCAGTGTTTCCTTACTTTGCCTTCATTCTTCCCTTTTGGAATGTTAATGAATATTCTGTTCCATTGTATATTGGAAGTGTGTGAATTATGATTTATTTTACAGGGGGTTAAAAGTTAAGAGACTACCATGAGTAACAAATGAGATATTATTTAACATTGAACTTTTTAATTAAGATTTGAGACAGGAAGATTATGGGCACTTTTGAAGTTGGACTGATTGTGTTATGATTTGACCACCGGCAGCTTATGGGGCCAGTGAGTGGAATTTGGTGATCTGAATGAAAGTGGCCACCATAGGTTCTTATGTCTGAATTATTTGAATGCTTGGTCCCTAATTAGTAGGATTGTTTGAGAAGAATTAAGGGGTGTGACCTTGTTGAAGAAGGTATGTCCCTGGGAGCAAGATTTGAGGTTTCAAAACAATGACACTATTCCCAATGCTCTCTGCTGCCTCCTGCTCACAGATCAAGATGAGAGTCCTTAGCTATTCCTGCTTCCATAACTTTGCTCCTCCACCATAGACTCCGACCTTCTGAAACCACAAGCCCAATTAAACATTTCCTTAAATAAGTTGCTGTAGGGGATTGTGTTGTTTCATGGTAAATAATTATCCCACCCACTGGTTTAATAAAAAGCACTGATTGGCCAAAGGCAGGCAGGAAGTGTGGGCAAGGCTACCAGACTAAGAAAACTCTTGAGAACAGGAAGCACAGAGCAGAATGCCAGAGAAGAAGCCAGAAGAAGCAGAGGAAAACTATGCTGCTCTAAAGAAAGGTACCAAGCCACATGGCTGAACAGGAAGAATCATGGGATAGATGAAGGGTACAGAGTTAGCAAGTTATATGCCTGGGCCTTAGACCAATCAGCCTAAAACTATAGTAAGCCTCTGCATGTCTCTGTGGGACTGTGGGACTGCGGCACTGTGAGTCTGCCGGCCTAAACCTTGAGGCTAGGCCTGAAAGTCAGGGCCAGAAACCTTATACTATAAATGGCAGCCCAACGTGGGTCAAATATGCCCACATAAAGCCAAAGAAAGCTTAAAAAACTGTCTAGAGCACAGAAACTGAAACCCAAAGCAGCTTCCGAGTTATGTCTCTGAAGTGGCCTGCAGTAAAAAGACTGAGTGGTATATGGGATTAAGTTATAAAATGGTGTGTTTGCTACATGCAACTTAAGGTAAACAAGACCAGTTCCTGAGTCTAGATGTAAGCAAAGAACTCTATATGGTGGATTTAATAAGGACAAAAAGAGAATAGAGTCAAACATGGCTTCTTAGTGTCAATGTTTTCTTGGATCAACTCTGTTTGCCGGAGGCAAGCAGAGGCTTGGCTTTTTTAAGAGAAGCTTCCTGATTCAGCCTTAGAGGCAAAACACTTGTGAGTTTTTCAAGAGGCCCTGATGCCTAATACTTAAATAGAATTAATGAGCAGCAGATGGCAAAGCTTTACTTGGTAATTATATGGACCCTGAAATTCCCCTGGGTTAAAAAGATAAATTTTTAGACTAGGAACTGGGTGGAGCCATGCACCCAACCTACCAACCTTGAATCTTAGCAGACTAAAGGTGTGTTCAGAAACAGAAAGAATTAGAAGAATCTGGGTGGAGTCAATCTCCTAGCCAAGCAAAGGTGTGGTCAGAGACAGAAAAAGTTAAGAAATAAATATACAGTAAAGACAGTTTTTTTTTTTTAAAAAAAAAAAAAGTCTAAGTGGTTTAGAGTGTGTTGAAAATATATATACATAGGCTTAGAGAAAGAAAAGAAAAGGTAGAGAGAGCCCTTAAAAAATAGAGTAAAATAAATAAATAAAAAATAAGCCACGTAAAGATAGAAAATACAAAGAATGTCTAGATACTGTATATTATTGTCTTATCTTTAATCCTCTTGACTGAAAATGACTTAGTAAAAGCTGCTAAAAGACAGTTGATTATAAATGCTTTTGGTTTAATTCAACCTATATATTTTGTAAATGAGTTGACTTTAAAACTGAAATTCAAAGATATGCTACTTTGGAGAAGAGGTTTTCTTTTTATTTTCACAGAAAATGAGAAACTGGGGATTTATTTCTGGATAAAGAACATAGAGTTTGATAGAGGAAGACTCCCTGAAAAATCTCCAATGGAAATGGATGAATTTGACATTTCAGAGCACTTCTGTTGAAGTTTCCCAAGCTCTGTATCCAGAAGAATTTTAAGGAGACTGGCTGAGAAGACCCAGCCTTACAGATTACTCCACTAAAGACTTGTGCATAATCCTACATTTTTCTTTGGGTTCCCATGAGATTGTCAGCACCCCCATTCAGCAGAAAGTAGCCTAGAGAACGACGCCCACATTCCCACAACATGGATTATGGATGTTTGTGTTTATTTACAGTGTTGTTTATAAGTTGTTATAGATAAGGGGGGAAAAGAATATTAGATTTGGAGTTCTTTTTGTTTTAAAAAGAGAAAAAGGGATATGTAGGGGATTGTGTTGTTTCATGGTAAATAATTGTCCCATCCACTGGTTTAATAAAAAGCGCTGATTGGCCAAAGGCAGGCAGGAAGTGTGGGTGGGGCTACCAAACTAAGAAAAACTCTTAGAACAGGAAGCACAGAGCAGAACACCAGAGAGAAGCCGGAAGAAGCAGAGGACAACTATGCTGCTGTGAGAAAAGGTACTGAGCTGCATGGCTGAGCAGGTTAAAAGACATGGGTTAGTTTAAGGGTACAGAGCTAGCAAGTGATATGCATGAGCCTTAGGCTGATCAGTGTCAAATTAATGAAAGTATCTGTGTGTCTCTGTGGGTCTGTGGGTCCTAAACCTTGAGGTTAGGCCCAAAAGTCCGGGCCAGAAACCTCCTACTACAAGTTGCCTTGCTCATAGTGTTTTGTTGCAGCAATAGAAAAATAACTAAAAGAGTTTCTTGCAGGTTTTTGTCTCTATATAGAGGGTTAAGACTTTAGCATATGTATCTATGGAGGGATATATAATCGGTTCATCCTGCTTAATTATCTTCTTCCATCTCTTCTGTCTGTTTCTGTTTCTTCCCTCTTTTTTGTGTACATGCATGCGTGTGTGAGTGTGTGTGTTATTTGTGTGAGTGTGTGCATGTGTGTGTGGTATGTATGTATGTATGTGTGCTAGTGTATGTGAGTGTGTGTGTAGTGTGTGAGTGTGTGCATATGTGTGTCTGTAAGAGTATAAATTTGCTTATAAGAAAAATCAATGCCACCTCATTTATACTGTAGTTTAGGAGGTCAGGCTCCAAATCTGATCCCACTGAGGGAAGATAGGTGACAAATGACAGATATTGGAATAAGAAGGCAAACTTGTCCAACTTAAACACATAATTTGTCAAGTTGAAATGCAAGCACAGTGCTGTCATGATAAATTGATATTTTCTTAAGAAAACCCAGAGAGTCAAGTTAATATTTAGTATAAAAAACAGTTCACTAGATTATTTGCTAAACATATGACTCCATCTATTGCCCTCATGCCCTCCCAGGCCTCCAATTTCTAATCTCCGATCTTTAGATCAGATCTGTTCTTTTCTTCAGAAAGAAAGGGATCCAGGGTTGCTTCCATTCCCAACTCATGGAGCTCATTCCCTGGGCCTTGGGGAAAGGGAGCTGGGTCACAAATTAGCATATGCTGCCCGGAAGGAATGCCAAGTCAACCTGCAATGACCTTCAGAGCACAAGCTGTGTGTGAAGGCAGTGTTACCCAAGGTCAATAGCTTCGATTCCTCTCCATTTCCCACACCTCTTCTCCACATCTAAGTTCATTATCTTTTAATTTCTTGCTGATTGTCTTTTGCTAATTCAACAAGGATATTAATTTCACAGCCCTTTTGTTTACTCATTGAATTAACAATGAAGCGATCTGACAGCTGACTCGTGTGATGCCTTTAAAAATAGCTCATGGACGGTTTAGAAGGCTTTGAAATGTGGACGAGTTCTCTGCGATGTATTAAAAGCCCAGATGGTGGCTACCTGGGTCTAGATATGAAACCACGGTTGACTGATACAGTTAGATTTGTAGAATTATTTTCTCTGGCCTTTCAATTTGAAACTATAAATCACAGTTTTTAACTCACACTTTGGGGTGATCCAGAGTCACTTTCAAAAGTTAGTATTGTGTTGGGAAGGAGCTGGGGGGAGGCATATAAGTCACTATATATAACTTAGTATGTTCTTTCAAAGCAGAGAAATGTTTAGTATATGAATTCAGTAGTAATCAGTACATGCTATTTTACATTTACACAGATGTTGACTATGGTCGTCAAGGAACAGTTTTCTCCTCTAGTCTGTCTGTGATCTGCCCTCTCACACAGTTTTCTACAGGGGCCCACACTGTATGGCCCAGCCAGACTCAGAGCAGGCTTGCCTTTGTCTTCTAACATGTTCTTCTTAAAATGGCTTGGCTTGTGATATAATACCCCAACCCCAGGAACCAAGTATGCACAATAGAAGAATACATTAAAGTCAGTTTTACTGTGTTTTCTGATGAACAATTGCTTTATTTTTCACCAACTTCTATGTCTGTCCCACTTCGAATTTTCTCGTATTTGTTTTAAATAAAAATTGCCTGTATTTAAGTTTTAAAATGTTTTACACATACAGAGAAATTATTGTTTTTGATTGTTTGTAATTGTACCTGAATCTAATTGTTTTAGCAAATTTGTGGCACATATTTCAATATTAGGTATAGCTATCACTATGCACATTGGAGGGGGCTTTCTACTAATCTAATTACTGTTCCATTTCCTTTTCTGTGTCTAAAATAGATTAAAAATTCTCTAAATGTGTGTTCAATAAATTAATCACAAGTGTGAGAATTAAGTCTTCAGTTTTGCTTCCCTTCACATTCAGAATCTAGGTAAGTCTAGTATATTAGTCAATTTTCTGTTACTATAACAAAGTTCCTCAGCTTGGTAAATTTATAAAGACAAGAGGATCATTTAGATCATAATTCTCAGGGTTCACTCCATGCTTGTCAGAGTTTCATGAAGACTGAATGATGCCACAACACAGGCAGCATGTGTTTGAAGGAAACATCACATGAGCAGACCAGAAGCTGCAGCCCCAGCATCAGGCTCAGGCTTTCAGGGCTCTTCGCTCAAAGGAACTAGCTCAAAGGTGCCAGAAGACACATCCACATCTTCTCATTCCACCACTTCTCTCTCTCTCTCTCTCTCTCTCTCTCTCTCTCTCTCTCTCTCTCTCTCTCTCTCTCTCTCTCTGTGTGTGTGTGTGTGTGTGTGTGTGTAGGCCAGATGGCAACTTGCGTATATACAGATAATACCAACAACCTTGTTTTGGCGCAGGGCTCTCTCAACCCTGGCTTAGAACTCATTGAGTATGGCCAACGTGGTTCACTGGCTTGTGAGCCACTGGCACAAGCTTGTGACTTCATCCCCAGCACTGGGATTCCAAGCATACCACAATGCCCAGCTTTTCTATCTGAGCTCAGGAGATCAAACATGGAGCCTCATGCTTGCAAGGCAAACACTTGACCTATTAAGATGTCTTCCCAGCTCAAAGGTCCATCCAATGGTGCCACTCTAGGAATCAAGCTACCAATTCATGAACCCTTGAGGGACAAAACAAATGACATCCAAACCATAGAACCTGAGTGACTGGACAGCAGGAATGCCTCTCTAGAGCTTTCTGCTATAACCAGATCCGAGATCATTAAAACTAGGTGCAAAAGAACTTCAGGAGCAAGTGATGTTCCTCATGGGAATTCTAAGGCTGTGACATCAGAATTCAGCCCTGGTCATGACCTTTGACAAAATCTGAATTTCTCTTGTAAAGCTACACTCCTAGGAGACATTAAACTTCAACCTATATTGTCAAGCTCTATGCAGATTTCTTTGTGGTCTCATCTCCTTTTTACACTGATTTGTGTATTTGTTCACATTATAGAGTAAATGCACATTAAATAATGGTGCATCATACATCAATTGTTAAAATCCAGAGCAAGGACAAAACTGATCGTTCCACTGAGATCTGAATGATCTGATTTCCATTCCCTTGAATATCAGGAACTAAGTTGATCCCCTTGGTTGGCAGTGGGAGCTTACTTGAGTATTCATGAGCAAATGAGGATTTGAATGAGAACCAGGTACTATGATGCAGCCACAAATTCTCTCTCTCTGCCTGCAGAGCTCTGCTGGCTGGCAGATGGTCTGCAGGGAGACACACCTTGCCTCAGGATGGGATTGTGCCCTGCACTGAGGGAGCTGAGATTGTCTGCACCTGTGGCATTTCAGACACCAGGAACAGCAAGCAGCATTACTTCCTCCTGAAGGACAGAGACCCCTCGCATCAAATCCTCGGTCTCTAGGCCATCTGGCTGCTGGTAACATCCACACTCAATTAAGCTGAACTCCCTGTGGGAAAACAGGGACTGAAAAGAGGCAATGTCCGGAAAAAAGAAATGCATAGGATCCAAACTCTCATCCACAAAGCCACTGGCTGGGGGAACCTGAGGTGGAAGATGACATGGTGTGCACTCAGAATGTACCCGCCCCTTTGATAACTTGGTGAGCAGCTTTCTCAGGTGAGACTTAGGAAGATAAAAGGCCACAGTGAAAGCTGTTGGGCTTTTGTTTCCTTCAGATTGGAGAAGGAAGAGATCCGCAGTAGACTGTCTCAGTGAATGAATGCTTCAGGGATTATTTCATCCAAGGAAGCCAACAAGGCTAAGGTCGCAAGGCCACCCTAACTTCAGGACACACGCTGCAGCTGAGAACAACTTATTATCTTAACCTTTTTTGATCTCCCATGGGAGAGCAGGCATGTATTGGGCTGGAGTTTTGTCTCTGGGAGCTATTGACATTGTGATTTCAAAATTTAAGTAAATAAATAAATCTTTTATACAACCTATTTGTGCATTTATACATTTATATAATATATAATATATGCATTGTTATTATAGGTGTTTAAATGTATGTTTATATATAATATAAATTCTTATTAATTAGAAGAAAGGGACATATTTGAATTTCTCTGTTGTATCTTCCTTTGCCATGGACAGCCTCACCATTGTTACAGTTTACTTTAATTTTTTAATTTATTTTTGAAAATATTTTATTGCCACTTTAACTTTATGATGTGTCTTCATTCTTTGAGGACAGATTGGTCACGGTGCTTGAGCCCATGCATGCTAAGCTAAGCACATGTTCTATCCCCCAAACACTCCCCAGCTTACTGTTTTAGATCCAGTGTGTATCACTGGGATGGTAGCCTAGTGCTGGGATATGGGCTGTCTGGCAGAAAAATGGGAAGATCGTGGGAAGTAAGATTGCTTGTGGTAGGTCTCTAAGAAGCCCAGAAAGACAAAAGACTAGATGATTTCTAAGTAAACCAAGTCAGCTCTATTCCTACAGTGAAGGATTTCTTAGTGAGTGTGTTAGTCATGGTTACTATTACTGTGATGAAACACATGACCAAAACAATGTAGAGAAGAAAGGGTTTATTTGACTTACACTTCTATGTTCCTATTCGTCTCCAAGGCAGTCAGAATGGGAACTCAAACAGGTCAGGAACCAGGAGGCAGGAGCTGATTTGGAGGCCATGGAGGTGTACTGCCTACTGCTTTGCCCCTGTGCCATGCTCAGCCTGATTTTTTAAAACTAGAAACCAGGACCAGCAGCCCAGAGGTGACCTTCCCCTCAATGGGTCAAGGCCTTTCTCATCAATTGCTAATTAGGAATATACTCTACCAATTTACCTACACCCCAGTCTTATGGAGGCATTTTTCCAATCAAGGTTCCTTTCTTCCAGACTGTGTCAAGCTGACATAAAATGAGGCAGCACTGTGTGTCAGGTCTAAATGGCAAAGTCAGTGCTCCATTTGGCTACCAACATATCATATCACACAACTTTCTTAACTTGAAACTAAGGATGGAGGCATGATGCCTTGAGATCCTGGAAAAGACTAAATTGACAAGTATCTTAGATGATGCTAATACTAGTTTGGCACTTTGAAGCTATCACTTCCTCACTGGGATAGCACTTCCCAGTTTGTAATGCACTAAAGATCCCAAGACAAGACTATTGTCACAGAAAGACCTCCAAGGGACATAACTGCTTACTGTGAACCCCCAAGCCCTCCTCTGTGTGGAGTGAACTCCTTAGTCTGCTTACTAGATTTTTCTTCTAATCTCTGCATGGGACAGGACCACACCTATGCCTTTTCTTGACTCTGCTCCTAAAGGCACAAACTTGGTATGGTGAATACAGTTTAGAATCTCCGCTTACTGTCTAAGCAAGCTTGTTACTATGTGTAAACATGAACAACAAAAACTGGAGCTTTCCAAGCACTCGGAAGCTATTGCATCTCCTATATGCTATTTTCTGGAGGTTTTTCATTCCCTGCGGGAATGACATTTGTCAGTGAGTCCCTGATGTACTCTTTCCCAACCTAGTGGCTCCATACATTGTGGTGGGCACAGGGATCTACAGCGTCTCCAGGAAGAGGAGACTGCAACAGACATTATTTAGAATTTATTTATAGACACCAAATAAGGAGAACTTCTTCTAAAATGGGGAAACATTATCACATAAGCTAGTTTTGGGCCCTGGGACTGCACAGCCTACATTTAGATCCAGGCACCTCATCCCTTGGGTACTCAGTCTATATATTTGGAAAATGAGAGTGTTAAACTGAAATAGCAGATTTCCCAGCTCTACCATTCAAAACTTCCATGGTTTTAGTCTTTGTTGATGTTTTAAATAATATTTCATTCCCAGAGGCCCCCTGATCTGCACTACCCCTCTCTCCAGATTCCTCCACAAATAAATAGTTCC
This sequence comes from Phyllotis vaccarum, assembly GCA_033318265.1. Lineage (NCBI taxonomy): Eukaryota > Metazoa > Chordata > Mammalia > Rodentia > Cricetidae > Phyllotis > Phyllotis vaccarum. The sequence goes on from JARWLC010000003.1 coordinate 17,399,770, forward strand.
AGGTGGGATTCATTTAGATTTATTAGTATTATTTTAATGGCTACCATATATCCAGCACTCACTAGGTACAGAATATATATTATCTAACATAATCCATATGCAACCCAAGCCTTAGCTTCAGCTTACCTTTCTCTGTTCTTCGGTGAGAGGGAGTTTGTACTAAAGTTCAACTAAGTTTTGTTGAACTCCTGACAGCTGAACCTCTGTCCCCCCCTTTTTTTTTCTTGGACCCTATTTTTCCTGATGTCATCAGCCACTAAAACTCCAGCACTACAACCATGCTAACGGTGGTGGTGGTGCCACCTCAACCAGGGAGGCATCAGGAAGTGGAGGCATGCAGAGAGACACTCGTCTTTCCCTTTGTTAGGGTTCGGGTCTTAAAGGCCCTTGGTATTAGTTAGGGTTACTACCTCTGTGTTGACACACCATGACCAAAAGCAGCTTGGAGAGGAAAGGGATCAGGGGTCGTTTGGCTTACATATCCTGAGCCACAGGCCCCTGAGAGAAGTTCAAGGCAGGAACTCAAGCAGGGCAGAATCCTGGAGTCAGGAGCTGAAGCAGAGGCCGTGGAAGAGTGCTGCTTACTGGCTTGCTCAGCCTGCTTTCTTATAGCACCCAAGCCTACCAGGCAAGGAGTAGTACCACCCACAATGGGCTTGGTCTTTCCCCATCAATCTCTGATTGGAAAAGTGCCCTATAAGATTGCCTATAGACCATGCTTATTTTTATCAGTTTTTATATATAAAACTTACCTTCTCTCAGCTATGCCAAGTTGACATAAAATCAGCTAGGACATCTCTCAGAGTCTCAATTGCTCGAGTCGTGGCCACTTGCTTATGGTTCTATTGGGAGGTGGTAGACCCTTTAAGCAGTGGGACCCAGTGCAAGGAAGTTAAGTCATTGAGGAAATAGCCTTAAGAGGAACGTAAGAACTCTGCCCCCCTCCTTTCTGGTTTCCATGAGGAGACTGGTTTTGTTCACTCTCTCTCTTGTCGTGGGTTCACCACCATGGACCAAGGCCTCTGAGACAGTAAATGTAAAGTACATTTTTAGGTGTTTTGTCAACAGTGACCAGGGTTAATATGCTCCCTATCTCCTGATTTAACAATTGAAGTTAACTATGCCCATTTAACAGATGAAACAGGAACATAAAACTGAATGCAAAACCTGTCGCCAGTTCCCCCAGAGAAGATAATAAATGAACAGAAGATGGATAGATGGGCAGCTGATGTGTCATGATCATTTTCACCCTACTTCAGTCTCTAGCCCCTCCTTCCGGCCTACTAAAAAAAGCACCTTTTTGCTTCTTATTCCAAATCCTAATTCTTCTTCCTAAAAGCCACAGTGTGGTGCACAAGGGTTGACTCAGCTCAGCTTTTATCACCTTGGTCCTCTAAGACAAAAGAGGCTAAGTTCATCTAGAGTTAACATATTTCTTCAAACTCTGAACTACACATTGAAAATGACATCACAGGTTGGGCATCTCTAAAGTACTTCAGACAAGGTCATGGTAGGGTTGAAGCCTTCAAGTCTAATTGCACTCAGGCTCCATTCAGTCCTAGCTATGGCCAGACACGCCTTCCCATTCTCCCCATGCTTTTCTTATTCTAAGGGCAAATGGACATTTCCCAATAAATAACATTTTTTTTCATAGAATGAATGATCTTAATGGAAAAATGAGAAACATCTTTTTTCCTAAATGCAACATAATCTACATTTGTCCAAAATGGAGGTAGCATCATCCATCTCTCTCTCTCTCTCTCTCTCTCTCTCTCTCTCTCTCTCTCTCTCTCTCTCTCTCTCTCACACACACACACACACACACACACACACACACACACACGCATGCACACATGCATGCACATGCACAGCACACACACCCCAATACCTCTGTCTTTTATCTGTCCTCCAGTTATATCCAGAAGAAATGAATAATATCATATAATAATAATAAAATTATTCCTGTATTTTGCTTATTTGATCCTCTAGAACAATTATCTATGAGTAATATGTGCCAAGAAGCTTGGAATCAAGTCAAATTTGTGAACTGAATACCCTCCACTCCTGGGTGATTTCTCTGTGTTCTGTGCAGAGTGCCAGGGCTAGAGAAAGGAACTATAAGTTATATTTACAGTCATCTTTTGAATAGCAGTCATTACTGTAGTTTTTAGTAATGGAAGCCCAGAGACTCAAGACAAAGTAAACCTCACACACACAGTGTGTATTTTGGGTTCTGCTGAGAGTCTCTGGGAGTCAGGGAGCAGCTGAGATGTTTTTGCTATGATAACAAGGTCTCTTTCTTCAGGAGTAGAGTGACTTTATTGCACTTAGGAGATATCACTGTTTCCCTTTCTTGTTCTCTGGGGTCTCTATTTATGCTCTTTCCTCAGGTACTTACTTGGTTAACTCTATTTTATTGTACATAAATTTGTCCTTGTCTACCTGACAATGAATCTAAAGAAAAAAAATCAAATTCTATCAAAAGAATATCAGGATCTAAACACTTAAAAGACAACAACACATTTACCTTGAACAGAACAAATCCACTTTAATAATGCCCATACTGTTGGTCTTACATGGGAAATTTCGATGAGCCAATCTGGCAGAATGCTAGGTCCCAGAATCTGAGGAAGGCAGGGTTTGGGAGTGTGTTTATTAATGGCTATAAACTTTCCACTGGGAAAAATAACGTATTTTCTTGTATAACACAATGAGTATGGTTAACAACACACTTTATACCTGGAAATTGATGAGTTCGCAATCTATTCATTGTACACAAAAGTGAAATATGTTGATCATTTCAACTAGTCAGTTAGCCTTTCCAGAATGCAAACACATTTCAAAATATCATGTTTATTTGGCTTATAATTCCAGATTACTCTTCATTATAACAGAGCAGGAACTTAAAGTACCATGCATACAGTCAAGAACATGGAGAGAAGGAATGTACCAGCCGGGAAAGACAGAAACTTCTGAGTACTACCTCCCTTGCTTGCTAGTCTGTTTTCTCAGTCAAATTCCTTTACTTTCATACAGTTCAGGTCCCAGCCCATGAAATGGTGATACCTATATTTGGGATGGATCTTTGTTTTAGTTAGAACTTTTATTTGCTGTGGAGAGAGACCATGACCACAGCAACTCTTATAAAGGAAAACATTTAATTAGGGCTGGCTTATAGTTCAGTGAGCTAGTCCATTGTCACCATGCTCAGAAGCATTGCGGCATGCATATACGTGGTGCTAGAGAAGCATCTGAGAGTTCTACATCTGGATTGGCAGGCAGCAAGAAGAGACTGAGTCACACTGCCTTGTTTGAGCTTCTGAAGCCTCAAAACCTGCCCGCAGTGTCATACTTCCTCCAACAAAACCATACCTACTCCACCCCTTCCAATAGTGCCACTCCCTGTGGGCTTATGGGGCACATTTTTATTTAAACCACTACAATCTTCTCATCTCAGTTAACATCAAGAGAATCCCCCCACACATATAGGCCAACCTTGTCTAGATAATTCTTCATTAAGACTCTTCCCAAATGATTCCAAGTTGGGTCAAGTTGACATTTAAAGCCAATAGCTCAACTTCTTTCATGCTCCTGGCTATATGACTTCTTTATGTGCTTAACCCTTTATGATGCTTGTGAGTTGCAAACATTTCCTCTGATCTCACAGGCCGACTGACTGATTCTACTGAGTATGTACTTAATGATCACATGCTCTTTTCTGACTGTACTTCTTCCATCCTTTTTGGTATGCCTTGCAAGTTATTGCTGCTAACTGGCAACAGGAACTGAAGTTTTTATAAACTGGTTGTCAAGGTTGATTGTAATTTAGCTGGAGTTAGATTGTGGTTTTAGTATTTGTTGTGGTTGTCACGGAAGAACATTGTAGTATTAGGTTTCTGGCCTGGCCTTCTCAGCCTTGCCCTGAGGTTCTGACCGGCTGTCCCACAGAGACACACAGATGCTTACATTAATTTTATGCTGATCGGCCTAAGGCCCAGGCATATTACTTGCTATCTCTTTACCCTTAAACTAACTCATGATTCTTATCCTGTTCAGCCATGGGGCTCAGTACCTTTACTCAGAGCAGCATAACAGTCCGGCATCTACTGGTTTCTCTGCCATCTCTACTCTCTTCTTCCTGTTCCCAGAGTTTGCTTAGTCTGGCAGCCCTGCCCCACTTCCTGGCTGCCTTCTGGCCAGTCAGCTTTTTATTAAATGAGTTGAAGGGACAAATATTAACAACGTAACAACATAATCTCACTACAGAACTTTCCAAATTCTATTTTCCCTTCTTCTTGACTGTGGACTTTCCTGAGTATTCTTGTAGAAGAGAATCTCTTCTCCAAGAGATTGTAGCTGGCACCAGAGGCTACTGTCCAAGAGGCCCACCAACATGGTGGTTCTATTTGAAGGACTTGGGTGTTCTATAATCAGAAACATCTCATGTTTTATTGGGTCTGATGGTGTCAAGTAGGCCTTTTTCCTCTAGTGGCACAATCCCTTGCTTATCCCTATGATGACCTCTATTGAAGCATTGACCTCTACCCCACCCCAACATGCACACCCAGGTAAGCACTGGATGGAGAGTAATGTCTTATGTAGAGAGCAAGCAACCTGACCAAAACCTCTACATGAAAAAGGTGTTCACTACTTGCTCTTAGGTCATCTCACATAATAATTCTTTTCTCCTCTCAAACCATAAAAACATTTCCCCAGATCAGCACTGGAAGAGCATAGTGAAACTTTGAGATAACCCCTGAGTGCACTGGGCCTCCCCTAAACCTGCTCTGCAGGGATTGCTCTCTGTCACAGTAGGCCACAATAAGCTTCCAGCTGAGCCATGGAGGTTTTTTGGTCTAGATAAACAGTCCTCCACTGAGTATCTCTGAAGGTGTTCAGAGGGAACTTTATTCTGCAGCCTCAATTTTCTGACTCATCTGTATGGGCAGAAGGTGCTTTTTCTCTGTTCTTTGAAGTATTGATAATAGCATCTTTTGAAGTAAATTGAAAATAAACAGAATGAAAAGAAAGGAGTTGTGTAAATTTATTAGTATACACATGTGCAGAGGAACCACACAAAAAGATGAATCCCCAAGTAGGGCCAGATGGCTCAGGCTTTAATAACCCTCTTTAGTGTGGAGAGGGGAGTGGTGGATGTAGATCACTTGCGAAGACTTGGAAATAATTTTTAGGAGAGATGAGCTTGCTTGAATAACAGACAAGAACCTGAATAACAAACAGGCAGACAAAGTTATACTGGTATCTAAGACAGGCTCTAGGAAGACAAACTCTGTTCCAAACAAAAGTTGTCTTGCTATTTAGACAAACTCCCTGAAGTAACAGCCTGCAGATGGAGAAATGCAACTTTGGACATAAAGGCATGATAGATCTGGTTAAGGTAGTCTAGGGACCAAATCTCCATTGATGAATGAGATCCCAGAGAGGAGGTCTAAGATAATTAGGCTTTCTTTCAGGAGAAATTCATCAAGTAACATAAGCAAACAGGACACACAGAAAGAGAGAGAGAGAGAGAGAGAGAGAGAGAGAGAGAGAGAGAGAGAGAGAGAGAGAGAGAAAGAGAGAGAGAGAGAGAGAGAGGAGCTCCACTCTGAGCTTGGAGAACAAATAATAAACAGAGAGTACTCGAGTACTTGAGCATGAGGTTTTGTGGGGTGGCTTCCAGTGACTTGTAGTTTCTTTTTGTTCGAATAGCTTCATATGCTAAATTGCCAACTCTGAACTTTCTGATCCCCAAAGAATTTATTATAATTGAATATAGCTTGCTTGGCTCTTATAACAATTCCTTCAGGAATGAAGATGCTCTTTTTTTTTTTTTTTTTTTTTTTTTTATTCAGGTGTTGGGGATGAGTGAGCTAAGGGGGTATACAGGTGCCTGCAGAGTCCAGAGAAGAACATTAAACCCTTTAGAGCTGGAGTTTCAGGTGTTTGCAAGTTGCCTCACACATGAGTCCTCTGCAAGAACAATATGTGTTCTTAGACACAAGGCACTTGTACAGTCCCAGGGACTTTCGCCCCTTTGGCCAACTTTCAGATTACTGAAATAGGGTCTCCCGAGAAATTGAATTTCCCTGGGAATTTTGTACTTTCTTTTTTTTTTTTTTTGAAAGAAAAGTCTGAAGGCTGTTGCAGCTATAAAAGAAGAGCATCTCCTGAGAAGAGATCTCATAGTCTGACAAATTATCAGACTACCTTCAGGGGAGATTGGAGGCAAGAGGATGATGAGTCAGTGATGGGTTTGGGGTGCACGCTGATGATGATTGTCTATTTACATGTATTTCTTGCCCCCTGTTTAAAACCTAGAACTCTTGTCAGGGCTCTGAGGATTGAGTTGGGTCTGGGAGCAGGGAGTATTCACTGGACCTTTCTGTTTCTCTCCCCAGTGTGATTGCTATTGGATCACAGACCTAACATTTGAAGACGCATCTTCTCTAATAAAGCAGACACGATGCTGCAGCCTGAAAGGAATCAGTCAGTGTTCTCTGCAGTCTGTCCTCAGAAAAAGACCCACAGCCCTTGCCGTGAAGGTTAGAACATGCAGATCCCAGAGGGTAGGAATCAAACTTGGTCCTCTCCAGTTGGTGACTGCATGGTGTCCTGCCCAAGACCTATTTGCTCCTCCCGTGTCCCTTGACATGTAGACTAAACTAAACCAACCATATGTGCAGGAACTTTTTGCCACCTCGTGCCAACCTAATAATATCAGAAACCTCCGTGTGCTTATGGGATTTGAAAGCTCTCTCTGTCAGGACCTCTGTCATGCTACCCATAGCCATGTCTCTCCTAATTTAGCTCCTCCCAGAATTTTGAAGAGAAGGCTTTTTGCAGCAAAACTCCCTCATCCCCCCCCCCCCACACACACACAGCAGAGGTGATGATTAGAGATGACTCAGAAGACCTCCACACATTTTTTTTTCAGTTCTAGGATTCCAATTTAGTTCTTGTTTCAATTCTCATTCTTCTGAAATTCTGTCTCCTCATTGATTCTGTCACTTAGTTTACATAATTCCTTTTGCACATTTGTACCATCAGTTTAAAACATAGTTCTTACTCCAAGAGAGTAAAAATTACAGTACTCAGAGCCAAATGTGAGTGACTATGGCCTGAAAACACAGATTCAGTTTGCTCTAGATTATGTGTTCCCCTGTGGGAAAGACTACATGAACTTTTATAGTCCCTAATGTAGGGAAGTCATAAATCAAGGGATTTACCAAATACATTAGTGTGGGCGTTGGATAGCAGGGCTATAGTGAGTGGGAAAATCTATCCATTTTGATGTTATAATGTTCTTAGCTTGAAGCTTGGCAGAAGCTAGGGATGTGTTAAGTTTAACAATATTTCAAATGTTTTACCTGATTGTTCCATGATGTTGTTCAGATACAGACATTGGTAGTAAATGACTCTCAAAAAGATTAAAGACAGTATAAGATAAATTTGGGTTCACATCTTCAATATTCCATCTCCCTGCATTGACAGCATTTTGGTCAACTAACCTGCAGATCTCCCACACAAACTCATCCTTTTGTTTTTGTGTATTTGTTTGTGATATGTGCTTATTAATTGCCTCTGTTTTCCAGGATTTCAAGTTCTATAGCACCAGGCAACTGCTAAATCTCTATAGAGATATGTAGGTTTCTAAGTGTACCTTTCTGCCAAAATCCTTGAACCTGTCCAGGATGCATGCGAATTGAAAGTTTGGGGGTTTTGGATGGAAGTCTTGTGCAAATTTTAAGACTCTGTGCTCTGCATTGTTGTCCTTTTGTCTGACTTCTGTTAATTTCCAGAGACCACATCAGCCCTAAACTGGTTGTGGTTTCTTTATTTTATTTAATTTGTTATTTTTCAGTTAAAGAGGCAGTACCTTCCTCCTTATGTTACATTTGTGTATTTGAGAAGCTGGAAGTACCCTTAGGGGAAGGAGCCATGTAAACTCACTTGAGTTTCTTTGTCTTTTTCATATTTCATACTCTTTCAAGTTTCTGCAGTCTTTGAATTTTTCTGCTGTCTCTAGTACATGTTTACATTTTGGGAAAGGCTCAAAATTACTACTAGAAAATAGTAAACTTCTAAAGTAGTTTTCAAACCAAGCTTGTGAGACATTCAATTCCAGTGACACATGATGCAATTACACATGGATACATCACCCTCCAAGATTGAGGCTTCTCCATGGTACCTTTGGAAGCCTCATCATGTCATGGATCTATTCTCACCAACTAATCAGAAAATCAACACACAAAACCCCAAAGATGTCTTATTAATTTTCAGAAGTAAGATCTAGAGAAGAGATCTTAGAGCTAGATGATCAATAGCTTCTTTTTCCTGTAGGCAAACCTACATGGGATGTCAAATTACAACCAGGAATTTTTGAACACAAAAGCTGCAAAGGAAAATCAGCTGGAAGTTTAATGGGATCAACCAACCACAGCCTCAGGTGTTTGCTTCCACAAAATGAGAAGGTAGACCGTGGGGAGATGGGCAGTGGGAAAACAGGTACTACAAGTTCCTCTAAGGTCATTGGCTGAGCTTCTCTTCTTCTTCTGGGCACATTCATTCGTCCCTGTGCCCCTGAGTCTTCCGACTTCTGTGGTAATCCTAGGCAATGATAGTATTTTTCAGTATAAAGACAAATTACGTTAAATAATTACCTATGATACATGAAAACGAACACAATTAATCTTCTGCCTTGTGATTTTTCATATCAACATTTATCTCCTGTATTTCTTATTTCAACTTTACTGTAAACATATATACTTAATAACTTTAAATTCTAAAATAGGTAAGGGCAGCTAGAGAGGTGGCTTGGTATTCATTCTATTTTCACCTGTAATTCCTTTTACATGTTCACACAGTTTTGAGTTCAAAACATAGTTCTTATTCCAAAGGCAGTGAAAGTGACCTTACTCAAAACCAGATGTTAAGAACATGTACTGATCTTGCATAGTAACTGAGTTCAGTTTCCAGCATCCACTTCAGAATGGTAACAACTGCTTCTAACTCCAGCTCCAAGGGATCTGACGCCCTCTTTGGCCTCCTCCCACACTACACTTCTTGTGTGCATACCCACACAGAGACACACATATTCATACAAAATTAAAATTTATTAATTACATTTAACCAAAATCAGACAGGAGAAGAAATCTGATAATATTTTCAAAGTTCTGCCTTTGGGACATGAAGATTAAACGGGACAATATACACAATGCTCTTAGCTCTTACATAATAATCACTTAGTCTCCTTCCCCTTTCTTAATGGAAACATTTTTTGAAGAACAAAGGTTCACTCTTGCCCTTTATGTACCCCCACACGGTGATGGTTTTGGTAAGTTTTCACTGGCCAGGAAAATTAAGTCCTGGAATGATTTTTCAATTATAAAGCTGAATGGAAATTAGAACAGAGAGAAAACAAACCCTTAAGACTTGTAACTTTAAGGACACTTACTAGTATCCTTAAATCACAGCGTTACCCTGCTTGTTAGTGCTGGGGTGCTGTCTGTTCTGACTCCACCCATCCCAAGTAGCTGAATTGGTTATAGCATGAAACTAACACGGATGAGAGTCAGGCCTCTTCCAGATCGAAGACCAACTTGTTCTCAGGCCAGAGCGTAAGTGTTCATGTCTGTGTTGCTTACGCAGTTTGCCATTCTTCTGAACTATATGCTTAACTTTAGCCACACTTCACCAAGTTAATGGTGAGAGTAATTTACTAATGAGTATTTGAGGAGCTTGGGGGTGTATGTGAAAAGGATTATCTAAAAAGAATTAATTTGAGACAATGTCCCTCAGGAACAAGAAGCCGCCATTTTGGGCCTTGTTTCCCTGTCAACAGAGATATGTTTCGATCTGAACATGGATAACTTCATCACTAACATAATTATTTCTATTAAGAAAACTCCCCATGCTTAGAAAAGTATTGTGTTAAAATAGAAAAAGCATCGAGCCACAGCACTAGAAAGTTTGAGCATGTCAATGAGGTTGTCCAGGCGTCAGTTCCTCCATTGTTTAAAGATGGCATTCTCCCAGACGACTTCCAAGCTCCCTGAGTTGAGTCCCATCCTTCCATTGCGGGCATTTCCCAAGCCCCACTTTCCCAGGCAGAGTCTGAGCAGATTGACAGCAGCAAACACAGAGTCAAATTCCCATTTAAAACACAGGTCGTGTTATTTTGGTACCAATTACAAGGTTATGGATCATGCTTAAAGGTGTTTAATATGCTGTAATGTTTAGACACACTTGGCTCCAACATTTATGAGGGCTGTTTGCAGCAACAAGAAGCATTCTCTCACTGAGCAAGTATGCAGGGCTGCTGTAAAAACAGCACAGATGGGCCGGAAAGAACGCCTCCAACTGGCTCCGAAAACAGCAACAAGTGTTTTAGACCATGCAGTAGCTCTACCTGCTGACTAATCTCTCCACAGCCAGAGGCAGATTTTATTGGGATCTGCATCTGTGGCTTTTTACTTTGTTTTAGTCACTGGGGTAGAGTATTTGTAAAAATGGAGTTTATGACCTTGTGTGACTATGTTTTATTTGGGAGTCATGATTCCTTTTATTTGAATGATAGCAGTTCTGTAGCGTGCTCCTCATCACACTGTGTCGTCATTCCCACACAGGTGGGACTCGTTCTCGGCTGATGGAGCTCATGAGGATACTAGGACACAATACGGCATCTACAAACTCGCACTACAGATGTGTTGAAAACGAAGCCGTCATATCCGGGAAGAATCCTTTTGACTGGAAGGGACTAGTTTAATAAATCACATCATGTAAGTACACGTACTTACACAGGAGTACACACATACACATGAGAGAGAAAGAGACAACAGACACACAGAGAGAAAAGGCATATGTATGTAACTGTTACTAGAGGTGACAGTTTTTTGAGGAAGGACGATAATTCAGCCTGAGTATATAAGGCTCTGTTTAATTTCAGGAAGCATTTGGATTATCCTCCTGGGCTTGTTCTAGGTGATGAGGCTAATAGGCAGACAAGATCAGATAAAATGAGACAGGAAGAGATACCTCCACAGCAAGCCAGCATCAACAGGCAAAGGGATCAACAGCAAAAGAATGGATGGGGACTGATATTTTTATTCCTTTAAACTAACAATGGGTTCTTCATATTTTATTTAGTCTTTAAGCGTACAATACATTCAAATAATGATTTTGACCCTATGCCCCTCCACTAACAATCTACAAGTCTTGCATATTTTCCACCACTTCAAATTCAGCTCTCACTATTATGTTCTCCTTCAAAATATCCACGTAAGTAAATTAGGGTTGTCAGTATATGCACGGGTGTGAGGCTATTCAGTGACCACATTTGAAGAAGAAGCGGGACATATACTAAGAGTTCAGAATGCACAATATACAGCTTGTAGTATATAATGTGTAGAGTTTACAATGCCCTAAATACAGCTGATAGAGTCCTCTATAGAGCACTTCATGCCCAGAATAGAGCTCATGCTGCCCTGTACATAGCTCAAGTACACTGAAAGAACTCATAGTGTCCTGTATACAGCGCATAGTGTCCTATATATAATTCAAAATGATTCATGTAAAGATAGTGCGTTATAAAAAGATCACAGTGCCCTGTATAGAGCCCATAGTGCCATGTATAGTGCTCAGTGTGCTCTATACATCTAATAGTGCCCTTAACACATCACATAGTTCTCTCTATAGAGCTCATTGTGTCCTGCATAGACATAATTGTGTCCCCTATAGGATTAACTAACACTGCCTGATATATAATCATAATTCTCTGTGTACAGTACATAGTGCCTTGTATAGGACTGATAGTTTTCATAGTGAACTGTATATAGTTCTAACTTCATCATGACCTAAATGCAGCACATGCAACACTATCTAGAGCTCATAATGCCTTGTAAGGTGCTCATAATACACAGTACATAGTACATAGTGTCCAAATAGAGTTTTCAGTGCTCAAGATAGACCTCATACTGTCCACTATATACTATATAGTTATAGTGTCCTATTTAGAGCTCATAGAGTTTTGTATAGAGTTAGAAATAATCAGTAAAGACTTCTGTCCCTTTAGGGAACTCATAATTTCCATTATAGACATTAGGGGCCCTGGATGTAGCTCACACTGACCTGTGTGGTGTTTCTAGTGTCAAGTATAAATTTTAAAATTGACACATAGAGATCATAGTGCCCAATATAGAATCTTCATTTCACTGTGTAGAGTTCATAATGCTGAATATATATATTATAGTACCCATAGAGCTCCATGCCCTGATTGAGCTTACAGTAACACATATTTAACACATAATGTCCTATATAGTGCCTATAGAGAGCTCACATAGCCCTGGACAAGCTCATAGTACCAGATAGAGAGGTCATTGCCATCTGCACAGAGATCATAGTGCCAGAAAGAGAGGTCATAATTCCCTGTGCTGAGCTGATGGTACCCTTTAAATAACTCAGAATGTATGGAGCTCAAAGTGCCCAAATACAAATCATAGTGCCTGGTATAGAACTCAGAATGCCTTGCAGGGAGCTCATAGTCCCACATAGAGTGCACTGTGCCCTTTAGAGAGCCATTAGTGTCCTGTGAAGAGCTCATATGTTCCTGTACAGAGATTATAGTGACCGTCACAGTGCTGCCTGTCCTCTGTACTGAGTTCATGGTGCCCTGTGCTGAGTTTATAGTGCACTGTATAGAGCTCAAATTTTCTCCTACAGAGCCCACAGCACCCTGTATAAATCTCATAATGCATTGTTTAGGTCTGATAAAGCTTATGTTATCCTGTATGGATCTCAAAGTGCCAGTACAGAGCTCACTGTTTCCTGTACAAAGCTCACAGTAACCTGTATGAGCCTCATAGTTCCCTGTTTAGACTTCATAGTTTTCTGAGTATAGCTCATAGTGCCATGTATAGCTCTTGGGGTACCCTTTATTAAATCTACATTGTTCTATATAGGACGTATCGTGCCCTACATAGAATTCATAATGACTTTCTCAACTGGATATACCAAACTGAACTGACACACATTGGGACTCCTTGCCCTCCTTGGGGGAGGCTGAGGGAGGACTGGAAAAGACTGGGAGGAGGGAAGTGAGGGGGAGCAATGGTAGATATGGGAAAAAATTTAAATAAGAAAATGAAAAGAACAAATTTGACATGCACAGAGCTCATGCCCTAAAAAGAGCTCATAGTGTTTTGTATAGAGCACTTAGATCCATGTAGAGATCTTAATATGTCCTATATAGATCACATAATGGACTCTCTTTAGAGATCATACTACCCTTTATGTAACTCCTAATACCCAGTATGCAAGTATATACAAGACATAATGCCATGTGTGGAGTACCTAGTGCCCTGTATAGAGCCCCTAGAATCCTGTGTTAACCTCATAGCACCCTATACAGACTGTGTTTACCCTGTATAGAGCCAAAGTCTTTTATATGTGCATAGTGCTGTGTAAATATCTCATTGTGCCAAGCATAAGTTAAGAGCACTGTATATAGAAATCATTGTGTTTCATTTAGAGCACATAGAGCCTTACAGATCTGTACAGTCTGGTATATATGTGAATCACAAATTCCAGTTTGTATTTAATGAAAGCTCAGAGTCAAATATTAAGGAAAAGCTGCAATATCAGAGAGAGGAAACAGACCACAGTCAAATCTCACCCAGCCAATTTATCATGGTAAAAATTATCTTCCAGCTTGCTCAGTCTGGCTCCTTGTCTTTTCTACAGAACAAATCTGTCTTCCTATGCCTGCCTTAAATATCTTCTTCCCCTAATTGTTTCACTTCTGGGTTCAACTCTGCATCATATTCCTAGAGTTAGGATTAAAGGTGTGAACTACTATTGTTTGGTAGTTAGGCTTTGAACTCATAGAAACAGAGAAAGATCTCTGTCTCTGGAGTTATGGGATTAAAGGTGTAGGTCTCCACTCCCAGTCCTTCCCATGCTGAGATTAAAGGCATGAGTTACCACTCTTCCACCCTTGACTGTGGGTGAATCTGTTCTCTGATATTCCAGACTGGTTTCATTAAATATAAAATATATGACCACAGCATAGTGCCCTGGATAGAGATTATAGAACACTGTACAGAGCTCCTAGTGATTTTTATATTTCCCATAATGCATTTTATAGAGTGTAGTGGGATTATGTTTTTACATTGTAAATAATTGTCCCACCTACTACTTGTTAAATAAAAATGCTGATTGGCAAAGGCAGACAGAAATGTTTAGCTAGACTAAGAAAACTCTGGAAACAGGAAGAACAGAGCAGAAATGCCACAGAGATGCCAGAGAAGCGAGCAGATGCAGAGGACAGCTATGCTGCTTTGAGAAAAGGTACCGAGCCACATGGTTAAACAGGATAAGAATCATGGGTTAGTTTAAGAGTAAAAAGCTAGCAAGTTATATGCCTGGTAAAATTAATATAACTGTGTGTTTCTGTGGAACTACAGATCTGCAGGTTTGCAGATCTGTGGTCTGTGGGTCTGGACAACATGCCAGAAACTTAATACAACAACAGAGATTGTAGTACCCTGTATACAGGTCACTATACTATATTATATTACCCTGTATTGAGCTCATAGTGCTCTGTGTAGATCTCATAGTGCCCAGTATTGAGTTCATAGTACCAATTATAGAGCTCATATTGCCCTGTTATTGACCTCACAGTGCTGTGTGTAGAACTCACAGTGCCTATGTTGACAAACTAGTGCCCCGTGTTGATCTCACAATGTGCTGTTTAGATCTCAGAGTTCCCTGTGTTGATCTCATGTTCCCTGTTTTGAGGTAATAGTGCCCCATGTTGATCTCATATTTCCCTGAATAGAGATCATTATGCCCTTTGTTGAGCTCATAGTTCCTCATATTGAGCTCATAGTATCCTTTTAAGAGCTCATCATCCCTTTGTAGAACACATAGTTTCCAGTGTTGAGCTCATAGTGCCCTGTAAAGAGATGATAATGAATGCCCTGTGTTGATTTCATAGAGACCTGTGTTGAGCTCATAGTTGTAGTGAGATTGTGTTATTACATTTTAAATAACTGTCCCACCTACTGGATTAATAAAAATACTGATTGGCCAAAGGCAGACAGGAAGTGTGGGCTGGGCTACCAGACTGAGAAAACTCTGGGAACAAGAAGAACAGAGCAGAGATGCCACAGACACACCAAAGAAACAGATAAATTTGATACCTATGCTGCTCTGAGAAAAGGTACTAAGCTGCATGGATGAACAGGATAAGAATCATGGGTAGTTTAAGGGTAAAGAGTTAAGTTATATGCCTGGGCCCCAGATCAATCAGTGTAAAATTACTGTAAGCGTCTGTGTGTCTAAGTGGTACTGTGGGTCTGTGGGTCTATACCTCGAAACTAGGCCAGAAAGTTCAGGCCATGAGTCTAGGCCAGAAAGTCTGGGCCAGAAACTTTATATAACAAATGGAAACCCAAAGAGGGTAAAATATACCCACATAAAGCCATAGAAAGCTTGAAAAACTGCCTAGAGCATAAAAATAGAGCCAAAAGCAACTTGTGGGAGATTTTGTTATTCCATTGTAAATAATTGTCCCACCCACTGGTTTAATAAAAAGTGCTGATTGGCCAAAGGCAGACAGAAAGTGTGGGTGGGGCTACCAGACTAAGAAGACTCTAGGAACAGGCAGAACAGAGCAGAATGCCAGAGAGAACCGGAAGAAGCAGAGGACAACTATGCTGCTCTGAGAAAAGGTACTGAGCCACATGACTGAACAGGATAAGAGTCATGGGTTAGTTTAAGGGTAAAGAGCTAGCAAGTTATATGCCTGGGCCTTAGGCCGATCAGCCTAAACCTACTGTAAGCATCTATGTGTCTCTGCAGGTCTGTGGGTCTGTGAGTCTGTGGGTCTGTGAGCCTAAACCTTGAGGCTAGGCCCAAAAGTCCAAGCCAGAAACCTCTTATTACAGCAACTTCTGAGTTTTATCTCTCAAGTAGGCTGTGGGGATTATATTACAAAATGGTGTGTTTGCTGCATGCAACTTAAACTGAACAAGGCCAGTTCCTGAGCCTCAGTATAAGCAAGGAACTGTTTATGGTTAATTTAAGGTGTCTGTTGATAAGGACAAAAAGGGAACAGACCCAAAGATGGCTTCTTAGTGGTGATGTTTTTTGGATCAGCTTAATTTTCTGGAGGCAAGCAGAGGCTTAGCATTTTGAAGAGAGCCTTCCTGATTCAGCTGTAGAGGCAAAACACTTGTGAGTCTTTTAAGAGGACCTGCTTCCTAATATTTAAATGAAGTTAATGAAAAGCAGACAGCAGTGCTTTACTTGGTGGTTAGATGGACCCCCAAATTCCCGGGAGTGGTACCTAGGCTGAAAAGCTAAATTCTATGAAGTTAGACTAGGAGCTGGGTGGAGCTGGTCCGCCACCCTAGTGAAGAATTTAATCCTTAGCCACACCTTGGCAGATTAAAGGTGTGTACAGAAACAGAAATGGAGGGAGCTGAGTGGAGACAGCCACCCTAACCAAGCAAAGGTGTGGTCAGAAACAGAATAAGAAAAAAGAGATATGCAGTGAAGACAGATTCAAAAAAAACTCTAAATGGTTTAGAGTGTGTTAAAAAAATATTTAGGCTTGAGAGAGAAAATAAAAAGGAAAAAGGATAAAGTCCTTAAAATAGAAATAGAGTAAAAAGAAATAGTAATAAGCCACATGAATTTGGAAAATACAAAGAATGTCTGGATGTTGCATACTATTGTCTTGTCTTTAAGTTTTTTGACTAAAAATGAAGTAGTAAAAGCTGCTAAAAGACATTTGACTATAAAAGCTGTTGGATTAATTCAACCTATATACTTTATAAATGAATTGGCTTTAAAATTGAAATAAAAGGATATGCTACTTTAGAGAAGGGTTTTTCTATTTTTTCCACAGAAAATGAGAGGGTGTGGATTTATTTTTGATGAAAGAACATAAAGTTTGATAGAGGAAGACCCCCTGAAAAGTCCCCATTGGAAATGGATGGCCCAGATGATTCAGCAGTTCAGAGCACCTCTGTTTACATATTCTCTGAGCTTTGTATCCAAAACTACTTGAAGGGGACTGCCTGAGATTACTCAGCCTCAGAGACTACTCCACTAATGACTTGTCCATAATCCTAAATTTTTCTTTGGGTCCCCCTGGGATTGCCAATGCCCAAATTCCACAGGAAGTAGTCTGGGGAATGATGTCCACATTCCCAAAAAATGGATTATGGATGTTTGTCTCTGTTTACAGTGTTAGTTATAGGTTGTTATAGATAATAGTGAAAAAAATTATACAAAGGAAATTAGATTTGGGGTTCTTGTTTTAAAAAGAGAAAAGGGGAAATGTCATGGGATTGTGTTGTTACATTGCAAATAACTGTCCCATCTACTGGTTTAATAAAAATGCTGATTGGCTGAAAGCAGACAGGAAGTGTGGGCAGGGATACCAGACTAAGAAAACTCTGGGAACAGGAAGAACAGGGCAGAGATGCCACAGACATACCAGAGAAGCAGATGCAGAGGACACCTATGAGAAAAGGATCGACATGTTTGAAGAGGATAAGCATCATGGGTTAGTTTAAGGATGAAGAGTGAGCAAGTTATATTTTAGGGCCCCAGGCCAATCAGTGTAAAATTATTATAAGTGTCTGTGAGTGTCAGTGGGACTGTGGGTCTATGGGTCTGCACCTTGAGGCTAGGACAGAAAGTTCAGACCATGAGGCTAGACTGGAAAGTCCAGGCCAGAAACCTTATACTACACATAATGACCTGTATTGAACTCATAGTATCTGTATAGAGAACATTTTCCCTGTGTTGTCTCCACAGTGCCATGTGTTGGTTTCACAGTGGCTAGTTTTGATCTCAAGTGCCCTGTGATGAGCTCATAAGGCTCTGTATTGAGCTCATACTATTCTGTGTTGATGTCATAGTGCACCATATAGAGCACATAGTGCCCAATGTTGATATCATAGAACCCTCTATAGAGCTCATAGTGCCCTGTGTTTAGTTCTAAGTGCCCTGTAATGATCTCATAGTGCATTGTATAGAGCAATTATTGCTCTGTGTTGAAAACATAATGCCACGCATACAGCACAAAGTGCATTCTATTGAGCTTGTAGTGCCCTGTATAAAACACATAGTGCCCTGTGTTGACTCCATAGTTCCCTGAGTTGATTTCAGAATGCCTTGCGTTGATCTCACAGAGCCCAATGATGAGCTCATAAAGTCCTGTATTGAGCTCATAGTGCCCTGTGTTGAGGTCATAATACCCTGTAGAGAGTTCATACTGCCCTTTGTCGAGCTCATAGTAACTGTGTTGAGCTCCTAGTAGCCTGTGATGATCTCACAGTGCCCTGTGTTGATCTCATACCACATGTGCTTATCTTACATTACCCTGTTTGGAAGATATAGTGCCCTCTGTTAATAACATAGTACCCCATGTAGAGAGTACTTAGTGCCCATGGTTGAACTCATAGTTCCTTTACAGAACACATAGAGCCCAATGTTGATTTTATAGAACCCTCTATAGAGGTCATCGTGCCGTGTACTGAGCTCATAATGCCCTGTATTTAGTTCTAAGTGCCTTGTGATGATCTCATAGTGCATTGTATAGAGCAACTGCTCTTTGTTGAAAACATAATGCCATGCATACAGCACAAAGTGCACTGTATTGAGCTCATAATACCATGTTAACATTATAGTGCTTTGTATTGATGTCATAGTACCCTGTGTAGAGCTCATACTTCCCTGTGTTGAGCTTAGAGAACCCATTTTGAGTGCACAGTGCCCTATATTGAGCCCATAGTGCCATGTGTGTATCTCACATTATCCTTATGGAGGATATAGTGCCTGTGTTAAGAACATAGTTCTTTTGGGGGGCTTTCTATGGCTTTATGTGGATATATTTTACCCACGTTGGGCTGCCATTTGTAGTAAGAGATTTCTGGCCCGGACTTTTGGGCCTAGCCTCAAGGTTTAGGTCCTCAGACCCACAGACCTGCAGAGACACACAGATGCTTACAATAGTTTTAGGCTGATCGGCCTAAAGCCCAGGCATATATCTTGCTAACTCTTTACCCTTAAACTAACCCATGACTCTTATCCTGTTCAGCCATGTGGCTTGGTACCTTTTCTCAGAGCAGCATAGTTGTCCTCTGCTTCTTCCAGCTTCTCTCTGGCATTCTGCTCTGTTCTGCCTGTTCCTAGAGTCTTCTTAGTCTGGTAGCCCCACCCACACTTTCTGTCTGCCTTTGGCCAATCAGCGCTTTTTATTAAACTCATAGGCAGGGACAATTATTTACAATGGAACAACATAATCCCCCTACACTTAGCACTCATTGTTAGGGTCATAGTTGTATGAGGTTTTTGGCCTTTCCAGCCTAGCTTGGTGGTCAAGACTTTCAGACCCACAGTCACACAGTCCCACTGAAATACAGAGGCTTGTATTAATTGTACACTGATTGACCTGTGGCCCAGGCATATACTTTCTAGCTCTTGGTCTTAATCTAATCCATGACTCTTATCCTGTTCAGCCATGAGGCTCATTACCTTTTCTCAGTGCAGCATTTCAACTTCTTTCCTCTGCATCTACTGGCATCTCATCGTGGTGTCTCTGTGGCTTCTCTGTGCTATTTCTGCTCTGTTCTTCCTGTTCCCAGAGTTTTCTTAGTCTGGTAGCCCCGCCCATACTTCCTGTTGGTCTTCAGCCAATCAGTGTTTTTATTAAACTAATAGGTGAGACAATTATTTACAATGTAACAACACATAATCCCACTACACATAGCCCCTTTACAGATCACATAGTGCCCAATGTTGATCTCATAGAACCCTCTATAGAGGTCATAGTGCCCTGTATTGAGCTCATAGTGCAATATGTTTAGTTCTAAGTGCCTTGTGATGATCTCATAGTACATTTAATAGAGCACATAAGGCTCATTGTTGAAAAAATAATGCCATGCATACAGCACATAATGCCCTGGATTGAGCTCATAGTGCCCTGTATAGAAAACATAGTGTCCTGTGTTGACATTGTAGTGCCAGGTGTTGATTTCACAGTGCCCTGTGTTGATCTCATATCCCACTGAATGGAGATCATAATGCCCCGTGTTGATCTCATAGTTCCCTGTGTTGGCCTCCTAGTGTCCAGTGTTGAGCTCAGAGTTCCCTGTGTAGAATACATTGTTCCCTGTTTTGAACTCAAAATATCCTGTTTAGAGATTAAAATGCCCTGTATCGATGTCATAGTGCCCTGTGTTGAGCTCATACTACCTTTTAAAGAGCTCATAATACCCCTATTGAGCTCATAGTGCCCTTTCTTGATGTAATAGTGCACTTTATAGAGAACATAGTGCCCTGTGTTGGGCTCAGTACCCAGTATAGAGGGCATAGTGTTCTGTGTTGATTTTATAGTGCTTTGTGGTTATTTCATAGTGCCCTGTGATGAGCTATTAATGCCCTTTATTGAGCTCATAGTATTCTGTGTTGATGCCATAGTGCACTATATAGAGCACATAGTTCCCAGTGTTGAGCTCATAGTACCCTCTAGAAAGGTCATAGTGCCCTGTGTTGAGCTCCTAGTTCACCGTGTTGAGGTCATAGTGCCCATTGTGGATTCCATAGTACCCCAAATTGATCTCACATTGCCCTATGTTGATCTCATGGTTTGCTGTGTTGATCTTATAGTGCCCTGTGTTGAGTTCAGAGTGCCCTTTATAGAGGACATAGTACCAGGTGTTAAGAACATAGTGCCCCTTGTAAAGCAAATCTTGCCCCTGGTTAAGCTCATAGTGTCTTCAGAGAGAGTATAATGCCCTGTTTAGAGCTCATAGTGCCCTGTGTTAAGCTACCTGCTCCCTGTATAGAATTCATGCTACCTCGAGTGACCTCATATTGCTCTTTTTTGATCTCATACTGCCCTGTGTTTAGATCTTAGAGCCCTGTGATGATCTCATAGTGCATTGTATAGAGCACATACTTCTCTGTGTTGAAAACATAATGCCATGCATAGAGCTGTATTTAGCTGTATTGAGCTCATAGTGCCCTGTATAGAGAACATAGTGCCCTGTGTTGACTCCATGGTAACCTGTGTGACATAATAGTGCCCTGTGTTGATCTCACACTTCCCTGTGATAAGCTCACAATGCCCTGTGATGAGCTCATAGTGTCCAGCTTTGATGTAATAGTGCACTCTATAGGGCACATAGTACCCAGTGTTGAGCTCAGTACCCTCTATAGAGATCATAGTGCTCTGTTTTGAACTTATAAAACCCTGTAAGGAGCTCATACTGCTATGTCATTTAGCATATAGTATAATGTTGATCTCATAGTGCCCTGTATAGAGGACATAGTCCTATGTGTTCAGAACATAGTGCCCCGTGGGGAGCATATACTTCCCTTTGTTGCTCTCACAGTGATCTGTATTGAGATTATAATGCCCTGTGTTGATCTCCTAGTGTCCCAGGTCCCAGGTACAGCAATACTGTCTCTGTTTGAGCTCCTGGTTTTCTGTAAAGACATCATAATGTGTTATGTGAGCTCATAGTGCCCTGTGATGTCATAGTGCATCATATAGAGCACACAATGCCCTATGTTAAGCTCATAGTGCCCTATTTAGAAGTCATAGTATCCTGTGTTAAGCTCCTAGTGCACTGTACGGAGCTCCTAGTGGCCTGAGTTGATCCCATAGTGCCCTTTGTTGAATCCTTAGTGCCCCATGCTGATTTAATAGTGCCTTGCATTGACCCCATAGGGTGCTGTGTTGATATCATAGTTTCCTGTGATGAGCTCTTAATGCCTAGAGTAGAGTTCATAATGCATTGTATTGAGTTTATAGTGCCCTGTATTAACCTCATAGTACCCTGTAAAGAGCTCATAGTAACCTATTATTGAGTTCATGTTGCTATGTGTTTATCTCATAGTACCCTGTATAGAGGATATAGTGCCCTGAGTTTAGAACATCTTGCCAGGTGTAGAACACTTAGTGCCTATGCTGGAACTCGTAGTACCTTTCAGAGCACATACTGCCAAGTATTGAGCTCATAGTTCTCTCTATAGAGGTGATGGTTCACTGTATTGAATTCATAGTGCTCTGAGTTTTGTTCTCAGTGCCCTGTGATCATGTCATAGCACATTGTATAGAGCACATACTGCTTGGGGTTAAAAACATATGCCATGCATACAGCACATAGCATCCTTATTGAGCTCATAGTGCCCTGTATAGAAAACATAGTATCCTGTGTTGACTCCATAGTGCCCTGTGTTGATTTCACACTGCCTTGTGTTACCACATAGTGTCCTGTGTTGACTCCTTAGTGCCCTGTGTTTAATTTATAGAGCCCTGTATTGAGCTCAAAGTACCCTTTAAGGAGTTCATAATACTCATTGCTAAGCTCATATTACCCTGTGTTGATCTCATAGTGCCCTGTGAAAACCTCAAAATGCCATCTAATGAGCTCATAAAGTCCTGTGGTGAGCTTATAGTATCCTCTATAGAGGTCATGGTGCCCTGTGTCGAGCTCATAGTGCACTGTATTGGTCTCATAATGCCCCATGTAGAGCAGAGAATGCCTTTGTAGACTACATTCTGCACTATGTTGAGCTTATAGTGCCCTGTATGAGATCATAATGCCCTGTGTCCATCTCACAGTGCCCAAGATAGAGTACATACTATCCCTGGTTGAGCTCATAGTGCCTTTTACATCATAGTGCCCTGTACTGAGCTCATGGTGCTGTGTATAGATGTAATAATGTGCTATGTGAGCTCATAGTTCACTGTGTTAATGTTACAGTGCACTGTACAGAGCACATAGTACCCTATGTTGAGATCATAGTGCACTGTGTTGAGCTCCCAGTGGCCTGTGTTGATCCTATATGCTCTGTGTTGATCCCATATGCTCTGTGTTGATCTCACAATGTCCTGTGTTGACCTCATATTCCCTGTGTTGAGCTCATAGTACCCATTGCTGAGTTCATAGTACCCATTGCTAAGTTCATAGTACCCTGTATTGAGCTAATACTACTCTTTAAAGAGCTCATAGTACCGTGTCTTTGAACTCATATTGCCATGTGTGTTGAGCATATAATACCCTGTTTGAGTTCATAGTACCCTTTATAAAACTCATATTATCCTGTTTTGAGCTCATAGTGCTCTGTATAGAGGACATAGTGACATCTGTTAAGAAAATAGTTCCCTGTGTAGAACACATAGTGTCCCAGGTTGAGCTCTAGTGCCTCTACAGGGCATATACTGCCCAGATTTGTGCTCATAGTGACCATTATTGTGCTAATAGAGCCCTGTGTATAGCTTAGTGTCCTATGATGATCTCATAGTGAATTGTCTAGAGCACATTCTGCTCTGTGTTGAAAACATAATGCTACACATAATGCACGTAGTACCCTGTACTGAGCTCCTAGTTCACTGTATAAAGACCATAGTGCCTTGTGTTGACTCCATAGTGCCCTGTGTTGAAGGTATAGTGTGTTGACTTCACAATGCTTTGTGTTGATCTCCTAGTATCCTGTGTTGATCTCATAGTGTCCTGTGATGAGCTCTTAATGCCCTGTATTGAGCTCATAGTTCCCTGTGTTGAGTACATAGTACATTCTATAAAGGACATAGTGACCTGTGTTGAGCTCAGAGTGCATTGTCTTAAACTGATAATACCTGGATTTGATCCCATAGTGCCCTGTGTTGATCTCATAATGCCCTGTTTTGAGCTCATAGTACCTTGTATTGTGCTCATAGTGCCCTGTATAGAGAACATAGTACCCTGTGTTGACTCCATAGTGCCGCTTGTTAACTCTATAGAGCCCTGTCTTGATTTCACAGCACCTCATGTTGATCCCACAGTGGCCTGTGTTGATGTCATGGTTCCATCCAATGATCTCTTAATGCCCTCCCTGTATTGAGCCCATTGTTCCCTGTGCTGATGTCATAGTACACTGTATAGAGCACATAGTGCCCAGTGGTGAGCTCATAATACCCTCTATAAAGGCCATAGTGCCCTGTGTTGATCTTATGGTGCCCTGTATTGAGATCATAGCACATTTTAAAGAACTCATAGTATCCTGTTGTTGATCTCATAGTGTCCTGTATAGAGGACATAGTGCCCAGTGTTAACAATATAGCGCCTCTTTAAAGCACATAGTGCCCCTGGTTGAGCTCATAGTGCTCTGTGTTAAGCTCATAGTGCCCCGTATAGTGTTCATACTGCTCTGAGCTGAGATCATAGTAGACTGTGTAGAGCTCATAGGGTCCTAAGTCAAGCTTGTAGTGCCCTGTATAGAGTGCATAGTGCCTGTGTGAACTCTATTGCTCTATGTTGAGCTCATAGTGTTGTATGATGTTTCTGGCCTAGCCTTGAGGTTCAGACCCACAGATCTATGGACCCACAGAGACACATAGACACTTACATTAATTTTATGCTGACTGACCTAGGGCCCAGGCATATAACTAGCTAATCTTTACTTTTAAACTAACCCATGATTCTTATCCTGTTTCAGTCATGAGGCTTGCTACCTTTTCTCAGAGCAGTATAGGTGTCCTCTCAATCTGCTTCTCTGGTGTCTCTGTGGCATTTCTGCTCTGTTCTTCCTGTTCCCAGAATTTTCTTAGTCTGGTAACCCTGCACATACTACCTGTCTGCCTTTGGCCAAATCAGTGTTATTATTAAACCAGTAGTCAGGACAATTATTTACAATGTAACATAACCCTGCTATATATTCCTTTTTCTCTTTTTAAAACAAGAGCCCAAAATCTAATCTCTTTTGTATAATTTTTAAAACTATTATCTGTAACAACTTGTAAACAATATTGTAAACAAAAACAAACATCTATAGTCCATTTTGGGGATGTAGGCATGATTCTCTAGGCTACTTCCTGCTGAATGGGGGCACTGGCAATCCCATGGGGACCCAAAGAGAAATTAGGATTATTGAGAGGTCTGTAGTGGTGCAGTCAGTAAGACTGGGTCATCTCCGACAGTTTTCTTGAAGTTGTTTTGGATACAGAGCTCAGAAGAAACTGAAACAGATTTGCTCTGAAATGTTGAATCATTTGGATCACTCATTTCTATTGGAGACTTTCAGGGGGTCTTCCTCTATCAAACTTTATTTTCTTTATTCAGGAATAAATCTACAGCCTCTCATTTTCTGAGAAAATAAAAAGAAAACCTCTTCTCCAAAGTAACATATTTTTTGATTTCAACATTTAGAAAATACATAAATTGAATTAATCCAACAGCATTTATAATCAAATGCCTTTTAGTAGTTTTTACTACATTTGCAGTCAATAAAAAAACAAGGCAATAACATACAGTTTCTGGACATTCTTTGTATTTTCAATCTTTATGTGGCTTATTGCTATTTTTTTACCACTATTTCTTTTTTAAGGACTTTCTCTATCCTTATACTTTTTCTTTTCTCTCTCAAGCCTACATTTTATATATATGTGTGTGTGTGTGTGTGTGTGTGTGTGTGTGTGTGTGTGTGTGTGTACACACATATATATTCAATACACTCTAAAGCATTTAGAGTTGTTTTAATCTGTCTTTACTCTTTGTCTCTTATTTCCTCTTTTTCTGTTTCTGACCACATCTTTGCTTGGCTAAGGTGGATGACTCCACCCAGCTTCCTCTAATTCTTTCTGTTTCTGTCCACACCTTTAATCTGCCAAGGTGTGGCTACGGATTAAAGGTTCACTAGGCAGCTGACTGGCCCCACCCAGCTCATAGTCTAGTTTCATAGGATTTATCTTTTTAGCAGAGGTACTGGTAGAAGTCATAGTTACCACTCTAGAGAATTTTAGGGTCCATATAATCACCAAGTAAAGCATTGCTATCTGCTGCTTATGAACCCCACTTAAGTCATTGGCAGCAGGGCCTCTTAAAAGACTGAAATGTATTCTGCCGAATAGTGAGTCAGGAAGCTTCTCTTTAAAAAGCCATGCCTCTGCTTGCCACCCCCCCCAACAAAGAGAGCTGACCAAGAAAATACTGCTGCTATTAAGAAGCCATCTTTGACTCTGTTTCTTTTTTGTCCTTATTAACAGACTTTAAATTCACCACATACAGCTCCTTGCTTACATTTAGGCTCAGAAACTGGCCTTACTCAGTTTAAGTTGCATGCAGCAAACACACCATTTGTAATTTAATCCAGTGCACCCCTCAGTCTCTTTATCACAGCCCACTTGAGAGAC
Organism: Phyllotis vaccarum; assembly: GCA_033318265.1. Lineage (NCBI taxonomy): Eukaryota > Metazoa > Chordata > Mammalia > Rodentia > Cricetidae > Phyllotis > Phyllotis vaccarum. The sequence goes on from JARWLC010000003.1 coordinate 17,425,967, forward strand.
ACAATTTGAAAACTGCTTTGGCTCTGTTTGAGACTGTTTTCAAACTTTCTATGGCTTTATGTGAGTATATTTTATCCAAGTTGGCCACCATTTGTTATAAGAGTTTTCTGGTCCAGCCTTTACAGCCTACGCTCAAGATTCAAACCCACAAACCCACAGACCTGGAGACCAACAGAGACACACAGAAGCTTAGGTTAACTTTATGCTGATCGACCTGGGATCCAGGAATATAACTTGCTAACTTCATAGTGGCTGTGTTAAACTCTTAGTGGCCTCTGATGATCTCATAGTGCATTGCATAGAGCAAATACTACTCTGTGCTGAAAACGTAAAAGCAGGCATAGAGCACGTTGTGCCTGGTATTGAGCTCATAGTACCCTGTTTAGAGAACACAGTGCCTGTGTTGACTCCATAGTGCCCCATGTTGATTGCACAGTGCACTGTGTTGATCCCATAGTGTTCTGTGTTGATCTCATAGTTACCTGTGATGAGCTCCTAATGCCCTTTGAGCTCATAATGCCCTGCATTTGGTTCATAGTGCCTTGTAATTGATCTTATAGTACTCTTTAAAGATTTCATAGTGCACTATTGTTGAGTGCATATTGCCATCTGTTTATCTCATATACTAAGTATAGAGGATATATTGCCCTGAGTTTATAACATTGTGCCCTGTGTACAGTACTTAATTCCCATGCTTAAGCGCATAGTGCCTTTACAGAGCATGTATTGCTGAGTGTTGAGATCAAAGTACTTTCTGTAGAAGTCATATCAGCCTGTGTTCAGCTCATCGTGTCCTGTTTAGTTCTTTGTGTACTGGGATGTGCCATAATGTATTGTATAAAACACATACCGCTCTGTGTTGAAAACAAAATGCCATGCATACAGCATATAGAGCCCTTTATTGAACTCATAGTGCCCTGTATAGGGAGCGTAGCATCCTGTGTTGACTGCATAGTACCCTGTGTTGATTCCATAGCTCCCTGTGTTGAGCTCATAGTACTCTTTAAAAACTCATATTACCCTGTTGTTGAGTTCATAGTACCCTGTATAGAGGAAATAGTGCCCTGTGTGAAGAAAACTGTTCCCTACGTAGAGCATATAGTCCTCTAGGTGAAGCTCATAAGGCCTTTACAGAGCATTTACTGCCCTCTGTTGTGCTCATAGTGCCCCGTGTTTAGCTCATAGTGTATTGTATAGAACACATATTGCTCCATGTTGAAAACATAAAGTCGTGCATAGATCACATAGTGTCATATATAGAGCTCATAATACCTTGTATAGAGAACATAGTGCCCCGTGTTTTCACAGTGCCTACTGTTGATCTCATAGTGCACTGTGTTGAGACCATAATGCCCTGTGTTCATCTCACAGTGTCCTAGGTAGAGCATGTTCTGTCCCTGGTTGAGGTCATAGAGCTTTTAGCATCATTGTGCCCTGTGTTGAGCTCATGGTGTCATGTATAGACATCATAATGCACTATGTGATCTCATAGTTCCCTGTGTTGATGTCATAGTGCACTTTATAGAGCATATAGTGTCCTGTGTTGATCTCATAATGCCCTGTGTTCAGTTCCCAGTGGCCTGTATTGATCCCATAATGCCCTGTGTTGAACTCAGTGTCTTGTGTTGATCTAATAGTGTCCTTTGTTAAGATCATAGTGCCCAATGTTGAGCTCATGGTGCCCTGTAAAGAGATCATAGTACTGTGTCTTTGAGCTCATAGTGCCATGTGCTTATCTCACAGTACCCTGTATGGAGGATAGAGTACCCTCTGTTAAGAATGTAGTGCCCTGTGTACAGCACTTAGTACCCATGGTTGAGCTCATAGTGCCTTTACAGAACACATAGTGCTTAATACTGATCTCATATAACTCTCTACAGAAGTCATAGTTCCCTGTATTGAACTCATATTGCCCTGTGTTTAGTTCTAAGTGCCTTTGATGGTCTCATAGTACATTGTATAGAGCAATACTGCTCTTTTTTGAAAACATAATGCCATGCATACAGCATATAGTGCCTTTTATTGAGCTCACAGTGCCCTGTATAGAGTACATAGTGCCCAGTGTTGACTCTATAATGCCCTGTGTTGATTTCAAAGTGGCTTGTGTAGATCTAATAGTGACCTGTATTGATGTCATAGTGACCTGTGTTGAGTTCCTACTGCTCTGTGTGAAGCTCCTAGTATCATTTCAAGAGCTCCTAATACCCTGTGTTGATCTCATAGTGTTCTGTGATGAACTCATATTGCCTATATAGAGGACATAGTGTCCTGCATTAAGAAAATAGTGTCCAGTTTAGAGCACATAGTGCTCCTGTTTCAGCACATAGTACCTTTACAGAGCACTTACTGCAATTTGTTGTGTTCATAGTGCCCCATGTTTAGCTCTGAATGCCCTGTAATGATATCATAGTGTATTGTGTAGAACATATATTTCTCTGTGTTGAAAACAGAATGCCACATATAGCACACATAGTGCCCTATATTGAGCTCATAGTGCCCTGTGTTGACTTCATGGTGCCCTGTGTTGACTTCATGGTGCCCTGTGTTGAAGCCATAGTGATCCATTTTGATTTCACAGTGCTTTGTTTTGGTCTCATAGTGCTCTGTGTTAAGATCACAGTGACCTGTATAGAGTGCATAGTACCTTGTGTGACCTCATATTGCTCTATATTGATCTCATTGTGCCCTGTGTTTAGCCCATAGTGGCCTGTGATAATCTCATAGTGCATTGTATAGAGCAAATACTGCTCTGTGTTGAAAACTTAGTGTCATGCACAGAGCACATAGTGCCTTGTATTGAGCACATAGTGCCCTGTATAGAGGACATAGAGCCCTGGATTGACTTCATAGTACCATATGTTGACTCCATAGTGCCCCATGTTGATTTCAAAGTGCCTTTTGTTGATCCCATAGTTCCCTGTGATGAGCTCCTAATGCCTTTTATTGAGCTCATAGTGTCCTGCTTTGATGTCATAGTAGACTATATAGAGTACATAGTGCCCAGTGCTGAGCTCACAATAACCTCTATAGAAGTTATAGTGCCCTTATTGAGTTCATAGTATACCACGTTGAGCTCATAGTGCCTTCTGTTGACTCCATAGTGCCCCATGTTGTTTTCACAAGTGCCTTGTGCTGATCCCATAGTGCCCTGCATTGATCTCATAGTACCCTTTAAAGAGCTCATACTACCCTATAGTTGAGTGCATATTGTCATGTTATTTCATAATATCCTTTGTATAGGATATAGTACCCTGAGTTTGGAACATAGTTCTCCATGTAGAGCACTTAGTGCCCAAGCTTGAGCTCATAGTCTCTTTACAGACTACTTAGTGCCGAATTTTGAGCTCATAGATCCCTCTATAGAGGTCATCGTGTCCTGTTTTTATTTCTGAGTGCCCTGTGGTTATCTCATAGTGCATTGTTCAGAGCACATACTACTCTGTGTTAAAAACATAATGCCATGCATACAGCACATAATTGTAGTGGGATTACATTGTTACACTGTAAATAATTGGCAGCCTGCTGGTTTAATAAAACTGCTTTTTGGCTGAAGGCAAACAGGAAATGTAGGCAAGACTACCAGAATAAGAAAACTTTGGGAACAAGAACAGAACAGAGATGCCACAGATGCAGAGGACAACTATGCTCCTCTGAGAAAAGGTATTGAGCTGCATGAGTGAAAAGGATAAGAATCATGGGTTAGTTTAAGGGTAAAGAGTTAGCCAGTTATATGCCTGGGCCCCAAGTCAATCAGCATACAATTAATATATGCATCTGTGTGTTTCAGTAGGACTATAGGACTGTGGGTCTGCTATTCCAGGTCATGAGGCTAGGCCAGAAAGTCCAGGCCACAAGGCTAGGCTGGAACATCTGGGCCAGAAACTTTATACAACACATAATGCCGTTCATTGAGCTCATAGTGCCCTGTACAGAGAACATAGTGTCCTATGTTGACTTCATAGTGTCCTATGTTGACTTCATAGTGTCCTATGTTGACTTCATAGTGTCCTGTGTTGACTCCATAGTGCCCTGTGCTGATTTCACAGTGCCTTGTGTTGATCTCATAGGGCCCTGTATTGAGCTCAAAGTAGCCTGTAAAGAGCTCATAATACACTGTTGTCGATCTAATAGTGCCCAGTGATGAGCTCATAACTTCATTTATTGATCTCATAGTGCCCTGTGTTGACCCCATAGTGCTGAGTTGATATCACAGTGCCCAGTGTTGAATTCATAATGCCCTGTGTTTATCTCCTAGCGCTCTGTGTTAACCTCATAGTGCACTTTGTGGAGCAAAGTACCCTCTATAGAGATATTTAAAGAGATAATAGTGCTCTGTATTGAGCTCATAGTGTCATGTGTTTACTTCAGAGGATGTAGTGCCCCATGTAAAGAACATAGTGTCCCATGTAGAGAACGTAGTGCCAATGCTTGAGCTTATAGTGTTTTTACAGAACACTTGATCCAATAGAACCCTCTATAGAAGTCTTAGTACCCTGTCTTAATTTCATCTCTGTATTGAGCTCATAGTACCCTTTAAAGAGCTCATAATACCCTGTTGTTAAGCTCATAGTGCCCTGTATAGAGAACATAGGGTTCTGTGTTGTCTCCAAAGTGCCCTGTGTTGATGTCACAGCGCGCTGTATAGAGAACGTATTGCTCTGTTGATAACATGCCATGCAGAGCACATAGTGGCCTGTATTGAACTCATAGACTCCTGTATAGAGAACATAGAGCCCTGTGTTGACTTCATAGTGCCCTTTATTGACACCATAGTGTTCTGTGTTTATCTCATAGTGCCCTGTTTTATCTCATAGTGCCCAAGGATGAGCTCATAATGCCTTATACTGAGCTAATAGTGTCCTGTGTTGATGTCATAGTTACTGTTTAGAGCACATAGTGCCCAGTGTTGATCCCATAGTACCCTCTATAGACACCTTAGTGCCCTGTGTTGCTCTCATAGCCACCTGTGTTAATCTCATAGTTCCCTATGTTGAGCTCATAGTACTCTGTTTTTGAGCTCTAAGTGTCTTGAATTGACCTCATAATGCCTGTATTGAGAACTTAGTGGCCTGTGTTGCAAACATAGCACCCCTTGTAGAGCACATAATGCCCCTGGATGAGCTCATGATGCCTATAGGTTGCACCTTTGTTGAGATTATTTTGGCATGTGCTGATAAAAATAGTGCCCCGTGATTAGCTCATAGGGCCCTGAGTTGATCCCATAATGTCCTGTGTTGATATCATAGGGCCCTTTGTTGAACTAATAGTGCCCTGGGTTGATCCCATAGTACCATGTTCTGAGCTCACAATGCCCTACATTGATCTCATAGTGCTCTGTGTCGATCTCATAGTACCCTGTACATAGTGCCCTGAGTAGAGTACACAGTGTTAGTGTTGAGTTCAGAGTGCCCTGTATAAAGATGATATTACCCTGTGTTTATCTCATAATGCCCTGTGGTGAACATATAGTGTCATGTCTTGATCTCATGGTGCCCTAAGCTGATTACGTAATGCCCTGTATTGAGCTTACAATTCCCTGTTTTGATTTCATAGTACTCTGTATAAAGCACATAGTGCCATGTTATGAGCTCATAGTGCCCTGTACAGAGATGACAATAACCTGTGTTGCTTTCATGGAGTCCTGTATTGTATGCATAGTGAACTTTGTTGATCTCATAGGGCCCTGTATAGGGGACATAATGCCCTGTGTTAAGAACATAGTGCCCCTGTTTGAGCTCGTAGTTTCTTTACAGTGCACATACTGCCCAGTATTGAGCTCATAGTGCTCTCTATTGATATCATAGTGTCCTGTGTTGATCTCATAGTATCCCAGGTAGAGCACATACTGTTCCTTGTTGAGCTCATAGTTCCCTTAAAGATCATAGTGCCCTGTGATGAGCTCATATTTCCCTATATAGAGATGATAATACCCAGAGTTGATCTTGCAGTGCCTGTGTTGATCTCATACTAACCTGTTTAGAGATCATAATGCCCTGTGTAGATCTCATAGTATGTTGGGTTGATCTCATAATACCCTGTTTTGAACTGACCGTGCCCTCTATTGAGCTCATCTTACCATCTATAGAGCTCATCGTGCCCTGAGTAGAGCACATAGTGCCTAGTGTTGAGATCATGGTGCCCTGTATAAAGATGATATTGTCCTGTGTTGATTTCATTATGGCATGTGTTGATCTCCTAATGCCCTGTGTTTATCACATAGTCCTTGTATTGATAACATAATGCCCTGGATTGAGTTCATAGTTTCCTTTGTTGAGTTCATAGGGACCTGTATTTAACTCATAGTACCATTTAGAAAGTGCATAATACCTGTTATTGAGCTCACAGTGCCCTGTGTTGAGTTCATAGAGTGCACTATAGAGGACATAGTGCCCTGTGTTGAGCAGCTTGTAGTACTGTGTTGATCCCATAGTGCCCTGTGTTGAAGCCATGGTGCCCTGTATAGACATAGTAATGTCCTATTAGAACTGATATTTCCCTGTATAGAGAGCATAATGCTCTGTGTTGAGGTCATAGTGCCTTATATAAGTCCCATATTGCCTGATGTTGATCTCATATTACCCAGTATCAAGATAATAATGCCCTGCATTGATCTCATAGTGCCCAATGTAGATCTCACAGTGTCCTGTATTGATCTCATACTGACCTGTTTAGAGATCATAATGCCCTGTGTTGATCTCATAGTACTATGGGTTTATCTCATAATACCCTGTGATGAGCCCATAGTGCCTTGAATTGAGCTCATAGTGCCTAGTACTGAGCTCAGAATGCCTTGCATAAATAGGATATTGCCCTGGGTTGATTTCATAGTGCCCCGTGTTTATCACATAATGCCCTGTATTGAGGTCATAGTTCCCTTTGTTGAGCTCATAGTACCCTATAGTTGTGCTCATAGTGGCCTGTGTTGATCGCGTAATGCCCAGTGATGAGTTCAGAATGCCCTGTATTGAGCTCATTGTGTTCTGTTTTGATGTCATAATGCCCTGTATAGAGCACATAGTTCCCTACGTTGATCTCATAGTGTCCTGTGTTGATCTCATACTACCTTGTGTTGAGCTTTTAGTTTTTGTATGAGGTTTTTGTCCTGGATTTTCAGGCCTATCCCAGAGGTTTAGACCTGCTCTTAGTCCCACTGCATTTTAGGCCCAAATAATCACATTGAAAATTGCATTAATTTTATGCTGATTGATCTGGGGCCCAGGCATATAACTTGCTAGCTCATGCTCTTAAACTAACCCATGATTCTTATTCTGTTCAGTTATGAGGCTCAGTACCTTTTCTCAGAGCAGCAGAGGTGTTCTCTGCATCTGCTTCTCTGGCATCTCTGTGGCATCTCTGCTCTGTTCTTCCTGTTCCAAAAGTTTTATTAGTCTAGAAACCCTGCTCACACTTCCTGTTTGCCTTTGCCAATCAACATTTTTATTAAACCAGTAGTAGATGGGACAATTATTTACAATGCAACATAATCCCACTACATATCCCTTTTTCTCAACAAGAACCCCAAATTTAATTCCCTTTGTATAATTTTTTTCTCTATTATCTATAACAACTTGGAACCAACACTGTAAACAAAGAAAACATCCACAATCAATTTTTTGGGAACATGGGCATTGTTCTCTAGACTCCTTCCTGCTGAATGAGGGCACTGGCAATGCCATGGGGACCCAGTGAAAAAGTTATGATTATGGACAACTCTTTAGTGGTGTAGTCTGTAAGGCTAGGTCATCTCAGTCAGTCTCCTTGAAGTTGTTTTGGATGCAGAGCTCAGAGGAAACCACAACAGAGGTACTCTGAAATGTTGAATTATCTGGGTCATTCTTTTTTATTACAGACCTTTCAGGGGGTCTGACTCTATCAGACTTTATTTTCTTTAACCAGAAATAAATCCATTGCTTCTTATTATCTGTGGAAATGAAAAGAAAATCTCTTTTCCAAAGTAACATATCTTTATTTCAATTTTAAAGTCAACTCATTTACAAATATGTACGTTGAATTAATCCAATAGTGTTTATAATCAAATGTCATTTAGCAGCTTTTATTACTTCATTTTCGGTCAAAAAACTCAAAGACAAGCCAATAGCATACAGTATCCAGACACTCTTTGTATTTTCCATTTTTACGTGGCTTATTATTATTTCTTCTTACTCTTTACCATTTTCTTTTCTCTCTAAAGCCTACATATATATATATATATATATATATATATATATATATATATATATATATATATATATATATATATATATATATATATATATAAACACACACCAAACCATTTAGAGTTTATTTTTTGAATCTGTCTTTACTGTATGTTTCTCATTTTTTATCTTTTTTGTTTTTGACCACATCTTCACTTGGGTAGGTTGACTGACTCCACCTGATTCCCTCTATTTCTTTGTTTCTTACCACACCTTTAATTTGCCAAGGTGTGGCTAAGGATTAAAGGCTTGACTAGGGTGACTGGTTAGCTCCACTCAGCTCCTAGTCTAGCTTCATAGTATTTAGCTTTTAGCAAATGTACTGCTTTATACGATGCCACCAACACATAATACCCTGTTGTTAAGCTTATAGTGCCCCATGTTTATCTCATAGTGCCCTGTGTTAATCTCATAGTGTCCTGTGTTGGACTTATAGTACCCTATGTTGAGTTCATAGTGCCCTTTAAAGTGCTCATAATATGCTGTTGCTGAGCACATAGTGTTGTATGTTTATCTCCTAATACCCTGTATAGAGGATATAGTGCCCTATCTAAGAACAAAGTGCCCCATGTAGATCACTTAGTGCCTATGGTTGAGCTCAAAGTACCCTCTATAGAGGTCATAGTGCCCTGTATAGTGCTCACATAGTGCCCTGTATACTGCTTTGAGCTGAGATCATAGTGTGCTGTGTAAAGCTCACAGTGACCTGTGTAGAGAATATTGTGCCTTGTGTGACCACATACTGCTCTATGTTGAGCTCATACTGCGCTGTGTTTAGCTCTTAGTGCCCTGTGATGACCTCATAGTATAATGTATTGAGCACATACTGCTCTTTGTTGAATACATAATGCCATGCATAGAGCACATAGTGCCCTGTATTGAGCTCATAGTGTCCTGTATTTATATCATCTTACAATGTATTTAGAAAATAGCACCCTATGATGAGCTTATATTGCACTGTTTTGAGCTCCTAGAGCCTTGTGTTGATCTCATAGTGCCTGATATTGATTTCACATTGCTTTCTGATGATGCCATGGAGCACTGTTATAGAGCACATCATGCCTAGTGTAGAGCTCATAGTAAACTCAATAGAAGTCATAGTGTCCTGTGTTGATCTCAGAGTGTTCTCTGTTGATCTCATAATGCCCTATGTTGAGCTCATAGAATCCTGTGTTGAGCTCATAATGCCTGTGTAGAGGACATTGTGACCTTTGTTAAGAATATAACGTCCTGTGTAGTGCACATAGTGCCCCAGGTTGAGCTCATAGAGCCTTTACAAAGCACTTACTTCCCTGTGTTGAGCTCATAGTGTCTCAGGTAGAGCACATTCTGTCCCTGGTTGAGCTCATAGTGCCTTGAGAGAACATAGAACCCTGTGTTGAGCTCCTAATGGCCTGTGTTGAGCTCATAGTGTTGAGCACAGAGTACCCTCTGTTAAGTTAGGGACCTGTATTGAGCACATAGTACCCTTTAAAGATCCCATAATGCCCTGTTGGTGATCTCATTTTGTCCTGTGTTGATCCCATATTGCCTTGTAGTACACTCATAATACCCTGTATTTAGCTCATAGTGCCCGGTGTTGATCTCATATTCTCTTGTGTTGATCTCATAGTGCCCTGTTTAGAGTCATAGTGCCCTGTCTTGAGAACATAGTACCCTGTATTAGGTTCATAGGGCCCTATATTGAGCTCATAGTACTCTTTAAAGAGCTCATACTACCCTGTTGTTGAGTGCATCTTGCCCTGTGTTGATCTTATTGTGCCATGTAATGAGCTCATAATGAACTGTGTTGAGCTCATAGGGCCTTGTGTTAATGTCATAGTGCCCTGTAGATGTCATACTTTCCTGTGCTGATCTCTTAGTTCCCTGAGTTGAGCTCATCGTACCCTCTATAGAGGTCACAGTGCACTGTGTTGATCCCATAGTTTCCTGTATTGATCACATAGTGCCCTGTGTTGAATTCAAAGTGCCCTGTGTTGATCCCATAGTGCTTTGTATTGATTGTAGGGGGATTATGTTGTTCCATTGTAAATAGTTGTCCCCACTCATGAGTTAGTAAAAAGCACTGATTGGTCAAAGGCAGACAGGAAGTGTGGGCAAGACTACCAAACTAAAAAGACTCTAAAAACAGACAAAACAAAACAAAATGCCAAAAAGCCCCCCCAAAAAAACCCAAAAGACAACTATGCTACTCTAAAAAAAGGTACTGAGCCACATAGCTAAAGAAGATAAGAGTCATGGGTTAAATTAAGGGTAAAGAGTTAGCCAGTTATATGCCTGGGCCTTAGACTGATGAGCCTAAAACTATTGTAAGTATCTGTGTGTCTCTGTGGGTCTGTGGGCCTAAACCTTGAGGCGAGGCCCAAAAGTCCGGGCGAAAAACCTCATACTTCAATTGATCTCATAGTTCCCTGTGTTTATCGCTCAATGTTTTGATATCATAGTACCCTGTGTTGATCTCAAGTGCCCTAATTTGATATCATACTACCCTGTATTGATCTCATGTTTCCTGGGATAGTGATTATAATGTGTTGTATGAAGTTTCTGGAGCAGACTTGCCCCAAGATCTCAGACCAGAAGTCAAACATAATCTCACAATGTCTTGTATTAATTTTATGCTGATCAGTCTACGTCTCTGGTATATTACTAGCTAACTCTTGCTCTTAAACTAACCAATGATTCTTTACGTCTCTGACATATTACTAGCTAACTCTTGCTCTTAAAACTAACCAATGATTTTTATCCTTTTCAGACATGAAGCTGGGTAACTTTTCACTGAGCAGCATAGTTGTCCTCTGCATCTGCTGGCTTCTCCTGGTGTCTCTGTGGCATCTCTGCTCTGTTCTTCCTGTTCCCAGAATTTTCTTAGTCTGGTAGCCCCACCCACACTTACTGTCCTCCTTAGGACAATCAGGACTTTATTAAACCAGAAGGCATGAATATTATTTACAATATAACAACAGTACAGTAATGGCCCATATTGAACTCATAGTGTCCTGTGTTGATCTCATAGTGCCCTGCGTTGGCTAATAGTTCTCTGTATTGAGCTCATAATAGCCTTTATGAAGCTCTTCATCCCCTGTGTAGAGCACATAGCACCCAGTGTTGATGTCATACTGCCATATTTGGAGATGATAATGCCCTGTGTTGATTTCATAGAGACCTGTATTGAGCGTATAAAGAATAAAATGCCCAGTGTAGACACAGTGCCTTGTGTTGATCTCAAAGTTCCCTGTGTTGATCCAATATTGCCCTGTAAAAAGAACATAATGTGTATTGTTGATTTCATGGTGCAGTGTGTTGATCACATAGTGCCATGTCTTGACATTATAGTACCCAGGTTTGAGTTCATAGTGCAGGTGTTAAGCTTTTAGGGCCCTGTATAGTGCGCATAGTGTTCTGAGCTGAGATCTTGGGCACTGTGCTATGCTCACAGTGCCTTTACAGAGCACATACTGCCCTGTGGTTAGCTCTTGTGCTCTGTGATGATCTCATAATGCATTGTATAAAGCATATACTTCTCTGTGTTGAAAACATAATGTCATGCATAGAGCACATAGTACCCTTTATGAGCTCATAGTGCCCTGTGTAAAGAACATAGTAGCCTATGTTGATCTCACTGTGCATTATATTCATCTCATAGTGTGGGGATTCAATAAAAGCTTCAGAAGTTTCGGGATATCAGAGGGAATCTACCCACAGTCTATGTGGGGTGTTGCATGAATGAATGAGACGCAGGGATAGATCTCTGAAGAAGTTGGAGATACTAGAGGGAATAAACACCACAGTCAGATTTTACCCAGCTGTCTTCTAGCTTCCTCAGCCTCAATTCCCTTGGAATGGCTTTTCTCTGTGTTTGAATCCCAACTTAAGTATTCTTTCCCTAATTAAGGCGTGGGCCCACCACACCTGCTTGGGAGCCTGGAATTCCTTCTATAATCTGAAGTGACCTTGACTCAGATAGGATTAGGGGTATAGGTCACCACTCCCAGGATACTCCCTGTGCTCGGATTAAAGGTTTGAATCACCACTCTGATTTTCCTAGACTGACTGTGGTTAGAGCTCTGGGACTTCTGGAGCTTTTACTAACCCCCCACATAGACTGTGGGTAGATTCCCTCTGATATCGCCAAAACTTCTGAAACTTTATTGAATCCCCACATATCCCCTTTTGTGTCAAATTTTAAAAAAAAAGAAGGTGATAGCTAACATAAGAAAAACAATATACAATAGGTACAATAATTATATACAATATATACAAACAATAAATGAGTAATGTCTGGTCCATTAACAATTGACAATTCCAAGAAAATATTTCATTAATTATCCTATTATTTTGATGTCTCTTAAACTTACACACTTTAACTTCAAGGTTTCTTTTCTAAAACTGTCATTAGAAAACTGTAACTATAACTATCTCATCTTCAACTACCTCAGAGACCCAAGAAGGAAATAATATTTACCTAAGTAACTAGAAAGTGCAAGCAACTTCCAAAAACTAGAAATGACAGAGATGATACCTATTTGCCTGGACAGTCACCCAAAGTTCCTTTATAAAGTTGGGGCATCCATCTTCAGCCTACAGGCCCAGAGTCTCTTTTCATCTCAGTGAAGCAGGAAATCTGCTCTGTCCATTTTGGTGTAGTTCAGTCATTTCTCCTTGTGTCCTGAAGATTGAAGACTCTCTTCAAAGTTCTTTTCAACTTTCCCTTGCGGTACTTGACGTGTGTGGAACTCATTAGTTTTGTGTTGAACTCAAAGTACCCTGTATTGTGCTCATAGTAGATTTGATAAATCTGAGAGTACAGTATGTAGAGCACATAGTGCCCTGTGCTGGTCTCACACTGCCCTGTATATAGCACATAGTGCCCTGTGTTTATCTCTAGTGCACAGTATAAAACACTCAGTGCCATAAATTGAGCTTATAATGCACTGTATTTAGATCATATTACCCTGATAGAGAATATACTGCACTCTGCTTATTATTATGCCCTGTATTGATCTCATAATACCCTTTTTTGAGCTAATAGTGCCCTGTATTGAACTCATTATTATTAAATGCTATTGCATTTATAGAGCTCATATTGTGCTGGTGCCCAGTGTGATCTCTTTCTGTCCTGCAAAGAGATGAAAACACCCTGTGTCCTAGTGCAGGATGTTCATCTCATTGTGCCTTTTGATGACCTCATAATGCTTTGTGTTGAATTCATAATGCCCTGTATTGAACTCATAGTAGATTTTATAGATCTCATGGTACACTGTGTAAAGAGCACATAGTGTGCTGTGTTGATCTCATATTGCTTGTGTCGAGATGACAATGCCCTGTGTTGATCGTACAGTGCCATGTGTTTTCATAGTGCACTGGGTTGATTTCATAGTACCCAGTTTTGAGATCATAGTGTTCTGTATTGAGCTCATAATACCATTTATAGAGCTCATAATGCCCTTTGTTGATCACAGGCTACTCTGTATGTAGCCCATAGTGCTCTGCGTTGATCTCATAGTGTACAGTATAAAGCATTTAGTGCCCTATACTGAGCCTATAATGCCCTATGTTGAGCTCATATTACCCTGATAGAGAACATATGGCCCACTGTTGATTCTATAATGCCCTGCATTGATCTCAAAGTGTCTGGTACTGATCATATAATGCCCTGTGTTAACCTAACAGTAGCCTTTATGAAGGTCATTCTGCTCTATGTAAGAGTACATAGTGACCAGAGGTGATCTCAATGTGCACAGTATAGAGATTTTAACACATCTGATAATACCCTGAGTTGACCTCATAATGCTTTGTGTTAAACTAATAGTGCCCTCTCTTGATCTCATATTGCCCTGTATTGATCACATAATATACTGTATTGAGCTCATAGAAGCTTTCGTAGAGCTCATAGTGTGTTATGTGAAGCACATAGTGACCAGTGATGATCTCATAGTGCTGGGTAAAGAGATGATAATGCCCTGTGTTGATTTCATAGTACCCTGTAGAGAGATCATAATGCACTGTGTTGATCTCACAGTGTCCTGTGTTGATCTCATAATTCCCTGTGTTGATGACATAATTCCCTGTGTTGCACACATTGTGCCCTGTATTGTGCTCATAGTAGATTTTATAAGTTGCACAGTTCCCTTTGTTGATATCATAGTGCCTTACAGAGGTATTATTGTCCTGTGTTGATCTAATAGTGTCCTGTGTTGAACTCTCAGTGTCCAGTGTTGAGACCATAGTATAATTTATAAAGCTCATAGTGCCATGTGTTGATCTCATAGTATACAATATAAAGAACTTAGTGCCCTATATTAAGCTTTTAATGCCCTTTGTTTAGCTCATATTACTCTGATAGAGAAAATACTGCCCACTGTTGATTCTATAATGTCCTGTGTTGATCTCAAAGTGCCCTGTGCTGATCACATAATACCCTGTGTTGAGCTAATAGTTAGAAGCTTTTATAAAGCTTATAGTGTGCTGTGTAAAGCTCATAGTGCCCAGTGTTGATTTCATAGTGCCCTGTAGAGAAATGATAATGCCCTGTGTTGACCTCATATAGCTCTGTGTTGATTTCATAGTGCCCTGTGTTAATCTCATAGTGTCCAGTTTTGAGATCATAGTGTCCTGTATCATACCCATAGTCCCATTTATAGAGCTCATAATGCCCTGTGTTGATCTCAGGCTGACCTGTATATAGCACATAGTACCTGTTGAACTCATAGTGCCCTGTATAAAGCATTTAGTGCCTTATATTGAGCTCATAATGTCCTGTGTTTAGCTCATATGTCATGATAGAGAACACAAGGCCCAGTGTTGATCTCACAGTGTCGTGTTGATAAACTAATGCCCTATGTTGAGCTTATAGAGCTCATTCTGCACTGTGTAGAGCATAGAGTCCCCAGTGGTTATCTCATAGTACCCTCTACAGAGAGCATAATGCACTATGTTGATCTCATCGTGTCCTGTGTTGGTTTCATAGTTCTCTGTGTTAATCTCATTATGTCCTATATTGAACTCACTGTACCCTCTCTTCTTGCACGAATGAAGGAAACTCAGAGCCAGATTTCAGGGAAAGGCTGAGATATCAGAGAGGAAACACCACAGTCAGATCTCACCCAGCTGTCTTCCAGCTTCCTCAGCCTTGCTCCTCCTGGCTTCTGCCTGCTCTGTCTTTCTATGCCTGCCTTAAATACTTTCTTCGCTCAGTTGTTTCACATCCAGGTTAATATTAAAGGCGTGGCACCACCACTACCTGCCTGGGAGCCTGGAACTCCTTCTGTAAACTAAAATGACCTCAAATCAGATTTGCTGGGTAGATCCCTCTGATGTCTCAGACTGGCTTTTATTAAATTGGAATTTTATAAATTAGAATTAATATCCCCACACTCTCTTGATCTAATAGTGCCCTGTGTTGAGCACATCATACCCTATATTTAGTTCATATCAGCCTTTATAGAGTTCATATTGCATTCTGTAGAGCGCATAGTACCCAGTGTTTATCTCATAGTGCCTGGTATAGATATAATAATGCCCTGTGTTGATCTCATTGTGGCCTTTGTTTGTCTCATAATACTTTGTGTTTAATTCATAGTGCCCTGTAGATTTTATAGATCCCAAAGTACACTGTGTAGAGTACATTATGCCCTGTGTTGATATCATAGTGTGTGTATAGAGATATTATGGGCCTGTGTTGATCTCATTGTCACCTGTCTTTATCTCATAATGCTTTTTGTTGAACCCATAGTGTCCTATGTTGAGCTCATAGTAGATTTTATCAATTAGAATACAGTGTGTAGTGTATATAGTGTCCTGTTTTTATCTCATTGTGCCTGTATAGAAATGTTAATGCCCTAGGTTGACATTGTAATGGCCTGTATTGACCTCATAGTGGCCAGTGTTGAGATCATAGTGCCATTTATAGAACTCACAATGCCCTGTTTTGTTCTATGGCTGCCCAGTATATAGCACATAGTGCCCTATGATGAACTCATAGTGCTCTGTATAGAGCATTTAGTTCCCTATATTGAGCTCACAATGCCTTGTGTTTAGCTTTTAGTACCCTTTTAGAGAACATACTGCCTGGTTGATCCTATAGTGCCCTGTGTTGATTCATATTGCCCACTTTAAAGCATTTAGTGCTCTATATTGAGCTTATAATGCCCTGTGTTTAGCTCATATTGCCCTTATAGAGAACATACTACCAACTCCTGATCCTATAGTTGCCAATGTTCATCTCATAGTGCCTTGGGTTGAGCTAATAGTAGCCTTTGTAGAGCTTATTCTGCACTGTGTAGAACACATAGTACCCAGTGGTTATCTCGTAGTGCCTTGTATAGAGATGAAAATACCCTGTGGTTGAACTCACAGTGCCCTGTGTTGATCTCATAGTGTCCTCTGTTGATCTCATAATACCCTGTGTTGAACTCATAGTGCCCTTTCTTGATCTCATAGTGCTGTGTTGATCATATTTTACCCTATTTTTAGCTCATAGTGCCCTGTATTGAGCTTGTGAAATCTTTTTTGGGCTCATAATGATCTGTGTAGAGCAATATTGCCCTGTGGTGATCTCGTTGTGCTCTGTATAGAGATGACAACACCCTGTGTTGATCTCATAGTGTTCTGTGTTTGTTGCACGAATAAAGGAAACTCAGAGCCAGATATCAGGGAAAGGCTTAAATATCAAAGAGAGGAAACATCACAGTCAGATCTCACCCAGCTGTCTTCCAGCTTCCTCAGCCTCACTCCTCGTGACTTCTTCTGCCTCTTCTGTCTTTCTATGCTTGCCTTAAATACCCTCTTTGCCCAGTTGTTTCATATCCAGATTAAGAGTAAATGTTTGGGCTGCTACTATATGGTAGTAAGCCTTGAACTCACAAAAACACAGATCTCCTCTGTCTCTGGAGTTATAGTATTAAAGGTCTGGCACCATTACTGCCTGCCTGGGAGCCTGGAACTCAGTCTGTAAACCAAGATGGCCACAAATTCAGATCTTCTGAGATTAAGAGCATAGGTCAGCACTCCAGGATATTCCCTGTGCTGGGATTAAAGGTGTAAATTACCACTCTCTGATCCTCCTGGATTGACCGTGGGTAAATGGTAAATCTCTCTGATATTTTAGACTGGCTTTTTATTAAATATGAAACATATCACCTTTTGTGTCAAAAATAAAAAGGTTATATATATATATATATATAACATAAGAAAAAACATGTACAATAGGTACAATAATTATATACAATAATTACATGAGTTATGTACAGTCCATTAACAATTAAAAATTCAAGGAAAATGATCCATTAATTATCCTATTTTGGTGAGTCTAAAGAATTATACCTAATTCAATTTCTATGTATTTTGTGTTAATAACTAAAAACTATATTTTGATGTCTCTCATATACACTTTGACTTCAGTGTTTATTTTCTAAAACTGTCACTAGAAAACTATAACTGTCTCATCTTCAACTATCTCAGAGACCCAAGAAATAATATTAACTAACTAAACAGCATGGGCAAGCAAGCAACTTCCAAAAAAAAATGTAAAAAATGAAACAGCTAGCTGCCTGGACAGTCACCCAAGGTTCTTCTAGATCAATGAAGCATTCATCTTTGGCCCACAGACCTGACAGGTCTGACAGACTTCTCTGTGAAGCAGGATATTCTCAAAGACCTTGCTTCCTTGTCTTGGCAAGGTTTGGCAATTCTCTTGTGGGTGTGTCTCCTTGTCCATTTTGAACATCATACATCAGCAATCAAGGCAAGAGTACTTTCTTGCCCAGTGGCTAACTTTCATTGCAAAGAAGGTCAACTGTGTATAGAGTTTCTCTGATGTCAATAATCTTCTCTGAAGTGGATTGATGCTTCCAGGAGCAGTTGTTCCATTGTTATTAAATAATAAGAACCTATGTTATTAAAATATCTTAAATGCCATATTCTATGGATCTCTGAAGTATTTCAATAAGAACTGTTCATCTAAAATATATTTGTTTGATCTTGAAAACATATCTAATATAACTACATTTGAATGTAATGTCTAACTACTAACTTGCATTTCTTTATGTATTAATTAGTTGGTAATAAAAACTTTCATCAATTAGCAATTTGTATTATATTGTTAGATGAACTGAATAAGTATACCACCTTGAACAAGCATAGAGATATTTGTATAATAACACAATGAATCTCAATACGATCTGTATACAATATACAAAAATCCAATCCAATGTAAAATATTTAAAGTTAGTAAATCCTGTTTAAAAGAAGATTCAATTCATTCAACTCTCTACCCTTATATCCTATTATATCTGTATCCCCCTTACTTTCTTTTTCTTAAAAAATTTTTTTGAATCTATTCTCTCTTGTTTAGCTTTTTTCTAGCCATAATGAATAACAATTTTTAACCAATTACTCTAACTGGTTAAAATGACAATCATCCATAACCTATTGAAAGGACAAAAACCACCCATTCGACTTCTTGGGAATGTGTGCACTGTGTTCTTAAATTTACTCCCTGCTGTCTGGGGGTGATGGCATCTTTAGGGTATTCTGGAAAAAAATTTTTGTTAATTGTCAAGTCTTGAAATAAGTAACTGTATCATTTGTTGTTCAGTCTCTGCACAACAGGAAAGAGCACAGCTTGTCTAAAGTCCTAGGTATAGAAGTCTGTGAAACTGGCTCACCTCAGTGAGCCGTCCCAAAATTGTCCCGAGCAGTTTGTAGTCCAAATCCGATCTTTGCTTGGTGTTTGTCAGCCTAGCCTCTTTGTCATAGTTCATGTGAAATCATCTTTGTGAGGCCCCATCTTCCTTTTGGATACTTTTAAGTTCGCAATTAGACATTGTCATGGATCACAGCAAAAAGCTGATAAGAGGCTAAAACCCAAAACAATGTACAGAAAGCTAAATGTATAAGTATTTATTCAGTATAGGATTATTAACATTAGATTAGTCCCCTATTTTTAGTTATTCTTCTGTCCCATATCAAGTGGCTCTTCTGATATGATACAGAGATTTTGTATTTTCCTTTAACAAGTATGCTTGAGTTTAGAGAAGGAGAGAGCCACACTCCAACTCTAAAGCTAGCTTTAAAGTATAATTAAACTGGGACTTCAAGTTACCAAAAAAAAAAAAAAGAAGAACATATATGGCAATGAGATTTTACCCTGTAGAGTATACTAATACCAGTAGGTCTGATATTCTTTTGCTTGTAAATTTTTCTGGATTGCCTCCCTTCTGCTTTAAACATCTAGATGTCCAAGGCCTTTTAACTTCTTGAAGATGTGTGTTCATAGTTTTCTGTAAAGACAAAACCAAAAAACTGCCTCCACCCTTTGTTTTTTTTTTTTTTTTTGACAACTTAAAGAATTGTAATATGGGTGGATGAGCTATCAATTCTTATTTTCATGAAGTTGCTCTGGTTCAAATCGAGTCTTTATTAATTTTTATGGTATCCATAACTTTTCTTCACCTGTGGAAACAAAAGGAAAACTTCCCCATTGTAGCACATATCCTGGCCTCCATTCAGAGTTAGTACATCTTTGAAGTAGACAGGCTGATTTAGTTCAGCTGTTTTTTCTATACTCCAATGCCTTTCAACAGCTGTTGTTCCTTTCTCATTAGCATTGAGAAAATTCAAAGTTAATAAAGCATTATGTAATCTATCTCTGGGGGTCTTTGTTATTCCTTTCTGTTTATTTAGCATATCCTTTAGAGTTTGATTTGATCTCTCTATGACTGCTTGCCCTGTAGGATTGTGTGGTATTCCTGTAATATGCTTTATATTATAATAAGCAAAATTTTTACTAGAGACATATGCTGGAGCATTGTCAGTCTTAATTTGTACAGGTATTCCCATGATGGCCATAACTTCTAGCAAATGTGTGATTACAAAATCAACCTTTCTGAACTCAAAGCAGTTGCCCATTGAAATCCTGAAAATGTATCTATTGTAGGATTACATATCTTAATTTTCCAAATTCTGTAAAATGAAAAACATGCATCTGCTATATTTCATTTCTATGTATACCTTTAGGATTACTTCCTGCTTGCAATGGAGTTTGGTTATAGAAGGAACAGGTGGGACACCTTTTTACAATTTTTGGCTTTTTGCCAAATGATTGAGAAATTTTTTTTTAATTTGTTGCTGTTTATAAGATGCTTTTCATGAAACTCTGAGGCCTCTAGCACATTTCTTATTAATAATTTATCAGTTTCATCATTACCTTGTGTTAAAGGACCTGGCAGACCTGTACGGGATTGAATGTGTCTTATATAGAAGGGATGATTTCTATCCCTGATTATTTCTTGTAAGAGAATAAATAATAAGTTAGTTCTGACTCATCATTAATAAAATCAGCAGTTTCAATGTTTAGAACAACTCTTTTTGCAAACGGAGAATCAGTGGTTATGTTGACATTCAGTAAAATCTATTAATACCATCAGAATAGCATATAATTCCGGCTTTTGAACAAGATTGTAAGGGCTTTGAGCCACTTTATATATATGTTCTGATTTTTAACCTGCCTTTTCTGGTATGTTTGCATCAATATAAAATGTAGAGGCTTCAGAAATTGGTTTATCTCATACAATACAAGGAAGAATCCAATTAGTTTTCTTCAAAAATTTGATTCTTTTGCTTTGGGAATATTTGTTGTTAATATCTCCCAAAAAGTTATTTCAGGCTCTTTGCCAAGGCTCAACTTTCTACCCATAATTAATCAATTTCTTCATTAGTTAAAGATACAACAATTTCTGCTGGGTCAATCAATTTCTGTCAATTGATGAAATTGTAATTTTCCTTTAAAAATCAATTAAAATTATTTCCTCATATGTCTTTAATTTCTTAGATTATGTACTAGAAATATCCATTCAAATACAAAAATTTTCCCTTTGTGTTTAACTCCTGTAGAGAATGCTTACTGGGCAAGGTAACTAGAATGCAATTAAGTTCTGGATCCACACAATCCACATGAGCATCCAGTAATTTCTTTTCCACCAAAACCAATTCTTTCTCAGCTTCAGGTAATAATTTTCTTAGACTATTTAAATCCTTATCACCGTTTAAGGCTTTGAACAAATTATCCAGTTTATCATTTTTAATTCCAATAATGTGTCATAAATTAGCACTGTCTCCTAGTAATCTTTGAAAGTCATTAATTGTCTTCAATCTATCTCTTCTGATTTGTACCTTTTGGAGATCTAATATTTTGTTGGCCTATTTTATAACCTAAACAATTAATGGAATCCCCTCTTTGTATTTTTGGGGGGCAATCTGTAATCCCCAAGAAGGCAATTTTTTTTTCTTCTTCAAAAATAAGGTGTCAGTATTTGAATCAGCCAACAAGATGTCGTTCATGTAATGCTAAATTATAGATTGTGGGAATTTGTTACATATTTGTTCTACTGGCTTTTATACAAAATGCTAACATAGAGTGGGGTTATTCAGCATTCCTCAAGGGAGTACCTTCCGCTGATATCTCTTACAAGCTGAGAATTATTATAAGTGGGCACTATAAAGGTGAATTTTTATTTGTGTTGTTCTTGTAAAGGTATTGTAAAGAAACAATTTTATAAATCAATAACTATAATAAGCCTTTCTTTAGGTAACAGAGAAGGCAAAGGAATCCCAGACTATAGATATCCCATTGGCTGGATCACCTTGTTTATCGCCCTTGGGTCTGTTAACCATTCTCCATTTTCCAGATTTCTTTTTAATAACAAATATCGAAGAATTCCAAGTGCTGGTTGATTCTTCTGCCCTATAATGATCTCATAGTGACCTGTGTTTAGCTCATCATGTCCTTTATTAATCTCATAATGCCCTCTGTTGACCTCATAGCACCCTGAGGCAATCACAAAATGCCCTGTGTTGAACTAATAGTACCCTTTATAGAGCCCATTCTGTACTGAATAGAGTATGTAGTGCCCAGTGATGATTTAATACTACCCTGTAGAGAGAAGATGTTGTCTGGTGTTGATCTTATGTCCTGAGTTGATATCATAATGTCCAGTGTTAAACTCACACTGCCATTTCTATATCTCATAGTGTCCTGTTTTGATCACATGATACAGTGTGTTGAGCACATAGTACCATGTATTGACTTCATAGTAGCTTTTACTCATAGTACACTGTGTTGATCTCATAATGCAATGAATTGAACTCATAGCGCCGTCTCTTTATCTCACAGTGCACTGTGTTGATCGCATAATAACATGTATTGAGCTAATAGTGTCCTTTATTGAGTTCATCATAGCTTTTATAGAGCTCTTAGTGCACTGTGTAGAGAACATGGTGTCCAGTGTTGATCTCATAGTGCCGTGTATTGAGGTCATAGTAGATTTTATAGATCTCACAGTACACTGTGTAGAGCACATAGTGCCCTCTTTTGATCTCATAGTTCCTGTATAGAAATGATAATGTCATGTGTTAAAGTCATAGTGCCTTATGTTGATTTCATAATGGCCGTGTTGATCTCATACTGCCCAGTGTTTTGAGATCATAGTGCCATTTATAGAGCTCATTGTGCCCTGTGTTTATCTCAGACTTCCCTATATATATCACATAGTGCCCTGTGTTGATCTCATGGTGCCCCATAGGCAATATGAGATCAACAAAAGGCACTGTGAAATTAACACTGGGCACTATGGAGTCATCAGAAGGCACTATGGATTCAACACAGGGCACTATGAGGTCAACACAGGACACTATGTTCTCTATACAGGGCACTATAAGTTCAATAAAGGGCACTATGTGATGCATGCCTGGCTTTATGTTTTCAACACAGAGCAGTATGTGCTCTATACAATGCACGATAAGATAGTCACTGAACACTAAGAACTAAACAGAGAACAATATGAGCTCAATACAGGCCACTATAACTTCTATAGAAGGTAATATGTTCTCAACACTCGGCACTATGTGCTCTGTTAAGGCGCTATGAGTTTAACCATGGGCACTAAGTGCTCTGCATGGAGCACTATGTTTTAAACTCAGGGCATTATACCCTCTATAAAGGGTACGATGAGTTAAACAAATGGAACTATGTGCTCAATGGTAGGGTACAATGAGCTCTGTAAAGGGTACGATGAGATCAGTACAGGGTACTATGAATTCAACACAGGGCACTATGGGATCAACACAGGGTACAAAGGGATCAACACAGGGCACTATGGAAAAAGGATGAGATGAGCTCAACACAAGGCCCTTTGTGTTCTAAACACTGCACTATGACATCAACACCAGACAGTATGAGCTTACAAGCACATGATAATGTCTCTACAGGGCATCATGAGCTTGTCCCAAGGTACTATGATATCTAAAGTTACTATGAGGTGCATCAGGAACAGTATATGCTCTACATGGGACATTTTGAAATTAATACATGGCATTATGATCTGAATCAGGGCACTATGGGATCAGCACAGTGTATTATGAGATAAAGGACAGGGTAGTATGACCACATTATAGAGTACTATGGACTCGACAAAGTGTACTACGAATTCAACAAGGGCACTAAGAACTCTACAAAGGGTACTATGAGCTCAACATTGAGCACTATGTGCATCATACAGAGCACTATGAAATCAAAGCAGGGCACTATGAGCTCAATACACAACATTATGAGCTCATAACAGGGCACTATGTGCTCTTTGTATGGCATTATGTTTTCAGCACAGCAGTATTGGCTCTATACAATGCACTATGAGATCATCACAGGCCACTAAGATTTAAACACTGGGCAGTATGAGATCAACATAAAGCAGTATGAAGTCACATAAGGCACTATGAACTTTATAAAGGGCACAGTTAGCTTAAAATGGCACTATCTGCTCAACACAGGGGAGTATTTGCACTCTTAAGTCACTATGAGCACAACAAGGGGTACTATGTGCTTTACAACCAGCACTATGTTCTTAACACAGGACAGTGTCCTCTACACAGGGCACTATGAGGTTAACACGGGACATTATGTTCTCAACAATGGTATTATGAACACTTTAATGGATAGTATGATCTCAATACAGTTCAGTATGAGCTCAGCATAGGGTACTATGAGCTCAGTAAAAGGAACTATGAGATTAACACAGGGCACTATGAACTCATCACAGAACATTATGAGATCAACAGTGGGCACTATTAGATCAACCCAGGGCACTGTGAGATCAACACAGGGTACTATTGAATCAACATAGGACACTATAAGCTCAACACAGTATACAATGAGCTTGATACAGGGCACTATAACCTCTATAGAGGGTACTATGAGCTCAACACTCAGCACTATGTGCTCTATACAGTGCACTATGTTATCAACACAGAACACAGCTGAACATGGGGCATTATGAGCTCATCACAGGGTACTATGAGATCAACACAATGCATTATGTTATCTATACAGGGCATTGTGAGCTTAATACAGGGCACTATGCTATCTATGCATTACATTATTTCCAACCCAGAGCAATATGTACTCTATACAATACACTATATCATCGCAGGGTACTAAGAGCTAAACACAGGGCACTATGAACTCAATACAGAGCACTATGAGCTCAACCAGGGGGCACTATGTGCTCTACAGGAGGAACAGATTATCTTAACAAGGGACACGATTTCCTCTATGCAGGGCACTATGAGCTCATCAGCACAGTAATATGAGCTTTTTAAAGGGTACTATGAATTCAACACAGGGCAGTATGAGATCATCATGGGGCACTGTGTAATCAACATGGGACTTTGAGATCAACATACAGTAATATTTGATCAAAACAGGGCACTATGAGCTCAACATGGGGCACTATGAGCTCAACATGGGGCACTATGAAATCAACACAGGGTATGATGAGATCAACATATGGCACTGTGATGTCAACCCAGGGTACTGTTGGATCAACACAAGGTACTATATGCTCAACACAGTGCACTATGAGCTTGACATAGGGCACTATGACCTCCATAGTGGGTACGATGGGTTCAATACTCTACAATATGTACTCTATACAGTACACTATGACATCAACACAGAACAGTATGATCTCAACACAGGGCATTATGAGCTTTTCACAGGGCACTATGAGATCAACACAGGGCACCATGTGATCAGTATTAGGCATTGTGAAATCAACACAAGGCCATATGGAGTCAACACAGGCACTATGTTCTCTATTAAGGGTATTATGACCTCAATACAGGGCAATTTGAGCTCAACACATGGCATTATGAGCTTCTCACAGGGCACTAAGAGATCAACGACAGGGTATTAGGAGCTCATTAAATGGTACCAGGTGCTTCACACAGAACAGTATGAGCTCAACACAGATCACTATATCAATACAGGGCACTATGAGATCAACACAGGACACTATTAGATTTACTGAAGCTACTTTGAAATCAACACAGGGCACTATGGTGTCAACACAGTGCACTATGGAGTCAATTCAGGACACTATGTTCTCTATACGGGGTACTATGAGCTCAATATAAAGCACTATGGGTTGTATGCATGGCATTATGTTTTCAAAAAAGAGCAGTATGTGCTCTATATAATGCACTATGAGATCATCAAAGGCACTTAGAACTAAACACAGGGCAATATGAGTTCAATACAGGGAACTATGACTTCTGTAGAGAGTTATATGAGATAAATATTAGGCACTATGTGTTCTGTAAGAAGGCACTATGAGCTCAACCATGGGTACTAAGTGCTGTACACAGGGCACTACATTCTTAACAGAGGGTACTCTATCCTCCATACAGAGTACTGTGAGATAAGCACATGGCACTATGAGCTCAAAGACACAGTACTATGATCTCTTTACAGGACACTATGAGCTCAGCATTGAGCACTATGATCTCAACAAAGGACACTATTAGATCAACACAAGACACTGAGCTCAACACAGGGTACTATGAGCTCAAAACTCAGCACTATGTGCTCTATACAGTGCACTATGACATTAACACATGGCACTATGAGCTCACATAGCACATTATGTTGTCTGTACAGGGCACCATGAGCTCAACACAAGCCACAATGATGCAAAAGGCTCTATGAGCTCAACCAAGGATAGTATGTTCTCTACCTAGGACACTATTAGATGAACACAGGGCATTATGATCTCAATGCAGGGCATTATGAGCTCAATATAGGGCATTATGTGGTCTGTAAAGGCTCTATGTTCTCTACCTGGGGCACTATAATATCAATACAGGGCACTATGAACTCAGCATAGGATACTATGAGATCAACCAAGGGCACTATGATATCAACACAGGGTACTACTTTTGGATCAACACAGGGAACTATGAGCTCATCACAGAACACTATGAGATCAATTCATGAGAATATGAAATAGACCCAGGGCACTGTGAGTTCAACACAGGGTACTGTTGAATCAACACAGGACACTATGAGCTCAACATAGTGTACTATGAGCTTGATACAGGGCACTAATGACCTCAATAGAGGGTAGTATGAGCTCAAAACTCAGCACTGTGTGCTCTATACAGTGCACTATGTTATCAACACAGAACACTATGAGATCAACACAAGGCACTGTGGAATCAACACAAAGCACTATGGAGTCAGCACAGGATACTATGTTCACTATACAGGGTATATACAAGGCTTTATACAAGGCACTATGTGATCTATGCATGGCTTTATGTTTTCAACACAGAACTATATGTGTTCTATACAATACACTATGAGATCATCACAGGGTACTAAAAGCTAAACACAGGACACTGTGGGCTCAATACAGAGCACCATGAGCACAATACAAGGCAATAAGTGCTCTGTAAAGGCACTGTGAGATCAACCAGGGGCATTATTTGATCTACACAAGGAACAGGTTTTTTCAACCCAGGGCATTATGGGATGAATACAGAACACTGTGAGATATATTCAGGGTACTATGGGATCAACACGGGACTGTGAAGTCAACACAAGGAACTATGGAGTCAACACTGGGAACTATGTAGTCAACACAGGACACTGTGTTTTTTATACAGGGGTACGAGGCACTATGAGCTCAATAAAGGCCCTACAGGCTGTATGCACGGCATTATGTTTTCAACACAGAGTAGCATGTGCCCTATACAGTGCACTATGACATAGTCCCAGGGCACTAAGAACTAAACACAGGGGGCACTATCACCTCTATAAAGGGAACTATGAGCTCAACACTTGGCACTATGTATTCTGTAAAGGCACTATGAGCTCAACCATAGGCACTAAGTGTTCTACACAGGCACAATGTTATAAACTCAGGGTACTATATCCTCCATACAGGGTATTAAGAGATAAACACATGGCAATATGCACTCAACAATAGGGTACGATGAGCTCTTAAAGGGGACTATAATATCAATATAAGGCACTATGAACCCAATGCAAGGTGTTATGAGCTCAATACAGGATATTAAGAGCTCATCACAGGGAACTATAAGATCAACACAGGGCACTGTGAAATCAACATGGATACTATGGGGTAGCCAGGCACTATGTTCTCTATAAACAGGACACTATGAGCTCAATATCAGGCATGATGTGCTCTATGCATGACATTATGTTTTTAACACAGAAACTTGCTCTATACAATGCACTTTGAGGTTATCAGGGGCCACTAGGGGCTTAACACAGTCACTATGAAGTGAGGACGTTATATTCCTGGGCCCCAGATCAATCAGCATAAAGTTAACATAAGCTTCTGTGTGTCTCTGTTGGTCTGTGGGTCTGAACCTTGAACCGAGGCCAGAGTGTCCAGGCCAGAAAACTCTTACAACAGCTGGTACCCAGTTTGGGTAAAATATACTCACAGAAAGCCATAGAAAGTTTGAAAATGGTCTAGAAAACAGAAATCAAAAGCAGCTTCCAAGCTGTGTCTCTCAAGTGGGCCATGGTAAAGAGACTGAGGGGTGTATTGGATTAAATTACAAATGTGTTTGCTGCATGTAACTTAAGCTGAACAAGGCCAATTCCTGGGCCTCAGTGTAAGCAAGGAGCTGTATGTGGTGGATTTAAAATTTCTGTTAATAAGGACAAAAAAGAAACAGAGTCAAAGTGGCTTCTTTAGTAGCAGCAGTATTTTCTTGGTCAGCTCTGTTTGTTGTTGGGGTTGAGAAGAGGCATGGCTTTTTAAAGAGAAGCTTCCTGATTCACTGCTGCCAATTAAGTGGAGTTCATAAGCAGCAGACAGCAATGCTTTACTTGGTGGTTATATGGACCCTAAAATTCTCCAGAGTGGTAATTGTGGGTTCTACCAGTACCTCTGCTAAAAAGATAAATCCTATGAAGCTAGACTAGGAGCTGGGTGAGGCCAGTCAGCCACCCTAGTGGAGCCTTTAATCCTTAACCTTGGCAGATTAAAGGTATGGAAAGAAACAGAAAGAAATAGTGGAAGCTGAGTGGAGTCATCCACCCTAGCCAAGCAAAGATGTGGTCAGAAACAGAAAAAAAAGAAATAAGAGATGTATCGGTTACAAGTTGTTATAGATAATAGTGAAAAAATTACACAAAGAAAATTAGATTTGGGGTTCTTTTTTAAAAAGAGAAAAGGAGATATGTAGTGGGATGTTACATTGTAAATAATTGTTCCTCCTACTGGTTTAATAAAAGCACTGATCGGCCAAAGGCAGACAGGGAGTATGGGTGGGACTACCAGACTAAGAAAACTCTGGGAACAGGAAGAACAGAGCAGAGATGCCACAGAGACACCAGAGAAACAGATTGAGAAAACACCTATACTGCTCTGAGAAAAGGTAGCGAGCCTCATGGCTGTAACAGGATAAGAATCATGGGTTAGTTTTTAAGTAAAGAGTTATCTAGTTATATGCCTGAGTCCCAGGTCGATCTGCATAAAATTAATGTAAGTGTCAACACAAGTCACTATGTTTTTAATACAGTGAACTAGGAGCTTTATATAGGACACTATGTGCATTATGTGTGGCATTATGTTTTCAACACAGAGCAGCATGTGCTCTAGACAATTCACTATGAGATCATCACAGGACACTAAGAGCTAAACCCAGGGCAATATGGGCACAACCCTGGGCAGCATGTGCTCTCTAAAGGCACTATGAGCTCAACCAGGGGTACTATGTGTTCTAAACAGGGAACTATCTTCTTAACAGAGGTCACTATGTTCTCTATACAGAGCACTATGAGCTCAAAATAGAGTAATATGAGCTTTATAAAGGGTATTATGAGATCAAAAATAGTATTATATGCTCAGCACAAGACACTATGAGCTCAACTCTGGGCAATATGCGATCAGCACAGGGCACTATGAGATCAACACAAGACACAATGTGATCAAATAGGGCAAGCACATACCTCAATAAAGGACACTATGTGCTGTACGCATGGCATTATGTTTTCAACCCAGAGCAGTATATGCTCTATACAATGCAATGTGACATAATCACTGAGTTTCAAGAACTAAACACAGGGTACTATAAGGTCAATATAGGACACATTGACCTATATAGAGGGCACTATGATCTCAAAACTGGGAATATATGCTCTGTAAAGGTACTATGAGCTCAACCATGGGCACTCAGTACTCTACATGGTGCTCTATGTTCTAAACTCAGGGCATTATATCTTTTACACAGCATGCTATGAGATAAACATACGGCAATATACACTCAACAATAGTGCAATATGAAGTCATTAAGGGTAGCATGAGATCAATACAGGGCACTAAGAACTCAAGACAGGGTACCATGGGCTCAACACAGGGCACTGTGAGCTTAACACAGGACACCACGAGATCAAAAGGGGGCACTATGGGATCAGCACAGGCCATTAGGTATAATGGGATTATGTTACACTGTAAATAATTGTCCTGCCTACCAGTTTAATAAAAACTGCTGATGAGCTGAAGGTGGAGAGAAAGTGTGGGTAAAGCTACCAGACTAGGAGAACTCTGAGAACAGGATAAACAGAGTAGAGATGCCACAGAGACACCAGAAAAGCAGATTCAGAGGACAGATACACCGCTCTGAAAAAGGTTGAGCCACATGGCTGAACAGGATAAGAATAAGTATACAATTAATATAAGCATCTGTGTGTTTCAGTGGGACTATAGGACTGTAGGTCTATGGGTCCTGGCCACAAGGCTAGTGCAGAAAGTCCGGGCAGAAACCTAATACAAAAAATTGTGCCCATTGTGGATAATATATACCCACATAAAGCCATAGAAAGCTTAAAAATGGTCTAGAGCACAGAAACAGAGCCAAAAGTAGCTTCAGAGTTGTGTCTTTAAAGTGGGCCGTGATAAAGAGACTGAGTGGTGTATTGGATTAAATCACAAAATGGTGTTTTTGCTGCATGCAACATAATCTGAATAAGGACAGTTCCTGAGCCTCAGTGTAAGCAAGGAGCTGTATATGGTGTGTTAGGTTTCTGTTAATAAGGACAAAAAGAGAGCAGAGTCAAAGATGAGTTCTTAGTGGCAATGTTTTCCTGGATGAGCTCTGTTTGCTGGAGGCAAGCAGAGGCTTGGTATTTTTAAGAGAGCCTTCCTGATTCAGCCTTAGAAGCAAAACACTTGTGAGTGTTTTAAGAGGCGCTGCTGCCAAAATACTTAAATGGAGTTAATGTGCAGCAGACAACAGTGCTTCATTTGGTGGTTATATGGACCCTAAAATTCCCCAGAGTGGTAATTGTGGGTACTATCAGAACATGAGCTAAAAAGCTAAATCCTATGAAATTAGACCAGGAGCTGGGTAGATCCAGCCAGCCACACTAGCCAAGCTTATAATCCTTATCCACACCATGACAGACTAAAGGTGTGGATAGAAACAGAAAGAAATAGAGGGAGCTGAGTGGAGTCAGCGACCCTAACCAAGCAAAGGTGTGGTCAGAAACAGAATAAGATAAGAAATAAGAGATATGCAGTAAATGGTTTAGAGTTTGTTTAAAAATTTATGTAGCCTTAGAAAAGAAAGAGGAAAAAGGATATAGTCCTTAAAAAAGAAATAGAGCAAAAAAAAATTATATGCCACGTAAAGATGGAAAATACAAAGAGTGTCTGGATACTGTATGTTCTCATCATTTCTTTAAGTTTTTTTTTACTACATATGAAGCAGTAAAAGCCACTAAAAGGCATTTGATTATAGATGCTGTTAGATTAATCCAACCTATATATTTTGTAAATGAATTGACTTTAAAATCAAAATATAGTCTACTTTTGAGAGGACTTTTTTTTTAATTCCACAGAAAATGAGAGGTTATGGATTTATTCCTGGATAAAGAAAATAAGGTTTGATCAAGGAAGACCCCCTGAAAAATCTCCAATGGAAATGGATGGCCCAGATGATTCAGCATTTCAGAGCACCTCTGTTAAAATTTCCTCTGAGCTCTGTATCCAAAACTACTTCAACGAGACTGGATGAGATTATCCAGCTTTAGAGACTACTCCTCTAAGACTTGTAGATGAATCCTAAACCTTTATTTGGGTTCCCATGGGATTGGTAGCAAGCCCCATTGAGCAGGAAATTGCATAGAGAACAATGCCCACATTCCCCAAAATGGATTATGGATGTTGTGTTTGTTTACAGTGTTGGTTATAATTTTTTTATAAGTAATTGGCAAAAAGGATATTAGATTTTGGGTTCTAGTTTTAAAAAGAGAAAAGAGGATATATAGTAGGATTGTGTTACATGGTAAATAATTGTCCCACCTACTAGTTTAATAAAAACTGCTGATTGGCTGAAGGCAGACAGGAAGTGTGAGTGGAGCCACCAGACTGCAAATACTCTGGGAACAGAAAAAATAGAGCAGAGATGCCACAGAGGCACCAGAGAAGCAGATGCAGAAGATATCTATACTGCTCTGAGGAAAGGTACTGAGCCTCATAACTTTACAGAATAAGAATCACGGGTTAGTTTAAGAGCATGAGCTAGCAAGTTATATGCTTGACCCTGGGTCAATCAGTATACAATTAATATAAGTGTCTGTGTGTTTCAGTGGGACTATGAGACTGTGGGTCTGTGGGTCCAGGATATGAGGCTAGGATGGCCCAGAAACCTAATATAACAACTAGGATCTCAAAACAGTGTACTAGGAGCTCAGAATAGGGCACACTATGACCTCTAAATAGGACATAATGAACTCAACACAGAACAGTTAAAGGCACTTTAAGCACAACCAGGGCCAGTATGCTCTCTACCTAGAGCATTGTATGATCAACACAGGACATTGTGATCTCAACACAGGGCACTATGAGCTCAACAGAGGGCAGTATGTGCTCTACATGGGACACTATGTTCTTAACATAGGGCTCTGTGTGCTCTAACAGGGCACTATGACATCAACACAGGGCAATATAAGCTCAGTTCAGGGCAGTATGATCTCATCATAGGCCACTATGTGATCAACACTAGGCACTGTGAAATCCATGCAGGGCATTATGGAGTCAACACAAGGCAATACATTCTCTATAAGGGCACTATGAGCTCAGTACAGGGTACTATGTGATCTATGCATGGCATTATGTTTTCAATAAAGAGCAATAAGTGCTCTGAACAATACACTATAAAACCATCACAGGGCACTAAAAGCTAAACACAGGGCAGTATGACTTCAGTACAGGGCATTATGAGCAAAACACAGGGCAGTAAGTTCTCTGTGAAGGCACTATGAGCTCAATCAGGGGCAATATACGCTCTACACACGAAACATTTTTCTTAACACAGAGTATTAATATCTGTATATAGGGCACTAGGAGTTCAAATACAGGGTAACATGAGCTTTTAAAAGGGCACATGGGCTCATACAAGGTACTATATGTTAAACACAGGGCACTATAAACTCAGTACATAGCATTATGAGCTCATCACAGGACACTATGAGATCCACACAGGGCACTATGAGATCTACACAAGGCACTTTGAAATCAACACAGTGTACTATGGAGTTAACTCAGAGCACTATGTCCTCTATAAATGGAACTATGAACTCAATACAGGGCATTATGTGCTGTATGATTGGCATTATGTTTTCAAAAAAGAGCAGAATGTGCTCTATACAATGCAAGATGAGAACGTTGTTACTGAGAACTAAACACAGGGCACTATGAACTCAATACAGGGCACTAAGACCTCTGTAGAGGGCACTAAATGTTCTACATGGGGCATTATGTTCTTAACATGGCACTATATCCTCTATACAGGGTAATGTAAAATAAACACATGGTAATATGAGTTCAAAGACACGGTACTATGAACTCTTTAAAAGGTACTAGGAGCTCAACACAGGGAATATGGGCTCAGCACAGGACACTATGAGATCAACACAGGACATTGTGAGATCAGAACAGGTCACTAGGAGCTCAACACGGGGCACTATGTGCTCTATAAAGTGCACTATGACATTAACACATCGAACTATGAACTCACATAGCATATTATTATTATGTCTGTACATGGCACCATGAGGTAAACACAGGGAACTATGATCCTATAGGCACTATGAGGGACAGTATGTACTCTCCCTAGGACACTGTGAGATGAACACAGGGTGATATGATCTCAATACAGGGCACTATGAGCTCAACATAGTGCAGTATGTGGTCTACAAAGGCACTATTTCTCTACATGGGGCATTATGAGACCAACACAGTGTATTATGAGCTTAACAACAGGGTAATATGTGCTCTTAAAAGGGTACTATGAGATCAACACAGGGCACTATAACCTCTATAGAGGGTACTTGAGTTCAACACTCAGCACTATGTGCTCTATACAGTGTACTATGAATTCAGTGACAGTACAGTGACATGAACACAGAACAATGTGAGCTCAATACAGGGCATTATGAACTCATCACAGGGCTCTGTGAAATCAACACAGCCCACTATGAGATTGACACTATGCACTGTGAAATCAGCACAAGGTACTATAGAGTCACTATGTGCTCTACACAGGCAACAGTTTTCTTAACACAGGACACTATTTCCTCTATACGGGGCACTATGAATTCAACAACAGGGCATTATGAGATCAACACAGGACACTGTGAGATCATCTTAGGGCACTGTGGGATCAGCACAGGGCACTATGACCTTTATAGGTGGTACTATGAGCTGAGCACAGATACTATGAGCTCAATACACAGCATTATGAGGTCATTGCAGAGCACTATGAGATCAACATAGGGCAATATGAGCTCAAGAACAGGGTATTATGGGCTCTTTAAAGGGTACTTTGAGATCAATACAGGGCCCTATGACTCAATACAGGGAACTATCAGCTTCAAACAGCACTATGAGATTAACACAAGGCACTCTGAAATCAACACAAAGCACTAAGCAATCAACACAGAGCACTATGAGATAACATGAGGCACCATAAAATCAACACAGGGCACTATGGCATCAGTGTGGGAGATTATGTTATTCCATTGTAAATAATTGTCCTACCCATTAGTTTAATAAAAAGCACTGATTGGCCAAAGGCAGACAGGAAGTATGGGTGGGGCTAACAGACTAGAAGACTCTAGGAACTGGAAGAACAGAGCAGAATGCCAGAGAGAAGCCGGAAGAAGCAGAGGACAACTGTGCTGCTCTGAGAAAAGGTACCAAGCCACATGGCTGAGCAGGATAAGAGTCATGGGTTAGATTAAGAGTAAAGAGTTAGCAAGTTATATGCCCGGACCTTAGGCTGATCAGCCTAAAACTATTGTAAGCATCTGTGTGTCTCTGCAGGTCTGTGGGTATGCAGATCTGCGGATCTAAACCTTGAGACTATGCCTGAAAGTCTGGGCCAGAAACCTCTTACTACACATGGGCACTTTGTGTTATGGAGTCAACAAGGGACACTATGTTCTCTATTATGAGCTCAATAAGGACACTATGTGATGCATGCATGACATTATGTTTGCAACCCAGAGCAGTATGTGCGCTATAAAATGCATTATGACATAATCACAGGACAATAAGAACATAACATAGGACACTATGAGCTCAATACAGGGCACCATCTGTGGGGATATAGTTCAAATTTAATAAAAACCAACCTTACATATCAGAGGGATCTATTCACAGTCAGTTTAGCAGGATCAGAGGGTAGTAATTCACACCTTTAATCCCAGCATAGGGAATAGCTGGGAGTGGTGACCTATGCCCTTAATCCCAGCAGATCTGAGTTTGAGGCCAGCTTAGTTTACAGAGGGAGTTCCAGGCTCCCAGGCAGGAAGCGGTGGTGTCATGCCTTTAATATTAACCTGGATATGAAACGACTGGGTGAAGAGGGTATTTAAGGCAGGCATAGAGAGACAGAGCAGGCAGTAGAAACCACAAGGAAGGAGGCTGAGGAAGCTGGAAGACAGCTGGGTGAGATTTGACTGTGATGTTTCCTCTCTTTGATATTTCAGCCTTTCCCTGATTAGCTGGTTTTGAGTTTCCTTTATATGTACAACACTTGACTCCAACTTTGGGGCAAGAATCCCCCCCCCCCAAAAAAAGGTGCTTGCTGGCCAGAGAAATACTCGGTTGAAGAGTAATTACTGGCTCTCTAGGCTTTCTGTTCTGAGTTAACCTCCAGTCTTACGCAGACAGGCCACATATGTTTCTGATTCACTTTAATCTAGGTAAGTTTTTCAGACAGTGGCCTCTTTCTCCTGGTGGGTTGTGGATTGCTTTTTTCCTCTTTTTTGACCCCTCCTTTGGCTGCTATCACACTAGGTACCTGCCCCTTTTCACAGTCATTTGAATCATCACTGACAACTAGATTGGTGAATAAATTGGATTTTTTTTTAAAGAAGGGAGAAATTTGTTTAAGGCAATGGAGGGTGCTTGGTATTTCTGTAATCTTTCTCTAGAGTATTTGATATAGGAACCAGAAAAGGAAAAGATAAAGTAGATGAGATTATCATCAAATGTTTATTATACTGTTTCTTATGAGTATTGTTTGTTTGACTGTTTCTCTTTTGTCATTTAAAAAGTTAATTAATGTAAATGCTAAAAAAAAATTAAGAAAAGCCTGTCAAGAAAGAACACAAAGATGTTCAAACTCAGAGGAATATAAAGAACCAATTTCAGCAAAGTTGTCTAACATTACACAAAACAACCAACATTAATATATCCAGCAACCTTCATAAAATTACACAATGATAAAGATAATAAAGAAGCTAGTTGGGCTCTGATACAAAAAAGCTAGAATTAAGGAGAGTAAAGGAAGCAATTGTGACATCTGGGATGCACTCACCTTTTGTAAAAACAAATGCTAAATAGCTGGTCATCATGTAACCAGATCACCCCTAAAGATTGGTTAGATATGATAACTGCTGTTTTAGAGGCTGGCCACTTTTAAAATCATTCACGAAAATAATTCAAAGCCAAAAGAAACTTTTACAGACTTTTTGCACAGATTAACTGCAGAAGTAAACAGAATGGTAGTGGACAAATAATAATTGAATCACTGGCTTTTTAGAATGCTGATGCACAATGTAGAAAAATAATTACACCATTAAAAGCAAGGTCAGCACCCTTGGAGGACTGGATTCATGAGACAATTTAGAGTCTTATGATGGTGATGATAACTTGGTAGGAGAGCTTATTTCTAGAGGTATAAGAAAAAGTCAAAATGTTAAATATTACAATTATATAAGAAAAGGTCACATATAAAGAGATTGCAACAAAGGCATTCACATAAACAGTGCTTTTGTTGGGAATAATTCCAAGAGAATGCCCCTCCCTTCTGGAGTATGCAGGAGGTATGGAAAAGGGAAACATTGGATGAATGAGTGCTGATCAACAAGGGACAAACAAGGTAACTTTATGCCCTTGGGAAATGCCCTGAGGGAGCTTTTGAAAGCCCCCATATCAATTCCAGTCTAATCTTATCCTGCCATTGTGGAGGAAACACCTTCCCAGAACAACTAAAGAAATTAATACCTATTTTAAAAAGACATACGATACTGATACTGAATGATAGAAAATCTATAGAAAAAGAAAAAATTGAGGAAAAATTATAAAGCAAATATTTTGGCAGGCTTCTATCAATGAACAAAGACCAAAATTAAAAGTATAAATAAATGATGTAATTATTGAAGGTTTATTGCACACAGGGGCAGATGTATCAATAATTTTTCCAGAGTCATAGCATTCAAGTTGATCCCTACAGGAGGTGAATGTTCAGTTTTGGGGAATTGGGTAACAGACCTAAGGGCGATAAACAAGGTGATCCAGCCAATGGGCTCTCTACAGTCTGGAATTTCTTTGCGTTCTCTGTTACCTAAAGAATGGCCTATTATAGTTATTGATTTAAAA
Organism: Phyllotis vaccarum; assembly: GCA_033318265.1. NCBI lineage: Eukaryota > Metazoa > Chordata > Mammalia > Rodentia > Cricetidae > Phyllotis > Phyllotis vaccarum. The sequence goes on from JARWLC010000003.1 coordinate 17,463,444, forward strand.
GACTGTTCTTTACAATACCTTTACAAGAACAAGACAAAGAAAAAATCACCTTTACAGTGCCTACTTATAATAATTCTCAGCCTGTAAAGAGATATCAGTGGAGGGTACTCCCTCAAGGAATGCTGAATAGCCCACTTATGCCAGTATTTTATAAAAAGCCAGTAGAACAAATATATAATAAATTCCCACAATCTATGATTTTTTATTACATGGACAACACCGTGTTGGTCAATTCCAATATTGATACCTGAGGAAAATGTTTGAAGAAGTGAAAAAAATTGCCTGCTTGAGGATTAAAGATTGTCCAGCAAAAAAAAAAAATACAAACAGGGGATTCCATTAAATATTTTGGTTACAAAATAGGCCAATAAAAAAAAAACAGACCCCAAAAGGTACAAATCAGGAGAGATTGATTGAAGACACTTAATGACTTTCAAAGATTTCTAGGAGACACTGCCAATTTATGGTGCAATATTGGAATTAAAAATGATAGACTGAATAATTTGTTCAAAACACTAAATGGTGACAAGGACTTAAATAGCCCAAGAGGATTGTCACCTAAAAATGAGAAAGAATTGGCTTTGGTGGAAAAGAAATTACAGGATACTTATGTGGATTGTGTGGATCCAGACCTTAATTGCATTATCTGACCTTCTAAGTATTCTCCTACAAGAATTTTAATGCAAAGGGAAAATATTATGTTGGAATGGATATTTCCTCCACATAAACTGAGTAAGAAATTAAAGAAATGTGAAAAGATTTCTGAACTGACTTTTTTAAAGGAAAATTAAGACTTTTTCAATTGATAGGAATGGACCCAGCAGAAATTGTTGTACCTTTAACTAATGAAGAAACTGACCAATTATTGGTAGAAAGTGAACCTTGGCAAAGAGCCTGCAGTAATTTTTTGGGAGCTATTAACAACAAATATACTCAAAGCAAAAGACTTGAATTTCTAAAGAAAACTAGTTGGATTCTTCCTTGTATTGTATGAGATAAACCAATTTCTGGAGCCCCTACATTTTATACCAATGCAAACAAATCAGGAAAGGCAGGTTAAAAATCAGAACATATAAGTAAAGTGGCTCAAAGCTCTTATAATTCTGTTCAAAAATCAGAATTATATGCTATTCTGATGGTATTAATGGATTTTACTGAACCTCTTAACATAGTCACTGACTCTCAGTATGCAGAAAGAGTTGTTATACACATTGAAACAGCTGATTTTATTGATGACGAATCAGAATTAACTTCATTATTTATTCTGTTACAAGAAATAATCAAGATTAGAAATCATTCCTTCTATATAACGCATTCAATCTCATACAGGTCTGCCAGGTCCTTTAGCACAAGGTAATGATGAAATTGACAAATGATTAATAGGAAATGTGCTAGAGGCCTCAGAGTTTCATGAAAAGCATCACATCAATAGCAAAGAATTTAAAAATATTTCTCTATCTCTTGGCAACAAATCAAAGAAATTGTAAAAAGATGTCCCACCTGTTCTTTCTATAACCAAACTCCATTGCCAGTGGAAGTAATCCTAAAGGTATACATAGAAATGAAATATAGCAGATGCATATTTTTCATTTTACAGAATTTGGAAAATTAAGATATGTAATCCTACAAGAGATACATTTTCAGGATTTCAATGGGCAACTGCTTTGAGTTCAGAAAGGCTGATTCTGTAATCACACATTTGCTAGAAGTTATGGTCATCATGGGAGTACCTGTACAAATTAAGACTGACAATGCTATGGCATATTCCTCTAGTAAAATGAAACATTTTTTTGCTTATTATAATATAAAGCATATTACAGGAATACCACACAATCCTACAGGGCAAGCAGTCATAGAGAGATCAAATCAAACTCTAAAGGATATGCTAAATAAACAAAAATGAATAACAAAGACCTCTAGAAATAGACTACATAATGCTTTATTAACTTTGAATTTTCTCAATGCTAATGAGAAAAGAACTACAGCTGCTGAAAGGCATTGGACTATAGAAAAAACAGCTGAACTAAATCAGCCTGTTTACTTCAAAGATGTACTAACCTCTGAATGGAAGCCAGGATATGTGCTACATTGGGGAAGGGGTTTTCCTTTCGTTTCCACAGGTGAACAAAAGTTATGGATACCATAAAAATTAATAAAGACTCAATTTGAACCAGAGAGACTTCATGAATAAGAATTGATAGCTCATCCACCCATATCATAATTCTTTAAGTTGTCAAATAAACAAAGGGTGAGGGCAGGTTTTTGGTTTTGTCTTTACAGAAAACTATGAATACACATCTTCAAGAAGCTAAAAGATCTTGGAAATCTAGATGTCAAAAGCAGAATAGAGGCTATCCAGTAAAACTTACAAGCAAAAGAATATCGGACCTATTGGTACCAGTATACTCTATAGGGTAAATTCTCATTGCTTAACCTCTATTATTTGTAAATTGAAGTCCCAGTTTAATTATACTTTAAAGCTAGCTTTAGAGTTGGAGTGTGGCTCTCTCCTTCTCTAAACTCAAGCATACTTGTTAAAGGAAAACACAAAATCTCTGTGTCATATCAGAAGAGCCACCTGATATGGACAAAAGTGTAACTAAAAATAAGGGACTAATCTATTGTTACCAATCCTATGCTGAATAAATAGTTATATATTTAGCTTTATGTACATTGCTTTGGATTTTAGTCTCTTATCAGTTTTCTGCAGTGATCCATGACAGTGTCTAATTGTGAACTTGAAGTATCCAAAAGGAAGATGGGGCCCCACAATGATGATTTCACATGGACTATGACAAAGCCACTAGGCTGACAAACACCAACCACAGATCAGATTTGGACTACAAACTGCTAAGGACAATTTTGATGCAGCTTGCTGAGATGAATCAACTTCACAGACTACGATAGCCAGGACTTGAGACAAGCTGTGTACTTTCCTGTTATGCAGAAACTGGACAACATATGATACAGTTACTTATTTCTGGACTGGACATTTAACAAAACTTTTCTTTTCAGGATCCCCTAAAGAGTCTATCGCCCCCAGAGAGCAGGAAGTAAATTTAAGAAAATGGCTCCCACATTCCCAAATGGTGGGGTTGGTGGTTTTTGGTCTTTCAATGGGTTTTAGATGATTGTCATTGTTTAGAGCAATTGGTTAAAATTGTTATTGGTTAGAAAAAAGTTAAACAAGAGAGACTAGATTCAAGGTTCTTGTTTTAAAAAATGGAGAAACAAAGAAAGAAAAAGGGTATGCTGATATAGCAGGATATAAGGGTATATTATTGAATCTTCTTTTAAACAGGATTTACTATCTTTAAATATTTTACATTGAGTTGGATTTTTGTATATTTTATACAAATTGTGTATATTGAGATTAATTGTGTTACTCTACACATATCTCTAATCCTGTTCAAGGTATTATACTTATTCACTTCATCTAACAATGTAACATAAATTACTAGTCCATGAAAGCTTTTATTCCTAACTAATTAGGATATAAAGTATTACAAGTTAGTAGTTAGACAAAACATTCAAACTTAGTCATATTAGATATGTTTTCAAGATCAAACAAATATATTTTAGATGAACAGGTTTTCTTCAAACACTTCAGAGATTCATAGAATATGGCATTTAATAAAATAGGTTCTTATTACTTTTATAACAATGGGACAACTGCTCCTGGCAGCACCAATCTATTTCAGAGATGATTATGGACATCAGAGAAACTCCATACACAGTTGACCTTCTTTGTAATGAAAGTTAGCCACTGGACAAGAAAGTACTCTTGCCTTGACTGCTGACAGTATGATGTTCAACATGGACAAGCAGGAGACACATCCATAAGAGAATTGCCGAACCTTGCAAAGACAAGATAGCAAGGTCTTTGAGAATATCCTGCTTCACAGAGAAGTCTGTCAGAACATGTTAGGCCTATAAGCCAAAGATAGATGCTTCAGTGATACAGAAGAACCTTGAGTGACTGCCCAGGCAGCCAGCTGTTTGATTTCTTACATTTTTTGGGAAGTTGCTTGCTTGCCATGGCTGTTTACTTAGTCAATGTTATTTCCTTCTTGGGTCTCTGAGGTAGTTGAAGATGAGATAAATATAGTTTTTAGTGTTCAATTTAGAAAAGAAACTTCAAAGTTGAAGTGTATAAGTTTGAGAGACATCAAAATAATAGTTTTTAGTTAGTAATACAAGTTAGATGGAAAATGAATTAGGTATAATTCTTTGGACTCACCAAAACAGGATAATTCATGGAATATTTTCTTTGAATTGTTAATGGACTGAACATTACTCATGGAATTATTATTTGTATATATTGTATATAATTATTGTACCTATTGTATATGGTTTTTATTATGTTAACTATAACCTTTACAAATTTTGACACAAAGGTGAATATGTGTGGATATGTTTCATATTTAATAAAAACCAGTATGAAATATCAAAAGGATCTGTCCACATCCAATCAAGTAGGGTCACAGAGTGGTTACCTACGCCCTTAATCCCAGCAGTTCTGAGTTTGGGGCCAGCTTAGTTTACAGAGGGAGTTCCAGGCTCCCAGGCAGGCAGTGGTGGTGCCATGCCTTTCATCTTAACCTGAATGTGAAACAACTGGGTGTAGAGGGTATTTAAGGCAGGCATAGAAAGACAGAACAGGCAGTAGAAGCCACGAGGAAGGAGGCTGAGGAAGTTGAAAGACAGCTGGGTGAGATTTGACTGTGGTGTTTCCTCTCTTTGGTATTTCAGCCTTTCCCTGATTATCTAGCTCTGAGTATTCTTTATACAAACATCAGTACCATATGTTGATCTCTAGTGCATGTCTTGATCTCTTAGTGACCTCTAAAGAAATCATAGTGCCCCGTGTTTTCCTCATAGTACTCACTGTTGATCACACAGTACTGGTGTTTATCTGATAATGCCCAGTGTTGATTTTATCATACCCTCTGTTGATCTCATAGTGTCATGTGTTGATCTCATAATGGACTGTGTTGATTTCATAGTGCCCTGTATATAGCACATAGTACCCTTCATTGAGCTCATAATGCCATGTGTTCAGCTCATAGTGACCTGTGTAAAGAACATAGTGCCTGGTGTTGATCCTATAGTGGCCTGTGTTGAGCTCATAGTGTTCTGTAGTAGGAGGTTTCTGGCCCTGACTTTCGGGCCTAGCCTCAAGGTTTAGGCCCACAGACCCACAGATCCGCAGACCCGCAGAGACAGACAGATGCTTTCAATAGTTTTTAGGCTGGTCAGCCTAAGGCCCAGGCATGTAACTGGCTAACTCTTTACCCTCAATCTAACCCGTTTCTCTTATCTTGTTCAGCCATGGGGCTGGGTACCTTTTCTTACAGCAGCATAGTTGTCCTCTGTTTCTTCCAGCTTCTCTCTGGCATTCTGCTCTGTGCTTCCTGTTCTCAGAGTTTTCTTAGTCTGGTAGCCCTATCCATACTTCCTGTCTGCCTTTGGCCAATCAGCGCTTTTCATTAAACCAATGGGTGGGATAATTATTTACAATGAAACAACATAATCTCCCACAGTGTTCCATGTTGATCACCTCTTGCCCTGTTTTGAACTCATAGTGCACTTTCTTCAGCTCTTAGTACCCTGTAATGATTACATAATTTCTTCTGCTGAGCTCATAATGCCCTGTTCTGAACCTCCAATACGCAATGTAGATCTCACAGTACTGGGTGTTGATCTCATAACAACCTGTGTTATTCCTACAGTACCCTCACTCATCATGCCCTTTTTGAGATTATTACCCTGTATTGCACCCAAAGAACCATTTATACTGCTCATAATGCCCTATGTTGATCTCAGACTTCCCAGTATATAGCACATTGTGCCCTGTGTTGATCTCATAATTCCCTGTTTTGAGATTGTAGTGCCCTGTATTAAGCTCATAGTACCATTTATAGAGCTCATAGTGCCCTGTGTTGATCTCAGACTGCCTGTAGATAGATGACAGTGTCCTGTGTTGATCACATAATGCCGTGTGCAGAGCTCACAGTGCCCTGTATTGAGGTCATAGTAGTTTTTGTGATCTCATAGTACCTTGTGTCAAGCACATAGTACCCTATGTTGATCTCATAGTGTCATGTATTGATATCACAGTGCATCTATAAAGATCATAATGCCCTGTGTGTATCTCATAGTGCCCAATGTTGATCCTACAGTGCCAGTGTTAATCTGATAATGCCCTGTGTTGATCACATAGTGCCCTCTATTTAGATCATAGTACCATTTTTGAGCTCATGGTACCATTTATATAGCTCATAGTGCCCTGTGTTGATCTCAGACTGCCCTACATATAGAACTAGTGCTTTTTGTTGATATCAGATTGCTCTGTATAAAGCACATAGTGCCCCCGTTTGAGCTCACAATGCTCTGTGTTTAGCTCACAGTGCCCTGTGTAGAAAACATAGTGCCCTGTGTTCTGCTTATAGTGCCCTCTATTAAGCTCATAGTATGCTATGTTATTCACATACTGCCCTGTTTTGAACACATAGTGCACTGTACTCAGATCATAGTATCCTATATTGATTGATTACATGATTCCTTTTGTTGAGCTCACAGTGCCCTGTGTTGGATTCCCAGTACCCAGTGTGGATCTCACAGTGCCAGGTCTTATTCTCATAATGCCCTGAGCTGATCTCACAGTGCTGTGTTGAACTCATAATGCCCTCTTTTGAGATTATAGTGGTTAGTATTGAGCTCATAGTCCCATTTGTAGAGTTCATAATGCCCTATAATGATTTCAGACTGCTGTGTATGTAGCACATTGTGCCCTGTGATGATCTCATATTGCCCATATATAGATTATAATGCCCTTTGTTGAACTTATAATGCCCTGTTTTGATCCCAGACTGCCTTGTGCTGAGCAAAGAGTGCCCTATATTCAGATCACAGTAGCCTTTATAGAGCACACAATGCCTTGTGTCAATAACATAGTACCCTATGCTGATCTCATAATACCATCTATAGAGATCACAATGCCCTGTGTGTGTTTCATAGTGTCCAGTATTGATAGCAATGTGTCGGGTGTTGATCTGAAAATGCCCTCTGTTGATCTCATAGTGCCACAGTTGATCCTATAGTGCTCTGTATTGAGCTCATAGTACCATTTATAGAGCTCATAATGCCCTGTGTTGATCTCAGACTGCCCTATATATATCACATCATGCCCTGTGTTGATCTCATATTGCCCTCTATAAAGATCATAATTGTAGGGGATTATGTTGTTCCATTGTAAATAGTTGTCCCACCCACTGGTTTAATAAAAAGTGCTGATTGGCCAAAGCCAGACAGGAAGTGTGGGTGAGAACTTCCTATATATAGGCTTGATAGAGAAAAGGAAAAAGGTTAAAGTCCTTAAAAAGAAATAGAGTAAAAACATAGTAATAAGCCACGTAAAGATGGGGGGGGGAGGAATGTCTGGATACTGTATGTTATTCACTTGTCTTTAAGTTTTTTGAATGAACATGAAGTAGTAAAAGCTGCTAAAGGACATTTGATTATAAATGCTGTTGGATTAATCCAACCTATATATTTTGTAAGTAAGTTAGTTGACTTTACAATTGAAAGCAAAAGGCATGTTACCTTGGAGAAGAGGATTTGTTTTTATTTCCACCAAAAAATAAGAAGCTGTGGATTTATTCCTGGATAAAGAAATTAAGTTTGATCGAGGAAGACCCCCTGAAAAGTTTCCAATAGAAATGGATGACCCAGATGATTCAACATGTTAGAGCACCTCTGTTTCAGTTTCCTCTGAGCTCTGTATCCAAAACTACTTCAAGAAGACTGGCTGAGATGGCCTAGGCTTCCATACTCTGGGAATAGGAAGAATGGAGCTGAAATGCCAGAGAGAAGCCACGGAGACACCATGATGAGACACCAGCAGATGCAGAGGAAAGAAGTTGAAATGCTGCTCTGAGAAAAGGTACCAAGCTTCATGGCTAAACATCATAATAGTCATGGGTTAGATTAAGGTAAAGAGTTAGCAAGTTATATGCCTGGGCCCCAGGTCAATTAGTGTACAATTAATTAATATAAGCCTCTGTGTGTTTCAGGGGGACTATGGGACTGTGGGTCTGTGGGTTTGAAAGTCTGGGCCATGAGGCTTGGCTGGAAAGTCCAGGCCAGAAACCTTATACAAAATAAATTGATCTCATATTGTCCTGTATTGAACTCATACTACCCTGTATTGATTAAATAGTGCCCTGTGACAGTGCCATGTAGTGAACTCAAAGTGCCCTGTGTTGATCACATAGTGCCCTGGATTGATCTCATAGTGCCTTGTATAGTAATCATAATGCACTGTGTTGATCTTATAGTAAGTGCCCTGTGTAAATCTCATACTGCCCTGTGGTGAACTCATACTGTGCTGTGTTGAGATCATAGTGTGCTGTATTGAGCAGTTAGTACCATTTATAAAGCTCATAGGGCCCTGTGTTCATCTCATTGTTCCATGTGTCTGTCTAATAGTGCCTTGATTAATCTCATTGTGTCCTGTTTGATTTCACAGTGCCCTGTGTTGAGATTACATTGTCAGCATTGAGCTCACAGTACCATTTATAGTGCTCATAATGCCCTGTGTTGATCTCAGACTGTCCAGTATATAGCACATTGTGGCCTGTGTGATCTTATAGTGCCGTTTTGATCCTGGACTGCCTTGTGCGGAGCTCATAGTGCCCTGTATTCAAGTCATAGTAGCCTTTATAGTGCCTTATGTCAATAACATAGTACCCCATGTTGATCTCATAGTGCCCTGTCTTGATCTCTTAGTGCCCTCTAAAGAAATCATAGTGCCCTTTTGTTTAACTCATAGTGCCCATTGTTGATCTCACAGTTTCAGGTTTGATCTGATAATGCCTTGTGTTGATCTCATAGTGCCCACAGTTCGTATCAGAGTGCCCACAGTTGATCTCATAGTGTCCTGTATAGAGAAGCCGGTGTCCCTTGTTTATCTGATAGTTCCTTGTGTTGAGATAATAGTGCCTAATGTTGATACCATAGTGCCCAGTGTTGATCTCACAGGGCAGGGCTTTGTGTTGATTTTATAGTGTGCTTGTTGATCTTATAGTGCCGTTTTGAGCTCATAATGCCGTTTTGGGTTCCCAGTGTCCTGTGTTTAGTTCATAGAGCACTGTGTTGAGCTTCCAATGCCCTGTGTTGAGTTCATAGTGCCCTGTGTGGAGCTCATAGTCCCCATGTAGAGGTCATAGTGCCCTCTATAAAATTCATAGTGCTCTATGCTGAGCTTATAATTCCTGTATAGAGCTCATAGTGCTGAGCTGAGATCATATTTCCCTGTGTTGAGCTCACAGTGCCCTATACAGAGATCATAGTGCCCTATGTTTAGCTCATAGCTCTTTGTGTTGAGGTCATGGTCCCTGTGTTAACCTCATATTGTTGTGTTGAGCTCATATTACACTGTATAGGGCTCAGAGTCCCCTGTGTTGATCTCATAATGCCTTGTTTGGGTCTTATAGTGCCCTGTATAGAGCTCACAATGCTGTGTTTATCTCATAATGTCCCATGTTGATTTCCTAGTACCATCTGTTGTTCTCATGATACCCTGTGTTGCTCTCCCGGTGCCCTGTGTTGAGCTAGAGAGTCACGTATATAGATCTCAGTGCCTTGTATAGAGATCATAGTCTTGTTTAGTGCTTATCATTTCCTTTATAGATCTCTTAGTGCCAAGTGTAGAGGTCGTGTTTTTCTGTCTGGAGCTTCTTTGTTCTGTATCTATATCATGTTTCTCTGCTCATTGTCCTAGGGCTCTTACACAGTTGATAATTCCCTGTATATAGCTCATTGTGTATTTTATAGATTACATAGTGCCATGTGTTCTGTGTGCTGTTCAGAGATTATAATGCCCATTTTAGAGGTCACAGTGGCCTGTGCAGAGCTTAGAGTTTCTTGTTTTCTATAGACATTATAATTTCCTGTGTAGAATTCATCATCCCCGTTACACACCTCACATTGTCCATCATACAGCTCATGTTGTCCAGTATAGACGGTGTCTATAGAGCTCATAGTGCCTTTATAGAGCTCAGAATGGCCTGTTTTGACTTTGTAGTGCCCTAAGTGTCAATGCCGAACACAGACTTCATAGTATCCAATATAGATCAAGGACACCTTTAAAGAGCTTAAAATACTGTGTAGAAAAAACAGAGTTTAATATTTTAAAGTATGGTGGCCCTTTTCATGCCCTGAATTGTGCATATTTTGCACCTGCATGATATTCACACTCTACCCTCATGGTGCTTTCAGTATGTGTGTGTTTTGGGTTCACAGTGGACCTATGTGGAACTTATAGTTGACCTCTAAGGAACTCAAAAGTAAACCTGTGTGCATCTCACAGTGCATCTATGGAGCTCACAGTGCCTTGTGTGGAGTTCACATGACACCTCTATGGAACTCACCATGCACCTATGTGGAGCTCATGGGGCACCACTACAGAGCCCACAGTGCAACTTTGTGACACTCATAGTGCACCTGTATATAGCTTACAGTACATCTGTGCAGCTGTGTGATGTTTACTGCACGTCTATGTTCAGTCAACTGGGCACCTCTGTGGATATAGTGCACCTGTCTTGACCTCATACCGCACCTATGCGGGGCTCACAGTACACCTGTGTGCTTCTCAGAGTGCAGCTATACCGAGATTCTAGTTGTTCTGTTAGGCTTTTCTTCCCTCAGTAGAGCACAGAGCACACCTGTATAGAATTCACACTTCTACAATACACCTTGCACTGGACCTTTAAAAAGTGCCTTGTATAGTGCTTTGTATAGAACCCAAAAGAACCTGAATAAGCTCTAAGTACCATATAGAGTTTGCCTTGTCTCTACAGACACAATAGTACTTTGTTTGAAGCTCATGGTGCCCCATCTAGAGACAACAGCACACATATATAGACATCATGGTGCACCAGCATGCATATCATAAGTCCCTCTGTACATATTGTATGACTCTGCACACATCTCATGATGTTCTCACAAAGAACCCACTGTGGCCAGCAGAGATACTACATTTATACTCACCTTATGGGACATTTTTTGAAGTCACAGTGCCTTTATAGAACTCACAGCCCCCTGTTACAGTGGCCATATAGATCTCACATTGTCCTGCATTGAGTTAATGTTTTACTGTGCATTTCTCATAGTGCCCCATGTCTTGCTTCTAGAGAATCTTGTAGAAGTCACAGTTTCCTGCATATTAATTACAGAAATGTCTTGACATTTAAATGTCTTGTGAACATCTCAAGTTATCCTGTATTGTCTACATATATACCTGTTTAGATCTCCTGCTGCCCTGCATAGAACTGTGAACAGAGCTCAGAGTGGTTTATGTGGAATTTGTAGTGAGCTCATAATGCTATTGTATAGTTCATCTTACAGTGCATATGTATATACCCAGTGCTGCTCTCAAGTAGAGCTCACAATGACTTCTATGAATACACAGAATATGATACAGGTTCAAAGGGACCCACAGAGAGCTCAAGACAGAGCTATATCCAATGGATTTCACTTATGTACAGCCTGTGCATCCTCCTGCACACTTTAAACTACCTCTCAAGGACTTAAAACATGATAAATGTAAATATTATGTAAATATTTGCTATGCTATACTGTTAAGGGATAATGACAAGAAACAAATCTTTGTATGCTCAGTACAGGGACAATCCTTCATTGACTCTGTGGATGTGGGAGGAACAGACACACAGGGCCAATTGAACATTAGATATTTGAATATTGTTGGCAAATATTAAATTTATTATAATATGATATTTCATCTCTTTCTCTGTATTCATATGTTCTAGTTCATACCACCTTTAGACCAAAGAATTTTTTCCATCTTAGTAAAATAGTTGTTATCAACTCAAGGATTCCATGGAAAGAGGCCTAGTACATTTTCCATAACCTATACATCTCTCAAATGAGTAATATCCTCAAGAATGCAGCAGGTATTAGCTCTATATTTCCAATTGGGTTATTGCGGATTTTGTCTAATTCTCCATGTGAAGTGAGTTTTCCCATAATTTTATCTTCATTTTACGTCTTAAAGGTGAATTTGGGGTTATTACATGAGGAAATATAGCAGTACTGACTGTTAGAAATAAGACCCTGGACTGACAGTTGTTTACCAAGGTGGGTGCTTCTAGCAGCTTTTAGGTGCCACACTGGGGTAAAACAATCCCAATTCTTTGTAACGACTGATTGAGACTGCAGCCACATTTATTCTGGCAAAAGGGCATCGTCAGCTTTTCAAGTAATTGATATTGTTCCTTTTAACAAAACATGTTTTAAATTACTCTTTTATAAAACACTTCAAAAGTATTACATATTTTTAGTGATCCTTTGACAGATCATATTAAACTTTGCTTGACCTTTTATTGATGATTGGTGCCGCTCTTATGAATTTCAATAATTGTTCTGTATTGTAAATCAGGTTTGCTCTTGAGCGGAATTGGAATGGGCAAACCCGATAGCCTCTCTGTTAATGCTGCAGGCTGCTGTGATTTTTTTTTAATTCTAATTTCCAGATTAAAAAGCTTTCATTTCTTACTTCGGTCAAATGTGCTTGTCAGTGCCTTCAATAAGACTAAGTAACAAAACTCTTTGAGGGTGGAATGTCAAAGTTAGAGACCATCTAGAGATCTGAGAGAGGTGTGTTGCTTATATGCAACCTCCAATTTAGACCTGGAAAATGGGGTTAGTTAAGATAAAAGGTAAGTGAACTGCATAATGACAAGAAACAAATCTTTGTATGCTCAGTACAGGGACAATCCTTTATTGACCCTGTGGATGTGGGAGGAACAGACACACAGGGCCAATTGAACATTAGATATTTGGTGATAGGGTGTGGCATTCAGTTTAACAAATTATTCAAGGGAAGACCATAAATTTCCAGACCAGAATATCACAGCGGCTGTTTTAGACACACAAAAGAATACTGGACTTTAGTCTTGTTGCAAACAGCTGAGGTGACTGGACATCTGCCATCTAAAGGGAACTATCATTGCTTCCAAGATTACTAGCCACATTGTAAAATTAAAGCTACATGTGAAACACAGTGTTAACATGTGAGCCCACATGGGAAATATCTGGTAGGATTCCATGTCCTTAGCTCATAAAAAGGGGTTATGGTGTCAAGGCCATTTCCAGAAGTTCCCATGGGTTAGGTATCTTCCCTCTTGAATATGCTACATTGATAACTTTAGCAGGATGATATTCTGAAAGGCTTAGATATATTTGTCCTGATATTTTTGGGGTTTTTTTCTCTCTCTTTCACCTTCAAGCAAACTTGTTACTATTCCTGCAGGGCAGGAAGGAAGGAAGTCGACACCTGCCAGCCTCTTCAGAGTACTGGGTTCCAAATAACCAAGCCAATAAAGGATCAGGATTTGTGAAAAGACGAAGTAGTTAAGAAAGAAATCTTAGAAGTATTTCTACTTTTTTACCTTGATGTTAAGGGCAGAAACTCCTGGCTACAGTGAAGCTTGTGAGATATGAGAAGGCCTGGAGAGATGGTTCCATAGCTAAAGCCACGTGCTGCCAAGTCTAACAACCTAGTTACATCCTTGGAACCCACATGGTATAAAAAGAGAATGGACTCCCAAGTTGTCCTCTGATGTCTACATACATTATCTCATGCTCTCACACACAAGTAAGTAGATATATAAACTGTCATAATAATTAAAAAATAAAATAAAAGTATCAAATCACAGGGCACCATCTGGACAGCCTATGGCTGGCATATAGAAAAGATAGTCTAGAGGATTCTTTGACTCCAGTATTGTGACCGAGAACTGGAATAACTCTAACATCGTGAAATATACACTAGCACTATTTATTAAGGGGCTATATAAAGACTCATTGGTATAAATTGAACCTTAAGACAATTCTTGGAGAATGGAATGCCCCATGATGGATGGTTCAATCTGTTCCTCCAGAATGCAAGAACAGAGAGGAAGGAAGGCCAGTGTCCCTGCATCTCAATGGGGTCTGGCCACACCTCATTCAGGATTGTGGTAATCCAGAGAAAAGTCTCTGAACTTCCCCCAGATGACACCTGAATCCCACTACACTTATACTTAAGTGGCACAATGTCACCAGACCCACAATGGAAAGGGTCTAGGATAGGTGTGTTTGTAGACATCTGAAACACAAATTCTAGTTAGTATTTAATGAAAGCTCAAAGCCCAGATATTGGAGAAAAGCTGGAATATCAGAGAGAGGAAGCAGATAATAGTCAAATCTCACCCAGGCAACTTCTCAGGGTAAAAGCCTGGCTGGTAAAAGCCTGGCTCATTGCTTCTACAGAAAACCTCTCTGTCTTCTTACACCTGCCTTAAGTATCTTCTCCGCCCAGTTGTTTCACTTCCGGGTTCAACTCTGCCTCATAATCTTAGAGTTAGGGTTAAAGGTATGAGCTACGACAGTTTGGTAGTTAGGCCTTGAACTCACAGAAACTCAGAAAGATCTCTGTCTCTGAAGCTGTGGGATTAAGGGCATAGGTCACCACTTGGTCTTTCCCATGCTGGGTTTAAAGTTGAGAGTTACCACTCTGATCCTCGTGGCTTGACTGTGGGTGGATTTGTTCTCTGATATTCTAAGCTGATTTTGTTAAATGTAAATTATATCACCACAGACATCCAGTGATGGAGATCCAGAAGCAGGCTGGGAATCTGAAAGAAATCTCTTTTATCAAGATGGATACTGTCACTCACATACGATTCACAAAGGCCCATAAAATAAATGTTATCATCTCTGTTTTACAGAAGGAATCCACAGCTTAGAAAGACTGAAGTATTTATTAAGTCTTCCTGGGTTCCAACAGTGACTGCTTGCGCCTTGAGCATTGAGCCTTTGCTCCTAACCTCTCTGTATATATGTGAGTTAATGCACACTTTAGCTTCTCCATACAGATGCAAAAAAAAAAAAAAAAAAAAAAACACTAAAGATCTACACAACCTAGGAAGAAGATTTTGTTTTCTTTTAAGGCTTCAGAGTTTCATTACTTAAACTACACACTAGCTTTGCCTTTATGGCATCTTTAATTATCGCTGTCTCCGGTAATAAATCCATCCAATCAAAAACGGACACTTCCAATCCAGAAAAACGAACATCTAATGAAAGCTTTCCCATACACTCTCCCCGATCTGAAGGAAGCAAACCTAGTGCTTGGGTGAACAGATGGAAGGGAGAAACAGGGAAACTCAAGACAAGAAAGATGAAATGAGCAGAGAGCTCTTTCTCAGGAAAGCCAGGGGTGCGCTGTGCTGTTTCTCGGAGCTCTGGAGCCAGGCTGCTTTCCCCTCCCAACCCCTGAGCCAGTCCTGGACAGAAACTCCCGACTATGGTTCCAAAGAAGACCTTTATTACAGGTAATAGAGAAAAATGCATAGAACACTGTGAATTCATAGAGAAAGCTCAGAGGGCATGCCCAGATCTTCACTTTTCCTCCTGTTGCCTAGAATTTGGTCACACGAACATACCTCACTCCGAAGAAAGTAGAAGATAGGCTTGCTCAGCACTGGGAAGCCACTAGCTCTGCTAGAAATACTAGCACTGTGGAAAAGCAGCAGAAACAAGTGCTGGGAGGCTGTGGTACAGCTCATACCAAATATGCATTTTCTTACTCCACCGTGAAATCCATTTCTGCTTCCCTGAGAACTGATACCCAGGATCCTCCAAACCATCCCAAAAGGAACAACTCAGTCCACAACTTACCTGAGGCTCCGAGGCTCTGCCTCTGTCTAGGCATCTAAGTACATGCTAGGGAATAAAATATGAGAACTTTATTGGCTGTGAGAAATTAACATTGTGAATGCTTATATAACATATATGTGTGTGTCTGTGTAAATACAGATGCACAGACCCTTCCTTAGTTACCTATGGCATGTTTTTATATATAAATACTATATTTTATAACATGATATATGTACCTATACATTATTTTTGTCTTTTATTTATTTTTGCTTTTTATGTGTATGTGAATAAATCTATTTGTATCTGCATGTACATATGTGCACACATTTGTAAATGCCTAAGCTTGACTTCAAAAATCTTTCTCAGTCACCTTTCTACCCTATTTTTCTGAGGCAGTATCAATCAAACCCAGAACTGACCAATATAGCTGCTGTCACCAGTCAGCTTTCTCTGGGGATTCCCTACCTTACCTTCCATGGATGGAGCTGCATATGGGTTATAACCCCCACCTGGAACTTAAGTGGTCCTAGAGATCTAAATTCCAGCCCTCATGCCCGCATGGTAAGTGCTTTAGCCACTGAGAAATCTTCCCAGCCTCACTTTTGTTCTTATTTTTATGTTACTACTATGTATATATAAGAACAGGTCTCATGATAGCATGTTGACACATGCACACAATGTGCTGTGACCACATTGACCCATTGGTGTGGGATTGTGTTCTGTTCCATTGTAAATAATTGCCCTGCCCACTGGTTTAATAAAAGTGTGGATTGGCCAAAGGCAGACAGGAATTCTGGGTGGGGCTACCAGACTAAGAAAATTCTGGGAACAGGAAGAACAGAGCAGAAATGCCACAGAGAAGCCACAGAGACACCACAGTGAGATGCCCGCAGATGCAGAGAAAAGAAGTTGAAATGGTGCCCTTAGAAAAGTTACCAAGCCCCATGGATAAACAAAGTAAGCACCATGGATTAGTTTAAGAGCAAGAGCTAGCAAGTTATATGCCTGGGCCCCAGGTCAATCAGCGTACAATTAATACAAGCATCTGTGTGTTTCAGTGGGACTATAGGACTGTGGGTCTGAAAGTCTGGGCCACCAGGCAAGGCTGGAAAGTCCAGACCATGAGACTAAACTGGAAAGTGTTGGCCAGAAACTTAATACAACAACCCATTGTCCTCTGTTGACCCCATCCCACTTTTACAAACCCCTTTCCTCTTACCAACTAAGTTTTTCAATTTTTATCTGATTTCTCAGTGAGTCTCATTAGAGTTATTTACAGGAACATGGAAATCTTGTTAGTGGCTGTAACACTACCATCAAGTACATATAAACCTTCAGGGAGAGGTGAGGCCAGGGAAACCCCCCTCCCTTCTATGGCAGAATGTTAATGGTTCCAACCTTGTGTAGCTCATATGCAGGTAAGCACATGGATCCTGGGAGCTCAAGAGTGCCATAACCTTGGCAGCATTCAGCTTTCCACATCACTTCCCGCCTCCTTACATTCTTTCCACCTCTGAGATGATCCCTGAGTAGTTAAAGGGAGCAATACAAATTTCCATTTATAGCTAAACACTTTAAGGTTACTTGTGGGGTATGTTTCAAATATAATAAAAGCTGTGGGAAATATCAGAGGGATCTACCCATAGTCAGTCTAGGAGGATCAGACAGTGGAATCCCACACCTTTAATCCCAGCACAGGGAATATCCCAGGAGTGGTGACCATCGCCCTTAATCCAACCTGAGTTCAGGTCATCTTAGTTTATAGAAGGAGTTCCAGGCTCCCAGGCAGGCAGTGGTGGTGCCACGCCTTAACTGATCCAAGAAAGTATTTAGGGCGGACATAGAAAGACTTAGAGGCAGAAGAATCCATGGCTCACACTGTTAGTCCCAGCATTTGAGAAGCAGAGGCAAGAGAATCTCTATGAGTTCAAAGCCTGCCTGGTCTTCAAAGCAAGTTCCAGGACAGCCAGGACTGTTACACAGAAAACTCTGTCTGGGAAAAAAACAAAACAAACCAACAAAGACTGGAGGGGGAGGATCTGTCCTCTGATATCTCCAACTGTTTTTATATTTGAAACATATCCCCAAGTTACTTTTTCTCAGCACTTTTACCAGTTGTGAGTCTCTGAAAAACAAGTTCAAACCAGAGCTGCAGCAGCACTAACCAATAGACATCACCATGTTACTTAGAAGGCACATTGATGGACATGTCATGCTAATTTTGTGAAACAATGCCAATAGCTTCTTCTGTCACCTCTGTAGTTATAGGCTTTTTACTGTGCTGACATTGGCAAATGTAAACTCTTTTCTACAGAGCTGGCCTCTAATCCAAGCAGAAAGTAGTTGGTTATCCTCATAACAAACATGCCACTATTGTACAGTGGGTACATCTTGCCTGGCCAGTCAATAGTATTATATGCACAGGGTCTACAGCTAAGTAGGATTATGTATGACAGATCTCCTCCAGCAGCCTGCACAGCATCTTCTGGTACTATCCTGTAAGAAGGAAGTTTCCAGCTATATTGATATATTTTTTGATCTGTATATCTATATGTATATAGACATTTATATATTATGTGTCTTTTTAAGATTGTCCAAATTCAATCCCAGAACTCAGGAGGCAGAAGCATACAGACCTTGGAGTTTTGAGGCCAGCTTGGTCTACAAAGTGAGTTCCAAGACAGCTAAGGCTATTACACAGAGAGGAAACCCTAACTCAGAAAACCACACACACACACACACACACACACACACACACACACACACACACACACACGGGGGGGGGGGGAGGGGGGGGGCGGGGGGGGGGTGGAGCAAATGAATTAGAGATAAAATATAAAGAAAGCATCGGTAGAAAGTTTGGGCCCCTTTCTCCAAATTAATATGTTCATCCCTGTTATAAAGATAGTTAGATACTTAAGGCATGGATCTTTGGAATGAGATTAGATCATGAAGGTAGAGCCTTCATAAGTGTGGTTGGTGCATTATAAAAGGCCCTCAGAGTTGCCTTGATCCTACCTTCGATGGTCTATCAAAAAGATTTGTTTGTGAACCAAGAACTCCTTCAGCACCTTGACTCTGAACTTCCCATCTCTCCAAACTGAGTAATAAATCATTTGTCATTCATAAGCTGCCTGGCAGATTGTATTTTGTTTTAAAAGCCTGAAAGATCTATTTGTCTGTCACTCAGGTCAAGAAATTGTGTAGTCGAAGCCCATATGATCTCCATATGCCACCTTCCCAGTGAACACCTATATCCTTTTCAGAGATAACCAGGACTCTGACGTTTGATGGCCTCTAACATGTTATCAGGATTGTTATACTTTAGCTCTTCAATGTCTTGCAAAGGTCATGTATTAAAAGCTTGGTCCCAGCTTGAAACTAGTTAGGTCAATAAGGGGCATGGATTTGCAAGAAATACTGGAATTCCATCCTCTTCCCATCTGACAGTGATAAGGTAAACAACTCTGCTCTGACAGATGCTCCCAATCATAATATTCCGATTCACCACAGACCAAAGGCAGTAGAACCAATAAGTCAGTTGTATGGACCAAAAATAAGCCTTCCTTACAAAGTTTATTACCTCTGCTTTTTTGTCCCAAATATTGAAAGCCGACTGATACGATAGTGTCTTTTTTGGTTTGTTTTTTTTTTTTTTTTTTTTTTTGTTCTTTTGTGGTATGAGAGATTGGCCTCCAGGCCTCACACAGGGTAGGCAAACCCAGTTTCACCGAGCTACAGCCTGGCTTCAAGACTAGCAATTTAAGGTAGAAGATTTTCATCCCACCTGTGTGCTCCTGAGCAAACTACTGAATCAGTCAGGTAAGGACTTTTACACACACATGCACATGCGCACGCACACGCACGCACACACACATATTGCATGTCTATGTCTCTATAGATAATTTATATGTAAGAAGCTTGAAAATGTATATGTGCACACATAATGAAAATCTACAATTAATTGGCATTTAAAGCCTGTTTTTCTGCATGTGGATAATGATGGCATCTTCTGTTGTTTGGTTTTAATCCTCAAGCTCTTTCAGAGACAACCTAATTAGATAAAGTGACTAAAGTTGCTGCCTCTGCATCTGAAATAAGGTCTGGTCCATTTAAAAGAGTAATAAGCTTGATTTAAAAGCACCACTCTCAAGGGATAAAATTTTTATGCTGAGTGCTTCAGATAGGGACTGTCTAAGTCTAAGATTGCTTTTGGATAGACCACCTTCATTAAATGCCTGGTGTCATCATCGCACCATTAAAGTACCCAGGCGTGACACATACCTGCTTTGTTATACCAGATAATTAAATTGTGTCAAGACCAGAATGGGCTTCACAAAGTAGCATCAATGTTTTTCATCACCTGTTCCCAAAATACAAAACTTTTGATTTCTAGTGTGATATGGAATTTTCTAGAAATACTTTCTTCCAAGAGGCTGTTTGACTTGACCCAGAACTTTCCGAAGCCTCACACAGTGGGCTGAAAGAATGGGTCTCCACATATTGTCATCCATCTTCCGCACATACGCCATGGTACCTCCTTCTCTATGTGACTATTTTTATAAAAGGATAATAAAGTAGCATTGAGAAAAATTAGCTTTTTCTCTGATCTTTGTTTATCAATTTTAAAGTGTAGCCAGTTTTATAGGTTAAATTATGTATTGTGGAATATTTTGACTTCTCCACTTTATTGTGCCCTTGCTGAAGTACAGGGTGATGGTGGCCATAGCTAAGCACGCATCCTATTGGTGTGGGATGACAGAAAACTTGGCTTTTGCTTTGACAAGCAGGCTCCTCAGGAGGCTGTCCCTCTACTGTACTACCTACCCAAGCTCCAGCTTGGTTTATTACCAGCACTTGACTGTGTTTCCTGTACAATTACTTTTTCATGATGCTTCTGTCTGGGCCTTCGTTTTTGGAAGCTCTCTCTATATCTCATGGAAAGACTCCCCTAGAATAATAAAATGATGAGGGATGTGTGTATATCACATATCAAACATATAAATAACCAGTAAAACTCAAGATCTAAAGGACAAGGTAGTTAAAACTGGAAAGAACCTGGTGTCTGTCAGACAAAAAAGGTAAGAGCCTATCAATAAAGAAGCCTCATACTTTGGTCATAAGACTTGGAGGAATTGGGCTGGATCTTATCTAGAAGCCATTTTGGTAGAGACTAGATCTCACAGTATCAGAAGGTGCCATTCAAGCTGCCAGAGGCAAAAAGCAACCATGACACCTATGAACCACAATCTGAAAGCTGTAATATTTATGTCCTGGATGTAACCAACAGCCACCCAATTGTACATAAGGCCTACTCAGTAAGATTAAAGTCATGCCTGGCATGTGTAGTATGAGGTTTCTAGCCTGGACTTTCGGGCCTAACCTCAAGGTTTAGGACCCACAGATCCACAGTCCCACAGTCCCACAGTCCCACAGAGACATACAGATGCATACAATAGTTTTAGGCTGATCGGCCTAAGGCCCAGGCATATCACTTGCTAGCTCTCTACCCTTCATCTAACCCATGACTCATCCTGTTTAGCCATGGGGCTTGGTACCTTTCTTTAGAGAAGCATAGTTGTCCTCTGCTTCTTCTGGCTTCTCTCTGGCATTCTGCTCTGTGCTTCCTGTTCTCAGAGTTTTCTTAGTCTGGTAGCCCCACCCACACTTCCTGCCTGCCTTTGGCCAATCAGTGCTTTTTATTAAACCAGTGGGTGGGACAATTATTTAGCATGAAACAACACAATCTCCCATAGGCATGGTGTACCTAGCCAACTGCTCAGGCTGGTGAAGCCTTAGATCCTAGAGGAGAACCTATCATTGCCACTTTCCTAAGTTAGTATAATGCCTAACTGCACTCTAAATACTTGTCTTTATACCCACAGATAAGAGTAGCTCTCACGCCTCAGCAAAGTAGTTTCTTGTGCATCAGAAAGATACTGTAATAAAAATTCCCAAATGGTCAGATTGCAAAGATCAACTGACTATAGGATGCTTGCCCCAAATAATACATTTACACAACACAAGACCTATACCTAAGATACAGAGACTGTCATGAAAGAGGACATGGGAAGATTATAAGAGCCATGTGGGGATAGGTTTCAAATTTAATAAAAACCAGTCTGAGATATCAGAGGGATCTACCCACACTCAGTCTAGGAGGATCAGACAGTGGTAAGTCACACTTTTAATCCCAGCACAGGGAATATCTGGGAGTGGTGACCTATGCCCTTAATCCAATCTAATCTGAGTTTGAGGTCATTTTAGTTTACAGAAGAAATTCCAGGCTCCCAGGCAGGCAGTGGTGGTGTCATGCCTTTAATACCACAACTTCAGAGACAGGAGAGATCTTTCTGTGTTTCTGTGAATTCAAGGCTAACTTCCAAATAGTAGTAGCCCACGCCTTTAATCTTCACCTGGATGTGAAACAACTGGGTGAAGAGAGTATTTAAGGCAAGCGTAGGAAGGCAAATTCATGCAGTAGAAAGAACAAAGAGTGAGGCTGAGGAAGCTGGAAGACAGCGGGGTGAGATCTGACTGTGGGGTCTCCTCTCTTTGATATTCCAGCCTTTCCCCAATATCTGGCTGAGTTTCATTTAATAAAACAAAATTCAGACAACATCTCACTCTCTCTGCCTGAAGCCTAAGGATCAGATTGTAGAACTCTTGGATTCTTCTCCAGCACCATACCTACCTGCATGCCATCATGCTTTCCACCATGACAATAACAGATAAAACCTCTGAACAAGCCAGCCCAGATTAAATTTTTTCTTTTTAAGAGTTTCCGTGGTCATGGTATCTCTTCGCAGCAACAAAAACCCCAACTAAGACAGCAGCCATTGTGATAGTTGATAAATGATAGTTGTAGATAGTTGATAATTGCTTATCATATGTCCCAGAAATTTGATGTCTAGCTATAGATTCAAAAGAACCAAGAAGTGCTTTGATAATCACTGGTCAACAAACTTCCATAACAAACTCTTTCACAGGAGGCAGAAGGGAGAAAGCCAAATGTCTGTCAATGGATAAAGAAATTATCATGAAACAGTACTCATCCACAAAAAGGAAAGAAATCCAGAAGTGTATTTTAGTGCTCAGGAAACACCCTTACAGCATATCAGTGGTGTGGTTCTACTTTTGTGAATTATTCTGCGAGGCAGATTGATGAAGTCAGCAAAGAAGAGATTGCTGAATTCAGAACCTGACATAGGTTCCAATCGCACCCTTTTAAGTGTACTGAACAGTACTGAATTGCTAACTTTAAAGTGTTAGCTCTATGCTTACATAAATTTTACCTCCGTTAGAAAAATACTTAAAGGTCATTCATTCCACAGTTGCATGGTAAATATGGAAAAATGATGAATTGGGCCAATCAGGTGACTGACCTCACAAATCTCCCCAGAAGCTCAAAATCCCAGTTTTTTAAACTGAGCTCATCTAACTAAATGATGGAGTCATTTTTGAAGCAGCAGTAAAGGATTGTGAATGTGCAACATCCAGAGTTCAAATTTAAACACACACAAATCCAAAATGTCTTGGCACTGTTGGCCCACGCAGTGTTGAGTGACTTTGCTGCGGTTCTGTGCACACCGCAGGCACACATGGCCCTGGGCCTGCTGCTCCACCACTCCTGCCAACCCTCAGTGTGCTATGAGCTGTAAGAGCTTCACATTTTACTACACTTGTTTTCAATGAATTCCCTGATGTTAGAGAGCAAGTGTTTTCATCATTACAGTCTTGTCACCTATTCCAATCTCATCAGTCAATTTCATTATGGAAAAATACTGTGTGCAGCAAACACTCAATACATACCTGCTAAGTCTGCACGGATGGCTAAGGAATACATTACAACTTTCAATTTCCATTTCTTTCCACTTATCTGTGCACACAGTTCTCACCCATTCTAGAAAGGTCTGCAAATGTCATTAAGTGCATTCATTAACATTCTCTCGGTGGGGGATCTGGAGTGGGTGGTAAGGCACAGAAAGAAGTCTGTGCCAAGACTGTGAGGATGTCTCAGACCCTCTGCTTCCTTCCTCTGGGTGAGTCAACTGGAGAAACAGGGCATCTACTTCAAGATCTTTTAGATTAGAAACCTGTGGGACACCTGGGACCCATCACTTCCCCAGAAAAGCTGAAGTGGCATTGACCCAAAACATCCCACATCCAAGAGGCTTAGGCTCAAATAATGGGCATTGGAAAAACAATCCTCCAAATACTTTTGGTGAGGCCTGCTTTCTCACAAGCTTTTGTCCTTGGCATGGAGAGCAAGGTCGAGAGGGAGTGGACAATGACACTTGATTGAATTAGCTGCTGGGGACTTTAAAAACTCACCCAAAAGAAGCACAGAGCTCAACATGGCATCTGATTAATCATTGCTGGAAGGCCATGGCTGGAGGGAGATGCTTGTGCTTTGGAAAGCACTAAGCTGATGATTCATATGCCAGTACCTGTGTAGGGACATGCTCACATAACACAGGAAAGGTGAGAGCCATCGCACACCTCCCATGTGACCCAACGCTCTGTCAGGGTTTTCTGTCCATGACAACCACATATGATTTACTCCTCGCTTCTAGAACCCACTAAATCTCTTATCTTACTCATTGAGAAGGTGTTACCATTGTTCCCACTGTACTACCTACTTATGAACACATCCAATCAGGTTGAAACTATCCTTTCTACCCCAAAATGAGAAATGCTGGAAAAAACATTTTTGTAGTTCAGTGTGGTTATAGCTTTAAGGTAGATCAGTGTGTCTGTGTCTGGGCTGTTCTCCAGAATATTGTCATACCATACTCATCCAGCAGCTGCTCATCCACCACCTACGAAAGCATTTATAGTGCAACTGTGCCCGGTTGGCCCTGGAACTCCAGTCCCTTCTCAGCCTTCTCACAGCAACGATGTCTGCAGCTGAGTACTCCTATGTCTTGTGGACATCTTTTACAGTTCTGCACCTGTACTTGGACTTGCAGAGCTCCGTATAACCATGTTAATTGCAGTACTGGGAACATGGTGGAGACATAAGATTTTTTTTTTCCGAAACAGTTAATAATAATTCTCACCAAGCTTTTTCTGTTTTTCAGTGAAATGAGACTGTGGAACTGATGATGAGTACAGGCAGCTGTGATAAGCCCTGGGCCCATCTTCAGAACCAGGACCCAAGCCTCTAGGACACATCACCTTCTCAGGGTTTTCTGAGAGGTTCTAAAATGTACCATTTCCCCTCTCGTAGACCCAGTGTCTTTACCAGTATGTGGCTAAAGGTCTGCCACCTGTCACCTGGTATTTCCTTATTTCTCCTCTTGTGGTTCATGAGTTGCCACAGATTGACCCTGCATCCTCATCCCAAACCTGGCAAGAGTCCATGCTGTGCCTCAGCCCTCAACACCTCAGGCTGTTGAAAAATCACAGGGGATTGTGTCTCCCATATCCAGGGAAGCTCTTCTTCCTCATTCAACACAGGCCGCCTGTCTTGGGGCTAGAACGAGCTTGAAATGGTGTTCGCTGCTTTGCTCTTGTAACAGAAATTTTGTGGTCCTTTGGTTTGCTTAGCCATTTTTCTAGATACTTCTGAACACTTAAAGAGACAAAGTTTTGGGTCCATACCTCGATCTATGTTACATTTTTATTCTTTTTAAGAATTTATTTTTATGTCATCTGTCTATTTATTTGTGTGTGTGTGTATGTGTCTGTCTGTCTGTCTATGTCTGTATCTGTTGTGTCTCTGTGCATCAACAAGATGTTTGGCCCTCTGTGAACCACCTGATGTGGGTGATGGGAACTGAACTTGGGTATTCTGCAAGAGCAGGGAAGCACATCTAGACATCCCCCTGTCACCCATTGCAATTATTTTTTATAAAGGCAATACCTCTTTGTTGAAGAAAGAATGCAAGGAAGCTAAGTTCACTTGTCATACTGCCAGCCATAGTCAACATTCTGGAATGTATCCCTTCAATCATCATTGCCATTCATTGATAGAAATCATTTTTATTAATAACAATTCCTCTTCTATCCCTTAAGAGATGTACTTTGAAAATCAGATCCAATTGAAGGCTTAACAGCAACAGCTAGCTTCGAGACTGAACAAGGGGGAGCAAAATTGGAATTGGAGGAAGAAGAGTAAGGGGTGAGGTGCCTAGAACCATGCTGCTCCCCCAAGAGTAGCTAGAGAAAGCAGAGAGGCTGGAGTGACATATTCAAGTCGTGAGCTGTGCACAGTTCAAGTTGTCTTTATTAACGAGACTAAATGGGACACCAGCCAGCACGACTCTAGACTCTTAATAGACTGACTTTGGAAGAGATGAAAAATTTTTCATCAAGTCAGACTAAAAGAAAATGAAAAAATAACACTGGAAATAAAATCAAGAGATAAATTAGCTGAGCCACCCCCATGAAGTAATAAAGCAGCCCAGAGAATGTTAGAGGGCAGGAGAGGATGCTGGAGGGGTATCTGGAGCCCTGGGGTTGTGAGACCTCCGGTGGTGGATACTGTAGGAGTCAAACCTGAGACACTAACCTCAGTTTACTACCACAGGGTTTCCTCAGCAGGAGGATAAGGGCAGCCTAAGGTATCTGGAGAAAAGAAAAAGGGGGGGTGGGTGGGTCCAGGGTATATGCTTCAGAAATTTTGTAGTAGTCTGTGTGCATGGGATTTGAAAACTATTTCTAACGCTGAAGAGAAAAAGAGGTGTGTTGGGTGACCTGGGAGACTAACTAGTCTTGTGACCACAGTTACAAGACTGTAGAACTAAGAGACACAAAAAACATTCAACCATTGAAAATAACTTGACTAAGTGTGTATACAATATTAGAATGTTCAAGAAAAATTAGATGTTCTATGTCTAAGCTCCACTTTTTTAGAAGCACATATTCAATAAGGAAATTGAGCATATTAAATTTCTAAGTGCATTTTCAGATTTTCTTTAAATGAAATTCAAGTAAATGCATTGATTGATGATGATCAAAAAAAAAAAAAAAATTCACGAACAGTTTAGAATTTACCAGATCTCACAGATACATTATTAGCCATCAGTTGTGTTTATGTTCCAGGCTCCAGGAAAAAGCTGGTGTACGTTATGAATCATCGTACATTCATTTATTCAACAGATTTCAGCGAGCAGGTCCTCGGCATTACCTCCTAAGTCCAAAATGTGTTCCACGGGCTTGTGCTTTGAATGCCCCATCCTCGACTATAGTGGTGCTGTGTGGAGCTTGTAGGAGGCGGAGTCTTAGGGACGGAGCTTTATGGGCGGGGCCACACACCCACCCCCAGCTGCTGCAGCTCCTCCCACTGGCTGACACTAAGCTGTTCTTCCCTTCCCTGCTTCCTCCACAGCAGACTGAAACCTCCTCTGTAACTAGGAGCTGCCAAATTCTTCTTCAATGTGTTTCTGCTAGATATTTTGGTCGCAGTGACAAAAAGCAAGTAATACCAATATATGTGTTCTATAGAGCCAGCATTTAAAAGCTAATCAAAGGCTGTGGATAGACTTCAGTGGTAGAGCAGAGTAATACCTGTGAGACCCTGGGTTGAATTCTTAGTACCTCAAAACTCAATTGTTTAAAAAATATTTTTAATTATGTAGATGTGAATACATGCGTAAGTGAGGGCAGGTGCCTGGGGAGGCCAGAATAGATGGTCAAATCCCCATGGGCTGGAGTTATAATGGTTGTGATCTACTTTACATGGGTGCTGGAATAGAATTCAGGTCGTCTGTAAGAGCAGTACACACTTTTAATCACTGAGCCATATCCTCAGCAGCTCCAACTCATTTTTTAATATTAATATCAGCTTTTTAACATGGGTAGATGCATGAATTTGAAATTTGTATCTAAGAACATATGTATTTTGTCCAAAGCCTTTTGAGTCACCTTTGGACAGAGGTGGTCTATCCAACATAGTGAGGACTGTCCATCTGCTCAAAGCTTGGGGTGAGGCTTGGCCCATATGGGCACAGGGTGAAGTGGAGTGAGACAGCTAAGTGGCTGGGCTCCTCAGAATTCAGATGACCAAATTTCAGAATAGATTTAATCTCTAGAAGATCTGTATTGCACAAATTCTAGTTAGCATATAATGAAAACCCAGAGCAAGATATTGAGGAAAAGCTGGAATATCAGAGAAAGAGAACAGACCACAGTCAATTCTCACCCATCCAACTTCTCAGGCCCAACAGGGTAAATGCTGTCTTCAAGAGTCCTCCACCTGGCTGGTCACTCCTGCAGAATGCCTGAATCTCTGCTACTCCTGCCTTAAATATCTTCTTCACCCAGTTGCTTCACTTCAGGGTTCAACTCTGTATCATAATCCTAAAGTTAGTATTAAAGGTGTGAGCTACTACTGTTTGGTGTTAGGCTTTGAACTCACAGAAACACAGAGAGATCTCCTGAGTGATGAGATTAAAGGTATGAGTCGCCACTCTCTCACCCTTATGGCTTGATTGTAGGTTATTCTGTTCTCTGAAATTTCAGGCTGATTTTATTAAATATAAAATATATTGCCACAGATCTGGGCATTATACTGAAGCCTCTCAGAAAGATGTGGTCATATATTTTATATTTAACAAAATTAGCCTGGAATATCAGAAAATAGAATCACTCATAGTCAAGCCATGAGGGTCAGAGAGTGGTAACTCATGCCTTCAATCCCAGCACAGGAATGACAGAGTGGTGACCTGTGCCTTTAATCTCATAAGAAAGGAGACAGAGATCTTTCTGTGTTTCTGGGAGTTCAAGGCCTAACAACCAAACAGTAGTGGTTCACACTTTTAATTCTAACTCTCGGATTTTGATGCAGAGTTGAACCAAGAAGTAAAACAACTGGGTGAAGAAGATATTTAAGGCAGATGTAGGCAAACAGTGTGGTGTTCTGTGGAAGCAATGAGCCAGGCTGAGGACTCTTGAGAAGTTGGCTGGGTGAGAATTGACTGTGGTCTGTTTCCTCACTCTGATATTCCAGCTTTTCCCCAAAATCTGGCTCTGAGTTTTCATTAAATACCAACTAGAATTCATACTTTAGGAAGGTATATCATTCTCCAAATCCCTGGGACTTATAAATGTTTGCATGTTGGAGAAAAGAGTTGTAGCTGTGATTAAAGAACTGAAATAGGACTTTGTCAGTGTACCTCCCCAGCCCTGAATCCAAAGATAAGAAAGTACAGAAGGGGCAGGAGTAGGCAGAGGTGGAAGAGAAGGAAAGAGGAGAAGAGGGAGGAGGAAGGGGTATAAAATAATATGTCAGTCTCCCGTGTGTCCCAACCATAGAAAGGACCAAAAGCATTACTTTCTTAAGAGTTATTTATTGTGTTTACAGCGTTCTGCCTGCATGCCAGAAGAGGGCACCAGGTCTCATTATCCATGGTTGTGGGTGCTGGGAATTAAACTCAGGACCTCTGGAAGATCAGCTAGTGCTCTTAACCTCTGAGCCATCTCTCCAGTCCCAAAGAATTATTATAGCTAAGAAAATAAAATTTAAATACAGATCCGGAGATGAGGAAGATGCTAAGGTGGCAGTTGCCATTGATTGTAATTAAATCTAAGCAGGCAGAAATATGTGCCAGGGACTCTGCAGTTCTAATTAAGCAGGCCTTTTGAAACAGGCATTCTGAAGGAAATCTAAACATTGCCTGGAACGGAAAAATGCTCAAGTCATGCCTTTGTAGGGTTAGATTTTATATATATATATAAAGGACATAAAACACTTCTAATATTTATAGTATTTTAGATAAAATAAAAAATAGCATCCAAAAGCAAATGGTTAACATTTTTGTATGCAGTACTGAGGGGTGATAGTGTATTATGAACCAAAAATAAATAAATAAACAAGGACATAATTGTCCCCGAGGAGTTGGAGTTTTCGCTATACATATAAAGGAGAGCATAGGCAGAGGTATCTGGGAAAGTCTAGAGTAGATGTGGCTGTTAGACTTAATGGCTCCATGTGAGGAGAGCAGAGAAGAGGAGAGAGGAGAGTCAGGAGCCAAGAGTGCAGCAGGACAAAAAGGACAAGTGTCCTGCATATCCAAAGTGGCAGTTACATAGAGAAGCAAAGCTGGGGATAGGGACCCAGCCATGGCTGGAGAGCTTAGGCTACGGGTGGGGCATAGAAGCCAGAATGTCTTTGTAACTGACAATGATGAGAGGGGCTGGTGGACAGCACCTGACTTGACATATTAATAGGCATCTCAGTTAGCCAGTAGTCCTCAGTTTAAGACCTAACATGTTGGATATGGAAAGAGAAGGAGTCATGGAAAGAAAATGAATAATAATTCTATTCAAGGAGGAAGATGTTCACGTAGATACAAACTTGACAAAAGGAGAAAAAAAGAAGAAAAAGATGAGGAGAAGGGAAAGTAGAAAGAAAAGGAACAGAAACCTAAGAAAGCAATAAATGAAATACCTAGTCTGTAAAATAAAATGGAAGAAATAAGATGAGGTACATCAGTTATTACACTAATGGTAAAAGAGCTAATTTCCACATTAAAAAGGCAGAGATCACTGGAATGAACCTCCTTGCACAAATAATCTCTATTCTCTTATTCTCTCTCTCTCTCTCTCTCTCTCTCTCTCTCTCTCTCTCTCTCTCTCTCTCTCTCTCTCTCTCTCATCCTGACTTTTCTGAGGGAATAAATACAATCCATATCTATTAGACATCAACAGACCAAAGAAAAAGAAATAATCCTGAGTAGGTACAGTTCAGCTGGGGAATCAATTTTTATTGAGATTACTTCAGAAGCTTTATAAGGAGTTATTTACAGGTGATTCATGGACAACTAAATCACTGAGGAACCTCATCATATCAAGGATGACAACTCAAGCAAGCTACCTGAATGGAGCCTCGCTAAAGTATAGTTACTCTGATACCTCCCTAAGACCCTATGAAGCTAGGCAGGATTACCTTAAATTACCTGGGTGGGGAGGTATTGCTGTCTGCAATCTCTAAGGAATGTTAATAGGCCTCATATTATTAGCATCTCACAAGTGTTTTGACTCATGATAGTGATGGAGTATCATGTTAAGGATAGAGTTCCACTATATGCCCCCCCCAACACACACAGGGTGGCTGGCCTGAAGGAGCTGCTTCAGCAAAGCTCTGTTTTCTCCTGGTTTCCTCTAATATGCACCAAATCAAAGATAGTGGCAAAAACCAATTGGAAAGTTAGATGCCTTTCTGTCAGGGGCCAGCCTGGCTGTCTTCCCTCATGAAAATTCCTTGGCTCCCTTATTATAAAAATTCTTCCTTCTCTAAATTCTGGTGTATCTTGTCCCTTTAGTACCAGCTGAGGCTCCTAGTTTAAGAAGCCCTACATTTGTAGATCCCTATAAACACATTCATAAATAATCTGTCATCTATCTAGAACCACCTTGCTTTTCACTGTGTTGTTTGTCTGTCTTTCTTAGGGATTGATTATGGGTCAATCTGGACAAGGCTTTAGGAAAGAAAACTTCAAAACTATAGCCTGACCAGCACCAGGCTGGACAGGTCTTCAAGGAGTAAAAACAACAGGAGAACCAAGTGAAGTATGATGGGGTGAGGAAAGAAAGAAGGCTTATGGGATTCTAACCTAGTTCTTGTGGAAAAATAAAGAATACTTCTAAAGAAAATACAAGGTTTCTCTGTAGAACCTGAAGACTTCACAGATATAAGAAAAGGAAATATCCTGGGCACACGATGGAGGGCACCCAGGATATCCTGAGATCTTTACCGGGGCCTCCACTGTGGCCCCATAATAGACCTGGGATCCTTAGACCTCGGATGAGACATGGATAGAACTGAGAATTGGTCTGTATTCCCTTTCCTCATCTCCACTTCCCAGGAACTAGATCTCTTCTACACGAAACCTTTCAACCACACAGCACCAGAGCACACACTTCATGAAATGATGGCCTTTTTTGTTATGATCATATTCAATATGATCATCTTGTTATCAGTTAGCCTAGACTTCTCCTTAGTTCACACTGAAAAATCTCATGTTGAAGGGATGAAGGGACTCCTTCCTTGATTATCAACAAACTGGGACAACAAACCTTCCTTTGTGGGGATAAGTTTCAAATATGATTAGAAAAACAGTCAGAGATGTCAGAGGGATCTACCCACAGTCAGTCTAGGAGGATCAGGTAGTTGTAACTCCCACCTTTAATCCCAGCACGGGAATAACCGGGAGTGGTGACCTACGCCCTTAATCCAATCAAATCTGAGGTTGAGGTCATTTTAGTTTACAGAAGGAGTTCCAGGCTCCCAGGCAGACAGTGGTGGGGCCACACCTTAGCTGAGTGAAGAAAGTATTTAAGGCAGCCATAGAAAGACAGAGAGGGAAGAAGCCAGAAGGAGCAAGGCTGAGGAAGCAGGAAGACAGCTGGGTGAGATCTGACAGTGGTGTTTCCTCTCTCTGATATCTCCACCTTTCCCAGAGACCTGGCCCTGAATTTCCTTCATTTGTGCAACACTCCTTCCCAAATCTAACACTAATTTTCTGCTTCTAGAACTGAAGATCATTTGAGCATTACACAGGCTGTTTCGGTGGTAAATGATTTGCTTTGGGAGAAAGTGGCTTATGAAGAAAAAGAGTGAGGCCCTTGCTGATATGTATCAGTAGAAGTCTGGGAAACAAGAGGGTTGATTTTAAGAGTACTAAACTGACTGAGAAAAAAAGTTGAGATTGGATCTTGCAAAATTTCATGATATGGATGTTGTCATTCACATGTGGGACACAGCATGTTTATTCATCCATATTGTCAAGGTAATGAGAGCTTAGTAGGCTTTCAGATTGCCTACCCAAACCTTCACCTTGAGGAAGATGTTGAAATGCCATTCAATGCTTGGCATACAGAGGAAAAGCTTTAGAGGTTTGGTACAATGGGCTGTTTGTAAGATCCAATACACACAACTGGCTGAACCATTCACATCCTACCATACCCCAAGAATGGTCCATGGATACCATCCTTCTAATTATGGCAGCAGGAAAAATAATCCGCATGTCACTTAGTGTGTCTTAAACATAGTTCCCTAGAGTAAGTTAGAAGGACTAAGAGAATAGGAACAGAAAACAGGCTCAACAAAATGAAATCATGCCAAAAGCATCATGGGATAGTGTGTAAATATACATGTAATGATTCGAAGATATGAAAGTAATAGTAATTGCTCTGTTTCTTTATTCTAGTACAAATTAGAATTCTTTTGACTATCTTTGAAGAATAGGTTTTATAATAAGAGTGTTTCACTGTTGGTTTGTTCACACAATAAATGTAAAGGAGAAACTGGAAGAGCAATGTAGAAGCCTCTTAAACAATTTGAGTGTTTCAGATGACATCCCAATTGCTGGTGGGGATTTGGGACTAGCCTGAGTGATGTGCCAGGAAATATGGGTTTCCTAGCCCGGTCCGGCAGAGGTCCAGATCCACAGATCTGCAGCCCCAGACCCCTTAGCCACCCACAACTGCTTTGCCCCCCACCACCACCAAATGACTCAAATACTTATATCAGCTTCATGCTGTTTGGTCTATGGCTCAGGCACATTGCTAGCTAGCTCCTTCATCTTAACTCAACCCATTTCCATTAATCTGTCTGCCACGTGGCCTGCAGCTCACCTGTGTTCCTTACATGCTTCTTCTTCTTGGGCAGCTGGCTTGACCTGTCTCTGACTCCGCCCTTCCTTTCCTCCCTATTCTGATTCCCCCACTTACTTCTTCTGTGGTGCCTGTCATGGGCCAAAACAGCTCCTTTATTTAAAGATTGATATTCACAGTATACAGAAAGGCATTTCCACATCAATGTGTATATATATATATATATCTTGTATATATACAAGAAGGGATGGATGAAATTTCAATAGATAAAGCTCACACTCCAGAAGTTTCCATTCTGTGGGAAATGGCAGACTTTGGAATGGAGGCTGTGAGTACAGGGGAGGCTTCTACAGCTTCAGGGCTCACCCTTATCTTCTCTTTCATTGCTAGGAGTAGAGCAGGAAAACTGACATCTGAGAGAAAATTCTAGAAACTTGTGCTAGAGAAACCATCCTATGCACAGAGAAGAAAAGGCACCACAAAACAGAGTCTGTCAGCTGTGTTATCCCTTTGTGTGTTGGAGGAGGAAATCGACAAGCTTGGGAAGTGATTTGCATATTCCAAGGTTAGTGGAATCCCTTAAGTTGGTGTAGTAATCACTGGAGAGCTCCCGAACAACATTTCCAAGGTTAAGTGATTCATAGACCGAGCAGAGCCAGGTTGTGAGAGTCGCAGCAGAAGAAGCTGGTGCTCTGAAGACACAGATACAAGGATGTTTATTAAGAGGGCTGGCTGCCTGGGACGGGACTAAGGCTGGGGTCACAGCACCACTAGGGCATACTTCCCCCAATTTAACAACTTCTGGAGCATAGACTGATGGTCTTATGCATCTAGCTTAGTAGATACAGGTCTCAGGAGCTCACTGGAGATTCAGGAGAGTGGGGCCTGGGACTCCATCAGCGCTAATTCCTCACTACAAATGGGAGAGAATCCTTCCCACATAGAACAGCGGGTGCTGCACTTCATTCTGTGCCAAAGCACTTGGAAGAGTACAGAGTTAAAAAACAGAAAGGAAAGGTCCACCCTGAGCACGGTGGAGTTGGAGGAAGGGCTGCCAGAAGTGAGGCTTCAGGATTCTGTGTGACACCAGGACCAATTCGGTAAGGACAAATGCGTTTCTAATGTCACACACTCCGAAACAGCACACCCGCTGCCAAACGCATGGACAGGACACCTCAGAGCTTCTGTGTTCTTGGTTTTGGACCGTGCACAGCTGGCCTGGGAATCTGACTGGCATCCAGGACCTAGAGACTCTGCAATTCTGTTGTTACTGTTCTTTTCCTCACATTTCCTCCATCTACTCACATTTTCCCAGTAGGTCATTAGGTCTCTACTGAGTCTTGCAAACAGCTGTACTGTGGGTAATCACTGGGGGCAGAGGTGGCTCTGTTTATTTTCACAGTATTTTATGGGGGTTCAGATTCTGTGACACCTTGTGGGTATTGCTGGCCCTCGTACACTCTAAGCATGTAGCAGGCAGCTGAGTCTTTTGTTTATTTTTGCCTTAGGTTACAATCATCTTTTCACACCTATACGTTCCACATCTGCGGATGCCAACTATGGATGAAAAATGCTTTCTAAAAAAAAAAAAAAATCTGGATAGATCCAGAAGCAAAACTTTTATTTGGGGAATACTGAGCACTTCACAGAATACATGCAAATAAGAATGTGTGTGGACAAGCCCTGATTGAACCTCCCTCCTTCTCTCAGACAGTGTCTCTCTCCCACACTTACTGAAGTGCTGTCCACACCACCCACATCTTCTTTCCGTGACCACGCAGTCAGCCCAAAGATGGTTGCGTCTCTATGGCACAGCTACAGACTTTGGCTTAATCTCATCGTTCATTAGGCAGCACAATATAACAGGTAGTGATGCAGCATTTACATTGTGGAAGATGAAAGCCCTACAGAGAGAATCTGAAGTGTGTGGGCAGAACTGTGGTGAGCAGTAGCTGGGTCTGGAATCAGTGCTAGAGCCCAGAGCACCCCTCTCATATTCTGGGGATACTAATGCAAAGATGTTTACTGAGAAGGCTCTAGGATGAATTCCTACTACTCTAAATAACTGTGGGGGGGGGGGGAATTCTGCCAAAGGGGAGGAAAACTGTTGGGAGGCTGAGGCTGAGGCTGGAGATGACGTTGTGGCTAAGCACACTTGCTCTGCAAATCTGAGACCCTGAGTTCAAATTTCCAACATCTATGTAATAGAAAAAAACACAGGCATGCCCGTGACTCTAGAATTGAGGGACAGAGACAGTAGATCCTAAGACCTTGCTGGCTAGCCAATCTAGTCAAAATTCTGAGCTTCCAGATCATGAGAGATGCTGTCTAAAGGCATAAGGTAGCTAAATGTTAAAGGAAGATAAGAAAACACCCCATATCCTGCTCTGTACACTGCATTCATGTATACTCAGGTAGAGAGAGAGAGAGAGAGAGAGAGAGAGAGAGAGAGAGAGGGAGAGGGAGAGAGAGGGAGGGAGAGAGAGGGAGAGAGAGAGAGGGAGGGAGGGAGAGAGAGAGGGGGAGGGAAGGAGGGAGGGAGGGAGGGAGAGAGAGAGAGGGAGGGAGGGAGGGAGGGAGGGAGAGAGGGAGGGAGGGAGGGAGGGAGGGAGAGAGAGAGAGAGAGAGAGAGAGAGAGAGAGAGAGAGAGAGAGGAGAGAGAGAGAGAGAGAGATCCTTTTGTCCCCATTTTTATAGACCTCTTCTCCTGAACTCAATTTGGTTATTAGGTATTAGGCTTATATTTTTAAGTGTGTTGGGACTATGCATTTGCTACATGTGAAGTTTCTTAATGCAGTTCTTGTCCAACTGATAATTGAGATTAGGATCTAAGAATTCATATCTTTAGCAAGTGGTTCCCACCCATGGGTTCTGGAGCATCACCCCAATATTTCACAGTATGGTGACCTGGGATGGGGCATCTTTGAAATCATCGATACTTACTAATTTACCCCTCTTCTCAGACTCGTTTGCTGCCATCAGCCTGCAGAGTGGGGTCTCCTTTCTACCTATCAGTGACCAATGAATTCGAAAGCATGTATGAAGTTCCTACTAGGTCCATAGCGACTGGAGCAAACGTAAGGGATTGAGAGCATGGGTGTTGCAGTCCTCTGAAATGCAGCCTTAGGGAGGCAGCCCCAGGAAATGATTTCAAACTTCACAAAGAAAGTTATCAGATGAAAATGGGGGCACTATAGACTGAACTATGTACACGCACCAAAATTCCATGTTTTAAAGCCTGAACCCCCACTGCAGTCGAAGAGAGGCCTGTGGGAAAGGCAAAAAGGAAGAACTGAGGGTCTCTGAGTGGGATTCTAATCAGGTTTGGGTCCATGTGGGGAAAAAAAAGGGACACAGGAAGCAAAGCTACCCAGAGAAAAGGCTACATCCGAACAGAACAAGGTGGCATTCGTGCTCTGAGAGTTCAGGAGATATCAAATCTTCCAGCACTTTGACATTGTGCCTGATCACAAAAAGGGGCAAGGAGGTGAATCAGAAGCAAGTTTCAGAACTCAGGCATTTAGCTTTTGGGGGCCAACAGTAGGAATCTGTTGTTCACCACACTGCTCGTGGTACTCTGCAGCCTTAAACAGCTAACTCTACAGAGATGTTCAGCTAGCTTGGAATCTCAGGTCAGCACCAAATCATTTGACAGTATCAGCCTGTAGTAAGCATAGCAGGGGCTTGTCCACTGTGCATCTGGAATTCAGATGTAACAAGGCATGTTATAGTGTTATTTGCTATCCAGAGACCCTGGTTATGTGAACACAGGTGGTGGGGAGGGGCAGCATTTGGAAGCAGCTAACATAGTCTGCACCATAGAGTTATTGACTGCCACAAGCTGTTGCAGGAAGCTGCCAGTGCATCACTTTTACCTGAAGGCCTTTATTTTAGTTGTTTTTGTCTGTAAAGTCTCTTGAGACTTTCAGGAACACCAGTGTCACTTCCTGAGTCCCTGTGATTGTGGACCATAACTGGGACTTAGAACTCACACAAAGGTTGTAGCCTGCTGTCCTGTGCATCTTAGCTGTCCCTCACAGGTAGGTTGAAGGACTGGTTTCTGCCCTATGGAGCTGCTAGGAGGTGGAAGGGCCTTTAAGAGTTGGTGTTCAGACTTTGATGTTGAGATGTGGGTCCTTTTCCTGTCTCTCCCTTTGCTTTCCAGCCATAATGAGGTGAAGGAGCCTCTTCCAGTATGTGATGCCTACACTTGCTGTCCCAAATGATCAGAACCTCTGGAAATTTGAGCCAAAATGGACATCCCTTCCTTTGAAATCCATTCTTTTTGGTATCTGGGTATAGCAATGGAGAGCTAACTATATCCATCCACTTGGCTGATCTGCTCCACCATCTTGGTTGAGGCTTAAAGTTTATTCTGCTGGTTCAAGACAGCCCTGGTTCTGGCAGGACCACACAGGGGGAAAAGAAAGCCTGGGTTGAGCTGCTTAAGAAATTCCAATTGGGAACTTTTTGTAAATGAAAATCAGATTCTGCTGGTTAATTTTGCTTATAAAGCTTTGCCAATTAAAGCCTAATGGAAAGGAACTAAAATAAATAAATAAAAATAAAGCTTTGAAAAATTCTCCGGTACCACAATGGAAAACTGTTGTGTGCTGTGTATTTGTTCAGGAAGTTTACTGCTAGGAAAATCTCATAACCTGTTAAAACCCCTGCAGCTGGGAAACCCGTGGAAGGTGGACTGGGAAGGCTGTTCAAAATCGTTCACAAAGACCAAAGGGGGGGGATTCTACACTGGTGGAGAGCATGTCTACAGCCACTCAAGATGGATGTAAAGCTTTACTCGCAAGTGCTGATGGGACTGAAGCCTGAAGTTTCACTTCTCCTACAGGCTCTGTAGAGTAGAAACAGAAAGGCTGTTTGTGCCTGGTGAGAAAAAAAAATGGTTGAGTCAGAGCAAAGTACCTGAACTTGTTGTGAGATCACTCTGGTTTACAAGTGTGGAGACATGCAAACATAAATAAGATGAAATTAGTCAGAAGCGGAAGTCAGGTCCTGATGATAGTCTGGACTTCCAGTTAGCATCATTAGAATGCAGCCTCACAACAAGCAATGGGCATTCAATGCCTTACCAATTATCCAAATAGAAAGCAACCTCTGAATATGTTACTTAAAATGCATTTTTAAAATTATATTTAAAATATATACAATATATCTGTTACCTTCTGCTATTTAAAGAAGCCCCAAGTCAACAGCTGGTCTTTCTAACAACACTCATCTTCCCTCTTTTCTCTGAGCACCCTACCTCAGCCTTCCAGGGGACCTAGGGAAGGCAGAACACTGACCTACGGAGGGAGGTGCCTGGGCTCATTTGGATCAAGCACAGTAATGCACAAGACTGGACGCCATGAAGAGTCTGAAGGGTCAGAGGCCCTCCATGGGTGCTAATAATGCATGCTTGTCTTCTCTCCTCTGTATTTACTAAGTCATCGTGGCTTGGTCAAGTCAGGACGTGCCGCTATGGTCTCTGTGTTTTGCTGTTTAAAGAAGAAACAAGAAGAGAAGGAAAAATAGCTCAAGATACAGACCAGTGGAGGTGAGAAAGTGAAGATCTTACCCAAAAGGAGGGGAACTGCGGGGGTGGAGCCACATTCTTTCCATTCTGGCATCTACTCAATATTGTTCTTCATCACCTCACCTACCAGGACCCTTAGAGCATTTTCAGTCTTGGTATATATAGATCATATGTTCAAACGGAGAGAGAAAGGAAGAGAAAGGGCGGGGGAGAGAGAGCTTAGTTGGGGTTTCTGATGATAGCGATTAAACACTCCAACCAGAATCAGTTTAGTGGGGAAAGGGTTTATTTCACTCACAGTTCCACATTACAGTTCACCACAGAAAGCAGTCAGGACAGGAACTAAAACAGGGCAGGAACCTGGAGGCAGTCACTGATGCAGAGGCCATGGAGGGATGCTGCTTACTGGCTTTCTCATCACGGCTTATTCAGCCTGTTTTCTTATAGAACCTATTAGCACCGGGGTAGCCTCAGCTACAATGGGTTTGTCCCTTCCCATCAATCACTAATTAGGAAAATGCCCTACAGGCTTGCAGACAGTCTGATCTTATGGAAGCATTTTCTCAGCTTGTGTCTTGACTCCAATTTGTGTCTAATTGACATAAAACGAGCCAACACATCCACATCCCAAAGAAACTTTCTTTTATTTTTAAAGAAAAATAACACCCAACCATCCACTTAGGCATGATTGTGTTGTGGTATTTTCTCAGCCTTGGAAACTCTAATACTGTGTTACTGCCCTGGTTAATTTCATTTGAACAGTGCCATACTGCTGAGAAAGGCACATTAGTCAAAAACAGTTTATTTTGGATCTTTGTAACAAGCACTTGACATAATCTATTTTTAAAAGAAGAGGCAAAGAAACATAAACAGAAGCAAGGATTATTCCTGGAAGTATCAGGGTAAGAACAATATTAACACATAACCAAGCCATTTAAATATTAAACATTGAATGCCAATAATTAATAATGTTAATAATTATTATGATATATAATAACTGATATTAAATAAGCCATGTGTATATATATATATATATTTATATATAACTTGATTGATGATGTTGCAAAGGCCACACATAAACCTCATCAAGGCAGAGAGAAGAATGGAAACACAGATGAAAATTGATCTTATGAAAATAGGAGCCACAGCCTCGGACAAAAACCTTGGTGTCATCATCACATGCAGCTTCAAAAAGTATTTTATCTCAAGCCAGTCAATGGTGGCACATGCCTTTAATCCCAGCGCTCTGAAAGGCAGAAGCAGGCAGATCTCTGAGTTCAAGGTCAGCCTGATCTACAGAGCTAGTTCTGAGATACTCAAGGCTACACAAAGAAACCCTGTCTTGAAAAAGCCAACACTCACCCCACCCCCCAAAAAAGAGAGAGGGTGTATTTTATCTCAAAACCAAGAGCTGCTGATTTCTGGGGTGCCTGTGTCATGATGGAAAGAAAAGGAATCAGTGATGAGGAGGCAGGCAGAACCAATTCCTCATTGACCATGAATATAAGAGAGCAGTACTTCTGAGTTAAAGAATGAAGTCACATGGCATTGGCTTAAATATCACATTACCTAGTTTGTGAGTGGCTTGGAGGTTTGCATTTTCATCCATGTCACTGACTGACCAACACTAATTTTCTTTGCTACTCTTCATGGGGAAATGGACTCTTGGCTTTGCATGTGCATCCTGTATCTATCGAGAGCATTTGGTCTGGAGTTGTGGCTGTAGGGCATACCCAAGGCATAAAGATCATAGAAGTAACTCAGCCAATACTTTTAGAGACTGTCACCAGGTAGACCTGAGTGTGTGAGCCCAAACTCTACCTGAAATGGTTATTCAGGGTCAGGTTTCTCTGGTTTCACATAAAGTGAATTTAAAGGTAACTCCTGAATGGTTGCGCCAAGAAAAATACTATAAAGCACTCTGCCTGTATTTGAATGAATTCAACTTTCCCTCCTGGCTACCCTGTGGACAGAGCACAAGGCACTCAAGTGAACCGTTCCGGGGGGGGGGGGGGGGGGGGGGGCAATCCAAACCTTACTCCTGAACAGAATAAATGATGAGAGAGAAAAAAGGCTATAGAGAGTGGGAGGCAGGGCTCCCTCACCAGTGACACTGTGCCTCTGTTTGCAGCTGACCACTCCCCGGTCTGTTTTTTCAGCTGACTCCTATTTTCTCAGCTGTGTCTGTCACCACCAGCATGGTTGTATTCATCATCGTCAACGGCCCCATCAAACCGACTGTGTTTAAGTGCTTACAGCGTGCCAAGCATGGTCCTACCTGCTCCAGGGGCTTTGAGCTCCCACTAAGCACTACTTAGTGGGTACCATCGCATTAAATTTTAGGCTTATGAAAATACAATATTCCCACTGTAGAGAGAGTCAAGCAGAGGAACGCAGTGTCAGAATAAAAATTCGGTGACCACTCATGGCAGAATTAACCATCCCAGAGGAGAATCCTGCCAACCATGAAGGTGTCTTCTTTGTGATCTGTGGATCTGCTGTTCTTCTGAGCCACACTTCCCCCACAAGATTTTTCCAGACTCATCTATAATAAAATAATATAACAAAAATAAAATCAAAGCCCAACAACACTGATACTACCAAAATAATTTGGGGGCAAAAATACTTCTTTTAAAAATATAGTATGAATCTTTTAATATGATTTTCTATGACCTCTCTAGTCCCTATGGAAGAATCCAAGTCTCAAGAAAATCTCACACAGAAGCGTGAATAGCAGTTCCTTCCTCTGGATTTTCATATTCTGATTATTTTCAGGCCACTGGCTTTGTGGAAAGCCTGATTCAAATCAGAATTTCTTTTTCAGCAGTTATGACTTGAGTCAATTTTTTTTGAATTATGCTAAAAAGTTGAATACAGCAGCTGGGGAGATATCTGTTCTATAGTGATTACTGGTCAAGCATATGGACCTGAACTTAGTACTCAGAATTCATTGTAAAGTGTGGTAGCATGTGCTTGAAATCCTAGTGTTGGGGATGTAGGGAAGGCAGAGAAAAGTGGATTCCTAGAGCTCACTATCCAGAGAACTTAGCATAATCCATGAGCTCTGAGTGAATCAGTGAGAGACTTTGTTTCAGAAAGAATGCTGGGTGCTTCCTGATGTAACAGCATGTAACACTGACCTCTGGCCTCCACATAAGTACACACAAATACACACACACACACACACACACACACACACACACACACACACGCATGCATACACTTTTAAATGCCATCCTTCCTTTATACTTGAGGGTCACTGATTCCAGGACCCTACACAGAATGCAAATTTTGCATTCCTCACAAACTAGCCAGTACACTGTGAATCTCTGCTACATACAGTACCTCATATGGTGCAGATGTATGTAAACACTATGCTAAACTGTTCAGGGAATAATAAAGTTCTGTGCAGACATAATTTTGCCACGCACTATTATCTTCCTAAAATTAGTTGGGTTTGAGATGTGAAGCCTGTGGAATGAGCAGACATGGAGGTTCCTGGTCACTCACCTGGGTCTTTAGCATCATATATCTATATGCTGCCACATCTTCTGTTCCTGGCCTTCCCTGAAGGTTGAGGCCACAGATGAATCTGAGAATATAGAGCTTGGTCTTTACCTATGCACTGAACTGTGTGGACTGATGCCTATATTAGGGACCACCAGACAACCCCACCCCCACCTCAAGTAAGTGAGATAACTTATGGTGGAGAGGCAAACATAGATTTCTGGGGCCAAATACAAAGCCAAGCAAGCCACTGAAGTTAAGAAGTGAGGGTCAGGCACCGGGTTAACACACTTCAGCCTTTGGTGCTCTGGTCTGCCTCACTCCTCAATGAGAAGTGAGCATCCTTCAGCCTGGGTTTCTTCTCCAGCCAGCTTTCTCATGCTGACTTAAAATATGGCCTTATCTTATCACTCTTCGAGCAGATCAGAGTCTTCAGTGTAGACAGGGAAAACCCTCTTGTACAGGATGTGACACTCTGTGCCTCCCTCCTGTCCATTCCTCTGGAGTCAGCTCCATCTGGCAGACCTTGATATAGGTCACTTCTGAGGGGGGTCTTCCACTCCGACAACCTAGCCAAAGAGGCACAAAAAGACATTTAGTGCTAATGTAGGTCAATGTGCTGATAGCAGATCTCATAAAACTGAGTAAACATGTCAGTCCTGCCTTTTCAAGTTAAACAATACTCTCCTTTGAATTCATCTCTGTGGCTTATTAAAACACATTTGTTCCGTGGTATCTGCCATTTTTCATAAAGAGATAACAGCTCTACCTCTGGAAATACTTTCACTTCAACACTGACTATCATAATCTAATGTCACATCAGTAATATTTTGAATTTAATGTATCCACTTGTTTCCGGCAATATT
This sequence comes from Phyllotis vaccarum, assembly GCA_033318265.1. Taxonomy (NCBI): domain Eukaryota; kingdom Metazoa; phylum Chordata; class Mammalia; order Rodentia; family Cricetidae; genus Phyllotis; species Phyllotis vaccarum. The sequence goes on from JARWLC010000003.1 coordinate 17,506,635, forward strand.
TAAGTTTGATAGGCTGGGCCTAGGCTACACATACAATATACTAAAACATGTTTGTCTTAGAAATTTAAAGCATACACATAATACTTATTAAATTCCACATATCGCCTAAATATGTGATCAAAGAAGAACTTTAATTCAGAGTTGTGTATAGAGTTAGTCCCACTTCGTAAGTGGCAGGTAGTAAATATTTAAGAAATTTTCTCAATTAATGCAATAAAGCAAATGAAAGAAGTTATTAGGCATCCAGTTACTAATTGCCTTATGGCTCGGAGCTTGTCAGGTGACACTGGCTTGGTCCTTCCTCTCATAGTGTGCTAGGAGCACAAAGGTCACAACACTTGGAAAATCCGGTGAACGTGTGACCCTGCAAATATACTCAATGGTGTTTTGTGTGGGATTGAGGGACAGCTTCCCCATCAGAGCCACCCTTGACACGTGGCTCTTTCTTTTGCTCACTGCGCATGAAAGTTTCTTGTGAATCTACATACTGGCCATGGTGGTGACAATATTGCCATGAGACTTTGCAAGAGCAATGAGTGACGTGGGACCAAGGAGCTCAGTGACAGATGACTGCTAAAGACACAGAGACAGTTATCTTGATGTGTTTTTCAAAACATTAACCAAAAATGACTGCCGATTAAAGTGATGGGTATGTTAATTGTCCCGACTTGATCATCTTCTCACACTGTATCCCAGAAATGTGTATCATTGTTATCTGTCAATCACACACACACACACACACACACACGCCCTTCTGAAGTCAAAACTCCTGATCCTCTTTATTCCCACGAGGTCTCTGTTTGTCTTTCAGGGACGTGGAAGGAAGCATGCCTCAGAGTATGTGTTCACTTGAAAGAGACTGACAGTTTCTATTTCCTCTTGGTGAACAGCACCCTGGAAGGGGGCTCTCCTGAACTGGCTTGTTCCAAGTCTGACTGAAGTAAACAGCCTTAAGTTTCTTGAAATATACAAGCTGAATGAAAACTGCAGAATTCTCCAGGGCATGTATGGAAATTCAAGCACACAGGTCCCCTGCACAATGGACCTCATGAAAAGAACATTTTCAAATGAACTTGAATTTTATGTTCAGGTTTCAATGTGTATCTCTCGTTAGAGGCAGTTCAGCTATGGACCTAGGTAAGAAAGGAGTACTCTCTCCCCGCCAGCTGGGACCTGGCACACCACCCTTTCTACTGTATGCTTTTGGGAAAAGTGAGTCATACCCCAGGCCAGACTCTGGTGAGAATATAAATTCCATGTCCTCAGAGAAGGAGCTGTGAAGTCACTTTACATAGGGTCTTGGAACAGGCTCCATACTATATGTTTCCATAGCTGCAGTGGATGGTCCTGAGTTTGCCTTGCTATGGAAGTTTGGGAGTGTTTTTTCAGGAAGCATACTGTTGGAGGAATGGGTTTCTTTGGATTCCCAAAAGAAACATGAAGCATATTATGTGGGAGACTCTAGAAAATTCTTCCAATTCTAAAATCCCTATGGCAAAGCTTTCTCTCTTTCATGATGGAGACTAGTGTTCAACGGCAGGCACTGGAGATTTATCATGTATCTCTGGTGCCTGGAGCGGAGAGATGAACTATACAGACCCCATTCTCTGCTAACAGAAAGCAGGACACCAGAGAGAGAAATGGGTGGTTACTCACCTAGCTTAATACTGGTACCTCCCTTCTCAAATATGCTCCCACATCCTCCAGGTACATCTTCTCTCAGGACCTTTCCAGAAATCATACAAATATGTGTTTGTCATTTTTAAAATCCCTTCTTTGAAGGTCAAGACTCACCTCTGTTACTTACATGAGATCTTCATTTGTTCTTCAGGAACATGGATGAATGTCCACTTGAAGAAGTCAGGCAGTACCTGTCCCCCTTCAGTCTGTGAAAAGCAAACTGGAAAGTGACCATCCTGCATTGACTCCTTTGCTGGAGACTCTCCTGGGGCTGCTGTGACCAATCTAACCTTCCCCTTCCTACCAGATCAGCTCTTATGGCCTTATCTTAGATGGCACACTTTCTTGAGGAAATCATGCCAACATCTCTTGTTCCACCTGGATCACCACTGACCTTGGCTCAGCTATCCTCTCATTCCCTGACTCTTGTGAGGCTCTGGGTTGCAGTAGAATAAGTCTTGTCCTGAATCAACAACATTGGAGAAGCCAGGACATTGGGAAGAGGCTTTTACTGAACCCCTCACTGTTCTAAAAACAAAGCTGCCCTCAAGAATTTGATTATTATCAATTACCTCCCAATGGCTCAGACTGGCTGGTGCTCAGCTTATCCTTTAGGTTTTATTCAGTTTGGGACCCCAGACACAGAGGTGTCACCCACATTCAGTGTGGGTCTTCCCATTTCATTTAAACCTCACTGGAACTGCTTGAAGATTAGTCTCCCCAGGAGATGCTAAATCCCATCAAGTCCAGAGTCAAAACTGGCCCTCACATCTGCCTTTGTCCCTTTATTTTGTGGACTTCCTCCTAATAAAAACCTAAGAAAGCTCAGGACAATGTTGTCCTTTCTGGTACTTTCTAACGACTCAGAAATCTCATTCCTGCTCTTGCTCGGAATAGACTTGAGGCCACTGTGATGCTAATTCCTGACTGTCAACATGACTATCTGGAAGGAACTATAATCCAGAAATTGAAGGCACACTTATAATCCAGATCTTAAGGCTCGATGACACACACCCTTCATCCAGACCTTGAGACTGGAAGGTGCACCTTTAATCTGGGCCACACCATCTGTTTGGAAGCCTATATAAGGACATGGAAGAAATGATGTTCTTTCCTTGCTTGCCCTCACCTCCTTCAGTTCATTCATTTCTTCTTTGAGATCCCAGCAGACCAACTGAGACAGCCAGCCTGGTGGGACTGCTAACCATTGATGAATTCTTCATTGTTGGATTAGCTGGACTGCAGTCTGTAAGTCATTTCATCCAAGAAATTCCTACACATGGGGGGGGGGGAGACAAACAGAGAGAGAGAGAGAGAGAGAGATTCATTCCATAAGTTCTGTAACTCTAAAGAACCCTGACTAATACAGCCCCCGTAAGCACACCCTGACAGGTATTTATTGCAATTCCTGCCTTCCAGTGATTTTCTCTACCTGTCCTCAAATGCCAAATGACCAAAGCCTAGAGCTGGAGATATGACACACAGACCTTCAGGCCAGATCTGGGCCACCACCTCATTGTGAAAGTATTTTATTGGGACTTAGCCATGTCCTCCTGTCCACATATCTTTAGGCAACATTCAGCCATACACATTATTATGCAACCTGCCTGCCATACTGCATCAATATTAGCCAAGTATTTATCTTTGGTTAAAGAAGGTTAGAAACCCTAATCTAAGTGGTCTCTGGAACTGTCACTCACCAGACATGTCCTAAGCAACTCCTCTCTTCACTGTGGTCAGGCTTGCGGCAACATAAAGACAAATGTAGTGACTTGTTGGTAACTGACAGGCCTATGATGTCATATGAGAGCTTACCGATCATGCACAGTTTGAAAAGGCCCTTCATAATATTTGCAGACAAATTATACACAGGCAGTGAAATTCTCCTCAAGGGAATGGGTAAAAGGTGAAATGTCAGAAGAAACAAATCACACAGAGGGGGTTTGTGCTTGTAAATGTGGGAGGAAAGAATGACAGACAGACATAAGACTGACAGACGTGGTTGAGCTAATCCAGGGTTTAATGTATCAGTTAAAGGGCACAAGAAGAAATGGCAGGGAAGGAAGGAAAAATGCAGGTAACTCAGAGAAAATGGTTGAAGATGGAGAGTTGGCCTGAAGAACTCTAGGCATGGGGAACAGACAAGCAGGAAGAGTGGGAAGGAGCAAGCAGGCAAGCTGTGGGAAATATGAGCTGGGTCTGCTGGCTGCAACTTACCATGTCTTCTGTAGAAAGATTCTTTTCCAGAAAATTAATAATAATAACAATAACGCTAAATTTAAAAAATAAAAACTGTTCCAGGGTCAGGATAGTGGGAGCAATGTAGCTTCACGGTTGAAGCACTGAGAGACCATAGGGAATGATGGCCACATTCCTGAGAGCCCACAGGCCCTGGCGTTGGCCCCAGGACTGTCACATCTGTCCATTCTCTACCATAAGCTGGGCAGTCTATTGTGAATAAGCTTCTAAAAGTTGGGCAGAGCTTGTAAGTATTGTCCTGGGAAAAGAACACAGGCAGGCTAGAGTTGAGAGTGCATAAGGAAGAGTATTATTATGTCTGGGTCTTCAACACTGTAAACAGACGTGTCCATTCCCACAGCCATTATAGAAACTGGTATGGAGACGGTTTCACATTGGAAACAATGCTACTAAGTGCCTCAGCAATGAGACTTTGCACACCCATGTTTATTGCAGTATTGTGTGTAACAGCCAGGTAGGGAATTAGTCTAAGTGTTTGTCACTGGATGAATAAAATTGTAAAAAAAAAAAAAAAAAAAAAAGTGATATTCAGTGAAGACACAATTGATTACTCTTTAACCATACAAAAGGTAAAGTTCTGTGCCTGGAGAATATTATTAAGCAAAACTAGTCAGGATCACGTATCTGTAGGATCTGTGAAAAGCCAAACAGTAGTTACTCAAAGCTATGGGGAATAAGGGAGAAAGTTGGATGAGAAACTGGACAACAGGTGTAGATTATAGTTATAAAAAAGTGGTGAGTTTTGGCTTCAGGTTGATTGTAGTTAACAATAATCCACAATATATTTGTAAACAGCCAGAAGAAAAGATTTTGGATGTTATCACCACAAAGAAATAATAAATACTTAGAGTGATGGATTGTGTTAATTGCCCTGATTTTCTAACTGTGTAACATAAATCAAAACACCACAGTGTCAGTGAAAAATGGCATACTCTCTGAAATGCTTGCTCTTAGGAGGCTAAAACAGAAGTATGCCCAGTTCAAAGCTAGCCTGGGCTACATCTCCAAATCCAATAAACAAATAGTAAATTTATACAGTTACTCACAGAGACTCAATGGTGTAGGATTCCTTGGGAAAGGCCAGTACTTTGGCCTACAGTCTCTGGTCCTTGGGCCAGTGGGGACCTCGGGGTGCTTTGAGAGGCCTTGACTCTCTGGACTGGTTTGCAAGGCTGTGGAGACAAGTTATCCTCTGTTCTTGCTCCATTTCTCTTTGGGCCAGACCTGTACTTTCATGGGCCCCTCTCCTGTGTCTTCTTCTGGTCTCAGCTGGATGTCAGCTAATCACTTTCAAAGACATTAGCTGATAATGGTTCAAAGCCTTATGTTTCCAAGGGATAGTTCAGCTTTAAACAGAAAGCAAAAGATGGCAATTTCTCCCCACTTATCCATCCTCCTTCAAGAATCGGTTCTTTATTAAATGACAAAGCATGAGACAAAAGAAGAGGCCCTCCATGGATCACAGGCCAGCAGCATCAATTAATTAATTCAATAAGGACACAGCTTCACTCAGCGTCTGGGGTCATCTGAAATCCCTGTTGCTATTCTTGGTGACTCCTAGCATTCTTGAGAAAATAAATCCAGTTAATGGGGGGTAAATATAAATCCAAGAGAATAAAAAAGGTAGCTCTCTAAAGCAAGGAAGGCTAAATCCGTATGCTGGAAAGATTTCTATTTTAATGCTGGCCACTTGCAGCTGAACTTGATTATGAAGAGAGAAACTGTTTGCTTCATTAGGCTTTAATTATAGAGATGAATTATTATGGATGAAAAGAGGGAGCCGCAGAATTATGGAGATTGAATTCCAGTTCAATAAACAACTTCAAATATCTATGGGAGACGAAAGCAAGTTCTTTTTTCCCCAATTTAATTTGATGTCTGTTGACAAATGATTTTAGACTGTTTCAGGGGGAAAAAAAATCTTAATATCTTCAGTGTGTTAGTGGCTCTCCCTTAAGTTCTATGTATCCCCCTAATTGTATTTTCCGATGGTGGGGATGAAGACAGACAGGCCTTGCTTATGCTTCAATTTATTTTGTGTAATAATGACAAAATTGTACATCTGTGGTTTTTGCTTCTGTCTTCAGAGAGCCAGATTGCCTTTATAATATTTCAAAGCCTTTCTGAGTATGCAGAATGGACAGAACTCTCATCCTGGAGCCGGAGGAGTTTAGAACCAGATCCAGCCTGTGTGTCTAATATGGTTTAATATTTTATTCCAGCCATGGAGCATATTCCACACTCAGGGACAGTCCCCCATCTTCTGAGGTTACAGACTTTCTCTTCCTGTCTCTATTTCGCCTTCATATTCTCCTGCCTGCGACCCCAACTGCCACGCCAGAGTCAAGACCTCTTTTTTCAACTTTGTGCCGGCACTTAGGATTCTGTTCTGATCTCTCAGGAGAATTTTTGGAAAACACAAATTATCTGTTATATCCTTCTGTGGTTCCCTATGTAGGCTCGTTTAGGTTCTTACTCTGCTGTCTTTGAAGCACCTTTTAATTCATATAAACACATCTAAGGACAGGAGCATCCAATAGAGTTCTTAGCATAGGCTAGCTGGAGGGGATCACAAGACATAATTAGCATAGTCAATTTCTTCTAGTATTAGTTATTACCATAACATGCTACTGAAGCCCGGAGAGAGAGGTGATACCCTAAAACTATTGGGGCACAAGCCAAGTAGAATTTATTATTCTATCTCTGGATGTACCAGCAGCTAACAGTAGAAAGAATGTGCTTGGGAATATGGGCTTGTGCCAGACACCATCCGTGATCTGTGCTAAAATCACCTAAATGAAAAGGTCCTTTCCCTCTAACAAGTGCAGAGATGCCCAGTGACAGTTGGAATTTCACAAGGGTCACGTGACAAAGTGGAATAACTTCTCAAACTTGGCTTTGTTCTAGAATCACCCATCGAGCTTCACAGAGGGTCCAGACTCCAGACTTCTGACAAGGAACTCAGCTGGCTTCAGAGTCCCACATGAGCTTCCTAAGGAAAGGGGCATGATTGTATCGAGATGTCTCTAAGGCAAAGATGCCGTGGGATGGTTTGGTATGGAAGCTTTAGAAGCTGCCCTCGTTTGGGCATCATGTAAAGTTTGCCTGCTTTCTGGAATGACGGATTAAGTCCCACTGACATCAGCGTCCATGGCATAGAGTGGTGTCTGAAGCAAAAGCAGATAAGGCCTTTGGAAGAGGCATGACTGTCATCATGCCGCTGCTGTCTTCACAGCAATTCAAGGTGTAGTCTGCACCGTGAACAGCTCCAAAGGCCCATGTTAGAGGCTTAGTTTCCTGACTTGGCATTGTTAGGGTGGAGAAACTTTTGAGAGGTGTAGCCTGGCATTTTGGGAATGGCTCAATGAGCAGAAAGAAGCATTTGCTGTGCAAGCATGACAACCTGAGTGAAGAATACGGATCCCAGCACCCACATAAAGCATGGCCAGATGCAGCTATGGACCCTGCACTAGGGAACACGGGGGCAGAGACAAGAGGATCCCTGGGGCTTCCTGGATGCCAACATTCCCTCAGATTCAGTGAAAGATTGCATCTCCAAAAAAAGGTAAAAGGTTGAAGACTAGTAACACAGCATACCTACTTCCTCCTCAGACCTCCAACTTTACCTACATGTGCACACGTATCCACACCTACACTACACACACACCACACACACATACATCACACACACAGCACACATACCCACACACACCCACAGACAAGCCACACATACCCACACACACCACACACACCACACACACCCACACACACTCATACACACACCACATATACCCACACACACCCACACACCACACACACACATCACACACCCACATACCACATACACCACACACACCTGATGTGGAAATGCATTTGTGTGTGCTGTATCTTTAAATAAAGGAGCTGTTATGGGTCATGGCGGGCACCATAGAGGAAGTGGGAGGAGAGTCAGAGTTTAGGTAGGAGAAGCAGGGCGGAGTCAAAGGCAGACCGAGCCAGCCGCCCAAGGAACAACATGTAAGGAACACGGGTGAGCCACGGGCCGGGGCCACGTGGCCCACGGATTAATAGAAATGGGTTGATTTAAGATGTAAGAGCTAGCTAGCAATGTGCCTGAGCCATAGGCCAAACAGCATGAAGTTAATAGAAGCGTCTGAGTCGTTTCTGGGGGCCTGGGCGGCGGTGCGCGGATAAGCGATCCCGGGCGGCAGATCTGTGGGTCCCGGATCTCTGGCGCACGGGACCCAAGAACCCACTACAACACACACCCACACACACCCACACACCACACACACACATCACACACCCACATACCACACACACACCACACATACCTACATACACCCACGTACCACACACACATCACATATACAAACACCACACATATCCACACACACCCACACACCACACACATCACATACACATACACCACACACACCCACACACGCCCACACCACACATACCTACACACACCCACACACCACACACACATCACACACACACCATACACACCCACACACACATCACACACACACACCATACACACACACACACACCACACACCATACCCACACACCACACACACACCACACACACATCACACACACCCACACCACACATACCCACATATACCCACACATACCCACACACCACACACATATCACATACACACACACCACACACACCCACACACACATCACATACACAAACACCACACATATCCACACACACCCACACACCACAGACATCATATACACATACACCACACACACTCACACACGCCCACACCACACATACCTACACACACCCACACACCACACACACATCACACACACACCATACACACCCACACACACACACCACACACCATACCCACACACCACACACACACCACACACACATCACACACACCCACACCACACATACCCACACACACACCACACATACCCACACACACCCACACACGACACACACATCACACATACACATCAAACACACACACCACACACATACACCACACACACTATACACACACATACACCATGCACACCTTATACACACACATACACCATACACATACATTACACACACCACATACACACCATACACACACACTGTACACACACACCACACACACACCACACACATATCATACATACACATCATATACACACACACCACGCACACCACACACACACACCACATACACCACACACACCACACACACACTACACACACCGCACACCACATATACCACATACCACACACACCACACACACCAGAAACCATACACCACATACACACATATACACATATATACACACACCACACACATAATATACACACAGACGCACACAACACATACCTCATATGCACCCATCACACACATACAAACACACATACACACCAAACGTGCACCAAACACACCACACACACACAAACACACACCACATACACACAGACAAACACACATGAGGGAGATGTACACACACAAACACACACACACACACGACACAGACACACACCCCATACACACAAACACACACAAACACACACCACATACACACACACACAAACACACACAAGGGAGATGTACACACACAAACACACACAAACACACACCACATACACACACACACACACACACACACGAGGGAGATGTACACACACACACACACACACACACACACACACACACACACACACACGAGGAAGATGTCTTTAGGCCATTGAGATCATGTCCTCAAAGGAAATTGTGGAACTTCCCCCCCCCCCCCCCAGACTCACAGGAGCTTGGCTCCTGGACAGGTTATCTCCATGAAGCACTTCCATGCCACAACCCTATAGCTTTATGACTGGCCAATCATGTGCTGGAAATTTTGATTCTACAAGCCCAAACACAAATTTTCTTTCAACGAATTGATTCACTCAGATACTTTGTGATGGAAAGCTGACCGATTCAATCTGTCCTTGACTCACGTCACCACAAGTCTCATGTGGCCCAATCTAAGGCACTCTGTTGTGTACCTTCCTGCCCGGGATCTCTCATCTTCCCCATCCCTGGTCCTTGCTGTGCCTGTGTGCCTGATGGCAGTCTTTTCCATAAACTCTGACTCTGAAAAGTTGGGAGTTTATTATCATGATTTCTTCTCATCTGTTTTACATTTTCCAAACAAAAGTCTTTAAAAAAAAGTTTTAAAATAAAATAATAAATCCAAAGCAGAATCTTCTGTCTAATGTACATGCCACCTGGCTTCCAGAATGTTTTCCAATGACTCTAGTCCCATATTTATTACTGCATGTCATTACTCAATAAATCTACAATAGCACTCAGAACGCCTGCTCACCTGGAGTAGCCATTTAATCACTGGGAAGTTGCTTGAGGGTTATATGCCTGGTAGACATGTTATCTTAGTACCAACATTAATACTAACTTTGGCGAATGTCTGAAGAATGCAGACTGATAAATTAGACATAAGTATTTGTTATGCGTCAGTGTCTCTCTTGAAGAGTGATATCATGCACATATTTTTGCTAAGGGTCTCCTTATCTAGAAGGCCCCTGTTGCTTATTATGTTGGTATCCTAAAGAGTATTTTTCAGACACACACCCCCTTATCCTTCTGTATGCCTCTATCACATGCAGAGAGCAGTAATGAATAACTCCGCTTAACCTGACACCTCATGTGGCCACACAACGGCAGCTCTCACGGAACCTTAGAAATAGTCTTGACCAATCTAAAGACAAGGAAACCAAGGGTTAGAAACTGGCTGGATTGCCCATGTCCCTTAGTTACAAAACAGATCAAGCTATATCTTCCCACACTCAAGTACCTGCCGTGCCCAATGGCAGAGCTCCAGAGGAATGTGGGTGGTATGGTGACCAGAGATGGCCACCATGGTGGGGACTGAGTTCACAGGGTCTAACATCAGCTTAGCCTACTGGCCCTCACTTTACTGCATCAAATTTTCCTGTAGATGTTATTAAATCACAGCCCTGGAATCTTTCTTCTTCACGAGGGACCACATTTGAGTGGTCAATGAATGCAGCTGAACTCACTCTGACTTCTGATTTTCAATACTGTTATCAGTCACCACACCAAGGCTGTTCTCAATACTTTCCCAGGGATGGGTCAGGCCTCCCCTGACCAAACACACACCCCCTGGCCCCTGTCTTCTTCCCTCGTTACAGATCCCATGTTTCCTTGCAAACAGAGCTCCACTTTCTCAACACAGAACTTCTGCTGTCTGTGTATAAGCCACAGCTTTCAGAGTCAGTAACCTGTACTAGACAGAATCTCTGTCAGGCTTTTGCTGTTGAGGTTTCTTGCTTGTTTTGTGTAAGTCTTCCTTGGCCCTGGCTTTGGACTCTGATGTTTCCACTGTGTGTCAGTATGTCTGACTCTGGCTTGCAATGTCTATAAACTTATTTTTTAGCTGTGATTCCTTGTCAAAGGACATCACAGAAGTAAAGCGACCTTGAGTTTGGCCTTCCCACATGGGCACAATACAGGGTGAACCTCTAAAATCCCAACACTAAATCTAAAATCTAAATACTAACCATAGGAAGACTCTAAAAGCAGAAAACTATGCACACAATGTCAACTAGTGATGGTCAAAGTCAAAAGACTTGCCAGAACTACCTTCCAACTGTGTGCAAGGCGTATGAGAAACCTAAACGAATTGGATTTAGGCTCAGGAATCAACCTAACTTGTGCTATATCTTTAAATATTCCAAAATCTGGAATATTACAAAATATAAAACACCCTTGGTCTGAGCATCTCAGGAAATTGTCACTTAGCTTCTACCTAGACCATTTTCCCTGAAGATGGCTTGCTGCCCAGGATAAGAGGCCTGGCCTGGTGCCATATATGTGGGTGGTACAACATGTAGGAAAAGCCATATAAGGGCCATGTTACTATCAAAGTCATTCAGAGTAATTCACATACACCCTTGTCCACTAACGTGAATCAGGCACTTCAATCTAAGCAAGCATTTATGACACCTGTCAACAGGACATACATTGGCTGCAATCCCAAGACGATTTTTTTCTCTTTTTCTCAGTGCTTCAAAAATCATCGTAAAATCATTTAATCTAGTCAAAGACATAAAGACGAAGTGAATCAGCCCAGGACAGAATGGACTACATCCAGGCTAATGAGGTTGCTCAGGGCATTAAGGAGCTTATCTCGTTGTCCTGAAGACCTAAAGGAATCCACATGACAAGGGGACAGAACTAACTCCCATAGTTGACCTCTGACCACAACACACAAAACTGACACATACTTAATTAATTAGCTAATTAAAATTGTCATCTTTGCCTGGTGATACAATTCCACTGACAAAGGCCCTTGCTGCCAAGACTAACAACCTGAGTTCAATCCCAAGAACCCAGGTGGCAAACAAAGAACCGACACCTGTAATTTACCTCTGACCTCCACATTCATGGCATGTGCACTTACAAAGACATACACACACAAACACACACAAATAATTGTTAAAAATAATTAATAAAATTACTTTAAAAACAGAATGAACTACATTCAACCCACTCAGAGGAGGGGGGGAAGGGTCGGTCTCTAAAACTTTAGCTACTTAAGAATAATAACGCATGGATAATCTTGTTTACCTTACACGCCTCAGCTTCTGAACTTTGCTTAATGAGGTGTGTGTGTGTGTGTGTGTGAGAGAGAGAGAGAGAGAGAGAGAGAGAGAGAGAGAGAGAGAGAGAGAGAGAGAGAGAGAGAGAGAGAGAGAGAACATATCCCTAACTGTGCCAGAACAATGTTTAGGAGCTGGTTTTCTCCTTCTATCACATACACATCATGGATGGAGCATCAGGGATGGAGCTCCAGTCATGAAATCCTGAGTAACAAGGGCCTTTACCCACTGAGCTGTCTCCAGCCCTTGTCAATTCTATCTTCATTTAAATTAAACATAGTTTACCGTGCATTTGTCCAAACAAACAAGTGCACAGGTTGGATGTGATGTGTTCAGCCTTGAGGCCTGAGGCAAAGGTGCCCATGACAGCAGCACACGTCATCCAAGACAAATCTAATCATGCCCTTTCTCCAAGGCCAAAGTTCTTCCCAAGAAAGCATAACACAGACCTGTCACTTTTCAGTCTCTGATTCTACCCAGTTCTGAGCCAGTCACATTGTCTCTAACCTCTTAATGGCTCTTGCAGCTTTGTGCAGGATTCACTGTTGAAGAGGTCTGTTTACCCATGTGTGTGTGTGCACCCACACATGTGTGTGTGTGTGTGTGTGTGTGTGTGTGTGTGTGTGTGTATGTGCACGCGCGCATGCACCCAGAGAAGAAAGTCCTCTTGTGCTGTTGGTATGATGTCAGAGCAGTTTCTCACTCCCCTCTACAAAGGTTTCCTTCTTCTGATGCAGCAATTAGTAGACTATTAATAAAAAGACATTAGGTTATGCTTATTTATTTTTAAAGAATGACATCATCCCCAGCCTTCATGCCTAGCAAAGGAGCAATTCACGGGTCTTTCCATTTATGACATCAGAAAAGCTGATTGAACTTGGCAATTACCAACCTGTTTTCATAGTGTGACCAGCGTGCTGAAAGAGGGTTATTTGCAAGGGGCTGAATAAATATATGTGATTATATGTCCTCTTATTTTAAGTAAATTTGTAACCAGTGAAAAATACCTGCAAACATCCCCATTTGAGTCCAGAGCCAAGCTCCAGCTCTCAGCCTGAGATCAGAATAGATGTATGCTAATCTCTGTACCCTCAGATTGCTGCCCATTATAGACTCCCAGAAAATGAAAGCCTTTCAGCCAGAAGCTCCACCATCCTCAGCTTCTAAGCTGAGCACTAGAGGAACAGATTGGCAGAAATATGAAATTCACAGAATTTTAAACCTAGAAAAGACTCTGAGGTCCAATGTCCCACATGGGGGATCTGTCCTAAAGCATGGAGGAAGCTTTATTAATGCTGCACAGAAGCAACTGGGAAGCCAGCCTCATTTCTACCACATGATAATATCCCCCTCATAAACATGCTAACCATAGCCTCATACAACTCTTTCCACAAGAACTTAGGATCACACCTGAATTAGTAGCCCTTAGTACAATGCTTAGTATTCTCACAGGTCAGACTACATGGCCGTGAGGCTCCTTCTTGTGTTGATAATTGCAGTCACTCTGAATAATGCAGGACTCTTCAGCCATTGCTGGCATGGACCCTGAAAAGAGAATCCTTTCACCTTCCCTTTTCCCAAGGACTCCTCATTTAAAGACAAAGATGAATCTTTGCCAAAGAAATCAAACTCCCCCACTCAGCTTTCATTATGACCAAGCTCAAAGCTGTGGCTTTATCAATAATGGATGGGGCTATATGGGTCATCGGGAAGATAATCAGATCTATTAGTGCTCAGTGGTGGGACTGCCAAAGGGCTAACAAATTGACTAGCAGAGGACATGGCCTTTGACCAAAGCCAGTCAAGGGGAACTTCCTCTGCTGCAGTTACAGCTTCTGCTTAGAATCAGACCTTGTCATGATAGGCAACAGCCAGACCCCAAATTGACCTGTGACTCTAGGAAAGCATATCCCTGAAAACCAAGGCTCAGAATGAAAACATAGATGTATTTAAAAGCAACCAACATCCCAAGAATGAACTTTGAAAGATTGTCATACACCACAGTCACCTGTGGGTTCCAAAGCTTTACAGAGTTCTAAGAAAGTATATTTCAGGGCAGACACAGTGTGCTATGACAGACTGCACAGAAGGACCACTTTTTCATATGAGGCTACTGTTCATAGAATTAATATTAATAATCCTATCCACAAGACAATCAGAATAGCACTTAGCAAGAACTGGAACCTCAAGTATATTTAATAATGAAGAAAAGAGCTGCACTGTTCCAGTCCAGGCAGAAAAATTATATATATGCATGTATAATTTCTTTCTTTTTTGGAAGATCTTGTAGGTACAAGGATACCAGTTTTATACATGCGCATCAGCAATATCACTCCAGAGACTAAAGAATGTGACCCACCTCCTTATCCAATACTATAACAAAGACAGGTTATCAAGAGAAAAATATAATAAAACATTGAGCCAGCATTTTCCACGTCATAGGTGTCTTCCCAAATGAAGCTCCAAAGACAAAAGAGAAGCAGTACATTTATGAGTAAGCTCAAAGAAAGATGAACAGACATGCAAAAGTCATGACTGACGGAATAGGTACCCATCCAGAGCCATCCAAATTCTTCTAGGCCTCTCTGAAGCAGCCTTTCCTGAATGTAGGGTGGGACCCTCTGTGTAGTAGGTGGTTTCTAGCCCAGACTTTCAGGCCTAACCTCAAGGTTTAGTCCCAGCAGACCCACAGACCCGCACAGATGTTTTCAATAGTTCTAGGCTGATCGACCTAAGGCCCAGGCATATAATTTGCTAGCTCTTTACCCTTCATCTAACCCATGACTCTTATCTTGTTCAGCCATGCGGCTGGGTACCTTTTCTTAGAGCAGCATAGTTGTCCTCTGCTTCTTCCGGCTTCTCTCTCTGGCATTCTGCCCTGTGCTTCCTGTTCTCAGAGTTCTCCTAGTCTGGTAGCCCCGCCCACACTTTCTGCCTGCCTTTGGCCAATCAGCACTTTGTATTAAACCAGTGGGTGGGACAATTATTTACAATGAAACAACACAATCTCCCACACCTCTGGGTGAAGGTTTTTTAAGGAAGAGAAGGAGATGAAGTGACCTTCTGAAATTTTGCTGGTGGCTTCAGGAGAATGACAGAACAGTTTCTACAACTTGTCTTGGAGAAGAAGACCACTGAGTTCTGTGACTCACAAACACAGACACAGGCAGAAGGGGAAAGGCCAGAATGGGCTTGCTTCTGACACTAGCATACCGTTATCTTCTTATGTTACAAGCACTCAAAGCATCAGAGTGTTACACTTTGGGGTATCCTGTGCTGAGCCCCATTCCCACACACTTCACAGCACAATCCCAATGAATTTTTTGCCATGTCTGTGCCAAAACCACCATGAATTGGATCATTTGGGGATTCACTAGACGTCTCACTCAGAGGAGCCCAAGGGTCCCAACACCCTTCCACTGGGATCTGGCTAAGGACACTAGACCTAGAGCGCCAGCCTAGGCCTTCTGCATCAGGATGTACATGTAGTACGAAGTTTCTGGCCCTGACTTTCAGGCCCAGCCTCAAGATCTAGGCCCGCAGACCCACAGACCCACAGATCCACAGTCCCACAGAGACACACAGATGCTTTCATTAGTTTTTGGCTGATTAGCCTCAGGCCCAGGCATATCACTTTCTAGCTCTCTACCCTTCATCTAACCCATGTCTCTTGTTCAGCCATGCGGCTCGGTACCTTTCTTTAGAGCAGAATAGTAGTCCTCGGCTTCCTCTGGCTTCTCTCTGGTGCTCTGTCTGGCATTCTGCTCTCAGAGATTTTCATAGTCTGGTAGCCCCGCCTACACTTTCTGCCTGCCTTTGGCCAATCAGCTCTTTTTATTAAACCAGTGGGTGGGACAGTTATTTACCATGAAACAACACAATACCCCTACATGTACATTTTAACAGGATCCCTTGGAAACTCGGGCTTCCAGAATGCTATTTTAGAGAGAAAGCTATCGAACTCAGCCAAAGGAAGAGTGTGGAGTCTTAGAAGTGACTCATATGGAACTTTAATGGGCCCTTAATGATTTGATAGATGGAGGGAGCAACCTAGACTTGGAAGTCGGAAATATAGCAAAGGTTTCAAAACCCCGCTGTAGTCAGGGCCTATCTCGTCTTGTACAGGTACCTTGCTCCTTCCGATCCTCAGGCTCCTTCCTGATCTCACATGGATGTCTCCAGCAGCCAGATTTTGAAGCTGAGATGCGCGCTGCAGCCTTTGGTAATTTATCATCAGTGTATTTTGCAAGCCATTGCTGAAAAGCAGAGAAAATAAGGACCATCTCTCCAAAGAACACATCCCTCAGGCTGCCTTCTCCGAGGTATTCCTTCATCATTGTCAGATAGCTTGTGTAGCCCAAAGCTGAGTTTACTGTGCTTAGTTCACCAAGAAACTGCTTTTGATGGCAACTTCTATATTTTGGAGTGGGCTCTTAAAACTGCTTATTTGCTCATTTGAGGATAATTTGGAGAATGCTAGAGGTATGTGGTAATGTTCTCTGAGAGGACAGAGCACCATGATGAGCCAGAAATATACGTATGTGAGCCTATGTAAGGCATTTATCAGGGGACTGGCCCAAGTGATTGGGGCAGTCACGTGTCGCAATAAGACGGAGCGTCTGGGATGCTGCACGTTCAAGTTGAAAGGTGTTAGAATTGAGAAAGCCAACAGTGTTACTCAGTTAAAGGACAAAGCCCCCAAACCTGTAAGAAGTGCACGAGGGAAGCTGATATATGTCACAGAAACCAGAATTTGAAAATCTGGAGTTCTGGATTCCAAAGTAACAGAAAGTGTCTCCATCACAATTTTCAAACTGGTGACTCATTTGCTTTCAATGTATGCTCTCTCCCGGCCCTCTGAGTGTTGCCTTGTCCCAAGGATGAATCTGTGTTCTACCCTGACTCATATGTTAGTCCCTGGAAACCTCACAGACAGACACACTGAAGATGGCGGTCTTCTTTATAGAGTTAAGTTGGCACTTAATATCAACTGTTCCAGCAAGCTAAGGTGGAAGGGGACAATGAGACGAGATGGGACTTGAGATCCATAAGATGAGAACCTTCAGAAAACTGCCAGGAAGCGCTTCCCACAGAGGAAGCAGCTAGCCCCAAGGAAGGGACTGAAGTGGAGTAAATTCAGTATCCTAAGGACAGAAGGCCATGGTTCTGGCTATGGACAAACCCATGGGCGGATTAAAATAAACATGAAGTGCAGGTCCAGAATTGAGTCATACCGGGTTCTGTTGGACTTAGAAAAGGAATCTGGCTTCATTCAATAACAATAGGAAGTGCTTGGAAGATGCGTAATGAAGAGGTGATGGGTTTGGGAACCCTGTTAGGGGATGTGGGAAAAGCAGGAGCCTGAGGACTAATCAAGTCACTGTAGTTGTCCAAGTGTGAGAACATGACTTGGGCTGAACATGAAAAACAACAGCAAAGGCTTTCATTCCCTACTGCTAAAGGGTTGCAGTGTTTCTACGGATTTGTTTTGATTCGCTGTTTCCAAAGCTCTGGGTCCGTTTCTGTGATGTTTATGTTGATATATTTTATAGATGCTTAATCGTGTTGTACAGTCACCTAGGACAAACGAACACTTGCCAGCTTGGGTATAAGACCAAAAAAGGACTGTCCACTCCTTCCTCATAATCTTTCACTTGGTTTAGGAAGAGGTTTCCATTCATAAATCTCAGGAGTATTTACCGCGCATGGTTTTGTTGTTGTGTGTGTTTGTTTTGTTATTTCTAATTTGCTTTGAAGGACCCACTTATGCTCTTTGTCATTTGCTCAATGCTTTCCATGTGAGCCTGGGGGGAACTCATATGATTTTGAGCAGTTAAGTGCCTTTGAATGATTTAATATGCTGGGAAGACATTTAACTCTTTGGCTGGGAGATTAGAGAACATGCTATTTCCAGCTGTGGGTTAGATTCATATTTGGGAGGAGACCTTCTTAGCATCAAAAATATTATATAATATATCCAGGTGTTTTTAAGAACAGCAAAAACACCCAGCTAAGAAGAAACTTCCATTGTTCCTCCAAGATGTCACACTTTTTCCTCAATGAAAATGAATCCCATGGATGGAGCCTCTGAAAGGGCTGTTGGAACCTGTCCAGCAGTCTAGGAGGAAGGGGAGCTTTGGAGAACATTAGAAGCAGGAAACAGCAAGAGAGGAAGGTGCTACAAAGGTGTTAAAGATGAACAAGGCTTAACTTTGTAAGGAAGGAGGTTTGAGGTAGGCGGGAGAAAATTCCTCCCTAGAAGCAAGTGAGTTATAAAGAATGGGGGCGGGGAGGGGAACTCAAGAGGTAATAAAACATCGTGTTTATGATGTTAGGTTAAGAGGGGAAAGGGGAAAGAAACAGCCTTAGCCACTCAAGTCTGACCCTCAGCCCTGGACCAGGGCACAAGGGTCAGCTCACTGGCTGTGGCACCTGAATGGCTCTTAACGTCTCTGCCTGGGTCTAATACCTAGGACAGTTAGACAACGTTCTCCTTTGAGCTGTTTTCAGAGAGGACATGGAGCGATTAGATGAGGGGCCGTTTCAGACTGGGCTGTCATCCAGTAACTACCAATGCAATCCAGCATAATTGACCCCAAAGCAGTTGACTCCGTGACACCGGATCGAGCTTTGACAGCTTAGCGGAGAGTCCAGGAAAGGAAATTAATAAGTGATTTGAGCAAATTCAGGCACCTGGTAGTTAAATGGACTTAGACACTTTCATCCTTTGTTATTGGATTGAATCTGGTCCAGTTGGGAGTTACTGAAAAATTGATGGCAATAAACCGGCGCCTGTGATATGCCACTTCGCAGCTCTGAGCCTCTTCCTGGATCACCAGGGGGAAGTGACGCCATTGGGGCGCGGGCACACGTTCGAGTTCTGAACTCACACAGACTTGCCTTGTTTCTGCCCAACAGGTGGGTATAAAATGTGATAAATGGTGAACGGTTTTGGAACCAAAAATAGGATTTAAAAATGCCGTAAAGGCCTGGGTTGGACACAACTCAAGAAACACACCTTTAGTCAGAGCAAAAACCAGGCTCTTTGCTGGCTCCTTCTATATTAGGGGCTGACACTGGACCCCACATTTTCATGGCCACCATAAGAACCTGAGGTCTTTGACTAATCCTGTATTGTTTTTACATTATTATTTATTTGTGTTTGCGTGCATGTATGCGTGTGTGTGTCTGTGTGTGCGTGCGTGTGTGCATGCGTGTGTGTGTGTGTGTGTGTGTGTGTGTGCGTGTCATGCAGTACCCTACTCTGCAGCTCTCTGACTTACTGTCTTGAGATCGAGTCTCTCACTGAATCCTGAGTTAGACGAGCAGCCAGGAAACTCCAGAAACTCTCCTGTGTACACTTGTGGAAATGGTGAGATTTAAAGATGCATGGGTCCAAACACTTTGTATGTGGGTGCTAGTGATGGTCGTCATACTTTTGCTCTTCCTCACAGAGCCATCTCCCCTGCCCTCAACCAGGATGGTTTTAATACAATGTTCATAGTTTACCTCTTTGTTTGCAACACAGGAAATGTTCATGTTTTCCTATATTTTTCTACCTGCTTCTCTGGGGGTTAGATTAGTTATTCAGGACAGGAAAGAGGGCTAAGTAATTAAGAGAACTTGCTGCTCTTGTCGAGGATTTGGGTTTGGTTCTCAACACCTATATGGTAACCCACAACCATCTATACTCCCTGTTTCAAGCAAGCTGACACCCTCTTCTGGCATCCACAAGCACCAGGCATGCATATGGTGCACAGACATACATTCAGAAAAAACACACACATCAAGTAAAAGTAAATAATAAATCTTTTAAAAAAAATAGTTATTTATACTTTTCTAATAATTTTATAATCATTAAACTTTTAACTTAAAAGTAATACACTAAAATAGATTTATTCACATTCCAGACACAGAATCATGCATAAAATAAACCACTAAGGCTCTTGGTTGTTAGTGTTAAGTGTGCTTTTCCATGTTACAGGGTGGGTTTTATTCAAATGTACTTCTTAGGAGCAGTTATGCATTAAGAGTACATTTATCTCAAGCCCCCTTTGCTCAGGCATCTTCCCCACAGAGCTCACCTTCTTCTTCCCTGCCCTGTGCACCTCCTGATGAGGGCCTTCAGGGTGGGCTTCTATGGCTTCTCTGGTGCCTTTGTGCCTAACCTGAGGCACTTCTTCACCCCTGTTTCCTGGCGATGTCCCATTCATTTTTCAGAGCCAGGCTCATCATCAGCTCCTCAAGGAAAGGCAAACATTTCATCTACTCAAGACCATTTGGCCCACTCACCACTACCCTCACTGCATCTGCTCCATTCTCAAGTGGAGGTTGTTGAAATGCCAAGCTGCTTGTGGCCACATGAGCACTACATCAGACCACAAGCCTGGATGTCTGGACTGTCCAGACACAGGTTGATCATTGCTGATCAGAAAGCCCAGCATTCAAACACTTAGAAATCTAAACATTTAATGCTGACATGAAATCATAAGTGAAGATGGAAAAAGTCCAAGCCAAAACTCAGGTACGAAGAATAGATGAGGGTGGGAAGTAGCAAATATGATTGGTGAAGAGAGAGAGCTCAGATTCTCTGGAATTGTGCAGTATACAGTAAGGACAAAGCAGTCAAAGTCAAACCCATCAAACAGAGTCGGGGAGATGCCTTTAGATAAACAGGAGAGACTCCATCGGGAGACGGGACGTGTTTCCACAGTCTGGTGATGGTGCCTGGGATACACTGTTTCTACAGGCACTAGGTGTGAAGTCCGAACATGTGCTGTTTCTACAAGCCCTAGATGAGGAATCTGAGCATGTGTTGTTTATACAGGCACTGAGTGAGAAATCTAAGCATCTCTTAATGCCTCTTGTTTTGACAGGGGACATGTACTTTGCTACTGAGCCACTTTTGTGACCTAAGTCAGCTCACACACCTGGTCATGTCTCTTATACTTTCTGCACAGTTCACTGGGCTACGTCATTCAGATGGGGGCTAATATGTGCAATAGTCCATTTGCAAGTATGCTCTAAGGAGAACAAATATCCTTTTTATATAGTCCCTTGCCTTCATCAATATGTAATGTAACAGGAAGACTCACCGATGCATTGAAATGGCGTATGAAGTTCCCTTCAAGCTATGTGCAGAGATATGTATAAGACAAGAATGAACATTATCTTCAGACTCAACTCCCCTCCCCTAAGATAGCTCATTATCCAAAGGCAAATACTTTAATTCTGAAAATACCTGAAACCCAAGGAGCATCTCCTCTGCAGCATTTAGAGAGAGGGTCATGTACTGTACTGCCCTGGGTAGTAAGTCCCTTGAGGGGGTCTTTGTATCTTTCATTAGAGTATCCTCGTAGCCGGCACAGGCAGCAATGTGAATGCTGGCAAAGAATAAATGTGTGGGAACAAGAAGGACAGTCTGAGACTCTATGCACCCCTGGAAAGTGAACAGAGAAAGATAGTATGCACGCCTTTAGTTCAAAGGCATGACCCTCGGGATGCTTTGAGAGAACACAGACCTCAGGGTGAAGAGCGCTTACTTCAGTTTATGACAATACTGGATCGTAACTCCATGGCTTGGGTGAAGAGGCTTTTATTTCTCTAGTTTCTTCATCTGTTAATAGTAGGGACACCTCTGCTCACCACATCTCAGGGTGACATCAATGGAACACTTTGTATGCTCTATGTGTGGCTGTCTTTCCTTAATGATGCCCAATGGCAGAACTGAATTTGTCGCCCTCACTGATTAAACGGAGCATCTTGGAACACTGTGCCTCATGACAAGATGGGTCAGGGTTACTTAGTGTGAGATAGCACTCGGAGGCTTGTTGGTATAGTCTGAACCTTGCAGCGTTATCCACAAATTATATTCACAAGGTTTCAGAATAGAAGTTTATGATTGTTCCAAAAGAGCCTCGGTCCTGGGCACAGGATTGCATGACTGGCCCTGGTTTGCATCATCAGACAAAAGACTTCAAGTGTCTGACTGTGGAAGAGGATCAGAAACCAGGTGGATCCAAGGAGCACAAGTTGGAAGGACAAGGCAAACAGACCATCATCTGAGTGCACTCTTGCCTTCAGGGAAGAGCAATGCTTGGGATCTCAAACACCATCTGAGATCACTGCATTTGGTCCAAAGTTAGTTCTGATTCAAGGTCACTGAGTCTTGGATTCTATCACCACTGAAATAAACACCACTTTGCAATCTGTACTTTTTATTAATGGTGTGACTCACTTAATGAAGGTTCTGCAGACTCCATCAATCTTCCTGTTGGATAAGGTTCATCCAGGCACCACAGGCAGCTGCCAGCCTGGATCTGCTCAACATTTGGAGTCCATTCATCCTTATGAACATTTGCCCTGTGGAACGAGGGGGCACATCAAAACTCCATGGCACAAAGGCATGCACAGAGTTTAAAGGGCTATTTTATTGCATTGCTCTGGACCTTGCTCTTTTTTTTTTAATGTTCCAGGCATCCAACAACATGGACAGAAAACTCTTAAAACCTGGCTATAAAACAGTCTTCAAATGGGCAAATGTAGCTCTCAAAACTCCAAAGGGAGAGGTTTGAGCAAATCGGGGATGCACTGGGACATAAGGATTTTCATTGCAGTTTCCCTAATTCTGTGTCCCTGGCTAACACATGATGAAAGTCTATTCAGCCTTAATGAGAGTGTGTGACTGTCACCACATCACAGAATGGCCCCACCTGAAAGTGGCAGCTAGGGTGTCTAGCTTCATTTACATTCAGCTCCACACTGGCTGTATTTTCTAGGAGATACATTTCTTGTTGTGGAAACAAAAGTCTTCATTTTGTTCTGCGAGGTCTAATCCAGGTGTGATCACTGTCCACACAACATTACTGAAAGTTGTTGCAGCTGAACTCAGGTTTGATTACGGGTCCCTTCTAGCATATACCAACTTCATCTGTCTATAAACAGAAACCCATGCTAGAAACCTACTTCCTCCAGCTAGGCTGCCTTCCGCCCAAACTGATGAGAAACTTTCCAAACAGCATTGTTAACAGAAGATCAAGCGTCCAAAACATGGGGGCATTTTAATTTCAAACTGTAACTGTTGTCTTGGAATGTAAATTGTCTCTTTTTCCCAGTATGTCTGGGTGTTATGATTTAAAATAGTTCAAGAGATGGGACCCTGGGAGACACAAAAGAAATCCTTTACTAAGGGAACTCTACTTGGTCACCAGTTCAACATCTAGACTTCAATGAACAGTCTTTTCTTTCATTGTATGGGGGGGGGGGGATTCCTGAAAAGAAACTACATAGAATTTACAATTGGCCTTTCCATCGCAGCTGAATATAAAGCCAGGAGCCAGAAAAAGCCTTGAAGGCAGCGGAGAGATTTCTCTCCAGTCTTTTTCTTGAATGTACCAGAAGTAGCTCTCATTTCACATCCACCTATAGATGAAAAGAAGGTATTCTGTAGAGAGACGTGATCTTAGTCGGGCTGCCCAGGACCCAAAGCACATCTTGCTATTTCACTTCTGAACCAGCAGACACTCTGTTACTGTAACAAAATGTCCAAGAAAATCAACTTAGGCTTCTTTGGCCTCCTGTTTTGGAGGTTATGACCCTTGATCAGAAAGACATTGCTTTGTAGCACACATGGTGGGAGAAAGCAGTGAACGCATCTACTCCACAGGTAGCTAATAAGAAAACAAGAGAAAGAAAAAGAGGAAGGGGCAGGAGTCCCAGGATCTCCCTCAAAGGCAGCCCAACGATCTCCCATAGGCCCTACCTCTTATAGACTCGACAGACTCCAGAGAGTTCCATCACAAGAGGTGAGTTACCCTCCTCCCAGATAGCCAGTCAGGCCAAGCCTCCAGGCCTGGACAGCAGGACACCGCCTGTGCCCTCTGACCCATGGCAGCTTCTGCAGCAGGCAAGCAAGCAAGATTCCTGTGGGCAAGCCTGACTATCTCTACTCCTCATCAGACCCTGTAGTCTGTCTATAAGCCACATTCAGTCCCTCAAACCCATTTATCCCCTGGAGAACTCAACCGCTCCCTAAGACACAGACTCTATGGCTCTAATTTTGCCAAGAGCTCCAATTGCACTAAGAGCACCTGTAGGACCAAGAACAGCTCCCCCAAAACACAGACAACTTCTGTGCCAAATGGGAGGAAGAAACGGGTAGATGCCAGAGCAAAAATACATTCAATAGCATAAAGAACAATATGGCACCACCAGAACCTGGCAGTTCCACAACAGCAAGACCTAAACATCGTAATATAGGAGAAGCAGAGGGCAACAATCTTAAAAATAACCTTATGTCAAGGATAGGAGCCTTTAAAAGGAAAGTTAATGAAATAAAATCTCCCCCTAAAGAAATAGAGGAAAAGACTGATAAAAATGTTGGAAGAAATCAATTAATCCCTGAAAGAAAACCCAGAAAAAGCAATCAAACAGATGGAGGAAACAGTACAACACATGAAAATTGAAATATAAGCCATAAGGAAGACAGACACTAAAGCAATACTGGAAATGGAAGATCTGAAAAAACCAACAGACACTACAGATACAAGCAGAAGTAACAAAATGCCAGGGGTAGAAGAGAATCTCTGGTGTAGAACATACAACAGAGGAAATATGTAGTAGTGGGGGTTTCTGGGTCCCGGGTGGCTAGAGGGACCTGGACCCACAGACCTGCCGCCCGAGACCCCTTAGCCGCCCGCCACTCAGACCCCCAGAAATGACTCAGACACTTATATTAACTTGATGCTGTTTGGCCTATGGCTCAGGAACATTGCTAGCTAGCTCTTACATCTTAAATCAACCCATTTCTATTAATCTGTCTGCCACGTGGGCCCGTGGCTCATGTTGATCCTTACATGTTGATCCTTGGGCGGCATGCTCGATCTGCTTCTGACTCTGCCCTTCCTTTCCTACCTATTCTGATTCCTCCTCCTACTTCTTCTATGGTGCCTGTCATGGCCCAAAACAGCTCCTTTATTTAAAGATTGAGATTCACAGCATACAGAAAGGCATTCCCACATCAGAAATAGATTCACCCGTCAAGAAAAACACTAAGGTCAAAATGTCATAAGACAAAATATCCAGGAAATCTGGAACACCATAAAAAGATCAAACATAAAATAATAGGAACAGAAGGAGAAGAATCCCAGCTCAAAGGCATAGAAAATATATGCAACAAAACCATAGAAACAAAATTGCCTCTGAAGATGTAAGAAGCTTACAGAACACCAAATAGACTACACTCCCTCTAAAAGCCCACTTGCCAAATAATACTCAAAACACTAAACACACAGAGTAAAGAAAAAAAATTAAGAGCTGCCAAGAAAAAAGATCAAGTAACTTATAAAGGCAGATCAATCAGAGCAATACTCAACTTCTCAACGGAGACTATAAAGGCCAGAGTCTGGTACTGGAAAGAAGTTATGCAGACAATAATGGACCATGGATGCCAGCCCAGAATTCTACACCCAGAATAGTATTCTCCATCACCATAGACAAAGTAAACAAGATATTCCATGACAAAATTAGATTTAAACAGTGCTTATCCACAAATCAAGCCTTATAGAACACACTAGAAGGAAAACTCCAACCTAAGAAAGATAGATGAACCTACAATAGATAAACTCATGACAGGAAACCCCCCCTAAAAGGGAAACAGACACTATACTACCACCAAAAAATAACATGAATTAAAAATAGCTGGTCATTAATATCCCTTAATATCAATGGACTTAATTCCCCTATAAAAAGAAACAGGATCCATCCTTCTGGTTCAAAAAGAAACACATCTCAATAACAAATACTACCTCAATTAAAGAGTTTGGAAAAGACTTTCCAATAAAAATAGGCTTAAGAAACAAACTAGTGTAGCCATGCTAATATCTAACATAATAGACTTCAAAGTAAAGTCAGTTGAAAGAGATCTGGAAGGTTATTACATATTCATCTCAGGAAAAATCCATCAAGATGAAATCTCAATCTTGAACATTTATGCCCCAAATACAAGGGCACACACATATGAAAAAGAGGCAATACTAAAGCTTACATTTCACGTAAAACCCCACACACTAATAAATAGTGGGAGACCTTAACACCCCCAATCTCACCAATGAACAGGTCAGCCAGAAAGAAACTCAATGTAGAAATAAGCGATCTAACAGATGTTATGACTCAAATACACTTTATAGCTATTTACAGAACTTTCCACCCAAACACAAAAATATACCTTCTTCTCAGCACCTCATGTAACTTTCTCTAAAACTGACCACATACTGAGTCATAAATAAAATATGAATAGATGCAAAAATGAGAATAACCACTTGTATCCAATCATACCAGTATGGAATAAAGTTAGAGTTCAACAACACTACAGACTACAGAACGCCTGCAAACTCATAGAAACTGAACAGCTCTCAACTAAACCACCTCTGTGTCAAGGAAGAAATAAATATACTCAAGATTTCCTAGAATTCAATGCAAATGAATCCATAACATACCTAAGCTTATGAGACACAATGAAAGCAGTGCTAAGAGGAAAGTTCACAGCACTAAACGCCTACATAAAGAATTTGGAAAAAATCTCACACAAGAGACTTAACAGCAGAACTGAAAATGTTAGAGAAAAAAGAAGTAAACTAGCACAGAAGAAGCAAAAAGTAGAAAATAATCAAACTCAGGGCCAGAACTTATAAAATTGAAACAAAGAATTAATAAGACAGAGAGTTGGTTCCGTGAGAAAATCGGCAAGATAGACAAATCTCTATCCAAATTAATCAAAAGGCAGAGAGAGAATATCCAAATTTACAAAATCATAAATGAAAAGGGGGACTTCACAACAGAAACTGAGGAAATCCAGAGAGTGATTAGGACATACCTCAAAAATGTACACGGCACAAAATTGGGAAACTTCAAAGAAATAGACAACTTTCTAGACAGGATGCACTTACCAAAGTTAAATCAATACCAGATAAATTACTTAAATATGCCTATAAACCCCAAGGAAATAGAAGCAGATGGTAAAAGCCTCTCAAGCAAAAAAAGTTCAGGGCCAGTCGGTTTCAGCACAGAATTCTACAAGAACTTCAAAGAAAAACTAATACCAATACTCCTCAAATTGATCTACACAATAGAAACAGAAGAAACATTGCCAAACTATTTTTATGAGGCTACAGTCACCCTGATACACAAACCACACAAAGATGCACCAAAAAAGGAGAATTACAGACCCATCTCCCTCATGAACATTGATGCAAAAATATTCAATAAAATAAGGCAAAACAACTTCAAGAACACATTAAAAATATCACCTACCATGATCAAGTAGGCTTTATCCCAGAGATGTAGTGATGGTTTAACACATGAAAATTAACATTAGTCAATATCATCCATCATATAAACAACCTGAAAGAAAAGAATCATATGACCTTCTCATTAGATGCTGGAAAAAAAGCCTTTGTCAAAATTCAACATCCTTTCATGATAAATATCTTGGAGAGATCAAGTAGCACACCTAAACAAAATAAAGGCAATGTACAGCAAGCCAAAAGCCAACATCAAATAAATAAATAAATAAATAAATAAATAAATAAATAAATAAGTGAGTGAGTGAGTGAGTGAGTGAGTGAATGAATAAATAAATAAATAAATAAATAAATGAGTGAGTGAGTGAGTGAATGAATAAATAAATACATAAATAGAGTGAGTGAATGAATGAATGAATGAATGAGTGAGTGAATGAATGAATAAATGAGTGAGTGAGTGAATGAATGAATGAATGAATGGATATATAGATAGATAGATAGATAGATAGATAGATAGATAGATACATACATACATACATACATACATACATACATACATACATACATACATAAATGGAGAGAAGCTCAAAGCAATCTCACTAAAATCAACAACACCACAAAGCTGGGCACTGTTCCCACATCTATTTTATATAGGACCTGAAGTCCTAGCTAGAGGAATAAGACCACAAAAGGAGATCAAGGGGATCCATATTGGAAAGAAAGAAGTCAAACATTTGCTATTTGCAGATGATATGATAGCATACATAAGTGACCCCAAAAATTATACCAGGGAAATCCTACAGCAATATGGCAGGATACAAATGATAGAAGGGCTGAAAAAGGAATTAGTGAAACATCACCCTTTACAATAACTGCAAATAACATTAACTATCTTGGGGTAACTCTAACCAAAGAAGTGAAAGACCTATATAACAAGAACTTAAGGTCATTGAAGAAACAAGTTGGAGAAGACATTAGAAAATAAAAAGATCTCTCATGATCTTGAATAGATAAGATAGTAAAATAGACAGTCATACCAAAAACCATCTACAGATTCAATGCAATCCCCATCAAAATCCCAACATGATTCTTCACAGACCTTGAAATAACAATACTCAATTTCATATGAAAAAACCCATATGATATTCAAAACAACCCTGTTCAATAAAAGAACTTCTGGAAGCATCACCATACCTGACTTTAAGCTCTACTATAGAGCTACAGAAATAAAAACGGCTTGGTTTGGGCATAGAAACAGACGTGTGAATTAATAGAATCAAACTGAAGACCCTGACATTAATCCACATACATATGAGCACTTGATTTTTGACAAAGAAGCCAAAAATATGCAATAGAAAATAAGATAGTATCTTCAATAAATGGTGCTAGTATAACTGGATGGTTGCATGTAGAAGAATGCAAATAGACCATATCTATCACCTTGCACAAAACTCAAGACCAAGTGGATCAAAGACCTCAGTATAAACTCATTTATACTGAACCTGATAGAAAAGAAAGTCGGAAAATCCCCTTGAATGCATTGGCACAGGAGACCATTTCCTAAATATAAAACCAATAGCACAGACTGTGAGGAACAATTAATAAATAGGACCTTCTAAAACTGAGAAGTTTCTGCAAGGCTAAGCACATGGTCAATAAGACAAAAATGACATCCTTCAGACTGGGAAATGATCTTCACCAACCCCACGTCTGATCAAGGGCTGATCTCTAAAATAAATGAAGAACTCAAGAAATTAAAGACCAAAAACACAAAATAATCCAATTTTAAAATGCAATACAGAGCTAAGTAGAGAATTCTCAACAGAAGAATCTCTAATGGCTGACAGACACTTAAAGAATTGCTCAACATCCTTAGCCTTCAGGGAAATGCAAATCAAAATGACTCTGATATACCATCTTACACCTGTCAGAACAGCTAAGATCAAAAACACGGATGACAGCCTATGCTGGAGGGATGTGGAGCAAGGGGAACACTCCTCCATTGCTGGTGGGGGTGAGTGTAAACTTGTACAGCCACTTTGGAAATCAGTATGTTGGTTTCTCAGAAAACTGGGAATCAATTTATCTAATGACCCAGAAATATCTCGGGCGTATACTCAAAGGATTCACATTCTTACTGAAAGGATAATTGCCTAACTAGGTTCACAGCAGCATTATTTGTAATAGCCAGAATCTGGAAACAACTTAGTAGCCCCTCAACTGAAGAAGAGATTTTTTTTTTAATGTAGTACATTTACACAATAGAGTACTCAGCAGTTAAAAAAAATGACATCCTGAAATTTGCAGGCAAATTGATGGAACTAGAAAAAAAATAATCCTGAGTGAAGTTACACAGAGCCAGAAAGACAAATATGGTATTCACTCATAAGTAGATTTTAGACATAAAGAGAAAAATAACCAGGCTCCAATCCACAACCCCTGAGCAGCTAGAAACCTAAGAGAGATATCCATGAATCTCCCTGAAAAAGAAAATAGAGAAAATTTCCTGAGTAAATTTGAACCACAAGGGGGAGGGGTAAAGAGGGGTGGGAAGAGAACATGAGGTAATGAGATGGTTGAGTTGGGGAAGGGACAAAATGGAAACACAACAAAATAGATATCTTGATAGAGGAACCATTGTGTAGTTAGGGAGAAAACTGGTGCTAGAAAAAA
Organism: Phyllotis vaccarum; assembly: GCA_033318265.1. NCBI lineage: Eukaryota > Metazoa > Chordata > Mammalia > Rodentia > Cricetidae > Phyllotis > Phyllotis vaccarum. Next base: position 17,537,207 of record JARWLC010000003.1, read on the forward strand.
TACCCAAGCACCCACAAAGATGACCCCAGCTACAACTTGAAGTAATAATAGAGAGGGTGCCCTGAACTAGTCTTCCCCTATAATCAAAGTGATGACCACCCAAATTGTCGATATAAAACCTTCATCCAGCAACTGATGAAAAGATGCAGAGATTCACAGCTAAGCACTGGGTCGAGCTCCCAGTCCAGCTGGAGAGAGGGAGGAGGGATTATATAAACAAAGAGGTCAAGATCATAATGAGGAAACCCACAGACACAGCTGACCCGAGCTATTTTGAGCTCACTGTGTCTGAACTGATAGCTGGGGAACTTCTATGCAACTGAACTTGACCCTCTGAAGGTAGATGGCAGCTAAATGGTGTGGGCAGTTTATGGAGCCTCTGGCAGTGGGACAAGAATTTATTCCCAGTGCATGAACCGGCTACTTGGAGCCCATTCCCTCTAGAGGAACACCTTGCTCAGCCTTGATACTGCGGGAAGGGACTTGGTTCTACCTCAACTGGATATACCAGACTGCATTGATTCACCCTGGAAATCCTTACCCTCTCTGAGAAGTAAACGGGGGATGGGGTGGGGGAAACTGAGGGATGACTGGGAAGAGGGTAGGAAGGGAGAACAATGTTGGTTATATTTTTTAAAAAAAACTTTAACATACAGGGAGACTCTATCACTTCCCTATAGTATCTCACTAGAGACTAAACCTGAGTCCCTTGGAGACATGTAAGACCCAAAACATTCCATCAACCAGGTTATAGTCTGAGTAGAATAGCTAGAAAGAAAGGATTCTGGGGGGGGGGGGGGATTGAACCAAGCAAAATGGTCATGATAGAAAGGCAACACTTCTCCAGTGAAGCAGAAGAGAAAGAAGAACAGATATAGAGAACAGCAAAATGTTGGCGGCGTGTTGGCAGCTTTGTGTCCTTCAGAAGTCAAGGCTGGACCACTCATCATCCCCACCCAATGCTTGGCCTCTAGGTTTCCTTACCTACTCACTGTTGTAGAACCTCTTGAAAGGATCTGAAATACACAGTGAACTAGGTGGGCCTGGGGACACAAGCCTAATCCTGAAACCATATGCAATGTCTTTATCTGTCGGCAGGGGTTTGACTCTAGCTCTGTGTTTGCTTTGGATCTCAAACACATCCCACAGGCAGGCATGTTGACAACTGGGCCCTCCGTCCATGCACATTGTAAGGTTGTGGAGCTTTTGAAAGGTTAGGTCTAGTAGAAGACAATTGGGTCACTGGGGTATACCCTTGAAGTGGATTGGGTTGCTTAGCCCTTACTTTTGCCCTGTCTTTGGGTCCCAGCTACTATGAAATTGGCAGGTGGCTCCAGCTGAACCTCCCTGCCATATGTGGTGCTTAGACAGCAAGAACTACCAATCCTGGACTGGAGCCTCTGATGAAGAGAGATGAGATGACCTTTCGTTTCTTTAAGGTATCCCAAGTTCACATTTCTATAACCAAGTGAGCCCTTCCCCTGCTATGATGTAAAGTCTGTCACATGGCTTCAGAGATTTTTGGTTTTGTCTGCAGAGAATCGGAGTCTATGTAAGCCCCAATACTCTAGAGTGTGGTGGAGGGGCCTCTTCACCTTGTAGAAGGCTTGACACAGAGAGAAACAGACCACAGACTGGATAGAAAATTCAAAAGTGTGTGTCCATTGGGCCGACTACTTCTAGCAGAGTTTGACTCCCTAAAGTTTCCAGGGCCTCCCAGTACCCTGTTCCCAGCGGATAACATTCACAGCAGATCAAACACTGAATACAGGATGGAACCTGTGGGACACAATTCATTTCCAAACCACAGCAGTGCCAGGAAGCTAGAACATTCTATGAGGAAATTCTATGAGGTATGTATGTGTGCATCATGTGTATGTATATATGTTTATTATGTGTGGGCATATATTTATATACATGTATGCAAGTATGTATATGTGTGTGTATGTGTATACATATATAACGTGGGTATGTATGTGCATGTATATATATATATATATGTGTGTGTGTGTGTTTGCCTTGTGTGTTTAATACATTGTAAATAGTTATCATCTTGGAGTGTTAGAATTGATAGAATTATGAACAACTGCAATTTATTTTCCTTGTATTTTACTTTTCATATTGCATTATTTTATGATAGGAGCATCTATCAGTTTAGAATATGAAATTAGAGGTTTAACTTTGTCTTTAAAATTCTATCTAGCTCCTAAAATAAAAATCAAATTCTTCCATATGCCCCACATGCATTAACTATCTTAACTATCTATTCCTAACCATTCTGTTCCATTTCTTATCTGGTACCAAGAAGGTCTAGGAATTCACCTGTCTCCACCATCCCTGGGTACCTCTGTATCTCTGAGTTGCTCATTTGAATCTCTGCCTACCTTAGCTTCTGTCACATCTTATCCCCTCATTGAGTGATTGGGTGTGCTGTTGCCTCCGCCTGGGTGACGGTTTATCCTTTCTGCCTTCATATCATGCCTCTGTGTGTCCTTTCTACAGTCACTCCCCACTGCCAATCTTCTCAGATTAATTAGTCAAGTCACAAATTGGAAATTCAGAACTAAAGAGACCTTACCAGGCTGGGGAGACAGCTCAGGTGGTAAATCACTTCCTTTGTAAGCCACACCACCTGAATTGTCTCCCCAGAACCCACATTTTAAAAAGCTGGGTATAGGGGCATGCATTTATCATCTTAGCACCGAGAATGGGTGCAGAGACAGGTACCTATGGTGTTCTAGACAGCCAGCTTGGCACAATCAATGAGCATCAAGCCCTAAGAGAGATTCTCTTCTGTCTTAAAAAGCTGGACAGTGCCTAAAGAATGATACTCTACATTTACCTTGGGTACACACACACACACACACACACACACACACACACACACACACACACACACACACACACACATAATTAAATATTTTAAATGATTAAATATAGAGAACTTGTTGAATTTCACTAAAAGGAGAGACTGAAAGTCAAAGATGTAGTGTCTGCCCGTTGTCACAGAGTGAGGGGCTCAGCCGGCTCTCTTGTAGAGTATGATCTCCAACAGTTCTCATCAACAGATATGCTTTCCTAGTGGTTATTTATAGTAGACAGTAAGCATGCTCTCCTGCCCTCCCAGGGCTCTGGCAAAGGTAGGGGTTCATGAATTGGGGATGCTGCTAGGATCTGGGGTACAAACTTTGGTTTGCCCTTGCAATTGCTGCCCTGTGCCACAAAGCAACAGGGTCTTAGCTTACCTTCCTTTTTCAAATCAACTTTGAAAAGTCCAGTAATAAAAACGACCACAGAAGCTTCCTTTGATTTAGAGCTGCTCAGGGAGAGCCTGGAGTCAGCACCAGGGATTGCAGCTGTTTACTTAGGCAAATGAATGGAACATTAGCAGAACAGCTCATAAACAAATCCTTCAGGAGGTCATGCCAGGCTCCCCAGGACCTGAGGTGTTGGGTCTGACATACAGCATCATGCTGGCCCCACATGCTCTCCAGAGTCTCCAGGGGGCCTTGGGTTTGGAATGCCATCTGAGAAGCTGGGCCTGGGGAGCAGGAGCTTTATTTATTTATACCCTGGAAAGGAGAGAGAGCCAGGGGATAGGGCCAGCTGGGGAAAACAGCACCCATGGTGCAGAGCTGTGTTCAGGATGTTTCTCTCAAACCATGGTCCTGTTCTTCATGCTACCACATCCTCCCTAAAGCCCGAAGAGGGAGAAGATGGGAGGGAAACACAGACCTGCCACTAAACTTTGCCACTGTAATCCTCTAGACCTGCCCTGGGTCTGGTTCATGTATTGGTATGGTGTTGCAAGATGACCTCGGGTGTTTCTCCATGGGCCCTCTATTTCTGCTGACTCTTCTATGTGGCTTAATATTTCCTCAGTCTCCCAGACCTTCAGGATCCTGCTGTACTCCTTCATCTCTCCTTCAGTTTAGTTTCCTGCTGCTATACTTTAAACTGTTCCCCCAAAGCTTTGGTGCTCAAAACTTCATCTGTAAATTCCAACCTTAATAGTATTTAAATACAAGGCATTAGGGATTAGATGATGGCCTGTAGGCCGTGTCCCAAAAATTGCATTAGTTGCCTTGTAAGAGGGAGAGATTGGAGATGGCATGCTTGGTCTCCACACCTCCACAGGATGCCCTCTGTCACACCATGGGGTCACGGGCTCCCCAGACACTGGCCCCATTCTCTCGGACTCTCCAGCCTCCAGGGCTGCACAATGAAAAGACTTATTGACCCAAACTTACCCTTCCCATGGCACTCAGGTACAATGACAGAAAACAGAACCTCTGTCTTTATCTTCCTTAAAAGAAGTATTAGAAGCCACAGGCTTTGGAAGCCACCATAGGCCACTCTCTAATATTGTATGGGGGTGGGGATAATTCACTCTTGCCAGCATAATTTGCCAACTGAAAAATATCCAATACAAATGTATCAAACAGAGGAGTTCAGTGGTGTAGCGCTGTCGATCTGGTATTATCAGGGCTGACAGATGAAACATTGAAATCCATCGCCACTTCCTGAACTCCTGAAGGGGAGTTGGCAGTATTTTGTGGGTTCGGGCTAGAGAGGTAGACTTCAGGGCATTCTCCTACTTCTTTTGCCTGTCAGAGTGAGGTGGGAAGCCCTGGCTGATGCAACAATGGCTCCTAGCTTTCCCTGGCGATGTATTTACTAAAGCCGTTTTACTAATGGGCTGTTTACAGTCATTTCCTTTTGCAGCTGGCCCCAGAGTGAAATGAAAACAAAAAATGATACCCAAGGGTTTATCAATTTTTCTCTCTTATAAACTGTTAGTGCCTCTCAGCGGGAGAAGTTCACAATGCCCAGTTTATAGCTTCTCAGCTGCTGCGGTGTCTGCCTGCACTGACTCACTGCATGGAAAAAAACCAGCCCTCCCTGGAGCTCAGTCTGGTGCCCCTTGCTGAGACTGGTAATGTCATTGCTGGGTCTGCGGGATAGTCATAGGACTGTGAAGGAGACACGAGGACTGCGTCCCCAAGTGGCTGTACAGCAGCAGTTCTCAGCAGGTGAGTTGTGAGCCCTTTGGTGTTGAACTACAGGGGAGCCACCAAAGACCATAGGAAAACACGCATATTCAGATATTGACAATATGATTCTTAATAGTAGCAAAATTACAGTTCTTAAAAGCAGCAACAACAACAAAAAAATTATGGTTTGGGGGTCACCACAACATGAGGAACTGTATTGAAAGGTCTCAGCCTTAGGAATACTGAGAAGCATCGCTGTATGAAATCCCCAACAGGCAGAGGGGCTTTGTCGCCTGACATGTTTTCTTGTTTCTTTTCAATTATTTTAGGAAGAACAGATGCCTCTACTGTGACATTTTCTATCTAGGAAGTGGGAGACACCCTTCCCAGGAGTGGGGCACCCAATACAACAGACACAGGCCAGCTGCGGAGATCAATGGAGCTAGGGAGAAAGAGTAGGGTGAGATGCCTTCACTGATCACAAGGAAGGTCAAAGCCACACTCCATGGGGTCCTCTGGAATGTTCTCCCCTGCTAAGCCATTGCTCTAGGTTTTGATGGGTGAGAAAAGGGGGCTGCTGTGTGACACTATCTTATGGACACATGACTAAGGATGAAAATCATTATTGTCATCACCTCAAAGAGCAGAGGAATGACCATCTTAGAAAGGTGAAGCCTGTCACCTAAGTCCGTGTAGCAGGTAAGTGGCAGAGTGTCCCCCAAGACAGACTCTGGCTACTGGCCTGTGCTTTGGAAAGTAAGAGGAAAAAAATGCACATCTTCCTTGTAAATTTTCTAAATAATTTCTACAGAGAGGGCTGACTGGAGCTTTTGAAAGCTCACGGACTCTGAAATAATCTCTGAGGAACCTTCATGGGAAGGAACGGTAGACGGTCAAACGACATGGCCGTGCATAGTTGTCCCACTTACTAGATTAATAAAAACACTGACGGACTAAAAGCAAACCAAAAGTATAAACAAGACTATCAGACTAAAAAAAAAAAACTCTAAAAACAGAAAAACAAAACAAAAATGCCAAAAAACACCAATAAAATACACAAAAAGTTAAAATACTGCTAAAATAAGAGTATGAACCACACAGCTAAACAAAATTAAAATCATAAGTTAATTTAGAAACATAAGCTGACAATATGCCAAAGCTATAAACTAATCAACATAAACTAATATAAACATCTATATGTTTCTTTAAGACTTTAAGATTACTAGTCCAAATAAACAACGAGAAACAAGTCCAAACTATAAAATTAATTCAAGCCAAAAACTTCATACTTCATGGGCAGTTTATGGAGCCTCTTGCAGTCTTACCAGAGTTTATTCCTGGTGCATGAACTGGCCTCTCAGCTCAATCCCTACAGAGGAACACCTTACTCAGCCCTTGATACTGGGATGAGGGACTTGGACATATGTCCAATGGATATGCCAGACGGAACTGACGCACCTTGGGATCCTTTGCCCTCCTTGGAGAATGGATGGGAGGGTGGGGAAGAGGCTGAGGAAGGAGCTGGAAGGAGGGAAGGGACGGGGAGCAGCGGTAGATATGGCAAAAAACTTTTTAAATAAAATTTTTAAATGTTTCTAAAGAATTTCTGAAAATTAGAAAGAAATTTCCAAACTTCATGAAAAGTAATTAACAATGATCTTCGGTCTTTCCTGTATTGCTACTTGAATCATAAATGTTACAGTCATGCCTTCCTTAGGGTTTCTGTTGTTGTAATAAAGCAACATGACCCAAAGCAACTTGGGGAGGAGAGGGTTTTTGTCAGCTTACAAGGTCAGGACAAGAACTTAAAGCAGGAACTGAACCTGAAGCCAAGGAAAAACTCTGCTTACTGGCTTGCTCATTATGGCTTGTTTTGCCAACCTTCTTACAGCACTCAGGACCACCAGCCCACAGGTGGCATCACCCACAGTGAGACGGGCCCTCCCATACCAATTATTGAGGAAATGTACTATTGGGTAAAATGTACATAGGCCAAAAAAGTGGGAACATTTTCCTCGGGTGCTGTTTCCTTTTCCCAAATAATTCTAGCTTTTGTCAAGTTGATAGAAGACCAGCCAGCCCACTGATGAAGCTACTTTGAAAGCAATCTGTTTTATCTATCCTAACTGGAAATAAGCCAGAAGTGTATGGTGGCTGCAAGCAACCTGTCTTATCTGTGAGTTCTACAAATGCAGATGCATCCAGCTGCAGAAAAAATATTGAGAAAAGAAAATGTGCCTAACAATAGATTTTTTTTTCTATTGCGATCATCCCCTAAATGAATTAGTACAACAAAACTAAAACACATATGTATTAAATTAATCGTTGCAAATAATTTCAAAACAAGATATTCAGGGGGTTGTGCATAGGTGTAACGGAATTATGTTGTTCCATTATAAATAACTGTCCCACCCACTGGTTTAATAAAAAGCGCTGATTGGCCAAAGGCAGGCAGGAAATGTGGGCGGGGCTACCAGACTAAGAAAACTCTGGGAACAGAAAAAACAGAGCAGAATGCCAGAAGAAGCAGAGGACAACTATGCTGCTCTGAGAAAAGGTACCAAGCCCCATGGATGAACAGGATAAGAGTCATGGGTTAGTTTAAGGGTAAAGAGTTAGCAAGTTATATGCCTGGGCCTTAGGCCGATCAGCCTAAAATTATTATAAGCATCTGTGTGTCTCTGCGGATTTGTGGGTCTGTGGGTCTAAACCTTGAGGCTAGTCCCGAAAGTCTGAGACAGAAACCACTTACTACGCATAGGTTAGAATCAAACAGTACAGTATTTTATATCTGGAACTTCAACGTTTATGGATAGTAATATCAACAGGGGTCAAGAATGAAATCCCAAGGTCCTGAGCAACAACTGTACATCTTTATATACAAGAATATTTGATGCAAATTGCTATAAATATATAGAATAGATAAGAAATGCCTATTCTTGGCCGGGTGAGGTGGTATATATCTTAAAAATTTTATACTTGGGAGGTGGAATCAAGAGGATCGAGACTTCAAAACCATCCCCAGTTACACACAGTGAGTTCAAAGTTGGACTCAGCTATAAGGAACATGTCTTAAAACAAAAGAATGAAAAAAATTATCCACAGAGAAGTTGCAAAATAAAGTATGCTACAACTTTACTACGAAATACTGTGACAAAATGAACATAGAGCTAAAAAGTCACCATGACATGTTTTCAAATGAATAAATCAAATACACATGATCTAACTTTAAGTCTATTTTAAAGGATTAATTAATATAGAAATGTATGCATAGGAAAGAAGCTTTTTAAAAAAGCTTAATGCAATTTGCTGATGGTAATGACTTCTGGGAAACATAGTACCAATTATCTTCAAGGAAGACAGAGATCCAGTGGGGTTTTGGAGTGATCTCTATGTAATTTTATATTATCTCAGACTGATTTAATAAAGGATATATTTGAAAATATAAACAAATGTTATTAGAAAGCAGAAGAATCAAATGTTAATTTCAAAGACAAAACTGAGAGGGGGGAGGTCTATCTGACCATATGATTCATTTAAACACAAATACAGAAGAATGAGAACTGGGTTTGGGAGGTGGACCCTTGAGCAAAGTGTCTGTCGTATACCTATAAAGACCTGAGTGATTCTCACCACCTGCACAAAAGTGAGGCCCAGTGGCCAGCATCTGTAACCCCAGTGCTAGCAGTGATGTGGTAGGGAGACAGCCAGCCTAGCTACTCAATGAGCTCCAGTGTCAGTGAAACATGATTTCTCAAAATATAAGATGAAGAGAAACCAGAAGAGACATTTGAATATGACCTCTGGCCACACACACACACACACACACACACACACACACACACACACACACGCGAGTGTGAGGCTGGTAGAAAAATGAGCGTAGAGGTGCTCATACCTTTGACCAATTATATCAGTCTCTAATAAAGTAAGGGAACAAGCCCTGTGTTACCCTATGTTCATGGAGGACAGAAGGCGAAATTAGCAAGAATTGCTTCAGAAGAGGGGTTGCTGACAGTGACAGCAGATTTGTATGAGTCAAAAGCCCTGTAACCTGTGTGGTAATTTGAATGAAAATAGTCCCTATTTAGAGGTTTGGTTCCCAGCTGATGAACTGCTTAGGAAGGATTAGAAGGTGTGGCCTTTTTGGAGGAGGTGTGTCACTGTGGGAAGGCTTTGGGGTTTCAAAAAGCCCACACCAGGCTCAGTCTCAATCTTCTTGTCTGCCTGAAGGTCAAGTATAAGCTCTTCTCCACTGCTCCAGCACCATGGCTCCCTGTCTGCTGCCACACTGCCCACCATGAAAGTCATGGACTCACCCTCTGAAACTGTAAGCCAGCCCCCAGTTAAATGCTTTCTTTTATAAGTTGACATGGTCATAGTGTCTCGTCATTGCAATAGAACAGTGACTAAGATAGACACCCTGTCCTAAAGAAGTGACTCAATGTCATCCTCTGAATATAGGGGAAGCAGTTGGTATAAGACTCTGTGTTAGAAGAGTACATACATACATACACATACACACATACCCAATACCATCTGCAGCTTACTTCAGTAACAGCTGCACCATATCAAATCAGGATTCTGCACTTAGAGCTCCAGAGGCCACCCCAATGCAGCCTCCATGATGACAATAAAAGTTACACAGAATACATAAATGGGAACTATTGCTTGATGACCTGTGGTTCAGGATTTTGCAACATTTGGTTCCACAGCTCAAAAATTTCTGTGGCTACACAAATGTATAGTTTTTTGTATGGTCCATTTACTTACCTGTAAAATACTGATAAGTTCGTGCTGATGGTTTCTGCAAGGTTTTGTTATATAAATAGTCTGCACCACGTCTAGACAATGTTTAAGACTAGCCAAGCATTAGGTGCTATTTATAATGATGTTATAAACACTCTAGGAACTAAGCAAAGAATTCATACATCGGTAATCTGCTAGATATTTTCATAGACAGAGCATATCCCAGTATCCTCTGGTAGGAGCACAGTCATTGGAAGTGACTGGAAGAGGCACAGAAGTTGTATCCCAGGCCAAAACCAGGTTGTCCAGGATAAGAACTGGCATTGGGGGTTAACCGAAAAAACACAAACATGACCAAGCCAAAGGAGGTAGAGCTGTTCAATGGAATTTGGAGGCATAACAGGAAAAAACAATGATTTTTTTTTACCCCAATGATTTTTATACCAAATAAATGTAAGACACAGTAGATTAAGTAAAATGTATCAGTGAAGTCACACTCATCTGCCTTTTTTGTTTAGGTAGCTACTAGAATATGTCAAATGACATTATGTTTGGACAGCAGTGGACTGTACACTGCATGCCCTGTCAAATACACCCATCACCTTTTAAAAAAACACTTTCCTGTATATGTTTGTAGGTTCCTGGGATGATAAGTAAGGGGAGAATCTTTTCATCATTACAAAGATGGAAAGACTGAGAAATAATCTGACTTGTCCCATCTCAACATTTGCCTCTGTGGGAAAAACTGAAACAAAACAGAGAACCTCATAACAGCAGCAGATTGGTTTGGTTTTTTTATCATACTTTCTTCCGCCACTCAAAGGCAAAGCAAACACTGTGTGTGTGTGTGTGTGTGTGTGTGTGTGTGTGTGTGTGTGTGTGTGCATGTATGCCTGTGTGTGTCTGTCTGTGTGTGTGTGTGTATGCATATCTATCTATCTATCTATATGTGTGTGTGTGTGTGTGTGTGTGTGTGTGTGTGTGTGTGTGTGTGTGTGTGTGTGTGTGGTGTCCTATTAGGTTTAGCCACCTGAGAAGCCTAGATTTTCTTGGTCTATGGTTATGTCTATGAGGGATTATCTTGATTGTTAAGTGATGCAGAAGGGCTCAGCTCACTGTGGACAGTGCCATCCCTAGGCAGGAGATTCTGAGATACATAAGGAAACTGTATTAGCATGAGCCACCTTAAAAGTACTGTGTTCCTCTGTGGTTTCTGTTTAACTTCCTTGGCTGTGAGTGAGTATATGGTCAGAGGTAATACTGTATGGATCCTCAAAACAGTCAAGCCCTCCGGCTCCTGCCTAAAGTGCCTGCCTTGACCTCCCTCAGTGCTAAAGTGTGGACTGGAAGGATAAGTCAACTAAACCCTCTCCTTCCTCGATTGCTTCTGGTCAGGATGTTTATGACAGCAGCAGAATGATTAGCATACATAACACACATATTTGTGTATATGATTATAGTTGGTAATATTGGTTTTCTCACTGACACCTACATAACACCTAAACGAGCAGAACACTTTTTCTGAGAATATCATATAGTACAGCACCTGACTTCACCAGAACAACTCGGTCAGTAGAAAGTGGCAACTCTCAGAGTGAGTCACCATCTCAGTGCCATCCCAGCTCAAAGCAAGAGGATGTTGGGGGAAGAAGAAGCAGGCAGAATGGGCTGTCTGGTGCAAGTTTCTCCTGCAACAATGGTGAAGCCCTGCACATCATTAACAGGGTAAGGGCTTCAGTAGAAAGGGGGTATTAAATCATCAGGGACCTTGGAGGTTGGATCAAAGCACAAGAAGAAGAAAACATTCTCCTAAATGAAAAGACTGCCACTCCCTATTGTAAAGGAAGCCTGGCAACTGAGTCAGTCCTCAACCTTCAATGCAATTCCTTCCTTCTGGGTTTTGTGTATCTCTGATGTATTGATCTGAGTCGCTCCTTTCCTATGTCACCTTCCGCTCTGTGTCCTTGTTTATCTACACATTGGACTTTCATTCTTGAGAGAAAGGAACCATGCCAATCATCTCCCTCTCTAGCCTCCCAAGAGCAGGTGCTCAATCAGACTTCCATTAGAATTCTAAACCAGAGCCAGGAGACAGGACTCTTTTATGATTTCAAGACCGCAAGCCTGCCTTGTCCCCAGGTTTTAGTTGAATTGAAAACTATCACAGTTTAAGTGATCACCTGGCAGGATGGTGCCCCACTGCCAATGACTGGGTGAGCATGAAGCATGATAGACAGGTGTTATCGCTCCTGAGTGCCTGCAATGAAAGAGTAATTGGAGATGATGGATCTTCCGGAGTGGAGCTGGGCTTATGTTCATGATAAATGGCAGGCAGTGTAAGGGTTGATGACGAATGAATTGGGATTAGCATGGCAAGCATGATGGAGCAAGGCTTTCTCTACCTGACACTTAAAGTCATTATTCTTGCTTAACATCTGCCACGATTCATCATCCCAGCCCTACGTTTGCTCAGGGAACATTGTCTGCAGCTCAGCCTGAGCCCTGCTATGTTCTATATTGTCTATATTCTATTACTAAAGGGTTTACCAATGTCTGTCTTTCCAGTGGACTTCCCTCAAACGAGGAACAATTTTGGTAAATTTTTATGTAAGTAGAAACATCAGGATTTTTACAGAGAAGTGGGTTGGAAAGAGGCAGTGGATAGCAAAGGCAGAGAAAAAAGAAGACCTATGTGCTACTTGTATATTGTAGACATTTTCTTTCTTCTTAATTTTATTAAAATTATTATTTCTGCCTTCCTGTCTTTCCTATGACCAATATGTAACTTCCTCCTCTTGCATATTATTGACGTTACACATACATATAAATGAATTGACATGTAAATACAATAGGCTGAATCCCTTTAGTACTGCCTCTGTGTTTCATCAGAGGAAGACAAATTCTCTCTCTCCTTCTCTCCCTTCCTCCCTCTCTCTCTCTCTATCTTTATCTCTTGGCAGTTAATTGCTTGCAGCTTTTTCTAAGGGTGGGTTCCCCTTAGGTTTCCTTAATTTCGGAATGGCGGATTGATTTTCACTTTGTATTCATTTTCATATTTTGAGGTAGAGATTATGGAGACATCTATGGGGAGTGCCTCCTGATACCAAAAGGGTCCCTAAAATGTTTTACGTATAAATATTGGAGTTTAGGGGTGACATATTATTTGAATTTCTTTACACCACCAAGGAGGGGTTTGAGAGATGGCTCGGCAGTGATAGAAGCAAACCGCTCCAGCAGAGGACCAGAGTGTAATTCCCAACACTCACATCAGGCTGCTCAAAACTGACTAATTCCCGATGTAGCAGACCCAGCACCCTCTTATATCCTCTGCAGGAACCTGTACTCAAGCAGACATAGTCACAAAAAGACACATACACATGTACATACTTGAAAATAAAATGGTAAAGAAAGGGGGAATGTCATTCACATAACCTCTTTCCTGTGAAAAGTCTCTATGCTTGTAAGATATATTTTGATGGCCTCCAGAATGGAGGTGCCTACTTAAAACAAATCAATAAATAAAATGGAGAAGTTATTCATATTTGTCACTAGAACTAGTCATGAAATTTGGTTGATATACTTGGATTGAGAATTAGATGAAGGCTGTGCTTCAGAAAATCTGGATTCTAACCAGCTTTGTTCACACTGATCCCTGTCAACTTAGATCATTTTTGATCTGTGTTGGTGTTCCTTATCTGCAAATGGGAGGGGTCCAAGCCATCTTCCTTAGATAGTCAAATGGCCCTGATTCCTATGCACATATAGAGGGTGTGTATATACACATATGCATTCATATCAGTGAAGAGAGCATTGCCTTTTTCTCTACAGCTAGGACTTTATGGAGTCTGCAGCCAGGATTCACTTATTATAGCCTCTCTACAGATGAGCTAACACTGAAACAAAGGGGAAAATTTACTGATGTACCCTCCCTCACTGTGTTTACACAGATAAAGAAAAAGGTGTTTGAAGGGCCTGAGCTCAGCTCCTACCTCTGTGGTTTGTGACTGAACCTTCTGGTTAGAGCATTTTCTTCATGAATGTTCTGTGCCATTTACCTGCTTTATCTTTTACTTCTGCATCTCAATTTTAGTTACAGCTTTTAAAAAATGGTGCTGTTTCTGTACGCCAAGAAGTTTCTGTACAAGATTTCTGATGTTGAAGGGTCAACCAACAGCTCCTTGAGGCTAAGAATTCTTTCCAGATTCTACTTGGAGCTTTGCCCTCATTTTCTGCCCAGCAAAACCTCCCTCATTTTCTGCCCAGCAAAGCTAGCCTCCCATTTGGAAAAGATCACCTGGGTTCTTGCTCTTTCTTAATAAAATGTTTTGACTTGATTCCAAGGAATCCCTTCATCTCTGATCTATTTAAACCATGTTACTATATTACGACCTTCCAAGAAGACAGTATGGAGCAGGAAAATAAATAGAGATAGTCTGTTCCATATCATCAAAGACCTTACAGGAGGAATATATGATATACCAGTCTCTTTTTTTTTCTTCCTGGTCATCACTGTGCAGGAGGATTACTGAGACTAATTGAAGTCTCTTTCATTTTTTCTACCATTGATGTGGGTTTCAGCTCAAGCGGAATGAAACATATCATGTCTGAAGGGAGATTACTTTTACAAATTAAACCAATGTATCTTACTGAGCTCTATTTCCAGAAATGTGACCTTATTATCCTTCATAATTAAAGATGGGAGCAATAAAGACATGCTAGCCAACATGCCTTCTAATAATGCCTGCTGGATTTGAATTAAATTTGCTGTTGACCATTAAAGCATCACAGGGTATTCTGTGGGGAACCATGAAGAAAAAATTCCTACTGTACCAGCTGCCCCTGGCCTTTCCAGATGAAACATCTTGGTAAATGAAAGAATCTTGAGGAGTCTCTGGTGCTACAGAGCAGAGAGCAGGTAAGAAGGGCTGGCGGTCTGGTCCTGGTACATTTCAGAGAAGGACAAGGGAACCTGGGCAAAGGTGTGGGCAGGCAGGAGCAAGGGGAAGGCTGAGGGCCTGTGGAGCCACAGCAGAAGAGCGACAGCACTGACATGGTCTTGGTAGAGGGAGCGTGTAGTAGGAGGTTTCTGGCCGGGACTTTCTGGCCTAACCCGCAGACTGGCAGAAACTCACAGGTGTTTACAATAGTTTTAGGCTGATCGGCCTAAGGCCCAGGCATATCACTTGCTAGCTCTCTACCCTTTATCTAACCCATGACTCTTATCCTGTTCAGCCATGAGGCTCAGTACCTTTTCTCACAGCAGCATAGTTGTCCTCTGCTTCTTCTGGCTTCTCTCTGGTGTTCTGCTCTGTGCTTCCTGTTCTCAGAGTTTTTCTTAGTCTGGTAGCCCCGCCCACACTTCCTGCCTGCCTTTGGCCAATCAGCGCTTTTTATTAAACCAGTGGGTGGGACAATTATTTACCATGAAACAACACAATCCCCTACAGGAGGGAGAAAAGGAAGCGGGGGTGGGGGGGGGAGGGCTATAGATTGCCAGGAAAGTTTAGGACCGAGAAAGATGGATGGAGTAAGTAAGCAAGTGGAACAGGATGTAGTAAAGAATACCCAAGTCACATATTTTACCAGAAATTTGTGTCTCAGAGAGGGGGAGATTTCAATAATCATCACCCAACCATCCCTCTTACAAAGTGTGCCCCTTTACAAGGGCCTGGGCATTAGCAGCACTCCCCTGGAGAAAGGCCTAGCAGTCCTCAGTTCCCCTTGTGAAGTCCTGGCAGACACCTTCAGGAAATAACTACTCCTTCGTGCTGTATCGCAAATAAGAAGAAATGTTTCATATTTTCTCCGGAGTTGGGATCCTCACACAAAAGCCCTGAGCCCAACTGTCTGGGCCACCCTAGCTGAGATTCACTGCATCTAATGCAAAGGACATTGAGCAGCTATTTAAAGAGTAAATCAACCAGTGTGTTGGTGACCAAAAGCTATTTGGGACACACAGAAGCCAGGATGTCTTGAAGAGCTGTTCCTGGAGCCCAGGAAACCTCAGTAATCACAGCATGTCTCTCTTCTCTGATACCTTTATCTCTGCAAAACTTCGCTGGTTTGGAGACACTTTGATTTTGGCAAATTACGACGATCTATTTCATGTTAGCTGAATGAAAGTCAGTGGCCAACAGTTTAACAGCACTATAAGTGATCAGCAAGTGTGACCTCAAAGGTCATGTTTTCTCTGGGCACACACTATAAACCCGTGTGAGAGGAACCAGAATACAGGTACACTCACTCTTCCAAATGCTCCACACTCAGGCTTATCCAGTCATCACAAGTTAAGGAAGGGAAAGGCAGCACCAAGTGGAAAGCTTCCAGGTTACCAAATACTGCCACCCTAGGATTTGTGTGGTGCATCGTCTTACTCAGCAATGTGGGACCAGGTTCCCTCTTCACTGCACTGTGTCCCACCTTATTCTCTTTCTTCATCTCTGGTCAGAGCCTCCTCATCATCCTTACCTCTTTCCTACTGTTCAAAACGGAGTCAGTGAAACTTTACCTAAGAAAGTAAAACCTAAGCTAGTGGGGGTAGTTCAGTGGATAACGTGTTTGCCGTGCAGATGTGCAGAAGTGAATTTGCATTCCCAAAAGCCAGGTAAAAAGCTGAATGTCACAGTTACCTATAATCCCAGCACAGCACTCTTATAGTGAGATGGGAGGTGAGGAAAGGAAAAATCCCCAGAAACTTATAGGGTGGCTACCCTGGTGCATGCAGCTGAGAACAAGGGACTCAAACAAGGAAGGCAAGGATTTCCTCTAGATTTTCCTCCAACTTCCACAATGTTGTGGCACATGTGCTCATGCATGCACACGCGCGTGCACACACATACACACACACACACACACACAGAGAGAGAGAGAGAGAGAGAGAGAGAGAGAGAGAGAGAGAGAGAGAGAGAGAAAACAAAGTCTTCAAACAAATCCTAATTTGATAGCCCTTATTTTCTCAGACTTTACTCAAAAACCACACGGGAAAAGTGCAAAATCAGAAGCCATGCTTGTCATGTAACTGTGAGACGCGAACTCCCCAAAATAACAGATGGGCCAGTCTCCATCACGTGTAGTAGCTATGGTCTGGAAAATTGCTACAAGTGCTGAAACAGTGTGCCCTGAGCTCCAGTGACCTGACTTTTAGGGCCTTTTGTTTTCCTGTGGTGGCTAACCAATCTGTGTGTAATTTTGTTTTATGTGTGATTCTGCTTGGAGGCTTCTCATTTAATATGTATTGATAACTCATTACCTTTGAACCGACACCCAGCAGCTCCGTAAGTCATAAGTCCCGCCTCATGGGCTCATCAAAGTGTGTGTGAGTTCTCTGGAGCACACTTCAGAGACTTCTTGTGCTCGGGAACCCTAGCTGTCATTCGGTTCTCCATTTTAAATACAAAATCGCCAACCAGAAGCTCAAAAATTAAAAACCGTGATTTTGAATAGACTCCTGTTTACAGTAGAAGAACCAAAATAAAACAAAAAGGAATTCATGGGTGGGGCATACTGAGGTAAGAGGAGACAAGGAAGCAGGAGTCAGAAGCCATCGGACAAATGAGCAACACTCTCCACCTCACTGTACAGCATATGGAGGAGTAAACACTGGTGTAAATAGACTAAGGAATGTTGAGAACAAAGACAAGGAAAATGAACACACAAAACAATCATTCTGAAAATAGCATAGGGGACAACAGAGAAGAAAGAAATTTAAAAATGTGGATATTTGGTTTTGCCAAAGAAAATAACTACAGGATGTGGATCTTCAGCTCAGGATAAATGGGAATAACAGGCCCTAAAGGGCTAATAGAAGTATAGATGTAGGAAGTGAACAAATGTAGATAACAGCTCAGTTATAAATATGGAAGGCCCTGAATGTACAGGAGTGGAATTTCCAACAAAACATCAAAGGAAAGGGGGAAAGAAGTAGGAGGATGTCCTTGGAGATGGAGAGGAATAACTCAAAGATGATGCTCCAGGAAGAGCTGTGGCTATACTTAACATCTATAAGCAGTGGCAAATAATAACATTTACTAAATTGCTGGTAGACAGGAAGAGGACCAGGGAAAACTGCAATTGTGGATGTTAATGTGTATTTAATGATCTAAATGGATATTTAATGTCATTTTCAAATGTGTAATTTTCTGTTTTAAAAAGTAGCTTATCGGAGCTGGAGAGATAGGTCATTGGTTAAAAGCACATGCTGTTCTTCCAGAGTCTAAGTGTCCACACCTGATGCAAGTGGCTCACGATGGTCTATAACTCCAGGATATCTGACCTCAGGGGGTGCCTGCATTCATGTATGCTGTATTGGGTTTCTGGCCTGGACTTTCCGGCCTTGCCTCATGGTCCAGACCCACAGACACCCAGTTCCATAGTCCCACTGAAACACACAGACACTTATATTAATTGTACGCCAATTGACCTGGGGCCCAGGCATATAACTTAATAGTCATTAAACTAACCCATGACTCTTATCCTGTTCAGCCATGTGGCTCGGTACCTTTTCTCAGAGCAGCATAGGTGTCCTCTGCATCTGCTTCTCTAGTGTGTCTGTGGCATGTCTGCTCTGTTCTTCCTGTTCCCAGAATATTCTCAGTCTGGTAGCCCTACCCACACTTCCTGTCTGCTTTCAGCCAATCAGTGATTTTATTAAACCAGTAGGAAGGAGAATTATTTACAATGTAACATAATCTCACTACACATGTACACATGCCCACATGTAGACACAAATGCCTACATATAATTAAAAATAATAAAAACAAACCTTTTTGGAAAGGTAAATTATAAAACCAGTAACAATATTTTTTTCAAATTATCAGAATACACACATACACACACTCAAAAAACAAAGTCCATGATATAGATAGGGTTTTTCAGCACCTATAATCTCAGCACTTAATCTGAGATCAGTCTGTGTTTAGGCCATCCAAGGCCTCAAAGTAAGGCTCTGTTAGCAAAGCAAATCAACAAGGTAATTTTTAAGCAATTATATTCAGTATGCTTGAACTCACCTGTAATTCCAACACTTGAGAGGGTGAGTAGAGGATTGAATGTTCAAGACTAGTGTGGGCTTCACACTTTGGAGTTGTCTCAACAACCCCTGCTCCCAAGAAAAGAAAACACAAATCTTAATAGAAAACAGGTTACAGAGCCACAAATATGCTTTCTTACATAAGTCTGTTGGAGGAACTCTTTAAACCAAGTAAATAAAAGACCTGACTCCCAACACAAGCTCCAACTTTGCTTAATAAAGAAAACAAATATAAAACTGGAGACTGGACAGATGACTCAGTAGTCAAGAACACTGGCTGCTCTTCCAGAGGCCCTGGGTTCGTTTCATAGCACCCATATGGCAGCTCACAACCACCTGTAACTCCAGACCCACAAGATTCAATGCCTTCTTCTGGCCTCCTCAGGAACTTGGGAAAGTCCCAAGATTTGCTACCAGCAAACCCAGTGAGTCAGTGATACAAGGACAGCAGTCTTGAGACTCAAGAAATTTCCATTTGAATTTGGTGAACTTTTGGATGGATGCCAGAAGCAGATACTCCATCTTCTCTGGGCTGTGTGATTTCTATTCACACCTTCCAAAGATCACTTCAGGCCAGTCCAAGCTACAGAAGACATTCTGATTTACTCAGTTGAACCCATTCACATATTAATGTGACCCCCAAGAATCCTCTCAGACTCACACAGAATAATGTTTGACCAAATATCTGAACATCAAATTGACACAGAAAATGACCATGAGCAAAGTTTTGAGTGAATAGTAGCTAAATATAGAGAAACAGCAAGAAAGGACCCAAGATGAGATGGAGGGGACTATTAGAGCTCAAATGAGCACATATCAGAGTAGTCTGAAACTTCAGAGCAACTGAAGGAACATTAACTTGGCTTCTGGTATGCCCTGGTTGAGGCTGGGGTGGCATGTGAGAACTGATAAGTAAGATGAAGCCTACAGAAACTGAGTGGCTGAAGAGACACTTGTGCAGATATTAACAATTGAAAATGAGAGCACAGTGGGTTTTAATCATCCCTTGTCCACGCAAAATCATATACCACTGTTCAGATACTGGTATAGTATGTGCAAAAATTCCTTAACAAGGTGCTCTGCTTTGTCAGGGCCTGTGTGAGGCACATCTCATAAGACATCACAGAAGCCCAGATCGATGGGTCTGATAGAGTGGCACTGATCCCACCAACAGTGCAGGCCAGGTCACTGAGACCAAATTGATCCAGAGCCTCTTTAGAACAGGCTCCCCTAGTTCTTCCCATAAAAACCATCCGTCCCGGGAATAGAGGTATAAATTTTCTAGTGATTCAGCATTCTGACAGCAGTTTCTAAAGCCCACAAAACGGCATCACTGAGAAAGTGGTTCTCTACTGAGTGACATAAAAGTCACACACAAGGCTTTCACAAACTGTCAGCCAGAGCTCCATACCTGGAGAGTCCAATCCCCCTGCCTCCAGCTCATGCATCATCATATTTAGAAACCATCCGCCTGAAATTATTTCAGCAGCAGGCAGAATTGTAAATAATCTATCTTAGGGAGAAAGAAGAATCCAGACCAAAGTTAAAGAATTTCCCATTAGATGTCACTTCCGGCAGGGGAAAAAAAAGAAGGCCAGAGACAAAGGGCGTAGAGAGACAGCAAGGTCAACAGTATCAGACGCCACTGAGTGAGTCAGAGGGGGCCAGAGGAACAACGCACATTTGGCAACACAAAGGCCTCTTAGAACCTTGACATGGCTTTTGTGAAATGGGAGAGATGGGGATCAGATATCTGATGGGGTTGAAGTGGAAGCAGGCATTGTGGGCAAACTCTTTCGAATCTTGTTCTGAATAGGTGGATGTCAAAGATGCGGTGTCTGTAACTGGATGTGAGGAGAATGGGGTCTTTCTCATGTGCTGATGGGAATTCAGCTGAATAGAGAGAATTTTGTGACAAGCAAGAAGGGTGTAGTACCTGTGGCCTGGTGTCCCTGACAAGGCAACAGGAGAGGGAGACAGATCGTGAGTCGAATGGTGAGCAACAACCCCTTCCCCTTCAAAACTAGACAGACAACACAGAACAAATAAACTAAGTAAGGCTGCTCTTAAATGTATAGGTAGAATGACCATGAAGTTTCCATCGAATGACTAATATAAATATTTTTTATTGTTTGTATCAGAAAATAAATTTTACCTTGAAGACTTATTCATTTGACTGTCATGGACCTATTTCCATATAAATGAGCATAAATCACAGTCACCCCTGTCTAAGTGCTCTGTACTGTTTATTCTACATCAAGCTGCCATTTATTTCATGAGCCATGTTGGGAGGGAACCTAACTCTTTTCCCTATATTTTTTGGTGGTAAATATCTTTTACGTGGTTTTTTAAAAAACTTCTGTTAGTATAGATATGTAAGCATGGGTTTTAATATAGAAAAATGTCTTTCTTAATATATACTTTGGAGTTTCCAAAGAAATAGAACCAACTACAGAAAGGCAGGGAGATGGAGAACGTATTATAAGAATGAATTCATGTGATTGTTAAAAAATGAAGTGTCCCATAAGTTTCTAAAAGCTAGAAAACCAGGGAGTTTGGTGGTGTCATTACGTCTGGATTGGTAACAATCAAGGGACTTGAAAAACCCAAGGATCGTTGATGTAAGAGCTAGCTAGAGCTTGAAGGCTGAAAAATCATCTCTCTATTGGCCAAGGTCACACCAGTTCAAAGGGAAAGCTTACTTCCTCCTTCTCTGTCCTTTTGTTTTTCCTTGTGCTCAAGAGACGAGATGAACTTGATCACTGGTGAGGGTGGCCCTTCATTCTTCAATCTGCCTTTCCAGCTTTCTTCAGAGATAGAGATATGTCTTAGTTTGCATTCTGTTGCTGTGATAGACACAGTGAACTGGCTTCTGGGTTACAGTCCATCACTGAGGGAAGCCAAGACAGGAGCTCAAGGCAGGAGCTGAAGTAGACACCCTGAAGGAATGCTGCTTACTGGCTGCTCCCCGTGGTTTGCACAGCTTGCTTTTTTATATAGCCCAGGACCATCTGTCCATAGATGGCACAACCCACATTAATCATTAATAATAATAATCTTTAAATATCCATAGGACAATCCCATAGAGGTAAATCCACCCCTTCCTGAGAGACTCTAGTTTGTGCCAATTTAATAATAATAATAGTAATAATAATAATAATAATAATAATAATAATAATAATAATAATAATAAATACTGAATTAGCATATCTGGGCATCCCCCAGTCTGTTGAACTGACACACAAAATTCATCATCACAATTATTTATCCACTTTCTCGTTTCAAATACTTTTGTCTCTCTGAAGTTCTAAGTTCGCTTTATAAAAGGCAAGGACAGAACTGTTCCTTTCTTTCAACACTCAGTGCTGGGCAAAGTGCTTGCCTTTCATACAACTTTATTCCAGTGGGCTTCCTTTATCAGAGTATTACATTCTGACAGCACATGAAGTAATTGGTTATCCTTCATGTGAAATTTATATTAATTATGTTCTTTGAGGGGAATCTTCTCATTTTCCTGCCAATACAACTGCCAACAAGGAGATATTTGGCCAGGCTTAGGGGAAAATAACAAGTACTAGAAGCTGAAATCATCCTGGCTTAAATTCCCATCCATGATTCATTCTCTATACATGTGTCTCCAATACACACACACTTGTCCACCCCATCTTCTGTCCATTGTTGTTACTCTTATGGGTGAAGATCTTGACTGTCAGAGACTTATTTTGATCCCTTTAAAGGTAAGGGTTGTGCCAAACTTGGTTCAAATGCTCTTGGCTCCCTTCAACGCAAAAGCAGTTCTCAGTTCTTGACATGACACTCAATCATTGAATCTTCCTGACCCCAAATACCCCAAGGTCCTCCATGTAAGAAAGCTATCTGAATTCAAGTGTCCTGTGTGAATCATGGGATGATTCAATCTTTCTCTAAAGGCTTTGTCTGTCAGGGCCACTGTAAGACCCAACAGCTGTTTTTAATGTTCAGGATAAGGGGATCTCTTTAAAATATAATTCTGATGTTTCCTTACTCGATGAAGCCCTGCAGTGATTGTCCATTGCTTGGGAGTAAGCAGTCTTCCATGAAAGGGTCTCCAACAGTCCTGTCTTACACCATGCTCACCACAATACCTAGAGTTTCTTGGGCAAGTCGGCATTGGCTGCCTACTTATAAGAGAACATTCTATGTAGATGTTTCTCTTCTTCATTTTTTTTTTAACTCCTTGCTCTTTGGGGACCCAGCTTCCAAGTAAATACATGGAGACTTATGCTTACTTGTGAATTCTTGGCCTTACTCTGGCTTACTTCTAACCAGCTTTTCTTAACTTAAATTATCCTATCTACCTTTTGCCTTTGGGATTTTATCTATCTTTACTCTGTATTTCTTTGCTTCCTTCTTACTTTGTGGCTGGCTCTGTTCTCTCCTTTTCTCAATCTTCTTGCTTCTCTTTGTCTCCTTCTATTCTCTCTGCCTGCCAGCCCCTTCTATTTCTCTACTGCCTTGCTATTGGCCACTCAGCTCTTGATTAGACCAAGAAGGTGTTTTAGACAGGCAAAGTAGCACAGAGTTAAATGTAACACAAAAGAATGCGGCCCATCTTTGCATCATAAACAAATGCAGCACATCCTCAACTAATATTCCACAGCAGGTTCCCTCTTCCTCTTCCAGCTTAACCACATCAATCATCTTTTAGATCTTGATGCAAATGTCACCTGTCCCAAGAAGCTTTCTCTACTCTAGGCAGATCAAATCCTCTGCTATCTGCTTTCCTGGAACCACGTGGGTCTCCACTATAGGAATCACTTCCAACTGGAAGCTCACATTTTTAGGCTTATCTCATGAGTATGTTCCATAAAAACTAGAATACTATTTTCTTCACCATTTACTGTCTATAACCAAGTATGGTGTCCCCCCCCAAAAAAAAAAACAAAACAAAACAACAACAACAAAAAGAAAAAAAACCTTTAAAGGGAAGAGTCAACAAATGAGTGGGTAAAATTGAGAATCGAGATAGAAAAGGGTGGTGAGGGACCGGTGTCCTAGTGAAGCACAATAGGAAAAGTAGGAGAGAGTAAATCCCATCTGGTCCAATGTTCTTACTACATCTGTTCAGAATGACTTCCATGAAGCAAAGAGTCAAAGGCAGCTGAGTATAACACACTGTGGTCACGTCCATCTGATATGCATACAGTCCCACTGCATTCTCTGAAACTTCAAGGACTTCCTGACTCTGAAAGAATATTAAAAGCCCACTAGTCTGGGTTGGGGTGTAGTCTAGTGATAGAGAGCTGGGCTTGTGTGGACAAGGCCTGGGGCTTAATGGATTCAACAACAGCACCAGCAGAATAAGAAGGGGAAAAATAACACCAACAACAAAAAACACCAATCTAAAAAGACTTGTAAGCAGCAATGAGGTCCAGATTCAGAAGTAAGATCTGACCAGTAAATCCACAGTGAGCGCCACCTGCCATTGTGCTTTCTACGAAACAATAATAACAGTAATTTGTGTCTATTGTCTGTTACAATCAGTTCACTGGGAATCTAGCAAGTCACGTGGACCTGCATTGCCTTGTGGGGGGATTGTGTTGTTCCACTGTAAATAATTGTCCCACCCACTGGTTTAATAAAAAGCACTGATTGGCCAAAGGCAGACAGGAAGTGTGGGCGGGGCTACCAGACTAGGAGAACTCTGGGAACTGGAAGAACAGAGCAGAATGCCAGAGAAAGAAGCCAGAAGAAGCAGAGGACAACTCTGCTGCTCTGAGAAAAGGTACCAAGTCACATGGCTGAACAGGATAAGAGTCATGGGTTAAATTAAGGGTTAAGAATTAGCAAGTTATATGCCTGGGCCTTAGGCTGATCAGCCTAAAATTATTGTAAGCATCTGTGTGTCTCTGTGGGTCTGTGGGTCTAAATCTTGAGGCTAGGCCTGAAAGTCCGGGCCAGAAACCTCCTACTACATTGCCTGGCTGTCTCTATTTCTGAACTGAGTGACTGTCCTTCCCTGGCCACGTGTGCACAGCAGTCAGCTCTGATGGAAGCATACAGGTCAGGGCTCTCATTCTTCATTTACTTCTTGTTCTTAACTAATGAAGCCTTGTGTCCTTGTGGGGCCTTGCTTCTACAAGGCCAAACACCTTCTTTTAACAGGACATACTTGAAAAGCAAGATATTTCCCTTTGTACTAAAAACAAATGGTGATGAATGTGTTTGTTGTAATTAATCTGTGGTGACAGATTAGCGATGTAGTGGCAGTATTTTTCCATTGCTCTGGGAGCCTTCCTTGATAGGACAGCTGGTGAGAAGGGACACCAAATTCAATTTGTTTCTCATTTGCATACATATGACAACCATCTGGGCTAACGATGCTGCAATGTCTCCATTAGACTCAGTGCTAGTGAGAGGCTCTCCCAGGCTCCCACTAGACCAGGGAGAGGGGGGGGCCTATACACCATAAATATTTGTGGAGAAAAAAGGGTGGGCTTGATGGGGTACAACCACCATCTCCCCTTCCACCCATTGAACAGGAGCTGTCCATCCTCTCCCCAGAGGAAGACAAGCTTCCTGGGAGAACTCTACTTTCCTCCACTGAAAATCTTACCCTCGCTCTGCTGAAGACCTAATTTAATTGCACACAGTCTATTTCCTCTCATCCATTCATTTGAACAAGTTTCACTTTGATAGCGACCAAATTTCTTACATGTCTCTACTTGTAACAAAAATACTCACAGACTGTCTACTAATCTCAGACACTATTCTAGGAAGAAGAAAGAAAATGTGTTGTGTGTGTTCTGGTTTGTGTATGGTGGTCAACGGCAGTGATGAATGATTGAGGGACATCCTATGTGGTATCAATTTCACGTGTAAGGAGGCTCCAGCCAGATCCTGCTCAGAGAGTCAAGGCAGGATTCAAGGAGGTATGAAAGAGATGGTAAGAGATGGATGAATTAGGCTTCCATCAGAGAAGTCTGTGGTGATATATTATATATTTCATCAAACCAGTCTGGAATATCAGAGAGAAGAAACAGACCACAGTCAAATCTCACCCCGCCAACTTCTCGCTCCTTGTTGCTTCTACAGAATAAATCTCTGTCTTCTTACACCTGCCTTAAACAACTTCTTTGCCCAGTTGCTTCATTTCTGGGTTCAACTCTGCATCATATTCTAGAGTTAAGATTAAAGACATGGGCTTCTATTGCTTGGTAGTTAGGCCTTGAACTCACAGAAACACAGAAAGATCTGTCTCCGGAGTTCTGGGATGAAAGGCGTAGGTCACCACTCCTGGTTTTTCCTGTGCTGGAATTAAAGGCGTGAGTCACCACTCTCTGACCCTCCTGGGCTGACTGTGGGTGGATCTGTTCTCTGATATTCCAGACTGGTTTTATTAAATATATAATATATCACCACAAAAGTGCATTCTGAAGACATCACTTTTAAACTGTCATCTGAATGACAAGAAAGACTAAGTATACAAACAACAAAAGACAGTACATTGTTCCAAAAAAGGGAATGGGTGATACCAGACCCTTAGAGTAAGTTCAGTGAATGGGGAAGGGGAAGGAGGCTGAACTGGCTGGGGGTGAGGCGAGTGAGGACATGAGAGTTTCCTAGGACTGTCATAGCAAGGTACCACAGACTACGTAATTAGTCCATCAGAAACGCTGAGCTGTACTTGAGTTCTAGAGCCTCACAGTCCAAAATCCCGGTGCCAGCATGGCCGAAAACTATCGTTCATTGCCTTCTCTGGCATTTACTGACAATTTCCAGTAAACTCTCACTTGCTGGTGTCACTTCCTTTTCTGCCCCTGTCCTCACAGGAGCCACCATCTCCTCGTGAATCTCTGTGTTGATCTTTGTGCATAATGAAACTAGTTTTAAGAGGTTGACCAGTTGATATACATCAGGCAAGACATCAGAGATCACAATGCAAGAGCAACAGATGGCACTAAAAATTGATCTCCATGATGTGGTATTTTCCAACTGGCAGGATGGTGACATAAGAGGGAAGAATGAGGGTCATTCTCTCAGGACCCACTTTATGTCATGATGGTTTAGCCTGAGAAAGTGAAAGGGAAATGGAATGGAGAAAAAGGTTTGGAGATTTAAAAGGTGACATCCACAAACAACAATAGATTAAATGTAGGTATTTAGAAAATTAAAAATTCATGTTTTGTCCTATACAGATGGCATAATAACACTTATTTACTAGAAGAGGGATTTGGTGTTGGGGGGCATGTTTGAAATAAAAAATAAGATGCTCTATTTTGGATAGATTAAATTTGAGACAACCACTTGGAAACATAAATCCACACTAAGAATTGGGATGAAGAGAAAAGGTAAAGTCCCTACCTAGAAAAAAGCCCTAAAGTCCACGGCTTGAGTGAGGAGGCCTCTAATAGAGTGGACAAAGATGAGGGTTAGAGAGAAAAGAGGCTTCAGCAGATCCTGAGGATCCTGAGACCCCCTTTTCTCTTCTCTCTATACCTTTAGAAGAGATCATTGTGTCTCATGGTAAGTGCCCTCCTCTGTCACAAACAGACTGAGCTCATTGGCACACCATGTAGGGCTGCCAGATTTGATTTTCTGTGGCTGATGTCACAGTGTATCCATATTTCATCTCTATCTCCTTTTCTTGCTTCCAGTTTATGAGGAAAGGAAAATGTACACCCACAGATTGGGGCTTGGTCAACTTCAACACTACTGACCCTGGGGATGGATGATATTTTATTAAAGAGCACTGTCCTATGTGCATTTGACTGAATCCCCACCCCCAACCCACCCAGTAGGTGACAGAAGTATATGGCCCATTCTGTCACTTAGGAATGCCTCCAGACATTGGGAAACAGGGGTTTGCAAGATGACTACCGGTTACAAAACATCAAATAGACACGGAAAGACTCTGGATGCCAGAGTGAAATTCCTTAAATCTGTGTCATTACAGATGATGACTTATATATAGCTTCCCTCTACCTTTCTCCATCCACAACAAAAGATAAACTCACCATGCAAACCTTGTAAAACAGCTTTAGAATTCCTCAGTAGCCTCTGGCCAGGCCCCAGACTCCAGAATTCCTTCTTTGGAACAGAAGATAAATGCGTAGAGATCCAGAATGAGGTATGAGACAGAGTTATTCATCTAGCCAGTAAACAAATGGCATAGGAAAACAACAGATGAATTGAAAGACCCCTTCTGCAGTCAGAGCCTGGCTTGATAAGATAGGGGAGGTTATTTCCAAAGAAAAATGACTATCACACATTCCAGTGACTTTGCATCCTGGGGGGAAAGTCATCCTTTGCACAACAGATGTCCTTTTAAAATTTTATCAAGCAGAAAAAAAAAGGAGGGGGAATGTAAACTAGACCATCAAAATGTGATCTGCGTATGTGAATTAACACCATGATGGCATAATCCGATTGCAATGACCAAATGACATAGCTATCCTTGTGATGTGTCACAGTCCCTGGACCTGAAAAATATGTGAAGTGTGCCTGAGGCCACAAAGGAGCATGTGGGGAGTGAGCACAGGTTCTGAAGCCACGCCAACCCCACTGGACAGTTCCCTGATGCCTGTATGTGCCAGCTATGTGCATGTGCAAAAACAACTTTCATGGAGCTATGTTGGAGTCCACAATTAACTGCACTCCCCAAATTGAATCACCTCTCCTGTTGAGAAGAAACTAAACCATCAAAACCAAGGTAGAGGAAGCCCATCTCCCTAAAACCAAAGTCCTGGTCCACTGGCTGACTGCTCATTGCCCTGAGCCCCATCCGGATTCTGAGATTGCTTTCCATGGTATCGATGAAAGGGAGGCTGAACCTGAGACCACTACAAGGAATCTTTTGTTAGCTCTGATACTTCTGGGGCATGAATTCATCAGGAAAGGCAGAGGAAGTTGGTTTAACAAAGTTTTACTGGGAAAGCAGGAGTCTGCGGGTTGTCCATAGTGCCTAACAAACCACTAGGAATAGAATACATTAAAGCGACTACGAACTGAGGGTTGTTATTCCTTGACTGTGTTTGAGTGTAGCTCTACTTTGTCTGTGTTCACTGGGGAACTAGAATTGTTGTGTTCATATAGATGGAAACCACAAGCTGCAGGTGAAGGGAGGGCTTTGATTCTCCTCTAGGGATGCCTTTCCACCAATAGCCCCATCTTGCAGGGTCGTAAGGAACTTCAGGAGAACAGAATGACAATTCTAGACCCCTAAGGTTTGAAAGAACTGAAGTTTACATTATGTTGGCTCTAGGGCCACTATATAATGAAGCTTTTCTTGATACAAGAGACAGCATACATGTTCTGAGGGAGCCATCTTCAGACGGTGACATAAGGAATTGTCCTTTGAGACTACATTGTATTACTCTAGGTTTCTTCTGTACTCAGAATCCATATTTGTATCTTTTCTATGCTAAAGTCTTTTGTTAGAGTTACAGATGGAAAGTAGATTTGCCCAATGCAATTACATATGCATGTAATTGTACAGATTATATATATATGTGTATTATATATATATGTATTATATATATTGTATATATATATATATATACACACACACACACATTATACACATACCTAAATAAGCAGGGGGATGTCAGGGACCAGAGTAAATGACTGTATCTCTCTATCATCCTTTGGTTTTGAACTCCAATAATTCGCTTTCTTTGGACAATTTTCCTTTATAATGAAAAATACAGAAAGTGTTCAAAATCAATTTATTTCAACTATCAAAGATGTAGATGTGACACCTATTGTATCTTCAGACATCAAGCAATTAATGTATGAATGAATAATTGAGTACTTGGTAAGCATGTGATTTAGAAGGCTAATACAACAACCACATTGGAGGACATGAAATTGCATGAGCATTCTTATAAGAATGTTCAAGAATATTAAACGATGATGATGGCCGTGACGGATAACTCTAGGCTTAATAAATGCCAGTTAATATCATTGAGTGTTGAGCAGAAGCACACTCAGTGTGTGCAGGGGGAAGGCCTGGGAGCAATCCATTTTAATGGGGAGAGAGGAGTATAAGTACTAAGGAACCTGGGGTCAGGAGAAGGGCGAGGCTCACAAGGCCTCAAGAAACAATTGACAGAGCTATCTTTAATACCAAATTATCAGAGACAGTTTTGGGATTTTCATTGGCCCAGAGATGCATTTCCCCTGAGCTCTGAAATAAATACTTGCAAGGTTAAAGTTCAGTTCATTAATCTCCCCAAGTGTCTATTTGTTTGGACGTACAGATGCGCCATTGTTAAGGTAATTTGAGGAAAAATAGAAGGCATGAAGACCAGGAGAAGGGACAAGTTCCAACCCCCTTTAAAATTTCAAAGAGCATGAGGTGTGGGGAAAAAATTTTAATTGAATTTTTTGTTATCCAAACATGTAATCAAAATAGTAACTTGGTTCTGTTCTTCTCTAGAATTTATTTAGAAAACCGACATTCTAACTGGCATTTGATCAACTTCTTATTTCCAAACAGATTTTTTATTTTGCTCAATTAGCCAAAACCTGTCAGGCAAGAACATTATTGTATTTTACCCTGTCCTTCTGTTACCATGCTGTGTTGGCTGCTTTCCACTGATTCAGCACCCTCCCATCTTTCTGAGAGACGGGGAAAGCTTCATCCTCAGAAGTGCTAAAAGCAAAGAAAACAGACACATGTCAGTGAGGTAAAGATAGAAATTTTTGATTAAAATTACCCTCATTGGACTCAGCAAGATTCTTGTTTTATTGCCTATATATATATATTGAACAAATGACCTAACCTGGAAATGGGTCCCTATCCTAGAGACCTTCTAGAATAAAAGAGATGCCCTGGGAAAGAGTGGCCATGGGAAAAGTCACCTCTGTAGGCAGCAGAAGCACACAGAAGATAGATGAGTGTGTTCACACATGGGAATTACAACAGGTATAGTTCAAGTTGAAAACTCTGGACTTCCTGATATCCACATTTTTATGTAATTCTCTCCTCTTGAGTGTAGGTAGGATTTATGGCATACACGGCATATCTCTAGCCAAGGGAATGAAACAAAAGTAATAGAGGTTAGTCCCATGACTAAATGTTCTGTAACAGAACTTTTCCTGGGTTATGTTACCCACATGTCTATTCACTTCAGATAGGAAGCACATAACACACCAAAGTAAAGATACCACCAAAATCTAACCTTTCTGTCAAAAAGTCAAAAATGGTTTTTATTGGGGTGACTTACAGACATATGTGTGAGGGGTTACTTGCAGGACAACTGCATAACCAAAGTCTACTCCCAGCATGGGCAACAGCTTGCAGATGCTGACAGCCTAGAGGATGCTGCATTGACTGTAGCAACAGCATGACAGCCACATGGCGTGAAGCTGTGGTGATGCCTACAATCCACAGTAGATTTTTAAAAAACACATGTAGTCTTCAGCATCAAGCAAAAATATGGAGACTTCAGTCTCTAACCACAAAGAAATGAAAGGAAATAGAACCTGGGAGCTCAGAAGTAGCCTTCCCCCCCCCCCCCCAGGTCTTTAGGTGAAAATACATTCCAGGTGGTTACCACAACTATACCTATCTTAGGGTTTTTATTGCTGTGAAGAGACTGTCACTACAGAAACTCTTATAAAGAAAAATATTTGATTGAGGTGGTTATTATTTTCGGAGATTTAGTT
Source organism: Phyllotis vaccarum (assembly GCA_033318265.1). Lineage (NCBI taxonomy): Eukaryota > Metazoa > Chordata > Mammalia > Rodentia > Cricetidae > Phyllotis > Phyllotis vaccarum. The sequence goes on from JARWLC010000003.1 coordinate 17,568,629, forward strand.
CATTATTATCATTGTGCAACATGGTGGCCTGCAGATAGACATGGTGCTGGAGAAGTCGCTGAGAGTCCTACATCTTGACTTGCTGGCAACAGGAAGTGGTCTAAAACACTGGGTGTGGCTTGAGCATGTGTGAGACCTCAGAGCCACAATGACACACTTCCTCCAACAAGATCATACCTACTCCAAAGAAGCAATACCTCCTAATAGTGCCACTCCCACTCCCTGCGGGGGCCATTTTCTTTCAAACCACAACAATATTCTTACAAAGCATAAGGTCAAAGAACCAGCTGAGAAATATCTGATGCCACTATCTTATACTAACATGTTATACACAATAAAAATTTCAGGGCATTTCAGGTAGCACATTATTTTCTAGCTACTGTAGTCAGCCATGAAGGGACCTCTGACTACATAGAGGAAAATGAAGAGTTTCTAACATATTCTTTTCCATCTTAAAATTTTCCCATATTTCCTACTCCAGCATGACTACTATTCTCAACCAAATGTGTTCTTCCTCCCTCATGTCTCTGCCACCTGTTCCCTGATGACTTCACACATCATTTCTTCTGTTTGTCAGACATTGAAACTCAATCATTTTACTCAAATTATTAGGCGTTTTAACACCATATTAACATATCTACAATCTCAGACACTGTGTACTGACTAGTTTTATGTCAACTTGACACAAGAGAGGAGAGAATCTTAATTGAGAAAATGCCTCTATAAGATCGGGCTGTAGGCAAGCTTGTAGGGCAGCCCATTGTGAATGATGCCGTACCTGGGCTAGTGGTCCTGAGTTTTATATGTTATATATATGTCATGAGAAATAGGACAGTAAGTAGCACCCCTCCATGGCCTTTGCATGAGCTCCTGCCTCCAGGTTCCTGCCCTGTTTAAGTTCATGTCCTGGCTTCCTTCAATGGTGAACAGTGATGTGAAAGCGTAAGCCAAATAAACCCTTCCCTCCCCAAGTTGCTTTGGTCATTGTGCATCATTACAGTAATAGTCACCCTAACTATCTAAGATAATTTGTAAAAGGTGTAGACAAAAATTCCATCTCCATTTTGAAGGTGACAGGAAAAACAGCATTCTGGAAATGCGTTATTATCCTCAAGTAGTTAACTCTCTCTCTCTCTCTCTCTCTCTCTCTCTCTCTCTCTCTCTCTCTCTCTCTCTCTCTCTCTCTCTCTCTCTCTCTTTCTCTCCTCTCTCTCTTTCTTTCTCTCTCTCAATAGGAATGAGAAAGCAATAAGTTGTCATACCACTTACCCCACTGAGAAGGTAACTTACACATGGGTGTCTGAGAGGTCAAATGAGACGTGGTGTGTGCTTCTATATTCCTGCAAAATCTTTAGCACTTCTATAAGTTATGCATAGCAGGGCTCTTGCTAGAGATTCACATTTTCTCTATTTCTCACTACAAAGTTGCTTAAACTGGACTAAAAGAAGATTCCTCTATGAGGTGGGACCAGAGGGAACACAGGCAGGTCAGGGCACATGAGAAGCATGGGTACAATTTGCTCAGGAGAGTGAATCTCATTTTCCAGGCAGAGACATGAAAAGCTAATCTCTTTTAGAGATATGCATGCATCCTACTGCCAAGCCCTCAAACTAGTTTCAGTTAAAAAAAAAAAAAAAGTAGTGACTTCTGAGAACTGGTCCCCACTGTCCAGGGCAAGCATCATAGATGTGTGAGGGCTTAAGATACTGTACCCTCCTCCCAGACTATGAACAAGGACAGCTGTATGGGCATGTGTCTGAGTGACCCGTGTGAGGCACTGATTAGATGTTATCCATGCCTGCGTTAACATTCTACTGTTATCATGAAATGCCTAAGAATTGGGAACCAAAAGGTGTCATATGTTCATGCTACACTGTCCTGAGCATATGATGCAGTTCTGGTACACATGACACAGGGAAGTTTCACACACAGGAAGACATGCCCTCTTCTGTGTGTGATGCCTGGAGCTACTGCAGTTATTCTGAGTCAAAGAGCAAAGGATGCAAAGACCTGCATCTCAGCGATGCTGCTGAACTACTGAATGAATGGTGCTTGGGGCTTCTTGTCTGGTGGCATCAAAAACAAACACATAAATGTCCCTCCCATTTGAGATGGAGCTTCCTTTGAAAGATTCTGTAGAAAATTTCCTGGACAAGGGCTAACTGAATAATTGAGAAAGCTATCAAAGCCAAGATAGAGCCCACGTCTTCGCCTGTCAACATGGATGGCTCACAAAAGCACACCGCTAAGTGCAAAGAGCAGTGGCTTGGTGATCCACACTCTTACCACGAAGACATTCCACACTCCACATTCAGATGCAAAAATAGGCCCTGGGACCGTGCACAAAATTGAAAGGTGCGGGGAAGACCAGCTGCCTAAGCATCCTGGGGCTAGAAAAGTGGTATGCTCATGAGGTATGCATTGGTCTTTTTAGCTTTATATAAAATGAGGCCCAAAGCCAAAAAAACACCAAAAGGACTATTTAAGAAGCTCACACAGCACAGCCACATAAAAGGAGGGTTAAAGAACAGGAGAAAAACTTTTTGGCAGTAGCTGTTCTGTATCAGCCAGAAAACATAGGAAGCAGTGTGTCCTCATCTGCAGCAGGGAGAGTTGAGGGGGAACCTAGACCTTCCCTCCCTGTGAGGCTATGACAAAATGCCAAAAAAAAAAAAAAATAGCTCAGATAAGCAATAGGGGGACATCATTCCTGCAGGCCAGTCTTTGTAGAGACCACACATGGAGCTGGAACTTCTGTCTGCCAGCCGTCAGGAAAAGCCCAGAATCCCACTCATCAGTGCAGGCCAAATTGACAATTGGACTTGTATCTCAGAGAGAAGCAAATTCACATTCCCCCTTTCCACAATGAAGCAGAATCAGAATCCCATGCAAACTGAGTGTTACGGTGAGGTTCAAAACCTCGTATCACGATACAAATGTGTCAACGCTTCAACAACAAAACATCCTGTCATACCAAGAAGCAACTATTTCAAACCAATGGGCGGAGCTAACACTAATTTTAGATGAAAAGGCTGACACGAATGTGAGAGCGGCTGTAATTACTGTTCTTGAGCAAACCTGCCTAAGACAGTGAGCCAAGGAGAAGAGCCACGGCACAGACAGATCCAAAGGGAAAGCGTAAATCTCCAAAGTGCAGTAAATACAAAAATAAGAAAATAAAACAAAAGCCCTTGCAAGAGATCTTAGCAAGAAAATGGAGGGAGCAGAGATAAGAATCTGTGAAGCAGAAGACAATGGATGGGAACAGTAGAGCTACCTTGAGAGAGGAAAGGGGGCATGAACAGAGCCTCCATGACCTATGGGACCATGACATTTATGACACCAACCATGGATGGGGAGGAGAAAAGTACTTGAAAAGATAATGGCTGAAAGCTTCTCAGACTTGAGAAAAGAGCTGTGCCAGAGAAACTTCTGTTTGGAACTTTCATAGAGATGTACAGGTGACCCTTGTATTCTGAGACATCACAGAGACCAGGGGTTAGTGATAGAGTTCAGTTTAATAATCGTAAGTTTTCAAATAGATCAGAGCTGCTGTTTTTCATCTCTAGATTTATAACAAAATGCTTGAGACTGGCTAGTTTTTGAAGATAACAAAGAGTTATATGGCTGGTGACCACAGAGCTGGGACATCCAAGAGCACAGTGCTAGTATTTGTTCTTGATGCAGGGCTTCCATTGGGAAGATGGGGCAAACCTACCAGCCATAGGAGGTTTAAATGAGAATGGCCCTCATAGTCTCATATGATTGAATATTTGCTCCTCAGTTGGTGGCACTGTTTGGGAAGGATTAGGAGGTGTGGCCTCTTAGAGAGGGAGTATTAATGGTGAGTGGGCTTTGAGTGAGGTTTCAAAAGCCTGTGTCATTCTTTGGTTAGCTCTCTCTGTCTCATGCTAATGGGTGGAGATGTAAGATCTCAGCTACTGCTCCAGTGCCATGCCTGCCTGTCTCCTGCCATGCTCTTCACCATGAAGGTCATGGACTTTGGTACTGTAATCCCCAAATTAAATGTCTTCTTTTATAAGTTGTCTTGACCACAATGTTTTGTCACAGAAGTAAAAAAAGTAGCTAAGACACCAGCTCAGAGTTCTTCTTCAATCTGATAACCTTGGCAAGCGACTTCCTCTAACTCTAATTTCCTTCCAAAGACCCCACTTCCAAACTAGAAGAGAGCTGGTTGAGAGAGGAACCACTGTATCCTCAATTCCCATCAGTCATGACAAACACATTCCATGCCACCAATTGCATTTTGTTACAAAGTTGCTTTCAGCATCTGCATGCAAAGCCAGCTCTAAGACAAGTCCTTTGTTGTCCCCTCTCCTCAGAAGGAACTCAAAGAACTATCGCCATCTGTAAGCTTTTAAATAACACTGAGCTAACATGGTAACATCTGCATCATAAGGGCCCCTGATCCACAGTAAAACTTGAGAAGTATTTCCTAGCTTTCATCCCCCAAGGCACAATAAAATTAGTACCCATGCTCTCCTACACCTGAAAATGATTATGATGCCCTCTACGCAATCCAAGTCTAGAAGCTGAGTAAGGGGAGGACAAAGTAATCTAGCGCCCAGATAGGATAGCAGATTCCTAACCTTGCCTATAGTCCTTTACATCACAGAGGTTCCCACAGACTCCTGTGTTGGAGGCCTGGTCGTGGATGATGGTGATTTTAAAAGTGGTAGAAGCCTTAAGAGGTTGGTCCTCGTAGAAGGAAGTAAGATCACCATGCCCTTGATGGAGATATTGAGACCTTGGTCCTGCCTCCTTTCTATTCTATAATTTTGAGATGATCAGTATCATGCCTACCACATATTCCCTACCATGATTTTCTGACTTGGCACAGTATTCAGTCATGGGACTAAATGAAAATGTCCTAAACCATGAACCAACGTAAATTTCTCTCCTCATAAATCATATATTCCGTGTATTTTGTATAGCATGGGAACTCCGTCACATCTTTCAAATCTGCAAATCACCTAATGAGTCTGGAAGTCAGCATTTTCAGGATTGCTGGTTATTATGTTGGTTTTTCTTTACGAATTTAGTAGGGAGAGCAAACTAGAAAATTGGAAACCTTTTCGTATTTGGATATTCCATGAGTTTATGACATGCCAATCAGGTTACCCACAAATATGTAGGCACAGCATGTTCACAGAATCACCATGCTTAGTGGGTAATTATTACAAGAATATTCTCAGATCTCTGTAATTCTGCTTAGGAATTTGAACAACTTGAACTATGTACCTGTGGCTTCTATGATCACTAGAAATAAGTCACAGAACTGTTACCTGGCAACTTGCTCACCTGTTGATGCTCAGAGATACACATATATAATTTTAATGGTGCCCATTACACACAGGCTTCCATTATCACAGTATTTCCACTCAGTCATAACTTTATGAAGAATTTCCCCACTGGCTAATATTTTCCAGGCTTAATCACACCCTTGAGGTGAACTTTTTCAATTAAACTCCACTTAAGCCAATTTTAAATTCTTTGAGTAAAGGAGGAGGGGAACACATGCCACACTCCCAACTGTCCAGCAGGTTACATTTGCAAATGTTTATTTAACACACACTAACAGTCACACTTTTACGAATGGGCTGGCCTGCTTTGCATCTGAGCTTTCTTAGCAGTGAAGCCAGAGGCAAGGGCTCTCTGCTGAGAAATCCCCATAGCTCTAGATAATCTCCTCTGTCCAGAGAATGTGTATAGCAGGGAGCCTGCTGTGAGGTTGAGGACCACTTAGCATCCTCAAAGAATTTAGCTAAAGCCTTGCCCCTCCTCCTTGTACCTGGCAGTTTGTCACTCTGGGATAAGGAGAAAGTCTTTGGAGTGTTGATTTAGTCTGAGCTGGATAGGCATAGAGAATGGACCATTTCTGCTTTTTTTTTTTTTGGGGGGGGGGGGGGTTGTTGGCTTTATTTTGTTTTGTTTTTGTTGTTGTTTTAATCAACCAAGTTGTTGTTTCTAAGCCGGATTCTGTAATCAGAGCCTCTGTCCATAATGTTACTTCTACTGAGAAAAATGAGCTTCGCAATTGGCAAGCAATGCCTCCTGGCTTCTGATCCTGTCTGCTTCTCTGGGTTTCTTTTTCTAGCAAATGCTTTCTATTCACTCTGGACAACTTTATCTAGATGATTGGCATCAGGAAGACCTCCAGTGCACACACAGCCATCTTTGGCAGCATCACCAGCCAAGGGCAGACCCTGGCAAGCTCTTTGCTTGGTTCTTCATGTCCAGACCCAGTGCAGTTGACAGCTGAGACTTCCTTGTTGATGCCAAGGAGGTCTCACCAGCACAGTTGAAGAGACAAGATGAATGGTTGTCCAGGATTTTAACTGTTCCTTCTTTCTGCCAAAGCTCTCATATGTATACGAAAAACTATGTGGAAATAGTTTTCTTTGGGCCGAAAAGACGCCCTAGCTCATGGACCACATCATTCTCCCAGATCTCTGCTCTATATTCCCTTCTTTAAGGATCTCATTCTCCACAGAGGCCCCTTTACCCACTGTGTAACACTTCCATTGATCTTTGGGTATTGGGGTGAACTACACAACCTCCTGACCCTCTACCCATGCTTCCCTTGCTGGTATACTGCAGACAGCCCCCTTTCCAGAAAACTCCAACATATCCTTAAATTTTAATTAATGATCCTTCATGAAAGCATCCAGTACTTTTCCCATTTAGATTAGTCTCCAAGAATGTCTGTTCTCAAATCCCGTATGCTTCCCTCTTGAAGTAATCTCACATCCATTTGTATGATTTTACCGATAATCTTATTGCTTACTACATGTAACTTCGCATACACCCAACATTTGACCTCATGCTTACTACATAGCAGGTTCTCAGTCTTTATTTCTTAAGTAAACATAGATTCAGGGACACCTTCAGAAATTCCCAAGGAGAGTGTGAATGTCAAAATCTAGTCCAGCTTACAAGAATGTGTCTCATCTGTTTATGATGTTGTTCTAACCTTAATGTGTAATAAGTGAGCAGTCAGAGGAAGTAGCCAGGAAGAGGACCTGGAAAACCCCCAGTCAAGTTTAGGATCTAGGTATAATCACATCCAAGCAGTTGCCCTGTAAACCCAGAGCGGACCTCCTGAATCCACTTTTACAGATGAAGACCATGAGATCCAAGAGTCTCCATAGTATCAGGTCGTCTCCCATCCCCCTCCTATTCTACAATTCCTATAAGGAGATCACCTTGGTGTGATGAAAACAGTGAATAGAAGAGCATGGCGGGAAACAGAGCCTGGGGTGGGGGGAGGCACAGAACAAGAAGAGAGTGAGAAAAACCTCTGTCTTCCTATAATATCCCCACAGGAACAACACCTGTCTTGTCATGGCCCCTAACTTCTCTTATTCTCTATGCAATAAAGACACACCAGGTCAAAAAAAAAAAAAAAAAAAAAAAAAAAAAAAAAAAAAAAAAAAAAAAAAGGCCTACCTAAGAAGCAACCATTCTGTCAGCAGAGCTGTGTAAATTAGGGTGCAGGGGCTGAGCCAGAGTTGGCAGCAAATACCACACCTGTGTCATTTCTAAGTTGCTTGGTCAAGTTATTTAACAGTCTGTGCCTCTGTTTTAACATCTAATATAGGGTCATTGTGCCTATCTCTCAGGGTTTCTGTGAGGATAAAACTGATGTGATTATGTTAACCTGTGCACAGTGTACAGGAGATGCTCGCTTGGAGCCAATGTTATTCAATATTCAGCAAATGTGCATTAAAACTTCTCTATATGCCTATATGAGACTAAGGAAAATACTGGAAAATTGTAGTGGGAGAAGAGAGATTTAATAATTAAAAAATTACATAATATGCTAAGAGATGTCTAAGAAATATTACAAATTGGAGAAAATATTACAAGGTTTGGAGTGGGGACTCAACTGTTTTTAGATAAGTGAAGTCAGGAGAGCTTCCCTGGAGGAAGGACATGAGGACTGAAGGGGCCAGTCAGTATAGAACCTAGGAGCACAAAATAGAAGAAGCCGAGGCTGAGCTGTCCTTGTTCCTAGTCAGGTGAGACGCCCATAGGAGTTTTTAAACCAGAAGTGAGACAAGACCTAAGCTGGGCCATGAAGGACCACTCTAGGTGATGTATGAAGAATTGGTCTTAGAGGTACAAGAGCAAATGCAGAGAGACTCATTGGCAGGTTCCTCAAAGATGGTTGGATGATAGGCTGAATCAGACGAAATTAAGGGGTTTGGTGTGAGTGAAGGGAGAGGAGAAGACACATCCGGGCCATGTTAGAGGATGAGTGAAAGACAGAACAGGGAGCAGGATGGAAAAGATACAGCCATGAGTCTACTGGGAACTCAACACATGCCGGGGTGTAGACAAATTGAAGGAACCCTACCATATCAGGGGTTTTAGTCTTTACAATGAGGAGAGCAGAGGAAAGGTGGGATCTAAAACCATTTTGGTCTAGCAAAGTGGTGTGATCCTCTCTGGACAGGTTTGAGAAGAGAGTTTGCACTTATCACAAAGATGAAGTACCGAGTCTATTAAAGAAAGAAATAATTTTTTTTATTTCTATTAAAGAAAGAAATAATTTTACCTCAGGCTACCCTAGCTATCCTACAGGATTTTGGGTAGAGTCCTGTAGGATGTAATGTTGGAAATTTTTTCTCCCATTTCTTTGAATAATCCTAAAGCATTTGCTTAGTCCCCAAGACACTGTTTAGCTGCCTCTCATTTTTCATTTAAAGTTTGAGGCAAGCAAGAAAACTCCCAGAAGCCTCTAAGAGAATCCTATGCACTGTATCTGTTCTTACCAGAATCAATAGCCCATCAAATATTAGGCAGCACAGGGCAAATTTCCCACTGATCAAGGTGGTGATCATTCACAGACTGACATTCCCTGTTCTTCACTACCCCAGACACTAGGCCTCATCCGCTGCAAAGCAGCCCATGGCTCTGACATTCTGTCAGCTTGAGAGTTCTTTCTATAAACTCACCAAAATTAGCAGAGAGTTGTAGAGACAAGAAATACTGGGTTTGAACATTCAGTGTCAACTCCATCAGAAACCAAACATCTTGGAGAGGACTTCTTTCAATGAAGACCTCTCAAGTCACAGGCTGTTCAGACTTTGATTCCTTTGGGCACAGCAAGAGGACTGTATTATATGTAATATGGTAAGCAGCCCAGCTAACTGCTTTTTTTTGACAAGTGTGTGGATTTGATTTGAAAACAAGATACAAACCGCAGTCAGACAGGAATGACGTGGGTTGGTGACATACAGAAGCAGCTGTGTGTGTTGTAGGGAGAGGGGATCTGAGCTGTTCTTGATATGACTCTAAGTGACCTGTGAATCTTTGTGCACTTCATCCTCAAATTCAGCTTTTTCAGCTGAAAGAGGCTGGGATTGAGCCTTACATCTGAGGTTACTACTAGCCGGGGAGACCCTGTGAATACCTAGGGACCAATGGGATAGCTGTCCACTCATGCCCTCAGGAAAACCTCAAGCAAAGAATATAGGAGAAGAGACTTGCCCTAGTTTTCCTTCTGTTGTTGTGGTAAACAGTGACCCAAAACAACTTTGGCAGGAAAGGGTTTATTTAGCTTACAACTTACAGTTCACAATACAAGAAAGGCAGGGCAGGAAGCTGGATTTGGGAACTGATTCTGAGGCCATGGAGCAATCCTGCTTACCAGCTTGCTCTTCATGGCTACCTCTGCCTGCTTTCTTATACAACCAACGACTATCTTCCTAGGGCACCAACCAGTGGCCTGGACCCTCCCACATCAATCAATAACCAAGGAAACCTCCCCCAAATGATTTGTTGGGGGCTATTCCTGTTGAGGTTTCCTCTTCCATGGTGTAGTTTGTGTCAAGTTGACAGAAATTTAACGATCACAAGAGGACAGCCTGTGGAGGCTCTAATGAAGGAATTCACCTTTCCCTGAAGGTTTCCTCTGGGTCTGTAGGTTGGAGCCAGGACAGGTGGCAGTCCCCAGGAAATGACAATTAGCAGAGCATGATCAGGTGAGGCCTGCGGGGCAACATATTTACTTAGTCATTCACGGCAGAAGAGTGAACAGATGGAATCTTAGATCGACACCAATGTTTCATTAGCTTAACCTTGGAAGGTAAAAGTTTGGAGTGCAAGGAACTATTTATTGCTGCTTCTCATCTCTAAACCAAACAAGCAAACGAGCAGGTGGAAACCTCCCTAATTCATCAAAACGAGACCCACAAATGAGGCTTCTCTTTATAAAAATGGAAAGAATGGCCAGTATTTGCTCATCAGAACATTTCTGTATTGAAGTACATAATGCTTTGATGGTTATTACAGTTATTCAAACTCTGGCAGCAGCCACCAGTGTCCTGGGACTAACTCAGGTAGAAGCAGATGGTAGCTTTATTAGGAGGTTTCTGTGTCCCAAAGCAGGGCACAGACTGCCTGTCCCTTTTGAGGTCCTATTTCCCCACTAATTTACAACAAATACATGTTGTATGTGAATTATGAACAGGCCAGACACTCTGCTGGGCACTGAGTAGTAGCAGGAAACTCAGCGTATGTTCTCTTTTACATCTTCTGCTAATGTGAGGTTTGGGTTTTTTTTAAGGATGTATATATTCTTTCTTAATGTGGGCCAAATCAATGAACCCAAACTGCTTCCTTCCACTTACATGTACACATGTGCCAGCCCATTCCCTTTACAGATCAGCACCAATACTTTTGTGGGAGCCACCAGCGCTATCCACTGCCACCCTTTCATTTCCTAATGACTACCTTATAACAAATCTCCTCCCCCCCACCCACTTCTCTAAAGCCCCAAGATCTCAAATCTGTCTTCTCTGGAAAGTGCTATTGAGATACAAGAGTCACCGTAAGACCTTTCTTCTGGCCCCCACAGCCTTCAGCATGCATTGACTGCATCATGCTCTAGCACCCATTTACTGTGTGAAGATTCATCATCACAAACATGTCTACAGTTCTTAGAAGGGTGAAAAGCATAACATCGTTGACATCACCACCACGTCTATGCCTTGAGATATATCATCAAACACTTGCTTGGTTGGTTAGCCATTTTACCAACGATCAAAACAGGCTATGAAGACTAAGCCAGATGTGTGTGTGTCCTAATACGAGGAAAGTTGAAGCCCATGTGTTCTAGTTTAGCCACAAAACAAAGCAAGCCAACACTCAAAATGATCCTCTAATGATGCTAGGCCATCATTCATGAGACAAATGTTTCAGACATGTCTGACCAGCACAGCTTGCTGTGACCTAACTCATTTATTTGAATCATATATTTATCTTGCCCTTGGGTCTAACTACAACTGAGCACAGAAGTTATGACACTTCAAACCAACAGCTGCCTCAACTATCTCACTACAAAGCTACTGTCTATCCTTGGCTACTATGCTCAATTGAAAGTATTTTAATGTCATTTTGCCCTGTCCTGTAACACAGCTATAACCATATTGTACCCAGCTTTTGCCCCCAAATCATGACATGAAGATATTGTTGGTTTTTAGTGTTCAGCCTACTTTAGCCTCATTTCCGGCTCTTTTAACTTAAATTAACCGGTTTCTTCTTATCTTCCTTTTGCCTCAGGGCCTTTTACTTTCCTTCTGTGGATCTTACTTTGATGGCTTCTGCTGTCTGCCTGGCTTCTTGCCCAGGTGTCTCCATCATCCTCTCCTCTCTTCTCTGTGAGCCTAGGTGTGTCCTCTCATTTGGTCTCTCAGCTTGCAAAAAAGGTCTATACTTCCTCTGCCTAGCTATTGGCCATTGAGCTGTTATTAGCCCAATCAGGTGCCTTACGCTGGCAAAGTGAAGCAAATGCAACACAACTTACATAATTAAACAAATGTAGCATAAGCAAATGTACGCTGTCTTTGCCTAATTAAAATAATATTTCACAGCATCATATTACACGAAATGTGGGAGGTGATGGTAGTGTATCTGGGGTGTGTGTGTGTAGTCTTAAAGGTAAGACGCTATATGTATGGTGTATGTGGAGAGGTGTGGGGGAGGTGGAAGGGTGTGGGGAGGTGGAAGGGTGTGTTGGGGGGTGCAAGGGTATGGGAGGGTGGAAGGGTGTGGGGGGAAGGGTGTTGGGAGGTGGAAGGGTTTGGGGGAGTGGAAGGGTGTGTGTGTAAGGAAAGGGTGTGGGGGGGTGGAAGGGCAGGGGGGCATGAAAGGGTGTGGGGGGTGGAAGGGTGTGGGGAGATGTAGTTTTTTCTCATCTCTGATCAGCTTACTCTGCCCTTCAGTCTATGAGTCCAATCTTAGTTCAATTCTATAATAATCTTAATATCTAGTAGGCTACAGTTTCTACATTTTTTTTCCAAGAATGTCTTGGTTATTTGGGGGCTTCTGAATTTGTTAATATTAGGAATAAAAATGTCCATTTTTACCAAAACCATTACTAATATTTTGAGATTACATAAAAAGTTGAGATACATTCAGAGATAGCCACCAACTTTACCATACTGAATCTTCATGTAATATATTCTACTATTAAAATATAAATAATTGTCATATATATCTCTTTTAAGATCCTCCTTCTAACCTTTCTGTTCAGAGCTTATGGATGGTAGATTGGTTATCCTTTGCTTTGTATATATCTAAAATCCACTTATGAGTGAGTACAGACCATGTTTATCTTTCTGGGTCTGTGTTACCTCACTCAAGATGATATTTTCTAGATTCATCTATTTGCCTGAAAATTTCAGAATGTCATTTTTTTTTTTTTTACTGCTGAATAAAACTCAGCATTACTCAGTAAACTCAATAAAACTCCATTGTATAAATATGCCACGTTTTTTAGATCTATTCTTTAGTTGAGGGGTAACTAGGTTCTTTACAGATTCTAATAATGCTGCTATGAGCATAGATGAGCTAATGTCCTTGTGATAAGAATATGCATCTTTTGGGTATGTGCCCAATAGTAATATTGCTGGATCATTAGGCAGATTGATTCCCAGTTTCCTAAGGAACTGCCATGCTGATTTCCAAAGTGACTCTACAAGTTTACACTCCCACCAGCAATGGAGAAGTGTTCCCCTTGCTCCCCATCCCCTCCAGCATCGGCTGTCATCCGTGTTTTTGATCTTAGCCATTTTGACGGGTATAGAATGGTATCTCAGAATTGTTTTGATTTGCATTTTCCTGATGGCTAAGATGTTGAGCAATTCTTTTTGTGTCTTTTAGCCGTAATTCTTTATTTACCTCTGTACCCCATTTTTAATTGGGTTATTTGGTTTTTTCATCTCTAGTTTCTTGAGTTTTTTTTTAAAATATATTTTAGAGCTCAGTCCTCTGTCAGATAGGGTTGGTGAAGATCTTTTCCCATTCTGTAGGCTGTTGTTTTGCCTTATTGACCATGTTCTTTGCCTTATAGAAGCTTCTCAGCTTTAGGAAGTCCCATTTATTAACTGTTGCTCTTAGTGTCTGTGCTGTGGGTGTTATACTCAGGAAGTGGTCTCCCACACCAATGCATTCAAGACTATTTCCCACTTTCTCTTCTACCAGATTCAATGTAACTGCATTTATGTTAAGGCCTTTGATCCACTTAGACTTGAGTATTGTGCAGGGTGATAGATACAGATCTATGTGCATTCTTCTGCATACCACCACCCAGTTATGCCAGCACCATTTGTTGAAGATACTTTCATGGATTCCCATGGGAAGAAGAAATAGAAAAGATCTCCTGATTAAAGTGGGATCATGGCCAGAGGAGGAAGGGGACGGGGAAAGAGAACGTAAGGAAATGGGATGGTTGAGTTGGGCAAAGGACACAGATCTGGGAGGACTGGGAAGAGGGGAGGGAGAGTGAACAGTGGTGAGTATATTTAAAAAATTAATAAAAAAGAAACAAAAAATATATAATGGGCAATTTGGAAAAAATAAAAATACTCCCCCCCAAAATACTGAATTACCCATGTCATGCCACACATGAACATCAGCTTCAAATAAATGTATGTTGTAAATGTACATGATTACAGGTGGAACAGTAGACAGTGTTGATGATTTAGGGGGACTCAGCTGTGCAGTAGGTCATCCATCTAACTATATGCAAGCATACGTTTCCATATGGATATCATATTTAAAGTTACTCCTGAATCAGATACAATTCACCACTACTGAAGCTTTAGACTGTTCCTAAAACTGAGTATAAAATATATTCTCAACATTAAGTACCAAAGGAGTTAAACACACACACACACACACACATACACACACACCCACCCACCCACCCACACACACACACACACACACATACACACACACCCACCCACCCACACACACACACACACACACACACACACACACACACACACACACACACACACACACACACTTTTCTTGGCATATTCTAAACAGCAGAAGAAAAGATGCCACTCTATCTATCTTCCTTCTCTTTCTGGAGAGATAATGAAATTTCTACGTGGCAAAAAAAAAAAAGTGCTCTTTAGACTAGAAAAAGTGGCATGCTTAGAAAAGGTATGAAAATTGACAGCAAAGAATTATGCAGAGCCCATGTCTCTGCTCAGTTTAACACTTAACTGAAGCCCACTGCCTTTGCCGGCTACATCTTCAGAGCTTCCCATTCCTCATCTGAGCTGTATATTACATGCTTAGTCACTGCTTCTTTTACTCCCCATTTCTATGTCAGGGCTCTGAGGCCACAAGGCACCCTTGGAGCCCTTTTCTCCTGTTCCTCTGTCTCATGCCAATTTCCATCTCTATTCCTGTCGGGATCTGAAGTTTTCACTGCCTGCCCATCAGTAGGCTTTCTACCATCAGAGGAGTCCAGAGAGCTTGCCTCTGCTTCACGGGTTGCAGCCTGTGACTAGCTGCTTCCATTGCTTTGGGCCTTTGCTCACATCCTGGTGGGAGCAGGTAGTGAACAAACAGATCATCAGCTCCATGGACACGGTGCAAATGGAAAGAGAGAGAATGTGGGACCCATGGTCCCATAGAGGACACATCTCCAGTGATCAGGAGACTTCCCATAAGGCCCCACTTCTTACAGGTCCCAACCCTCCCCTCCCCCACAGTGCTAAGCCGAAGACTAAACTTTTATTTTTTAACTTCATGTGCCTTCAGAGGATTCAAACATTGCTTGATTTTCACAAACAAAACAACACCGAGGCAATATGTAAAAGATACAGAATATAGGGGCGGACTGTCATCTTTTCTGATGATGTCATCACTACCTAGCATGCGCTTGAAGTTGTGTGGCTTGTCTCTCTTTTGGCAGTCCTGGGTCTAACAAAGCCCTGGCATTTGCCCATTTTACCAGGATACCACTGGCCATTTTAACGTGGGCCACCCTGACTTCTGCAGACTTTCTTGGAAGGCAAGGACTTTGTGAACTAAGCCACCTCTCCATGCCCTTCTGAAGACTCTCTAATGCTGACAAGTGAGTCCTTACAAACTTATCTAGCAGGTCCCCTGTTCAGCCCCTTCCACAGTCTACTTTCTCTTCAATCTCTAAAAGGACGGCTGACATTCCTAATCACACAGAGAAAAGCATGTGCTTGCTATTGCTGCCCAGAATGCCAAATTTTTATTTTTCTGCCGTCTTATAGCATGACTAAAACCCTCAGATTTCATCTCCCTTATTAAAATGGCTTCAGCATCCTTCTCTGTTGCTAGCTTCAGGGGGGTTTGTTTGCTTTGCTTTGTTTTGTTTCTGAAGCACATCTTCCTCAGTGTTCATTCAAGTTTCTATTGGGAATCTGCAAGTGAGCCAAAGGATGTCTAAGTCAGCCTCGCCTTCTGTCTCCAAGAGAAACTTCCAATTCCATTTTTCTCATTTCAGATGGAAACCATGGGCACTGGACACGGTTATTCTTCTCACGTGTATCCTTCATCAATGGCATGCACATAGGATGAGGCAAAAGATACAGTGGAGGTTTTTTTTTTTTTTTAACACAGCTTCTTATCACACTTCTTCACTTCTCTTTTAAATTCTGAATGTGCTATAACTTTGTTAATTCAATTTGTTATAGTTTTGATGTATCTAATAAATGTTGAATTCACACTGGCTATGGTGCTAAGAAAAAAAATAATGATCTAATAATCCTTTATGAAAATAATCATGGATTCTTTAAAAAAAATCATTATCTGAGAAAGCAATAAAGATCAGAGTTATATTATTTTAGTAATTCTAGAGAAAATGTGGTAAGCCTTTCTCAATTTATAAATATATACAACAGTCTTACGTTTATTTTTGTTTTGCTGTTTTTAAAGCAATTTAGACTCACAGGTAAAACCGCATGTAAGGACAGAAGATACGCTCTGGGTCCGTCCTCCACACAGATAATGTCCCCTCCTCCAGTAGAGGGTCCATTTGTTAGCTCTAACTAGATACAGTGTCACCTCAAGTCCATAGTTCATAGACGAGTTCACTGACATCTCAGGTAAGGATTTAATGACCATCCCAGTCCATCCTTCTGCAGAAAATACCAACAGTCCTAAGCTCAAGGGTCTTTCCAGCGCTTGGAAGAAAGACAGCTTTCTGAATGGAAGAAAGACAGCTTTCTGAATCTTGATCTTTAAGCTTCATTATCTGAGTTCCCCCAGCAGTCAGAAGAGCTTTGAATGGAGCCTCTGAATGGACATTTAAGCTTTCTTAGGTCTAAAATGAATGGTACTGTGGTCTGAGAAGCCTCCGAAGGTAAAGATACCATACGCCTAACCAGATGACTTAGATCCCTGAGATTGACATGGATTAGGAGAGAATAGACCTTTACAAGTTGTCCTCTGACCTCTGCATATACAGTGTAGTATATGTACACACACACACAGAGAGAGAGAGTCAGAAACAGAGATAAAGACAGATTCATTGATTGCTTGGTTGGTTGATTGATTTTTAAAGTATAACTTAAAATTAATGGCAATACATAGCAGTAATTTTCTGTATTTCCTGATTCATATCTGTTTTTATTTTCCACTTTGTGATGTTAGTTGCAACGGCTTTTAATGGTCATAACTACTAAAATTTTTAAGATTGGCTTCTTTGTTACTTTAAAGACAAAAATCCCTTAATTTCACCAGGACTTTGGGACTGGATTTGTTGTTGTTTTTTTTGTTTTTGTTTTTTGTTTTTTTCTTGTTTGCCTTCAGCAATTTCTTTTAGTCTATTGGGATCACCCTTTTAAAAATATTTTACATATTAATTACATGAATGCATTGTAATTTTATGATGAATAATCTAGAAAGTTGTATACGCCCTCTAGATTTGAACTGTTCCCACACATTTATAATGGATTTAATCTACTGATAAAGCACTATTTTTAAATCTTTCCCGGACCCTGTTAAACACAGATTAGTTGGATCTTCACAATAAACCAGGTACCTTTCCAGAACTAGGAGCAAAATGCTGCAACTGGAAAACTAGACAAACGTCCCTGCTCTCATGGAGGTCACACATGAGAAGACACGGTTAATAATAAAGACATTTGCATATGTCATATGAAGGACAGTGAATCAAAGTACAGAGTGACAGGGCAGTGTGACATTTTAGAAGTGGAGTTCAAGAGCAACCTCTCTCATCAGGTAATAACTGAGTTCAGGCTTTAAGAGAGCGAGGTCATGGTTCAGTCAACTAAATAAACTAATGAATGAAGTGTGCAAAAAATCCCTGGGGTATTGTGAGGTTTCCATTGGTACCACCACCAGCACAGAAACAATCAGGAAAATGTGAGAAGGGAAACTTGGTACAGCTGGACTTGGTCAATCAGACTGGGTCAAGACTTAGAGAGATTCTGACGCCATGGCTTATTCTTACACATTTAAACACAGTAAAACTTTGGGGGAAATGTCTGTGTGATAATTTTTGTAACAAAGCTTCAGACATAGCAACATAGAAACTCCCATAGTAGCAAAGCACCTGTGACCTTTACCATAAGAATGGATTCTGTCAACTGATAGACAGTGCTCGGGGCAAGGGCCCAAGAAGGAAGGATGTGTAATAATCATAAAGAGAGAGTAATTTGATGGAGGGTGCCAAGTACATGGGGACCTCTTTCATAAGGATGGCATCTATTTCCTGAGAGACAAAGCATCGGATTAGACTCCAAACAATGTTCAGGATGTCAAGAAATTCAGAAAAACAGACTCCACAGAATAGCAAATTATCACTAGGTTGTTAAATACTATCCACTCCAGCCTTCTGGGTGACCAGGCACCATTCAGTTCCTTCCACTGAAGAAAACAGACCTTTGTAATTGATGGTCCTGGTGTCTCCAGTGTTTACTCTAAGCTGTGCTTGCTACACTGGGTAAGGACTGTACCTTCAGGATGCTAAAGGAGCAGACATCAGTAGCCTCAGTGTGGTGCTGAGAGCAAGGCAAGTGGAGCCTCTGGGAAGAAGAAGCATTTAATCCTAGACTTTAAAGAAAGGCTACATGAGAGTATTGGCTAATTTGAACTGAACTGAGGTCTGAGCTACCAAGACCTTAATCGAAATTGTTTTGGATGCAGCTTTGGGGGGTGTTTCTTGGTAAGGTTAAGATCTGAATCCGAAGTAAAGCAGAGTTTCTTCCTTTATATTGGAGAATCTTATCAATCAACAACAACAACAAAAAAAATCTGCACTGAACACAAGGTTGATATAAGACTAAAGCCCCCGTATGGCTGTTTTGAGTTGGAGATTAGCCTTTCTAGGGAAATCAAAAACATGGCCTCTTGTTGGGTCTCAAGTCTGACAGCCTTCAGACTGGAGGTCAGCCTCAGGCTCAGAGTGGAACTGTAGCTAGAGCCATTCTGAGGTCTTCGCCAACCACAGGCCACAGGACTTGTCCACCTCAGTGATCATGTCACTGAAAAGAAAGAGGAAGAAGATGCTAATAACCAAGATTGTGTGGTTCTAAAATCCCTGTTGGGTGTGACATCTATACATCAAGCGTTTGTGTTATGACCTATTGGAAGGTTGGAATTTTAAGTTCAGAGTGGTCCATTCCCAGCGTGACTGGATTTAAGTGAAGAACTCTTTTTGTTACACAGACTGCACAAGCCCCATTGCATGCTCCCCTCTTCTTCAGAAATCCAGTCTGTGGCGAAGGCATCTTTCAACTGTATCCTCATGTAGCAGAAAGGATGCTGCAGTGGTCCATCCTCTTCTAGTAAGAGCCTTATCTGTATTTTGTGAATTTTTCTCAGGAAGCCTCATCTAGACCTAATGAGGTCCCAAAGGCTCCATCTCTAAATGCCACCAGGTTGAAGGTGAGGAATCAATTTTAGCCCCCATTAGGGGTGGTGTCTGGGTGGGGGGGACCACATTCTGTTCATGACACTGTCTTTGTACCAGAAACATCTTTCCTCATCTACCTGCCTCTCTACATCCATCCCTTACAGGATCCAATGTGCCTGACTTAAAGAGCCTTGAGATAAAGAATCTGTCAGAGAGGGAAACATGGAGACATGTCTGCCTTAGCAATGCTGATGTTTCTGGGAAGCTGTGATCCTGACAGTTAACAGGAGTCAACATCATCTCAGGATCCACCATCCCTGTCACATGCCTCGCCTCCACATACCCAGTTTAGGGCCTTATTCCAAGTCCTTGCTTACACTGACCCCCTCCCCTCCAGTGCATAATGGTGTGATGGCACTGACTCAGCAGCTCACAAGAGCCAAATCTATGCAACCTTTCACAAGTTCACTTTCCTTGCTTGGAGTTGGTGAGTGTTCATATTGTGTGCTCTAAGGTAGGGCTTTATTTTTCTGAAGAGCAAACCACCAGCTCACACAAACACCCACACTTGCATTTTCTAAAGTAGAATTGTTATTTACTCTTCAGTGGCTTCCTCCTTGCACTGTGGAGCACACCCACAGAAGGCTTACCTGTTTATGGTGCTGACATACTTTCCTGATCTTTCTGGGTTTTTTTGGTAAACACATTGGACATCTAACAGTGAGAAATGAGAGCACATTGCCGTCAGTTTCAAAAGTTCTGTGACAAATCTTGATTCCATTATTTGTGAAAGCTTGGACAGAGTCACAGCCGTCCTTGCTTGCCATCTTAATCACCACACTGCTCAGCCAAATAGCACTTGTTTGTCACTAATGAGTCTAATTGAAGCTGGGAATTGATGTTGGCAAAACACAAGCTGTTTAGTTCTTTGCAAAAGCCAATCCAGTGTTCCTGGAAGAGAGGCTTTACTAGAAACCCATGCTTGAAACCCCAGTCATGGAAGGAAAAAGAAGGCCTTCTGGTAGATGCACAGGGGACTAGACAAGCAGACGGACTAGGAAAGTGGAAAGGCATCTACAAGGTCATGAACATGTAACCGTGGCGTGTCACTGAGGAAGGAGCTGAAATGGGTAGGTCATCAGGCTGCCCCTGCTAAAAATATGACAAAATGGTCATTAAATGTCACATTCCCTCTCCATGGCACATTGTTAAAAATAAAACCTCATTCAGGACGGCTTAACCAGGGGACTGTGTGCTTTGGAGTTTAAATGGAAATACAGTAGGAATAACAAGCAACAGCAGAGATCATGGCAATTTTGTAAATGGGAAGAATTTATAGTGGGACATTGGGAGCCATTGAAAAGTTTTAAGCAGGAAAGCGATGCAATAAAGGTGTGATTAACGAAGATTAGTCTGCATATGAGGGCAAGAGCTATCCAAAGTCCTTCGCATGGAAACAGAAATAGAATTAGCAATGAGTCAAAGCAAGCAAACAAAAGCATCCAATCTCTCCTGCTATTAAGAGGCAGTTACAGGACTCACAGGCTAGAAAGTACTCAGTCTTGCAAAGCTACCTCAGCTCATTAGGTTCAATTGCCTCTCCGCTCTCATTCCCTATTCATGAAGGCTGAGACAAAGTCCTGCAGCCGGGGGAGTCCCTGGCAGCCTCTTCAACACTTATCTTTACACTATTCCATTGTTGAGCAAATGAGCAGGTGCAAACCAACAGCCTACTCACCAACTTGAGTCTTCCATTGTCCTCATTTTGGGAATCCTTAAAAGTCTTATTAACTCTTGGAAGAATAAAAGAATAGGGGCCCCTCTCAGCTTATTTTCATGCAAGGGAGCAGTAAGGTTTCCACCAAGCATGTCTGGGTGACGCAGGACGTCTACCAGCTTAGTCAGGATTGAAATGGCATCACCAAAGGTGGCCAGAGTTTATCTGTGGGACAAATAACCTTAAGGAGTCTAGTCAAATCCTGAATGTCAAAAGCCAATATGCCCCAGCTATTTATTCCTCTCATCTAATAGCTTTGAAAATCCATCTAATGTCTCTTGACAGGGGAGAGGTTTTCTCAAATTCTCTTCTTTCATCCATGTCTGACCTTCTTGGCTGTTACTTGCGGTAATACAGACTGCACATTTAACTCATGTTTCCTGGTGGATATCATGTCAATTCTCTCTCCAAGCAGATTATATAAACTCCTTTCAGGCGGGCTGTTCATCTGTGTTTGGTGGCATACGTCACAGGAACATACAGAAGTTAAGCAGGGTTCCAGCAAGCCTCCATTCTTACTCTTGCTTGCCGAGTAATGCTGCTCCCATGTCTCCTGAGGCCGGTTCCAGCTGCTCATCCCTCATGTTCAGAGACATCTAGGAGTCTTTCTTTGCTGGAAAGACAGAGACAAACAAAAGAGCCCACAGCTACCCTCTACTTCACAGCCGAAGTATGGGTCTCCTGCCCACTTCCTGTCTCTTCAGAACGTTGGCAAAGCTCCTCTGTGCCTTTGACATTCAGTCTCAGAGTCAGTAACGTCTGCTCTTCTTCCTCTACTCCAGACATCACAAACCTTCCAGACACTACTCTTTCTTAACATACATGTTTGCGTGGGTTTCTGCTGAGGCAGAAAAAAAAATGCAAGCATGAGAGAGAGAGAGAAAGGAAGAAAGGAAAAAAAAATAAAACTTTTACCTAACTCCTCTATGGTATGTGTCTCACCTACTTGTATGTTTGTGCACCTCCAGAGTGTGTGGTGCCCAAAGAGGCTTATGGTTCCAGGGGGATAAGAATCCATCATAGCAGGGACACGGCAACAAGAAGCAGGCCCGGCAGCTGGAGCAGGAACCTGAGAGCTAACGTCTTGAACCCTGAGCTAGAACTAGAAGGAGCTTAAGGATTTATACTCTCAAACGCTGCCTCTAGAAATCTACTTCCTGTCTACTTCCTCCAGCAAGGCCTTAGCTCTTAAATGCTCTGAAACTGTGGGGGTCATTTCTCATTTAAAGCACCCCACCCAATACAACATTCAGAAGAAAAATAGACCTTTTATTTATTTTTTATTTTGCTCCTTTCCTTTATTATTATTTTTTGCCTGTTTTGTTTGTTATATTTTTGATAGTATCTTGCTTTGTGGCCCAGACTGGCCTCAAACTCAGGTCTTCCACTTCAGCCTCCCAAATGCTGGAGTTACTGATATATACAACTCTGCTAACCTTTTATATTCTTATCTTATGACTATATCCCTTGTAATATTTAGGACATTCTATTTTAAATAAGTCTTTCAGATTCATGGGAAATTTTCATTTACCCATGCCTTCTGTATTTTAATGTAATGGTGTTATCAACACTACTCAGTGGCTGCTGGAGGTAATGTGAAAAGGCCACAGCTTTCTAGCCCAAAGAAAGACAACTACCTTTGCACCAGAATTCTGTGAAGATTGGCAAGGCTTTGATGCATACCGCATCACAGATCACCTGTCTCTGCCCAATCCTGCCTCCCACTTCTCCCTTTGTAGGAACTAAGCCATGGAAGCATCTGTCACGTGTAGTCTAGCTCTGCATTTCTCTTCAAAGACTCCACCCTTCATCCCAAGTTCTCTGATAAGTGTCCAAAGAAATATAATAGGCTGTGTGACTTGAGCTACTGTAATCAGAGCAGGTGGAACTGAATGAGAAGCTGCCCCGGCCTTGCTCTGTTTTATTCAAGCAAAGAAAATTGCGCTTTAGACAATAAGGAAACCTCAGCCCTAGAAGTGAAAGCACCCTAAATGGGAAGATGAGCAGGCACTGGGAGGAAGAAATAGAAATGTCCTATATACACATGTAAAACGTTACCATAATTAGTAATTAAAAGCAAATTTAAGTACGTTGCACACCACTTTCAACCTGTCAAGATGGTAAAAATACAGAAGGAATATATCCAACAACAAAGTCGCCAGCTGTGTCTTTATTCTGACAGAAATTCAAATTAGGATAGCTTTTCAGGAGGCAAAGGTGACACCGTGTTCTCTTCCTGGAGTCTAGAAATTACGTGGCTAGTTATTTAGCTAAGGAAAGTGTACGAGGCATAAAAATCAGAAACTACAACTAAAAAGTGCCTTAAATATTTATGATGCCCCTGCTACAATTATCATACCTTTCAGCTACTTAAAATAAAATTCATTCATAAAGAAGATAGGTTATAATACAATACTACGTGAAAGCATTCAGATTTCATATCAACATGTAAATCAGGCTCCACTTGTATTTATGAAATGTAAGATACATTTGAGGCAAATATTCATAAATATTAAATGCTCACTTTTGGTAAGATTATGGATGATCAATTTTTATCCATTTTCATTACTTCTGCTGTTTAAATTTTTTCTGTGTGGAACAGTGCTATTCAAATGAATGATTTAAGAAACAAACTTTTGATTATGGATATGGCTCAGTAGTAGAGTCTGTGTGCTACATACTCACAAGCAATCAGTCCTAGCACCCCCAGTATGGCAAGGGCTGAAAGGGAACAGAGAAAGACAGATCTGGACATCTCACTGGCCAGGCAGCCAGGCCAAAATGGGACGCTTCCAACTCAATGAGAGACCCTGGCTCGAGAAATAGGAGAGAGAATAAACAGGGAACACCAAGGTTCTCATCTGGCTTCCAGAGCAAACACCACTATATTCATGAATATGCTGCGTGTAACACACACACACACGTACACACACATGTACACACATGCACACACACACGCACACACATACACACATGCGCAAACGCACACCCATACCTGTGCCATATGCTCCAAAAATTTCTCCACAGAAGCATGTATTTTTAACCTTTCTATAACTTTTTATATCCGTAACCTTCTCGATTCTTTCAGCCCTTTACCCAAGTTATTTTCTCTCTAACTCCCTTATTTAGTCATATTTCCCCACCACCACCACCACCACTGTCACTTAGTAATCTTAAGACATCTCACTTTCCTACTTCTTCACCTATGTGACTGGCACTTTTGCTGGTATGCAGGTAGGTCAAATGCCTACATGGCAGATGTACCGCCATACTACAATCAGAGAAGCTAGTCCAGATTCTCACGTCTATTCTGTACCTGCTAGGGAGGTGGAGTGAAAGCCCAGTGTTTTTTTAGAGGAAATATAAATGTATCTTTATTCCCAGAAAACACGATCATTGATGTTTAAAAAAAAAAAAAAGCAACAAAGTCCCCCAAACAATCAATATGTGAATTTACCAAGAAGCCTGTAGCACGTAAAGTCAAAAGGGCAAACTAACTGTGCTTCCATTCGCCAGAAACAAAGAAAAAGTCAGATATTAAAATTTATAAACACAGTATCATTTACAGTACCGTCAAGAATTTAAAACACTTTAGATACATCTAATAAAAGGTGTTGTAAAAACTGAAATTCACAACGCATTTAAGAAGACATGTATCTGTCTACCTACAACGACCTTGATGAACACTATTGGAAGACTCATACTGCTTAGCTTTTCCTCCCTCCCTCCCTCCCTCCCTCCTTCCCTCCCTCCCTCCCTCCCTCCCTCCCTCCTTTCCTTCCTTCCTTCTTTTAAGTTAAAGAAATCAAAATAGTGTTTGCTGTAAAGAAAACAAATAAACCAACATAGCAGGATAGAAGAGAATAGCATAGTGTAGTGTAGCATAGCATTGCGTAGCGTAGCGTAGCATAGCATTGCATAGCGTAGCATAGCATAGAACAGAAAGACTTAGAAACAGAGCTAGAGTGTAGCTCAGAAGTAATGGAACCCACCATTGAAAAACATTCCATATTCACTTAAATTTGACAGTTTCCGTATAGAAAGATGAGAAGACAGACAGATGTGTGTTTCTATTATTTATGTGTATGGATATTTTGTCTGCATGTATATCTTCTGTGTATCACACGTGTGCAGTGTCCAGGGAAGCTAGAAAAAGCCATCAGGTCCCCTGGGATTGGGATATCAGATGGTTGTGAACTGACACGTGGGTACTGGGTATTGAACCCGTGTCCTCTGGAAGAGCAACCAGTGCTTGTAAATGCTGAACCATTGCTCCAGGCCCAGTTTAGGCACATCCAGTGACAACTTCATCTGCTCGCCTTCCCCCAGATCAACTCATCTTGCTGACCTGCCATTTCCTGTTGCTAACACAACTATCACTTTTGCCGACTCATGCTTGCAGCCAAGATTAATTTGCAAGCCTGATTAGCCCCTTATTCTCTGGCATGGGCTTTCCAGCATCTATCAGACTCCTCAGCTGCCTGTTGCTCCCCAAACATTCTTCAGCCACACGTTCCTCCTACCCTGGGGCTCCTCCGTACACACAGTCCACCACAAGGACACTCTTCCTGCTCTGGGGACAGATGGGGAAGCAACCATGAAAGATGCTCCTCTGAATTCCTGCACCAACTCCTTATTTTCTTAAACCCAAGACCTTCCTAAATCACTGAATGAACTCAACCTAGAAGTGCATTCATCATATGCCTACAATCAGATATTCAGCTTTCTGGGAACAAACGCCAAAATCCCTTCATTTCTACTTAGTAAAATAAGGGGTTCAGTAAGATGGGACAGAATCATCTGCCCAGCTTTATCTCCAAACTCTGCTATTTGCCCATCGCAAATATGACATTAAACAACCAATGTGTCCTTGTCTGTTTGTCCAAACTGGCGATTGAACCCAGACCATTAGGCCAACACTTCATTGTCTGGCTTACACTCCCAGCCACTTATCTTCTCCAGGTAAAATTAAGGCACTTCTAAAAATGCATCCGGTACAATGATCGCTCTGAGTGCTTGGGGTGATGGGGATCAACAGCTGGGGGACCAAAGCATACCAAGAAAGACATGTATTCATGCAATGACAGCCTATGCAAATAGAAGGACAATAAAAACTCTGGGGTTTGGGAAATGTTTATTATATTTTCTAACATTACTCCCTGGAACTGCTCAAGTCATCCCCACGGTTGCCAATTATTCTCGCCAGCTTTAGCCCTGCTCCTGATAGAATGTAAATTTCCCAGCATGGTGCCATCTCTAAGATTCTAAATTTCATTTTGCCATGACAGTTTTTTTTTTTTTCTGAAGATTGTGATGCTCTGAGACCCCTACATTCTAAGAGCTGTTTGCTTGTGAAATGCAGCATTTTTAATCAGGTAACCCTGGGATGGAGTGTGCGTCAGATATCCATGCAAGACACAACCATTCTGGAAACATGAATCCTGCTGTTAAGACTCCAGTGAACCCAGAGAGCCACAAGCTATTTCTAATGCGCGGATGGCATTATAGTCTTTGTATCTAAAATGAGATCTATTTTAAAATTAATTCGTCTTCTGAGGGATGAATACCAACAGTGTCTCTGTCTACAGATGAATTGGAAGACTTTATAGTGTCTAACTGTGAAGTAAGCAAGGCAGGGAACCAGGGGATGGTTTCTCCAACTCACCCAGCACAAGCCACACTGTTTTAAAATACCAGCTTTGTATCAGTGTATTCTTGTGGCAAGGCCACCGATAAATGCCTCCTCTGAGATCCCCTCCCAAAAAAGTTCAAATAATTCCTTTTCTTTGCCTTATCAACCTTACTATCTCACTCCCTCCTCCTATTGCCCTCATCTCCAGCAGTCTGGACATAGCCTGTGTATCCCTTGGACATTCCCAGCACTGCACTGAAATCTCCACTTTTCATGGGAGAAACTCTGAGATCACTGATTACCTGGTACTTAAGTCTGTTCCTCCAATGATGTGGCACAATAGTCATATCCTCCTTCTCAGGGTACCATTTTGTGATGCTACTGTTCCCTGACCCCACTTTAGTTCTCCTTCCCTATGCTTCAAGAAGGCTTGTCCTGACATCTCAAGGCTGGTCTCAGACCCTCTTCTCTTTATGATGTTCTTCCCCAGAGACCTTAGCAATACACATAAACTCATTGACTACACTGATGCTCAGTGTAGTCAATGCTCAGTGTCCTCACCCTGCTGAAATTCCTCTCTAAGAAGCTCTCGGCCAAATGTCTGACCCACATCTACCCACAAAAGCTCTTGAAGGCAACAGACACTATCCCTCAGTTTACAAAGGCTTATGAACCACCATATCCTGAAAGGCTGCTGTAAGTCATAACTGTATTTCATGTAACCAGCCTCCCAAGTACCCTAACCTGACTTAGTCTCTCCTGCTTTAAGCTTGTTACATTGGTCTACAGACTAGCAAACTCATCTTACATGGGCTGGCAAACTGGCTTAGTGGAAAAAGGTGCTTGCCACCAAAAATGACCTGACTTCTGTTCCCCCAAACCACATGATAGAAGGAAAGCACCAACTCTGGCAAGCAAGCTGCCCTCTGACCTCCACCTCATGCCATACGAGGGTCACACACTCACATACATTGATACACACATACATAATATAAATAGATGTCAAGAATGGTTTAAAATGCATCTTACACAAACCCATTTCATAATGTACTCTATCCCTTATTCAATTCTGTGGTGTGGGAATATACTTTTGTCCCACTGTGAAGTCAACATCGTAAGTTAAGTAAATTAAATGATCCTAAGTCCAAGACCCTGTATAGGCCTATCTAGCTGTTACCCCCAGCACTTCTTAAATGGTCATGCCAGAAAATCTATACTCCTCTGTACATCTCACCCCCCCAACTCAAAACTACTCTCTTTGAGAGCTTCACTATGAAGTAGCCATGTGAGGGCTCTCATGTCACTGTTACTCACAAACTTCCAACCCATGTCTACGACAAAGGTGGGTACTCTATGATCACGCTGCCTCCTATCTCAAAACTTCTCATGCCATCCTGGAAAACACAACCAGTGTCTAACACGATCTATTGGCCACTAAGAAGCTTCACCAGAGGCCTCGTCTCCCCTGATTGCAGTCTTCAAACTGTAGGGAGTTTTACACCTTCCAAAACTCACAAATACCATTTTGTCAGAAGATGACCACTCTTCTCTGACCAGCAGCTCCTAAGGGCTCCCCCACGGAGAAGTCCAGGCCTTCCAAAACTGTCACTATAACCTCCTGTTCTTTAGTTTAGGTGCTCCTTTTGGCGTGATAACATGGCGGGTCCTCATTTCCAGGAATTAAGGAGAAAGAGCTGGAGAAAAGGAGGAGAGAGGGGAAGGAAAGATGAGAGAGCCCCATGAAGACAAGTCCCCAATGTGACTAAGGACTTCCCACTAGGACCCACCTCCTAGAGGTCCACAACACTTCCCAGCAGTTCCTCGGGGCACCAAGTCACTAAGTAGCACGTGGATTTTGGAGCACAGCATCTACCACACCTGCAGGAGCATGCTGGAGGTCCAGCTCATTTCTGCTTGTCGCTGTTACCCTGGTTGTGAGATTCTGTCCTCTCCAGCTTAAGAGCTAAAGCAAGGTGTATCAAACGCACTCTCCCTAATGTGCCACTTCCAACCTCCCAAGTCACAGTCTCTGTTTTGGGTTGAATTTTGTCTCCACCCCCCCCCAAAAGGGTACACAGAAACTCTAGTCCCCAGCACCTCCTCATGTTGTGCTGTACACAGGTAGAGCCTTCAAGAGGCAACCAGACTGACACCAGGTCTCTTCTTCCCTGACCTCTTTCATCACTCCTCTTAAAATTTCTGCATTGCCATATTTCCTTACCATGTGGAGAAGAGCCTAAAAGAAAGAACTATGTAGACTCTAATGACAGACAGAGTAGGAGACCGAACATTCCCTTTAAGAGAGCGCAAGCAAGGGATGTCAGAGTTGGCCCTAACCAATATGATCGGTGTCTTTACATAAAGGGAAACTTTGACTCATACACAGGAGACTTAGGAAGAAGAAATGGAGATAAAGCAAGAAAGCCACTGACAAGTCAAGGAATGCCTGAGGGGAGAATACAGAACCACTCTGTGCTCAGGAAGCTTCCCTTTGGTCTCTGCACTCATGGGCTGAACTGGGTCCCCTCAAAATCCATATGCTGATGTCTTAACCCTCCCTACCTCAAAACGTAGCTGAATTTGGACTTTAAAGGGCAATTAAGTTAAAATAAGGTCCCTGGGATGGGCCCTAATCCAATCTCTCCAGTATCCTTATAAAGGCAAAGGAGAGGCAGTAGGGGCCCCCTTCCTAGAGCATCCTGGAGAATGCATGGAGAAGACAAGGTCTGCAAGCCCAGAGGAGAAGCCTCTGGAGAACCACCACCTGGTGACACGTTGATCTCAGACTTCCAGCCCCCTGAAGGAGGAGAAATAAATTTGCTTTTGCTTGAGCCATCGGGTCTGTGATATTTTTTATGATAGCCCAAGGCACTAATAAATTTTCCTTCAGCCTTTTTTGTTTTGGTATATGTCTTTATAATTGTACTAGACATGCATTTTCTCATGGGCAGTATATAATGTCTTTCACGAAGTAAAAAGTAAGTTGCCCCACATGGAAGTTTTTACTCAGTAACAGAGATGGAAGATGTCCATGACTGACTCAGCTAGCAGGAGACCAACATGTTTGGAAAGGAGGAAAAGGGCGGGAAGGAGGGGCTGGAATAGCTCGTGATGTAAGCTTAGCATGAGAGACGTCCAGATAGGTAGATAGGTAGGTAGGTAGGTAGGTAGGTAGGTAGATAGATAGATAGATAGATAGATAGATAGATAGATAGATAGATAGATAGGTGGGCAGGCAGCAGGCAGGCAGGCAGCAGGCAGACAAACAGGTAGGTAGGTAGATAGGTAGATAGGTAGGTGGGCAGGCAGCAGGCAGGCAGGCAGGAAAGCAGACAAACAGACAGGTAGGTAGGTAGCCAGGCAGACAGGCAGACAGGCAGACAGGCAGGCAGGCAGACAGGCAGGCAGACAGATAGGTGGACTGGGAAGTATGCAGAGTAAAGAGCAAAGGGGGACATGGAGAATGTACTTAAGCATGCAGCCTTCAGATGTGCGACTCAGTCATGTTCCAGTTGTGTGCCCTTCATCAAGCCCTTCCCTCTTTTTCTATAAAACAAGGAGAATTGCTACAAAGCCTCAGGAGTCTTCAGCCACATAGGGAAGTTCCATGTGCACTGCTGTCCTAGCCCATATAGATGACAATGTTATGGTCATTGTGAGGCTAAGAGCCCTACCTTATTGTGGCCCGTTGATCTAGCAAGGCCTTTAATGATCTGTCTACTACAACTTACCTTCTTTAGACAGCACTCATTGTGGGGAACTTTGATGCTAGCCCACCTTATTGTATTCAACTCATAATACCAGAGGTCAGGAATTCCGCAAGAATTTTAAGGGTCATGTTGGATGGGAAAAGAGGGAGCACTCTCTGCATTCCTCAGAGAATAAACTATTTGGGTCACTGTGTTCTTCACAGATGCCAAGATAATCTATGCATCAGACTGTCCCATCCCAGCACTAGAGAAAATTCTCCAGATTATTTAATAACTCTGGCCCTGCCTACTACTACTGATGGTTTTTTTTTTCCTCAACCAATTTTCCAACATTTAGAAGCAGAAAGAGAAAATCTAGTTCTCAGAACCCATTAGAATATTTATGAAAAGTAAGCACGTGTAATTTATATCATTTACATTCTGAGTCTAGGTCAGGGATCGGCATCTCCCTAGTGTAAGTGCCAGTGTGTCTCAGACCCCAGTGCATGAACTTTGGAAGAAGATAGGCTGGCTGAAGTGGGAGCAGACAGATGAAAGCAGTGAGTCCTTGAGCAGATGATGGATGCCTGTGCCCCCTGCTCTGCTCTTACGGTCTGGGCCATCCATCAAACTTTTTAGGTATGTGAGAACCAGCACATGTTTACCACTGAGCCCTGCATAGAGGATCCATCGAGGGAGGAGTTCCCATTCTTGTGTTGGGTTTCGAGCCTGTGACAAGGCAGAGTATCTCAAACTGGATTGGTCTGAGCACTGGCCTTGGATCCACCCTTGTTGTACTAAACTTATAATGCAGGTTCAGAGCTCAGGCAGGCATGCCAAATATCTGAGTTTTTCTAGAGTTGCTGCTCTGGTCTGAAGTTCAGCAAAATACCCAAGGAAAAGTGCTTTATGGTAAGGTTTGGGACCTCGTTTAGACTCCATATGAAGGATTACTGTCCTTCCGCATTAAGTCAGTTCATTGGCTTTTGCTCATGGGCATCAAGAATTCTGGGTAAAAAGATTATGCATAGAAAAAGTGATAACAGTACTGTGGTAAGCTTGAAACACACAGATAGAAAGATTCCCTCTAGCTTTCCCATGCCAGAGTAGCTTCATGTCAGTCATAGGCATCCTACACAGACAGCACAAAGCACAGAGGAAACATGGCCCATTTCACCTACCACAGATTGTCAGTGAGCAGCAGGTAAACACAGCCGTGTAGGCTGTGAACACTACTCACCGTGTTTCCTTAAACTTCAGACAGCCACAGTTTCTGTGTCAAACACTGCCAGCCCTGGCCCTTTTCATCTTCAGGGTCAGTGTTCTCTTTAAAATGTATTTTTATTTTTAATTATGTGCATGCACATATGCTTTGCCTGTGTGTTTGTGTAAGGGTATGTGTACATGACTATAGGTGCCCTGGCGTAAAGGGCATCAGATCCCCTGGGGCTGGAGCTGCAGCATTTGTGAGCTACCTGGTGGGGATGCTGGGAATTGCTCTTGGGCTGGAATAGCAATGCATTCCCTTAACCTCTGAGCCCATCTTTCCAGCCCCGGGAATGGCATCCTTCATGGAGATACAAGGTAAATGAAGGAAGGCTGAATGAAGGCAGGCTAAGAAGGCTTCAAAAACCAGAACAAACATTTGGATTAGCAGAAATTTCTTGACATGATAATTTTTAAGGAATGACTACTAAAGTTAAGCTTACCACCAAAGTCTAGGATTTTTGATGCTGACCTTTAGAATAGAGAGCACATTATATGGTTACATTACACAACGGTGAAGGATGTATGTATGCCATTCTGCTACCATCTTAAAACAGACTATGACTGCTTTTGAAGCTTCTAAAAGACAAATCAAGACATGAACATGTATTTTACATTTATTTTATTATTTTTGAGAATTTCATGCATGAGTATTGTATTGACACAATTTCCACACCATAAGCTCCCCTTCCAACTCTGCCCATGTCCCCCCAACTCATTAACTTAATAAACTTTTCTTCCTTCCTTAATTATTATTTATGTGCATATATGTACACACATACAAATGAATGAATGAACAAACACACGCATGTGTGTAAAAACACAACCTACTGGATCCCTTTAGTGTTGCTCATATGTTCATGGGTTTGGGGAAGATTAGCTGGGACTGGATAACTTTCCTGTCCCTTGAAAGACTGATATTCTCTTTTCTCTCTCTTCTCTCTCCTCTCTTTCTCTCTCTCTCCTCTCTCTCCTCTCTCTCTCTCCCCCCCCCTCTCTCTCTCATTAGCCCTTGATTGTCTGTGGCTCCTCATCTTCAGATGAGACCTTGTGAAATTTCCCTGCATTCACACAGGGATATTGTCAACTTTATACAACCTCCAGGCATCCAGGAAGAGGGAACCTCAACTGAGAACAAGCTTCCATCACATCTACCCATAGACAAGTCTGGGGCATGTTATAGATTAATGTGGGAGGGCCCAGCTCACTGGGAGCAGTACCCTTGGGCAGATAGTCATGAATTATATTAAAAAGCTAGCTGAGTGAGTCATGAACAGTAAAACAGTATCAGCACACCTCCATGTTCTCTGCTTCAGTTCCTGCCTTGAGTTCCCACCCTGAATTTTTAGCCTGACTTCTCTTCATAATGGACTATGGTACTGTAAGGTGAAATAAACTTCTTCCTCCCCAGCTTCCTTTATTCATGTTTTATCACAGCAATAAAAACCCAAGGCAGGTGTCAGCTGCTGTTGTCATTGTGTGAATCTTCTCTAGGCAGCCATATTGTTAATACTTCATTAGTGCAATGTATCTCTCGTGTGCAGAAGACACATCTAACAGACATCCTGGTCCTCAAAAGAAGCTTTTTGGATGAGAGGTCAGAGCTATGCTTACTTACTTGTGGGTATAATAATAATTGTTTGGGACACTGTTAGAGATTATATTAGCTTAGGAAAATAGCAGGAGTAGGCTCTCTAGTCTAGGCCCCATGACCCCTCCAGCCATGAGTACTTACCTAGGTACATAGTACCTTACACTATAAGTATGGATTCCTTCCTACTGGGCAACTCTTAAGTCTAATTAGGTGACTGTTGGTTATCACCAAGATATAAGTGTCACCATTTGTACCCTTGAAGATTGCCTTAGTTAGGGTTTCTATTGTTGTGAACAGTCACAATGACAATAGAAACTCTTATAAAGGAAAATAATTAATGGTGGTGGCTCACTTACAGGCTCAGAGGTTTAATCTATCATCATCATCATCATAGTAGCAAACAAGGCAACATTCATACAGACATAGTGCCAGAGAAAAAGCTGAGAGTTCTTCAATCTTGACTCACGGCAATATCTGTTCTACTGGGTACTGTTTGGACATATATGAGGCCTCAAAGCCCGCCTCCACAGGGACACACTTCCTCTAACAAGGCCACACCTAATAGCGTCATTTTCTTTTGAACCACCACACCGACATCTTGTCCTGCTGGCCATTACCGTGGTTTGCAGGTGCCACAGCTAGATGGGACTATTGATTGCTGTCTTTCCTTGTTAGGTCACATAACCCCTTCCAATAATATGAGAGCTAGTCCTCAGGAAGGAAGCTTCTGGACCAGTTCTAGCTGGACTCCTCTAAATCTTGTGTCTCGTGTACATGGGTCTTACCTTCACGGTTCTAGGGAGCTCTCAAGGACAATGGCAACCTCCTGTATTGCTTTGGAAGTCTCTTGAACTCCCCTGACCAGCAGCTCAAAGGGAGTTTCCCGGAAGATGAGTGTAGTCGGAGTTTTACTTTCAAGGTGCCAGTCCAAAATTAATATTTATTAGAATATAAATTAACACTCACAATATTAGTAACAGCTTATGGTGGCACCTGAATAAGGACTGGCGGATCCAAGTGATGGACGAGTGATGAAAGCGCGATGGAAGCACGATGAATTCCGATTCTGTCTGTCCAGCAGCCAGCAGCCAGGAACCAGGAAGAGAGCTCCTCGTGTCCCAGCAGCCACTTATCAATGGGCTTGGCCACACCCCCTCCAGGGTCCCGGAAGTGTCTTCTGACCTTATCAGCTGACATCTTAATCCTGCCACAGATGAGGTTTTTGATAAATAGTCTACAGCTCATTTCTACCCCCATGAGAAATAATGTCATTTTAAACACATATAAAATATGCGAATTTAAGTAAACATTAAATAGTATGTCTTCCCCAGCTCTGTCAATCCTGTTTAACTTTCTTTATCCCTCTGACCTTTGCTCCCTCAGCATTTCTGTTTTCCCTCCCTCCACAGATAAAGCTTTCTAACCTCCATTTTTTTTCATTTCCCCCATCTTAACATCTGTGTGCTATTAACTACCCCCCTCTGTTTATTTTAATGTCAACAAACAAAGGTGAACTACTCTAGAATCAACTAGGAAGTCATACCTTAAATCTCTCTAAATGTGGCCATATCTGAGCTTTGAAATCTAGGGAGGGATGACTGGCTTGGCCAACGTCCCAGTAAATGGTCCATCATTTTGGTGACACCAAAATATGGTATTTAAAGACTTTAAGCTTTTCACATTTTCTTGGAAGATTTGGGGCATGTCTTCAGTGGCTGTGAGGGGATGAGGAGTGTGTGGCACAGGCATTTGTGAGCAGCATACTCTTAACAATGTTGAGATGACTTTTTTTTTTTAAGTATGATGATGAAACAGAAGAGGTGGATAAGGGATGAAAGCATGCTCAACATGAGCTGAGTCACAAGGTTGGAGAAGACACAGATATGCCAACAGGGAAAGGGCTTCAGAAGTGTCCTCACTCCCTAACTGATGTTTCACGGTCCTCCCAAGCCTCAGAATATGAAGGCTGATACCCTCTCTACAGCTGGTGAAATAGACACTAAGCCTCCTTCACTTACTGCTAGGAAATAGGGAAGGGGGAAGGAGGGGGGAAGTTGGAGAGTTTAACACTCTTGTCAGTTTTACTGGATTGGTAAAGTTCGTTTCTCTGTGTATCTGCAATGGAGTTTCCAGACACGGAGCCTGAGGGCTCTGCCCTGACCAGTGCCTTTCTCTCCTGATGACATCATACTGCTACATAATTGCTAAGAGCTGTGTGGTGTTAGAGAGAGCCTCACTAGAAGAAGATTCCTGGTGGCATGTCCTTAGGAGCTGTATCTTGTCCTGGCCTTTTCTATTACTCCTTTTTGTCTGTTTGCTGGTGACATGGCATGTGCTCATCACATCCTTTCCCCCTGATGGACTGATACCTCTGAAACTATGGGACAAAGCCTTTCTCCATCAGGCCCTGTCAGATGGTTTTTAATCAGTGACCAGGCATTCACTGTTTCCAAAAATATAAATATAAAAGATAGAAATAAGACTTGAGGTGGTTACAAAACAAAGAGAGCCCTGTCCTAGGTGAAAGATTTAAAGTCCTTTGCTGTCATAAAGATCTCTCTGCTATCTTCAAGGCACTAGAGTGCACGGAAGCCACACACCCAAACTGCAATCAGGAATGAGAGAAATCCAGAAGGACAGACTGGAAGAGGTGAGGCCCCTGGAAACACAGGCTGCACCTGTATGGATCTGAGGAAGAAATGGGTAGAAGGCAGTGTAAGAATATTCGACAACATAAAGAACAATATGGCACCTCCAGAAACTGGAGGTTCTACATACAGCAAGACCTGAGCCTTCCAATGCAGATGAAGCAGAGGACAATGACCTTAAAAATAATTTTATCAAGATGATAGAAGCGCTTAAAGGGGAAATGAAAATTTTCTTTAAGGATATGGAGAAAAAGACAAAAAAAATGGAAGAAATTAATAAATCCCTTTAAAAACCAAGAAAAAAACAATCAGGTGAAGAAAAGAGTCTATTGAAACAGAAAGTTGAAATAGAGGTAATAAAGAAAACAGAAACTGAGGGAAGTCTAAAAAGGAAAATCTGAGCAAATGAGTAGGAAGTAGAGAGGCCACATTACCTACAGAATACAAGAGAAGGAAGAGAGAATCTCGGGTATGGAGGATGTGATAGAGGAAAGAGATTCCTCTTTTAAAGAAAATGTTAAATCCAGCAAATTTTTAACAGAAAGCATCCAGGAAACCTGGGACATCATAAAAAAAACCAAACCTAAAAATATTAGGGATAGAAGAAGAATAATACAGCTCAATGGCACAGAAAATATATTCAACAAAATTATAGAAGAAAACTTTCCCAATCTAAAGAAATATATGTCTATGAAGATACAAGAAGTTTAAGGAACACCAAATAGTCTAAACTAAATAAAATCCACTTGCCACATAATAATCAAAACATTAAACATACAGAATAAGAAAAAAAAAATTAAGAGCAGTAAAGGAAAAGGCCCAAGTCACATATAAAGGCAGATCCATCAGAATTACATCTGACTTCTCAATGGAAACTCTAAAAGCCAGAAGGTTTTGGACAGGCATTCTACAGACACTAAGAGACCACAGATACCAGCCCAGACTACTATACCCAGCAGCGCTTTCAATTACCATAAATGGAGAAAACAAGATATTTCATGACAAAACTGGATTTAAACAATACATATGCATAAATCCAAACCTATAGAAAGTATCAGAAGAAAAACTCTAACCCAAAGAAGTTAACTACACCCATGAAAACACAAGCAACAGATAACCTCACACCAACAAAGCTCAAGGAAGAGAAACACACACACACACACATTACCAACAACAACAAACAAAAAAATAACAATAATCACTGGTCATTAATATCTCTTAATATCATTGGTCTCGATTCACCTATAAAAAGACACAGGCCAACAGAATGGACAAAAAACAGGATCCAGCCTTCTGCTGCATACAAGAAACACACCTCAACTACAAAGACAGACCTCAGAGTAAAGGAAAAGATTTACCAATCAAATGGACCTAAGAAACAAGCTGGTTTAGCTAATATAACACCTAACAAAATAGACTTCAAACTAAAATTAATCAAAAGAGATGGAGATGGAAATTTCATATTCATCAAAAGAAAAATCCATCAAGATGAGGTCTGAATTCTGAATATCTATCTCCCAATATAAGGGTACCTACATTTGTAAAAGAAACATTACTAAAGGTTAAATCAAACATCAAACCACACACACTATATAGTGGGAGACTTCAACACCCACTTTCACCTATGGATGGGTCTTCTAGACAAAAATTTAACAGAGAAATAAGGAACTAAGAGATGTTATGTCTCAAACAATGAAACAGACATCTATAGAACATTTCACCCAAACACAAAAGGATATACCTTCTTCTCAAAACTTCATGGAAACTTCTCCAAAACTGATCACATGCTCAAACAAAATCTCAACAGATTAAAAAATAGGGTACATATATAATATAAACGGAATTCTCAACAGAAGAATCTCAAATGGTTGAAAGATATTTAAGGAAGTGCTCAATATCCTTAGCCATCGGGGAAGCAGATCAAAACAACTCTGAGATACCACCTTACACTTATCAGAACACTGATGACAGCCTATGCTGGAGGGGATGGGGAGTAAGGGGACACTCCTCCATTGCTGCTGAGATATAAACTTCTACAGGACTCTGGAAAAAATATGGCAATTTCTTAGAAAATTGGGATTCAGCCTACCTCAGTACCCAGCAACACCACTCTTGGGTATACACACAAGATCTCAACCACACCACAAGGACACTTGCTCAACTATGTTGATAGCAGTCTTATTCATAATAGCCAGAATCTGGAAACAACCTAGGCACCCCTCAACTGAAGAATGAATAAAGAAAATGTGGTAACTTACACAAGGGAGTATTACTCAGCCGTAATAAATAAATAAATAGCATTACGAAATTTGTAGGCAAGTGAATGGAACTAGAAAAAAAAATCATCCTGAGTGAGGTAACCCAGACCCAGAAAGACAAACATGGTATGTGCTCACTCATAAGTGAATAGTAAATGCAAAGCAAAGGATGAACAAGCCGCATTTCTCAACCCCAGAGACGCTAGATAGAAAGGAGGGTCCTAAGAGGGATGGACACACGTAGATTGCCCTAGGAAGGGGAAATAGTTAAGATCTCTTGGCTAAACTGGGATGGGCTGTGGAGGAGAGAGGATAGGAGGTGGGAACATGAGGGTTCAAGATGGCCCAGTTGAGAGAGGGATGGCGAGGGAGAGCAATGAAAGAGAGATCTTGACAGAATGAGCCATCGTGGGCTTAGGGAGAAACCTGATGCTAGGGAGATCCACAGGAACCCACAAGGAGGTCCCAGCTAAGACTCCTAGCAATGCTGGAGAGGGTGGCTGAACTAGCCTTCCATATAGTCACATTGATGACCAACCCTAAATGTCATCATAGAACCTACATCCACTGAGTGATGGAAGCAGATGCAGACACCCACAGCCCAGCACTTGGCCAAACTCCTGAAGTTCAGAGGAAGAGAGAGGAGCAACCAGAGAAGCGGGGGAGGTTCAGGAGCACGATGGAGAAAACCACAGAGTCAGCTGACCTGAGGTAATGGGAGTTCACAGACTCTAGATCAGCAGCTGGAGGGTCTGCACAGACTGAACTAGACCCTCTGAATGAGGGTGACAGATGCACAGACCCATTTATTGTGGCTTTTTAGAGCCAACTCACTACGGTGAGATGCCTTACTCAGCCTTCATACAGGGAGGAGGGATTTGGTCCTGCCACTGCTTGGTGTACTAGCCTGTGTTGACTACTCAAGGGAGGCCTGATGGGGGATGGAGGGAGAGATGATGGGGAAGCAGAAAAAGAGGATGGAGGGAAACAGTGAATGAAAGGCAAAGAAAGCTTCTTAAATAAAAAAAGAAAACCAAAAAAAAAAGAGAGAGAGAAAATACGATGGCATATATGTATGAAAATGTCACTGAAATCTATTAGTTGGTATGTTTAATCCACAAATTAGAAAACTCAAAATTTCAACAACAGCAAAAAGGTATCTTCTGTACCCTTCCTCTTTACCTGCCCACATTATCAACATGAGCCCTGCCTTCTCCTGGAATGCTAACCTCTGACTGAAATCTGGTCTCTGTCTTTCCTAGGAAGACAAAGGATTAACTCCTGAATGGATTGTTCAGAGAAGCAGGGTGAGTTCAGTTCCATCTGCCAGTGGACTGTTACTAGCAACAAAGAAAAAAAAAGTGGGGCATCTGAACCAGCCTTGGATAAGGGGACAGGATAACTGGTTTGCGGGGAGGGGGGGGGGGGTCAAAGGACTTTCCCAGCCTTCACATCAACTAACCTCAGCTAGATCAACCCAAGACTTCCTGGTAAGTGACAGGACTTTTTCCTTTGGGCTTCAAATAAATGGGATGCTGAGTTTCTTCTCTTGCATCTAAACATGCACCAAATGTGGCAAACACAATACTCAAAGCTTTCCACTTCATGCAAAACCTGAAATACCAATGACAGCCACAGAAGAACAGAGAAAGTCCGTCCACAGGACCCATTTAGAAAGCAGAGCTGTTTGCTCGCCAAGCCTTATCAAGATGAATAAAAACTAAAATGTCTAACATTCATTCCTATGCATACTTGAGTATTTATAACTATGATTCTTTGATTTGGATTTTTTGGATACTTGATAATGTTGTTGTTTTGGTGGCGATATGCTACCCAGGAGATGGTGATGATTGCTCAACTCAATA
The DNA here is from genome assembly GCA_033318265.1 of Phyllotis vaccarum. Taxonomy (NCBI): domain Eukaryota; kingdom Metazoa; phylum Chordata; class Mammalia; order Rodentia; family Cricetidae; genus Phyllotis; species Phyllotis vaccarum. Next base: position 17,608,542 of record JARWLC010000003.1, read on the forward strand.
GAGACAGACTGAGATACCTACACTTGGGTGCTTTAGACGAAGTATTTTATTTCCACTGAGACAATGGATTTTCCCAGCTTCCAGGTAGATGAAAACCAAGCAGACCATGCATCTTCTATGTTGCAGACACAGACAGAGCCCTGGCCTTGCTCGGCCTTTCTTCACTTGTTATGTTCCTCGTATATTGCCTTTATAAAATAAATTTTAAAGTGGGGGTGAAAAATCAAATCTTCCTGTGTGCAACACTCTTCCACCCAAAGCAGAAACTGTGGAGATCTTTTGAAAATATGCAGCCTCTGAGGCTCCATTTTGAACGCTATGAATATAAGTGTTCAAAATATGAATATGAAGTGGGCACTTGAATTAGATTCCCAGTGACTGAATGCACAGCAGAGGTGGAAAGCCCTGGCTAAGGGACCAGGCCCTCCAAACAAGGGGAGGCATCAGGGATAGCCTTCTGTGAGTCAATGAAGACCTGAGAAAATCTGTGATAGAGCCAGGAAGCCAACAAGCATGGACCAGGGCATGTCTAGGCAATGTTTCCATGAGGCAGTGGTGAGAGTCCTGGCAAAAGCCAATTCAGATGCTGATGCCATGAGTTCTGGATAACCACAGACTCATCTTGGACTAAATATTAGCAGAGAAGCACACTTCTGCATAGAATACACAGCACATCAAGAGAAAATAAAATTCAGCACTTGGCTCCAACCTGAAGCTTGGAGCCAGGAAAGCCAGGTTGGCTTGGGGCATTAGCACCTGAAGCCTGCCAGCAGCTCAGGACAAGCACACAGAGCCACATGCGCGGAGGCAAGCCATTGAGCAAGGGTGAGAAGTGACTGTGGGTCCAGTTTAGCATTGTTCTAGAAGAGACTGTCACTGCAAACAACCTTCAAATGCATTAAGAGATGTGCATGTTGATAAAGAGACAAAATGATTAAAAACACTAATAATAATTTTACTTATTACTTGACTCCTGCACACCAGCAGTCAAACAGTTAAAAATTAAAGGAAAGGTTAATATTTACAAGAACAAGAAAGGTTAAATGCTTAAAAATTTCAAAATCAGTACTCACTACACACAGGAAGTTAATTAACAAGGAGGATGCTGTTGGCCTCGGTTGTAAGGTCTACCATGTTCATTCTCATGTTATTTTGAAAAGTAGTCCACTGCAATCAAGATATCAAAGGCTTCTTGACAAATTAACGGCACTAGAGTTTTTCTAGAAAATATAAATACAAATATAGAAAACAGAAAAAAGAAGAGAGAAAAATGGCAGAAACAGATAATACTACATGAATTAATATTCATATTTATAACAAGTCAATGTATTGATATAATGCCACATATAATACATTACAGTGTGTTCGTGTGTTATGTAACATTTCATAGCAAATGGCATATGAAAGTATTTGTTACTTTAAGCTATGATAATTGAATGGCATAAATAGTAGAACAGAACTAAGCAGAATAAGTTTGCCTAGCACACTACAAACTTATAGATAAGAGTGTGTGTTCTGAGATAGAATGAAGAGGCAGACCTACTATGTGGAAAGCCTCCAGTATGAGTCATATGCAAGGTCTCCGGAAGTTTCAGCTTTCCTAATAAAGGCTGAATTGCTTCTCATTAGTCTCCATGGCCTTGTGTCCATTCAAGCAGAATGCAGAAAAATGGATGACAATAAATACAGAACAGAAAACATAAATTAAAGAGAAAGAAGGTGCAGTGGATGCTACAAAGGGGGACTGAGATGGCTCAGTGGTTAAGAACACTTTTTTGCTTTTGTAGAGGACTAGAGTTCAATTCCCAGTACCCACATGATGGATCACAACCCCCTGTGATTGCACTTTTAAAGCGTCCAATGTCATATTCTTGCATCCACAGGTACTAGGTACACATATGGTGCATGATACCTATAACATAAAATAATTAATAAAATTTTAAAAATGTTAAAGGAACAAATGGTATGGAAATTCTGTATATACATCAAGCAGCAGAGAAAATAAAAAGATTGAATATATGAATATATATTACTTGGAATGGTGTGGAATTCCAAAGCCACCACAAAACTATGAGAAAAAAGATTAAAATAAAAAGAAAATAGAGACTCATATTGTAGAAACAAGTAGCTATTTTCAGCGCTAAGTTGATGGCATGAGGTTGGGGCTTGACTCAGTAAATAAGACAACCAATGGATAAAAACAACCGCAGAGTGAATGGTCAGTGCAGAAGGTATCCAAGACTCAACTAATTGGTTCTCTGGTAATGAAGAGCTCCCACAGTGGGAAAGCAAAGAGATAAGCAGTATAGCTCACAAAAATATTCCTTAAAAAAATAAAACCAAAACCCAGAGGTGGACCTGGCTTGTAATCTCAGACCCACAGGAAGTGGATGCAGAAGAACCAACTGGTCAGGATGGACACTTAGCAAAATTCTGCCTCAGAGTAAAAAATATAAAACAGGGGTGAAGTTACATCTGGGGGGTAGGGTGCTTTCCCAGATTCAGGAGGCCCTGGGTGCAGTCTCCAGCAATAATAGTAATAATAAATCTGAATTATAGAATCTGCATATTAAACACTTACAGCATCATGTACAGAAAATAAGTTACAGGAAATGCAGATGTCACCTCCATAACTATTTTACTTCAAGGGGAGAGGATATGTTCTTTAAAGGACAAGAAATAATGGTTCAGCACAGGAGAAAAAGTCAGGGGCTCCAGGTTTTATCAGAATAAAAGTCACTGCCAGACCCCACAAAATACTTCGAAATTCCAAGGAAGTACAAAGTGAGAAAGTCTAGCTAAGTTTGTTTTCCAGAATAAAGAATGAAATGAAAATATTCTGCTCTGAAGCCATTGCAGTGGCAGAAAAACATTCCTTTCTCAGTGATTCCTAAAATACTCTGTCTCAATGTAAAATTGTTGGGAGCCAAGGTTTTGAGCGTGAAACTTTCATCAAATGTACTTCGCCTTCTCTTCCGTTATATAAAAGTGAATGCTTTTAATTAAAACAAGACAATCAGGAGAATTCTATGCCAACTCAAAGTTGTCATGGGATGGGATCTTTTAGTAAGTAAAAGCGTCACAGGGCACACACATATGTACACACACATACACACATGTGCAACACAATGTGCACACATACATGCATACACACATGGCAGGTGCACATGCACACACATGTAGGTTATCCCTTAGAATATTGATTTGAGGAGTCCTTGAATACTACAGATGCTCAAGTCCCTTCTGTAAAATGACATTGCATAAGCCTTGTACACATCCATTTGAACCCAGGGACAGACTTCTGTATCTAGTCACTCATTCAGAGTATTCATGTCTCTGTAGGTATCCAGGCTTCTCTGCCTCCATATAACTGTTCTTTCCTTATGGCGGTTTGTGTCTTTGGTCCTCACTTAATTTCAAGGCAGCCAGAAGACAGCATGGTCATAGCCAGCCCGGATCAGTTTTCTTCCCATAAGAAAGGAATTTGCTGCTAATTATCCTTTAAAAGGCATCAGTTCCAGAATAGAAAAATAAGACTGTGAGGGACTGAGGTCTTTCTTCACCCTTTGGGGTTATCTAGCAGTTGGGTTTGAACCCGAAGGCAGAAAGGTAGCTGGAGCTTCCTCGTAGGGAAAAATAATGACTTAATAGTTAAAAGAGCCTGCATGAGAGTAGCCTAGGTTGGGACCTCATCCTACATTTACTAGCTGAGTACCTTTAAATGAATCACTGAATCCTCTTTGGTAAACTGGGATTATTCACATACCTCCCGGAGTTTCTGTGAAAGTTGATTGGATGATGTATACAAAATGCTGGCAGTCATGTCTGGCTTGTCTGAAGCACACAGTAACTGCTGGAGAGTAACTTCCTCACATGGAATAAGAAAGCAGTTTGGATTCTCACTCTGTAATTTGCCTGGTCAACGAGTTGCATGAGAGAGAGTAGACAGCAAGCCACCCCAGCTTCTACCGCACTGTTGGAAGGGCAGGTGGAGGCAGTGGGTCATTAGCAGCCATTAGGACCTCAAATGCTCAGTAGCAGCAGATGGCTTGGAGTAGCAGCACCCAGCATCCTATGGTAAGCAGCTTTGCACGCTTTTAGGAGGCTGTGTCTCCAGTGGTCAAGACAGTTGGGCTCTCATAATCAAAATGTACATATCAAAAGGGAGTGAGATCGTTCTTATCCACAAGGAGGCTCACTACTTCTTTTGGACAGGTATCCAAACACAACAGGTGTGCCTCCAGAGTACCAGTGAATATGGGTACTAACACCTGTGTTTCTGCATCTGCCATGCTCTGGCCTCAGCCCTTCCCATATGCAGCCCCACACTACAGATGTGGAGGCACGAGAGACCCACTGAGCAGATGGCAGAGGCACTTCTATGCCTTAGATTGGCCTCTGTGGGCCATCCACAAATGACTCTGTGCACAGACATGGGAATTAGCCATAAACCAGCCTTGTGCAGCCTCCCCAGGTGGTGCTGACCCCATCAATTGAAAGAGTCCCCTCTCAATGGGCAAGGCCCCTGGTAATCTTTGCCACTGAATTAAAAGCTTTCAAATTGAGACAAAAGTGCCATAAATCTTAGAGGTGACATTAAATATTTGTCATTGTAACACTTAAGACTTGTTTTAAGTCCATTCCTTTCTGAAAGCTTGTAACAAATAACTGGGTGACCTAGCCCCCACAAGTGTGTCTCCTCTTGCTCAGCCCATGGGAGAGCGAGTTCCTGCATGCACAGTCAGTCTCAGCCACTGTGTGGTCTCTGGAACTGGCCAGATGGGGAGTAGCCCCTTTTGTTTAGATGAAGCCAGCTCTTGCTTCTAGGACATGAGGGTGGCCACGGTTTTAACTGGACTTTCTTTCAAACTGCCCATTAATCTTCCCCCCACTCCACCCCCAAATGAGTGAGCGATGTAAATTATTTACATTCTGATGTATCAAGAGCTCTCCTTGGGCTAGGCTCACATTGGTGTTCACATTGGTGGCAGCTAGGAGCATTTTCCTCAGTCCCGTCTTGAGAATCAGTGTGGGATGAAATGGAATCAGGTGTGTGTCTCTTTCCAGCACAAACATACATGTCGGAGAAAAGCTGCTTCTCGGTGGATTCCAAGCCACCACAAAGCTTTGTCTCAGCACTGTAGGCAAGTGCTCTTGAAGTCAATGTTCTGGACCCATAAGGGGAAACCAAAGCCCCTCAGACCCTTCCCAAAAGCTAGTTTTCACCAGAGTGACAAATCCTTTATGGAGAAATGTTGTCATCTGCAGAGGGGCAGGACTCAACAGCATAGAAGATGCCCAAGCAAGGAGAGGAGGCTGAAGAAAAGGGGAAACACCCCACACCGCAGCCCAACTCAGCCTCAGATGCCCATTCATTTTTTTCTCCCCTCAGTGCTGGGAATGGACCTCAGGGCAGTGTAATGCCAAACAGGTATTCTCCATCTGAGTGTCAGCCGCAGTCTCTCAAATCCATTTTAATAATGACCGGAGTAGAAGGATCCTGGAAAGGCCAAGCAGGTGGGCATCCCTGGAACAGGATCAAATACTAAGAGCAGAGCCCCTCCTCCTAGGGAAGGTACATCAATAGATGTACCTTGCCAGGAAGACTGATTACCAGGTACTTCTTCCCTCCCTTAATGTTCTGCCTCCATTTGTTTTCAGCCTTCATCTCACTGACTAAGCCATTACTGTTTAACTCAAGTTCTGAGGTTCACCACTGTAGTCCCAGGACGAGGGAGGCTGAGGCAGGAAGGTCACTGTGTATTCTAGGCAAGCGGACTATCCAGCAAAGACTTCATCCAAGACGATTTTTAAAAATACATAAAGTTTCAGTACTCATCAAATATTCACCAGTCTTGCCCAATCTCGGCCACTATGCGAAGACAGTCTTCTCCTAAAAAGTACCCCAGGTGTTTAGCACCTCAGTTTGTTTCAGAGCAGAATAACGTCTGTGGGGCTTTGCAGTTGGATGGTGGGTTTCGGCTTCTTCATCTAACACTTGACAGCAGTGTCCCGCGCATGTATCCACTCTTCTGCCCCAACCTGCTCTGCTAATACAAGGCCTAGAACTAACAAAACATCCATAATCCCAGATCTTATCACAAAAATAACAATATAGAGGATCAGGTCAGTATGCTTTCTCCTAAACCTATCAGTGGGAAACCTATCAGTGGGAATATTTGCCAATGTGAATGACCTAGATGAACTCCAAGACACAGAATTTAAAAGAGCAATCAAAAAACTCAGAGAGTTTAAAGATGACACAGGAATAACTCAGTGAAATGAAGCAAGAAGAGTCCAGGGAGAGTAAACACCTGGGTAATGTCCAAGAAAAGACAAAAATAAGGCTGATGGGAACGAGAAAGATGATCCAGGTACTGAGACCAGAGTTCAATAAGGAGATAGAAACATTTGGAATTCTAAAAGACTATTGTTATCATTTTAAACTAATATAGCAGCAAAACTATCTACCATAACTGGAGGAGAATTGTTACACTATAGAAATAGCCTTAAAATATATCTAATAAGGCAAATATAAAAGGGGGGAGAATTATTTAGGACATAGAGAAGAGACTTTGAACAGAAATACCTAGCCATAATTATTAAAACACAAAGTACCACCAAGGATACAAACAACACCAAAAATCAATAACATGACGATTAGCACATATATTTCAATGTTAAATTTAAATACCCATGGTCCCAGTGCTCCGATTAAAAAGAAGAGACTGACAGAATGGATCAGGATTAAAAAAAATTATCTGTCTGTTGTTTCTAAGAAACACATCTTAGTGTTAAAGACAGTCACCACCTTGGAGTAAAAGGATAGGGCAAATACTCCTATCAAATGGGGCCAGGATGCAGGCAGGCGTCACTATTCCAAGTTAGCTCTAAGCACTTACACTAAAGAAATCAGAAAAAGCACAAGCACATGACTTAATGATGCAAAACGTTGGTAAAAGAAGAGCAAACCAAATCATCTCAATAGATGCAGAGGAAAAAATGTCTTTGAAAAAATGCAACTTGCCTTAATAATAAAAGTTTTGGAGGATGTAGGAAGGATCGGAAGAAACCTCGACATGATAAAAGCTATATCCAAGAAACTCACAATCTACATCGTCCTAAATGGAGACAAGCTTGAAGAAATCCCACTGAGGTTGGGAATGAGACAGGAAAGTCCACCATCCACACTCCTTTTCAATACTTACTGTACTCAAAGCACAAGCTGGTACCATGAGACAAGAGAAGAAAATTAAAGATATACAAATAAGGATAGAAGTCAGATTATCCCTGTTTGCAGATGACATAATACTATATATTAAAGATCCCAAAAAACTACTAGAAAATGTCTTGAAACAATAAACAAATTCAGCAATGTGGCACAAATCAGAACCAACTTTCAGAAGTCAATAGCCTTTTCAGTACACCACCAGCAAACATACAGAAGGGGAGATCACGGACACATTTCCATTTGCAGTAGCCTTAAAGAAAGAAAACTGAATAGGAGTAAACCTGTGAGGAAGTGAGGGGCCCTACAAGAAAGACTTGAAACCTTTGAAGAAAAACATTAGAAAATGGAAAGGCATTCCATGTATTCACAAATTAGTAGAACTGTGAAAATAACCATCCAATCAAAGCTATTTACAGATTTAATGCAATGTCACTCACATCCCCATTGTAGACTTCATAGAAATAGAGTGAACTATCTTGAAATTCACATGAAACCACAATAGACAACAAATAACCAAAATAATACTGAGCAAAAAAAAAAAAATGAACAGAGGGATCACCATTCTAGGTCTTAAGATATATTTCAGAGCCATCGTTATAAAACAATAATATGGTGTCAATAAAAAACAGACATATAAGCCAATAAAACAAAATCAAAACCCAAGCACATGTAATTTTAGCCACTTAATATTTGGCAAAAAAAAAAAAAAATATATAAGCTGTAAAAAAAAAAAAAAAAAAAAAAAAAAAGTAACTTCAGCAAATGATGTTGAGGAAACTGATTGTCCACACGCAGAAGCAAGAAATTTGACCTTTATCTATCACACTACAGGAAACTACTCCAAATGGATTAAAGACCTAAATGTAAAACTTGAAACTACCAAAAGAAAATTCATGCAGTGTCCTACAATGGTATCCTACTGCTAGATGTAGGAAAGGATTTTCTGAGTAGGATTTAAGAGCAAAGGCCAACAATTGACAAGTGGAAATTCACAAAACTAAAAAGATCTATATAGCTAAAAAAAAAAACAACAACAACAAAAAAAACCTATGTAGATAGGAAGCGCATACAGTGGGAGAGAATCTTTGCCAGCTATACATCTGATAGAAGATTGATGTATAGAATACACAAAGAACTCAAAAACAAAAAAAAAAATTAAAAAAATAACCATTTCAAAACCATGACTTTGGATCTGAACAGAGAATTCTCAAAAGAAAAGAAAGAAAAAGTTGAGAAATATATCAATAAGTGTTTACCATTTCTATCAATTAGGAAAATGCAATCAAACAGCTGGAGATTTTCTCTTCTCCCAGTCAGAATAGCAAAGATTAACAAAGCAACAGACAAGGGCTGAAAGGGATTTATGGACATAAAATCCTTCATTCTTTCTTGGTGAGATTGCAAATTGATGAAGTTACTATGGAAATCAGTGTGGAGAATTCTCAGTAGGCTAAAAGTAAATCTACCATATGACCCTCAGTTGTACCACTTCTTGGCATATCCCAAAGAACTTAACATGCTACTCCAGATTCTTGCTCAACCACATTCATTGCCACCCTATTCTCAATAGATAAGGAATATAAAGAACCTAAATGTCCTTCACCTTCACACGTACAATAAAAATAATAAAAATGGGGTACGTATACAGTGTAGGATACTATTCAGCTATAAAGAAAAATGAAATCATAAATTCTGTAGGCAAATGGATGGAACTAGAAAGGATCGTACTGAGTGAAGTAACTCAGAAGGACAAAGATTGCATGTCCTCCCACATTGGAGGCTCCTAGCTCCATATCTTCAATTTTCAGTACAGCCCTCACTCCTCATCAAGAAAACTTCTCTTTGTAAGAACAGAGACCATTACAGTAAGTCACAATCAGTCCAAATGCAGAGTTGTGAAGATCAGTTCCGGTGGATACAACTGTGAAACAACTCTTGCACTTAAGGCCCAGGACACATCGTGGAAGGAGGGGTGGACAGATTGTAAGAGCCAGAGGATCTGGGAGTTTGCTGTGAGATTGTATCTCCTTGTAACTCAGCTATCTAAGAATGAGCTGAATAAAAACATCATGTGAACAGGGAAAAACCCACAAGACTCAACTCCACACAAAGAACTATAGACAGCCAAGGACTTTGCTAAGAGTGAGACAGTCATGGAAAAACACACCAACTGGGTATTCAGTCCTAAGTGGTCAGGCCTGAAAACACACAAGTGACATTCCACAGACTGAGCAAATTGTGTTGAGGAGAGAGGAAACGGAAGGATCAAATCATGCAAATTTAAGTCCAGAACTTCAAAAAATATTAGTGGTTAAAAAATGAAAATGCAAAGTACAAACTATGCCTGGCCACCTTCAGAGTGATAAGATATTATGGTGTTGGCCATGCCATGTGAGAGATGGGAGCCCTGCTGCACAGAGGACAGAAATATAACTCAGGATGACCATGGCCACTGCAAATGCATGGAAATTTCTTCTCAATATTTGTCCAAGAGATACAAAGCATAAATCCACCCCAATGATGGAGTATAAATGATGATGGTTAGACAGTGAGAATTTGCCTCAAAGAAAATCTAAAATAGAACCAAACTGGGGAAAGAATGTCATGGAACTTAATCTAATATAGAGACAGAGCCAATCTCTTAACTGTAATGTGTAAGACTGAAGGGCTGGGAGTTTTGAGGTTTTCATTGTGAAATTCTTACATATACCCATTGAGGTATATTGGGGATTTCACACAACTCTAAACACAAACCATTTAGGTTATTTATACAACTTAGCCTGAAGATAGGTTTACACAATTATATACCAGGCTTTTTGTTTTGGGCACCAACCAGCTCCCAAATCAGGACACGGGGACTTCTTATTACTATAAATGCTGAGCCTAGCTTAGGCTTGTTTCTGTCTAGCTCTTTTAACTTAAATTAGCCTATTTCTCTTTATCTACCTTTTGTCTCGGGACTTTTTGCTTTCTCTATATCTTACTTTCACTGTTCCGTGTCTTCCGGCTGGCACTGCCTGGCTTCTTCTTGCCCAGGCGTGTTCCTCTCTTTCTCCTCGTTCTCTTCTTCCTTCCCTCACCTCAAGCCTAGATCTCTCCTTCTGTTAACTCTCTCTGCCCTCCATCCTTGTCTTTCTCTTTTGCCCAGATACTTGCCATTCAGTTTTTTTTATTAGACTAATCAGGTGCCTTAGGCAAGCAAGGAGAAACAAATGCAATGCATCTTTATATCATTAATTGCAATCCATACATCGTCAAATAAATGCAGCATAAACAAATGTAACACACCTTCACACAGCCAAAGTAACATTCTGCAGCATAAACAATTGTGACACATCTTTACCCATTAAATAATATTCCACAATGCTATTGTTTTAGTGATCCTGTGTTCATCATGTGACTTATCACAAAGTCAAGTGTGATAGAAGTATGTTGGCAGTTCTCTAACAATTTTATATCTTGGACTGTCTCAGTTAGGATTTTCATATTAGAGAAGCCTATACAGCACTAAGTAGAGGAAAAGGGAGAAGGATGTGCTATTGTTTATATTAAAGACAATAAAGTAAGCATGTTTGTAATTATTTTAATCTTGTGGGATACCTTTGCTACAATATGGGAAAAAAATGAGCAATAGTGTGCCTCTGGGAAGAGACCCAGTAGTTACCTTAAGGGCTAAAATAGAAACTCTGGTGTTGCTCCCCATGTTAGTTATCCCAAAACTTAAGTAAGACCCTGAAGAGGTGGCAAAGGGGGTAAGGGCATACACTACTCTTGCAGGGTACCCAAGTTCAGTCTCCAGCACCTATGCCAGCCACCTGTAACTCTAGCTCCAGGGAATATGATGTTCCATTCTGGTCCCCTGGGGGCGCTTCACTCATGAACACAAACATACACAGAAATAAACACACACTATTAGAAATAAGCCTTTTGAAAACAACTTAAATACCTGTATTTCATTTCCAGTGTTTTGAGGACAGAAACAGAAAAACACCCCCAAACAGTAGGAAGAAGACATGCATTGTGGATGTTTGGGTTATTCAGGCAAGATACGTGTCACACATTTTTACAGCCTGGAGCCACTGTTGGAAGGGGCCAAGGATTTGCACATATTTCTGAAGAGCCTGCAGCTGGCTGCAGACTGGAGTCACAAAATGTACCTGTTAATAGAATTCCTGTCTCAGAGGTACTGGGCTGCCACCAGAACAGCACTTGGAGTCTGGCTTATTGATAGATGAGTAGCATTGAATGTGACACCTGTGTCCAGGGAATCCCCTGGTACCATTTAGCTAGCACTTAGGAACAATTACCTTCAGACTGGGCCCATCCTGGCAGAACAAAATCATCACCTTAAGTACTTTCCCAGTTCCCCCCAAATGAGGATCCTTGTCCTGCAAGAGAGAACAGGGCTATATTTTATTCAAAATCGAATCCACCAACCCCTTTTCATTTCCTTTGCTGTCTAACTTACACCACAAAGCCTGTTACAGCAGTGTTCTTCTAGAGGATTCCAACAGCCCCATCTTTACAGACCTGCAATGGCCATTCAAAATTCATGCTCAATGAAGCACATGGACCTTTCATTGTCTGCTCTTACAATGCTCATTCAGCCTGCTCTCACCCACTCCCATGTGTCTTCACAAGAGTCTTGGGCTGTCTCCAGCCCTGTCACCATCTTCCCAACCTCTAAGCCATTGCTCAGACTTGTCTCTTCATTGCCTTCTTAATGAGCCACCACCCATTTGTCAAGCCTCGGGTCCAATTCACCTCTAAATGACATATTCTCCAGCTCCAGGAGACCAAATTGATGGATACCTTTTCCTTAATTCCAGTGCAAAGACTTGGCAGGGATTCCTGCTGTAGTTTTTACCACACTGCCTGATTGTGTTTCTCACCCATCTCTCCTCTGTATTTGTCATCTTTACTACAGACAGGTGTGAAATACTCATGTTCTTACCCATAGCACCTAGGTTACCCAGCTTTTAGAACACATTAAATGCTCAATGCTGTCTCTAGTGAACACACATTCTCTAATGGCTGCTGAAATGCCCAGTTCTGTTTCTCATCTGCAGAAACATTATAGCCCCATCAAGCTGCTTTGTCACAGGGAGGCTGAGTCACCCAGGCAAGCTGTATCCAATGGGGCGTCTCCTTCCCGTTCCAACCCTCATTTACCTCTTTCTCCTTGCCTTTGCAGTGATGTTGCTAAACACCAACTAGAAGATGTAAGAGAAAACAGTCAGCTGTGTTGAAAAGATGTGGGATTCAAGTTTGTAGCCAACACTATATAGGAGACACACACAAAAGTGTTTACAACAGCACACAAACTGAAAATAACCTATCACACGAAAGACAGAGAAACAGATTCAGTGGGTTACTACAGAGAGATGGAAAGGAACCACCATTCCACAAGCCATGGGAGTTAAGAAAACTCAAAAGAACCAAAGCTCAAACCCACAATAAGCATGTCTATGATGATAGAAATTGTAGCTTGGGGCATAGCAACTTTAGGGAGAGTAGAAGGTTCCCCTGTGGTAATGCAAAACAATCCAACATGTGATCTGGGCTGTGATACATTGCTTGCATTTTGAAGGTGTATCGAGTTTATGGCTTGTGTTATAGTGGAATAAAAATAAAATCCCACAGCATCTAAATAAAACCCTACAGCATCCAGTTGGCACCTTCACAGGGGGAAGAATCTTCTTAAATGGCCAATGATCAATTAACTTGTGGAATATTTTGCCTCCCTTCATACATCTGAGTATGTTTAGGGGGCAGCCCGGTAGTTATTATTGAACTGAGACCATCAGTATTGTAGCCAGTCTCTGTAGAGCCCAGACAGCCCAGTCTGGGTCCTGTGGATGGCTGGGTAACTTGAGTACCTGCTTTCCTCAAGGGTCTTTGATTTTGGAGGAGCTTGATTGACATCTAGAATTGCAAAAATGCTCTTCTCAGTCAAACTCCTTCAGGTCAGCACTACTTAAAGTAAGGTCTACATATCGGTGGGTGCACTGTCAACCTTGTTAGAAATGCAAATTATGAACCCCACTTGGGTGGCCAAATGAGAGCAGAGTGAAAGGTCCCTATGTATTTTCTCTGTTGAAATGCAATTGTACTTTGAGCTTGAAATGTTTTCCACAGGCTCATGTGTATGAACACACCCAGTAGGTGGTACTGTTTGGGAGACTGAGGAACATTGAAAATATGGGGCTTAGCTGCTAAAAATGGGTGGCTAGGGAAGGGCTCTGGCAGTTACAACACTACCAGTTTCAACCTAGCTCCCCTGTTCCTGGCTCATGATGCATAAAGAAGCCACTGTCACACACCAGATGCCATTAGCTCACTGCCTCTTTCCACGTGGGCTACATTCTCCCCAAAACTATAAGCCTAAATAAATCTTTCCTCTCCAGTCACTTTTGTCAGGTGCTTGGTCTCAGTGATGGAAAAGCAACTCATGCAGATGTGTTGACAGCTGGGCACTCATCCATGCTTCTAGGATTAGCCAATTCTTAGAGCTAGCTGCTCAAATGGTATTTTTCAAATACAAACCCACCAACCCAGAACCCACCTACTAACCATGCCTTCTATCAAGTTCAAGGACTCATATCTACCTTTCCCAATCTCCCCAGGACCCACCAGGGACAGCCCCTGTGCCTCAGAGTCCTGAAACAACCAGAGCACACTAATATGAAGCTCGCTTATTTTCCAACCAGGTTATTCACGCAGAAATCACAATGGGGTCTGTGCCTGCAGCTTTCCTTCCCTGTGTGGCCTCAGGATCACAACACATCTCTCTCTTAGAAGCTGTGGATTGTAAACTACTTTTTCTTTCCCTTTAAAAAATTATTATTTTTATTTAGTGTGTGTAAAGCATGCATGCACAAATGCCGTGCATGTTAGCAAGAGTCTGTAGTAATCTGTTCTCTCAATCATGGGAGTCTTGGGGATCAAACTCAGGTCATCAGGAATGGCAGCAAATGCCCTCACCAGCCCTGCCTCTCATAAGCTACATAAAATACCTTTTCAATGTAGGTGTCTCCTTCACTGTTCATATCTCTATGCCTCTACTCTACCCTACTGGATTTTTCTGGTCACTGCCTTCATCCAGACTTAGGGTATACAGCCAAGACACAGGTCTTAAATTCTCAGGATATGACTAGATTCCACCTGTACAGCACTGCCAAATTTCCCTGCAGCCAGGTAACCTCCATCACCCTCCACTCCCTTAACCCCCATCTCATCATTTCCCATCATCCTCTGTACACGTTCTTCTCAGGGTTGACCGCCCCCCCCCCAGGCTTTTTACTCTTGCATAACATTGCAAATGAAACAAAGCATAATACCTTCATTGTTTTAGTGGAGGAAGTTCAGAACTACAAAGAGAAGGAAGCTGCTTTCCTCCTCCCCCTCCTCCTCCTCCCCCTCCTCCTCCTCCTCCTTCTCCTCTTCTTTCCCTAATGAAAACGTGTGGGTTTGAGAAATGGAAAACATTAGTCTCTTAAAAGTTCTGTTTCTTACTTATTGGTGCTATATCTGAGAGCCAAGAACTAAACAGTCTTGTATTTAAAAACTCTCTGGATTTCCCCTTCGTATATTTCCCAGATCTAATTCTTTAGAATCCCCCATGCAGAAGAACATCCCATTATCTTTCAATTCTACCTTCAGCGTCTCCTCTTCCAAGGAGGCTGGTGGTGTGATTTTCACTTTTAATAAAGCCACTCTTTCCAATATTCTCATGGAAGATTTCTGAAACTCTGTCTTGTATCCCAGCTTCCTTTCTCTCCTAGCTAACTATACAGTTGAGTTGAATTAAATATATATTATACATACATACATACATACATACATGCTTAAAATCTAAGAGACTCCAATGACAATGGAGGATATTCCTGTTGTACTTGCTTGCCTCAGAGGCAAAGGTAAGCCCCTATTGCTGAAGGCAGCATGTCTTTGAATACAGGACTCAGAGGATCCAAGCTGGATCTGTCCTAGAAGCCCTTCTATTGAGGTCTAGTTTATGAAAAGGTTCTGTGAAAGCTACCAGTGAAGGTAAACAACTGTAAGATCTACTGAGCTATGATGTCTTTAAGCCGTAACAATGACTAGCATGACAGGATAGTCCTGTAATGGTGTAATAGTGGCATGCATATTATGGTAGCAATGAACAGCTGTCTAACTGAATTTAAGGCCTGCTCAACAAGAAAGAAATTATGTCTGGTACTAGAAACCTAGCCAGCTACCTAGGTCTAGTGTGGTCAAGGATTTTAGAAAAAAGCCTACAACCTCCACTTTACACGACCAGCATAATACCCAGCTCTGTTCTAAGTGCTTATCTGTAGATCCACAAATAGGTGCAGTTTTCACACTTACTACCCATCAAAGAATCTCCCCCCTGTCTTTGCATCAGACACCATCACAGAAAACAACACACAAATGCTCAAAATGCAGAGAACAAACTTATCATGGGTTCAGTTCCAACGGACACATGTACCGCGCAACCCCTACACTTAAGGTTCAGGGAACATCTCAGAACAGAGGGAGGAAAGACCATAAGAAATCCAGGAAATCTGTTGTGATAATGTATGTCCTAGAAATAACAAAGAATCTCCACCTGCAATATCTTAATAACATGGCTGCCTAAAGAAGACCTGAATGGGTACCAATAAACACGCTGACATGGGAGGAGACATCATCAGGCCCCAACTCCACACAAAGAATGACCGGCAACTAAGAAATGATGCTGTGGGGAAGAAAATTAGTCTTCCCTGTGGGTAAGTCCTTTAACCAGTTATCCAAGCAAGCAGTCAGCTATGAAACTATATACATACAGCCAATACTAATGGACTCAACAGATTGTATTTTTTTTTATTTATGCACCTATATGTATAGCAATAAGAAAGAGAGTTCAATTTTTTTTTATTCTCAAGAATTTGGAGGGAGCAAAGGAGGGATGGAAAAAGAGTTGAGGGATGAAATGACAGGAGAAATAGTGTAACTATATCTTAATTTTTAAAAAGCAAAAGCTAAAAAAAAAAAAAAAAAACATATACCTGCCACATCTAACTAGATGGTTTGTAGTGTGTCTCTATAAAATGGCCTTCTCTGGTCGCCGGAGGGCCTGAAGCAAAAATCTTTGGCTTCATAGTTATGGATTAAAAAGAGAAAAGCATAAATATGCCCAGAGTTTGGCAAATATCATCTTCAAAACTTTATTGAGCCATGTAAGGTTTACTAGCTCCAGAGTTCTGACAGTCATCCAAGGTAATTTTACAGAAAGTTCTCGCACTTAAAATCTTGATTTGGACATCCACCAAGTCTATGCAGGAGTATTCTTATATGGCCAGAATAGCTCAGCTGCTCTGGAAGAAGAATTTGTCCTTAGAAAGTTGTGCAGAATAGCCTAATTAGGAGGAGCTGGATACTCTCCTGGGTGTCAGAAGCTGCAAAAGTGCATCCTGGGATGGCAGCCAGCATCAGGTGAAATCAAGCATAGTACAGCAGCACTGGGATGGGCATCTAAAGCCTAAGACACAATTAGGAGGAATAACTGGGCCTTAAGCCACCTGCTACTTGGATGTGGCTAAGGAATGTGTTAACATTCTGCCCTGTAATGACGGCCTTTCTCCGTAGTCCATAAAACCTCTTTTTCCTTAGCCCCAAGGTATAAACTAAAATTAATTTCTGTAACTATGATGTCTAAAGTATGAGGGCTTGACGGACTCAGAGTTGATCTTTTTCCCTGCGTGACATAAATGCTCTGTGGCTGGCTCAGTGAAAGCAAGCTTCTAAAAATCTGCCTTGCCTTACCCTTTAAGACCTGGTTTTTATTAATTTTGTTCTTTGGTGAGTTCCTGAATGGTGCTCCCTACTCTTGGAGATGAACACAATGTTTCTTTTCATGCTCTGTCCCTAAACTACGGGTTTTGATTGAAGTTCCTCTTAGGAACTGCCAGGCTTCTGGAGCTCTCCTTCTACCTGTGAGTGCCAGTGTGGGGCTTCCTGCCATTTCCAGTTGCTAAGTTCCAAGGAACGTCAGATCAGCCATGTGTTCCTCTTCCTGCTTCCCACCTTTCATATGCTGCTGCCTACCTGGGTTCAACCCACCTACAGCTAACTTGTACCAGACTCACTAGGAATGAATGTTCTTGTCTCTTGCAGTAAGGTGGCTTCTATTTGGATACCCCCAAATGGGCAGATATTTCCACCCTCCAGGAATCAGCTCTGAGTGTTGTCACCCATCCCACCAAAAGTCAACATGTGGGTTAGACGGGCTTCCATACATGTCACTGTTTTTCCACATCTGTTCTACAGGTCTCTACTTCATCAGTGTTGGGAGACATGAAGACATAACATACAAAAGGACTTTCTAGCTGAGCATGAGTGAAGAAGGAGTGAGACTGTTCAACAAGGTTCTGCAAAAGAAGAATGCATAGCAGCGTTGCCGTGGAAGCACATCAAGACCACACAAAAGGGAGGTTAGACAGCTCTGTGTCCCCAGAGCTGTCATGGCCATGCATTCTGGTTCGTTTTCCATGACTGTGATACACACCAGTACCAAAAACAGCTTGAGGATGAAAGGGCTTGTTTGGGTTGTACTTTCCCATCACAGTCTATCACTGAGGGAAGTCAGGACAGGAAGTCAAGCAGGAGGAGAGGCAGGAAACAGGAGGGGTGTTGTATATTAGCCTGCTGCCAGTATACCTCCTAGGACCACCTGCCCAAGGCTGACACCACCCACAATGGGCTGGGCTCTCTTAAATCAATAATTACTCAAGAAAATGTTTCACTGACTTGCCTACAGGCCAACTGTTGAAAGCAGTTCCTCACATGACATTCCCTCTTCCCATATGGCCATAGATTGATTGTGTCAAGTTGAAGATTAATTTAAAAAAAAAAAAACTAACCAGAACACCATATCATGTTTTTGCTGAAATATTTTATTATACTTAATGTTTATGTAACAGACATTGGAAAATGTTTTCTAAAGAAGAATATACCATCTAATTTGTTGTATAACAACTTTCCTGATTCCATTTTGAGTGAGTGCTTATCTCTACCTGTGAATTTGTTTGAATAATGAGATAATTCAGTATGTCTCCTTTAGTCTGAGCTTCCAGAGAACTTTAAACCTAGTTTAAGACTGTTGAAAAAAAATTTTTTATATTTCAGGAGAACAAAAAGAATCAAAAGATGTGTTTCAGTCAGGATTTTCCAGAGTTCTCACTACATATATACATGGTAGATAGACAAGAGACAGATGGAAGAATAGAGAGATAGACAGACAGGCAGACAGACAGACAGACAGACAGATGGAAAAACTGAATCAAATGATTGAGGCTGAGATGTAGCACATAAAGCATCTGGAAGCTGGAGAATGGTTTATTTTATATCTAAAACCCTAGAACCAAAAAAGGCGATGATATCATTACTTCTCAGAGAACCATGGGGTTTGCTGGTATAAGACCTGGAATGTTGACAACATGTGGACTTGAGTTCTATCGTCCAAGGCAGCAGATTACCACACCCTATCTCCCAGAAAGAGAAGAAATTGCCTTTTGTTTGACCTGGGTCCAAGGCAATTGAGAGGTGCTCACTTGGGTTGCAGATAGTTCTCCTCTCTCATTTCACACCCTCAAAACAATCCTAGCTGTAAACCCTCCAAGACTCAGCCAGACTCAGCGTCTTACCAGTTCTTGAGGTTATTTCTTAATCCAGCCAAGTTGACAAATAAAAGCCCACCATCACCATGTTTTCCATTTTCACCATGGCTGTAATGTCATACTCACTGAAAAGGCTTTAACAAGGAGACAGACTATAACAAATGTTGACATGGATTTGGATATAATAGGACATTCATTGACTGCTGGGAAAACTGTAAAATAGAACAGCTGCTTTGGAAAATAACTTGGCACTTCCTTGAAAGTTAAACATACCATTATGTTACCCAGAATTTCTATTCCTACATACTCTTGAGAAATGAACACAGACGGGTGCACACATGTGCACACACACATACACACACATACACACACATACATGCGCGCGCATGCACACAAGTATTTATAACCAACTGTATTGCAATAGCCAACTAATGGTAGTATCCTTAATGCTCATCAAATGGAAAATCAATGTAGCACATCCACACACTGAAACTATTTTTATTTACCATTGAAAAGGAAGAGGACATCACATTTAACTTACGGAGACAGAAGTAGCAGGGTTCCAGGAATGGGAAATGACACCGGTGGGTGAATGGATCCTTTCTCTTGTAACAGAAATGTTTTAAAATTTGACTTTGGTTACGTGATTGCATAACTCCACGGATATATTAATGAACCTCAGACAAAATACTTTAAACAGTGAATCATGTGGTAGGTATATGACTTAAACCTCCCAAAATATTACAATATCTTACAAATCTTACTTCTAAAATGGCTGTTCTTTCTCTGTATGATTTATTTTTGAGAGCTGTCAGCCTAAGAATACAAAATTTTAATTAGGCTGGAAGAGTTCAAAGGATCAACTGTAAAACTTAGTGATAATATTATTGTACCAATCCTAGTTGGTCTTAAAAAAAAAAAAAAAAAAAAAAACAGAGTCAGATATAAGGGTCAATTCTTAAAGATCAGAGAAGCAGAGGAACAAGCCATTAGAAAATCTTCTCAGGCCAAAGGGGTAGATCCTGTTTCCACAAATCCTCAGACTGAAGAGGAGAAGTGGGGGGAAGGGCGCAGGAGAGGCAGGCCGAACCCCCGCCTCCTTTCACCTTATGTACTTTTCTCTGCCCAGCCATATCATTTCCTGTTTCAACTTTCCTAGTGCTGGGATTAAAGGTGCATGCCACCACTGCCTAGCTCTGTTTCTTTTTTGGACTGTATTAATCTTGTATAACCCAGTGTGGCCTTGAACTCAGAGAGATCTAGTGGGATCGCTGCCTCTGCCTCCCGAGTGCTAGAACGAAAGGTGTGTGAGACCAGTGCCTGACCTCTATGGCTAACTCTGTGACTGGCTCTGTCCTCTAATCTTCAGACAATCTGTATTTGATATATAATATATTACAACATAATACTGTATTTTTAAATTGCCAAAATAGTGGGTCTTGAGTGTCCATACCACAAGAAATGACAAGTGTATGAGATGGTATACTCGCTCTTGTCCAAATCATCCAGGTGGCATATTCCCATATTTTGATGCAATGTGTTATCCATCCTCTGTAGACACAGTTTTATTTGTAAAATAATCTGTTGCTATGGGATAATGCTCTTCTACACTGTAAAGATTTGTTATTCGTATTGGTTTAACAAAACAGTGTTAGCAGCTAGGCAGGAAGTAGAGGTGAGGTAACCAGACTAGAGGAATTCTGAGAAGAGGAAAGGCAGAGCAGCAGATGCTGGTAAGACACAGAGGAAGCAAGATGAGAATTCTGGACTGAGCAAAGATACCGAGCCATATGGCTAAACATGAATATAAGTATTGGTTAATTTAATTTAAATGTAAGAGCTAGTTGATAATATGCCTGAACTACTGGCCCAGCAGTTATTATAATAGTAAGCCTCCAAGTCAATTATTTTGGAATCAGCGGCTGGGTATTTGAGAGTTTCTACTGATATAGAAACTTCTGACTACAATCCATTGGTTATTTTAAGTCACTTTGGCCAAATACGTAACAGAAGCAACATAGAGACAGAAAGAGAGGTTTGCTTGAGCTCATAATTTGAACCATTGGTGTGTGGAGGGCATGATGGCTGGGGCTCTGTCCATGCTGGAAGAATCTTGGTTCATCTGGAAAGAAGGTGAGCTCCAGTTAAAACCAGAAGATCTCATGAAGAGTCCCAGCATCTGTACCAGACACTCCAAGACCAAGCCCTCAGCACAAAGTCATCTGTTCCATAGGGACAAAGGACAGAGATAAAAGATAAAGACAGGAACTAAACCACAAGGAAGAGGGGAAAGGGATTTTTATCCCAGAAGGACCTCTGGATGGAGAGGAAATCAATGTGGCCATTAGGCAAATGGCAGTTTATAAACGTAAAAGGAAAGACCTCGTGTTAGGATAAGGTGCTTAATTATAATTGAGCGTGTTAATTAGGTGAACCAAACGGGTATTTTGATTGCTGGACTTCAATACTTTGATAGCTGGACCTTAGTAATCAGACTCAGGAGGAGAAAGTGGCCAACTAAGGGACTAGATGTTGGTGGCTAGGCTAGCTTTAGGAATGTAATCTAGTGGTTTTTAGCAAGAAGGAGGCAATGGGGGAGAAGGACGAGGCCTGCCAGATCCATAGTTCCATGCTTGGGCTGGCTAGAGTCTCTTCATTCCAGCTAGTTCCTCCAGAGAAACACCAGAACCCAAAGGTAGCACAGCTTCTCAGAAGAGTGCCACCAGCTGAGAGCTCAGAATGAATCTACCAGTTCGGAGCTCACACACCTAAACTTCTGGGGGACATCCAAAGTTTAAGGAGGGAAGCAGGGTAAAACAGGGTGGAAATAACTTGGGGAGCAGATTCTTCTGAGGTTAAAGCCGTCCATCCTGTAGACCAATGTCTTAAGACATAAGATATGTCAGGGGAGGTAAAACAACATGTTGTTGAGGATTTTTTGTTGTTGGTTGGTTAGTTGGTTGGTTGGTTGGCTGGCTGGCTGGCTGGTTGGTTGGTTGGTTGGTTGGTTGGTTGGTTGGTTGGTTCTTTTTTTTTTTTTTTCTTAGTCTTTTAAGACAGGGTTTCTCTGTATAGCTTTGAATGTCCTGGTACTCACTCTGTAGACCAGGCTGGCCTCAAACTCACAGAGATATGCTTGTCTCTGCCTCCTAAGGGCTGGGATTGAAGGCATGTGCCACCACTGCCCAGCACAACATGATATTTTAAGACAAAGTATTTACAGGGAGATGATACAGGCCATTCTATAGGAAAGCTTGTGGGATGAGAAGTAAATAATTCAAAAAAACTTCAGGAAGTCCCCGAAACTAACCAGAATCACTCGGTTCCTTTCAACCCAAGAGAACATAAAGAGTGAAGACTGTTGAGGGAAGACTGTCAGGCAAATCAAGCTGAAAAGGAAGAGTAAGAAAAGCCAAGAAGACTGGAAGAAACAGAGACCAGCCTAGTCACCTGCAAGGTCACTCTGCAAACTGTTGAGTGGCCTGTAGGCTATGCAATTAGGCCCCATGATTCCAGTCTGTGTGAGTTGTCACCCCACACTGGGATGGACTTTGGTGATGCAAATGTTTTGAGGGTCATTTTGACCTGTAAGTAACCCTTTATGCATATTACTGTAAGTAACCTCAATAAAATTCACTGGTTCGTCAAGTTGGACAATGGGGATATCCATACTCTGATCTGTCATTGGTTCATTATCTGGGCTGGGTAGACCTTTCCTCATATCTCCCCAAGAGTAGTGTCACACAACAATAAGGAATAATGGAAGCAGGGGGAAAAGACAAGAGGCTGGAAAGAGAGAAAAGGGGAAGGAAATGGTAAGGGCTATAGAATACAAGGAAGAGAGGAAAAAATGTATCAAGAGCTGTTGGTGATGTGGAGTATACTAATGGTGTGAGTGTAAGATTATTGTAAAGGGGAGTTCTGCATTGTACAAGTCGTATCACAGAGAATAAAAAAATTATAAATGACTGAAAGGTCTCACATCGAGTTCAAAACAATTGGGCCAAAATCAACTTCTCTAAGTTCCCAGGTATTTGTCACAGTCATCAAAACTTGCCATTAAAGCTGGCATTCTGCCCTCTAGCATGCAGGACATGCAAAATCATCTTGTCTTTATCCTGCTATGATAGTAGTAACTAGAGTTTACTGAGACTAAGTCCTACAAACGTTTCAAAATCTTGATACGTATTCTGTATTATAGTACCGGGGCCTTGAATATAAATATACTTGGTAAGTATGCTGTCATTCAAGTATGTCCTGAGCCTTCTTTTTACCATGGGGTGTGGGTGTGTGTGTGTGTGTGTGTGTGTGTGTGTGTGTGTGTGTGTGTGTGTGTATACGTGTGTCTGTCTGTCTGTCTGTGGCTGTGTCTGTGTCTGTGTGTCTGTGTGTTTGGGGGCAGTTCTGAGACTCAAATCCAGGAACTCACAAGTGATAGCCAAGCACCCTACCCCTGAAATGTACCCCAATCCATCCTTTTATCTAAATTTTGAGACTGAGTCTCACTAAGTTTCCAAAGCTAACTCCAAACTTGCAATCAGCTGTTATGATTGACCTGAGACACAATGAGACAAAGGGCTGGTTTCCTGTTGTTTCAGAAAATCTTAAATAGCCCTGTAAAACAGGTGACATTACCCACTGCAAACAAATTAACACAAGGCTAGAGGTGATTGAGAGCTGTGTCTGCTGCTAACACAGCCCCTGGTGTAAGAAATACCCGACTTCCCTCTGCTCTGTGCCTTCTTGGTTTTGGATCAGGTAAGATGGTCAGATAGATGCCCTGATGCTCTGTCTCCTGGAAAACAGTAAGGCCCTAGAAGACGGATACTTGCTCCAGATTCGTGACATTTAGTGAGTCCAGTCATAAATTTGTCCTGAGTGTCACCTCCCCTGTCTAGGCAGGAATTTCATCACTGAGCAGTCAAATGAGATTAACTTGGCCATCTTCTCCGCGACACTTGACTCGAGGAGATCAGCCTGGGATTCGGAAAGCAGAGATTCAAACAATGAAGCCAGGTTGGGTGGGTCCTCAGACTTGGCACTCAGCTCTGCCTGGGTTGCTATTAGTGAAGACAGAGAAGGAGGCTGTACTACCATTAGCAAGGAAGCAGAGCTGACTGCAGAGGTGCAAATTCCAGGAAGAAACCTGCCTCCACTTCAGAGAGGAGCAACAATGAGACCCTTGTTCTTTGAGCCATTTGGCCTGGCTTGGATAAAGGCTTATGTGTCCTTCGATTCCATGCCCCATCTCCATAATCCCCCAGCAGGCTTCAGCCAAGAAACATGGGCTTCCTCTTTCTATTTCCTCTCTTAACCCTGGGGCCTGTTGATGCATGCTCTAGAAGAAGGGGCAGGTCCTGAGACGATCTTGGCCTTTCCACCTACACCTGGAATGCTATCAATCTTCCATGAGTTCACATGGAGCAGAACCCGGTTTCCTCCACTCTGCTTCTCCGGCTCTTGTATTTGACCTTCCCAATGCTTTGCCTGTCTCAGCAATGCATGTTACAGATGCTGAAGCCCAGAGCCCACAGGCCACCGGTGGCATTCTCTCTTAATCATTTTTTCAAAAATTGTCCTAGATATCTGTGACCATGGAGTTGTTGTAGAAGCAAAACTAAGTGATAAGGGATGAAATGGTGCAGAAAGAGAAGGGCCTCCACAGCCTGCCCAGTGTTGGTTTCCAGTATGTCTGTGGTGGGATACAGAAGAATTGGAAGACCTTGCAAGACACGCTAGTCTTGGTCAAATTTAATATAATATGTGTGTGAAATAAATGTGGTCATTGTCCTTTCTTAGGAAGAGAAGCTGAGAAGCCCAGAAGTCACACACAGCACTGGCACTTGGGACAATGGCTTCCATAAGTTACTGAGAACAACTTTCACAGCTATCTTCCCAAATCCTCTTTAGTGACATTGGCCATAATTCTGGATTGGGCTAGCCTGCGACTATTGAAAGTAGAGATATCAGCAAAGGCTACAGATTAGGCCTTGTTTATGTGTTTTTATGAGACTCAGCTTCTCCATTGCAATAAGTGCCTCCTCTAAGGATACCCTAGAGCCTTTGACAGACTGAGGCTCTACCTAATTAGGCTCTACCTACTACATTTGTCATCCACCTAAGATGCTGCCAGGTCCTAAAATGCCTTCTCTAAAATACCTCATAATTTCATATTTGTGGCCCACCTTTGGTCAGTCTTGTGCTCTTTCTGCAGCGTGCAGCCAAGCACATATTCCATATGTACATATTACCTATTTAATAGGTTTGCTTCAAATTGCCAGGAATTTTTATATACATAAAGATGTATTTGAAAGGAAAACTAATGGATGTTAAGTTCTGGGTTAAAAAATAGTTTAAAAATACAGAAGGATGTGACTCTGAATACATGCTTATTTTTGGGAAGAGGACAGAGAATGTGGAGACCAGTGCATTCTGGGAAGGAACATTCACTTCAGGGGCTTAGGGAAAGTTGGTGAGGGAAGAGCAATGAACTGAAGGGTTTCCATCTGGGAGAAGTGGTCCAGTTGGGAGTATGTATATCTTCAGGATGACGAACCAGAGGATGTTATGTGGATCTGCCCTACTGCCCTAAGAGTGAAGCCATGGGGACTCGGGGAAATGTGGATTCTGTAGGAGGGCTATGGAAGGCATGGAGTAGTCCCAAAAGCCCCTCCCCCCTGGAGCCACTCATTAGGCTTTCTTGCCCCCAGCCCTGGGAAGCCTGCCTACTTTTCTGAGTTCTGACTCTCAAGGCATTATTTTCACCTTTCCTTTCCCCGCCCCTCTAGATCCCAGTCAAAAGCCTACATGTGTTTTCCCTGACAGTCTGGCAAACAGTTAGAATAAATGTCAGGACAGAAAGGGCTGGACCTAAAGTTGGGAATACAGAGGCCACAGCTGAATTAGGAACTCCGGGGGTTCAATTCTGTTTGAGCAGCAATAACGGTACAACCAGAATTGAATCTCTGACCTGAGTGCAGAGCCACCATTCTAGTCTGAGTCAACCAAAAGGCCAAGGAATACTAGAAGGTAGGCTCATCTAAGCAGTACTTAAAGACATAGACAGAATAAGTTTCCCTTAATGAGACTGTACATCTCCCTCCCCAAATTCCCGTTCCCCAGCACAGTCCCCAAGCAGTACAGCCAGGAGATGTGGCAGGTCTGCTCAGCTTTGAGCCCTGACAAGGTGGAACATTTTTCCATTCTCCTTTCTCCCTTTCCTGCGTTGGTCAGAACCTAAGTGTGTCTTTTCTGGTACTTTGGGTTCTTTAGCTTTTCTCACTCTCCCTAAAGCCCTGCCATGTGACAGACAGCTTGTCTTTTTTTTTTTTTTTTTTTTTTTTTTTTTCTAACTTCTCTTCATTCTCCTCCTCCAGGAAGCTGCTGTGATTTATAGCTGGCATGCCCTGAGGTGCTTTTCATTTAAACTCTTAATAAAATTCTAATACGTTATCCTTGGACTTCTGTGTGAGTCCACTCTTGCATTCTTCTATTAATGATCCCCCCATTATTATATGGCAAGCACAAAGGGATTTCCCCCAAAATTCTAGTAACATTGACTCTGTGCTCAGTCAGTCATCAGTAAGCTCGACTTAAGTCAGCCATTTCCAACACACTGTTCTGTGGCAGCTGCCACACCTTGGAACTTGTTAGAAATGCAACCAGGGTCTCACCCCAGCCCTGGTGAATCAGAAGGCTGAGTGGAGACCTGCCATCTGGATTTTAATAAGCAGCCCTCTAGGGGATTCGGTACCCACTCAAGTGTGAACACCATTTCCTTAAATGTACTAGAAGAAGTAAAATATGCATATGTGGTTCCTATTATTAATGATCAGCACTTGATTTGAAGTCCGGGATTAACATCCTTCTGTCTTCTATTACAAACCTTGAATGTAGGGGTTTTAACTCCTCTTACGTTTAAAATATATTTTTTATTTTTAGAGGGGGCGGGTTTGTGGTTGTTTTATTGTACAGATGGTACAAATGTCATAGCATATATGAGGACAACTTTTGGGAGTCAGTTCTTACCTTGTACTATGTGAATCTCAGCGACTAACTCAGTTCATCAGGCTTGTCTGTGAGCACCTTCATCTACCTCTCTATCAAACTTACCTCTGTGTTTATTATCAGGTGCTTCTGAGAAACTGAGTCCTAGGCCTGATGCAATATTAAAACTGTCTCCGTTGCTCTTCAGGCCCACCCAGACTTGAAAGAGCACTGGCCCCACTGCAGGGTAAACATGAAAGTTTGATTTTTTCCAGTAGGCACATACTATAGGGTTTCCTACTTTTTAAAATTGCCACAGCTCCAGCATGTTGTAGTTCGGCTACAGATAGATTCTTAATGGCCTTTTCCCCTTTGCTAAATAATTTTAAGGTCTGATTATTCCCCCTTTAATATGCACTTGGAAGGTTTCCTGTTATAGGCTCTGTGAATATTTGTGTGGAGCAACCTGCTTGGATATAATTACATTAGCAGCATTCAGAGCCGATGGGTATCACCAGCACAGTGTGATCATGTCAAAGGGAAAGTGTCTTTCACCCGGGGACTCTAACATGTGGTTACTGTCTCCCTAATTAACCCATCGACCTTGAAAGAGGAAAGTAATTAGAAGCAAAGGCAATTAATTCTTTCTAAGTGATTCCACTGCCACTGCCATCCCAGAAAGGGGGTTCCAGAAGGGCTGGGAGGAGGGAAGAGGAAAGGAAAGGAACAGCCAATAAGATCACATCAGAGGTGCTAATGAGACTTCGGTGTCAGGGAGAGCTAGACACTGCTGCTCAAAGTGGAGATGCCCTCTCTTTCCAGGTTTGCACTCCCTCCTTTTGACTTCACTGGAACTCCCCATCCTCCGGCTTCCTGTTCCCGCGTGCTAAGAGTACAGGTGCGTCCCATCACACCTGGCACATGGCATCCCATACAGGGTGTTTTCCTGAAAAGGTAGAGAGAATCTCTGATTTCTGATAGAAATGATTCAAAACCTATACGGCTTCAGATCGAAATGAAGTTTTCTAGAAGCCGCCATTCCAAGCATTTTAAGGATTCTCTGAGTACATCTCAACAGTCTTATTGAGGCTCTGCCAAGGTACCAGAGAACAATGCTCCTCAATTACAGAAGTGAAGAATCCAGAATTAAGGACGGGCAGGTACATGCATCCAGAAAAGTATCATGATACCTGTGAAGAATTTAGAAAGGAATCAAGGTGTGTAGCCTGTTTGGAGTAAATTTGTATAGTTCTGAAGATTGGAATAGCAAATGTGTGGGCTTACAAGTTGGAGTAGGGGATATCATGGAGACAGAACCCGTCTAAAGAATGGCCTCTCTGAAGACTCTGACACACTCATATACAGGCATGCATACCATCCCATGGAGACTAAATACACGCGTCAGAGTCAAAGACAGAAATAACCAAAAAATTTACCTAATTCTATAGTTTGACTTGACTGCCTACTATGTGGAATCTCTCTTGGATGAAATTCTTGGCTCTTAAAGTATTTGATCTGTCTGTCAGCTGTGATCCTCACTTCACACACTCTTCTCACCCCTGCTGTGGGTGAGTGGACAGTTTAAAAGAATACGGTGTTATCTAGAAGCAGCAAGGAGTCACTGTATGGTGTTGCCCCAGATTTGCATGTTACACCCTCTATGCCAAGGGTAAAGAGGCTGGAGGCAGAGCCAGGTATGTAGAGTGGAAGCTAGTTTCATCTTGCAGAGGAAAGGTCATTTTTGCTTAGGGGACTGGAGAGGCATGGCGCCGGATGTTGTTCTTTGTGGTGGGTGGTGGTGGTGAGGTGGAGTTAGAGGTGGTAGAGATGGTAGTGGAGGAGGTGATGGGCGATGTGTTGATGTGGTGGCAGTGTGGTGCTGGGGTGGTGTGGTGGTGGTGTGGTAGTGGTGATGCTAGTGTTGTAGCCAGAAGTTGTCTGACCCATCCAGACCCGAGGTCCTGAGGAATACCTCACAACCTCTGTCCTGCAGCTGCTTATAAAATAATTACTCAGAAGTTTATATTAACTGTAAACTGTTTGGCCTATGGCTCATCTCATATGATTTAACTCAAGCCATTTTTATTAATCTATGTATTGCCACATTTTCCCTGGCTTTACCTGTGTTCTCTTACCTCTTGCTTTCTGGGTGGCAGCTTCTCCTGACACTGCTCTTCTCTATCTCTGCTTGGATTTCCTGCCTGCCTCTACGGTATCTTGCCATAGGCCCAAACAGATTCTTTATTAACATTACATTCTCTATAACTATATTAACATTAATAATCACAGTGTACAGAAAAATACCCACATCAGTGGTGTGGTGGTGGGGTGGCGATGATGGCATGGGGGAGGATTGTAGGGGTAATGACGGTGGTAATGATAGTTGCTGGTTGGTAGGTTGGTTGATTTTTTTGAGACAGGGTCTACCAGTATAGCCCAGGATGGCCTAAAACTTACTATGTAGCTGAGGGTGGTCTATAACTAGTGGCAGTCCATCTGGTTAAGTGCTAAGATTACAGATGGGAGCCACCAGGCTTGACTGTGGTAGCAATTCTAAACTAGGTTGTAGTAGTGGGGTTTCTTGATCTCGGGCGACCAGGGACCTGGACCCACAGACCTGCCGCGCCAGACCCCTTAGCTGCCCAGCCACCCACCGCTCAGACCCCCAGAAATGACTCAGACACTTATATTAACTTCATGCTGTTTTCCCTATGGCTCAGGCACATTGCTAGCTTGCTCTTACATCTTAAATCAACCCATTTCTATTAATCTGTCTGCCACGTGGCCCGTGGCTCACCTGTGCTCCTTACATGTTTTTTTTTGGGGGGGGGGGTGGCTGGCTCCATCTGCCTCTGAATCCACCCTTCCTTTCCTACCTATTACTTCCTCCATTTAACTATACTAGATATAATGTATGATTGCACTAGCTATGATATATGCACAAGATGTTTTATATACCTCTTTATATATAAATGATATATATTTTTACATGTCTAAAGTGCTGTGGTCACTTTACCTGGTAATATACCCCTGACTAATGTTTGATAGTCCTATCAAAGGTCATTGTTCAGGGATTGTACACCCCTTATATAGATATTCTAATTTTTAGTACAGGGTTTATTCCTTAAGACGATAAGAACTGCAGTCAACATTACTTAAGGAATCATATCCCAGTCATATCAAATACAGGTTAGAATAGCATAGATAGACAGGAATCTTAAACCATTTCATAGACCCAGAGAATATGGCATTTAACATTTAAAATTTGGCCATGAGAGATACGACGATTCCTGGTGTCACTGCTCCCTTCACGAGATGGTGTTGAGCATCGAAGATACTCCATTGGAGTTTGTCCTTTTGGCAGAGAATGGCCGGTTGAGTAAGGAACTGTCCTTACCTTGATTGCTGACAGTACATACATGATGTCAAGCTGTACGAACAAGTTGATGGATGGAGGCTGACAAAACCTACCTAGACATGATAAGACAGTCCCTCCAAAATTGCCCTGCTTGTGAAAAGATCTGTCAGATACCATAGGCCTATAGCCAATATGACAGATGCTCCAATGGTGCACAAATCCAGAGGTGATTGTCCAGGTAGCTGTGTTGCTGTCCTCTCCCAAATTTTGGAAGCCACTACTTTCATGTACTTCTGACTTTCGGGTGATTCACCTTCCTTCTCGGGTCTTGAAGAGGTTGAAGAATGGGTATGTAAGGTTATCACCCTATTATCCCTTAGATAAGAACACTCAGGTGTTGAATTTTCACTTTCCCAGGTTAACCTTTTGAAGTAATTTTTACACCCTACCATCTACCAATATTCTAGAACTATTTGATGTACCTTATATATGTTAGGTTTTGATTAGAATTTGTACTTTATCCTCTCCTAGATACTACCTCATAATAATTCCTATTGTACATAGTCTTAGTTTAGAACCTTCTTAGTTAGACAAAAGGGGGAGATGTAGTGGGATTCAGGTGTCAGCTGATAAGGTCAAAAGACACTTATCCAGGGTCCTGGGCCCCTGAAGGGGGTGTGGAAACCCCATTGAAAAGGGGCTTCTGGAACATGAGACTCTCTCTTCCTGGTTCCTGGCTGTTGGGGAGACAGGATCGGAATCCATCGTCCGTCCATCACTCTTCCACCATTCCAGACTCCAGTCCCTGTTCAGGTGCTACTATAAACTGTTACCTGTACCGTGAGTGTTGGTTTATATTTTAATAAATATCTATCCTGTACTGGTGCCTTCTGAGTACACTCTGCCTACCCTAGGTCACATTGCAGGATACACAGAACACAGGAAGGAAGAGAAAGATGTGCTTGGTATCTAATACCAGGATTGTTTCTAGAAGGGCTGAGTCATGAGTGGTATGCACAGTCCCTGAATCCATTAATAAAGTTATCAAATCCTTAACAACTTCATGCAGATATATTCTAGTCAAATGAACTACTCCAAGACATCACGAATACCAATATCAAGGCACCCCAGGACGAGTCAGCCATAAAGACAAGGAACTACACCTGGAGAGTTTGGCAGTTCTTCTTATGCCTTGTGTGGAACCAGAAGGAAACACTGAGGACGGTTGTTTGGTCTCTGAAATTTTTGCTACTTTTCAATGTAGCCTCTGGCCATACTAATGTCTTTTTGGCTCTGAGAGTACACTATAGGGTTGCAAAGTATGCAGGGTTTAGAATTGCTACTGGTGGTATAGTTTGCTAGTGATCAAAATCTAGGTTGTCTCCAGATTCAGGAAGTATTGAGCAAGCACCAACTATACTGACTCCATAACTGAATATCATAGTAAACACTGGACAAAGTTCACAAGGAGGTGGGGTTAATATCTCTGCAAAATCTATGGGAGCAGCACACTGGGGAGAAGGTAAGGTTGTGAAATTAATGCTTCTAGACTGTGAGGATGGGCTCACCATCTTTCTCCTTCTGATGTGAAATCAAGGAAGCCTAAAGTCAGCATGCATCTGTGCAGACAGAGAGAGCCTAAGGGCTCCAAGTCTAGTTCTGTGTCAAGAAGCAGGATGCTCTCATACTCAGACATAGGAGAATTTTCTTAAATGTTCTCATCATCCTCGGTCAGGGCCATACTACAAGACCAGCTAGGGTAGACTTAAGGGACCCATGGCAGCCTGCAGCCCTGGAACAGAAAAACCTTCTTTCTTTTAAGAATGGGTGTCCCAAAAAAGTGTCACTCCATCCCCATGGTTTTCTCTGTATTGTTCTATGGCATGGCTTACCCAGCATAAACACAAAAAGCACACTAGAGTGAGATAACTCACACCCCAGCTTTCTGTTCATAGGAAAGGCCCAGAAAGCCTGAAAATACACTAGTAATTGAAATAGCCGAGGATATTGGCATGAGCCTCGCAGAGGTGTGTAGGAATTGCTAAATTTATCCACAGGCAGTGAGTGTACATATATGACCCTAGCAGCCCATCAGAGCCTGTGAGTCTTCAAGATGGGGATCGCCATCCAAGCACAAACCGACCACAGGGTGGAGCATACACAGGACAGACTCAGATGCACACTTTGAAAATGTGAGCAGCATGTAAACCACAATCCACAGAAGGCTGATCATGCTTCAGCCTGAGCCCATAGGGTGGATGGTTGCTAAAACCAACCTGTCAACATCCTCTCTACAACCAGCCATCAGACTTAAAGGCTCATACATTCACAGTAAAGAAAATGTCCCACAGAAAGCAAACTCACACAAACAAAACAGAAATCCTCAGTTCAGATAGGAAGTGGCACTCAGCAGAAGCCAAGGTTGACATGGCATGATGTTGAAGTCACCTGACTGAC
The DNA here is from genome assembly GCA_033318265.1 of Phyllotis vaccarum. Classification (NCBI taxonomy): domain Eukaryota; kingdom Metazoa; phylum Chordata; class Mammalia; order Rodentia; family Cricetidae; genus Phyllotis; species Phyllotis vaccarum. Next base: position 17,641,231 of record JARWLC010000003.1, read on the forward strand.
GCACGCAGCTTTGCAAGGTCTCCACACGAAGAGTGAAACCTCCAGAAAATAATGGGAAGCAGGTAATATCAGAAAAACAACACAAAACAGACCGACTGATGGAAAGTGAAAACCACCTCTTCAGGGATCAGACCTAGAGTTACAGAAGACTAGAAGCCATGTTGTGGGGAGAACTCGGGTCCTCTGGAAGAGTAGGAGGCAATCTAACTACTTCAGACCTACAACATATATATTTTTAAATGCCATGAAAAACCAAATTTCTTATCAGAAACAATGGTAGTGGATGACCACTCATAATTCTGTAAATATGTTCATACACACTCCTGACACTGTCTGTGTGGACTTCAATGTATGCAGAGGTAACAACCGGCACACTTATTAGGTGAAGGATGAAGGAGAAAGAGAGAGATTCTCCAAACACTGAAGGGTGTCAATGTACCATCTGAAGCATGGAAAGACAGGTCCAGTGTAGCCTTGGAGAGATGCATGAGTATATGGTCACTACAGCAATCAATCAAAAATTTTTTGTCTTTTTTTTTTTTTGATCAGTTAGTTTTGTTTGGGGTTTTGAGAAAGTCTCTCTCTGTAGCCCTGGCTGTCCTGGAACTCCCTCTGTAGACCAGGCTAGCCTTGAACTCACAGAGATCTGCCTGCCTCTGCCTCCTGAGTGCTGGGATTTAAAGCATTGGCTATCACATTCAACTCAAGCAAGCAGTAAAATTGTACTAAAACTCAGCCAAAAGTCCTATTGACAGGTTCACATACAGTATTAACAACAGTCCAAAATGTAGCAGGAAAGTAAAACAGAAACACGGAAATAAAGACACAGAAAACAAAAGTAAATAGCTTTTAGTTATAGATTAATATATTTATTATGCTACTCAATATATGTTATATATTATTCAATTATGTATTATTACATGATATATTATATACAACACATAATATTTAAAAGTATATGTATAATTATATTTTTCATAAATGTAAATAGGTCAATTAAATAGGTCAATCAATAGGTCAGTTAAAGGCAGAGTTCAAAGTATGATCCAACTTCATGTGTTTAACAGCACTCAACACTGATAAAATAGTTCAAGCAATTTCAAGGCAAAATGTAGGACAAGATCATCACAGGAATGCTGCACAGAGGGAGCTGTGGCAGCTGTGGTGGGCTCTTTGGACGGCAGAGCAGAGAAGGTCACCAGGAGATAGAGATTGCCTTGTGCAAAGGTCAACTCACCGTCCAACTTCCACTCCTGAGCAGGTAAGCACAGGACAACAGACTTATAGACAACACTCAAAGAGTATGCAAGAAAGAGAAGAAGGGAAAGAGGAAGGAGGAGGGAAGGAGAGGGGGCAGGATGGGACCGGATGGGACGGCACAGGACAGGACAGGACTGGATGGGACAGGATGAGACAATACAACACAGATAGACTTACTATGTAGCTACTCAGCACTCCTCCAGTAAGCAATTGATAAGACCCATGGATGGGAAGTCACCAATGACAGAGAACTGAGCAACACTGTCACCCACAGTGTCTAACTGGTGTTTATAAAATGTCCCAACTAGGAAGCTGAGTACGTATGCCTTCCAAATACAAATGGGGTGTTTACCAAGACAGGCACATCTAGGCTACAAAATAAACTACAGATGGCCAGAGTTGCAGGCATTCAAGTGTCTTCTCTGATTATCAAGGGACCCACCTGGAACACAGTAATGGAATTCTAGAAAGTCTTACAATATATGAACGTTCGGTGACACTCTTCTAAATAATGAGAGTATGTCGCACCAGAAGTGTCAAGGGAAACTAGACAATGATTTGAATCAAATAACATGAAAACATAAACATCAAAATTCATGAACTTCAGCTGAGGGAAGAGAGGGAAACTGGGCAGGTAGAATGCAGATTCTAAAGGGAAGATGCCTTCACAGCTCTCAGGCAAGTTTCCTTCCTGAGAGACTAGCGATACTTGCCAGGAGTGAAGGACGCCCTGAGTGATTCTGCGCTGTTGACGTGGGCACCTCCTATGCTCTAGACCCATGGGAAGGGTAAAGCCCAGCCCCGCCTGATTAGGCAAGGCTCAGAGAGATGGCAGAGCTTTCCTCTGGACCAAGTATAAATACTGGCAGTGTGTGCAGACAATATCCACCATAGCTCTCCTCTGTGCACATCCCCACGTTCAGAGCCTGAAGACTGCTCCCTTGCAGAGCCTGCTCCTACTGAGATGAACTAAGTCTGACTCCTGGCTCAGCTGTGAATAATAACCCTACCTCCCTTTTATCTGTATATAGTAGCCCATTCAACAGTTATATAAACACACTGAGCTTGCCAGGATGCCCAGGCATCTCCCTCAGAAAGCCCAAACCACCTCTTCTGAATTTTCATATGTCCATGTCTTTTCCTCGTTCCATCACTGCCTCCAGTCAGGTCAATCCCTGGAGCCATGCTGGACCACTGAAGAAGAAAACCAAGAGACCGGGGATGCTACCAACTGAGGATCAAAAGTAGCATCTCTTTAGGGTTCACATGACCCACAACCTGAGGAATTTGGGGGAAATCACTTTCAGGTTCATCTCCCAAATGCTCAACCCTGAAGAACACTGCAACCCAACAAATCATTTGTTTTAGGACCATGACAATTTGGAGTTAGCCTGCTGGAAGCCACTGTGATGCTCTGGTGCTTCAGAACCACTGGATCCTTAATTCTTGGTGTTCTAACCTTTATCGTCTTCTTACTCAAGAAGGCCTCATGATGCAGGATAACTGCTAAGCAAAATATTTAAACATTCATTCTATGCAGGAGCTAAAAAGAAATGTAGAGAATCATTGGAAGGGCCATCTCCAACATGACTTCTGCTTCACCCTTTTGATTGGACTTTGTGTTATTAGTGCCAGGAAAACTGAAAACTATGTTCTTTACCCAGTGTTCAGACACATATGGAAAGAGAAGAAACAGATAAAAACACAGACACACAACAGCAGTATTTGCAGAGAAGCGTCCTCAAGATGTTCTCAGAATAGGTTGTACCTCTGGGAAAAGTACCAGGAAGGAATAAGCAGCATGCCCGGTGGGACCATCTGGGAAACCCCATTTCAGCCCTGAGTCCATCTGGACTCGGTTGCTGTGCATTTGGCAAATGGTAAAGTCCTTCATTTCTCCCCATAAAATGAGGCAGCCCCGCCATGCTCATGCAGGACTGTCTTCTCACCTCTGTCCTCTGTCCTGTCTCCCTCATCCCCAGAGACACATCAGCTTAGTTATGTTTCCAATCCCAAAGCAAAACAGTAGCCACTCACAAGAGGCTAAAATGGACCAGGGCAAGGCTCTTCTGAAAAGATATGGTGCCCCGCCCTGGGACCCTTTCACCCTTGTTTTTCTTGTGTTTTTATTTCCTCTGTGCTTTCTCTTTCCTTCACTGCGAGTGTCTAACCAACTCACAGTTACCCTCGCATGAAACTTCAAAATAGCTTGCGGTTCCTTGATTCTTTCCTGCTCTTCGTCATTCAGCTGTCTCAGTACCTGCAGGAGGCTGGCTCCATCCAGGTCTGTGTACAAAATGCTTACCATCTGCATGTCCTATGTGAGCCCGCCTGTGCTCTTTAAATCTTTCTAGAATTCTGATAATATTTAGTGGACCGTTAATGCTGTACAAGTCGTCATCATACTGTTTAGAGAATGATGACCAAGAAAAGAAATCTCATGTGCTCGGTGCAGGTGGAGATTTTTCCTCAAATCAGCTTTCTCTCTTCCTTCTTATGTAGCCGAGGATGACCCTGACCTCCTTCCTCCTGCTTCCACCTCCCAAATGCTGGCACTGAAGGCATCAAGTGGCCCAAATATTTCTATTCTGAGCCTGGTTTAATCCACACAGATATGTGGGCAGAGGGCTGACTAGACTTCAGTTGTGGGCGTCCTGTCTCTTTAACATTTTATTTATAAATTATTCAAAAATTAACTTATTTTTATGTGTGGACCACCTGTGTGCATGAGTCCACAATGTCAGAAGAATGTATCTGAGACCCTCTAGAACTGGTGTAACAAGTAGTGTGAGCTACCAGGTGAGTGATGAAAACCATACCCAGGTCTTTTCTGCAAAAGAAGTGTTCTTAACTTCTGAGCCACCTCTCTAGCCCCTTATCCTAAGCCTTCAAAACCAAAGTAAGACCTACTACCCTTATAGGTCCATGCCAGGAGTCAACAATTACTAAAAAACAACTGGTAGAGAACAGTTTCAACTTTGAGAATCATACACTGTCCATTTTATTTCCATGATTCTATACTTAGAACTCCAAAGCATTCTTAGACACAGAAACAAATGTTAATGGTTTTACCAATAAAACTTCATTTTCTTATTTATTTTGGTTTTCTCTCATACAGTACATCCTGACCACAATTTTCCCTCCCTCCACTCCCCTCAGTACCTCCCAACTTCCCCACTCCCAGATCCACTATTCCTCTGTTTCCCTTCAGAAAAGGGCAGGCCTCTCAGGGATACCAACCAAACAGTGCGTGACAAGATACAATAAGACTAGACGCAAACCCTCATATCAAGGCTGAACAAGACAACCCAGTAGTGGGGAAGGATCCCAAGAGCAGGCAAAAGAGTCAGAGACAGCTCCACTCTAACCATTAGAAGTCCCACAAAAACACCAAACTGGCAACCATAACACATATGCAGAGGGCCAAGCTCAGACCCATGCAGGCTCTGTGATTGCTGTACCAGTCTCTGTGAGCTTCTGTGAGCCCTGCTTCTTTGATTTTGTGAGCTTTACTCTCCTGGAATCCTCAACTCCTCTGGCTCCTACAATTCTTCTTCCCCCTCTCCTGTGTGGTTCCCCAAGCTCCAAGGGGAGGCAGCCAATGAAGACCACCTATATGGTTTCTCTCTCAGCCCAGTGTTTGGCTGTGGTCTCTGCATCTACTCCCAGTGGCTGCCAGAGGAAGCCTCTCGGGTGACAACTGGGCCAGGCACCAATCTATGAGAATAGCAGAATATCCAGCTACCTTTGTCTTTATTCTTCGTAGGTGAACAAAGCCCCTTCAAAGCTCACTGTCCTGTATTGTATTACAAACCACTTTCAACCATGTCGTTTCATCTGGCCACAGATCTGAGAACACACACTGCAATGACTTTTCCCTTCACTGAGCTGTGGGGTGATCATCCTGAACAGCTGCAATCAATACTTCTTCATGTCTGACCTTTCTAGATAGCCATCTAGGGGCAGAATCACTCCATAGATACCCTTTTCATTCCTACTGGAAAACTAAACACTCTAATTAATGAATTCCCCATTAAATGTCTTCCTTCTCCCTGAACGTTAACTAAGACTATAAGGACAGTTAAATTGAAGTTGAATCAAGCTTGCCCCTCTCTGTCTAAGGGAATATTGGGGCTCAAAATGTATTTGTTCTGGAGGTTTTCCAGGGTAGGAAGAAGGCACCCAGTGTCACGCAAGAGGTGCAGGCTCTATCTGTGAAAAAGGATGAAATGAACACACCGTGAAAGGGAAGTCACAAACTGTGGGTCCATCCAGGGCCTGGATCTAACCCAGCAGCCTGCCGCTGTTCAGCCCTCAAAGAGACTTTAGACAATTTAAGGCACACACAAAGATTTTTGTATGAAAATATCCAGATGCCAAGTTTGTCTGAGGTGTGACCATCCGCGGGTGTTCAAACTCTCTCAGACCAATAATAGCAAGCTACACCTGGCTAGCTCCTGTCAGACAGGGACCAGGTTCACCATGCCTCCCCCAAGCTGTTGCCCAGCTCTGTCATCACGGATGTCATCACTGTTCTATTAACAACAAAAGCATGTTTCTTGTGGGCTTTTCGCAACCAGGAGCTAGTGAATAAATGGTTGAAACCACGTGTCTCATGAAATCATGTAGCACATAGGTCATTTACCAGTATGTAGGCATTTGAGTTTTAGCCAAATATGGGCTAAGAAATCAGGCAGGAGTTGGATTCCTCGGCTCAGTTCTCAACGGCTCCTCTAAACAAGGTACACACCCATTTCCCAGACTCAGTTTCTCCCCTTAAAAAATAAAGGGGTTTGCCTCTCCTTTTTATTTTACTTATGTGTATGTGTGTTTAAATGTGTGTAGGTGCACTTGAGGCAGAAGCTGTCAATCAAAGCCTGAGTTCCTCCAGGAAGGCAGCTTGCTTCGGGATTCCCTCATTTTTGTTTTTCAGAGGTCAAGCTTACAGCCCTCTCTGCCATGCCCATTCGCATTTAGGTGCGGTGCATCATGGGGATCCAAATTCTAATCTTCCTGCTTGCTGGAAATTGCTTTAGGAGCCAGCCATCTCCCCAGCTCTCAGTACATGGTGTTTGAACTGCAAGGGAAGGGGAGCACGTAATTAATTGAGAAGAATCTGACCATCTTAAATTGATCTGCATTGAAAGAACCAACCCAGAGAATATGTAGCCGAGATGGTTAAAGTGTAGAAACAGATCTATCAGAGAGGTATGGTAGCAGAGCAGGGAGGGTCTTAGCCTTTTCCCTCTGCAGCTTCTGCGCACTGCTCAAGGTCACCACATAGCAGGTATGTGGCTTGCTGCTACTGACAACATGTCAGAGAACAGACAGGCCCGAGAGAAAAACACTGAGATATAGTGTGCCTAGATATAATAGTCCCAGCATCTCCACTGATAGGGGAAGAGGCAATTCCTCAGCTGGAAACAAGGCAAAATCCTACATGGAATCCAACACTAGGTACAGGGCTCCAGCAGCTCCGTCTGAAGCCACAGCCCTATAGGCCTCCCAGTGAGTCCCTGACTCCTCACTGTACTTCAGACGCAACAGACTTCTCACCCAAGGCATCTAGAGCTCTGATCATAAAAGATAATCTATAAATTCCCTTAACGCAGAACTTTGCCATTTGAATGCTGGGGAAGTTAGTGGAATTTCTATTGGCGGACTCTGCTCAGAGATTCTAACTAGACAACGTCTATAAGATAAATCTTGTCAGCCAATTGAGCCAGGAAAATTGTTCCCCTGAGAAAGGAAACAACACGAGCATGCCATTCTCTTTGACTGCTGATAAAGGACCTGACTCCAGGGTCACTTGCATCAGAGCCTGAAGCAGGGACATTGACGTCCCTGTTGACAGCTGATCATCACCCAGCCACCCCGGCCCTCAGCATATGGCATACCTCTGCTGTTAGATAGCTGAAGACATCTCCCAGACCACCCCTCTCATGCACGTCAATATGTCTTAATCCCTTCTCTAGCATAGAAGTGAGCAGATGAGGAAACAGACCCCTGTGAGCTCTTAGCATGAGTGATCAGCAGGAAGAAGCAAGGAATGTGAAAAAAAATGTATCATATTTACCAAAGAATTGTTTTGAATAACAAGCCACTTGGGTACAAGCATCTGGAAGCAAGCACTGAAAGTATTCCAAGGTTTAAACTAAGCTGTACAAACCACACAACAGCAGAGATGGTCCAGCCTTGCAGAAATCACCAATGCTAGAGGCTTCGAGATAATTATTTTTCCCCATTCAACAAATACCCCAGCATCACACCGTTTTGTTTGCTAAGTGTCTCTGTGGGACTTGTGTTTAGACAGGACGCGTGCAGCTTGGTCAGCAAATAAAAGATTTATTTTTGCAAAAACTCCATTTACTAAGTCTTAATCCATTCATTATGTGTGACAATTCATGGGTGAAATGAGGAGATTAGACCTTGAGGTAGAGACCATACAGTGGAATCACTAACCTTATCAGAAAGGTCCAGGGGACTGCACTGACCCCTTCCACCCAGCAGAAATGAACCATCTAGGAACCAGGAAGCAGACCCCCCCCCAATACCAACTTATTGATGGCTTGCTCTTGGACTTCAAAGCCTCCTTATTGTTCACAAGCCACTCTGTTGATAGTATTTTGTTATATCAGTCTAAACAGACTAAAGTACTATTGATAAATTTTTTAAATTCTTAAAATGAAAAATTATAAAAACCTCTATCTCAGAGGGAGTAATGAGTCACTGGGGGTGCTCAGAAGTAATATGTCAAAAGATGTCTCTCAGCCAAGGAAAGTCAAGTCCCCAAGAAAGCATATAAAGACACATTAGAAGGTTTGATATTGTATGAGTCACGAAGTCTCCCTTGACCTCACCACCATTAAGGCACATTTCACCATCTTCTGAAGACAGGTTCTCAGAGTCAGTGAGCCAGCCCAAACCTTCCTTGCCACATATGGACTCTTCTGCATCACATGGAAAATTCAGCCAAGAGCAGAAAAAGTCATCTGTCCCAGAAGGAAGCCTTGAAATACTTTACCAGTCTCACCTGCTGCCCTTTCCAGACCAGTTAGTTGTCCTTAGTGTCACCTGCTGCCCTTACTACAGAAGGACTGTGAAGCGGCCATGTCACAGCACCGACCCTGGAGAACTGTATGTCAATCCCAACACTGCTACACACACACACACACACACACACACACACACACACACTGACTCAATATTTTCCATTTGTGCATTAGAAGTAAACCTGAGTTGGTACATGGGGGTTTGGAGGAGGAGTATGCTATGGGGGGTTTTCACAGCACTTCCCATATGGTACAGCTCAGTAAGTATTGACCTCACCATCACAGGCTGCTAGCAGTGCCTGTGGTTCTCAACACGCAGTGTAAGATAGAAACATCCAAGAAATGGTTGCAGTTTATAAACAGGTCTCTCCTCTAAGCAACAGCATCAAATAACCCTGGTTACTGAGCTTGACAAACATATATGTTCTCGGGGACCTTTGCAGGTGACTCAGAACAGAGCAGAGTTTGAGGTGCATGCTTGTAATTGGAATCAGTCTTATAAATGTAGCCAAGGCCAAAGGCTCAGTCATGGTCGCATAGTCAACACTGTTGCACGAATAAAGGAAACTCAGGGCCTGTAGTAGGAGGTTTCTGGCCCTGACTTTCAGGCCTAGCCTCAAGGTTTTGGCCCGCAGACCCATAGACCCACAGATGCATATGATAGTTTTAGGCTGATCGGCCTAAGGCCCAGGCATATAACTTGCTAACCCTTAATCTAACCCATGACTCTTAACCTGTCCAGCCATGGGGCTCAGTACCTTTTCTCACAGCAGCATGGTTGTCCTCTGCTTCTTCTGGCTTCTCTCTGGCATTCTGCTCTGTGCTTCCTGTTCTCAGAGTTTTCTTAGTCTGGTAGCCCCGCCCATACTTCCTGCCTGCCTTTGGCCAATCAGTGCTTTTTATTAAACCAGTGGGTGGGACAATTATCTACAATGTAACAGCATAATCTCCCACAAGGGCCAGATCTCTGGAAAGTCGGAGATATTAGAAAAGAAACCACACAGTCAGATATTACCTCAGCCTCGCTCCTCCTGGCTTCTTCTGCCTGCTCTGTCGTTCTATACCTGCCTTAAACACTCTCTTTGCTCAGTTAAGGCATGGCTCCACCACTGCCTGCCTGGCAGCCTGGAACTCCTTCTGTAAACTAAAACGACCTCAAACTCGGATTGGATTAGGGCATAGGTCACCACTCCCAGGATATTCCCTGTGGGGATTAAAGGTGTAAGCTACCACTGTCTGATCTTCCTAGACTGACTGTGGATAGATCCCTCTGATATCTCTGAATGTTTTTATTATATTACAAAATATCCCCACACAACACAATCTAAAAGAATGAAGTGAGCAGAGGACCACGAAAGTTGAAACAGAATGGATACTTAGTGGCATAAGTGTTACAGCTCTGAGGGGAAAGTCTTCCCCATTGGAAGTGTTGCAGCTCTGAGGGGAAAGATATCATGGCAGCCAGGATCCAAGGAATGCCACAAAATGTCACACAGAACAACTAACCTCATGCAAGGTTAGTTGGGAAACTAACCAAGAGGTTTATTGGGAAAGAGACAAGAGATTGGCTGTTTCTTCTTGGGCAAAAAGCAACGAAGAACTGCACAAGAAATGGGCTTATGTGGGGTTTCTTGTGGGATGGAGTTTTCTAGGGTGGAGATTGGTGGGATTTCAAGCCCTATACATGGAGGAAGCCCAGGGACTGGTGAGATGTCAAGTTCAGGGATTGGAGGGTTTGGGTGGGTTTTCAAACCTGAAAGTGATCTTGGACCTCTTACTCTACACTGACCATCCAAAACCTCATGTGGCCTGAAGATGTGGCTAGGAAGCACGATCTGTGAATGCTTCGCAAATCTCTTATGAGTAAAAGTTTTAATATTGTCAAAAACTCATTAACAAAATCAAGCAGGGGATAAATGTCTTAGTAGATTCAGCCAGATAATAATTTGACCATACCGTCTTTTATCCATTGGCACTCATTTGTAAAACATATATGAACCTCACGCTTTCCATTTTACAATGGAAAAATCACTCCTGAGTGGGTTTTTCAGTGTTACCAATGTGTTCTGTGAACCAGAAATTGTCTGGCAGAAAAAAGCCTGAATAATAGGCTGGTGTGACATTATAAAAGCTGAAAGACTTCTCAAGTCTTCTTTCTTCTGTTTTCTGACCCTGGTTTTACATTCAAGGGTTAACAGTACATTCACACAAGTCTCGACAGTTACTGTGTCCTGAAATTTCCCGAAGTGCCTTGAAAAGCTTCCAACCTCAGGTACTGCAGAGTCACTGCTGGGGCTTGTTCATTTTCTATTCATATTCTTGTTTATTTTAAAACAGAGTTTTAGAAAGTAGCCCAGGCTGGCCTGTAACACACTATGTAGATGAGGCTGGCCTTTAATTAACAGAGATCTTCCTGCCTCTGCCACACAAGTTCTGGAATTATGGGTATGTTTCAACACATCCTCAAATTCTCAATTCTGCCTCTACTCCATGAAGGCTAAGGACTGGGGTTATAGATTATGTTATCACACCTTACTTAGTCCTTGGTATTTTAATTTTCCACCACAGATGCATATATGGCCGATTTCCCCTGCTTAAAATTTTGTGCTCTGTGGGGATATGTTTCAAATTTAATAAAAACCAGCCTGGAATAACAGAGGACAGAGCCATCTCTTCCAGTCTTTGTTTGGTTGGTTGGTTGGTTTTTGTTTTGTTGAGACAGAGTTTTTTGTGTAACAGTCCTTGCTTTGAAGACCGGGCTGGCTGTGAACTCACAGAGATTCTCTTGCCTCTGTTTTCCAAGTGCTGGGACTAACAGTGTGTGCCAGCACTGCCTGCCTGGGAGCCTGGAACTCCTTCTGTAAACTAAGATGACCTCAAACTCAGATTTGCTGGGTCACCACTCCCGGATATTCCCTGTGGCTGGGATTAAAGGTGTGAGTTACCCACTCTCTGATCCTTCTAGCCTGACTGTGGATAGATCCCTCTGATATCTCAGACCGGTTTTTATTAAATTTAAAACATATCCCCACAGTGCTCTGTTTTTTAAAATGTCACACTAGGGAGATATTTCAAGCTATTAATGCCTTCAGACGTTTTAATGTTTTGATGGTTTCCTCAAAGAGTTGCTAAAGAAGAGTTGTCAGAAAAAAATACACCCAGATAGATTTACATTCCTAAGCAACTGTGATACATGGTTATTACAAAAATTAAAAAGCATTTTCTACCAGAAATTCAAATTTATCTCAGTACTTTTTTTTTTTTTTTATTGCATGTGTCCACCTTTCCCAGGGACCTCAGGATAAACTGGAGAAACTACCGGAGACATCAGGGAACAACTGGGACACAGGATATTTGTTGACTGGCTTGTTATTAACTTCTCATTCCTCTTGTAACCACATTGGATCTTCCACCTCTTTCCACTCCCAGCCTGTGCCATTAGGGTGTGTCTGCGGCCACGACATTTCAGTCACATGATCTGTGTCATCACAATCAGCGTAGGCACTAGAGAGACACCAATACAGGACTTTTGTATGACTTCATAGGAAGAGACATTCTTAGCAGCCTGTGTGATGATCTCCTAAATTATCCCGTCTGGAATGTCAGCCCAGCTGAGGCAAGGAAGACCAGATCCCACGAAGCCTGTGGCACCAGACATGCCTAGAGTTTGAAATTAGCATTTGGGGATTTGGGGTTTTTTGTTTGTATCTTTCTCCATGCCAAGAAATTGATTATGCTTAGCTTCCACAAACTTGAGGTAGTTTTCTGCCATTTGCTCCCCAAAGCAAGCTAACGGAAATACATAACTGTTAAGGTAGAGAAGCTGGTGTACAAAGATAAGCTGCTTTAATGAAGGTCTTGTGACTCGAAGAAATGGTCTCTCCTTGTACACCAGTATAATTCCAATAAATATAGTTTATAAGCACCCCACTGTTCCTCATTGCCTATTTCCTCCTTTACCTCCTCACAGCCTGTTGCCTTCTGTCACGGTGTCTCATACATCACAGCTGCTCATATATGGAGTTCCCTCAGAGACTTTCTTATCTTTGTGTTCCTGGCCAGAACACTGAACCTCAGAGGTGCTGACTTGGAGTTTGCTAAATTAAATTGGCTGTGGGGAGGTTGAGATGGTGCCTTGCCAGGCTATATTAAAGCACAGTTAGGTAATTCTACAAGTTAACAACACACACACACACACACACACACACACACACCGTTTCCAACTGTCATCCTTTCATGTGCATGAAGACGCTGCTGTGGGCTCTGTGTTTACTCTCATCCCTAATGCCACCATCATTTTATTTCGCTGAATTAATATGAGCCATATTTAATTATCTCTTCTCTCCATATCCACAGGGAATTGATTCCAGCCCCCCGGATACCAAGGCCTGCAAATTCTTGAGCCCTTATATTGAATTGATCAGTATTCCCATACTGCCTACCATTTAAAACATCCACAGGTATATTTGGACTCATCTCTGCGTTATCACACTTAATACAATGCAGTGCTGCACAGAGGTCAGTCTCTAAGCCGTCTAAGGAATGACAAAAATTTGTGTATATCTAGTACAGGCATAATTTTTTTTCAAAAATTTTCAGTCCTAAGTTGGTGGAGACCATGGATAATAAGAAAACTATTCAGTCCACGCTCACTTTAAAGGCTCTGTAGTCAACTGCCAGTCAAATTCTTTTATTCCCTTGCTGTGATTCTGTCAAATGGAATAAAGGAGGTGACTGCCATTTTCCCATAGATAGAATCCCTAGTTGTTCAGGTATACAATCATCAAAGCGCTGCCCACACAGATGACATGTGACTGTGGATGCTACAGTTGGATGGCTTGATGTGTGTTTTTATCCAAAGAACAACATGGTCAGAGAATACCACTGCAGAGCGCAAAAACATGCGCCTGGTTTCCCCCAGCAGTTAACTGAAGGATTCTGGGTCCATCTTTACTTCCGTGCTGCGGTGACCAGCCGGTGCAAAGACTGAGAGATGGTCATGAGCAAGTGGTGGCATTTTTTTTACCTCTCCTTCAGACCATGGCAGGAGGACAGTGCTTCTGAGGGGTGACACCTGACAGTGTCTCTGGGTGCCCCTTTGTAGACTGGCACAGATGTTTCTTTTGAATGTCCCTGTGCTTCACTGAACTGTGATAAAAATCAGTCCCCTCCCCAATTAATCTCACTAAGAGCATTCCCGCTTGACAGGGGGCTCAGCTCTGGCTGCTAAGCATTCATACCTCTAAAACCTGTGAAAGTGTTTTCAAAAATCAACCTGGCTGTTAAGCTAGGAAAGCTGACTGGTCCTCCCATAGAAGTCATCAATTAACAGTAACTGGAGCCCTGATCTGGCAGGAACTTCTCACCATCAGGCAGTAAACACTCTGAAGCCTCAGAAGGGTCACAGGAGCTCACTTCAGAGGCTTCCCTTTGCGTGATTTCGCTCTTATCTTGGAGAAGACATTATAAGGATTGTCATCTTATGTCTAGGGATCCTGGCTAGATACTGCCTCTGCTGTAACCCTAAAAAAACTGTCTCCACATTCTACTTTAGAACTGCCCATCATCCATTTTCTCTGAGTTATTTATTCTCCAGTTTAAAAAAAAAAATCGTGAGTAGCAATGACAAGAATAATTACAGAGGAAGAGGCCTCATGACATGATCCTTTTCAAATGAAAAAAGGGGGAGGGGCATGTGGCAGAAGAGAACACTTGAAAGGCTTGACTTGAAATGGCATGAAAGGAGGGCTGTTAGTCAGCTGTGTGTCCTGGTAGTAGGGAGCACCCTCCCGGAGAAGATGAATTCCAGGAATGCTCAGATCTGACCAGTCCCGGGAGGATTTGAGACTCTGGAGACCTGGTAGAGTTTGTGAACCTCTTTGCTTTTTCAAAGGCTGGAGGGATCTGAGACTCTGGAGTTGCTTCCAGAGCTAAACCTACTTTCAGAACACCTCTCTCTCTCTCTCTCTCTCTCTCTCTCTCTCTCTCTCTCTCTCTCTCTCTCTCTCTCTCTCTCTCTCTCTCTCTCTCCCTCCCTCCCTCCCTCCCCCCTACCCCCCTCTGTGTGTGTGTCTTTTTACCCACCTCTGTTCTCCTCCCCCTTATTAAACTTAAACTTGATTTCCCATAACAATTTTTCTCTTTGAAAGGGGAATGGGCTTTTTGAACAGTTGTATTTGTCAAAATTTGGGAAGGGGTGTCTATTTTTACCATAGGCCAAATACAATTCTTCTGTGCAGAGCAGGTATTGATATGATTAGACACTGTGAGCATAAAGTACACTGACTTAATTCACATGGCCTCTCTACTCAAACCATAATTTCTTTTCAGCTTTTATTATTATTATTATTAAACAATCTTATTGTGTAGACAAGGGTGGCCTTAAACTTATGATAATCCTCCTGCTCTGCCTCCTAAGTGCTTGGACCATAGTATACAACACAATGCCTGACTCAATAAATGTTTTTAAAAAATGATAACAATGTGTTGTGGAAGGTTTTTAAGGAGTATAGAATACCACTCACCCAGCCTTTGTTGATCCCTTCTTTGGTGTAGAAAAAAAAAATTATCCACTTGGTTAGTGTGATGGGTAGTCTTCATTGCCAGCTGCACTACATCTGGGCTCAGCTGAAATCCACGCAGATGAGGAACCTGTAAGGGATTTTATTTGTCGGATCATTTAGGATGGGAAAACCCACCTTCAATTGAGCAGTATTTTTCTGGGAGCACCCACATAAAAAGAAACGGAAGAGAGAAGCTTTGGGTTTTTTTTTTTTTCCCTGCTTTCTCTCATGCTTGCTAGCATTCTGTTGCTAAGGCACTCCTTTGTAGGTATTAGAGTCTGCTTCTTCAGAATTCTCACAGACCAGTGACCAGCTGAGATATCTAGCGTCGGGGACAGAACAATTACCAGATTCTTAAGAGAGATAGTCATACTGGACTAGCTGGACCACAGTTTATAATCCACTCTAATAAATGTCATGTACACACATATATGTGTATGTGTCTATCTGTATATGAATATATGTGAATATATGTGTGTACGAATATATACTCTCATTCTGTAAGTTCTTTTCCTTTAGGTCAATGGTTCTCAACCTTCCTAGTGTTGTGACCTTTTAATACAGCTCTTCATGTTGTGGTGACCCCCAACAGAGAACTGTTTTCACAATTTCATAATTTTATAACTCTAATTTTGCTACTGTTATGAATCATAATGTAAATATCTATATTTTCTAATGGTCTCACATGACCCTGTGAAAAGGTCATTTGACCCTCAAAGGGGTTGTGACTCACAAGTTGAGAATAGCTGCTTGAAGAATGGGAAGTAGAAATGATCCGGCATCACACCTAGCTTTGCTAGTGTGATGGTTAATCCTCCTGGCCATCTTGTCTGGATTTAGAATTACTGTGTGTGTGTCTATGAAGACATTTCTGGACCCATGCAGTGGGCAGGGACAGCAGAAGCGGGCAGAGCATTGGGAGATCTCACTAATAAGTTCATCTCTCTTTCCTGCCAATGGCATGTGACCACAGTCACCCCCCTGCCATTTCTTTTCCTGGCATGATGGACTGGCCCCTCAAACAATGAGCTGAACTAAATCGTTCCTCGGCTACTCACTGTTGGGTACTGAGACAAGCTGCTGCTCCTGGGAGCTTTCTTATTTCTTTGGGATAAAACCAAGAAATCCAGGACTACCCAGTGCACAAAGCCTTCTGGGCAACTCAGCAATGTGCAACTTTTTCTGTTTCCACTGTGTGCAGCGGTACAAATGATGTTGTCACATGAATGGGGCTTACTGCTAAGGCAGTGCTTCTCAACCTGTGGGCCATGACCCTTTTCACAAGTCCATTAGGAAAACGCTGACGTTTCCATTCATAACAGTAGCAAAATTACAGTAACGAAGTAGCAACAAAAATATTTTTATAGTTGGGGTAAACACAAGAGCTATATTAAAGGGTCACAGCATTAGGAAAATTCAGAACCATTGCTCAGACCCATACGTGGGACATTCATTGATGACATGCTTATGGAGTGCTTCTTCTAATGTGTTCCCACGTCCACTGAGTTCAACCCTTTTAAACTGAATTGACTCACCTGTCAGGTTCAAACTCAGCCAAAACAGTGTTGACGTGGTCTTTGGTTCTCATTGTTCCAATGGCCGATTTGAGCAGCCACATTCTCACTGATAGCCCGCCCTATACTAATATTGACTCTGGAGGACAAACAGAATCTAGGGAATGAATGGATCTATGCATTTGCCTAGTGCCCAGAGACCCAGGTCAGTGATGTGAAAGCCCATAAGCCATAAGCTGGCAGAGGTTAAGAGATAAGTCCCCTGTGCATTGAGTTGTGTTTGTCGTTTCGACAAAGTAGAGAGTTTAAGAACAGGGAAGACAGTTAATTTCCCTGTCAGTGTCACTGAAGAAGACGGATGTTTTGAGAGAAGAAAAGCCAAAGAGTCAAGAACTCTGGCACAAAATCAAAGCATTTTGTCCACATGGGCGATGGAGGGAATCTGTTCCCGAGACTGGGAGGCAGTATTGTGGGAGTGCGGAGCTCAGAGCAGGATCTCTGGAAAGCTTTCCCAGTCTGCCATGCAGAGCTCCATCTGAGCAGGAGACCCGAGGAGATGTGGCTCAGCACAAATTGTGCCTTGAGCTTACAGAGGTAGAAATAGCTGAGGTTTGTCATCTGTGTCCCCCTAAGTGACCTATCTCACAGCCTTACTATGAGAAGTAGGCTTGAACAGAGGCTTGCCCTGTATGCTACTGCTGGGAAAAATCACACCTCCCGCTGCAGAGAAGGTCACTGGCTTCTTTGCATAATATCCCTGTCTCTGATGGGGAGATACTCATAATTGCATGGTTTATTGCATGGTTTCCAGGTTAGGAGGAGAGTAAACTTATGCTACCAGGGAGATAGTTAATACTACTTTGAAATTAACATGTGTGTATCTTTCAGTACATATCTATAATATTTGATATATTTATAGTAACATGTTCCAGAGTCTGTTAGCACTAAAGTGATGCCTTAGCATCCTTATTTATGGTTAGCATCTCAGGGCAGAATTCATGTCTTGCTTGCCACCTTTGCATTTTCACAGAGCATCACTGAACGTACTTCATCTATGCTGGCTGAACTCTCAACTTGACAGGCAGCTTCTGAGTCTCTCTGTAACATGTCTATGATGACAGCAGCTTCCTATCACTGTCTAGTTTTGCCTACTGTCTCCCTTACATAATCTCCTCCTCTTTTCCTGGAGGAGGTCAATTTTGTTTTTTCCCCATATCATCCTTCCCAGAGACAGAGGGACCTCCCAGATACCTTGCATTTCAGCTTTTACACCATAACAGTCCATATTACTTTAACTGTAATCTCATAGACACTCCCTTTGAGGGTTGGAAATGGCCATTTGCTTTGTGAACAGAAGATGCAATTCACTCAATTCTCTTCTGTGCTTGTCAGCTTTTGATAACTTGACACAAACCTAGACGTATCTGGGAAGAGGGAATCTTAACAAAGGAATTAACTCAGCCAGATTGGCCTATGGGTAACTCTGGGGTATTTTTTTGGCCAATGACTGATTGATGTGAGTGGTGCCACTTCTGGGCAGGTAATCCTGGGCTGTATAAGAAATATAGCTGAACAAGCCGGGGGCAGCAAGGCGCTCCTCCTGGGTCTCTACTTCAGTTTCTACCTCCAGGTTCCTGTTGAATTCCTGCCTTAACTTCTTTCCATGATGGACTGTAATGTGGAAATCAAAGAAGAACCCTTCCCCTCCCACGTTTCTCTTGTTTGGTGTTTATCACAAAAACAGAGAAGAACTGTTGGCTTCTTCGTGGAAGGCTGAAGCCCAGGAGAACTGTTTGTACACTGTCCCATCAGGAAGTGAGCCAGAGATTCTGGTGATGTGGGATATCTATCTGTACATCATGAATATGCTTTATTATTGGTTAATAAAGAAACTGTTTTGGCCTATGGACACCAGGCAGCTTAGGAGCAGGCTGGAATTCCATGCATAGATAAAAGAGGAAGAAGGGTGGAGTCAAAGAGAAGCTGAAAGCTGCCACCCAAAGAAGCCAAGAAACCAGTAAGCCACTAGCTAGGTGGCAAGACATAAATTAATAGAAATGGGTTGAGTTAAGTTTTAAGAGCTAGCTGATAATGAGCCTATGTCATAGGCCAAACAGTTTGTAATTAATAAAAGCCTTTGTTTAATTATTTGGGACTAAGCAGGTGTGGGTAGTTCTGGACCTTGGGCCTAGGCTGTGCCAGAAACATCTGACTACACTATGGGTCTCATGATGCTAAGCTGATGAGGGCCTTGGGTGACTTCACTCCCAGGATATACTAGTTCCTCTAGTTAAGAAAAACATTTTGTCCTATCCCTGAACTATGGTAGCCCAAATGAAGGCAGAGACACCAACAAAGGAGGTGCTCTCCTACTCACCCAAGGTGCACACACACATATACAAATATTTATAAACATATGCATACATGTAAGCACATAGACATGCACACACATATACAAGTGTGTACAAGTGGACCCACATATATGTACATGCATACAAATACAGACATACGAAAGCATGCATACATATACATACTTGTACACATTAAAAGGAACATGTATTCAACCAATAGACGTGAGCATATGCACATACACACATGCAGAAAAGCATAGGAAAACACTCATAAGGACACCTTCATGCATCTCCACACATATGCACACACACACACACACATACACACCAACAGTCACAAAAATACACGTGTTTATATGCAAGAAAAAAGACCCAAACACACACACATTCATGTATACACTAACAGACACAAACTCACACACATACATACATGCAAACACACACACACATGAATAGATTCACATGCTTATCTGTATGATGCAGTCGCATACATCCACAATGTAGGTACCCACATAGATGTATGCAGAAACATTAAACCTCACAGACACAGATTAATGCAAACACGTGTACAAACTTACACAAAAGGCCACAAGTACATATACACACATTCACAGACATATACATACTAATGCACACATACCGCATATATACATGCCCACATGTATTCTCACACATGTGCAAATCCCTTACATATGTATGCTCACACATTCACACAGAAACACATATGTATATAGTCACACACTTATGCACATGTATATACAATCATATGTACACACATGCTCACACATGTGCACACACATGGGCACACATATCCCATCATTGTATTTTATCCCCTAAACTGGACTTTTCTTCTTTCTTTGTTGAAAAGTTTTGTTTTAGATTTATGCCTTTGCTTCCTGGGAACTCCTCTTCATCACCAAGATTATGACTCCTAAGCCCTAAGAGCACTGAAGCATCATGACACACTGACACAGCTTTAGAAACAGGCACAAACACACACACACACACACACACACACACACAACTTTTCTTGTACTGGCTACTATCTAAACAAATTCCAGCACATATGTAAGTTTTTAATTTACCAATTAGCTGGATAGAGAAAGTATTAGTAACTCTGGTTAAACTGACGAAGACAAAAATCCTTTCTTGAAAATACAATGTCCTTAATGTCCACTAATGGGCAGAATCCACAGCAAGTTTGTGTGGTAAGTTCTCAAGACTTTACAATAAAAATCTAGGACTCTTTAAAGAAACTCCATTTTCAGATATGCATCAGTCATGGAGGTAAAACTAAATGGACTTCCCATCTCCTTTCCGGGCCAGTTGCCAGAATTAGTCATTTTATTAAAGACTCTCCAAAGACCTTCCGGTTGATTTTTCATTTATTTTTTTCAGAGATGGGAATGCAATTTTGTTAGGATGGATTAAAACCAGGGTCTGGATCAGACTCCCAAGAGTTCACATTCTGGCTTTGCCTCTTGACATGTGGCGTTAAACAGGTCTTCACTGCCCATCCCTTGGCATGTCTTCACCAATAAAAGACGGATTACAGCAACAACCTCACAAGAGAATAGACAGTTACAGGAGATGATGCTAAGTCACGGTCCCCACCCCATCTTCTCTCTGGGTTTCCAATGCGACTCTGAGTACTTCTCACTGTCTGCAGGCATAAGCTACTTGAAAACCCAAGACCCAAGAAGAGGGGACGTGGAGGAAGTGAGCTGCCAGGTTGCTGTGGGGTGCTTTCCCAAGCACTCATCTTTCCCTGGACTTTGTGCCTCACTTTGCTCTTTTGGAAAATGGAGAATGCCTGTTGGAGCAGAAGAGATTTTCCTTTGAACGGTGTCAAAAGTAAATAGTACACTGAATTTATATCTGTAAATAGGATTAAAATAGGATTTTCAGTAGGTTGGCTGAAACTGAATATTAAGTACAACTGAAAGAATACTTTAGAGCTAGCAAAGTAATGCCATGTTTGACATTAAAACCTAGATAGGTAGGTAGGTAGGTAAGTAGGTAGGTAGGTAGGTAGGTAGATAGATAGATAGATAGATAGATAGATAGATAGATAGATAGATAGATTTTTCTGATATATTTATTTGCCAAAAAAAAGATTCTAATTACCTATTTGTTACAACAACAATCGGGAGTATTCTAGATAACATCAGGGGAAGGGGCTTATATGCCTTTTGTGGCCAGTGTTAGCACTGTGAGGCTAAGCCATAATTTTCTGACACTTTTTATGTGCATGATGTAGTTCAGAGAGCTTCCAGCCACTTTGTACCTTCTGAGGTTAGAGAAGCCCAGGTTGAGAACCATTTGTCCATAAAATCCTGAATCAGTGCTGAGGAAGCAATAATGGCTGGCCCACTGTTGTATAAGTAATAATGATATTACTAATCATTTCCAAGAGCCCACTGGGGACTTCGGAAATAACCTCAAGGCAATTAACTAATGACCTGCCTTTGATTATTTCTACTGCTTTGAAAGCTAAAGGTTAGAGTTCATCCGCCAGCCCGACGCTGGAAGAGTGATACTGCCTGTGGCCACCACCCTCATGAAGGGAACCTCCCCTCTCTGTACATCCGGGAGATGCTAATCTTTACAGCCTTTTAACATTTCTGTAACTTTTTTTTTTCCTCATTCTAATTAAAACTATTGTTTGGTACCGAATAGTTCCGTAAGGTCTACGGAAAAGCATAAAGGATTTTAAAATAAGAACATGAACCATAATCTTGCCCTGTGCTCCAGAGTTGCTCTGGACATTTTGTCTCTCTACTTTTCCCACATGTGAACATAGAGCATCTTCCTCAATAGGCATGTTGCCTCTTTACATTAGAATTTGCCATGCCCACACTTCCACAACACTGTTGCATGCTCTAGTCCAGACTTTACTTTAACTGATTTCTCTTGCAATTTTAAGCAGCTCCTAATATCTTGACCGTGAACGTGATGCTGAGGATGATAGCCACGCCACTGCCCTTTCTCACAGGAACGCTCTTCTCCCACTAACCTACTGGTGCAAGAATGGGAGATTCCCAAAGGAGCATTAATCAACACACATGCACAAAGCAGGTTCGAGTGTTCTCCCCCAGAACTTCTGCTTCTGTTTCAGTTTTCTTTACAAGTATATTTAAGACTGTTCTCTTCCCTCCTTCTGTTACTAATCTTAATATTTCAGGGATGCACGGGCAACAAATACCTCCATGTGACTGCCTGTGTGGCTTTTGGTGGTAATCAAGTTGGAAGTTCTTCTTAAGGCCATTTGCGTCTTGTACTAAACTTCCATTGAACTGTGATGTATGTCCTTCGAACACTTTTCTACCAAGATATTAACCTTTACTTATTGACTCCCTAATTGGTTTTCTGACTGACTTATTGTCATTTTTATCAATTTCACACCTATGCAAGTTGGTAGATGTGAAACGAACATCGTTAGTATCTTTGTAAATTGCACTAAAATATTTTTGACTGAACACCTGATAATTATGTATGCTTTCATATTTGTATGAAAGTGTTTGTATTTTATGTATATTTATTTCTCTCTGTGTGTATGTGTATATATGAGAGATAGAAAAGAGACATATAGAAATCAAGTACTATTGTGCATAATGAGTTCAAAATGCATTACTTTGGGGATTTTTTTGCCTCTCCTTGCACCTCTACCATTCACACCTTCACCACACATTTGCAGTAAGCCACGCTAATGAGCTAACATGTATCTTTTCATTTTTACCTCTTTTTATAATAGTATTTCAAGATACATACAATATAAAAACATGTACAAGACCAGAATTTTGTCATTTTTCATTTTATAGAAATGAGATTATAGTAAATATTTCCTGCATCTTGCTTTTCTCTCTCAATATCTCATAAATAACCCTGCCAGAGTAATGGATATAATTCTAATTCATCTTTTTTAAGAGCTGTAGAAGGTTCCCTGGGCTAAGTGGGCCACAATTTATTCAGCTGTTTCCCCATTACTGCCATTTACTTTGTTCCTGGTCTCCTGCCACCACAAAAGGAGCTGCAATAAACATCGCTGAGGAGATGTTACTGATAGGTGTTTTTATTTCAATGGGATAGATTCCCAGGAAGAAAACTGCTGAGTCAAAGTGTATCATCAGCTTGTTTTTATTTTAATGGATGCTGCCAAATTGCCTCCTAAAAAAGCTATAACAATTCATTGTCCCACTAGCAATGCCTGAGAGTTTCCTCATGTCTGCATTACCAACAAATATAGAGCTTTTCTCAGTGCTGATAAATTTGGAAAGTTGGAAACAGGTCCCTGACCACTCAAGAGCACAGTCACTTGATCTATGAACCATTTGGATTTCATGTCTCCTCAACACAAACACTGTTTATTCCTTGCTCTTTCCCCTTCGTTTTCCCATGCAAATTTGCATAATTTTGCATAATATGGAACTTAGCCATAAGTTGCACTGCAGGCCGTGGTTTTCCAGAACTCACTCATAATGCGTACATTATGAACAGCAGAGCTTCTTCAATTCTAGGTGGCAAAGGTCCAGTATTTCTAAATTGCCAATCCCAGTCCAATCACTGATTCATAATAGACAGAAATCACACACTCGGATGTCATGGAGATATTAAGTCTGGGTAAATGTTTGTGAATGTTTATTCTCCACCTGAATACTCCCTAGCAGCAAACTATAGGCAGATGATGAGCCACCAGCCACATTCTGAGCAATCCCAGGTTTTATTATTTTTCTCTAATTAAAAATTCTTGCTTTTGCAGAGTCAATTCTTTTTCATCTATAATATCCAGCGTTATCTTTTGCTTTTAAGTATGAGGGTTTGTTTCTAAGATTGCATCGCTAATAACCACCCATTTCAGTCTCTATCCCAGACAGATGGCTTTTCTGGTTTTCCCTTTGTGGTCTGGATTTCTAATAGGATGAAGTCTAGTCTTTATCTTTCAGTCACACTGCTACATCACCTTTGACACAGTGGGGAATGCCATGGCCTGGCTCCTTCAAAAGTCATTCCTTCTCCTGTCCTAAGATAGAGCAGCAGTTTTCAACCTGTGGGTCACCACCCCCCCCTTGAGAGCCTTGTGACTCCTCCACAGGGACTGCCTAAAACCATCAGAAAGCAAGGCTCTTTACATTACAATTCATAATAGAAGCAGAGTTACAGTTATGAAGTAGCAATGAAAATAATTTTATGATGGGAAGAACTGTATTAAATGGTTGATGCATTAGGATGGCTGTGATTCACCGACATAGAATGTAGAAACAAATAAGCAAACAAAAATCTTCTGATCATGTTTGCTTGTATGTGACTCCAGGTGACAGGCACGCAACCAGACAACCACACATTCAGCAGGTCTTGGAGCAAAGAGCAACATGACAAGTGGCCACACACAGGCAAGTTCAACTCTCTTGAGAATATATTTTGTACGCTTGCAGCAAAAAGGAGGGCATTCTCAAGTTCCTCCATCATAAGTGCCAACAAATTATAGTAGGATGGATGCACCGTGCTTGGAAAGTCCCCCGGGCACTAGGATATTCTTTCTAGATACATAACACCATCTCCAGCGTCTAGCCCAGCCTGTCCATATGCATACATCTTCATCACTTTTCAACAGAAAGCCTAGAAAAGAAAACATGTTTTTGAAATAACGGCACACTGAGACACTTTTAGTGCATTGCTTCATTTGCTTCTTTGATCCATTTTCAGTGGTTCGGTAACCATGTGTCCATACTACTTAGATCTGATGGGTGGATTTACAATGTGTTTTGTGGTGTTTAGCTTGAGTTTCCTCTCCCTTCAGAAAATCAGAATTCCATTTGAGCACTGAGATAATCTAACTCCCTTGAGTCAACAAACAAAGTATGGAATAGAAACATAAGCCCCAGCTGAGTAAAGCTAAGAGATGTCCCCGAATTCTAAGCCACAATATGAGAAGACAAACATTGAGTGAACACATGGAAAATGACTCAGTCAAGCAAAGGTGTCCCTAAAATATCACCCAGATTATTACCATGAGACCTTTGGCAGATGGATGAGTTGATGGGAAAATCTAGCTAAGACTATAGAAGCTGAAACTTTGCGGCTTGCATAGAAGTTTGCATGAGGTCTGAATATACACTACTTAATGTCCACTGTATCTGCTCACAACTTGTCACTGATCCCCCATTAAGAAAGTGTGTGTATGTGTGTGTGTGTGTGTGTGTGTGTGTCTGTCTGTCTGTCTGTCTGTCTGTATGTGTGGTATGTAGGTGTCAAGGGATGTCTATGTATATATGTTTTGATTTTGAAACAGCCCAGGCTGAACTCTAAATTTTATAACTCAGGCTGGCTGATCTTGAATTCAAAATCTACCTGCTGAGATCTCCAAAAGGTAAAGATTTATTCTCCGGGAATAACAAGCTACAGAAACTTGATTTGGTGTCACCAGACATAGAAAAGAGAGAAGAGATAGGAGTTTGCACAGGAGCTAAAATATTTTATCTCTGAAGATGCTCTTCGTAAATATTTAACTTTAATAAGCCAGATGATCTCTATGAAACTCATAAGTTCTCAAACATCCACAGAGGCAGACTCAGAGGATGCTAATGCCAGTATACAGCCATGTGCCAGGAAACTACTTTGAAATGCAGACAGTGGCTAGATTTGGCCAGACGGCCATGGTTTGTTGACGGCAGTCTAGGGTTATAGGAAGGGGATGTAAAAGCCTGCATCTGAACAGAGACACCACCCACACTTCTCTCTGATTAGTCGTTGGGTTGTTTCTCACATCACATCTTCCTGTCCTCACTCCCCTCTCCCCTTAAAATGTGTATTAGCAAACTAGAATATTCCTCTCTCATTGTGCTGCTTCCACAAGCTCAATTACTAAAAATTAGCCCATCCAAAGTTTCTACTTTGTGTGCAGGGGTGGTCTTCTCTCTCTCTCCCTCCCTCCCTCCCTCCCTCACTCTCCCTTCTCCCTCTCTCTCTCTCTCTCTCTCTCTCTCTCTCTCTCTCTCTCTCTCTCTCTCTCTCTCTCTCTCTTTCTGTATGTGTGTGTGTTAATGTACATGTTTTTCTTCTGTTACAGCCTAGGCTAAATTCTATAGCTCAGGCCAAACTGAACTCAAAAATTCCCTTGCTCAGACTTCCAAGTAAAAGAATTAAAGGTGTGTGCCACCCCACCCAGCTGAAATATGCTTGAAAGGACTTCCTTTTTGGTAGGATCTTAAATATATTGGCACAGGACATTGATGTAGAGGATTTACAAACTTTTAGTTTCTTCTCTATTGGTGACAATATCTCTCTGCTTAACAACTGTCTTTTCTCTCACAGCATATGATTTATTTCGTTGGCATCTTCAAGGATCCAGCATTGAATTCTTCCTGTTACTTGTTTTGATTTCAATAAATGTCTGCTAAACAAATGAGTGACAATCATTAGCAAACGCAGTGTCATCAATATCCACAGCACATGGACCCCTAAGCCACAGACAGTATCAACTCCTGAACTCATCATGTCCTTTCCTGCATCTATTTATCTATAGAAAGCTTAATTTATAAGTTAAACACAGTGACAGGCTGACACCAAGAACAAAATTTAATGTCTATTCTCAATATAATGTTTAAATATGAATGCTGTCTATATTTACCTCTCTCTCTTTCTCGTTCTCATCTTATTGTGCAATGCTTACTTCTTTATTGACTGTGGCTAAAACACAGATAACGAGAGACTTCTGCAGAATGTTTTAGGAGTTTATCTGGGGTGTCTGAGAGAAAATGTGTTGACTGAGAAAGCTTAAGTTCTCTTAAGAACACTAAAACCTAAGAGCTGAATGGGAGGGGAAAGAAACAGAAACAAAGTAGATTGACAAGGAATCAGATAAGTAAGAGGAAATCCAGGAAAGCCATGGTTATCTTCATCACAGAAGTCAAGATAAGTGTTGCAAGATAGAGACCCTTGTCAACAGTCCCAAGGAGTCCCGCAGAGCTTCTTGACTAAGAGCCGGTGAGTACCCTCAGCATCCACTACAAAATGGAGTGTGAATGAGTCTGGCCAGGGCAGTTCTTTGATAAACGCTGAAGGATACAGTGAGCAGAAGAGCAAGAAAAGAGAAGGATGCGAGGCTTTTCAAATCAACTCTCCAAAGAGCAGTACAGACAGGAACTGCAAACAGACTTTAACTCCATCAACTGGGAAGCAAAGGCAGGGGCATTGGGAGTTTGAGAATTGTCTGGGCCACATCGTGAATTTGAAGCCTGGCTGAACTGCAGAGCAAATCAGCTCATAGCAAAGACTGTCCCAAACACTCCTCACCTCCTACGTGAAAGCCTCACTCATACTTTAAATGAACTGGAAGGGGCTGCAGGGTGTCGGGTGAGGGCGGTAAGGGTGATGGGTAAGAGTGCAATTGGAGACTAATCTCCCTATCAGAGCGGATGAGACATCTGGGAGCCACCACTGAAGAACATGCTTTTGTAGACAGGAAGGATGCTGTGGAAATCTGTACATTCTAACCAGAGCACTTGGACCCCACACATAAGGTACTTGCACTGAAGTAAAGGTAAATGAGCCCAACCCTCATTCTGCTCCCAAGCCACTCCCCAACACCTATAGAAGGACCTTCAGTCAGCACTGGGAGCCTGTTTAAGTTTGGGATCTGCATATAAGGAAGCCTTCATGAGGGAGTGAAGGTGAGTGAATGGCTGGGTCTAAGGCTGCCTGGGGGAAGACAGTCTTGGTAAAGGCTGTTTTCCAGATTTCAGAGCTCTTCCAGTGTCTCCCCATCCTTTACCCAAAAAGCCCCAATTACAAAGCCCCCTTTTCTACCTTTCCTGTTGAAGGAAAAATAAATAAATCTTTATGTAACTTTTCAGGACAGTCTCTTTCTATCTCTCACACTCAATGTTCACACAGAAGCTTGAAAGTCAAGAATTAGTCATATCCTTCTTGACAGATCATGGTAATAGCTCTGTATAAACTGCCTTAGGCCTGGGCAACCCTGGAGCTAAGAAGAATAAGGAGCTGAGATGTATCTTTTGCCATATAATAAGGTGGTTTTTCTCCAGTTATTTAAAAGCTACCAATCTTAGCTCTATTTTATGATTTTTTTTCAATTTTTAAATGAAGATACATACTACTTATATATAGATACATCTACACATATACTAAAAGTATATTTTTATATGTCTGTACCTCTGTGTGTGTGAATATTCTTTATATACGACCTATCCACTGTTTGTGTGTGTGTATGTGTTTGTATTCTCTGTATGAAGATCCTGTAGTCAAACCAGTTCAGGCATATGGAAAAGACTATATGGATAGAATATACGCTAGTGAGAAATGAACTGTTTTTTTTCCTCCACTTCAGCAGTGAATCTGTATTCATTTGTAATGAGAAAAAAATCAGTAGGATGTACTTTTTCAAAGTCATCTCACTTAAACAAAATTTTCCTAATAGCTGATTAAAAAAAAAACCCAACAGATTCCCATTTTGTTCCTCTGCATTTGAAGAAAGCTTTTACAATATGTCTTCCATATCCCTAATTTGATTTCCATATGGGAAAAATCTGCTTTGAACAAAATTTTAAATTCCATTAGAGTATGTTTACTTACACAAAATTCTTTTCTTATCTAATTTCTTTTTAATTCCTGCTTAAACTCACTGTGCTTCCTTTTCAGCTCAAATTGCTTATCACTCATCTGTCATCCCATTTGTTCGTGTTTCCTTGAGTCTGGAGACCATGAGGCCGTGTTGAACAGTGGCTTCTGCTTGCCACGGTAGTGTTTTTTACTTAATCAATATTCTTGTCTCTCCTCCCCTCTAGCTGATAGCAGCTCCTCAGGGCCCCACCCAGGCTTGCGTTCATTTACCTCCTTAAATAATGAGAGATACACCAACAACTGTTTGCGCTGGTTGTGAACACTTTCCAGGCTGTTAGTAGATGCTCTTAGCATTGGGATCTGGCACCTTATCTGGAATCAGTGCAATGGTCCAATAATCTAGAAAGAGCAAGGGCGGGCTAGGACCCAAGACATTTTGCTCTGATGAGATGCCTTCCTGGTTTTCTCGTGAAGCCTCTCTAATGGGGGTGCTGATTCATATGTGTTTCAGTTTCCTTTCATTGCCTTAAGAAGTCTCCGAGGACTGGAGAGATGGCTCAGTGCCTAAGAGCATTTATTGGTATTGCAGAGGGCTCAGATTTGATTCCTAGCACCCACAAGGCAGCTCCCAACTATGTGTAGCTCCAATTCCAGGTGATCCAGTGTTTCTTTCTAACCTCTAGGGACACCAGGCACAGGCATAGGGCACAGACATACAAGCAGGCCAAACACTTATACACATAACATCAAATAAATAAATCTAAAAACAATATTTCAACTATTGATTTAAAAATAGCAAAACGTTGAAAAGAGAAGACTTGGCTCAAGATCTTGCTATAGCAGCCTGTGATATCACAACCTTCAAATAAATTTGAACTTGAATTCTCTTTATTTCCCAGTGAAAGGTCCCAACCTAATCTAGAAGAAGAATGCCTGCCGTCTTAAACAGGGGCACTCTCTGCTGCTCCTGAGCGCGGGCTATGCTTGTGCCTCCAGCCTCCACCAGCTCTCTTGCCTTCCTTTTTTCTTGCTCTGAGTGCTCCACCTCTCTTCCACTTGGGTGACTGCTGTTGTTCCTAGCACTGTGGCACCAGAGGCCAGCCTACAGTGACAGAAGAGTTCCAGGACAGGTGTTTATCTGCCTGCATCCTGTTTCCATCTTGTCTGAGTTAGGATTCTATTGCTGTGAGAAGTCACTGTGACCAAGGTGACTCCTATGAAAGGAAGCATTTAATTGAGGGTGAGCTCCTTATCATCATGGTAGGGAGCATGGCCACAGGCAGGCAGGCAGGCAGAGTGCTAGAGAAGCAGCTAAAATCTATCCTGATCTGCCAGATGGAGGAGGAAGGGAGGTAGACTGAGTCCTGGCATGGGCGTTTGAGACCTCAAAGTCCCTACTGATGTGCCTCCTCCAAAGGACACAATTCCTAATCCTTCCAAACAGAAAGGGACTAAGCATGCAAATATATAAGCCTTTGTAGAGAGTCAGGGAGCTCATACTTCATCCATTGTCTGTTTGGTCAAAGGATGTTTATGGGATTTGGGGTCCGTGGTTTCTGTACTTGTAAGCTTTCTTAGCTTTCTTCCATGCAAACTATCAGTACCACACCTAGAGGCAAATGGTTTCTAATAAATGGGTGTTGGAAACCAGCAGCCTCCCTTATCACTGGGCCTCAGCCACCTACAAGGAGCTATGCTTAGTCCTCACTAAATCCGAGTCTGAGCTGAGAATGGAGCATGAAGGGAATGAGCACCCCAGTGTTTCCTCTGCTCCCGATACCCTCATCTGTAAAGCAGGGGAGGCAGATGTGTCTCCCCCTATCTCTACCAGATAGGGCATCTGGAAACATGGGGAAGAGGCAGCCCCTTGGCTAGAACCTGAGTAGTCAAGGTGCAAAGCCACTTTGGAGCTCATTTAGATCAGAACAATGACTAATACCTGGCAGGGCTCCCTCAGGGAAGTAGTGTGCCAAGACGAATAGTGTTTGTAGTTTGCCCCACTTGCTTTTTCTAGGAAACAAATGACGGACTTCAAAGAAGAACAGAGCCCCCTTACAAATCATGGGGAGGCTTCCTGTGTAGGTGAGGGGTGCTGGAAATGTTGAGAAACCCTCAGGAACCATTGCCAAGCCCAGGTCATCCCTGGGAGGAAGGGACCCCACTGTGCAGGATCTGGCTCCCTTACAGACCAAACTAGATCAAGGCCAAATGGTGGTCTGCTTAGTAACCTCAGCAGAAACCATTTTCACTAAAACTCCTCAGAGGCCAGATCTGGATTCTAGGGCAACTTTATGAGGTGTTACTATAAGGTAATGAACTCGTTTTTACCAAATGTTCCAGACTCACAGAAGCGAGTGTTGAAAATGCCCCTTTGTCAATCCCCTCCCAGCCTACAGTAGATTATAATTCTCCATTGGTAAGGTTTAGAAAAGGCAACAGAGCACTGGAGCCACAAAGGTGATAATCACGTCAGTGCCCAAGCCTAGTATTTAGGCTTATAAACAATAGAGTCTCCCCACCATGAAGTTTTACCATTTCCATGATAAATCAAAGTAAATTTTTAAAAATAAAATTGATTTCCTTTGTGACTCAAATTAGTCTGGAAAGTAAAATGTGAGTGAGAGAGGAAGAGGGCCGGCAGTGGTGGGAACATCACTAGTGTCTATGTTGTGTTTCCGTGGTGATGATTCCACATAAACAAGCCTCATTAGAAAGGTGGACGTTTTGTTTTATAAAAAGATAGCTAGAATATACAAAAATAATCTCAAAAACCAAACCCAGTTTGCTTGTGTGTTGTTTTTTAAGAATAACTGAAGAGAAAAGACATACATGGCCAATAAAAAATTTAAAAGTGCTTGACATTCTTAGCCATCAAGGACGTGCACGATAAAAATAACTCTGAGCTCCTATCTTACTCAAGTCAGAGTACCCATCATCAAGAAAACAAACCACAGATCATGCTGGCAAAGAGCAGAAAGGACCTTAGCTGTGTTGACCAAAGTGCTAACTGGGGCAATCACGGTGGGAATGACTGTGGTGTTCCTCAAATAGCTAAAGAAAACGTATTAACATGTGACCAGGCTCACCACTCCTGAGCACATACACTAAGGAGGCCTTAAAAGATGCTTGTGTCCATGTTCAATGCTGCTCTGTTTATAATAGGTAGTACATGGAATGAGCCTCGGTGTCCAGAATGATAAGTGGATAATAAAAATGTGAAATATGAACACGTGGAATTTTATTCACACATAAAGAAAACTTAAGATTTCAGAAAAAGGGATGTAACTAGAGAAGACAGGGAGACAAAGAGGAAGAGGAAGAGGAAGGAGAAGGAGGAAGGAGAAGAAGAAGACAGCATGTAAGGTAACCCAATTCCAGGTAAACAGCGCATATACTCTTTTATGCATAGATCCTAGTTTTGAATTTTTAGATTTGTGTGTTTGAATTGAAGTGAGTATCTGTAGAGGCCAGAAAACAATGATGAATCTAGGGGGAGGGGCAGGCACAGGAAGAATCCCTGAGAGGCCAGGGATACAAGTGCATGTGGTCTGAAAGTACAGAAAGTGGTCCTTTGTGTCTTTGACTCACTCAGGTTATCCCTCAGCATACCCTGATACCAAGAAGACAAGACTGGCTTCCTGAGGTGTAATTCTCCACATCTCCTGGGAGAAAGAAGCCAATACACAAATGTTAACCCTACCTAGAAGCACCTCACAGACACACCCAGAGCTCTAGCTGAATATGAGTTTTCTTCTCAAACCCTAGTTTGTAATTTAGTCCCTAGTACCATAGCACTGAAAGGGGGCTCCAAAAGAGACTGAACCCTTATCTTCTGAGTCTGAATTCATATGCAGAGAGTAGGGTGTTGGAAAGTGAGGCTTTGTCTTCTTGGCATTCTCTTACCCTTCCGTTTTCCACTATGCACCAAAGCAGTGTGAGGCCCTCACCAAACAGAGCTGACCAATCTGGGATGTTCTATCCTCCAGAATTGAGAACTTCCATAAGCATGAAACATCCAGTTTCAGGTATTCTGTTATAACAACAGAAAAGGGACGAGGACACACATAAGGTTTTGTGTCCCAATCATGTGGGCATGAAACGGACCATCATACTCATTTGCTTGAAGGCACACCTTTGATAGGAAGGGCTCGGCACCTGACCATTGTTACAGTCAGTGACACAGAGGTTTTGGGTTTCTGGATATGTTTAGGGGCTGGAAAGATGGTTCAGCTGTCAAGAACACTGGCTGATCTCTCAGCAGACCTGAGCTCCATTCTCAGAACCCATACATGGCTCAAAACGGTCTATAACTCCAGTTGCAGGGAATTCAACATTGTTTTCTGGCTCCTGTGAACATCCGCCATGCACATGATGCACAGAAATACATGCTGACAAAATGTCAACATATAAGATTATTTTACCTTCACAATTTATTTTTATTTTATAATCATTGGTAGCTGCCTACATGAATGTCTGTGTGAGGGTGTCTGAAGTCCTGGAACTGAAGTTACAGACAGGTATGAGTTGCCTTCTGGGTGCTGGGAATTGAACCCTTGTACTCATGAAGAGTAGCCAGTACTCTTAAGCACCAAGCCATCTCTCCAGCTCAAGATTCTTTTGTAGCGTTGTGTTTATAATATATTGTAATCAATTTAGTATGTAAAAGCTTCATGCATAAAGCATGCATATGGTTAATTTAAACAAATCTATGAATAAAATTCTAATGATTCTTAGAACTCTTGGGAAAGAGTGATGCTTTTCATTGTAGAGTATTTTGCAAAGCTTAGTAAAGCATGCAGAATAAAATAAGATGTACCTGTGTGCTCTATTGCACATGCAGGCATCCTCAGCACAGGCTAGGTCTGCTTCATCTATCAACATTCTCAGAAGCACACTACAGAATTTGGAATTGGAATTTATAAAATAGAGGGGGTCTAAAAATATATAAAAATTAGATATAACTTATGGACACACTTTGATGTTTTATGAGCAATTTTTTGTTATTGTTTTAGAGTTGTTGAATCCAGCTTTCAAAAGTTGGGAGATACTTAAGAACTCTGGATCTTAAATTCTGTTTTTAAACTGGAAAAACTTGTTATCACTAAGACTGTGCTTTCTCCTGGCAACACTAAGTGTATTCAGTGCACTGTTTATCATGAGGTGGGATAGCCTGAGCTTACAAGCACTCATGAACAGCCAGATAGCCTACACCAGTGGTCCAGTGCACATCCACACAGGGCACTGTAATGGTGGGAGTGTCTTGCCCTGCTGACAGCTATATAGAGTTTCATTATCTGTGAAGAACTGATTTCAGGGCCACCTCCCTCATGCTGCTCCACAGACACTGGAATCCCTTAGATAATGCAGTATAGAATTTGCCTATAACCTATGTACATGTTTCATGTACATTAAGTCATGCCCATGCTAAACACACTATTTATTTAGGAGATGATGACAAGAGGAAACTCCATACACATTTAATAATGATACATGTAAAGCATATTTTTTTCTTCTCAAGTGTATGCATAGTATTTGCAAGTGTGTGCACATGCTCTTGCATGCACAATGCATTTCGTGTACATGAGTATGCAGACATATGTGTATGCATGGAGAAGGGAGAAGAGGCTATCAGGTGTCTCCTTCTACTACTGTCCACCTCATTTCACTAAGATAGGGTCTCTCACAGAACTAGAACCTCACCATTTCAGTTAGGGTGGCTGGCCAGCAAGATCCCAGGGTCTGCCTGCCTCTACCACTCAGCCCTGGGTTTGCAGAGATGTTCAGTCATGCCAAGCTTCTTTTGCAGACCAATGGCTTTTGTCCACTGAGAACCAT
Organism: Phyllotis vaccarum; assembly: GCA_033318265.1. NCBI lineage: Eukaryota > Metazoa > Chordata > Mammalia > Rodentia > Cricetidae > Phyllotis > Phyllotis vaccarum. The sequence continues at coordinate 17,675,385 of JARWLC010000003.1, forward strand.
TCTCTTACACTTTACCTATTTTTGGCTCTAGGGTTAATTGACTTCATAGACACAGAACCAAAGGCTATTATTCCAGGCCAACCAGATATATAGTCACCCTGTCCTTCAGGCAGATAAAGCTAAGGCTAGCATGTGTTTTGGCATTGCATCTAAATTCACTTCCTTAGGAAACGGTAAAATGGACCATCCCCACTTCTCTAGCCAATCCCATATGTTGCACTGATGTGCCCACCAATATTCACCCAATTTAGTTTCTTCCCTCTCCACACCTTTGGAGAACCACAGAATCTGTGAGCCACAGACCTGCTCTGCTCTCTCTCTCCCACCATGTGCAACTGAGCGATTCACTGCCTGACACAAGCTGGCTCTGCACTCATCTCTTAATGAGATACTGACATGAATAGATCAAGGGATGAGGGAGCCCCATGGAGGCCAGGATTCCCACTATGATACCAAAGATCACCCCAAATTCCTTAGATAATAGCTCAGCCTTCTTGTTTGGACTTAATCAAAACATCATGTCCACTCCTGAGAATGAGCACCCAGACTCTGAGCAGAACCCAGCTTGAGGCAGGAGATAGTTCATCTGGGCAGAATGCCAAAGCTGCCAGGACTTTACTACTCCCAGGGGGAAAATCGTTTCTCCCTGCACAATTAAAATCTCCAATGGCTGATGCTTATCGTGAGGCCAAGGCCAATAGTATCCCCCTCCCTCCCTTTATAACCGTTAATTTCCCTGGGGAGTTCCAACTACTTTTAATAAGAGAAAATTATTTATCTTAGAGTGTATGTATACATGTGTATGGGTATGTGTGCGTGTGTGTGTGTATGTGTGTGTGAAGTTGTATATGCTCTAATATATTTTTTGATGTAAAGTTAACCTTCAGCACTCAAGACTTCTTCTACCTTGTGACCCTTACCTGGTGGTGATCTAAGCAGTGGTCTGTGGAAAAGAATGCAGAACAGAGCCAGATGTTTTAAAAATAAAGCAGGTATGCTCATAAAGTCAAAGAGCAAAGAAAGTTTCATCTCAGTGGCCCTTCTCAACTTAGCCCACTGCATGCTGGGACCTAGGAAGAACGTGTGAAGAAAGAAGGCACCATTCAAGGATCTCCATATTTTCAACTGCCAACTTTGAAATCTTCTCGAGAAAAGGTTGTATTTCCATCTCCACATAACATAGATCCTGAGTGGCTTATTGACCCGTTAGAGAATATACCATGGAGGAAATCCAAAGACCATCTAAGATTGGCCTTAAGAAAATGTCTCTTTACTTCATTGCCTCCCTTCACTGAGGTTAAGCCTGAAAGAACGTCCAGAGGCATAGCAAGGCTGAGAGATTCGTGTTTCTTTCTATACTGCAGACTGCAACATTTGGCCTGTGTCTAGACATGTGACTCCTGAGAAAGGCCTGTGTCTTCTGATGATGTAGGAAGCACGTACCAGCATCAGGTGGGAGGAAAAAATGGAGGGAGGCTGGGAAATAGAAGAGTCCACGTGCAGGTGCGACTGGTCAGGCATCTCCTCTTGCCTCTAGTAAAACTTGAAATCATGTGCTTTTTCCTGAACAGCAGTCATGCAGAAGTTAGAAAAGCCAATTGGTTTTGGAACAAGCAAAACTGAGATTTTTCCTGTCATCTCAGCAGAGAATCCAGGGGCAGAAAAAGAGGCACCAATCATCACCACCCCCATTTGTTAGCAAGGGGCTCTATTTTGTGATCAGTGGTCCATAGGTACCAGCTCTATCTTGCCTTGTTACCAGTCTCAAAGGTATGGAGACATACTGTAGAGTCTCCAGAGTGTTCTATTTGTAGCCCTGATTGTTCTGGAACTTGCTCTGTAAATTAGTCTGGCCTCAGACTCAGAGACCCTCCTGTCTCTGCCTCCTGAATGCTGGGCTAAAGACATGTGCCACCATGCCTGGTGGTCATCTTGTTCTCCAAAGGACTCTCTATCTCTTATCTTGCCCAAAGGGGAGAGATGTGGACTGCTCCTCCTCTGTCTTCATTGTATTCAGATGCTTGAGCTTATCAGCCTTTTAGGGAACACCAGGATAAGTACATTCCTCAGAACCAGCTATGGGGTCCTGGTGCAGGCAGGGAAGCAACAGGAGCTGTGTTGTGTGTGGCCTGCAGTCTTGGGGGTTGTGGAGGAGTATAGGGGGATTATGTTGTTTCATTGTAAATAATTGTCCTACCCACTGGTTTAATTAAAAGTGCTGATTGGCCAAAGGCAGGCAGGAAGTGTGGGCGGGGCTACCAGACTAAGAAGACTCTAGGAACAGGCAGAACAGAGAGAATGCCAGAGAGAAGCCAGAAGAAACAGAGGACAACTATGCTGCTCTGAGAAAAGGTACTGAGCCTCATGGATGAATAGGATAAGAGTCATGGGTTAGATTAAGGGTAAAGACTTAGCAAGTTATATGCTTGGGCCTTAGGCCGATCAGCCTAAACCTACTGTAAGCATCTGTGTGTCTCTGCGGGTCTATGGGTCTGCGGGCCTAAACCTTGAGGCTAGGCCCAAAAACCTCCTACTACAAAGGAAAGCATGCCTGCTACCTTCTTCTGACAGATACACACCTTCTGAGTTGTTTAGAAATTGAAAAACCTGAGGCAGTAAAATGAGTCCAGTGAGAGGTCATCAGAAGCCAGGCCAAGGAGGTCCTTCCTAGTCAGTGGGATTGTGGTAGAGAGCTCAGAAGTAGGAGAGCATATGAGGGAGTGTGTGGATGGATATCCCTGAAGAAATCAAAATGCACATAGTAAAAAGGCAAAAACTTGTAAAAGGGCTGGAGAGACGGCTCACTGTTCTTACAGGAAACTGAGCTTGGTTCTCAGCATCCCTGTGGCTACTCAGAACCACCTGTGACTATAGTTCCAGGGGATCTGACACCCTCCTAAATTTACATGGTACCCATATACTCAAGTAGGCTCACACATAAGCACATAAATTTAAAAACATCTTTGTTTTTAAGGAAATACAAAATGTTCAACATATCTCAGACAGAACATACATACCAGGTCCATCAGCACCACCACATGGAAGATGGTTTTACCTCAACTTCCCCAGCTAGGACATTCATAGGGAGTAGATGAAATCCCAAGTGAGTGTGTATTATTGATACAAACACAGCCATGTTAAGAAGCCCAGTGCCTCACATTCATGGAAACAGAAAAACCTTCCTCTGGTTCAAGTACAGACATTAGGAAAGATTGACTTTTAGCTAAGTCCAGTTCGTACAAAAACTGTCAACCATAGCATCCCTCCCAGATGACTGAAGCCTGAAACTGTCCCTTACCTAAACTTCCTCCAGAAGATTAGCTAATCCAAGTCCCTTTTATTCCTATAAACTGGTCTCCTCTATCAGCAGGATATAATAAACTTGAGAAATTTCCGAGCCACTGGTACCTCTCCCTCAGAGAAAATGCCTTACCCAATCCCAACTTTTCTGTGCATGAATCTGTAGATCCATTTTTTCTTCATTCCTTTGTACCCACACCCCAAAGCTTAGCTGGTCAATGCAGATATGTGAGAGGAGGGAGAGAGAGGGCATACATGCCTAAGAAACCAGCTGTGTCTCCCTTCCCGCTGCAGACTTCCAAACCGAATGTCCTGTGACACTTCCAGAGAAGACATAGACAAATGTCTATTTACCTGAGCCAGAGTACCTACGGGAGACCAAAGAAGTAGTTCTACCTATGTCTACCTTGGTGAACCAATGAATATATTGTAGTTGCTTAAAAAACATGGATGACTCTTGGGTATCTCTGTCCCCCTCCCCCAAAAAAAAGCTATATTCACTATAGCTGCATTCCCAAAGCTCCATGCTCAACTTTGAGTTGACTAAACCTTATAAGGTCTTGGGAATGGTCCCCCTAGGTCCCATGAGCCTTCAGCATACCTCCAGGAAAGGATACTTTGATTGGAAAGAAATGGCTCAAACAGGGAAAATAAAGAGCATAGCATGAGTTGTGTGATCATTATTATCCAAAGAAAAGTAGCCAGAAAGGCTCTGGGCACCTTGTGGGATTCTATCTATGGATAGCAAAGCATGCTGCCACTGCAGGTTGTGGGAAGATAGGAAGTGATGGCCATGTGCAGCAGCTAAGGAGCTATAGTAATAGAGGACTGTGCTTGTGACCATCCTCCACTGTATGCCTTATCCTGTTAACTAGACATGATGGGAACGAGATATCATTCCTACAAACTTTTTTTTTTTAACCAAAGTAATTTCCTGGTGTAGCAAGTAGTTTCTGGCCCAGCCCAGCCCTGCAGTCCAGAACCGTCTGCAGCCACTTTTCTCTCTTAGTTCCAAATAGTCACACAAAGGCTTATATTAATTTCATGCTGTTTGGCCTATGGCTCTGGCATATTGATAGCTAGCTCCTGTATCTTAACTCAACCCATTTCCATTAATCTGTCTGCCACATGGCCGTGGCTCACCCGGGTTACTTTACATGTTGATTCTTGGGCGGCTGGATGGCTTCTCTTCTGACTCTGCCCTCCTTTCCCTATGATCAGACATCCCCGCCTACTTCTAAGGTGCCTGCCATAGGCCAAGACAGCTCCTTTATTATACAGCAAGACATCCTCATCGCCCTGGATGTGGCAGATTAACTGAACAATCCCTGTCCTATCAACCTCACCCTCCCCATTGACCTTCCTTTGTCTCAACTGACGAATAGCCCTCCCTCGTCAGGAGCAAAGATGTCAAAAGTGAATTTTTAAGTTAAAAGAAAGATTTCTGACAATAAGACTAACACCCTGGGACCCAATAATAAGAATTTAAAATGATAATAGAAGACATGAATTGAGAAGATAAGGGCAAGATAAAGGATGTTTCAGAATCAGAGGAAGGGGGTGGGGACGAGGACCACAACACCTGGGGGAGGAAAGAGAAGAGAGATGCCACAAAGCGTGTGGTGCAGGAAGAAAGGAAGCTGGCAGGCTGGCTCCCTGCTGCTGTTTGAAATAAATTAAAAAAGGAGGGAGTCTGGGCAGACAGGAGATGGAAGCGGTGAGAGACTGAAAGGGAAAGGCATTTAAACGTGAGATACTCATGACTTGACTGTTGTAATAGTCTGGGAATGGAATGAGAAGGGGCTTTACAGCTTTCTGGGGCACACAGGAAGGGTCAGAAGGTAGCTAACAGGTTGCCCTGACTAGCCCTTGCAAGCCTCCCGTTAAATGAAAGGAAACACATCAAAGCAGGACGCTAGGCTACTTGCCAAAAGTGAGGTGGGGCCAGTGCATCTGCTGAGGAGCATCCGTGCCAAACCCACACTAGAGTCAGGTGTGCTACCCCAGAGCCACGGAAGAGTCCCTTCGGTGCCAAGTTGGGGGTAAGCCACAAGGACAACAGCCCCCATGATAAGAGAAAACTTAAAAGAGTCCTTCAAACGGGACACCTCTCCTCCCGGACTTCAACACCTGCACCAGGCTGTTGCTTTAATGGAAACACAGTGGGGAAGTAGGGAAGGAACTCCGATGTGGAGCTTTGAAGGTTATGCTGAGCAGACTGAATTAAATTACCTGTGATGGGATAGAGCAGAGCTCAGGTGGAAGTTACAAAGCTAAGTTGTCAGTGTGGCCACTTGTCCCACATTCACATCGGAAACTGTACCTCCTCAGGATCGTAATCCAACTTAAGCTAGCAGAGAAGTGAGTCAGAATGCTACTGTCCCTTCCTTCTCCCCCTTTCTCCTTGAATGGCAACAAAAGAGAGACAAAGACTCTCTCTCTCTCTCTCTCTGTGTGTGTGTGTGTGTGTGTGTGTGTGTGTGCGTGTGTGTGTGTGTGTGTGTGTGTGTGTGTATGATCAGTCAATAAAAACATTTCTCTCCCATTGCTCTCTTCATAATTGTCTCAATATCAAAAGTGCTTAGATCAGCGTACATTTTATTTCACATGTATGAATGTTTTGCCTGTATATCTGTATGTACATCACATATATACAGTTCTAGCAGAGGCCAGAAGAGGGGCTGGATCTTTTTGTACTGGAGTTAGAGATGGTTTTTAAGCCACTTGAGAAGTTTCTAAGACCATGGGGGACACTTTCATTTTCCTGGGTGTTTGAGGGATAGAAATACTTTCAATACAGTACAGTGTTGGTCTTTCTCTCCGACTACACATTTCAAGGAATATTCTGTCTACAGCAACAAGAAGGCTGAGCATCCTGACCGTTCCTTGGAGTAACAGTGCAGAGCCACATGCACAAGCCATTGAGCACACAACTCCGTTTTCTGTATATGCCAGGAAGAACGGGACACTATCCTGTCCCAAAATGCTGCGAAGCTACATCCTTCATTAGGAAGCTTGCCAGATCCCTCTAAGCAGGGGATACTGTCACTATCCTAAAGAAGGCCACATAAAATTGACAGAATGGATCCCACCTCATTTTCTCACCCACCAAAATCTGTATTTCATGTTTGCACCAGCGAGCAAGGATGCCAAAGAAGTAAGCATTTCACCAAGCAGGACAGATGTCTGTAGAAGTGCTTGTCTATGACTTCCATACATTTCCCAGTGCCGGAAATTTTAGCTTTCATATCTTTCCAAGAAGTTCTTCCCACTATCTTGGCAGTGGGTGATCTTGCAAGAGGCTTATTCTACATCCCTGCAACTGCCTTCCCAACCCCAACAGACTCAGCCTTTCTGAAGTACTGGTTGCTCCCTGAAGCCCCTGTACTTACTGCAAGCGTGCTCTGGATTCATCACATCCAAAGCAACAGATGTCAAAATGCCTGATACTTCAAGAGGAATGAAGTGGTGGCTCTACCTAGGCTGGCTTGGGTTGGGCTGATCCTCTGCATCTCAGAGTGAAAACCCGTTTGCTTAGACCTTGGAAAGCCCCATCTTTTCCATACTCAAGTGACAGTGACAGTAGCTGCTCTACATCAACTCCACCATTTACCAACACACTTTCGTGTTGCTTCCATTTTGTTGTGTTTTTAAAACAGTCGCGTGTAGCCCAGGCTACCCTCCAACTTGCAATGTAACCAATAATAACCTTGAACTCCAGATTCTTTGGCTTTTAGCTTTCAAATACTGGAATTACAGTCCATTATTTGTATCTGCCAGTGTAGTGGTTTCATGCAATGCTGGGGATCAAATGCAATCCAGAGTTTCCTACATATTAGGATTCTATGTGGATGCTTTACACATTGAGCTATGTCGTAGACTTACCTGACTCTTAAAAACCAGTGTGATGGTTTTGCATGGGAAATAGCACCATATTGCCTCACGTGTTTGAGGCCCTGTTTGACTCCCAGCTGGTATAGGTCAAAAAGGGGGGGGGGGGCAGGTACATACTGTGGCTCCCTACAAAACAGCCCATGTCAATCACTAGGTAAATTCTAGAATCCTCAACCAGGTGGGTCTCAAATACACTGTACAATAAATTATTATGGATCCCTATGGTAGTTTGAATATAATTGCCCCATAAGCTTATAAGGAGTGGCACTATTAGGAGGAAGTGTGTCACTATGGAGGCAGGCTTTGAGGTCTCATATGTGCTTAAGTCATGCCCAGTGTCTCAGTTTACTTCCTGTTACCTTCAGATCAAGAGTATAATTCTCAGCTCCTTCTCCTGCATCATGTCTGCCTGCAAACCAATATGCCCTACCATGATGATAATGAACTAATCTCTGAACTGCAAGCCACCACTCTGAACTTTTTCCTTTAGAAGGTTACTGTGGTCATGGTGGCTCTTCACAGCATAAACACCCTAACTAAGGCAACCCCAAATTCCTATGTTGGAATTCTAGAACTCAGTAGAATGATATCAAAAAGTGAGGACTTGGGGAATGATTAGATTATGGAGTATGGTCCTCATGAATGAGATTAATATCTATTGTAAAAGATACTGAGAAGAAACTCTTTGGTAGAAGGCAAAAAATACCATCTCTGTGCACACCAGGACCCTTACCAGATATTGGGTCCACCCTGAACTTGAACTCACCAGCCTTTGGAATTGGGAGAGATACATTCTTGATCTTTATGTCATTTAGTCTATGGCTATCTCTTCTGGCAATCTGAGCTCAATGAAGCCCCAGACTTCTCTCTAAAGGCCCTTTTGTCATTGATTTGTAAGCCCATTGTTCATAAGTCTCAAGAAGAATGTGAGACTTAAGGATGGACATATTGGCACATGCCTTTAATCCCAGCATGCACAAGACAGGGGAAGGTGGCTCTCTGTGGATTTGAGATTAGCATGATCTACATAGTGAGTTTAAACCAGCCTCAGCTAACACAGCTAGTGAGATCTTGTCTCCAAAAACAAAAAAAAAAAAAACTTTAAAATGAATTCAAAATATTTTCTTCAAACAAAGAAAAATCAGGTCATGGTGGCCATGTGTTTTAATGAAAAATACAGAAAAGTTCTCAGAATGGATGCTTCATGCACACCCCTTAGATAAAAGCTGGGGAGAGGCATTAAATCTTAATGGAAGTAGGCAGTTCTAGAGGGGACTGAGATAATATGGACCAGACACATAGCTTTCAGAAGAGCTAACTCAATATCAGGCCTGAGCTCAAGGAATGCAAACGAATGGATGTTTAACATGAACCTCGGCGGTCTCTTACACACATCAAATGCCTCCAGCCAGCTTCTGGCAAGTGCTGAATTGGAGCTAACTCTTGATGCATTTCCTTGATGAGTTCCTGAAGTATCCATGGATCTTCTTTAATCCCCAAAAGCTAAAGGCAGCCTTCCAGGATGATGGGGATGCCGCCCCGCCGTAGGGAATGTGTTAGGAGCTTAAGAACAGCCACAGGCAAAAACCATCTGTGTGCACCTCCAGGTGCCATGGGCAGCAGCCCTCCTCAGAGAAAACCTCATAACATCCCTGCCTGGCTCAGCTTTCTTCAGAGGCTCCCCATCAGCTTCTAAATAAAATCCACACCCGGTGGAGTGAGAGAAAGGGTCCTCATAGAACAAAATAAGTTAGAGCTCTGCCCCATGCTCTAAACCAAAATAACTTCCAGATGGATGAAACAGTTAAATGGAAGAAATAAAACCAAAAAGAACCAGTGGGGAAGACACGGGAATAAGCTTTTTCTGATCTGGGTATTGCAGAGATTTATTGAACAGACAAGCAATGGGGAAAAGATAGATAGATTGGACCATATAAAAATTAGAAAGGTCTATATATCACAAAAATGAAACCATGAAATCAAAAGGCAAGTGGTGAATGGGGGAGAAAATGTTTTACTATGTGATGAAGAGTTAATGTCTTTGAAATGGAAACGGTTCCCTGCAAAATAAAAGAGGGGATAGGAGAGGATGTGGGAACAGAAAACAATGAGTGAAGAGCCCACGAGTGAGCGTGGGGATAGGAAATCATTGATTTCTTCAACCCCGGACCTCCTGCCCATCCACACAAAGGGATGCTGTAAGCAGAGGGGAGGGCGCCGTGGACTGCCCAGCACAGTGTCAGCTGTAGAGAAAGCTGGCCGCTGGGGCTCTCTGCTCTCTGGTCTCTCTTCCAACACCAACTTCTTGGACAAAGCTAGTTGTCTTTTCTGTCATGTGTCCCTGCAGTGGGAGCCCCTTGCCCCCGGTACTAGCCCACACTGGGGCTACAAAGCCTCAAGACAACCCTCAGGACGGCCCAGGTTATACCATTCTGTGACCTTTCTTGCTCCGTCTTTCTCATGGGTCCCTGGGATGATTATCCTCCAGATATCTTGATGCCAAAACAGCTCAGATAAGTATTCTGATGTGAGACAGGTGTTCAGCTTAGCTGGGACCCAACAACATACGAATGAAAGCATTGAAACAATTTAAAACTTTATTTTTTAATGATAGTATCCAATAGTTCTGACGTTTGAAAAATTACTCATTTAGTTGTACAAATTTATGGGGTACAGTGTGACAATTTCATACATATATATGATATATCACCAGTTAAATCAAGGTAGTGAACATTTCCATCTCCTTACACATGGTTTTATTTTTTGCTTAATATGAAATAATTATACATATTTATAGGGTACACCATGATATTTCAATATGGATATATATACTATGTACTGATCAAATCAGAGTATTAAATGTCTCCAACTCTTTATCAGCACTTTGTGTCTGGCATCTCCAAGCTCTTTTCTTGTATTGATTCACAAAACATATAATAGAACAGCAACTTACAGTACCCAATGTTTCTATAGAAATAGCCCCTCTAATCATTCCAGAAAGATGCAAAATAGTAGTACAATTTAGTCAGACTATGCATCTCTTACGATGCTTCTAGTTTAAAGGTTTCCTCTCAGGGAAATACTGACTAGTGGCATGCTTCCATGTCAGACATGCTGAATGTGGGAGATAATGCCTGCTGAGAACTTCGATTCAAAGAAATTATTTAATAAATTATGGCATAGACCTACTACAGCCACTCTAAATCATCTACTAGAATACTACTACAAATATCGTTGTAATATATTTAACTAGAAAAATGACTACAAAGTTCAAATTTTAGTAGATAATAGACAAAATAGCAGGTATCCTATGAACTTGGACTTCACAAACTACATGGAAGGAGACTGCTGGAGTCTGATCCCACAAAGTCCTTCAAAGGCTCATGTCTGAGAGACTTGAACTCCCTTTAACACTATTGAGAGGAAGTGGAATCTTTTAGAGGCATGGCCTGCTGAGAGCCCTTAGGTCATGCTCTCTGTTTTGTTTTCTGGCCATAGGTAAGTAATCAGCTTCTTCTGTGCAAGCTCTCCTCACTTGATGTACCCCTACCGTGAGATCCCATGATGCTCCCCTACAATGATGCCCATGATGTGACTCAACCATGATGTTCCCCGACAAAGATGTGCCCCTACTATGATGTCTATGATGTAGTCCTATTACATTAACTCTACCTATTATATACTAAAAACCTAGAGCCAGATATTGGGAAAAATCTTGAATATCAGAAACAAACCACCACAGCCACACAGCCAACTCCTCAAGAATCTCTAGGAATCTTCTGAGTCCTCAGCCTAAAAGGAAGCGAAGTCTCTGGGAAAGCTAAAAACAAAACAAAAAAGACCTCTTCTCTTGCTCTGCCCAGTTCTCTTAACTTCCTCCTTCCACATCTTTAAATCTAGGATTAAAGGTGTGGGTCACCCCTCCCTGGCCTGGATTGGCTCTGTAGTTGACTCTGATATTGCAGATTAATTTTATTAAATATATATCAACACATACTCCTACCATTGAATATGCTGTGCCCCTACATGATACTGATAATGTACCCCTATCATGATGCCATGATGTACCTTTTAACCACAAGCCATAGACTAAAACCATGTGACACACACACATATACACCCTTCTCTTAAAGGAAGTTGATTCATTCCAGTAGTGTGTGTGTGTGTGTGTGTGTGTGTGTGTGTGTGTGTGTGTGTGTGTGTGTGTGTGTGTGTGTAGTACTGGAAAGCTGACTCACACATCCTTACTGTTCATTGTCATATAGTGTCACAGGACAGGGAGATGGATTCAGGTTATAGATGCATTGTAATAGGCTAAAGTCCAATGCAAATTTTAAATAAATGCTATGCCTTTTTGATGGCCGAACTCTGAACTCTGAATTGTCCCATAGTCCCCACAGCTCTCTATTATCTGCTTATTGTTGGTGTTTCTCAAAATTATTAAAACAACTAAATTCAAGACCCTAGTAGAAAGGTCCAGGGTAACAGAAGGAAGTGACTCAAAAAGTGGTTTTCATTTAGAAAAGTATATTAATGGATCATTTTGGTTTTTGCACCTGGCTAGTTTTATGTCAAGTTGGCACAAGCTAGGTTCATTCACTAAGAGTAAATCTCTATTGAGAAATTCTCCCACCATACTGGGATGTGGGCAAGTCTGTTGTACATTTCCTTGGTTGAAGACTGATGTGACAGAGCCCAGCTTACTGTGGGCAGTGCTATCCCTGGACAATAGAACAGTCAGAGCAAGCCATGTGAAGCAAGCAGGAAGCAGCCCTCCTCCACTGCCTCTGCATAAGCTCCTGCCTCCAACTTCCTGCCTTGAGTTCTTTCCCTGACGTCTCTAAGCAATGGACTGTGATGTAAAACTATAAGCCGAAACCTACCCTGGCCTCCATAAGTTGCTTTTAGTCATGGTCCTCCAAGCAAAAGCAACCTTAAGACAGTTGTGAAAAGAGTGCTTTAAAAGAACATTGCTTTCTTCACTTGAGCAAATATGTAGGTGGTGGAGACTCTTGCCATAGTGGGACCTGATAAGGAGAAAGATTCCTGGAGGCACACTCATGTGAGATGGGAAACTAAAGATGGCTAGTCTGAATCGGAATTGGGGGGGGGGGGGGTAAAAGGGTGAAAGAATCCTCACATTGGTGCACGTGAGCAGCAGACGTGGGAACAAACCATAGAGGATGCTTCAGCCCTCATTACTCGGTCAAGAACAGCTTGGGAAACATCATGGGAAAGGCATGATGGCCGGGGTGAGGAGCATTGCACTTGTAGCCAGGAAGCAGAGATCAATGAACGCTGGTACTCAACTCACTTTTTATCAGGGACCCCAGGGCATGGAATGGTGCTGCCCACATAGTAGGTCTTGCCTCAGGCTTGGCAAATAGCATATACACTTTACAGAAGAACCTTCACATTTATGTACATTCAATAGCATTTTTATGCACATATATGTACATATTCCATAATCGAGGGTCAGCAAACCATTGAAAAAAGCTGAGCATAATGACTTTAACCTCTGTGTATCACATGACGTATGTCAACTAATCTGTCATTGTAAAGCTTCCATAGAGTAGCATTTGGAGTTCTTTAGGGCTTTCTTCAGACCATCTCAAACTTAGCCAGCATCAGAATCACTTGGAAGCTTGAGAAAATAGCCTCACCTCCACCATTTCTGCTTCCATGTGGGTCTGAGAACTTACATTTTTAACATGTGCTCAATGTGCTGAGACTGCTTCACCAAGGACCCCACCTGGACAAACATTGCTCCAGGCTCCATCGTGAGTGACAGTTTTCTCATTAAAGTGGAAGTCGTCCATGAAAAATATCCTGTTTTCTAATTATTTTTGACAGTGACACATGCTGTTGCTGTCTTACCATTGGCCAACAGTCTACCCTCAGAGGTAATGCGTGCTGTTAAATATTGGCCCTCGAATTTTTTCTTGTTTAGCAGTGTATGAGAAAGTGAAGGTGGCCCACATAGGCTCATGTTTTGCATGCCTAGGCCTCATGTGATAAACTATTTGAGAAGGATTAGAAGGTATGGCCTTGTTGGAGGAAGTATGTCACTAGGGGTGGAGCAAGCCAATACTAGGTATAGTCTCTCTCTCTCTCTCTCTCTCTCTCTCTCTCTCTCTCTCTCTCTCTCTCTCTCTCTCTCTCTCTCTCTGTGTGTGTGTGTGTGTGTGTGTCTGCTGCCTGCAGATCAGAATGCAAAGCTCATTGATCATGTGCCATGCCTGGCTGCTTCCTGCTCTGATGATCATGTACACCCTCTGAAACTGTAAGCAAGCCCCCAATTAAATACTTCCTTTTATCAACTTTTATCTCTCATTGTGTCTCCTCACAGCAATAGAACAGTAACCAGGAAAAGTGTCCAATTCCCAAGCCTTCAGACATAGATGGGTAGTGACTGGCTTAGAGAGAGGGGGGAGAGTCACAGGGTCGCAGTTTCCATTGTTTAAATAACACATGGACAATATTGTTCTAGCTGCCATTGAGACACTGTGCAAATTACAGTGAATGAACCTTAGCCGAGAGCTCTGCTCTAGCTCCATCATGCCTAAATTGAGAATGGTGGCCAGGAGGACCCCTGCTGCTAAAAACCTAGTGACTTCTCCCAGCTCAGTACCAGATCAGCTAGTCTCCAGTCAGTCACTGTCTGGGAGAGGTGAGTTACCAAATTAGCCCTCCAATGGCTCCAGTAGAAACCAGTTTAAATGGTACAGCTTTTTTATAAAACCTCTCCCAGAATCCCTTTCTTTCACAAACCCCTTGGCCCACTCATTTTCTGAAGGGCTATAAAGTAGGTCCTCAACCAAATATTCAGTGGAATGACCCAAGCAGTAGCCTTTACCTCCAGATATTCTGGCTTAACTGAATGGTATTAGAGACGGAACCAAGGCATTCACATATGCACTACCCCTGACTTACACCTTAGTCCTTTGGCATTGACCTCTTATTTTGAGCTACATCTTGCCGACATGCTAAAGCTGAGGCCTGTTTTGAAATCCTCCTGTTTGAGGCTCCTGAGTAGCTGGAATTAGAGTCATCTGCCTCCATGCCTTTTTTTTTTTTTTTCTTTTTTTTTGTCGTGTACTGAGGTCCCAGAACCCAGAAATGACTGCCACAGGCTGGTCACTACACAAGCATGCTTGGAATCTGTACCTTAGAAGCTCTAGTCTAGCATTTTCTATACCCCTTACTCGTTCTTTCTGAGAGGTCACACCAAAGTCAGTCTTCTTGAACATGCCCATGACAGAACTTGAGGACTCAAGTACTCATCCCAGAGCCGCTATTTCCATAAGGACATTTACGGTTTGTAGTTACGGGAAGATGATCAGGGATTGGTGGGTGCCACTTCCATCAGTATAGTGAGATGTCTTTGAACATGGTTCCCCACCAACCTGAGAGAAAATGTCGACTTGGCATGCCATGTGTTCACAAAAATACAGAGGGGAAGGGGGGAGAAAGAGAAATAAAATGATGAAATTTGCTTTTATGTCACCAAATGCACCGTGTAGGTTTGTAATTGACCATGAGAGTGTTGGGAAAATATGATCTGTCCTCTATAAATCCGAAAGTCTTCAACAAGCTCTATTGTAAATGCCGGACCTGGCACTGTCCAAAAGGGCTCATGTTTATAAATTGTTCCCTGATGTTTTAAGTAAGTGTACAAACACAAATCATACAAACGACTTCAGAAGAGACTTAGCTGTGTGGCGATTTATTATAAGCTGTGTAATTTTCATCAGTCAGGCAGCCACGGACTGTAATTACCTCTCTGCCCAGAGTTACAATTGCTTTCAGTACGTTTTCCTAGGCACGTGTTTCTTCCAATAGCCACAGAGACACTGTGTGGAAAATGCATTTATTTACTGCTGGTCTTCTTAATGGTTCTTCACTTGGTTTCTAAAGATGTTATCCAGTCGCTTGCTTGCCTTCTTCCTCCTCCCGGCCCAAGTCAGGCATTTATAGAAGACAAGAGGCTCAACTTGAAATCTCCTATGCAGGTTCCCCAAACCACGCCACCCTCCACAGATAATGAGATCCAGGGAGAAGACCCTGAAAGGCTAGCTAAAGCCCAAAGGCTGGAGATGAATTAAAACTGCTCACCATTAAACACAACTACTTGCCTCCTGGTCATATATGGGAAGGGGTACCTTTACACACACACACACACACACACACACACACACACACACACAAATCTAAAAGGGGCTGGAAAAATGAATTCCCACCCTGACTCCTATGTGCATGAGTGTGTTAATTAGAGAAAACTGACATGTCCTGGACCTTCAGGGTATTTCTTCTCTCCTCTAGTCTTACTGCTTCTGAGGCATTAAAAGTAGCACTGGAAACAGAGTGTGGATTGTGGGAGCGGACGGGTGAGGACTGAGCCGTGACTAGGAGGTAATAAAGAGTTCCCACAGGAGAAGGTATATTGGATCCATTAGAGAGCAAAAGTCAATGTCTTGCTTACAGGAAGGGACGGTTCCATGTCATGAACCACAGGAGACTTCCCAAGGCTCTTCAGGGAGATTGTCGCTCTGCCATCAGTAGCTGTGATCTGAACATGACACTTAGCCCTGTGAAGCTCTGCTCCTGGCAAAGCTAGGGCTCTTCCAGCTTCAGCACAACCAGAGTACATGAGGAAAAGTAAGGGACTTCTTACAAACCCTGGAGAGGTCCCCTCTGTGCTGGCTGGTTTTGTCTTTACTTATCTACACGCTTCTTTACATACAAAAGCGTTATCATCACCTGAAAACACCTCACCACTGGTGGTGAGAAACAAAGCAAGCTAAGTTGCCCAGATCCAGGGACGCTGGAATGTGTGTCTGGGGGTGAGTGATACTGTCTGCTCCAATGTTCTCATTTTATAAAGTCCCAGAGACGTGTAATAAGGAGCCACATTAAAAAAGCTACTTAATTGCCAGTGTCCCAAAGACAAGCCAAGACTGTCCTAAAAGTCACCCCTTCTCAGTACCCTTGCATGAGTGACAGGGTTGCTGCAGGGGATGCTGGTTGCCTGATGTCATTGTCACTTCCCATCACCAGGTGCTCATCATCTCTAGCACTTTTGAAAGTAGCCTGGGGGAGGGGTAGCTGGCATCAATGAAATTTGTGTGTTCCGGCTTCCACACAGAGTCCTGTCTGCGAAGAGTCACAGGTTTGAGCGTAGGAATAAAACTGGAGTCTTTCCACCGGGAACAGGCTCTAGGGACACTGGGCACATAGTGTGCATACTGGCCAGTCATTTGTAGCTGCTGAAAGCTCAGATCCATCCTTGTCCTACCTCACCTGATTCCTATGTGAACCAGTGACAGATCTTTTCACGGCACCCGGGATAAGTGTGCATTGTCTGTGCTTCAGTAAGATTGAACAAATGAAAGATTCCCCATAACAGACTCACAGAATGAATACTTTATAAGTCTGACTCATTATAAGCAAAAGTTCTGCTATGTGTGATTTGTCAGGGGAAGAGCCCTTGCTTTCAGAGAAGTCCATTGCTTCGGCAGAAATCCTGCCCCCTCCAACTCACTTATCTTCACAAATGACCGCATCATTTTGCCAAATTGTGGAGCCATGTAGAAACTGCGCATGGAGTTTTGCATAATCATTCATATCGTGCCTGTGACACTCTGATTATACATAATGGCCTCAGGGGAGCCCCCAGGCAAGGAGTGCTACCTGGTCCACCCTGGGGCAGTACTCTTTTTAGTGACCAACTCGGTGAGATAGTAAAGCAAACAGCCACGTCTGTGCTGACACCCACACCCACCACTGCCATGGAAATGGGAGGGAGGAACGGAGAGTGGGCAAGACGCTCAGACAGACAGATGAGTCTAAAAGTTTACCTTCTTAAATATTACTTCAGTCAAATTGATTTTAATGCCAAGATACATCAGCCAGATTTCACTAGAAGGAAAAAAAAGAAACAAGCTTTCTACAAGACAGCTTGTCTTTTTCTCAGAGGGGAAAAAAATTAAAAATGAAAAGAAATCTTTAATAATAGAAATTGAGTGACAGAGACACAAAAATGTATTACTCTCACCCCAGATATTGCAGAATTATTTATCTGTAATATATTATATAACGGATTAATATTTATTTAGGGGTTGTATAAATATTTCTTGATATAAATTGAACCTTAAGACAATCCTTGGATAGTGGAACTGTCTCACATCAGATGGCCGATTTGCTCCCGAGAAAGCCAGAACAGGAAGGAAGGTCATCGTACCTGGGTCTTAATGGGGTCTGTCCAGGCCCCATTCAGGGTCTTGATACTCTAAAGCCACACCTAAGCTTCTCTAAGTAACACCCGAATCCCACTCCACTTCTCTATATCACTAAGTTTTTTGTTTAAGATATTGGTTCTCATTGTGTGGCTCTGTCTGGCCTGGATCTTGCTATGTACACCAGGCCTCAAATTACAGAGATCCACCTGCCTCTGCTTTGTGGGTGCTTGGATTAGACTGTACCACAAGCCTACACTCACATTAACACTTTTAAATAAAGGATAGTATTTATAGCTACAATTTGAAATGTTTTTACCAAATGTTGATTTCAGGGTATATAAAAAAGTAAGTACACCACAGAAAGCCAAGCCATTCTGAAAATTGTAAAACGAAAGTGTAAACATGCTTCATGCCTTGTTGACCCAGGAGGAACCACATAGTGACATGGTATGCCAGGGTACAAGTCTTACACTCTCATGGAATCTCCCAAGATCTTCCTTAGTAAGGAGCATGAGACATGGGCGTGTATATCTGACAGTGCCATTGAGGGTGTAGAAAGGGCTGGACAAGAAGGACCAGGCATGAGGAACCAAGGAAAACTTTAGCAAATGTGTGCAGCCAGGTGACATCAGGGACATGATGTACCTAGAACTTCAGCATGACCCAAAGGAATGGCAACAGAGTGTCCCGAGTTGGCGGGCATTATGTAAGTTCCCAAAGGCCAGGAAACTAAAGGTAATAAAGTTACAGACACTGAAGGTCCATTTGCTCTATTGTTGAATGAGAAACTGAGGTTTCTCCCTTACACTCAGACCTGCCGGGAAGCCACCTGTTCCATATCTTAAGTTTGAAACTGGCTTATTTATTGCAGAGAAGCACATGAGTGTACTTGTCACCGTGTACTTGTAGAAGTTAGGGAAAAATCTTTGGAAATCTGTTCACTCCTTCCACTTTGCTGAGGCAGGGCCTTTCTTGTGTCTGCTGCTGTGTTACGTGCTCCAGACTAGCTAGCTATGAACTTTGGATGAGTCTCCTGTCTCTGTGTTGAGATTACAAATGTACTCCACCACATGAGAATTGTAACACAGGTTCTGGGAATTGAACTCATGTCCTCGGCCTTCACCATAAGCCCTTTTACCCACTGAGCCATCCCTCTAGCTCAGTCTCCACACCTTAACACTGTTCAGTTCTTGAGACTCTGTCCAAAGATCTCTTTGATCACGGACCTTGTCCCGGAGAGTCTAATACTAGATCAGGCCTGAGTTTTCTCCCCTCTTAACATATGTGACATTCTATCTTCACCCTCTGCTCTTAGAGTTTCTTTGTTAACCACCTTGTTCACACTTGTTTCCTGGGTTAGACTCGCCTCTCCATAAACTATATCTCACAAGAGAGCTGTGACTACATTGCATATCTTATAACTTTCTAGAATCAGTTTAAAATCCACCTTCAAGGAACTTGAGAGACAGCAGTCAAGAGCATACACTGCTCTTCCAAAGGATCCAAATTCAATTCCCAGCACACCCGTCAGGCGACTTACAACTGCCTGTAATTCCAGCTCTAGGGGATATGGTGCCTCTGGCCTCTGTGAGAAGCAACACTCAAGCTGACATATCCACATATAAATACACACATAACTTAAAAATAAAACAAATGGTTTTAAATAATAAAGCTCACTAGTGCTGTGTAGTAGTCTCTAATGAACAGCCTACACCATCCTCACATTGAACATTCTAATAATATCTGTATCACAGTTAACATATTTGGATATTCTTGGCACTATATGTGATGAATGATATCTCCGCATTAATTAAATGGCAGAGCAATGGCAATTCTGAGAGGTGCCGTGGGAAGAGAGAGTGACAAATTACCGTTTGTCTATAGCTGCTTCTGGCCCTGGTACTTTTCATCTCGTCCATCTGTGCTGGACTATACAGAAGTTCTGTGCAGACTAGTCAACTTAACAGTAATCTGACCAGGAATTTGTCAACTTCAGGATGTTCAGAAGCAACATAGAGTCAATAAAACCACACTTGGAATTTTGAATTTTGTTTGTTTATTTTCAGGAAGCAGGTGACCTGGCTCCAGCCTAACTCATGAGGTAAAATAGACCCTGTCCCATACTAGGATGGTCCTAGAGGGTTGATGGGAATGCAAGTGAAGGTCCGTCTTTACTTCCTATGTCTCACCCTCTTTGTAGGAATGGACAGAAAATGCCAGCTTGGCCAAGAAAACAAACAGAATAGACAAACCCCTTCCTTATTCACCTGCCTGTCGTACGGGTTCTGAGAATGATATCTTTTGTTGGGGTGATACCTTGTAAACATGAAATAGAGTAAAAAGAAGAGTAAAGTTGCTGGGTTTGACCTCACCAAGCTGTTGAACCAAAGCCAGCAGCCACTTAGTTTCAGAATCAGAATTCCTGAGAATGTCTGATAGCACAAGATTAATCAAACAAACAAACAAACAAACAAACAAACAAACAAACAAAAACCTTCACAGACTTAAGCCTATCCAGGGAGCATGACACAGAAAATCTAACCCAACCTCTAGGAAATGGACTGAAAGGAGCCAAGGAGTTGCCAAGATGGTAAGAAGCCTTCCAAGTGTGTCTCAGCTGAGTATCAGTTCAACGGGCCATGAAACAGACATGAAGGAGTGAAAAACTGGACAAGGCCCCTTCTGGTTCTGAGATGAAACAGAGGTCTAACAACTAGGCAGAGACACACAGACAGAACCAGTCTATAGAAATCCCATAACTCAAACGTAGAGACTATGCTACTCAAGATACATACAAAGCAAAAGAACCAAGAAAAATAATGCATCAATCAAAAGTCATAGACTATAGAGATAAGGGTATATATATATATATATATATATATATATATATATATATATATATATATATATATATACTCTAGCTAAATGGAAATTGAATTTCACTATTTTAAAAACAGTATTTTTTATTAAAAGTTTCTTTTCTTGACAATTGCATAAATGCATACTTAGACTATTTTTATGTAATATATTCTATGCTCAACCCCATAACCCTCTCTTGTCCCCTTTTACTTCTGCTGAGCAGTAACATCCTTTAACTAGGAAGTTTGATATACCTACAGCTAGATAACATTACTCTTTGCTTAGAAAATACTCCATAGTGTGGTTATGAAATAGTAGGACACATTAAGTTTGTCAAAACTTACAGGGTATTTTGAAACATGCATGAATTATGTATGTTTTATGTATATTATGAATTTCAGTGAAGGATCGATGTCTACCTATTAAATTTAAACATTAACAAAGAGAAGTCCTAAAGGGGTAATGCTCAAAGGAAATGAATAGGCTGGAGAGGTGGCTCGGCAGTTAAGAAAGCATGCTGCCTTGCAGAGAATTCAAGTTCAAGTCCTAGCCCCCCCCCCCCCCCCCCCCGTCCCCCGTCCCGTCCCCCGTCCCGTCCCCCGTCCCGTCCCGTCCCGTCTCAGGCCTCTGTTATGGCAGCTCTAAGGGGACCGGATACTTCTGGCCTCCATGGGCACTTGCACTCATGGATACATTATCTACCCACAAACACAAAGTCTAAAATAAGAAAAATATTTTAGAGAATGTATGCCGACCATGTAAGCAAAAGAATCACAATGACCTAGAGAGAAGTACAAACAACATGTCTAAGCCAAAACAACATAATGAAGCAAAGACTGCCTTGGTGAAAACCATGGCAACCTACAGCCCACGAGGAAGACACAAATACAAATCTCTGTTACACGCCATCGCATCAAGACCTAAGGCCCCAAACACAAAATAACACTGACAATCGAACTGAAGAAATTTTCTTTTAAATCTTCACTTTCAATTTTTATCTGACTTGGGTTTAATTTTTTTGGTTTTGTTTTCATATTCCAACCGCAGTTTTCATATTCCTCCCTGGACCCCTCCCAGCCTCCTTCTACCTCCTCACTCCCCCACCTCCGTCCACCCCTCTTCCTCAGTTTCTCTTCAGAAAAGGGAGAACCTCCCATAGATATCAGTCAGCCATGGTGTAACAAGTTCTGGTGAGCCAAGGCACCTCTTCTCCTGTTAAGGCTGGATGGTGCAATCTGGTAGGAGGAAAGGGTCCCAAAAGCTGGCAACCGAGTCAGAGACAGACCCTGTTCCCACTGTTAGGAGTCCTACAAGAAAACTAAGCTATACAGCAGTCACATAGATGCAGAGTACCTACGTCAGTCCTGTGCAGGCTCCCTGGTTGGTTGTTGGTTCAGTCTACGTGATCCCATACAGATGAAATTTTAACATATCTTTGTAAATTATGCCCCAGACTAAGTAAGCCAAAAACAAGATTATAGGTAAGCTTGATGACATAGTGAACAAAGTTCTAATTTGTAGCTTATCACACCTGAAAATGAGTTATTAATCTTATACTGGAGGTATATAAATATTGAACACATACCATTCACTAAAACCTCAAAAGTTCAAGTGTTAACATCATAACAGCTCTGTTTCTCATTGACTATATCACAAAACTTAGCATTTTAAAAAGACTTTATTTTATTTTAAATTATGCATTCGTCCAGACTTTGCTGACTTCTCATGGGAGGCCTTACCTTTTCAGGGAGGTGATGGGGGATGGGCCAGGGGGAAAGGCTGGGGGGTATCAGGAGGAGGGATAAGAGGGGAGATCTGTGGTTGGTATATACAATAAATTCTTTTAAAGATTATGTGTGCAGAGAGGTATGTGAATACAAATATAGTACTCATTTGGAAGCCAGAAGAGAGCAATGGACTCCCCAGAGCTAGAATTACAGAAGGCTGTGAGCTGCCCAGTGTGGGTGCTAGGGACCAAACTCAGGTCCTCTGCTAGTACAGAATGGGCTCTTCACTGCTGAGCGCTCCAACTGAACTGAACTCTCCACCCAAACTGACTTAAAAAAAAAATCACTATAATATGTAATAAGGAAATAAAGCTCTTTTTAAAAACGCAAGTCACCATCTGGCATGCAGTGGCATGGGTGAGGAAATATGCCTTCCTCACTCTACTCCTTGCTACCTGTGGAAGGCAGAGGGCTGGCCCAGAGTCACAATAGTGAATGAGCTAGTAGAACCCTGTCCCATACCAGCTGTAGCATACATGAATAGGCCCTGTGCCCTGCCTGGGCAGCACACAGGTAAGCCAGCTCTGGGGTCAGGAGAGCAGGTAAGCTCCCAATAGACCCCCTACAGCCATTTGGAGTGAGGGCCTTGCACCTCACCTGGGCAAAACAGTAGGGCTGGCCCTATTACTGTGAGTGTGAGTGGCCCAGATCCAAGGACCGGAGATCAGGACTATTGGCCCTGCTCCTCACTTCGGGATGCATTGAGTGAGTTAGTCAAGACAGTGCTGGAGAGCTCGCCCAGGTAGTGACCATGGGCTGCCCAACCCAGCTACTACCCAGGCCCAGAACCAGGGCTATTAGTTAGCCCACCCCAACATCCACCTCATCTAAAACTGTTGGAACATGTGAAGGGGATGAACCTACAGATCAAAAACAGCAGGCTCTCCATGACACAGGATAACAGGATATCCAACTGGAACCCCAGGAAGAGCCCATTATCAATGGTACAGCAGAAGCTAGAGGCCTCAGACCAAACCGAAGCCTCAGGCAATGGCCGCTTGCACGTCAACATGAATGGGCTAAAGAGCGAACTGTGTGGAGCAACAGGCCACACTACAGCTTCTTTAGTTGTTTGATTGGTTGTTTGGGTTTGGGGTTTTTCTTTTAAATGTTGTTTTTTTTGGGGGGGGTGGAAGAGGCTGCAAGGGCAAAGGTCAGATGCCAGGGAATGGGGAGATAAGTGGAATAAGAATGCATGATGTGAAATCCACAAAGAATCAATGAAAGTAAAAAGATATATTTTAAAAAACAGAAGTCACAGTCACCTAAAAGATATAAAAAGTAAGGGAGCCAAACTAACCAGGGCTGAAAAGGGAAGAACAGACCTCCAAAATGATAAAAAAAAAAAAAAAAATGTAAAGTTCTGAGTCAGAAAACAGAGAAAGTAACTCTATCATTAAGTCTGGATATGGTTCTTAGACACATCAATGTTAAAAGGGGGAGGGGCGTGAGGTCTTTTCCTGTTAGGTCTGGCTAGTAACCACGTAGATTTTGGAAGCTACCTACTGTTTTGCTACGTACTCTGGTTTTTTGTTTTTGTTTTTGTTTTTTGCCTGCTTGCAACTCTTTTAAAAAATGTAGAAACTGGTTCCCAGCTTCAAGGCCAAAAAGAACAGGCTGGACCCACACCAGGCAAGCTACAGCTTGTCATCACCCAATACTTCTCCAACCCTGACTGAACACCGAAACCTAGACTACTTTCAAAATATACAGGTACCTGGGTCCCACTGTTTCCCAACTGAGATCTCCTAGTTGAAACTGGGCAGCACTGGTTTTGAAAGGTGCCCCATCCACCCTCAAAGTGCCCTCACATCTGAGAGCCATTGCAAAAGACAAGAGGTTTTGAGTATTAGAGGTGCACGTTCTCATGTCTCCCCTCAGATCTAAGTGAGACCCAGGCACTTGCACTACCCCTCTGTGTGAGCCTCTAGGCCACACTAAAGACGGCCCGTTATGGAAGAGGCAAGCCGGGGACCTAATGTAATCAGACAGCATTTCCAAGAGGACTCATACTACTATGCTGATGCTTTGTGAAATTACTGCAGAGGAAGAGCCTGGAAAAGTATTTTAAACTAATGCCTCTGAGAAGTTATTATGATTTTTAAAAACTCAAAGGAGAATTGTGGCAGGGCGGTTCTCACGGTGTATAGGCTTTTGGCCCCAAGCCTCACCACCTGTGTTCGATTCCCAGGACCCTCTGCGAAAAGAGAGAAGCAACTTCAGAAGGTGGTCCTCTGACCTTCATATGTGCACCATGGCACTAGTGCATGTCTGTACACAGACAGAGAAAGAGAGGGGGAGCACATTAATAATAATGTTAAGGAAGAATTAGTAATAAAAAATAATTTCACAAATAATAATATTAGAAAATTTTGTGATTGAAAATGACAAATTTGTACTTGTTTTTTGAACTAGTAGTGAAATCTGTGTGTAAGTAATGAGTTTGGATTTCCTGAAGATCCACCCTCACCAGTTCCCAAGCAGCCCACATTATGTTACAACCAATTCATTTTATATCTTCCAGAAACAGATAATTCCCATGCAAAGAGCCCAGTCTAATTTAAAGCTGGCTTGGACTATTGACAGAGCACTTTTCAAAATTAGGGTCTACCAGCCTCAAGCTTAACCAGATAATTCAAAGCTCCAGCCCAGACAAGACGCAGACAGAAGCTGACTGAGAATTCTGTTTGACCAAAGAGATGCCAGAGCAAAGACGCATTGCATGCGGAGTCTGGCCACCGGATCTGAAGTGAAATATGCATTGACAAGTGCTTCAAGGACTTGTCCAAAGTGAGATCTGTTTAGTCTGTTTGGGAGGGATTTGCATGTGTCTAAGATTTTAAGGAAGCAATGGAAAAGACACATGTATAAGCAGGCATGAGGCAAAGAGAACATGACGCTCTCCCACTTCAAAAAACATAGCAAAATATATGGATGGCTACCAAAGAGGGGAAATTTGAAACTACTATGAGGAAACTAGTGACTGATGAACATCAGTATTGCCCAGGAGAAGCTATACCCTGCACAGGGGACAGGATGATAAGGATGATAATGATAAGACTTATGACATGATTCTTTTTTTTTTTTTTTGCCATGTGGAAAAATAAGACAGAGAAACCAAAGCAAAGGGATGATCCTGAGTTAGTGGTAGACTAGGAAACTACAGAAGAGGAAGGGAGAATTTCATCCCAGATGAAGTATCTACAAAAACCCAGTGTGAGGACCAACTGTGGGTTAACCCGAGGGTCTGAGGCAAAGGAGTTCATGAAGGGTGGATCAAGTATCGTGTGAGCTGTACAGACTAAGGTAAGTAAAGAGCCAGAGCATCTGGAAAGGAAATAAAGGTCAGATGAACCCAACGACAATTAAAGGGAAATGACAAAGACTGGCCATTGAAGCCTTGGTTACTGGCCCCGGTCCTGCACCTGTCTTTCCAGGTTGTTGGTGCAGCTGCTGAAGGGTGCATGCCATCTCTGTGAGCATGTCCACTGAGGACAAAGATGCAAGTGTCTGGGCTCTCCTCAGGAAGCATAAAATAAAGGCTAACCAGAGAGCTCTTTGCTGGTGGTGTTGTGCATTAACAGTCGAAACAGGAAGGAAGTAGAGGGTGTTAGGAAGAGAAGCTCTCAGCCTAAGGGACAGAGCCTGAAGAGCTTGGATAGAGTGCAGATCCTGGCCATGGGAAGCATCCTGAGGACGAGGACTGGGAGGCACAGCCAGCAGGCACAGAAACTGTGCAGTAATCCAGATCAGTAGGGTGAGACTATGCAAAAAGACAAGGAGCCAGGCAATGGCGGCTCATATTTTGAAGCCCAGCATTCCAGAGGCAGGAGAATCATCATGATCTCAAGATTAACCTGGGCTAATGAGTTTAGGTACAGCCACAGCTACATGGCAAGACTGACTTCTAAAAAAATGTTTAGCAAATATTGAATATCTGTATCCCTTGTCTACAGATTTCAAGGTCATGCTTCCCAATTCTCTCCTCGATTAGACTGGTGCTATCTTAGGACATTAGCAACAAAGTACAACAAATATGGTGATAAGCCATAAAGACTAAGATGACAAATAGGTATGGTTTGAATCCAGCAGTGGTAGGTCAGTAATAGGTGTCTTAGGGTTTATATTTCTGTGATGAAACACCATGCCCAAAAAGCAGGTTGGGGAGGGAAAGATTTATTTGGTGTGCACTTCCACAGTATGTATCATCATCAAAGGAAATCAGAATAGGAACTCAAACATGGCAGGAACATGGGGGCAAAGAGCTGATGCAGAGGTGATAAAGGAGGCTGCTTGCTGGCTTGATCTCATGGCTTGTTCAATCTGCTTTCTTACAGAACCCAGAACCACCAGGAAGCAGTGGCCCCACTCACAATGTGCTGGACCCTTCACCATCAATTACAAATTAAGAAGATGCCCTACAGACTTGCCTAGAGCCTGATATTCTGGAAGAATTTTCTTTTTTGTAGAATGATAATTAGGAGTTTGTGGTTCCAGAGGCATAAGAGTGCATCGCCATCGTGGAGAACATGTCAGCAGACAGACAGTGTGTAGAATGGTAGCTGAGAACTCACATCTCAAACCACAAGCAGGAAACAGGATGAAGTTTTGAAACCTCATAGCATTGCTAGAGGAAGTGTGATAACATATTCAAATTCTTAAGAATATGGCAGACATCTCATTCAAACAATCACCTTAGATATGAGCCTGAGAACAAGCCAGCAATGACATTTCTCTCTTATGTCTGCTTCAGGTTCCTGCTTGAGTTCCTGGTGAAGGCATTTTTTAAATTGAGGTTCCTTTCACTCAGATGCCTCCAGCTTGTATCAGATTGATACATAACAGATGGCGAATGCAAACACGCTTGCTACATTCTAGGTAAAGACTAACTTGTTCAGTGCACACAGCCAGGCTCAACTAGGCCTGTAAACCCATGCCTGTAATCCTAGCACTGGGTAAGAAAAACGTGAGTTCAAGAAGAGCCTGTTGTCTGTAAATCTTGTCTTTCAAAAGAAAACAGAAAAACGAAAACCTAAGCTTTAAAAGGGAGGGCCAGGACTGAAATGCAGGCATCTGCCTCTGGTACTAACCAAACCCTGAAGCTCTCTGACTTCAGTTCATCAGTCACTGATGTCAGATACTCCCTGTCTTCAGAATGAGGACTCCTACCCAGAGGAGGACACTGCAGATTCCACGGGATCCTGGGTTTCTATTTCTGTGATAAAACACTGAACAAATGCAACTTGAGGAGAAAAAGGTATACTTCATCTTAGAGGTCCATCATGAAAGGAAGTCAGGCAAGGCCAGAGTCTGGAGACAAGAACTGAAGCAGAGGTCATGGAGGAACGCTATGTACTGGCTCCCATGTTTTGTTTTCGTTCCTTCATTCCAGAATCACATGCCCAGGGGTGGCCCACTCCATTGTGAAGTCGTCAATCATTAAGCAAAAGACAAAAAGTCCCAGAGAGTTTTCTACAGGCCAATCAGATGGAACAATTTTTTAGTTGAAATTTCCTCTTCCCAGATGACTCGAGTTTGCACCAAGTTGACAGGAAAATTAACCAGCACACATAGCATGACAAGAAGTCAAGAAGACTTTATCTAACAGCCCATTCTCTCCAGGAGTGACTCAGAGTTAATCCTTTCCAGGGTAGTGCCCCAGGCGACCTGCTTAGTCTGTTCTAGGACCTAATTTACAAAGGTTCCCTGATCTCCAACCTACACTGAAAATTTGTTCTCAACGAAGCAAGTGGGAGATAGGGACTACCCTGGAATATCTGTCTTTCACATGATCCCACCATGATGTAACCAGAGAGAAAAATCCACTCTAGGGCTGGAAAACACGTTGGTGGTATATTCTTGATTCTCTAAACGCAACAGGCTAAGTACACCCTTTTTAAAAAAATTTATAAAGATCCAGCTTCTGACGTTTTGTTATAGCAACAGAAAATTGACTGACAGAGGTAGCAAACCAAATACCAATGCCAAGGTTGTGGTATAGCCCTTGTGAATCACACAGGAGGAAGGCGGGACTTTGAAATCACAACGCTTTTCCACAGCCCTGGCATCTGGGGGGAAAAGCAAAGCTTAGCAGATCATTGGCTCCAGCTGTCTGTGGCTCTGAATAAGCTCTGCCAATAACTCAAGTTTCTCCACAAATAAAGAAGAAAAATGAGTCTGTGGGTGTCACGGAGAAAGCCTTGGCATGGAAGTCAGAAGAACTGGGCGCTAATCTTGACAGTGCCAACTGGAGCCGTGGGAACCTGAGCGAGTGACTCCAGTCTCTGTGCTTCTTCCTCATCCGCAAAAGGAGGGCTTTGGGTTCAGTGATGGTTTTTAAATCTCCAAAATTTTCCATAATTCTAAGATTTAAAAGCCCTTCAAGGTCTCCTTTGCTCTCGGGCTACAGGTCAGAAGGGGCCTCCATTTCAGTGACTGGTTGTGAAACTCAGGTGACGTATTTTTAATGAAGAGAGCTGAGAAGAAGCAGACAGGGAAAGAAAGAAACCTCATGGGGTCAGGGACACAAGGAAGGATGGAATAATAGCTCCAAAAAAGAATTCTCCCCAATGCTATAGAAACCCAGAGCTTCCAGACTGGGCATTTTCTGCCGGCTGCCCGGAGCTTGCCTGTGTCTCACTTCCCCTTGTCGATTGAGTCTCAGACTGCATGACAGCTCATTTTTCACTGAATGCTCATAGTCAATGCTCAACTGTAATCTCTTTTTGCATGCTTTGGTCCTAAATTCATAACTGGAGGAACAGACCTCTGCAAGCAATTGCTGTTCACTCCTCACCACTCTGCCCGGCAGAGCCCGGCAATCCTCAGACTCATGGCTTTCTCCCAGCTTCACACTTTGTCAAAACGCATCATGACTGACACAAAGAAATGGTCCCTGGAAACTCCCCGTTTTTCCAATCCTTTTACTATATAATTGTTTTTCTTCTTCAAGGATTGGCCATCCTCAGAATAGGCCTGAGTCCTTGCCCGGATTGTTTTCATTTTAAAGCAGAATTCACTACAAAAGGGAGGCCCTTCCCACAGTTCAGTGCTCTCCCAAGCTCACTGGCATTGTCTGGGTCTCCGCTTCCTCTGCTAGGGCATGGGTCTCCCCGACTACCGGATTCCAGGTGACAATCCCTTCCTAAAACTCTTAAAATTTGATTGTATGAAGATATCCTGTAAAAAGCAAAGAAGGACTACTCTTCTGAAATCTTCTTTCCTTCGGATGATGTTGACTCCTTGCCATGAGCCTCAAGCCCTGCCTGCCTCTCCACTCCCCTCAGCAGGTCTTGGAGGGTCTGGTCATCTTTTTGCACTCACCTTGGGGTTATCTGTTATCTATCTTAATATGGCAGTGGGCTTGGTCCCTTCTCTTCCCTCTGCTGTGAATGTTCCTTGACTCCATCTCCCCAAACCTGCTGTTCCTCAGCCTCAGGTTTCAGAGGCTGTGCTCATCCACATCATCCTGGACAGAAGAACCCCACACACACTGCCCTACTTGCATGCACTGACCATGCATACCCCAATTGGAACAGCACTGTCTATGACTGTGCCTTAAGCTCTTTCTGACTATTTGTGCCCAATCTTCCCAGATACAGCATCAGTGAACTCATGGCCTCAGGAGCAGCTTCAGTCCATACTTGACACCTTGCCCATCAGTGGGAACTGTGGCTCTAAGGAGTTAAGCTCCAGTTGCCTGTGGATAAATTGTCTGGCAACATACCATTCCTTATCTCCTGTTTCCACTCCTCTGCCAATCTGGGGCCTTTTGGTCTTTCCACTGAGCTACTTACTCTCACATCTCTGCATCATGTTCACATCACCTAAGCAAGTCACAGGTAATTCTCTCCCCATTGGCCTTTGTATGTCCTTCAGAGTATGTGACCATCTCTGAAAGCATTTCCTGGTATGCATTTGCTTATTTTCCTTAAAGGGACATCTGTATGAAGAGGTTGGCTTTACAGAAGGTGTTCTTTCTCTGAATCCAAACTGTGCATGGAACACAGTGGGTCTTCAAGAAATGTTTGTTGAGAACTGCATGAGTTCCTCATTCCTCATCTGCGAAATACTCTGATGCCAAGCCACTCTGGATTTTCAATAGCATTTCTAGCTCAAGGCTTAGCACTTAAGCTACTTAGCTTAGCAAGTACCCTCCAGCACCCTACTAATGAAGCCATAAGCTCCTTCCTCAGAGGAACCAGAACATGATCTCCAGTGTCCTGGATGTCACACCCAGTCAGAGGTATCCAGGTGACACCAGCCCTGCTTGCTCAGATGTGCAGGTAGGTTCTGTACAAGGGGGAACACTCATCAGTCATCATCTCTAAATTATTGGGATAGTGTATTATTGGATGTCTGGATACTTAGTCCAAATTTAGCTTTTATCTATCACATAAATGTATATGATTATCTTTCTCTTGTGAGGTTTTCTGGATCTTGGATTCTATTCTTCAATCAATAAATGAGGTTGCCAATTAGATGACTCCTAAAAGGCATCTGAGTGAAGTTGTATCTTACTAAATATACTTATGTTCTGAATATTCCCATTGAAGTGAGTGTCCTGATGTGTACATCACTCATAGGTGCTGATCACGTTAGTAATTTAGTATCTCAACATGCCCACTGCCTCCTTACCTCATTGTCTACTCCATCTGTCTAACTTTCCTGAATTTTAAGCAGCAGAAAGCACCATGAAATACATGTACTTATTCCTCATTGTATACACAATGTTTCCCATAGCTACCACACACATCAGACACCCAGTGTGTGCACAGTGAGAACGTGCTCCTGCCTAGACTTCACTGCTTCCAGAGGATGGGCTACTAAAGCTTTCCAGATTCATCCCAAATGTGTTTATAGGCAGCAGGATCCTACAGAGAAAGGCATTACAGCAATGACTAACCTGTTAAGAAAAAGCCACTGTGTTGAGGGTAGGTGATAAATGGTGCTGGAAGAGAGTCGTGGACCAGCACTGCGTGATTTGGGAACAGAAAACCACATCTCAGCTGTAAACAGAGAGACTAATCTCAAAAACACTCCCAAGCCAGTGCCTTATTGCTATAGTCATAGCTGCCAAAGATATCGAAGTCACTTTGAGATCATGAGGGCCATACCCAGCTCTGCTACTAACACACCAAGTGTCTGATGCATGGTGAGTCTGAGAAGATGACTTGCAAGGGGCACTTGGCCAGGAAGACTAAAGACTGCAAAAGCTGGCCCAGGAACGGAGCGTGATAATGAATCAGAGGCATTTTGTACACCATAAATCGCTTCTCCGTACTGTATGTTTTTATGATGATGATAAATATTGCTGCTAAGTATGCTCAGTGGGTAATTAGTCCCAGATGATGCCCCGTGTGGTGTGTGTGTGTGTGTGTGTGTGTGTGTGTGTGTGTGTGTGTGTGTATGAGGGGGTGGGGTCTATGGGCTACGAAGCCAAAGTGAAACACTTAAATGCAGGTAGATAATGCTTTGTCCCTGCTCAAAATCCTCTAGACGTTTCTATCTCGTATAAAGCCAGAGTCAGGCTCCTTTGCAGCCCATCCCTTCTGCCTTCTCCATCAACCATGCTGGCCGTCCACCTGAGCCTTTGTTACATTTTCTTGTTTTCCCTTAAAATACCCTTTGTGTGAAAGCTACATGGGTCTATGGAGAATCACAAAAAGCCACCAGAGATACGCAGGTTGAAGCTACAATACTGTTCCCCATTAGAATGTTGAGTATGAGACAGGGCAAGAGGTGATCATGCTGTTGGGAATAGAGGGAAATAAGAAGCTTCTGGGGTCTGAATTTGTCCTAAAACTGCCTATACCTCCCAAGCTTGATTTGAGATTTCTCCCTCAATGGGGAATTATAGGCAGACCTGATGTGCACACAGACTTCACCAACTCTTAGAGAGACTATCCTAGTCTCAGCCCTGTCTAACCACGTTCTAACGGTGGTTCCTGTAGTTTCCTTCACTGGTTATGAATATAATCTCCTCACATGGTGTGGTGGGGCATTCTCAACCAATTTTTGGTCTAGACTGCTGCCCAATTCACAAATAGAGCCAAAACTCTAATTTTGTCTCTAACAGAAAATAAAATGTGATTGCTTCTGTGGAAAACAGTAGGATAGTGCCTTAAAAGCTCAAAATAGAACACATGATCTGGCCATTCCTCTTGGAGGTTGTATACCCCAGAGATTGAAAGCAGATGTCTGAACAGACATTGACACATTCGTATTCACAGCCATGTTATTCAAGATAATGATTAGTGGAAGTGAGCCAAGTATCCATTGATGGATGGATGAACCTACAAGATATGGTCGGTCCATAGAATGTGTCGGTCCATAGGATGTAATAGTACTTTGCATCTGAAGGTAAGAAATCCTCACGTATACTACTGTGTAAATGGAAGCAAAATATATCAGATGCTAAAGTAAAAACACTGTGGGTGGATCTGCCTAGATGAGCTGCTAAAGAGTATTGTATTCACAGGGCAGAGAGCACAATGGCGGCTGCTGGGAGGCAGAGGCAAGGCAGGAATGGGGAGTCAGAATTTATTAGGTAGATACATTTTTGCATGATGGATAGTGATACGGAGTTTTGCGTGGTGGAGATAGTTAGTGATACAACACTGAGAACACGTTAGACACCAATCATAGTCACTGTTTCTCTTGTTGCTATGTGACAAGATCATTGACAGACGCAAAGGAGGAATGGTTTGTTCTGTCTCAGGGGTTGGTTGGAGAGTACAAGTCCATTTTGGCAGTGAAGAAATGCCCCAGTTCTGAGTGGTAGGAGCTAGCTACTGGAACTCCTTGCATCCAAGCAGGCCAAGAATCAGAGCTCTGGCTATCACTTAGGTCATCAGTCTTGGTGGCAAATGCCTTTAACTGCTGAGCCATCTCCAGGCTCTAAGCAGCCAACTTTAGAATTGAATATTCATAACTATATTACTGAAGTTTACATACTGATGAATGGTTGTGAAAACGTTACATGCCTTTGTTTTCCACAACTAAACTGTGTGTTCTATAAGAGCAGAAAAGTTTGTATGCACAGTGAAAACACTGTCATTTACAACACAATGGTAGTGTGGAATGTGAGCCAAAGTACTCTCTAGCATTGTATGGTGAGGTGGCATGTACAATCAAAGTGAGCTCACTTGGCCTTCAGAGGGAAGGCTGCAGTGAAATCCTTGAGGTGAGGGAGCACCTCAGAGTTTGATTCTGAATTGCTGATTCTGAATTTGTTGACTGTGGTCACACCTGTTTGATTCTGAATTTGTCTTTGGTCCTGTATATTCTGCAAACTTCTTCTTTTGCCAGGGTTTTGTATCCTTCCGTTCCGCATGGGATCATGACCTACAATTTAAGAAACTATATGCTGGAGGAGAGCTGTACTCTTGAGCAACTATGAGCTTCCATGACACTATGTTGAGAGGTATCATGGCTCAGGCCTGCTGTGCAGCCGACCCAGGTCCACTGATTCTCATACCTATATAGCTGGTGTGTGTCAACACATTTTGCGCCAGTGGGTTGTGTACCAGTTAGCTAACATGCTGGACATAAGAGGGGTGAATCACTAAAGAAATAGTTCTCTTCAGCCCAAATGTCACCCACTAGAGGAACCACTCATAAGAAGCAATACAGAGCCCAGTCTTAGAAGCATTATACTGCCTGATAGAAGTTAGGCTGAAGAGAACTTGGTAAAAGGTCGCTGAAGTCTTGGGAAGCCTAGGACAGGAAAGACTCATCTGTGGTAAAATAAAAAGCCAGAAGTGGTTGCTAGAGGTTCAGAAGAAGATGGATTTGGAGTGCTGGGAAGAGTGAGGGAGTCCCCAAGGAAATCACCAGAGGTGAAACAGCTACCTTGTATCTTCATGACAGTGGTATGTGGCTGTATTTTAAAACACAAACTATATCCTCTACCTACTCATCTCCTTCTTGTAAATTTGACCTTTAAAACTGAACTAGTCCCATAAATTGACCCCTGACTTCCACACACATGCTGTAGCATGTACACACAAACACACACAAATGGATGCATGGATAAATAAGTGAGTAAATTTAATAAAAATAGAACTGTAAACAAATATTAAACTGAGTTAAAACTGATATGTGTGATGACCCATTAGAGTGATAGGTTCTGAGGTATGAAATTTTGAAGGGAATCTAAGAATAAAGTAAATTGGCGTATATGGAAACATGATTCTTTAAAAGCAAAATACTGGAAATTGTTGTTTTTCATCTGCTAGCCTGACAATTAGTTCAGCTTTTCGGCATGCTAAGGAAGTTTCAAATAAAGTGTTGAGAGGAATAAAATTATAGTGTAAAAAATTTAAATAACCAGCTCTCATTCCTGTTGCAATCCCAGTCTAAATGTTAAAGTTATATGACCAGTTGGTGCCTCTAGTATGAAGATTTTTAAAACTGATGTTCTATAAAGCACTGTGGGGACTCCTTTCACTGGGTAAAATACCTCTCCTTTAATCTGTGTCATCTACAGAGTTTATTGTGAGATTTAAGTTTGAAAACAACAGTGCCCTATTTAAAACAGTTGGTGCTTCTGGACATTGGGTGCGTAGCATTTGGAGCTAATTGCTCTTTGCGGGGCACTGCAGGCCCTGCAGCACCTACATGGCTCTACTTTTTCAATGCTGGTCTTCAGGCAAGCACCCAAAGTACCTCCTGCATCATTGCCCTCAGAACAGTTATAGCCTGTAGACACATAGGAATTCAGAACCGAGCGTGTTATGCATGCTGGCAAGTGCTCCACCACTGAGCGATGTACTCAATGCTATGGTCTGAAATTCTTCTCAAATGCTGATGATGTTGAAAGATATAATTATTATCTAATTTTTCCATCCAGGTCAGGTTTCCTCTAAAGAAATAAATGTGTTGAGCTAGCAGCTTTAGGTGCTTAGAAAGGAAAGGAATGCTTTTCCTGGTCATGCACACTTCCATACATATAGTTCGGGTAACCATCTATTGACCACTGAGAAGGAGTCAGCCGGTTTATAGTATCTTTGAAACATCTAATTTGAAAAGATCCCTACACATAAAAGTGATACTGAAACTCAAGTTGAGGGATAAAGCATTGAGGGGGATCATTTTTCAGACTTTTGTCTCACATCCTTTTGGAGAAAACTGGCCTGAGAAAGGGGCAGAGGTCAGGTGGCACCCCACTTTGCCTGGACTCTCTGCTGTCTGTCACTTTATTTGCTTCTAAGAATGTGGGAATGGAAAATGAGTGGAGAGTGAGCAGAGTGAACGAGAACAGATGTCTAGTATCATTAAAGCTGGCTCCCAAAGAACCTAGATCTCAGTTTGGTATATTAATGCTCTATTTATCTTTAAGCACAGATGGATATTTTTATTGGTATTACTCTGTTTATCTGGTTTCAAGAAAGGTTAGTTCAAGGGGCAGATGCCTGAGTTATAGGAGCACATTCCTGTGAGGCAGTGGGAGAAGGGGGCAAGCTCTTTGTGAAGTTTTAATTAGGAAAGCTAAAGTTATAGGTGTTGGCAACTCTTGCCTGATTTAATGAAGCCAGTTGCAACAGGAAGGCAAGCAGGGTTGGATAAGCTTCGGCTTTACCACCTCTCCTCCCCATCTGAAGAGAGAAACAGCATATTACTGCCTCCTTCTCCCATGAAAAATGGACCAGACAAATTCCAAGTTCTCAGGAAAGAGATGGCTCATGATCCGCAGGCAATCACCTAAGCTGGCCATAGCAACAGGCACAGCCTCAATGTCCTGTTTCTGAGCATATGGGCCTTCCAGAAACTTCCAGGCAAAGTAATTTCCACATGGCCTCCAGCTTTTCTGGCTTTTGTTATAGGAAAGCCTGGTATTCAAGGGGAATGCCCAGTGTGTCCATAATTGTGACTGCTTACTTTGTATTATTAACTGGAATTTATATCCAATTAAGTCACTTTTGGGGGGAGGAGTTGAGTGGGATTATGGACACATGGGTCCATGAAATTCCTTCTGGATTGGATTAGGCATATCCATGTTTCTGCCTGGAGTACCTACTGTACTGACTGAAGTGAGTGAGTACTCATGGTACCCGCTGGAGCACACACAATATCATCTGGAGTGAGTGAATACTCATGGTGCCACCCGAAGTACCCACAGTACCCACGATGCTCCCTGGAGTATACAGGGTATCACTTGGGGTATTCATGGTGCCACCTGACCTCTCTCAAGAATAATCTCTAACATAGCCTCAGTGGATGCATTACCTCATCAGCAGCATAACTGCTTGTTAATCATCATTGATACATTTTGTTTTCCCTAAATTTTTCCTAGACTCCAGAAATGGAAGTGTGTAAGGAAAATGACACAGGATTCAAATTTTGAAAATCTGAACTTGAGAATTAGTCCCGTCACATGCCCCTGTAACAAGGCCACACACCCATTATCTGTCACACTATCCTGTGAAGAAGGCGAAAATCATTGCTTCTACCCCACCCATCTAACAGAGGTGTTCCTTCTAGAACAATGTCTCTGTGGGTAGGACATCATATTCTTTCTTGATAATATCTAGCTCTTAGTTTCATCCTCTTATTTCATCCTTGTCATTGTATTAGTTACCTTTGTGTCACTGTGACCCTCACACCAGAAAGAAACAACCGAAGGAGAGACAGTTTAGTTTGGATCAAGATTCCGAAGGTTTCATGTCCTGACATGTCCTGATCATTTCATTGATCATGACAGGGATGACATGGCTGATCAGCTCAGACCACAGCCATAAAATAGGCCCTGTTCATCACAGCAAATCAAAAACTTGGGAGAATGGGTAGAAGCACCTGGGAGCAACACACCTCAAGGACCTGAGGTCAAGTCCTATCTCAATTGTCCAGAACTTCCCAAAACAGTGCTGTCACCTGGGACCAAGTATTTAAGACATGAGCCAGCAGATGGCAAGCATTTCAGATTCAGATCTTAATAGCCACCTCCCAGGCCAGTAATCTTTCCTCTGTTTTGAAAGTTCCTGCTTTTGTGTCCTTCCCCATTCTTTCTGCCAGTACAGCCACACTGCCAAGGTTGCTTCCCCTCATGTTCCACACTGTGATTCAGGTGAACTCGCCTATTTAACAGATACACCGTCTGCTCTATCTATTAGCATATCAGATTGGTATATTGAGATGCATACGAATAAGAAACACACATGTCATCTGCTGGCCTGTGACACCATGTGTGTAGACTTTCATCCGTTTCTTCCAGATTATCCCAAATATCTTCCCTTAAGTAAAATATGCCTCAGCTTATGGGAACCCTTGCCATCCACATTGCTCCCAATGTTCCTTCTATCAGGACTATCTTTCTCTCCCTCTGCAGCCTCAACCTTGACCCACCCACAGAACACATCTCTCATCTTTACTCCATCATCTACATATTAGATGCCTACATACCTCTCTCATTGCACTTATTTTTAATTCCTTTACCATATATTTATTTATTTATTGAATAGTTGTTGATATAAGAGCATTCTCGAGGGAGAGTTTTGTCAGATTTGGCTTTTTAGCCCCTAAGCATGTAAGGTAGTGGAGACACTCAGTTAAGTGTCCTTGACTGTGAGTGGACATGCCAGGACATGCCTTTCCTTTTCAATGCCAATGTTCAGGAAGAACTGAAGAGCCCTCTGGAAAATAACCCAGCCTGAGGGAGCGAAGGTGAGGCAGCAAAGCTTGGCCCCATAACAAAGCCTTAGTCATGACGGCAAGGGCTTGGGTTTAGAACATAATACTCATCTTTCAGATTTGTCTGCCCAAGAGCTGTTTACTATGAAAAAAATCTGGAAGGTTTTGGAACACAAATGGCCCAGTTTTAAGGTCTCTGTGAAAACACTTGGAAAGCCAGCTCTCTCTTGACTGGACCGATATGCAGTCCTTCTGACTCTGCACAGGCTTCGGGGAACATAGGGCTGTCCCTTGAATGCTTAAAGGACACAGCTCAGAAAGCCCCAGTGAGATCAGTTGGAGGGGAAAAAAATAACACAGATGAGACACAAAACCTGACAATTGATTAGTGTACACTTGGGGTCCCTCTAGAGACCCCCAAAGTAATTTGTGGAGAGTAAAGAATTACAGCGCCTAGGGTTCCTTTGAGATCAGGTAGACTCGGTACAAAGAACAGGCAGATCACATGGCTCAGGTGGGGAGATAAGAGAGAGGGTGAGGCACACAAGGGATTTCACAGCATCCAGCCACAGCTTCGGGTTGTTATGATTAATTGGTTCTGCAGGTTCCTTCTGGTTCTGTGAACACAGTTGCACAATCTTGGAGTCTTGTCCGAGTAGAATTAAACTGCCTCCCAGGACCTCCATCCCCTCTTGCATCCAATTGCCTTTTTTCATCCCATTACGTTCTCCTTGTGGGTTACGTCTATTTCATCCTCTCTCCAAGGCTGTTGCACATAAGTCTGTTGAGCCAAGGGGATGCATTTCACTTACCCCAGAACCTGCTGCTTAATCATTGGAAAGACTGGCTATCAGACAGTAGCAAGGGAGCTCTATGTCCCTGGAGTTTGGCAACTGGTTGAGGTGGTGGAAAAAGAGGTGAAGGCAACAGGCAAGATAGACAACCTGCCTAACCACTCTCCATTTCTCATGCCTGATGATTATTAAGTATGGTCCTGCATTGACGCAATGCTCGCTTTCTGTGTAGGCCAATTGCACTTAGTCTTCTGGGCATTTTTAAATACAAATAACAAAAAAAAAAAAAAATCACTCAACTCTCTGCACCAGAA
This sequence comes from Phyllotis vaccarum, assembly GCA_033318265.1. Classification (NCBI taxonomy): domain Eukaryota; kingdom Metazoa; phylum Chordata; class Mammalia; order Rodentia; family Cricetidae; genus Phyllotis; species Phyllotis vaccarum. The sequence goes on from JARWLC010000003.1 coordinate 17,714,201, forward strand.
GCAAGAAAGATAAATAACACCAGGAAGCTAGTTATTGCCTGCCTCTCATGAAATTTCATTAGTTTTGACAGTCTACACAACATAAGCAATGGGTAAAATGCTAACTGAACTTCCATGCCTGTCCATTCCCTTAAGTCATCAGCAGAGCAGAGACCAGGCCAGGTACCACCTGAAGGGGTGCTTGTCTGGATAAAGGGATACTTTTACATCAGCACAGGGGAGCCAGCAGTACACAGCAGAGTCCCACCATGTCTGCAGGTTCCAGCAGACTTGGGTGAGGTTCTATCAGATCATGGAAGCCACACACCTTAGTGAAATTTCCCTAACAAGCATCATCTGGGTTTCATGAGCCAAAGGCTTATTTTCGTAGAGACCCACTAGAACAAGAATGTCTTCTGGTATGGATGTGGGGCAAACTCTGAATACTTCAAGCCTGAAAATAGCAGGAACTATCTCCATAAAGGGGTAGGCAAACCCAAGGGATCACCTCCCCAAGGTTAGGAGAAAACTCACTCAGAGTGATTTGGCATAGAGGAATGGGTCAGAGCCCAGCAAGGTCAGGGGAAAGCTTCCCATAGGTATTCTAGGGTTAGATGGATCTGGTGTCTGACCTGGGTAGGATACAAGGACACCTGCACACACACTCATCTGTTCAAAGTATGGCGACCCATACAAGATGAAATGGGCATTATGCCAAAGTGTGCAGGATGGGAGGTGCTCCACAGTGCAGAGAATGCAGTAAAGACAAGAGGAGTGGGACACTCTGGTGGATGGACCAAATAAGTAAGCAGAGAAATGGAGATCTAGCATCTTCCTACAAGAGAAGCAAGGCACACACAGGGACATAAAAGAACAAAATATACACCCTCTGCTGCTGGATGGGTCTGGAGGAGGCAGAGTAAACACAGTTCCTACTTCAGAGACAAATGCAGAAATGGTCAAACATACACACACACTCCCTTCCAGTATCCACCCGGAATACACGAGCAGGATTTCTTTTTCAAAGTGTAGCAGATAACATAAAGCCTAGAGACGACTGTGATACCACCACAGAGAGAGAGGTTGCTTTGGGTTTTCTTTCCTCCTATGTTTTCTTTCTCACTCTCAGCCAAGATGAATGGACATGTGTAGGGGACAGCCTTTCAGTTACAGGTATTCTCCACAAATTCCTGAAGACTGACTTTAACGGAAAACAACCTCACATAGTAAGAGTGGATCCAAGGCATCCGAGTGGGCTTTTCTTTTTGTTTGTTTAAATGAATGTCTTATTCATTTATCTTCATAAGATACATCAACAAAACAAACCGGTTGGGAATCCATATTCTGGTGAACCATTAGCAGCAACTAACTAAGCGGAAGTGTTCGGATGCTTAGAGAAAGGGAGGAAAGGAGTGGAGAGCTTGGTGCTGACTGGCGGTCCAGTGCAGAGGCAGGATGTGAGATCTCGGAAAAGGCAAACAAAACAGGGAGAAAGTTGTATCTATCCCAATTCTTCAAAGGCATTAACTATACCAGAGGTAGAACATCCTGAAGGTGAGCGCCTGGGCCAAGGCCTGAAGTAGAAGCTTGTTTGGCAGGTCAAGGAACCACAAGAAGTCACTGTGGCCACAGTTGCAATGAGAGTTGGGAGTGTTGCTCCAGGTATTAGCAGGCCTGGGGTGCGGGCAGGGGGTGGTGGGGGGGAGTGAAAATGAACTCCTGATCATGATGCCCTTTGGATCCCTGTTCCTGTTTCTCTGTTCACACTCGAAAAGAAACTTCATAATTACCCCACCCCCTTTCCTGGCTTAAAGAACTGTACGAAAAGGTAGAGACTTCGGGAGCTGTGATGAAGGCCTTAAGAGAACACTATTGCCCCCTGGTCAACAGAATGCATCTGGAGTCTATCTATAGCTCTGGGTGGAGATGGGACATTCTGATCTACTAATCCCCTAGGCCTTGGCCAGGAAACCACTCCCCAGGAAGGCTGACTCACCTCAAGACAAGCTAAGGAATAATTACCCTTTAATGGGATCCTGTGTTTATCCCTCCCAGAAGCCCTTGTTTGCAAAGTAACACCATACAACACCACTGAGTTTGCACACTCACTCTGCTGAGCTCAGACTCAAGAATGCAAACTCTCCCCTCCCCCTTCTTTCTATCATGCTTTCTTTGAGATACTGGCCAAAAGCCTGAGCATGCTTTACTCCCCTCCTTCATGCAGTGGCTTGCTGGCTTTTCCAGACTCTAACTTAAATGTTACTTCTCTCTTCTCCTCCACCTCCCCATTCCTGGCGGCTGTCACGATCTATAGCATCCGTATCCTCTTGCTTTTCTCTGAACAGTCATAAAATTGTCCTTGAGCCTCTTCCCAATTTTGTTCCTAAATTCTCTCTATTAAGGAGACTACCACTGCACAAAAAAAATGATTCTCCTGAAAGCAATGGTGGACTCAGCAGGGGCACGCCCAAGCTGTAGATCAGACATTAGAGGTGTTTGAAAGTGATTGATGTGACGAAGGATGAAAGGATATATTCACACGTCACTTCCAGCCACAAGGTGACCGGACTTGAGTGGTCAGTGGACGGATGAAGAGGCTGAGTTGGGAAAGTAAGAGAACAGAACAGGAGCACCGGGAGTCAAAACGATCCCGGATTTTTGTGCTTGATCAGCTGCAGTGACAAAATCATCATCAGCTAAAGAGGAAAAGTCATACCATACCCGGAGACCTCTGGCTCTGGCTCATCGAACTCACACAAGCATCTGGCGTTATAATGATAAGCTGGAAGGTGATTTTATCTATTTTTGGCACATTTTTACAAAATTGCCAGTATGCAAGGGTTTGTTGGAGAAACGGTGTCTCTCAGAATTGCACAGCACCCCCCCCCTCCACTGTTGCGACCAGTTTTCGGAGCCTCATCACGTAGATCCCTATGGTAGGGAAGATGCTTGCATCTCTGCCTCGATGGTCTATGTTTGTCTGAGGCTGAGCTCTACCACTCCAAAGGATCATGAGACTGTGTCAGAAATATTTTTTATGATAGTGTGAAAGCGTTGTTTACATGTCCTCACTGGTGTTCCCTCTTGACAGCATGGTAGACACTTCTAGAAGCTACATAACCAATGCTACAGCAGCAGATTGAAAGCAGGGGCAACTAGCTGTTGTATTAAAAAAAAATGTGCAGCAGTCACAGAGGAACAGAGAAAGCATCTTGCAAAAGAAATATACTCTTTCCAAAGTAAAAGATAGAGATAAAACTTAATATCGGAACCTGATAGAAATTAGAACCACCAGCCAGGTGGCTCAGCTGTAAAGGCACTTGTTCCAAAATGAGCAACCTGGGTTTGTTCCCTCACAAGTGGGTGGATGAAGAGAACTGATTTCCAAAAGCTATCAACATGTGCCCGCACACACGTGTGTGTACACACACATACACAGATAATAAATACATATAAACTAATTTATTTAAAATAAAAAAGAAGAAAAATTCTGATAATGAACCACAATTTGCAGGAAAGAGATAAGAAAAGAAAAAGGATCTTCCCTGGGAAGCAGATATCAAATTTCAGATACATCATGTTCATTAAGGTGAATGGGTTAAAAATATAAATTTATTGTCATCCATGGCACACAGAAGAAATCCCAACATAAATGATCAGCCTAAGAAAAGAAATGCCTCAGCAGGAATGAATATTAAAAAGGGATGAACCCATCCCACTCCACACCCAGGGGTGTAAATTGATACATCTCTTAAGTCACATGATTTAGCAAGATGCATCAGCTATATGCATACCCTTATAATTTTATATATGTATATATTAACCCAGCAATTTTATTTTAGAGACATATCCCCAGTTTTATAATCAAAAGCGTTCCACATTTATGAGAAAAATGTGGAGAAAGATTTTCTTACAGGCATGTGTGCCATAATATTATTTAAAAACATCTTTGTCTTTGGAGGTTGGAGATGTGACCCACTAGCCAATGAGGCACCATGTCCCTCCCAAGAGGAGGCTCTGCCTCAGACCAACCCCACCCTGTCACAGAGAGAGCCTTCTCTATTCTCAACTAATTTGTGGTGAGACGATCTAGCTTCCACATGTACCCCAAACATTTTCCAATACCATTGCGGACTTCTCTCCATGGAATCATTGCCTTGGCTGTCTATCCAGAGCTCTCCTCTTGTACAATGATCATTCTGTAAATTGTTAAGCATAATCCTCCATAGACACACAACCCTCCATGAGACACACAGAGAGAAAAGAGATCCATCTACACAGTCAAAGACAGAAACTAAAGTAGTAATGATCATTTGTGTGTGTGTGTGTGTTTCATAACTCTGTCCTCTGAAGAGGACATACATTTTATCAGGACATAAAATACTTCTCATATTTAAAAGTACATTGTTAAAGGGTGAACAGAACTCCCAGATCTTAGCTTCTAGACTATGTCACTCTTGCCATGGAAGCCAGCAGTCCCCAGAGAAGCAGAGCAGGGGACCTACATCAGGAACCTGAAAATCTATAGGTCGAAAACAAAGGTATGTTTGGACTAATCGTGTTAAAAGGCCCGAGAATCACCTGATGAAACTGCACTGGCTGTGTTTAGCACAACCTGGGTGTCAGGGAGAATAATAACCCTGCTTGACCAAATAAAAATTCAAGATTCCATGGTGATAAAAAGAAAAGGAAATGTATTTGTGGCTTAGATGATAAAGCTATGAAGAAAAACAAAACCCAAGCCAATATCTAACAGAGAGGGGGAAAGCAGACAGCCTCCTTATCTGCATGTTTTATGGTGGGTTTTGTATGCATCTCACTGCTTAGTGACTGAAACAAAGCACTTAGATCTGAAATCTGCCACCAAACAAATGATCCCACAAAGGAACTTCAGGGAGAGAAGATGAGACCCTGGAGTTGCTAGAGTTACCTGCAACTCTCACTTCTCTTCTGAACCCTGCTGATATCAGTTTGGTGGCACCAAGACTCTCCACAGTCCGAAGCACCATGTACGCTTACATCTCACCCTGTCACAATTTCAGCAGCCACATCACCTTTCCGCTTTTCTTCCTTCCTTCCTTCCTTCCTCCCTCACTCTCCAAGAAGAAACTGCAGAAAAGAAATTATTTAACTACAGTGCTTTGACAAGGCACTTGAAATACTTTATCCAGGCCTGAATTTCATGGAAGGCAGGAAAATCTGTGAGGAAGGTCTGCAAAACAATGAGACGAGCTGTTGTGTTCAGTACCAAAACTACCCCACCTCCTCTGGAGGCCTTCCAGCTTGATGGCACCTTCCACAGCTTAAATCTCTGAGCTCTGAGAGCAAATTTTGTTTTTGGAACCGATCAAAATTCAAAATGAAGTCTGATGAATACGGTTGCTGACCAAGAAGGAAATAACCTATTGGTTAAAAATAGTGCAGCTCTGAGCAGTGAGATGGAAGATACACGCTAGCTGAGACGTCATCCCCAAGCGAACACTTTATCCACCTGAAGAGAATCCTCACTCATCCACCATTCTCATTCTCTGGCTGTTTCTCTCTCCAAAGGAGGTTCGTGTCCTCATTATCTTCCCATGAGGGGAGCATGCTCTTTGGGTACAGCCATCATCCACTTCAGTGCTAGGAAATGATTTGAAAGTCTCTACCTTCTCTGCAAGGACTTGAGTTGAACCACCCACTCTAGCTGATGATCTTATGTCATATTTTAATTTGCAGATGGCCAGGCAGTCGTAGGTCTCTGAAGCAGACACGGAGAACACCAGCAGCCCTAGGATGCCACAGTCTGGTTCTCCATTAAGAGACCAGGAAGACCAGAAGCCCCCGGGACCCATCTGTCTGCTCAGTAAACTCTTAGAAGTAGATTAACCACCACAACATAGATGAACACCGGATGGATAAACCCTGGCGTACAGGTATGATCTTGGACAACTGAATGATGCCCCCAACAGTAAAATAAGGATGAGACAGGGTGGAGGTATAGGGTCTCATTAACTGCCTCTTTCCCTGACCAGGCTTAGTGTGTACTGTTGATTCTCCCCGGGCTAATAGTATTAACTACAAAGGCTCCCTTTTTTTTCTTTCTTTTTTATTTATTTATTTATTTATTTATTTTTGGTCAAGCTTAGTTTATAAACACAACGATTTGCTAATAAGTGTGAGTTTAAATGACATTACTCTAAACACAGACTTATTCTGTTCACAGGGAAAAGGGTAGGGTACAGGGGAGGGAGAGAAGAGCAGAGGGGAACGCCCAGGAAAAACACCCTGAGGAAGCCAAACACAGCCTTCTCCCTCCACAACCAAGGCCTTCAACACACCTCAGCGGTCACTTGCATTTAATCAACTTTTTTTTTTTTTTTAAGTCTCTTGAAAAGCAAATGCCCAGCCAGCAGGTACTAGGTGAATACAGCAGTGGTATGGCAGTGAACGAAACGCCATCCCTGTCTTCAAAGATTTTGCACATGCGGCCGTAAGATCCTCACACATAAAATATGGCTGTGGCTGCCAAGATAGATGGGAAGGCTAGGTAAATGCTGACCTTTGAGTTAGTTATACAAGGATTTTTATTGTTTGGGCCAAACAGGAACTGTGGAGATTATTTTAGGAAAACAGCAACAAAGTCCAGCTCTGGAGTGCGGGAGTGAATTAGTACCATCACAAAGCACATACTGACATTTGACCAGTGGGGGGCCATATATAACATACTGCCTTCACAACAGTATGTCATCCAGTGATGGCACAGCCATCTAGTTTGTGGAAGTGTGCTCTGTAATATTCACACAACAGTCAATCATACATTTTTAGGAAGGTATTCCTATAAGGGCATGATGGCACTTAGTAAATATCTGATGTCCCAATGTGTATACGGAACTGTGCTGCCCTTAAGAGCAAAGAAGAAATCTAATGAAGCGAGTCTGGTCCAAATTGCTAAAGTGTTTGGAAATGAAGATTCATGGACTCAAATAGCTTGAGAATGGGATACAGGAAACAGTAGGACAATTCAACTGGTCACACTACAGGCAGAGATAATTTAAAAGCCCAGGAGGCCATTCCACAGAGCTACGTGATTTAAGACCCAAAATGTAACACTGAGTGAGCCATACAGAGAAAGCACAATAAAAGCAATGCTGCTGGAACTGTGAGCACCCAAAAGAGAAAAACTTGGAGTTTGAGCTGAAGATATTGCTTGTCACTGGTTTCCAGGGTCAGAGACAGTACAAGTCATTTGGAGACGGGGGGACGGACACAGAACAGGAGATGCAGAATGGATTAACCAGCAAGAAAACAGACAAGACCTAGACCAAGTGAGGAAGAAAGGGAAGAGCTGGCCAGTACACCTGGGCAGGTTTTTTCTATTTTTAATCCCGTCACAGACCAAGCACCATCCCTAACCCGAAAATTCAGAAGCCAAGGTCTCCATGTTCTGAAACTCTCTGAAAGCTGGTAGGCATTACAAATGAAAAGCTCCACACCATGAAATTTAGCCCCAGACAAAAATATTTAAATATCATAAAAGGATACAATTAGACTAGGTATATAAAACATATACAAAACGTAAATGAATTTCATGCTGGATGTGGGACCCATTCCCAAGATTGATCTCTCTCTCTCTTTCTGTGTGTGTGTGTGTACATGTGTGTACGTGTGTATATGAGTGTGTGTGTGTGTACTTGCGTGTGTACATGTGGTGTACGTGTGTGCGTGTGTGTATGTGTGTGTGCATGTGTGTATGTGTGTGTACATGTGTGTGTACATATCTGTATGTGTGTACGTGTGTGTATGCGTGTGTACATGTGTGTATGTGTGTGTACGTGTGTGTATGTGTGTGCATGCGTGTGTACATGTGTGTATGAGTGTGTGTATGCATGTGTACATTTCTGTACGTGTGTGTACATGTGTGTACGTGTGTGTGTGTGTGTGTGTGTGTGTGTGTGCGTGTGTGTGTGTGTGTGTGTGTGTGTGTATACAGTCTGAAGCCTGAAATACGTCTGACCCAGGACCTCAGATCAGGGCCACTAGCTGTCCTTGATCCTCTCCTGTCACTGACCCCTCGGTGCTGTCAACAGAGTCTATTAGTTTCTCCTCTGCACACGTCTTTCTATCTAAAACGTATGGCTGCCTCTAATGAAGATGCTTCTGTTCTCAGTCCGTTCTCCCACACACTGACTCCATAACCCCCACCCCCCCGAAGGAAGGCAACCAAGGGACACACCCAGTTCTTAACTCCAGCAGAATAGTGCAATTGTAGTAATTGTTTGTCAAGTGGCAAGAAACCAGAAGCACGGAGACTGGAAAAGGATCAGTATCACAGCTCTTGGTCTCCGGAGCCACACTTCCAACCCAAACAGGCAAACAGGGGAGTGAGTGCATCCCATTCTGCCTCACTTGCCTGTGCTTCAAACATGTTCTGACTCTCCTTCTGTGCTGCTGTGTGCCTGCCCTGTTTACTCAAGTTCTCAATCCCCTTCACTTGGTATTTAACAATCAGTGCCCATATTTAGTAAAGTAATACAATATTCTTCCCCCTGCCCAGTATAAATATCTTATGAATATCTCTGGAGCTCAGTAATAGGATTTCTCTGGAGCATTTTTATTTGGGGGGGGGGGTTGTTTTGTTTTCTTTGGAGGGGTTAGAGGGAGTGAGACAGGGTCCTACTATGTAGCACAATCTAGTCTCGGGCTGTCGATCATCCCGTTCCAACTTCCTGACTCTAAGTGTGTGCTATAATGCCCAGATTATCTTCATTCATATCTTCATAGATTGGGAACATTCACTATGTTTTCACGCCTCTGGAACCTGAAAACATCTTGGGATTGATGTGCCCTTTTATTTTGGACCTTTATTTCATAAATGATCTGCAGTTATAAGAACCAGAAAATTGTTGACCGAGACCCACATAATACATGGATCACATAATGAAAAGGTGGGGGAAAGATGGTTAAAATTATTGCTCATTGTATCCACTGTATATCAGAACACACACACACACACACCATATCACCCTCTCTAAAATTAGTTACCTGCCATTATCCATCCGGTAGACAATCTGTTTCCTTATACTTAGCTATTTGCTTTGGACTCTTGGGCTTACATTATTGCACATATTTTCAAAGTTTTCAGAGGTCCCAAGCAATTTTAGACTACTGAATATTTAATATCTGTTCTTCCCCAATACACTACACAGTTCTTTGCATATAACCATATTTTCCTTTTATCCACACCTGCCTGCGTATGCAGGATCACTTAGCAGCAATTCTCACCTTGTGGGGTCACAACCCCTTTGGGGGTCGCATATCAAATATTTACATCACAATTCATAAAAGAAGAAAAATTAGAGTTCTGAAGAAATAATTTTATGGTCGGGAGTCATCAAAACATGAGGTACTGTATTAAAGGGTCACAGCATTAGAAAAGTTGAGAACCACTGACCTCAGGAGAACTGACTGTTTTCCACACACAGGCAAGCATGCATGCAAACACACACACACACACATACACACACACACACACACACACACACACATATGTGCGCGCACGCGCGCACGCGCGCGCACACACTCGCAATTGGATAAAGTAGTGACCTAATTCCTTTCAAACACCAGCTAACATCTTTGTACTTTGGCCCTAGACATTTTTCTTCTGTTGGCAATAAAGTTTCATCTTAGCCTTCTATGTAATTACCTCATTATTTTCTGTAATGAGCAACTTCCCTTGCTTCTGGTCTATCTGAACCAAAGTCTACGTAAGTCCTGCTCCTTCCCAGGCTTTTGGAGACTTGAGTTATGAACAGTCCTATGGCAAGTAAGCCTGTTCTCTACTGATGATGATGTGAGTATTGACTTCACAGTCTACCAGAGGGTGTGGCCGCTTTGAACACAAGATGTATCTTAACCCTGAGGTAGCCTGGATGAGGGCGGCTTGTGAGTGTATGTGTTCTAACGCATGCTGGACATGACAGGATGTGAACGTAACCAGCTTCCTCTAGCTCACCTTTTTATCATGTAATCGGTATATTTCCCAGGTCTCAGGAAAAGAATGTAGGATAAATACCAAAGATGTATTTTTTAGGTGAGATCACAAAAACAAGCAGAAGGGAAGGACTTCAAATCATGAGAGCCTAAAGGGTGGTGGCGGGTCAGAATAACCCAGAAAGAGTGTCACGGGATTAGGACTTCAGCATACAAATAGTTAAATGTCAGCCTGGTGTGGAAATGGCTTAAACACGCAGCTTCCTCTGATTGCCTTGCACTACACCCTCCTCCCAGCTCCAAACTGCTAACCCTAAAAGACGTCATGCAACCGGTTCCCAAGACAGCGCGGTTATGAAACCCTCTCTATTACCGGCTGATAGTGTCAGTTGTTCGTGTTTATTTAGTTCGTTGCCTGCCTCCCTCTGCTAAAAACAGGAGCTCCATAGAGCAGATGTGCTCTGTCCTACAGCATTTGCAGATCCTTGAAGACTGGGGCCTGATGAATAAATGCTGGGTGGTGTTCTTAAACATGAACCAGGGTCTGTGTGGCAGCGAAGAGCTGAGAAAGAAAGCCTGAGAAGGTGTAGACAAAGAAGCAGTCAGGGACGAGCCGACACCAGCACGGACAGGCAGCTCACAAAACACAGAACCGAAAGGCCAAACATACTGATATTTGCGCATGAAAACCCACGCAATCCCATAGCTGCTGAAGACTAGCTAAAATAATCAGGGATAAAACTGACACCATTTAGAACGGACTTTCAAAGCTGAGGATGAGTGCTATTTCTTAAAACTCAGCACTATTTCTGGTGGGGGAAGGAGGGGAAGTGGGGGGTGGGGTCTGCTTCCAATCCTGGGTAATCGATCACTTGACCTAGGAATTCTTCACTTAGAATTTATCTTAGCAAATAATTAGGCGAAATCGCGCCTGAGGAGCGTGAGTCTCGGGACTGTTTATAAAAGTGAAAAATTGGAAACTGCATAAATGTGTCACGATGGGCAATTAGTTTAATGGATTATGGTGTGTTCACGCTATCGGTTGGTATGCATCCATTAAATAGGTTGTTTTAGGCATGAAAGATGTTCATGATCCATTACTCAGAAGGAGGGGAAAAAAATCATTTAAATACCCGTGGATGGAGTAAAGCTCCATGTTCATCAAAACAAAACAAAAATTGTATGCTTTGGGAATAAGTTAGACTTCCGGGAGCCAGATAGTCAAGTGAGAAGCACCTGGTGTATCCACCAGCTCAAGTGAAGTTTTTCAGTTTGTGGATGAACCCTGGAGCCACATTAGTGGTCCATGTAAAGAAACTAAGGAACGACTCTGAGATGATTATTAACTATAGAAAACAGGGATCAAATGGCAGTAGAACCAAAGCTTCAATACACAGGGTTTGGACTGTGGATGGTGTGTGTGTGCCCTAGAGCGCAAACACTAGTCTCGGATATCAACAGACAACCTTGGAACTACCCTTGGAGAAAAGTGTGTGTTTGAGAGAAGTTCAAGGACGCTGAGTCTTCTCCTCCTGGAGAAAAAAACCCAAAAGATAATGTGTAATGGAAACGCCAATAAAACAGCAATGTAATGCTATTTAATGGGATTTACAGATGGAGAGCAGCAATTTGTATTGTAAGTATATTGTAGAGATAATGGTAGACGTACCCATGCTGATTTGATGAAAATGAAAATATTGAAAAAAAAAGTTGGAAAGTTTTTCAGAAATTATTTTGATTTTCTGCTTAATTTGGACTCAGTTATATTCCAACTATGACTTTATACAATTAGAAAAAAATCCAAATTAATAGCAAACAGTGAAGTGAAGCCTGGGCGTGGGGGGGGGGGGGCTTTTTTGATTGTTTTTATTTCTAGGGCCATGTTTACAGAGATAAAATGGCTCAAGAAGCTAAATACTTCCCCTCTTAAGGATGCAGAAGGTCCCAGTGAATCAGACCAAATTAACAAGGCCTGCCCCTTGCAGCAGAGTCCAGGGTCTGGCTATCTCCCCTGGCTACAGCTCCACACTGAGGCATGACACTCTTCAGCCTGGGGGAGACTGCACAGGTGAGCAAGTGCATAAGCCTGAGGACCTCAGTTCAATAGTTCAATCTTTGCATCAAAATGCCAGGCATGTACTTAGATTCCCAGAGTTGAGGGCAAGGGAAACAGATGGATCCCTAGAGCCTGCTGGCCAGCCAGGCCGTCCTAATCACTGAGTCCAAAGTACTTACTGAGTCTCCCAGGTGAGAGACCCTGTCTCAAAAAACAAGTTGAAGGGCTCCTGAGGAAGAACACATGGGTTGCCCTCTGCTCTCGACAGGTACATGAACATCCACACAGGAACACAGAAACATACATACACACCAAACACACATTCTCTCTCTCTCTCTCTCTCTCTCTCTCTCTCTCTCTCTCTCTCTCTCTCTCTCTCAAACACACAGGTGGACGTGCAAACACATATACACATGGATACGGGGACACACTGAAAGAAATACTTTGTTCAAAGGCACTGTGGTGGACTCAAGTTACTAAGTTCCTGCTTGGGAAGACTGTAAGCAATTTGAATACATGACAATAAGATAAAAATAAAATAAGATAAAAATCTGTAGAAGGAATGGACATCCTCCGGGCTAGAGAATTTTAGTTTAAAGAAGGCAAGGTAAAGGACTAAGAAATGACGAATATGATTAAGTGATTAAGACAGATTTAAAATGTGGGGTCCTAGCAAGAGAGAGACCTTGGCTGTAATCCCAGCTCCATCGTTTATGGAACCAGTAGCGACTTAATCTTTCTAAGCTTTATTTTTCCACTTGTCCTGTGGGGAGGGTAGCTGACATTCTCAAGGTTAAGAGAAATCACATGTCTGGTGAATAGCTTGCACTGAAAAATGTTTCTTATTCTAACTATGTCCAAATCTGATAATCAACATCATAAATAGAGAATGAAAGCTTCTTTCTGTAACTCATGGCTTGTGTGTGCATATGTGTGGGTGTTCCTGGGCATAATTGAGGGTTGAGTACACACAGCAGCTTACATATAAAGGTCAAAGGACAACTCTGTTGAGCCCGTACTCTCGTTCTACTTTTGTGTAGATTCTGGGGATTGAACTCAGGTTTCCAGGGGCACAGGAAGCTCCTTTATACACTTCCCATCTAGTTGGCCCTAATGGAGGACTACCGCAGGGAAATGGCTCTGCCCCTGTTAATGAACATATTATAGATCATTCTCTAAAGGAAAAGAACTGATTGTGTGTGTGTGTTTGTGTGTGTGTTATTAGACAGATTTACAAGATGTAGTCCCAGTATTCCAACAATATTGTCTCACAGTGGCAAGACCAAGAATCTGGTAGCTGTTTGATCCATGAGGCCAGATGTCTTTGGAGTCATAGTCTGAAGCTGGAGTCCTAGAGAGCTTCTAGATTTCAGTCTGTATTGGAATTCTGAAAATGTTTTATTTAAAACCAGTTGAACAGCTGCAGCAGCAGAATAGATGAACCTGCCAGCAAGAGTTAAGGAAAGCAGGCAAACAGCAAAAGCTTTGTCTTCCAGGTTCTTTAAAATGGGCTGAGAGAAGATTTAGAAAGGGTGTTTCTGCTTTGAATTATCTGATTAGTGGGGTCCCTCACAGAAGCACCCAGCAGCTTAGGGTTTTAGTGGCAAATGTAGTCAAGTTGCCACTCAGAATCAGGCATCAAAGTGAGTGAGAAAAAGATGCGAAATCATCCGCAGCAACCTTGATCAAGATATGCGTGGCTGAAGTGTGAAGTTATAGAAAAAAATCAGAACAATGGAGTGTGGCATGTTCAGAAAGAGGAGCTTTAGGTGTCTCTGTAGTATATATGTTTTTCATGGATCAGCACTCTTGCAAGCATTGTATAGATGAGGGTCCTGTATGGTGTGAGGGTCCTGTATAGGCAAGGGTACTATATAGATGAGGGTCTTATGTGGATGAGGGTCCTGTATGGATGAGGGTACTCTATGGATGAGGGTCTTGTATAAATGAGGGTCCTATATGGATGAGTGTCCTGTATAGATGAGGGTCCTGTATAAATGAGGGTCCTATATGGATAAGGGTCCTGTATGGATGAGGGTCCTGTACGGCCGAGGTTCCTATATGGATGACGGTCCTATATAGACAAGGGTACTGTATGGACAAGGATCCTGTATGGATGAGGGTACTTTATGGATGAGGGTCCTGTATGAATGAGGGTCCTATATGTATAAGGGTACTGTATGGATGAGGGTCCTATATGTATAAGGGTATTGTATGGATGAGGATACTATATGGATGACAGTCCTGTATAGACAAGGGTACTGTATGGAAGAGGGTCCTGTATAGACAAGGGTACTGTATGGAAGAGGGTACTGGAAGCAGAAGGAGTCTTAGGAACGAAGACGTCTGCCTGTATTTTTCCAATGAGGTTTGCCTTCCTGGCTTAGGACAGAATGAGTTGCCCTGTCACTAACACCCCGCCACTTCATATTTGTAACACATGGATAGAAATGTGAAGGAAAAGCATGCATACACACTGGAGCATACTGGAGCTTAGCTTTTCTAACGGCTGCACAGAATAGTCACATAAAAGTCACATAAAGATCTGGAGTCAGAAGAAGGAAACACACACACACACACATACACACACACACATCATATTGTAAGGACTTCTGGCTTTATGAGATGTAGCTTTACAGGAATAGTAAAGGAGAACTCAGAGTAAGTTGTGCTCTACAGTTGTATTCAGGTCAGAAGGTAGGCATGAGCTGAGAATCACAGAAGTAGGTCCACAAGAGATGCTCAGTCCCTGGGGGAGTCAGTCAAGCCAAACTGCCTTGGAATTTACCCACAATGTCTTCCAGTGTTGTTAACTGAGAAAAAACTGAGGCTAGAAATCTGCCCACCACTCCAGACAGACAGTAAGAGAATTGTTTCAACCATGACTCTAGTTAGAAAAATAGGCTCCATCAATAAATAATCCCCCAGCAGAATGCAGCATCTCTGCCCTGCATGTTTGAGGTTTATTTTACATGTTTGTGGCATGAGGGATCCTTGAGGTGAACAGTTATGTGAAAATAGGTTTGGGCTGATGATGGGTCTGGGTGACTCGGAGTAAACAAAACACCCCAAAGAGACTCTGTAATGACTCAGGCTGCCCAGATTCCCAAGCAAAAGAAAGTCCCTTATAATATAAAGTCACAACAGCACAAGGAAAATATTCATTGTGCACACAAATCAACAGAAACACAAGCATAAAAACTAAAGGTTTTTATGAAAATCCTCACTGATGAAGATTACCAGCACACTAATCTTTGAGTACAATAATAAATCATTGGCCCTTATGAAAGAAGCATTGTGTGTGTGTGTGTGTGTGTGTGTGTGTGTGTGTGTGTGTGTGTGTGTGTGTGTGTGTGTGTTTTGCTTTGTTTTAATGTTTACAGTAGAGGATAATACAGAGACCTACAACTGGTCAGGATGTAGGAAATAAGAGACTTCAAAATGATTAGCCATAAATGGGCCACCTCCTTTCTCCCAAGAATCAGGGACCATTTCAGAGAAGGGAAAAAGAAAAAAAAAAAAAGATTGTAAGAACAGAAGTGATGGATGACTGTAGGGAAACAGTGTCTTCCCTCACAGCAGGGCGGATGCATGTGTGAACACAGTGACTGTGACAGCATGCACATGATCAGTGCAAGCTAAGGCCAGACCAAATCCCCCATGGAGAGGGATAGCTAGGGCTGAAATCCCACCCCTGAATAAGAAGCTACTGGCAACTGAGAGTCAGTTTTCTTTAAGTATGCAACCAACCATACTCCAGTGAAAGCCGCACACTCAAGAGCATATGGGCAACATAAACTATCCTTGGTGGGTTAAAACTAAAAATGACCCAAAAAAGGGAGCATAAAGTTAAAACAGGCCTGGGGTGGGGGTGGATGGGGGGGGCGGGTAATGCGGAGGACATTGAATATGATCAAAATACAATCTATGAAATTTTCACAGAACTAATAAAAATGAGAGAGTGATTTTAAAAATAAACACTGCAAGTCGGCAAATGTAAAATCCTGGGAAATCATCTGGGAAGAAGTACCACATGATAGGTTTATGATGCATGCATAGGATGCAGTGGTAAAAAGGCAGAGACAAGAGTCAACTCCATGTGCACTGCCCAGCACACAGCATAAGGGAGGAAGAAACCAGGAAGTGTAAAGGAGAAGTAAGGAGACAGACATGAGATGGAGAAAATCTAACATCTACCTACCAAGAACTACAGGCTGAGATGAAGGGGGGTGATGGGAAGGAAGTAGTATTTGGCATGGCAATAATTAAGAATCACCGTAGACTTCATCGAAAAGGATGCCTTCCAATTAAAGAAGTTGAGTAAGTCTATGCAAGACAAATAAATAGAAAGAAAGAAGTGTCCTTCTAGGCTAGTTGTAGTGAAATTATATAAAGATAAAAGAGACCAAAATTTTCAGAAGGGGAAAATAGATTCATATTTTATTATATATAACAGCAACAGCATTTCTAACAATGACATTAGAAGCTGGAGAAAGTTGTGAGAGGAAGTAGCCAAGAGCTCATAATTCTATTATCATCTGAACAACTGAAGACCAGGGACAGAATACAGATACTTCATGAAAGGGCTATCAGGGCACTAGAGAGAGGGCTCGGCAGTGAAGAGTACTGGGTGCTCTTCCAAAGGACCAGCCTTCATTCCCAGCACCCACAAGGCAGCTCTCAACCATCTGTGGCTCCAGTTCCGTGTGACTGATATACTCTTCTGGCCTCCGTGGTACATTCATGTAGGCAAAGCATCATACACATAAAAGTAATTAAATTAAATGACTGAAAAAAATTGAAGGGCACCTTCGAAGCTTACTACCAATCAAAGAAAGCAAAAGAATAAAACACTTAGAACTGAACACATGATGTAGTTGATGAGCCTCTATGGAAATCACTGGCTCAAAGAACTGACCCAAAATATCAAAAATAAAAGTAATAAGAAGTGATGTGGGAGTTCCTTTGGGGGGGGGGGACTATAAGTTTTTTGTCCTAGGCATGCTAAAAAAAAAAAAAAAAAAAAAAAAAAAAAAAAAAAAAAAAAAAAAAGGCAGAGATACAGAGAGAGACCGAGCATCTGTATCTTCTTCTGAAGAAAAGATAAAATATAATTTGATAAAACTATGTGCTGGGTTCATTTCCCCTGTGCTGTCTTCTATCCTTAACTGCATAAAAAGCAGAGTTCAGATTGAAAATCAGACAAGAATGTATTATGATGATTCTGGCCAGAAATTTCGGGCCTATCCTCAAGGTTTAGGCCCACAGACCCACAGAGACACACAGACACTTTCATTAGTTTTCAGCTGATCAGCCTCAGGCCCAGGCATATAGCTTGCTAGCTCTCTACCCTTCATCTAACCCATGATTCTTCCTGTTCAGCCATGCGGCTCGGTACCTTTTCTCACAGCAGCATGGTTGTCCTCTGTTTCCTGTGGCTTCTCTCTGGCGTTCTGCTCTGTGCTTCCTGTTTTCAAGAGTTTTCTTAGTCTGGTAGTCCCGCCCACACTTCCTGCCTGCCTCTGGCCAATCAGCGCTTTTTATTAAACCAGTGAGTGGAACAATTATTTACCATAAAACAACACAATCGCCTACACAAGAAACCATCAAGCCAGAAGAAGACAGGAAGTTATAAGGAGTAGGCTGAAAAAAAAAAATACTGAACCCACAAAAAGAGACCACATTAATTAGAAGACGGAGCATACCCTAGTGGTTGACCTCACAAGGTGAGAATTATCCCTGGAAGGATTAACTGAGGGAGGAAGACCTCCCAGAGTGGGGAGCACCATCCAGTGCTGTCCCAGGTATAAAGAGGTCTGTAAAAGCAGTAGTGCCTTTGCCTTTTCAGCTTTGCTCTTGCTGAGAAGTGTATCAACTATGTTGCTGCTACTCTTCTAACACATGTCACCAATACCAGGACCAAGTTGTTTTGGTCTTCTTCTATTGTGAACGGATAGCAGAAGATCTCCAGGAATCCTCCAGACCTGCAGCACCAGACTGGGATTGCCAAGGCAGCAGGCCTCATAAACTGATTAGCTACCAGGTTCTCAGGCTTCCTAGCTTGCTGACAGCCATGGTCAGGCTACCCAGTCTGTACTGTGTTAGCTACTGTAATTGATTCCCTTTGAATATATATTGATATATATATATATGAATGTATGTATGTGTATATGCATATGTATGTATATCCATATATATGAACATATATATATGTTCATTCAACTGGATCTTTTCCTATAGAAATGTCTGACTCATATATATGCCTGTAGTCTCAGTATTTTGGAGGTAGAATCAGGACAAGTTCAAAGTCGGTCTGGGCTACACAGTGAAACCACATAGGATAGAAGTGGATGAATGTGTGTTTAACACGCCACAGCCTTGGGTTGAATCCCCTCTATCACAGGCTGTGGAATGGAAACTCCTGCACAAGGAGAAAAAAATAGATATATGTACCTTAGAAGAAACTTCATAGAAAAAGTAAATGAGAAAAAAAAAAAAAAAACGAGCTGGTGTCTACATAGTCCCACAACAGAATATAATTAAGGCAAAAGACACCTACTAAAATAAAGAGGATGTTACTAATGATTAAAGAAAAACTTATCAGAAAGATCTTATGGTCATATCTATACCTAATGATTTAACTGCAAAATGTACAAAACAAAGCTTGATATAAACAAAAAGAATTTATAACTAACATAATGGAGATGTTAATATTACTTTCTTGGGATTGGTAGACCAGTAGTGACCCATGGAAAAGAAAGATAAAAAGCTGCAATGAAAATGGGCAATTTAAATTACACAACAAAGTTTAGGCAAAGGGACATATAAAGGATGCTAAGAATTAAGGTATGCATGTGTTTTTATGTATACAAGACAAACTACAGAAAAAAATTAATCATATCCTGTACTACTATCCAATGCCAACAAAGAATTGGAATCCAGTGGCCATCTCAATAAAAGAAAAACAAAAAGAGCTGAGCAAAGTCAGTGACAGAGCTCTCGTCTAGCATGCATCAAACCCCAAGAACCATTTTTTAAAAGAAATTAAAACAGGGGACTGGAGAGATGGTGTGGAGATTAAGAGTACTGGGTGCTTTTCCAGAGGTCCTGAGTTCAAATCCCAGAAACCACAGAGTGGTTCACAACCATCTCTAGTGACATATGGTGCCTTCTTCTAGTATGCAGGTAGAAAATTGTATACATAATAAATAAATAAAATCTTCTTTTAAAAAAAACATTAAAACAAGCAGTTAAAAATGTATCTGGAAATGTAAAAACTTTAAGCAACTGATCAGAAGAAGCAATGGAATTTGGAAAGCAAATCATGAAACAAGCAGTATGTGGCAGATTTAGGAAATAAGCAGTGATGTGGGAGTGATGTTCCAAGTGGTCCCCAGGTTGGTAGGAATGCTCAGTGTGTCCTGGGCGGCAGCTGCTGACCATGTAACTGTGAGCTTATAACCATATAACATATGCTGACCACATAACTGGCAAAGCTTTCACGGTTAGCATCAGCAGATGTCAAGCTATCAAAGCATGGAGTAGGAAGGAATATACAGAATCAACCTGCAAAAGAGGATGTGAGCAACAGCTCAGGTCCACCAGTGTGAGATGCTGAGGTGAACATTTAAAGTCTGCAAGAAACCAGAAAGGCTGGGGATGCCTGGATAGAAACCACGAACTAAAGGTGGAGAAATGAGAGCCGGAGGAGCGTGATGCAGTCAGAAGAAGATGAGAGCGAGAATTAATTACGTTAAAACAAGAAGTCGGGAAGACAATTTAGAGAAGAAAAATATTCTTTTCGGAGACAAAGCAAGAATCACGCTAACTTGGTTCAAAGAAGAGAAGCAGAAATTTAAAAAGCCAACCATATTAGGAATAAATGCAGGAGAAATAAAAGGCGGATACAATAAATAGCTTGCTGGAAACAAATGTGAAGACATAGATTAAAAAGGCACTTTTCCAGGAAAATATTGGAAAACTGATTCAAAAGAAATATAAAGCATGAGTGTACAAATGACTCTCAAGGATAGGAAATTAATCCCTCCACCCTGCTGTTACCCTCCCTGGATTCAGTCTCCAAGCCTGGCTGGTTTTACAGGTAAGTTCTGCCTTCCAGAAATAGACAGCTTAACATAATAAAATTGCTTCAGAAGACAGAAAAAGGAAGAAGTCTGTTCAGCTCATTTTATGATACTTTTAAATATCAAAACAAAAACAGAAAAACTGTAGTCTAATGTTATGCAAATACACTAAATCTCCATGTTAGTCACAATTTCTTAAATCAGCCCTAATTAAGGTTTTTAACACATACAAATATGTTCTATTAATATAAATCACTGCTCTATCAGATTAAAGTATTTAACGCAATTCAGTAATGACAGTTGATTAAGTAAATAGGTCACCAAATAAATTACCTTAACAAGATAAGACTACATGGAACTTCCTTGATGTAACAAAGTGTGTCATTCAAAAATGTGTTGTTAGTGTCAAAACATAATTGGGATATCCTTTATTCTGCCATCAGTGCTATGTGGAAGGCCCTGGCCAACATAATAGGCAAAAATAGAATAGAATAGAATAGAATAGAATAGAATAGAATAGAATAGAATAGAATAGAATAGAATAGAATAGAATAGAATAGAATAGAATAGAATAGAATAGAATAGAATAGAATAGAATAGAATAGAATAGAATAAAATAAAATAAAATAAAATAAAGGGAAAGGAAATATAGAAAAGTCTATAGACATCTTAGTCTCAGAACAACCAAATGGCCAGCAAGGAGATGGACATGTTCTATGTACCACGGAAAGAATGGACTGTCAGTACAGGTGAGAACATGAATAAATCTTTGAATAACATCATGCCACACGCAACCGTCTGTACTTCATGTGTTATTAATACAAAGTTCAAAGACATGGAAGCTTACAGATTATAACAGAGAGAAGACCATAGTTACCTAGGGCAGGGAGAGTGACTCCGGAGAGCCCAGGTGGCTGAAGCACACTCTGTCTCAACTGGGGGTGTTAATTATATGAGTGGATGTAATTATCAAAGCTGAAAGACCTGAATAATTAAGGTCTGTGCTTTTTGTCTTGTGGCAATTATATCTCAGTTTTACAAAGCAGAATAGACATTTTAAAATAACTAAAAATTGGGAAAAGATGATAAGTAAATGACATAGTTGTTTACATTGAACAAAAAAGAGAGTCTATGGATAAATATTAGCCCTAATAAGAAAGTTCAGCAAGGGTGCCAGAAATCAATACCTGAAAATCGATAGTTATTTTTTAAATGTACTTTTTAAAGGACATTATTAACTACAGCAATGAAAACTTTTAGATGCTCATAAATAAATCTAACAAATGATGTGTGCGATGTTTATGGAGAAACAACAAAACTTTATTGAAGGGGACGAGGAAAGAGTCTTTTACCACATTTATGGGTACGAGGTTTCCATATTTTAAAGATGACAATTTCCCCAAACTCACCCTTAAATTCAATGCAATTTCAATAAAGATCCCAGTGGGGTTTTCTAAGAACTTACAAGATGATTCTAAAATGCATATAAAACTAAAAGTGAGAGTAGGCTGAAGAATCCTAAAGAGGCGGAAGTGGGGGCAGCGCAGAGGAAGAAGAGTTCTGCCTTTGAATATTAACACCCCATCATCATGCAAACTCGCACTAATGTAAACAGTGTGATATTGCCTTTTCCGTGGGGAGAGTTTAGAGAGAAACCACCCAGCTAGGGAAGTTTGAAAGATAACAAAGGAGCGAGCACACAGCAGTAGGTTAAGAAAGCATCCAATAAATAATGGGGCTCAAATGGACAGCAATCTAAAAATAACGACAGGTTCACAGGGAACAGAGCAAAAAGCCAGTGCCTGCCTCATAACATCCGCAGACCTCCCCTAAACAGGAAAAGCAAAATTGAAAAGAAAATACAAGAGAAGGGTGGTACTGTCTCTGGTACTGCCACAAGCTTAGGACATAAAAATCATAAACCATGTTGAGAAAGCAAATACCGAGGCTGTAACTTGTGGGGCTAACATTGTCTAGGTATTGATGGTAATAAAGAAGAGCAAGCCAATGGCCACAAAGGAAGATGTTAGCCAACTTGGTGTGCAAACCCTGACAACCACCTCTCTGGTTGCTGGGTATTTTCCCTGGAGTGGCATGCGCACAAATGATGCACTCAAGGCAGCTTACCAATACATTGTCTGCAATGGCAAAAGACAGGTAGAAACGTGATTAAATTATAGTCTTTAAAAACACTCTACACATGTAGCCTATGCACAGCTATTGCAGATGTATAAATATTTAAAGGAAGTACATATGGATACAGAGTCATATTTGTGTAGTGGTGGAACATGGGGAAACGCTATTGGGACAGATTGCCTGGGTTATAATTCTTACATGCAGTTATGTGGTTGAGGACAAATTACTGAAGTATTTGTTCCTCGATCCTTTATCTACAAAAGTAAAGAACAATAGTAACACATGGTCTATATATGCTTTGGGATTAAAGGAGTTAATGTATATAAAGTGACAGAAAGTTATCACCATTGCTGTTATCATCATTGTCACCAGGTAAAGGGGAAGAGGTAAAGACACAGTGTCATTTATAATATAGCTGCTCATTATCACACACTAAAGCTTTGTTTGAGCACACTGCTGAGTTTCTGAGAGCTGGGCCGTTTTCATAGAACTCTCCGAGCTTTCTTGTGTGTTTCAAATACTTCCTAGATGGAAAGAGTTTTTTCATCCAAAAAAAAAAAGGGCATCTGTGTAGTATGATGGGAAACTGTATTGTGTCTTGAATGACTGAGCACAGGAATTGGTACCTAACTAGTTACAAATCCAGGAAAGTTAAAAATCCTCGCAAGATTGAGGGATGGCTCAGTGATTGATAGTATGTATTGCTCTTGAAGAGGGCCCAAATTGAGACTCAGGCACTTATATAAGGCTGCTCACAACATCCTGCAACTCCAATTCCAAGGGATCCAACTTTCTCTTCTGGCCTCCAAAGGCACATTCATTCAATGGTCATACTCAAAAATAATGTGTGTGTGTGTGTGTGTGTGTGTGTGTGTGTGTGTGTGTGTGTGTGTGTGTGTGTGTGTGTGTGTAATCAAAAATAAAATACATCTTTAAGATGATTTTAGATTTTTGTTTTTATTTTATATGAATGAGGCTTTTGCCTGCATGTGTCTCTACGAAAGGAGTATGTATGGTGCATTGGACCTCCTGGGACTGGAGTTGCAGATAGTTTATCAGGTGGGTGAACGGAATTGAACCAGGGTCCTCCAGAAGATTAGGGGCTCTTAACCATTGAGCCATTTCCTCAGCCCTCCAAATACAATAACTCTTAAAAAAAATAATAATCCTTTCTAGGAACCTAAGCCCCAAACAATGGAACAATATACAGAAATTATTTTCAGGAAGGATTACACTTAAAGGTGGAGCAGTATCAGGGGAATACTCAGCTGGTACAGGTAGCTAAAGAGACAAATGTTCCACAGAAAAACTGTTTAGTAACCTATAAAAATGAACTCATTTTTGAGTAGATATTTATTGAGACTGAGTTCTTTATACATGACTTTTCTATTTGTCTTTTTTCCTGAGGCACACTTCAGCTATGATTTTAACATGAAAAGGCAATATGCATCCTTTTTCATGCATATACCACGATAAAGCACTTAGTGAATGTGTTCCTACAACGGTCATTTATCACAACATTTTACCTAACACCATCCATCAAAACCTGAAACAACAGGTATTTATTTCTTCTTCTCAAACTTATAGACATAGCTACATCTGTAGAGGACCCACTTGTCTTATATGGCAGAAGGTATCACATAGGTTAGTTCACAGCCTCAGTCTATTTTCAGGTGAAGCCCTCACAACCCAAACATCTCCTGTTTGATCCCATCTCCTTACATGTTGCCACAGTGGGTTTCTTTTCCCACACATGCTCTTTGGGAAACACAATTGAATCCTAGCTCAGATGCATCCCTGGGCCCTGGCTCATCTTCTTTTGGCGTTGTCACCTTCATCTGAACAAAACTTGAGTGAGGAGCTAGAAAGATGGCGTCGTTGTGAGGAGAAGTCCTGTGGAGCAGAGTTTGGTTCCCAGCACCACATCTGGACCTCATAATGGCCTTGAACTCCAGTTCCAGGGGATCTGACACCCACTTCTGGCCTCCTGACACAGCGCACCCATGTACAAACGGAATACAAATACATAAATAAATAGTAAAAGTAACCTTTAAACAAAGCTATTTGTGTTGTCACAGAGGAATTTTGGAGCCCCAAAGAGAAACACAGACTAGTATATCATGGAAAAGGCTAAGGCATAAAACAGAGAAACAACAACGCTACATAGTGTGTACTCTGTTGACTCCAATAAGACACTTCCAGAAGGTTGGAGAGATGGCTTATTGGTTAACAGCACTGGCTTCTCTTCCAGAGAACCTGGATTCAATTCACAGCACCCACATGATAACTCACAACCACTTGTAACTCTGGTTCCAGCGTATCCAGTACCCTTTTCTGAACTCCAAGGCACCAGACTCACACATGGGTACAGACACAAAAACAAGCAAAAACCCCTTACACATAAAAATAATTATAACCAAAGTTTTGAAAGGCATTGCTTGAAGCGGCCCCTTGTGGCTGCACTTAATAGCCTTTCCCCAACTGCTGTCATCTGAATATAGACTCCAAAATTCATGTGCTAAGAAATGAAACTCCAGTAATACATTTGACATGAATAAGAGTCCTTTCTGGATCCCCAAAAAAGCAGAGATTGGGAGAGCATTGGAACACCGGAAGTATGGGATGAATGATCCTTGAAGCAAGGAGTTTAAAAATTCAGTTGACTGTGAAATTTTAAGTGTTTCCGTCAGTTCTAAAGAAGTGGCTCCCCTATTCTCTGGAGTGGGGCATACTATCAAATACTATCAACCAAGTTACAAATTATGCTGTGGTATCTGTAATAAAGCAAATATCAGAATCCCTCACCACCCAGCATACTGGATCCTAATGTGTATTAGGCAAACCTTCAATTTCATAAGTTCAATCTTTCTTTTGAAATTGCTACTGACATCTGAATAGATTTACTGTTCCCCTGAGCAAACTGAAAATTCAGAGCAAAAGTTATAAGGCCCATTTCTTTCCTTAAATCATTTTATCACTTATGAATAATCACTATAGACTCATAATTAGTGAGGCTAAGTTAATGAGTCTTTGCTGTATTTGCATTTGAGTGGGATGATTTCTGATTGGATGATTTATCTTTAAATTTACTGTTGAAGGAGAATGTGAAGATGGATCAGAGCAGTACAAACCAGAGTATCTGACCCCATTTCTGGTGTGAGTGAGCATCTTGTTTGCAGGGCAAGTGCCCAGAGCAAGGAGAGCCTATGGTTTGCAGGCACTCTGCTTGCCTTGGGACCCCAAGGAACATGAAGGGCAAGGAGCTACAACTGGAAGACACATCCTAGAAGGAATGGCTTCAGTAGTTCTATATGTGTCTAGTGGTGTATAAATTTATTAAAACTCCATGTAGCCCTTGAAGAACTCCAGTACCGGTACTGCTGACAATCTGAGATGGGGCAGGTGTGGTCTGTCTTTTGTTGTAAGACTCTTTAAAAAGGAAGAAAAGAAGGGAGGGAAGGAGGGAGGGGAAAGAAAAAAATGAAGGGAGGGAGGGAGGGGGAGGGAGGGGGAGGGAGGGAGGGAAAGAAAAAGGGAAGGAAAAAAGAAAGAAAGAAAGAAAGAAAGAAAGAAAGAAAGAAAGAAAGAAAGAAAGAAAGAAAGAAAGAAAGAAAGAAAGAAAGAAAGAAAGAAAGAAGAACGAGAAAGGTGGAAACTGTTTAACAAAGCTGGCTTTTTTATGTTAAAATACCAATTGAGCAAATACAGTCATGCATATTCATCATGACCAGGTTCTATTGTGTGTGCTTGCACATGTGCTGAGAATGCTCACAGTCCAATATCTAATCAGAGTTCAAGTAGATAATGCAGTGTTATCAGCCATAACGGCCATGTATGCAGCAGAGGGTTCAAGCTTACTCATCTCATGGCTTAAAGCCTAACTTTTGGGGTAACATCTCACGATCCCTACCTCCCCAGGCCTGGGTAACTGCTGTGCACTCCTTGCTTCTCTGCTTTGAACATTTTTAGAATTTACACAGCAATGAGCTCATATGCACTTATAACCCTACGCTTCTCTTACTTCACTTAGCTCAACAGCCTCCAGATTTACCTATGTTTTTGCAAACGGCAGGGTTTTCCTCTTCGTCAAGGAGGGAAGCTTTGCTTTTTGCCTGCTTGCCTTCACTCTTATTGGCAAGTCTACCCTGTTACTGTGGCTGGTACTAAATCTACCTGCTTCAGGATTCCAGGGTAGACTGAAAACCAGCAGCTCTCCCGAGATCCTCCAGCATCCCAACACCAGATTTGGATTGCTGGGTGCTCCAGTATCATGGACTGAATAACGACTGGATTCTCTGCCTTGGCATTGTGAGACAGACATTATGGGACTACCCAGATTATATCCTGTAAGACAGTACCGTCTAATGGTAATTCTATTTGTTTTGATCTTTTAGCAATGGTTCTCAACCTTCTTAACGCTATGACCCTTTTTAATACAGTTTCTCATGTTGTGGTGACCCCCAAACATAAAATCATTTTCATTGCTACTTCATAACTGTAATTTTTGCTACTGTTAGGAATCATACTGTAAATATCTGATATACAGGAATCTGATATGTGACCCCTGTGTATGGGTCATTTAGATCTAGGGGTCCAGACCCACAGGTTGACAAGCACTTCTTTAGAGACTTCTGACTTTTCTGCAGGAAAGTCAGGTAGAAGACAGTATGCGCTTCAAAGGTCTAAGTAGGTATTTCAGCTTCTAAATCTTCCTCCTCAGCAGGTCATTTGATCCTACAGACTATCTGCATCCCACCCCACTTTTGGCACAGTCCTAAGAACCTGCAGATTAGTAACACCACACTGATGCCGAGGTGAGCATAAATTCATGTCACACAGGGGCAAAAGGAAAACCACCCATGTGATGGGAAAGATGGAGGACCAGTCAATGCATGGCATAACTAAATACGGTGTGACAATCCTGGTTAAATTTCAGATAAGAAAATGCCATGACACCCTGATACTTGTTCATTTCTGTTTTCATTAATATAATGTAGCTCAAATTTTAATTGGTTTTCATAATAAAAACCCCAGGGTCAGATATAAGGGTAAATGGTGAAAGATCAGAGAGACAAACAAGCTACAGCCACCTCTTACCTTTATTCCTGAGGCCGGGGCTGGGGGGTGGGGTGGACACGGGGGGGGGGCTGTGGGGGGGCAGGGTGTGCTCTCCTACCTTACATTTCTCTCTCTGCCCATATCGCTTCCTGTCTTCATCTCCCTAGTGCTGGGA
Source organism: Phyllotis vaccarum (assembly GCA_033318265.1). Lineage (NCBI taxonomy): Eukaryota > Metazoa > Chordata > Mammalia > Rodentia > Cricetidae > Phyllotis > Phyllotis vaccarum. The sequence continues at coordinate 17,741,661 of JARWLC010000003.1, forward strand.
TTAAAGGTGTGTGCCTCCCAAGTACTGGGATTTAATCTCAAGCATGAGATTAAAGGTGTGAACCCCACCACCTGATTCTGCTTCCTTTTTAGACTGGATCAATCTAATCTAAAATCCAGAGTAGCCTTAAACTTCTGATCTTCCTGCTTCCTCCTCCCAAATTCTCAGATTACAGGTGTGTCCTCGTCACTGCCTGGCCTCTAATGCTTAATTAGCAGCTGGCTCTGCCCTCTGATCTTTAGGAACACTTTATTTGTTAGAGCCCAAACAAATTATCACCACAATATACTGTGATTATACAAAATCTGAACAGGAGGGTATAGAACATACATCAAATGTTCAGTATATACTTACAGAACATTTTTTATGGACAGTAAAATCCTATTGTATAAGACCCAGTTTAAGTAAAAAGCTTCAAGAAATGATTTTCTGTGTGATAAAAACTGCATCATGGCTTTCTCCAGAGAGAAACTGATGACGGTCACCGAATAATTACTGGCTGCAGAACGCACTGAAGAAACTGACTGCATTTCAAGGTCAATCTCACATCTACTGTTGAGCTATAGAACACAGCTCAATGTTTCCGAACTGTGGTCTATGGAAGCAAGGGAAGTACTCTGACAATGCTGTTACTCATTATATACTTTCTATTTGCTTGAGTCTGAGGAATCCTGGTGGCAGGCAGGGAACTCACTAGGTAGTGAGAGCTACGGGGCTTGGCTTCTCAGCTTCTGCAGAGCGCCTGTCTTCCAACCTGTTCTTTACTGACTGAATTCTTGCATAAGACCTTATTGGTAACAAGTATTCTTCTGCATCAATCTGTCTGCAGAGGGCATAGAGGGGCTTTGTTCGGTGTTCTTTAACTTTTCCTGTAGGAAATCTGAAATATATGCAGAATAAAGTGAGTCCACATATTCACATTGATTCATCACCTCACTTCAGCAATTACCTTGTGGTCACTCCTGTTCAGTCCACACTGTAATTGCTCCCACGAGAATATTGTGCAGTGAATCCCAGATGTTACATCATCTATTTGTAAATATTTCCTGATGTGTCTCTAGAAGAGATTACAGTTGTTTAAACTGAAACCACAATATCACGATGAGAGCCGAGAAATGAACACACACTGGAAGCTGTGTTAGAACTGTCCCAGTGCTTTTGAATAAGGACTTCGCCTTGCAAATGTCTCTTGATCACTGTATCATCCAACAGTGGTGATTTGTCCCTTTGTGATTGGCAGCTTACTGCCCAGAGTTTCGCCTGTCTGTGTTTGGACACTGGCTTCCTTTACCTCATCCTCCTGTCTACGAAGACTTCCTGAAACAACGCATGGGCTTCTGCTCAGGCCCAACAGGGATCTTACTCCCTGTTATGGCTTTTGTTGCAGTCATATGAGAACCAGGCAGCCAGATGTCTAGAAGAGACTGCTATGAGCCAGCACAAGTACCTCTCAGCTCTGCCATCTCCATATTGTCGCGGCTTTTGACAGATGTTAGCATCATGGCTATGTGACTGATCCTTCTAGGAACTCTCCATTTCTCTCTGCGTTCTCTTCAGTGAATGAACCAGAGTCTGCACTGGAGATGCCACTGGAAATGCACCGATGTTTGTCTCCTCATCCTGCATCCTCTGCATCTAATCACTGCAGCTACCATCAGTGGAATGAGCATCACCCCTTGCACACACATTTGTTTTGATATCCCTCGTGTCTCTTATCCGAATTGCTTTCACAAACACGTATCTTCCAGCCACCATTATCCTATTTAATTGGTTTTCCATTTTGCATTTAGCATGTTTCTTTAGAACAAATCTGTTCACACTTGTCTCTTAGAAACCTTCTCTGGCTCCCCATTGCTCATGTGACCCTCATGCAGTTCTTCAGATCCTAGGCCCTTTACTGTCCTTTACTTCTTCCCAGCTGCACAGATGCCTCTAGACTCCTATGCCTTCTCCATGCACATACCCTTCACCAGTTTAAACCCACGTGTGAACTTCTACATCCCTCCAAGCCTCTCACTGAACCTCTCTCTGATAGTGTAGCCCTGCCCCTGTGCCAGCAGGAGCTAGTTACTATAACAAAGCCTCTCATTGTCCCAATTATTTCTTCCCCGTGTACCCACTCATCCCTCTCTTACATTCTATCATCATTCAAAGCCACCCTCCATGTCAAGACCCAGAGAAAGTTTGTCAGAGATGTTGAGCTCATGGGTTTGCCACTTTCTACCTACTGGAATCATTAGCCACACAAACCTCTCCTTTTAGACACTGCCCAGCATCAGACCTCTTATAGTAACACAGAGCAGACTTAAGCAGCCATCATTTAGGCCAGTTTTTCAATCTGTGGATCATGACCCTTTGGGGTCATAGACCCTGTCACATGGGTCTCCTAAAACACTTAGAAAACCTTCCTAACGCTGTGACCCTTTAATACAGTTCCTCATGTTGTGATAACCACCAACCATAAAGTTATTTTTATTGCTACTTCATAACTGTAATTTTGCTACTATGAATAGTAATGTAAATATCTGTGGTTTTCTGAGGGTCCTAGGTGACCAATGTAAAAGGTTCTGTAATCCCTGCCACCAGGTTGAGAACAGCAGACCTAGAGGCTCCTTAGCAAAGAACAGCAGGATTTAGCTGTGACATTCAAGGACAAGGGGGCAGTGTAAAGAGGGGCAAAAGGAGAAGATAACAGGAAAATTCCTGAAATCTGATCAAATCACCAAGGCACATGTTCTCTCACCTGTGCCCAGACCCTTTTCCCCTGTAAGTGAACACCTTATTGTATTAGCAGTGAGGTAGATAAGACCAAGCAAAAGGCAGTTAATTGCAAGCAGCCTGACTAACTGAAACTTCCTCCAACATGGCAGAAGAGAAACTTGGATGATCTAAGCAAACAGGCCATCTGGGAGGGCAGGGGGCTCTTAGTAATTCTAGGTCAAGAATCTGGCGTAGCAGAAATGTCTATGACTGTTTAACAGTGTGAGGCTTTTCGTATGTTTTGTTGTGGTTTAGTACAGGGATCGAACCTGGGGCCGCCTAGCTGTGACACAGGCACTCTGCTACCGAATTACATCATGCATTCAGGTCCTTAATTATCTATGTTTCTTACTTACTGGGGGTGGTGAGCACACACAGACAAAAGAGGGCAGCTTTCAGGTGTCAGTTCTCTCTAGCATGTGGGTCCTGGGGATTGAACTCGGGTCCTCAGGCTGGGTGGCAAGTGCAAAGGCTTGACCCACTGAACCATATCAGTAACCCTTACATCATGCTTTTAAAAAAATCAACATTAGCTCCTTACTTTTTTAAAAAAATTTTGCACATGATGTAATTCATAGCAAAAACAATGCCCTCTAGACATAGTTAGAAATGGTACCCATGGAACCATAGAGCCATTGGGGTATATAGGTTTGCTACATAGAGGTCATTCGGTTGATGGCGTCATAAGTGAAGCCACTTTTTGCTGTTGATAATGTTGCTTCTTGTTTTCTTTATATGACACTTTTCTTAAAGCCATCTCATTAGACATTCTTAGGAAACTTCAATACCTGAACCAAAAGGAGAGAAATATCCTGGAACCATGTGCACTGAGAAGACAACGCTTTCTAATGGGGTAAATATTTCATTTTTCTTGGTAAAATAATCAATATTAAGTACTGCTTATTCTGTCAGTGTTTAAAACACATTAACTTGTTTATCAAAGCCCCGTGGCTCTGTTTTTCCATTTGGAAAGGACAAATTAGTTTTGAGACCAAACGAAAAATTTTATGGAAAAAAAAAATGCCCAAAGCAAATAGGACACTTTGACCTAGTTTGAAGCAGCCACCTGGTAAGTCCACACAGGCTTGGTAAACACAGGTCTCTGACCTTCTCTAGGAAGCAAAGATTGGGGATGAATAAAAACTGCTTTGGAGTCAGTAATTTTCCATTTGGCTCTTTCTAGCCCCTTTCAGCTCTCCAGTATTTCCGTCAGCTTGCCTCAGTTATCATGCGAGGGGCACAGAGACACTGACTGTCTAATTAAGATATGCTTCTCTTTGGAATGTGGATGGTTATGATGGTCCCTGTGCTTGGATGCCGGTGGTGCCTAGCCTTAGGTTGTTTATGCACGGAAAACATATTTTCTGAAAATAAAGAAGACTGCATATTTCTTAACTTTCCATTTCACAAAAAGTCACATCTGGTGTACACACAAATTCAGACATACGATTTAAAATCTAAGATCTGCAGGTCAAATATTCAGTAACGCTGTCATTAGCCGTTAGCATGGACCCACACCTTCTAGTCAGGGATACTTCAGTTTTCTTTTTCTTTCTCAGTTTCCACGCCCACATCTCTGCAGTGTTCTTACCAGCCTCTGTCTTTTCTATTATGTTTCTTCTCTCGATAGATGGGAACTAACAGCTGGCCCACAGCTGGACAATGTACACAGGGTGTGAGACTTTGATATCCCTTCCTAGCCTTTGAGAGGAATATATTTATTTTATTTTATAATTATTAATTCACTACATTTTAACATTATTTCCTTGAAAGTTATCTTTTTTTTTTTTTTTTTTTTGACTTGCTGGCTTAACAGTATATTTTGACTGTGTTCTACCCCCTTCCCCAGTTCCCGGCAGATCCTCCCTACCTCCTCCCTACCCATCTGATTTCCTGTCCTTCCTCTCTTTCCCTCAATCTTCCCCCAAGCAACCCAAACAAATAAAAACCCCGAAAGCCAGCAAATAAAACCTACTAAATCAAAACAAGTAACACACAGAAAGCATGGAGTATTCTGGTTGTGTTTCCTCTTGGCCCCTCTTCCTGAGCCTGGGGCCTACTCTGGAGTTGGTTGATATCACCCAGTGTCACTCCATTGGAGAAAACAGATTTTCCCTCTCCCAGCAAGCACCAATTGCACACGTCTTAGGTAAGGGTGGGGCCCCCTCCTTCCCCTTCTCAGTTCTGGGGTTTTGTCTGGTCCATTGCAGAGGTTGTGTGTGCTGCGCATGCTCAGTGACTTTGGACGTGCATCAGTCCTGTTGTTTCCAGAAGACGGTTTCCTTGGAGTCACCCACCACTTGGCTTTTTATAATCTTTCTGCCTCTTCTTCTTCACAGCTCCCTGAGCCTTAGAGGGACGGGACTGATAAAGATAGCCCATGTAATACTGAGTGCTCCCAAGCTTCCTATTCTCACTAACACGTTAGTTTCCTCTCTGGTTGCTGAGGTACTTATTTGTGAATACAGTAGTATCTCAGTAGGAATCATTGTATTGCTACATCCCTTCGGCAGAATAACAGTAGTGGGTATTCCTCCATTATAGCCAGATGTTACCTATCAATATCCAAGAAAAAAAAAACCCACTCCTAAAAGATCTGGCCAAGGGCAAGAAAAGCATGTAGAAAAAATTCTGCAATAGTCATTCCAAGATAAAACAATAGTATCATGATGACATAACTGATTGCTTTTATGCTTGGTATAGTAGTGCATTGGCTAATTTTTGTCAACTAGACATAAATTATAGTCACCTAGGGAGACGGAAATACTCAGTGAGCTGCCCTGGCTGTAGGTGGGCATCAGAAATTTCTTTGGAGGAGGCTAAATGGGAATCCGTGACTGTTGCAAGCACAGTTGAGACAAGTTATGCTCTGTCCACATGGCAGACATATTTCCAAAGCCAACTCTGATAAGAAAGGCCACTGGCTCAGAATGACTAGCCTCATGTTTTAAATTGTTTAGAAAGTCTGACTAAAAACTCAATGGAGGGAGATATTGATTAAATAACAGAGATTCAATTTAAGTAGGAGTAAATAACTCTAAGATATCCATTGTAAGCATGGTCGTTAGACTCAATCATAGTGTTATGTACTTGACAATAACCAGAAGAAAAAAAAAAAAAAAAAAAAAACCAAGGCGGTGGCACATACCTTTAATCCCAGCACTTAGGGAGGCAGAGACAGGTGGATTTCTTTGAGTTTGAGGCCAGCCTGGTCTACAGAGTGAGATCCAAGACAACTGAGGCTACCCAGAGATACCCTGTCCTGAAAAACAACCAACCAAGCAAAAGCCAAAAATGCAGAGTGTAAGTGTTCCAACATCAGCCATGTTTAATGTGAACCTCCTTTAATTTACTGGACTAAGCCAGCTTGTTGTATAGCCACATTTCAAAACATTGTGTTGCATACTATAAATATATACAACTTTTCCATCTCAACTTAAGACAAAGGGTTATTAACTAGATGACCCTTTAAAAAACATAATACTTTGTTGTTATTGAGTTGGATGTCTCTGAGTTCACATCGACCCCGAATCATATGGAACATTTATCCAGTGTTCATCACTGCAGGCACAGTGCACATGTCATCCAAGGCAATCTTACTTTCAGATTGTGCAACACCCACCCATTCAGTATTGTATTGTTTCTGACCCTGACTTTCTGGTCTAGCCTCATGGCCCAGACTTACTGACCTAGCCTGCCAGACTTTCAGGCCTACAGTCCCACAGTCCCACTGAAACACACAGACACTTGTATTAATTGTACACTGATTGAGCTGGGGCCCAGGCATATAACTTGCTAACTCTGTATCCTTCATCTAACCCATGACTCTTACACTGTTCAGCCATGCGGCTCAGTACCTTTTCTCAGAGCAGCATAGTTGTCCTCTGCTTCTTCTGGCTTCTCTCTGGCATTTCTGCTCTGTTATTCCTGTTCCCGGAGTTTTCTTAGTCTGGTAGCCCTGACCATACTTCCTGTCTGCCTTTGGCCAATCAGTGTTTTTATTAAACTTGTAGGCAGGACAATTATTTACAATGTAACAATACATAATCCCCTACAATTCAGCCCTTTCACCCCGCCTCAGTTCTGCTGTACCTGAACCCCTGGCTTCCTGACTTCTTCAACACCTTGGTCCCATCTGTTTTTCAGTTCCTTAGCAAATGGATAACTTAGGCTAAGCAGTTAATTGAAAACAACCAACAAATACAAAATGATTACTTGATTTGCATGTTCAGAACTTAACCCAAAGAATGGGTGGCCAGTGATGGGTTTTAATGATCCCCAAGGAATTGATGAACTTTTGATTGTAGGATGTCTATTTGCCCCTGAGCTGGTCAGGCAATAGTCTCTAGTAGATAATAAATTGGCAACTGCAGGTCTTACCCTGAATAAGCACTTGCTCCCAGACTATGTCCTCCGCACATGAGTAAATCATATTTATCAACCAATTTGGTTGTTTAGCATTCTGGAAGGCAATGCCATTTTATGTTTTAGGCTTTAGATTTTGAGCAAAGAAGCTAAAACAGTAACCAAAAACAATAAAGTTTCATTTCAATATAGACGGTGCTTTAGGAGAGCCGTGGGTTTGATTCATAATTTTAAATTATAATTCTATAACTTACATTCTACAATTTTTATTTTATAGATGTCACTGAGAAAGGCTGCTTAGCCTACGCTGAATCAAACGGAATGGTCAGGCTTGATTCAGGGCAGGTCAGCTTTGCTCCCAGAGTCCTGATCTATATTTTTTTTCTCATAAAATTCACCATTACACATGAAAATTAAGGTTTTCTACTTGAGTTCCATATTTTCTGGCATTAAGAGCAGCTAATCATTGATGTGAGAAAGTGGTTGTCACTACAAAGAAAGTAAGATTAGCCAGGAATTATATTGACTCAGATGGGGAGGAAGCCATTAGATTAACCTCTGATTTCTATACAACTGGATTTTCTGTGACAAACAGAAGCTAGTAGGAATTTTCATATTCCACAAAAGCATTAAATAGTAGAGACAGTCCATTGGCTTAAGGCACCGGGTTCAATCACCAAAAGGAACAAGTTAAAACAGTAAAGACAAATGGCTCAACATCTAACCAGGGCTTCAAAAGGTTCTGCCTGATCTGGCTACACACACACACACACACACACACACACACACACACACACACACACACACACACACACACAGACACCACACAACACACACAGAGACTCACACAGACACACATTTGTACACAGAGACACACAGACATACTCAGGCAGACATGCAGTTTAAAGCATCTTAACAATGAGTGTGCTATTAATCAGTCATGAAGGCACAAACCAGAAGCCTAGAAGTTTCAGTGTTTTTGGAACATCACATAAGCAAATGCTCCCATTCCATGTGCGAACCAAAGCACTCAGCACCATCCACTGCGTTGTGTTCCTTTTCATTTATCCAAACCCAGCCAAAGCAAACGAGGGATCACCAGTGGAAAGAACTGCAAATGTTTGCAAGCAGTGAGCAAATTAGAAAAAGTCCCAGACTTAGAGAGACTTGAATTATTGTGTGCAGATATAAATAAACATTGTTCTTAGCTCAGGTTCTGTCAACACCCCAGCATGCCACACAAATTCATCCAAGGATGAATGAGCTAGTGTTACTCATACCTGATGAGCCCAAAACCTTCTCAAGGGCACATGATGTACTTGCTAAGCTTTGCCGAAGTCAGCTCTTGGAATACAAAGTCACCACAAAATATGTAGCCAGCTCTGAAATACATGTGTGTGTTCAGGCCAAACAGCCATTTTCTCCCATTGATCTACACGTCATGCGTTGGCCCCGAGGATACCAGGAAGACCAAGTTTTTCACTCTTCACTCTCTCCATATTTCAGTCCAGTAAGATATGCTCATTGTGCAGTTTTTGTAAAAGTATAATCACAAAGAAAGTTAAACCTGTATTAGCTCTAACAAGCACTGCTATTCTGAGTATATGTGTTAAAACATTTTAAGGCAGATCCTCTTCAAAATTAAGATAAGACCATATTGAAAGGGACTTAATTCAAATACAGCCTGTGCACTCTTAGCACCTATAGGCACCCTTCACAGGAGTCACAGTGTCTATACATGTGGATATGTCATTTATCAGTCTATCCATATTATTAGACATTTACCAAGAACTATTGTATGTTCAAGAAATGCTCAGTTTCAGCCCTTCAGACTGAACTTCCATAAGTATATTACAAGTGTCTTTATTATACATGTTTAGAAATGGGATGCATAAATATAAAATGTTGTAGACTTTTCATACAAATTGCCTTCAAGAGATACCTTATAATTTTCCCCCACCCACTCACCAGCACCCACTGCATTCCTTTTTATCTTTTCCAGTTCAATGGGCAGATGATGCATTATCTCATTTAAATTTGTACCTCTTCTGGGAAAAAAGTAGATAATATTTGTCAGGCAAACCTATAATCCCAGCACTCAGGAGGCTGGAAGCTGGGGCAGGAGATCACCGAAAGTTTGAGGCTGGCCTAGGTTACATAGTGTGTTCTAGGCCTGCTTAGCTAGGGATCCTGTCTCAAGAGCAAAACAATTATTAGTCTCCCTCTGTGTGTGCGTCTCTGTCTCCCTCCCTCCTTCCCCCTCCCTCCCTCCTCTTCTTTCCCTCCCTCCCTCCTCTTCTTTCCCTCCCTCCCTCCCTCCCTCCCTCCCTCCCTCCCTCCCTCCCTCCCTCTCTCTCTCTCTCTCTCTCTCTCTCTCTCTCTCTCTCTCTCTCTCTCTCTCTCTCTCTCTCTCTCTCTCTCTCTCTCTCATACACACACACCTAGGTAGGTTGCCTGTTTAATTTTGTGGACCCTAAACCTGCATCAGTGGAGTTCCCCCTTAGTTAACCTTTCCTAGCCTATGCACTCTAACTCTTCCCAAAGACCTCAAGGTCTTGCTACGAGGGCAGAATTACACACAGATGGATGGAAGGAATGGCTGCATAACCTAGTGAGGGTTCAATGATCCTCCCATGCTTTTCTGAGGCAATATCAATAGTCCACAGACCCGATTTCAAAGCAGAGTAATCAGCTGATGAAGATTTCAGCTGTTTGCATTGCTGGGCTGGGGTCGGGGTGGGGGTGGGGGTGGAGGGAGATATAGTGCTCTCCGACAACCTTATAATTTTTCTTGGCTATTTCTTGCTTATTTATTTTACACAAAAACCTTTAGAATCATTTTACTGATAATGTCTGAGACTATAAATTTTATTGGACAAATTAACATGATTCAATATCACCTCCACAAATACAGAAATATATGTCTTCTATTTTATTCTTTCTGTCCCTAGGACATAAAAGTACTCACTCCCTAGTTTATTACTCACTGCATTTGCCAGATTCCCTTGTATTGCCATCATAGTGGGACAATCAGATTAATTTTGACCAGTCAGCTGTGAGATAAAGGCTCTGTGCACCTTTTCAGCAGAGGGAATCAAGAAATGACCAAGAAACATTTTCAAAATTAAGTATCTTTTGAAGACCCACTCTTAATGTTGGTTTTGCTGTATATAAAATGGCTCTATTAATATCTATTTCTTTCAGATACTAGGGAAAACATAACTAATACTAATAGTTACTTGACTGTCAGGTGATACAATTGAAATAAGTAATATACTGGGTATAACAAATTTCATATCTTTTCAAATTATTCTCTATTGGGTCTCCACTAAAAAACAAGCTAGTTGAAGGGCAGAAAGGAGGCTAAATATCTCAGCAAATTACAGAATTCAGAAATGGAGGAGCTTGCATTTCAATCTAGGCAGAGTCCAGAGCTCGTGGTCTCAAATGGAAATTTGTCCTGTGTGGTTTACTGATGTATTCCACATGCCAGAGCATTAGAAGATTTGGGGCAAGGACTCTGTGGTTGTGCCCAGTGGTTTCTGTCCCTGCTTCTGGGTCTAACTCCCAGGGCTTCTAGCCAGCGCTTCATGGCAAATCTTCCAAGTCCATCCAGGTCCTTAGGTTTTGTTTGTTTGTTTGTTAAGATTTATTCCTATTAGTTTTTGTCATGTGTATCTGTCACACATGTTCAGGTGCCCGAAGAGGAGGTCAGGACTGGAGTTACAGGTAAAACCAAGTAAGGCACTTGACTTGGGTGCTTGGGAATTGAACTGAGGTCCTTGGGAAGAGAATCTCTTCAGTTCCCATTTATTAGTTTTAAGGCAGCCTTACAGGCAGCCTGCCTTTCTCCAGAGAGGACGGAACTCAACCCCAGTGAAAGCATCTTAGCCTCATTTGAACTCAACTCCAGTTCCACTGTCTTGGCTCTTGGCTCTCTTCTACTGAGACTGGGAAGAGGGATACTTCTTGGTTTTGCTCACTGGCCTTTGTTTCTGTTCCATAGGTAAATCTCATTTTATATATGCCATGAATCATAGAGTGACGAGCCATTCTCTTGATGTGATCTCACCTATACCAAATTTTCAAAGATTCTTAGATGTTAGAGCCAAATAAACAAAACCCAGTTTTGGATGCAGATGCATGCTTTCATAGAATTGGGAAGAACTAATTGTCCAAATTAAATGTTCAAATCATTTTAAACATGGGTCTGTCCATACATATTTCCACGATCATTTAAAAAACATGAAGTGGAAACCCAGATGTTGGCTGAGGGAAGATGTTGCCATCTCTCGACCCCCACCATCCTCTGTCTGTGGAAGGGAGTAGTTTTCAGAGATTTATTTTCCCACTGAAACTTTCCATAGAAAATGGAAACAATTACAGTTAGTTTGGAGGAGTATTTTTCATACAGTTACATAAATCACAGAGTGCTAGCTACTGCTTATTTTTAGTTGCTGTCCAGTGTTCCTGTCAGTTTCTGGATTTCAAACCCCCATTCATGGATGAGATCTTATCTAAGGGGGAAAAAGTTCTTTATTTTTCTGGGCCATGCAGATATTAAATAAAGATATTTTTCATAAAACTAAATTATCCAATGTAAATAGCTATCAGGTTATATCCTTTGAATAATTTTTGACATTAAGATGATTTGCCTTTTACAAAACGACTTCAGTGTTAGATGATAGTTTGATTTACTTTAAACACTCTTACAACATTAGAAGTTGGCAACTCTATGTTGGTTTCAAATTTATTTTTGAAATGTTTTCTGCTCTAAATAATTCCAAGCCTTCGGAGCCACCAGAATGTTATCTTCAAATAGTTTTTCAATTAGTAGACCCATTGGCAAGCCCTTCATTTCTGAGAATGCCTGCCTGTCCTGCTGAAAGACAAATTGCTGAGTGTAATGATCTTAGATCATAACTCCCCCCTCAAAACTCTGGGGAGTCATTTGGCATGTAACTATTGGGAAGGAAATGTCTGAGGTCAGCCCAAAGTTTGATTCTCTTACAAATTTCTACCTAATACTTGATTCCCCTACCCCACCCCATATTTACATTTCTCCTTTCTGAAGATATTGTATACATCCCTCCCAGGCACATGCTGCTGAGAAAATTTCTAGCATTTCCAAGTTCAGACTCAGTTTCTATACTTTACTTTCCACAGTTCCCTTTGTGCAGAATTATGGGCTGATGTGTGTCTTCCCAGTAGACATGTTTCATTTCTAATGTGATCTTAATTGGAAACAGGGTCCTGCAGAAATAATCAAATTGAAGTTGTTACGATGAAGTCTAAATCAATATGGCAGGTGATTTTTACAAGAAGTTAAATTTAGAGCTGGGCATGGTGGTGCATAACTGTAATTCCAAGCACTTAGGAGACTGAGGCAGAAAGCCTCTGTAAGTAGTAGGGTTTCTTGGTCCCCGGGAGGCCAGAGGCCCAGACCCACAGGCCTGCCATGCCATACCCCTTAGCCGCCTGCCACTGCTGCTCAGGCCTCCAGAAATGACTCAGACGCTTATATTAACTTCATGCTGTTTGGCCTGTGGCTCAGGCACATTGCTAGCTTGCTCTTACATCTTAAATCAACCCATTTCCATTAATCTGTCTGCCATGTGGACCGTGGCTCACCTGTGCTCCTTACATGTTGCTCCTTTGGGTTTCTGGCTTGGTCTCTCTGACTCTGCCCTGCTTCTCCTACCTATGCTCTGATTTCTCCTCCTCCTTTTTCTATGGTGCCTGTCATGGGCCAAAACAGCTCCTTTATTTAAAGATTGATATTCACAGCATACAGAAAGACATTCCCACATCAGACCTCCATCCCAGAGCAGCCTGGACTACACAATGAGACTCTGTGTACTACTCATTTTTCTGTTGCTGTGATAAAACATCATGTCCAAACAGAACTTAAAAGTCTATTTCCCTTTATGGTTCCAGAAGAATTGAGGCTATAATGGCAGAGAAGGCTCAGCAAGGAAACTAGCTGATGGATTGTTCATCCACATGCAGGAATCAGAAAAGGGAGTGAGCCAGAAGTGGAGTCCCTGCCCCCACCAATGCTTCTTCCAGCAAGGCTCTATCTACATCCTCAAGGTTGTAGGAATTCTCCAAACAGTGCCTCAGACTAGGGACCAAGTGTTCCGATGCATGAGCCTGTGTGGGACGTTTCTTACTCAGATCACTATAGGGTTTGAAAATGTAAAACAACACAAAGGAGTTAAATTGGACAGGCATAGAGAATACCATATGAAGACACACAGGGGAGAGATGACCACAGTTATAAGGGGCCTGAGGCTGGAATTTGCTGCTTCATGTCAAGGAATGCCTGGGAGCTTCCAGAAGACTAAAATATAAAGGAAGGCTACTCCTTCAAAGCAATTAAAGGGCATGGTCCCACAGGTTTTTCTCACCTCCACAATGGGGAGACAATACACATCTACTGCTTTAAATCACCCAATCTATGGTTCTTATGAAGCCATGTGATTTCCCAAACACTCTCAGCTTGTTGCTTTATAAATGTAGTTAACCAGAATTTATGGATATTGAGGTTAAAGGTCATTAAAGGAACATGTTGTGTGAATGTGGCAAACACTATGGAATAGAAACAAGTCATATTGTTATCTTCACTCTCAGGAGCATTACCACCATCAGTGGATCCCATTCAGGCACATTTTCTGTACTGTGGCCATTTGAATGAGTGATGTCCCCCACAGGCTCCCATATTTGAACACTTGGTCTCCAGTTGGTGGTGGGAGGCTAGAGCCCTGATGGAGGACATGTGTCACTAAGGGTAGACTTTGAAGGCTTATAGCTTTACCTCACTTCCCGTTCTTCTTCCTGTGTGTGGCTAAGTTCTTTCAACTTCCTGTGCTTGACATTATGCCATGCCTTCCCCACCATGATGGACTCTGTCCTTCTGGAACGACTCACCAAAATTAGCTTTCTTTCTTAAGCTGCTTCTGGTCATGGGATTTTATAACAGAAACAGGAAAGTAATTAACAGAGAAACTGATGCCAGGCGTGGGAGGTGCTGCTATGAGAAACATGACCATGTTATCTGAGGAACATGGAAAGCTTAGAAAGTTTGGACTAGAAAAGCCATTGATGCTTTAAGCAGAGTTTAACAAGCCTCTCCAGTGGCAGACTAGGAGATAATAGTACAAAGAGTCATGCAAATAGTGGACACCCAACTCAAGAAGCTTCGGAGGAGATGGAAGACTACTGGCAACTGGGCTAGTGATCATCATGTGATATTTTGACAAAGAATCCAGGTGCATTCTGTCCCATTCTAAGAATTTGACTGAGGTTAAATTTAAAAGTAATAGATCTCTTTTTATTGGCAGAGGAAATTACAAGACAACTTTATGTCGTATACTAGAAAAGAGGCTATATTAGCGTAAAGAGATGCCTCTTGGTTTGCATTGGAAGATGGAAAAGCTGCACTCAGGGCAAGACCTAATACATCATGCCTCTGATTATAGAAGAGAGACTAAGTGGTTCCCTGACTCTGGGAACAAAGAAGTAAGCTGCTGCTAATGTGTCCAAGGAGGTAAAGGCCCATCCGAGGTTGGCATCTGAACCTGGCACTGTCTGGTTTTGATGTCAAAAAAGATACAATATTGAGGGGCTCATAAATCCTTCCTCAGAATTTTAAGAGCCACCAAGTCCAGGCAGTGTGTGGCAGGGTAGAGTTCCTTTGAGGCACTTTGTGTAAAGCTCTAAGGGTGAAAGTGGGGTGCACTGAAGTGTAGTAGGAAGTTTTTGTGTTCAGACAAATCTCTTCCACCTGTGACCCTGTAGTCATTTATAAAATAATTACTCAGAGGCTTATATTAATTACAAACTCTTTTGTCTAAGGCTCAGGCTCATCACCAACTAGCTCTTATAACTTAACTCAACACATTTCTGTTTATCTGTTTTGCCTGCCATACGACAAGTGGCTTACCAGTACTTTCACATCTTGCTTTTCTGGGAGACTCACAGTGTCTGACCTGACTTTGCCTTTCTTCCCCATCCTCTCTACTTGAATTTCCTGTCTGTCTGTTCTTTATCTTACCCTAGGCAAGAACAGCTTCTTTATTAACCAAAGGAAGCAATATATAGTCACAGCTTACAGAAAGACATCTCTTATTAGAGGAGATAGCAATATTTTGGAGATGCCAGAGCCATGAGACACCTGCCAAGGAGAATTGTATACAAGGAAGGGAACCAGACTATGAGCAAAGCTGGAGGAGCAGAGCCATCTAAGGCCCTTGGAACGGAACCCCCAGATATGGGACATGGACTGAACATGGATTTGGTTTTTCCCTGTAGGGCCTCTGTCATTGTATGTCAAAAATATGTAATTTGTTGCTTCTTCCCCCCTTTCCTCATCCTCCTCCTCTTCCTCCTTCTTACAATGAACTCACACTTAAGAGACTGCCCTGATACTCAAAAGAGCTTGGGACTTTTCAACAGTGTTAAGACTGTCATGACTGTGGAGACTTTCAAAGTTAGATTAAACACATTTTGTGGATGGCTACAAGCATATAAAGGTCAAGGGGCCATACATGGTTATTTGAATGAAAAATGTTCCTCACGCTCATGTATTTGAATATTTGGTCCCTAGCATTGTTTGGGAAAGTTATGAAACCTTTAAGAGGTAGAGCCTTGCTGGAAGAAATGTCACTGGCCAAGGAGCCATTTTTGAAGGTTTATAGCCTCACCACACTTCTTGCTTGCTCATTCTGTTTTTACTTCCTCTGTTCAGTAGAGGTAAGCTCTCAACATCTTGTTCCTGCTGCCAAGCTCTCTCTTCCACAATGCCATTATCCCTCTGGAACCTGGTGCATTCTATTCCTCTGGAATCTGATGTACTCTATCCCTCTGGAACCATAGCTTAAATAAACTCTTCCTTAAGTTGTTTTTGGTAATGGCAATTTATCATAGCAACAGAAAAGTAACTGTTACATGGGCTGTTATTTTCATATAAAATTTATATGCCTTTCAGAAAATTGCAATAATTTTCAAAGCTGAATTTCCAGGTCCACAATCAAATCTTTTGAATTAAGAGGTCTTAGGCAGAAACTTGTATTCTTGGAAAGGTCTAACTATGGACTAAGTACTCACAGCATAAAGCAATTTAAGTTGTAGATCTGGTATTAGTATTCTGTTATATACATAGGCAAAACTGGGCCAAAGAAATTTGAACCCAAATCAGCAAATATAAAATCAAGAAAATCTCTTAAAGTTGAATTTCGGTAACATCATTGGTTTCATAAGATAAAAAATTCTAGAGTAGAATGAAAAAATACTAGATAACAGACACTGCAATACATAAAATATAGGGCAGCACAGTAGGAGAATTGAAGACATATGCCTTGGTATTAGACAGGCTTAAATTCTAACTGTGGCTTAAATTCTAGAATGTGAATTTGGGAAAATGGGGGACACATCTGAAATTCCAAAGAACACATCAGAGTTCTTAAGAAGAAGGAACAAGAAGTGAACAGGTATTATGTAGCTGTTTGCAAATGTGCGATGCATTGTCATGACAAATAGACTTAGGGTGTGGTGAAATGACTCTGTTAGTAAAATGCTTGTCCTATAAGCCTGACAACCTAAATTCAACTCCTGGAATGAACCCATGTAGAAGGAGAAGACCAACTCCTGAAAGGTGTATTCTCATCTTCACACATATGCCATGGCGTGCCCGCGCACACACACATACATACACATGCACACACACACACACACACACATACACATGCACACACATAGACATATACATATGCACACACATACACACAGATACATATACACACACATACACACACACAGACACAGACACACACACATGCACACACACATGCACACACATATTCATACACACACATACACATAGATACATATACACACACATATACACACGCACGCGCGCACACACACACACATGCACACACATACACATGCACACACATACTCAAAATTTAAAAATAAAATTTTGTTTGCTGTTGGGTTAAAGGTGCAAATGCAGAGAAAAAGAGGCCCACTAATGAGAAGTAGTAGCTAGTTCCAGAAAAGATATAAGGAAGTCCACATATTCCTAATTGTTTATTAAAGTTTACTGTCCTAGAAAGCACTTCCCTGGGATTTGGCTTGCTGGTTAGCCTTCTGCACATTTCCTTATATTTGGGACTTGTATAGTACTTAACACAGTTCACTTGCCATAATGCATAACCATTTCCTTAGAATTCCTCCCAGCTACCCTTGATGTTCTTGAGGCTATGATTTTCTCAAACACAGGATTTGTTTTCTGTGCTGCAAATGTTTCACTATCTATTTCACTAGGCTCCTAGATGCTGAGAAGAAGCAAGCAAGGAGGGGATGCTTTCCTGATGTGGTAAACCAGATGTTTACCATCATCAAAGGAGGTGGGTGCACAATAAGCTGAAAGCAACACAGTGGGAAACAACTCTGTACAAAACGGCCTTTTATTTTATATTAGAAAGAGCTACAAGCCCAGTGGTGCATACCTACATTCATAGTGCCCAGGATCAGGCAGAGGAAGTATCAGTTTAAAGTCAGCCCTGGGATACACACTGAGTCTCTCTCTCTCTCTCTCTCTCTCTCTCTCTCTCTCTCTCTCTCTCTCTCTCTCTCTCTCTCTCTCTCCCTCTCCCTCTCCCTCTCCCTCTCCCTCTCCCTCTCCCTCTCAAAAAAAAAAATGAACTTAAAAAGTCACTATATTTATATTTGTCTTATTTTTCCCTAAGCATGGCATCCTTTCTGGAGTTCTGCCCCAGTCCCGGTTGTCTCAGCCTTACATATCTTCAGCAAGCTCTAAAAATGCTGGTTGTTCAGCCCATAAGGCCAATCACTGAATACATCACCCAGGATGAAAGACACCCAAGTTTATTTACTCTTTAGGCTTGTTATGGTAGAGCTTCAAGATGGCTGTCTCAGCTTCAGGAATTTTCAGTCTCAATCCTACTGTTGAAAACTCTAGAAAATCGATTGACAGGTAAGGATGAATAAAACTATGTTGTCTTAAAACAATCATGATTCTTCTTTGGCACTGGGAATTTTGCTTACCTCAATAGAGCCAGGGTCAGTTTATTACAAAAGTGTTGGAGAGAACTTAGTCAGTTTATATATTCCTGCCAACCACCCCAATTCTAAACAAGTTTAATCTTCACCTTTAGTATCCTAAAACTCACATACGGAGTTGAGCTCTGGAAAGTTAAGAAATAAAAGCTGCAGGCCGACTTCAACTGAGGCATCTGTCTGGAAATATCTCAGAAGATCCTACCCTGATCAATCACCTTGGAGGAACAACGAGGAATGCTGAAGAGCTGAATTGGGCGGTCAAGTTCAGAGGAGGCTGTAATTTATTACTTACGATCAGAACACCCATTCTAAGAATACTCCCTTCAGCCGTCTCCAGAGCTACCATGTATACCGACTGTGCCTAGAGCTGGGGACAGGTCAACCATACTGCATAGCTCTGCCTATGAGGACCACGATGTGCCAAGAGTGGCACAGGGAAGACGGATTAGCTGCTCTTCCAGCTTCCCATCTGCCTGTACTTCCAGGAAGACTTCCCTAGCAGTAGCTGAGCTCTCTTGCAGATTTTTTTTTTTCCCCTCAAAGAATCAGTGTGGGGCTGGAGGTAGAGCTTATTAATGCTTGCTTTGGTTCAACTTAGTACCAGGAGAACAAAGGAACCACTCCCATTCATGTCCATTAATATAGTTATTCTTTACTTATCGCTATTGTAAGTAACTCTTTGTAGAAGACAGACACACTTCTGCCAGGGGACACTAAGCAGAGCCTGAGAAACACACAATTAGTGAGAAGCTAGCATGGTGAACAGTGAACACTGAGTTGGACAATCTTTAGCATATTTCTATGAAAATAATGCCCATTATCTTCATAAAAGATTTTATATCTGACAAACTGGTATCAACTGTCCATACCCAATGTCACTGAAGGGAAGGAACAGTTCAGGACAGAAGGTCTAATTAGCCAAGATTGCTGCAAAACAGAAGGCTTGACTCATCTAAGAATAAGCAAACAGTATTGGTATGACTATGACCTCAAATTGTGTATTTAATTTCTGTATTTTAGGCTTGCACTTCATATTTCACGGAACAGGGAATGTTCAAAGTGCTTGCAAAACAGTAACAGCAAAGCTCTTATTGAATCCATTCTTGTCTTCCTTAGTTTAACACTAATTTGATGGGGACACAGTGATGAACTATGACTGGCCACAGAGAATCCCATTCTCTCTTCTGTCCTCCCTGCAAACTGGGAAAATCGCTGTTCTTTCCACTGAGAGCACAGGACGGTTCTTCAAAGCCATTCTTCATAAAGCTAACTTCACAGAAATGTTACTCTCATTTTGTGGCGCTTTGTACCTTACCCCTATCAGGCTGACCTTTACAAAGACTACCTCACCTCTTGTCCTCAGAGGTACAGTGCATGCTCCCACAATCGGCTAGTCTCCTGTCTCAGCGCCCCTTGCCTAACACACGAGGTGAACCACAGGGATCTCACCTCATCGCTGAGAACAGGCACAAACTGCCCTTGTAAGACAGGTTTCGCTTTTCTTTTAAGGAGTTCCTTTTCTTTCTCGTTCTTTTACTGACCAAATCCCAACAGGAGACGCCGGAGTCTGTGCATTATCAGCCTGGATGACAATTCAGGAGGCTTCAATTCTCTGACGCTCAGAGGACGGCCAGGCCGGGACCGACTCTGCAGCCCAGCCCTAACCCCGCCACGACGCGCTCTTCTTCTCGCGCGCTCGGACGATTCAGCCCCCCGGAGCATCGCATTTATTTAGTCCTCCCCGGAGCACCTGACAGCACCACCGCTGCACCTCGAGAAGCTCTTGCAGCCTAGTTTTCAATGGGCGCAGGGAGCCGGAAGTGACGGAGAGGAAGTCCCGCCTCACTCATAGGGCGGGCTAGCAAGATGGCGGCGCCCAGGAGCCGGTGAGGTGAGAGGACGCGGGGCTCCGGGGACGGCTGTACCTGTGCGTTATGGCCGCGTCCCCGCACACCCTTTCCTCGCGCCTCCTTACAGGTATTGTACCCGACCGGCCACGATCGCGGGAGAATATTTTTCTGTTTGCCACGCACGAGACTGTGAATTCCTCTGGCTGCAACCTTGGAAGCCCTTGGCTTATCACCTGGCAGGGATGTGACCTTTGGGGGTAACCTGAAGGGACGAGGCCACGGAGATGTGGACCAGTTTTGCACCTTAGGGCGGTGGTCCGTAAAGTTTGGCGTCTCGTGCTTCCTTAGGGTTTTTAGACGGTGCAAGCCGGAGGGCAGGGTAAACCGGGGGCCTCCACAAGCCTCGGGCATTAGAGAGCCGCGGTTCCTAGCCATTGCCTTGTAATGACGGAGGCTCACCTGCCCCCAGTAAGCTTGAAGGGTTATGGCCAAAACTATGATAATGATTTTTGCAGACTGAATCCCATTGAGACTTAGCTTCATACCGTCATATTAAAAGGACTTTTGAGAAATGTTTTATTGTCACACATGTCTTTCAGAGAGGCCAACCTCTTCACTCTACCTAAAATAGGAGCCTTTACCCTTTCTCATATCACATTAATTTATTGTGATTAGCATATGTTGTAATCTCTCGCACATGCTATACAGATATACAATAATTTAGTATGCTTCTAATTCGATACATACTTTGTGAAGGTAGAGATTGCCTGTCTCTCTAGTTCACAGCTGTATCTCTCATTCCCAGAACAGTTCCTCATGTGTATTGATGATACCCAGTCATTTGTGAATGAATGAGATTGTCCAGGTTGAAATATTAAGGGGACTGGTTTTGTTGCTAGAATACGTGGATACGGTCCATATTAGAGACAAGAAAGTAGAAGTCAAGAACAGCCTTCTCACATCCAAGAAGTATTTTGTAGGCCTCACTGTTGCTTACAAGCTGCCCACAGTGTCTGGCTAACAGTGTTGGCCACAGTGATTCCAGGATGTTCTTTTCTCCTGTGGGTTTGTGTGATCTCGGGGCAGATTATTTGACTTTTCTGTAACGAAACATTTACTTGGCTATAAATGAGGCAACTGAGCGAGATGATCTCAAAGGTCCCTTCTAGATAATAAAATATGGCATCAAGTGGAAGGCAGGGTAGAAGAGGCAAGGTTGGGCAGTGTTTGGTAATTGTTGAAGCTGGGGAATAAGTAGTGGGGACTCCTTGGATACTTCTGTTTTTCTCTATTTAATTTTAGTATTTTCCATACTGAAAAGTTTGTGGGCTATTTTGTTGGTTATTATTATTATTATTTGTTGGTTTGGATGATGATGACGATTCTTTTCTGAGTCATTTCTTTGTTGCCTTTTGTAATTCCTGCTGTGAGTATGCCTTGATCCTTACCCTTGGCATTCATTTTCAGAGGGTTCACCTCTTCTTATTGCTTGACCATCCTCTATGTCTGGAAGCTTCTCCTGTAGATGTTCCCCAGAGACGCCTTTCTTTCTACCTTTCTGTTCTATATTTCAGCACCTTCTAGGACAATTCTGTTTTGATTCGTGAGTCCCATAATGTAAGAGATAGGTGGCATATAGCCCTCCTGTCGTCCCAGGACTGGTCTCTGGAGTGGTGGAATAGCGGGAACTAATAGCTTAGTTTCTAAAATTGAGCATATCTTCAGAAAGATCTGCTTCATGTGAATCTTTGAAAGATCCCACTCAGAAGTTTGATGAGAAAGTTGACAGAGAAAGATAGCCAGGGGGTGTTAGGTACCTAGCACTTACTTCTGAGTTTACTTATTGGCTCACTTCTACTTTAAGATAATGGCCTTGTATTTCTAGAGGTAGGGCTTATTCTCACAGTTCAGGAAGGCTACATGGGCTTGTCAGTCACCAAATGCTATTGCATTTTATTATCTGGCAAGTGTCCAGTGGCTGTGGTAGCAGAGGTGACTGAAGGACAGACTGTCATGAAGTTTTCAAATTGATGTCCTTTCATTAAATAAGCTTCAGGAACTTTGAAGCAGTTTGTCTCCTTCATTGATTTAAAAGCCCCACAGACACAGTCTAGTGTTAATAGTGAAGTGTGTGTTCATCTCTCCAGATGTATCTGTTGTAAGCCCTGGATATCTTAAACTGTGCCTGAAGTAGCTTTCATTTTTTAGGTATTTGTTTGTGAACACATGACACACTTTGACTTTACAAATACAATTTCCAAGCTGTGCTCACCCCCCCCCCCCCGTGGTTGTTACTACCATTCTGTAAATTTTCAGCTTGTCCTAACTAATCTTGAAAGAATTTCCAAAGTTGTTCCAAAGCAAACACATATCTATCCATCCATCTGAAAGTGAGCATGTCATAATTGTGGTTTGAGGGTATGATTTCGGTGCCAACTGGCTCACCTCTATTTCGAGGGTTTGTCTGTCACCAAACATCATTTTACTTTATTATCTGGCAAATGTCCAGTGACTGTGGTGGCACTGAAGAAGAGACTGTCATCAAGGAACTAAACACCCTGATGATGCAGTTTTGAGAATTCTTTTCCTGGAGAGACAGAAACAGTGTCTACTCCCTCATCATAAGGTCCTAATGAAAACCAAATTACAATTCCGTCAGAGTTCAGCCTAGGGAACCACTGTGCTTATTGGGTTGCTCATAGAGTATGGGTGAAGAGTTGCTGGCAGGAGTAGGGGATCTCAAAACACTGGGTTTGCAAGGTTGTACCAGTGTGGATGATAGCTTCCCCAAAGCCACTCAGATGGAAGCTCCTTCAGTGAACTTTTCCCAGCCTATTACTCTAGCACACCTAAGCCATGAAGCTAAGGCAGAATTGCAAATAGGTGAGAGTCCAAGTCCTTCCCAACCCTTCCTCTATGAGGGAGTCTCCACAGCTAGCCAGCTGGATCCTGATGGCCTTACTGGTCTGATGAAGATGGAGGCTGTTTTGTTTAGAGAACTGCATTCTATAACAGGTTGGAACAGTTTGCATTGAGAAGTGCTGTCATGGGGCTGGAGAGATGGCTTAGCAGTTAAGAGCACTGTCTGTTGTTCCAAAAGACCTGGGACCAATTCTCAGCACCCACACAGCAGCTCACAACTGCCTGTTTCTCTACCTCCAGGGAATCTGACACTCTCACACACATATGCAGGGAAAACACCAATGCACATAAAAATGGTAAAATCATTTTTTATATAAAATGTGCTAGTACGAGATGCAGAGACCCACAGCCAAACAGTAGGCAGAGCTTGAGGAATCCCATGGAAGAAGGGGAATCAAGGGTTGTAGGAACCGGAGAGTCAAGGGTACCACAAGAACATGGCTCACAGAATCAACTGATGTGGGCTTATAGGGGCTCATAGAGACCGAAAGGACAATCGGAGCCTATCTAAGTCCGGTCCAGGCCCTTTGCATATATGTTATGGTTGTGTAATCTGGTGTTCTTGCAGAACTCCTAACAGGATGACTGGGGGCTATCTCTGACTCTTGCCTGCTCTTGGGACCCTTTTCCTCCTACTGGGTTGTGTCATCCAATCTTATGTGAGGGGATATGCCTAGTCTTAATGTAACTTCTTATGCTATGTTTGGTTGATATCCCTGGGAGGCCCATTCTTTTCTAAAGGGAAACAGTGTTGGGGGAGGGGGAGAGTGGGGAGTAGGAGGAGGAAGAGAAGGGAAGCTGTGGTCAGGATGTAATATATGAGAGAAAACTAAATAAAGATAATAAGAAAGTGACATCATAAAACAATATAGCACTCTTTCCTCTCCTCTCTCTCCTCCTCCCCCCTTCTTTCTCTCTCCCCTTTCTCTCGGCAACTCCCCTGAATAAACTCTCATGTGGCCATACATAATGAAAGAGACTGAAAATTTGATAGGTAGAAAGTTGATTGCATACAAGGAAACAGTGTAAATAAAGTTGATCCAGTTGTGTGTCATGTGCTTGGTCGGAAGGTCATGGCAGCATTGCCTTGATAAAGTAGATATACGGGTTGCATTTGTAATGTATGCTGGGTGCGGCAGTTTGACTCTAGGCACAGACATTTGAACCCTTGGTTCCCAGAGGTGCTGATGTTTGAGGAGGCTTAAGGTGTACAATCTGTGCAGCATGGGTTGGAAACAGAGATGACTGTGTCCACTAACTGCTATTATTGTGCTCCCGTGTAAGCTCCTGGGAGTCTTTCAGTAGGAACAGGAAGAGATGGACAGGTGTGACCTGCATGTCTTACTTACCTTGCAGCTATTCTACTGCATATTTAACCCCAAAGAGGAGACCTTCTCAATCTTAAAACGTCCTGAGCTTCTAGAACCCTGTAGTTGGTTAGCTTCCTGAGTATGGCAAACCTTCCTCTAGGAGGGAATACTAAAATTCAGTGGAAATAACTAGATAACACAAAAAAATTGAAGCACAGTAGGAAGCAGAATTCAGAGCCTAGAGAAACTTTAGGTTGTGGTAAACCATGAGAAAAGACGCTTTAGAAAAGATCAGCTGGAGACCTAGAGGGTAGGCAAGAGGATAACTGTATGTTGTCACATGCTGGACAATCATGATGCCTGGGACAAGCTCTGAATGTGTTGATATGACAGGTTTAATAAAGTGATTAAAATTCAAATTTGGATGTAACAGCAGCAGCTTATTCCTAACCGGATTGACAGTCAGTTTACTGAAAGTCATTTTCCCTTTCCTGTAATTATTTTAACTATGCAAAGGAATTATAAGCCTTTATTTCAGCTTATCAACATTTAGTGAGAAAAGATGGGCACTACCTTTTCTACTTTATAAAAAGTGAACTCATTGTGTTGTGTTTTCTTCTCAGAAACATCTCCAGCCTGGTAGTCTCCTGAATTCTTGTAAGCACAATGCTGTGAAAGTGACATTTCCTATCCCTGACCTAAGCCTAGCTCTGATAAATGGCGCTTATTCCCAGGTTGGAATCACAGATGGGAGACCAGCCCCACACAGCAGCATCTTGCTTGGCTTTGATGTAGGTGCTCTCTCGAGTGAGTAGCTGCCATTTCAACATGCCTCTTCTCTCATCTCCCTGTCACAGGCTCGGTGGGAGGATGTGTCTGGTATCTAGAGAGAAGAGCTATCCAGGAATTTCCACACAGGCTCACACATCTGTTCAGGAATGTCAATAACCAGTGGGTCATGGTCCAGCATGTAAGCCTCCTCAAGCGCATGGTAAGTAGAGGCCTTTCTTCAGTTGCCTTCTGCCTCTGCTTTTTCTTGGTAAAGAAAAGATTTAGGAAGTACTTCTTGAAAGGAGCTTTTAGTTAGTGTTCTGTTAAGTTTATCCAAACCTTTAATCTCTTGTTTTGATTATTCTTAACTGAAACCAGAATAATTCTGGCATTTGAGGTTAAATATATAATCTTGAATTTATTGATTAAGTTTGGAGAAAGATTGAAAACTTATGGCATATTTCGACAAGGCTAAAATTAGGAAAAGCTGAACTTGTATGATGCATCTTTTATACATTCTTTGAAGTTCTGTAAACGTGTCAGTAAGACAGAAGTAGTTGTTTAACAGTGATCCTCTTATTTTCTTAGCCCATTGGTACATTTGAAAAGTCTTTAAACATACTTCTGGGGGACTGGAGAATGGCCCAGTGAGTAAGTGCTTGCTTTGCCACCATGAAGAGGTTAAGAGCTCCTGAGTTTATTTCCCAGCAACTACATGGTAGCTTAGAACCATCTGTAATGAGATCTGATACCCGCTTGACTTGTAGGCAAGCATGTGTACAGAACACGGTATACATAATAAATAAATAAATCTTAAAAAAAAAAAAAAAAAGTGGCGCACACCTTTAATCTAAGCACTCAAGAGGCAGAGTCAGGCAGATATCTGTGAGGCCAGTCTGGTTTACAGAGAGCACGCGCGTGCACACACATACACACATACACACACACACACACACACACTCACACACCCCTCTACTTCTGAGTAGACTAAAATAAAGATTTTGTCATTGCCAGTGCTGTTATAGTAACACTGGTTCTCTGGTTCTCTTACGGGCCTGTATCTGTGTTGATACATCATTAGGTTGTGGCAATATGATGACTTGATCTTCTAGGAAAGGGTTATAGAGTAGGAATACACCTGAGAACCCATAGTGCTGCCCTGAAAGAATAGCAAATCAGTCTAATGTTCTATTTAGAAACATCTCACCTTTTCATTTAAAACACCCACTTTAACATAAAGTTTAATTAATGTAAAATTTTACTAAAAATCACTGTATTGGTTTTGTCAATTTTATAAGTTTAGTAACCTCATCTATAAAATTAAAGAGTTATAAATAATGACCTATCTGTAAATACTGTTGTGAAGATTAACTGAAACATATATTAATATGAAAAGTAAAGGTGCTCCTAATTTTACTAGTAATTCCTAGTTTTTGCCCATCGGTGATGGGAGCTGACTCTTAAAACTGGAGTTCTTTCCCCATCCCACGCTCCCACGTGACTGCAGCTCGGGTGTCCCTGTTAGCCTTTCAGTGAACTCCCCTCAAGCCTGTTTGCCTAAGAGCTCAGGTGGTCAGTCGCTGACCTTGGCTACGGTTTTGCTGTAGTTAGATTAGAAAGTCCAACCTTCAGGAAGGTCACTGGATAACCTATGTGTCTTCTTGGCCAAGAACTTAGATTCCTAGAGTTTTCTAAACTACAAATTTAAAACCCTAGCTAGCACATTAATTTTGTGTCTATTTTTTAGTGCTAATGTCTGTGTTGCACATATTGTAGGTGCATGCTGTGCTAACTGTTGAAGTTGCAGTAAGCTCTTCCAAGCAGTGAAAGCTGTCAAGTGGCATCCTCATTTTTTAGTAACACATGCTATTTGTCTATCTGTCTAGTATGTCACACAGCCGCACAGGGGCCTTAGCCAGCGGGTCAAACCAAAGCCAGAGCCAGCAGCTTCTCCATTCCTCGACCACATGTCTCCAGGGCGGGCTCGAGCAGAAGTGGATGAGCTGCCATCTCTCTCAGCCCGAAGTCTGCCTTTGTCCCAGAAGCCCAGTGAGGAACTGACAGAGCTGGAGACCGCCTCCATAGTGGAACATTCTCTCGACATGGCCAAAGAGACCAAGGAAGAGAAGCAGTGGAAAGAGATGAAGCTTCACGCTGACGATCTGCCCAGCATTTTGGCTCGACTGTCCAAGATCAAACTCACAGGTACCTAGTTCTCTGAGACTCTTCTGTATTCCTGCTGAGCTGTATTTATTTCCTCCCTTACATTTTGAAACTTGAGATGTTTGTTTCCTCTAATGAGGATTTCCACTCGGACCTTCTGGATTCTGCTTCCTCGGAATTGTGGATTGTCTTACATTGTAACCTTTATGTCAAAATTGATCTCATGTGAATTAGAGTAGACGTTTATCCTGCCTATTTTCTTATGCTTACTATGTTTACAGCAACTGTGCTTTTAAAATGCAGTACTGAGTTCAGGAAGCTACACTGTACCACATAGTCTAAGCCACAATGACCATAGAGACTTTAGCTACTCTGTGTTCTGCCCTCTGTTGTGTCCCTCCTGGGTTATCCTATGTATGCAGGGTGTAGACTAGATTCCTCCAAGGCTATCTGGGAGTGTCTTCTCTTCTCATTCCAGTGTTAGATCCGGTCTCTTTGGGTCCAGCCGGGTATGAGCCCATAATGATGTTGCTCATTTTGAACTGCCCTGCAAGCCAGGCACAGCACGGTTGTGGGTCATCTGACAGCTACAGTTAGACACAGTTCTGTCATAGCTGTTTAGGAGTATCCTGGTGACCCTGCATCCTGCTCTCCTGGGATGACAGCAAAGCGACAGTGTGGCATGCTATGATCAGGTTAAACCAGGTTCTCTATGAAGGCATAGAGTGGTAAATAGTCTCATTAGGTGAACAGAAATGAAGGCTCTGAGCACGGAGAAGAAGGATGGCAGAAAGAATGATTTCATTTCTCGCTAAAGGTACGGACACCAAAAATCTAGGGTAAAGGATGTAAACTAGACAACTTCTTTTCTTAATGACCAAAGCCTCTTAAAGAAAATTCTCTTTTTTCTGGGAGTGGGGTGGGGTGTTGAATGGTCATAGTGAGTGTGATGGAGTCTAGCAAGAATTCTGTGATGCTACTAACAGAATGAGTCTAATTCTGCATGGAGACATGTCTTCACTTTAGCTGAACAAGAGCTCACCACACCTCTAAAGCACTGTATTTTGTGATTTTTGCAAGAGGTCTGAGCGTCATGCTATTGACGTATTAAGAACAAGTTTCAGTAAGTTATAGCCATACAGATGTCACCTAAGAAGAGGGACCATTCAGGAGGTCAGCCTCAGAAATGGCCCTGTCAACAGCAGGGTCTTCTTTGTGAAGTGTCATTTAACATGGCCAGTGGGCTGATTGGTCCCTCTTCTCTTACTGTCCTGTCTGTCAGGAATAGTAGCAGTATTCTCTCCTCAGCTGAGAAGCCAGTCTTTCAGCTCTAGTCAAGCATCTGGTGTAACCAAGAGAACCTTTTGCAATGCCTCTAAAAATAGACTTCCCCCTGTACAACCCGCCATTCTCATTCAGATTGGGATTACCCAGGGCTATTTCTTTTTGAGATTTATTTATTTCTAATTTCATGTGTATTGGTGTTTCACCTGTGTGGATGTCACCATATGCATGCTTGATATCTACAGGCCAGAGAAGGGTGGCAGAACCCCTGGAATTAGAGTTTCAGAGGATTGTGAGCTGCCTTATGGGTGCTGGGAATTGACCATGAGCCCGTGGAAAAGCAGCCAGTGCTCTTAAGTGCTGAGCTATGTCTCCAGCCCCGTTTTGGTTGTTTTGCTTCAGCTCCTGATTGCCCATTAGTCTTCCGTCACCCCACTGCGGTTCCTGTCTCTCAGAGCTGCCAGCTACTTTCCCTAGATACCACTTCCAGCCATTTTTTCTAACCTACACAAGAGGCCTTTGTGTCCACATATTACCTTTTGCCCCTGCTCTGCCTGCCCATCTCACTTCTTGTCAGATCTTTCAGGCCTCTCCAGGAAGCCTGCACGGGGTTCCAGTCTTGAGATCCTAGCTGGACATTTGCTCACCAGTGAGGTTTTAGGTGCTTTTTCTTCACGCTTTTGAGATAAGCTATACATCTGTAAGGGAGGGAATACAATAAGTACATTATTTCAGAATTTTAATTGCATAATATATTAAGGCCACCCAGCAATGTTCCTTACAAAGGGGAGGTGCTAAAAGGTGAGTTTGCGAATAGTTATGGGTAGATGTTTAAGCACTCACTGGCTATGTGTTGTTTCCAGGGGAGTTGTTTTGTCCAGTGCAGGTTCACTAGGCAGGGAGATGAGAGGTCTGGAGGCAGCAGCAGAAGCCTGAACAGCAGCCAAGAACCCTGCTGCATCTTGGAACATTGAGAAAATTGATGTATGACTTGGGTGTCAAGAAGGGGAGGTGCTGGGAGTATTGTCACGTGGCCACTTACTCTGTTGAAGAGTTGCACTGTTAAACCACAGTGGTACCAAGTTCTAGAAGGTTTCTTAGAGAAAGTTGGCCACTTTGATTTCTTTCTATTTTAAAGGTCTTAGTTGCCACTAAATCTGAAGGCCAAGACAAAAACAAGCTTCAGGCTGGAAGCGCGCCTCCTTTACTGTGTGTTCACAGTGGGCTTGTGAACTCAGAACATGTCCTGCACCTTTTGCCCTCACCTGCGCTCTCCCGCAGTTTCCTTTTCTTTACCCTAGTAGTTCTGCTTCAGTGTTCACATTGTATTTTATATCTAGATCTCATGAGAGAAAATCTGACATTTGTCTTTCTTCGTCTGGCTTATTTCAGTTAGCACAGTCTCTGGTTCCATGCATTTTCCTACAGACAAGATTTTATTCTCCTTTATAGCCGAATAAGATTCCATTGTGTGTATACTCAGCACATTCTCTTTGTCTGCTTTTGCACTGATGGATACCTGGCTGATGTAACTCAGCTGCTGTGGATTGTGCTACAGTCAGCTTCCCATTCCCAATTTTGGACGTTTGAAGTTTTAGCCTGTAAGCTGTTCTAGTGGAATCCTCTCTGCTTGCTGACTGGCCCTAGGATGTAATCAAGCTGTCTCTGGCTCCTGAACTGTTACTGCCCTCATGAACACTACCCTGCCTTTTTGGCCACAAAACTGTGAGCTAAAACTAAACAAAGCAGCTCTTCTGCCCCAAAGTGCCATGCCCAGGATTCTGTCACTGTGACCTGAGCAAAGTAGCCCTTCCTCCCGTCTGATATTACAGAGAAAAGGATCATCTTACCCCCAGCCATGCTCATTGAAAGCGTCTCTGTTACGTTCTCTGTGTTAGTGTTTGTGAGGATTCGGTGTTTTCTTTCACTCTGTCCCTCCCTCTTCCTTTGGTGAGTTGAGATGGGTCCTGTCTTACTCAGGGTTAGGAGGGGCTGACTGCCCATGTCATCGAGTCCTAGTTTAAGGCCCCTGTGATATTCATGGATGTCT
Source organism: Phyllotis vaccarum (assembly GCA_033318265.1). Taxonomy (NCBI): domain Eukaryota; kingdom Metazoa; phylum Chordata; class Mammalia; order Rodentia; family Cricetidae; genus Phyllotis; species Phyllotis vaccarum. The sequence goes on from JARWLC010000003.1 coordinate 17,772,224, forward strand.
GTTTGGTCTGTAAAGACTTGGTGTTGTCTAGTATCTCTTTCACTAGACATGGAGTAAGGTGACATGGCTCACAGTCCTGTAAGTTTTTGTTGGCACACAGTTGCACCTTCAATCTCAGTACTTGGGAGGCTGAGGCTGATCTCCAAATTCAAGGTCAGCCAGAGCTATATAGTGAGACCCTATCTAAAAAATAAAAGGAAACAAAAAGAAAAAGGTATGAGGGAAAGATAAGTTTGATTTTGGCAAATTCTTTGGGCAAATTGCTTCAAAGGACAGGGGTCCAATGGAATTCTATTCTGGAAGAACTAGGGGTCTTCAGATGGAGTTGTTAGTGTGGTCACAGGAAAGAACAGGTGTTGGGTGGTAGGTAGCGCAAACAGAGCAGAGCGCCTCAGGAAGAGCTCCTTAAGATCATTCCTTCTGCATCTTGCGAAAGGCCTGTAATATTTCTGTGAGGAAACAGATGGTCGAGGGGAGGGGGGCAAGAAAGGGTTCTGTCACAAGCAGAGGTACAGACCACCCACCCCCCACTGCAGATGCAGGAGGATCACTCAGAAGCCTGCTGGGAAGGGACAGGAAGTGAGTCCCCAGTACCTGGCAAGCCGGAAACGGCGAGCAGATCTTCTTCTAAATGCTTAGAGGAGCTGCTTTGAGTAATCTACTTCACCTTTTAAAGTTTATCTGAAGAGTATTCCACTAGTACCAAATAAAGAGTGATTAACTTAAGGTCAGGATTATTTTGCTGCACCTTTCCTTTATTCTGGCTGTTGTACTGCTTTTCCTTTTATGTGGCTCATGTGGTTGTATATCTGAGTTGGCATTCCAGATGCAGCAGGATGTAATATGGAAAACCTGAGTCTGACTCCTAAGCAGGCAGTAATCATTTAATATCTTAATTATTTTTCATTGTGCATGGATGCACTGAGTCCCGAGTGTCAAAGGGTAAAGAGCACTGATGCCATGCTAGTTAAAATGCTAATGCCTTGCCACTGTGCTAGGGACTCAGATGTCCTGGGTTCAAGACATGACCCTGAGATCTGGATGTTTGGTATGTAGCACCGAGTGCAGGTGATCAGGACATACCTCAGAAACCTAATGGAGGCAGAACTCAGGCATCAGACTCTGTCCCAAACTTGTTAGTCAGGCGGGTGCTGGAGAGAGCTTGCTTATTGGGAGTCAGAGCTGGCGGGTAAGACAGCTGGCCACAAGAAGGGCAGCTGGGCAGAACCTGGACCACACAAGAGAGGCATGCAAAGCAAGATATTTCAAGGAAAGGGGGCTACCTCCTCACCTACAGCCACAGATGGAAGAGACCTGGGGTTGTAAATTTCCCTCACATGATTTTATTCATCCCATGTGACTAATTAAATTAAAGCCATTTCCTTCTGCTTACTTTATCTAAAGAAGTAGCACCCTTTAGTGACCCGTAACCCTCTCATCTGACTGACCTTGTATTTCCTCCTCTTTAGTTTATTACTTGAATTCATACAGCCCAGAGTCAGCAGGAATATTTCAGGAGATCTCTGATATATATAAATTGATTTCTCTCAGACTTTTAATATCTTAGACAGTCCATTTCTAGTTAATAGAGGCTGAGGCATGAATTTTTGGGAGCCAACAGTCACATTATAGAATGGGTCTTTTCTGTTCTTTATCTGACTGTAGCTATATACACCAGGGAAGGGCCACACAATGCTCACTCCTTTGTAGGAGGGCAGGCCAGCTGGCTGTGGCCTGAGTCCTCGGTACTTCTACCAAGACATGGGCCAGACCCTTCCTTGTGTGAATGCGAGAGAGAGAGAGAGAGAGAGAGAGAGAGAGAGAGAGAGAGAGAGAGAGAGAGAGAGAGAGAGAGAGAGAGAGAGAGAGAGAGAGACTGAGTTTATAAAGGAGGAATAGGCCTCCCTTGATCCCCCTGCCAGCTGAGCTATTTACAATAAGGTTTTTGCAATTTGTTGCAGGGACCACACCAGGGTGAGGAAATTTTATTTGGATTAGGATCATAAGAGGCTGTAATGACTCAACTGAGTTTAGACTGAATATAGGTCAATAAAAAGCAGGACTTTTCCTGAGGAACATCTGTGCTGAAAAGTTATATTTCCCAAGGCCAGCACACTAAATAGATTGTTTATTGGAACCAATAGATGAAACTGTTTCCAGAGCTGATAGAGACCGCAGTGAGTAGCCCTTTCCCACAGTCCCAAATGCTGATTTTTATTCATAGAAAAGTAGAAATGGGGCACTGGTTCATTTGAGATTGCTCTGTCTCTGCTGTTGGCTGTACCAAGCAACTCCCATGCTCTCACAGCAATACCATCCTACTCGCAGAGTTACAGGGGTCTCTTGAGGTTTACATTTTGAATAATAGGTAATAATACTTCCTAATTTCTGTATTATTTTAAGAAAATACAAATAGATTTAAAAATATTGAAATGCTCTTATAATTTTACCATGTCAAAATAACTGCTATTTTATAGATTTTGGTAAAGTAGATCATATAATTTAATATTTAATATCATACTCATTTTTTGGGTAGGAGACTTACTCTTATTTTGGTGATGTAGGTGGTTTTTTGTTTTGTTTTGTTTTAGTTTCCTTAAGACAAAAATGTAAAATAAGAGGGCTGGTCAGATGGCCCAGTGGTTAAGAGCACTTGCTGGTATTTCCAGAGGACCTGAAACCAAGGTTTTAGCACACTGGGTAGCTCACAACTGCCTGTAGCTGCAGTTCTATATAGGGGTCTAATGTCTTCTTCTGATCTCTGTTGAAACCAGCACATGCAAGTGGCATAATTGTCTGTCTCTGTCTGTCTGTCTGTCTGCCTCTGTCTCCGTCTCTCTCTCTCTCTCTCTCTCTCTCTCTCACACACACACACACACACACACACACACACACACACACACACACATAAAAAGAAATGAATTGTAGCTGGAAGTTTTTCTGTCCCACCCATCAGGTCTTGCAGCCAGTCAGTCCCAAATGAACACACAGAAACTTTTATTAATTATAATGTGTTTAACCTATGGCTCATGCATTTTATTGACTAGCTCTTTCACTTAGATTAAACCGTAGTTCTTATCCATGTTTAGCCATGTGGCTGGTTCCTTTTCTCAAAGCAGCGTTCTCATCTTACTTCCTCTGTGTCTGGCAGGTATACCTGTTCTGCTTTTTTTTTCGTTTTCTTTAAATAGGTCAAATATTTGACACTAAATTGACTTGGGGTGGGGTATTTTAAAATATTTTTTCAGTTGGTTATTTCTTGATTTTTTTTTTTTCAGGGAAGCAATGTAAATAATGAACAGATTATCCCTTTTTTCTGCTTATATGAGTCATTTCATCTTCTGGGCATTTCCTCTTGGTTGGAACTGTCCAGTTGTTTCTCACTTTGGGGGAGGCCCTCTGGGTGTTATGCACATCTCCTGTCATCACTTCCCATACACTTTGATCCTGCTGTCATAGGTCCTGTTTCTTCACTGTATCTTTGACCTGCTCCTGTGATCTGCTAGACTGTACACACTTAACCTGTTCTAGTCTGAGCACTGCTGTATTTATTTTTCAGCATGCTGGGGACAGAATGAGGTATGGTGAAAACAGTCTTGCCCCCACAGATTCTATAAGTGTGTACTTCATAAGATGTATATACTGCATGCTTAGCATACATAGCATATGTATATCCTATGACTGAAGGCAGCCATGCTGGACTTTTCCCTCGTCATTGAACAGTTTCTTCATGGTGTTGGACTTCTATCACATAGTAAATTAGAGGAATAGCCATCACCAGTTCACATCCTTGATCTAACATTCCTGTAACTTGGAGGCAAATGAGGAAGCAACATCTGGAAAGAGGACCATTTCTTGATACTTCCTAAACCATAGTACCATCGTCAAGTGTCCTGGCCTCAGTTTTTAGTGCCATCTCCCTTTACTCAGGAAATATGAATGTCTGTGTTTGGCCGTTTCTCTGAGGCCACTGCCTGCTGAGTTGGAGTTAGAGGATTACCCCCATGTGCTAAGGTATGGTGGATGCGGATGACCCGCTGTACTCAATGAGGCCTCAGAAGCCTTGCCTGCTTTGCCACAGAGAGAATTGTGTCGAGGAAAGACCTTGTCCTGCTCTCCTTTTAGAGTGACCTGGCCAGCCCTTCTAATTGTGATGCAATTGCCTCTAGATACTTCTGGACTTTGGTGGCAAGGGAACTTCTTACGGGGTCTGCCCACCTTAACTGTCATCAACCTTGGCCTCCTTTATTTCTCAAAAAGAAGGAGTAAAAGCTCCTGTCTGGATAGCCTCTATTTCTTGTATTTATCCAGTCCTTTAATGTCACTGTTTACTTAGATTTTTTTTCCTATTTAAATAATGAAAATAGATAAGGGGTACATCTCAGTAGTAGGTACTTGCTTATCATATGCAAGACCCTGGGTTCAATCCCCAGCAAGATATATGCATTACTTTTCACATAATGAGAGTCCTTATTCATCAGATAATGAGAGTCCTTATCCAATAAGCAACTTGGGGGGAAAGGAGTTTATTTCATCTCACAGTTTGAAGTTTATCATGCAGGGACCTCTAGGCAGGAATTGAAGCAGAGACCATGGAGTAACACCACTTATTACCTTGTTCATGGTGGCTTGCTCGGCTTGCTTTTTATACAACTTAGGACAACCTGCCCAGGTGTAGCATTATTCACAGTTGGCTGGGCCTTCCCATATCAATCAGTAGTCAAGAAAATGCCCCATAGACTTATCTACAGGTCATTCAGTACAGAGACATTTTCTCAACTGAGGTCACCTCTTTCCACTTGATGCACATATGCAGTGCTATTAAGTTATAACCATTCCATTCTTGCTTGTCTCTCAGAATGTGTTAATATCATTTTATGAAACATAGTAAGTATAACACTCTAAAAAAATTATGCACTTTATTTAAAAGTTCAGTTTCTTTAAAATATCTAACATCTCTTGAAAAATTCAAAATCTCTCAATTGTGGGGATTTAATAAAAGCTCCAGAAGTTTCAGAGATATCAGAGGGAATCTACCCACAGTCTATGTGGGGGCTTAGTAAAAGCTCCAGAAGTCCCAGAGCTCTAACCACAGCCAGTCTAGGAAAATCAGAGAATGGTGATTCAAACCTTTAATCCCAGCACAGGGAGTATCCTGGGAGTGGTGACCTGCGCCCTTAATCCCAACTGAGTCAGGTCATTTTAAATTACAGAAGGAATTCCAGGCTCCCAGGCAGGCAGTGGTGGGGCCACACCTTAATTTACCTAGAGAGTATTTGAGGCTTAAGGTGGGCATAGAAAAGAGGAGAGGAAGCCAAGAGAAGCCAGGCTGAGGAAGCTGGAAGACAACTGGGTAAGATCTGACTGTGGTGTTTACTCTAATATCTATGACTTTCTCAGAGATCTATCCCTGAGTCTCATTTGTTCGTGCAACACTCAACTGTGGGCTTCTATTAAATAAAAAAAAAGAAGAAAAAGAAAAAGTTATATACTTCTTACTCTAACAGGGAAAAACCAGTGCACAGTTACAATTATATCATACTCAAATCCAGCAGTGTAACTAGCCTAATGTCTGCTCTCTGAGATCTTCTAGGCCCCTAAGAGCTTGACAAGATACCTGGTAAGCTCTGGCTAGCTCCATTCCACACCTGCCAATAGCCTTGGCAGTCATCCCCAAGCCCTGGCATCTCCAGTATCCTAGGGTCTCCACAGATAGTGAGGCTCCATCTTCACCAGTAGCCTCTTCTGGCTCTGATTTTGGGACTCTGACCCTGCCTCATGGTGCCAAGCCTCAGCTGCTCTCTAGGGCCCAAACTTCTCCAGCTCCCATGCTGCCCACACTAGTAAGATGTGGGAGAGTCACATATTACCAACTTTGGCTGCCATGCAGCCTCTGCCCCTTCTGGACCACAGCTCTGTCCTTGAGGAAAATCTTCCCAGAAGATTTCAGCTGAGTGATGCTGGACTGGTATTATTCACAGCTGATTCTTCAGTCCCAGCTGACCAGCATCAATTTTCCATTAAAGGTTTTCTTCAGTGTTTCTTGTGTCTTGTCGATCAAAGCTGAGTTTTCAGCCTCACCTGAACATAAACCACAGATTTTTAATAAAAAATATTTCACAAAGGGCCCTGTGAAGTCTTTTAGGGTTTCTCAGCCTCCTGTTGAAACTCCACAAGGCAGGCCTCTGTAGTCTGCTCAACAGGGTCTTGCACATTTCCACAGAACAACTCACTAAGGTCTAAGGACTCAAAGGCTTCTTCAGAACCAAGTCCGAAGACTTCAATGGTCTCTCAGAAACAACATGGTCAGGCCTGTCACAGTAACACCCTACTCCTTGTGCCAATTTCTGTTCTGGCCTGGCTTTGTATTGCTCTAATAAACACCATGACCAAATGCAGCCCGCGAAGGAAAGGCCTTATTTTATCTCACAGCTTATAGTCCATCATGAAGGAAGTCAGGGTAGGAGCCTGGAGGCAGAAAAGAAACAGAGACATGGGGGAGCACTGCTTCCGGGTTGCTCCCTATGGCTTGTTCAGCTTGCTTTTTAATACATTTTAGGACCGCCTGCTATGAGGGTGGCATGTGCTCCAGTGAGGTGAGCTCTTCCCCGTCAACCACTGATCAAGACAGTGTCCCCACAGACTTGTGTACAGGCCAAACTGACAAAAGTAACCAGTGTCCTTTTGGTTTTTTTTGGGAGGGGTTTGTTTGGTCATGACAGGGTTTCTCTATGTAGCTTAGGCTGGCCTCAAGCTCAGAGTACTCTGCCTCTGCCTCCTGAGTGCTGGGATTAAAGGCATGGGCCACCACCACTGGCTTTTTAAAAAATTTAACCCCCCTTCTTAAAATTACTTATTTTTATTTTATGTGCATCAGTATTTTATCTGCATGTCTGTCTGTCTGGAGATGTCAGACCTCCTGGAACTGGAGTTACAGACAGTTGTGAGCTGCCATGTGGGTGCTGGGAATCTGGATATTCTGAAAGAGCAGCCAGTGCCAAGTCTGGCTCTTAATTAGTTGCTTTTTAGTGGATGAGAATCTATTTAGCTAGCTTGCTCTGTTTTTTCATATAGTTATTAATTTGTCTTAAATTCAGTTTCATGTTGATTGAATTAGTGATTAAGTATAAAATGCTGTAGTTGGTGCTAGAAAGGGGTAAAAATAAATTTCTCCTGAGGATGAAAATCACTTTCAAACAGTATTGGCAACTTTAAATGAGTGAGAGAGAGAGAGATGAGAACTGAGAGTGGGCTCCGGTGTTCTAAAGAGCACCAGCCTCATCACTTAGAGCAAGGAGTCTAGAATTGGTGTTTCCTGATGCTGCCATGACACCTTGTGCCTTTTTCTCTCTCTCATTGGTTTATTCTGTGTTACCCAAAGACCACAAGCTGTCTTTATACCCTCCCCATCTTCAGGGGAGAAACATGAAAATGGGCAAAGGTAGAAGGTCAGGAACCACCTTCCAAGAAGGGGAAGGGAAGCTCCTGAGTGGAGCCTCTATGTCTCTGGCCAGGTTTGTGTAGCATGCAGCCAGTCCCAAGGGCTGTTGTGAAGTGTTCCGATAGCCATCATTTTAAGAGCTCCAACATCAAAATCCCAGCCTAATAAATTCTCAGGATTTCTTTAGCTTCGTATGCTTTGAGATCCTTGGGGGCTTGTTTTCATACAAGTTTTTGGACATGTCCTCTTAAAATTCCTTCCCTCTTGGCCTGAGTTGCAGCCTAGGAATCTGAATTTCAACTGATGACCCTGATACAGACTGTTCCCATGGCATGCTTGGACAGGAGAGCTCTGAGCTTCCTCCCTCCGGATCCCTCTTAACTTGAAGAAACCCATCTTGTTTCTCATTCCACACAGCATATGGAAGTAGTTCCTGTCCAATAGGAGAATTCCCACATGCCGTTATTGTCCTGTGCCTATTTACTCAGCCCCCACCCATCACTCTAGATACCCGAGTTCCTGTTAGAGTCTACAGCCCCAGATAGGTCACTGTCTAGGCAGAGGCTGTCCAAACTCTTTGGAGCACTAAGGCACTGCCTCTCAGTCTACATGTTAGACTTCGCTGGGGCCATAATTACCCTTTGGGAGTAATATTGAGGGTTTAGTTTTCACTTCAAAGCAAACATGGTAGCATCTCCTTTACTAAGAGGGGGGCAGCGAGATGGCTCAGCAGGGAGAAGCTCTTCTTTGCAAGCTTCATAACTTATTTTGATTTCTAGAATCCACATAAAGGTGGAATGGAAAAGCCAACTCTGGAAGATTGTCCTCCCTTGTATCCTTGTGCCATAGCACACATACACATCTTACACACATGAGCACATGCGTACATATAAACAATAAATAAAGAAGATTTTTTAAAAGATTAAGGAATGAAACACTAGCAGAAGTATTAAAAGAATGCTCCAAGGTTGTAAGTTCAGAAGAAAGATTTTGTCCATCTGTTGTTTTGGAAACCATTAACAAATGTCTTTTTGAAAACCATGAAGGAATAGTAAACTTGGATGTCAGGAATACAAAAAGAAGTTCTGTTGTGTGTCCACTGACAGAGATGTAGTTTGGTCCATATTTACCCTCTGGAAGACTTCATTTCTGGGTGGGGAAGGCTGGCCCAGTCTCTCACCCTGCAGCTCTTTGAGCCAGCCCTTCTGTCTGTCTCCAGGACACACATCCCACCTTCCTCCCTGTAGCCTAGGCAGCCCTTCTGTCGTACAGAGTTGTTAGCGGCACACAGTAAAGCTCCATTACCACTGTGTGAAGTGTATGGTGGGCTGATTTGTAGAATATTCTCTAGATTGAACTTTTGTTGACCATTTATTTTCACTTGGCTCGTGTCTAGTGCCTTCCACACAAGGGGTGACCAGCAACTAGCCACTCACTCAATAGTGAAAGCAAGTGTAATGGATTCTGTTCCACCATTTCGGTCACAGCTCAGCCTTTTAATGACAAATAATCTATTATAAGGTGACAGTGCTTAGTGATGGACTATTTCTGGTAGATGACTTTTTTGTGCAGATGTCACAGTGTTAATTACACAGACTAGAGCTGGCCACAGTGTCCCTGGTTGATAACATCTTGTGGGACTACCACTGCATATGTGGGGTTTTTTTTTTTTTTTGAAGTCTTTAATATGGTCCATGGCTGCATTCTACTGTATTGTAGTGGTTTAGTACTTAGGGGCAGCTAAGGGGTAGTGTGTCTAACAAGTGATCTTCTGCTGCTGTGGTTCTTGGTCCTTAGTTTTCCTACTGCTGGCACTGTCCTGAAGTATATAGTCTGACACTTTTTTTCCCTACTCAGTGTATCTCTTGAGTATTGAGGATGCCCCACTTTGTGTGCAAACTGCCTTTTGAGCTCATAAAACCATCAGAGACTTTGATTTGTTCTAAATAATGTATATTCTTTAGTTAAGGCTTATCTTTCTTGCTCAGATAAGAAATATTACCCGTGCATCCCATTAAGCTTGACAAGCAACTCTTGGTATCCAGGTTTACTTAAAGAAGTGGTGATCGTCAGCATGTTGAAAATTGTTCTTGTTTGGAAGCACCACTGCATCATCTGCTACATCATCACTGCCACGTCATCATGAGCAGTGACTGACAGCTGCTTGCTGAGAATCATGAAACAGTAAAGGATGTGTGGAGTTAGGCCCGGGCAGAGAGAGCATGACAGTCCCGAGGCAGTAGATGTAGGAAAGTACTGAGTCCTACTGGACAGAATGAAAACACTCGCTTCCAGTGTTTGGTTGTAGGGGTCACACCGAACTGTCTGGGTAAAGAACTGAGAGAAGTGTCGCTGTTTTAGTGGAAACTGCCCAGCTAACAATTCCCTCATGCCAAACTCTTCTTGGGACCATGCCTCCACTTCTCAGAAGTTGAACCTTCTCGCCTGAGCCTTGGCTTTGGAGGGTCATTTTATGGAAAGGTTGTTAAGTGCCTGACCATTATATCACAAAGGCAAAGCAAGGTTGTAAAAGTATTGAGTATAGAAAATATATTGAGAAGAAATAGTTCTTTATTGAAAAGGAAAAAAAAAATCCACAGATAGGGTATTAAAGCAGAAAAGGTCTCAGGTTCAAAGAAAAACGGTAATGGAAAGAGTTATGTGGGCGGTCTCACTTGTTGGTGGCATTAGCTTAGTGTATAAACAGCTCTTATTTATATTTTCTTGAGGGCTGAGGGACACTTGATTGCCCTTTGCTGAATGCTAAGTCTAAATGCAAACCAAATGCTCCTTGGTGAATTGCCTCGGTAACCATACTGAAACATTTCATTCTGGCGGCAGGGCTACTCACTACATTTGAAGGTAAGAGGTTTAATTTGGTCCCGGGTCTTTCAGACTAGACTTAGTCATTAAGTATATGGGAGAGGAAGAGAGGAGAGGGAGGGAGGAAGTAGGGGGGAGACGTAGTAAGTTCTGCAGCTGTTATTCTAAATCTCTATGAAACATTTTGTCTTTTCACCCAGAGTGATTGTAGATAATCAGTTACTTCTGATTGATGTCCTGTCTCTCATCAGTTGACTTCTCATCAAGATTTAATAACACCCATAAGAACTGTTAGCCCTTTGATATGGATGTGGATGAGAAGAGGAAGTTTGAAGAAGGCTGCCAGGAAGGGAAGCCTAAAAACCTCACTTAATTAGAGATTCTACCGGTTGAAGCACAGGGTGTTAGCAGAAACAAAGACAAGCATAGCTATTGCAGGAACAGCTACTCCATAGCTATTGCAGGAACAGCTACTCCGTAAAGGACACAGCGTGAGTCATTAGCAAACCAGAAGAGACTACCTTCTGCCTCTGAATTAAGTTATATAGTGTGTACTTTCAGCTCTCCTGACCTAACAGTATGCCATTGCCCAGGGACACACATGCAAACTCATTAACTACTCAGGAGAACACAGCTTAGGTTTGCGGGCTTTGGTTTATGATAGTGCACCGTGTCTGCCATCAGTGACATTTAGTAGTAGATCTGTGGGCAAGTTGAAATCTATAGAAAATTTCAAAGTTTCGCTTAGTTAATGGCTTTAATCTTCTTACAGGATAGTATGTTAGAATCAACAGTTGTCCAGACTGGCTTATCACCATTTTGCTTTTTACTTAATTCTTTTGGGAGTGAATCTTAATTATTAAAGGGCCTTAGAGCCAGAGTTTATGGGCAATGAGTATGTAGATGGCCGGGGTGTTCCTGAGCCTTGTGGTGCAGCTGACAGTCTGAGAAAGGGAAGGACATGCATTGGTTGGTTATGCATGTGTTCAGAGACCAGCGCGAGTCTCAGACTAGAAAGCCTCTAAACATTTTGGTGAAATTTGAGTTTCTAAGGAAGCCTCTTGCATATTAGAAAAGGGAAAATCTTCCCACGTTAATAGCTCCTCTAGAAAATATACTGTGAGGCTGGGATTAGGAATGCTGGCTAAGTCTGCCTCCAAAGTCTTGAAAGTGTCAACTTACAATGATAGAAAAAAGTCCCTCTTTCACAGCTAACTGTGTGCACGGGACTCCTGACATACACTGTTTCTCCTCTGTGACCGTCTGGAACTCTCCTCTGTGGTATTTCTTGAGAACCCTAGGGTGGATGGGATCTTAAAGCTTGATTGCCCGCTTATGATTTTATAATCCGCTAGGCAAGTGTGTGGGTGTCTTCCCTTCACTTAGTGAGATTTTCATCTTTGTGAAAATGAGTCTTTGGAGCACTTACTGGAGAATTTTCCATAAAGCAGAAAACTAAATACACTACCATATGATTCCCACTGAGTCCCCGATTGCTTGAATGGCTCCCTGTTTATAGAACCAGCTAACCACTCCCACTGCTTGCTTTGCTGCTTGTTTAGAACAGACTTTGCAACTCTGTTAATGACCTTCCTTGTGTGAAAAGTAGTACTGTATGGAATATATGCACAATTATTACATACAAATGTCACAGAAGACTTAGTTATTTCTAAATGAAAGTCATGTATACTGATAGATTTACTTTAAGATGTATGAAATGGCAGTTGTAAAAAAATAAAAAAAGAATTGGGGTTCTACTTAGCTCGTGAAGACTGGATTCTGTTCCCAGGAGAGAGACACACACAGATGCACACATAGAAAATGAGAATCAAATACAAAGTGGAAGTCTTAATTCTTACTTTGTTTCTGGGGTCGCCACATGCCACTATTGAACCACAGTGTTTTTTGATGCTTGAATACATGTGAAGACACTTTGGCTGGGCACTGTAAACTGTTTACCCTATTTCTATACCCCATCCCCTAAGCAGAGCTTGGCTGTGCTTCCTTCAGGCCCTTTCCATGGTGCTTTGGTATGTGGAGTCCAAGCTGAGTGGCCCGAGGAGTGCTGCTCTGGAATTCTAGGGAGCTCATTTTAATGTTACCAAAGCACCACTTAATTAAGCCCTTGATATTCACCCTCATTGTGCTGAGTGCTTTTGATGAAGTGAAAACCCTTTGTGCCTCCACAGAGAGTCCTCAGCATCAACAGTGACAGGAGTGTGTGGAATCCAAGCGTGGTTGGTTGCCATGGATACTTCCCTGAGGGTAGGAGTGACTGGGGTGCGGTTGCTTGTGCATAATTGAAGCTTTGTACCAAGGAAGAGGAAATTACCCAGTACTGTTGGAGAGACAAAAGCTCCATCGATATGTAGGTGTGTCAGGGATGTTGCTTTGGATTGGATATGTGAGGCCACTGTAGGACAGCTCTCAGAGCCCCGAGGAGGAAGTGGGTTAGCATTCTCCTGAGAGAGAGGTTAGACTAATTGACATACTTTTAACTTTTAATATCTTATATTTCCTTCTTAACATTTTGTCATTCTTTGAGCTTAGGAGTTTTGCTTCTCTTCTGTACTCTAACTTCTCATACTTCAGCAATGAAGCCCTGAGATCTGTGTACATGGCTCCACATGGCACAGGCTTTGGAGTCTCCCACCTTGCATGCTGCAGTGGCCTGTACATGGTTCCTGAGTACGTTTTTCTCTGTGCTCTACTGCTGCTCTAGTCATTCTAGGCACCAACTTTGCCACAAACTTAGCTTGAAACAGTGTTATTATTTCACTGTTTGTAAGTGGGATATTCAGACAGACCTGGTGTGGGAGATTCTCCACCAGGATTTTCCTAGACTTAAGTCAAGGTGTCTGTTGGTCAGGGCCATCGTTTTCACTTGGAGCTCAGGGTCCAAGTTCAGTGGTTGTTGGAAGAATTCATGTCACTTCAGCCTGTGGACAGAGGGCTCAGTGTGCTCTTTTTAATTCCTAGAAGCCACCTGGAAGTCTTCACTGGTGGCTCTCATAGGCAGGTTGGAGCAAGGTGTTTTCTTTCGCAGGCCAGTCAGGGTGTGCTTGTGATTCCAACAAAATTAAACAATTGAATTCTAGGGAACAGATAGTGAAACTCCCCTGGAGGAGACAGGCACACAAGTGAACTTGTGAGTGATGGGCCTGGATACAGGATGCCCAGGCCACATTGTGGCTGGTCTGGTGGGTGGTTCAGAACAGACTGACTCATGGGACTGTAGTTGAGTCTTGGTGGTGCTGTATTCCCGGTGCAGCTGAGTGGAACTGCCGCTCGCTGTTAAAGAGGAGGCATGGAATTTCTGGCTGACCACCCACTCTGGAGCAAGGCTAGGTCAGGCTCTGAGGAGTAGGGATATTATTACCCTTAGGCTTTCTCAGGCACTCGTTTGCAGCGCAGCACCTCTGAGCCTGGATTGAATGGGCCATGCTTGGTTGGCAGCATTGATTTTGTGTTTATTTGTGAAGGGACAGAATTTGAGATTACCAAGTAAAATATAATTTCAAGAGTTATTAATGAAAGAATATATTCCATTCACTTTTAATGAGATCCTGGTGTTGCAAAATGATTCCGGGTAATGAATCTCAGGAAATCAATGTGAAGTTTAATTGCAGCTGCGCTGTATGAGGACATTGCTCTGCTCAGTGTTGCTTGTACAATTCATCACCTCTCCCTTTTTCCTCCGATTAATTGCTTTGATGAAGTCAGTAAATGCATTCTTTGTTGGCTTGTGATCCTTTCTAGAACCGAATTCTACCACAGTAATGAGTGGTTGTTGTCATTTTTCTGTGTTACCATTTATAACTGGTACATTCTAAACTTAAGCCCATTCTGTAAATTTATTTATTGTTGTTACTTTTTCCTAAAACCTTTTTCATTTCCTTTGTTACTCTTTTACGAATTATTTTCTCTGTCTTCTCAGCTTATTGGCCAGAGCTGTGGGTCAGATGTATGAAGATTTTCTGTGATTTCTCACCCAGTAATAATGGGGTGAATAAAAAACACTTTGATATGTCTTCCTCTGATATCTCTCTCTCTCTTGATTTTTTTCAAGACAGGCTTTCTCTGTGTAGCCCTGGCTGTCCTGGAATTCTCTGTAGGCCAGGCTGGCCTTGAACTCAGAAATCGGTCTGCCTCTGCCTTCCGGGTGCTGGGTGCTGGGACTAAAGGTGTGAGCCACTGCCACCACTGCCCTCATAAGTTCTCTTACACTTGTGGATCCTTTTCAGCCTAGGTGGAGTCTGCAGGCTGTTTTTGTTTCTGACATTTTGTCAGCTACTGTGATGGTAACTGACTTGTGTTGTTTTCATTTTGAGACAGGGTCTTCTTTAGCCCAGGCTAGCTACCAACTGACTTTTGGCTCTCTTGCCTCCCAGACACTGGGATTCTAAACTTGGGCCACCCTGCACAATGGAACAAATGAATATGAACATTTATAGATTTTTAAGTTTCGTATCTTTTGGTGTTTCTAGAGTTTACTAGTTTTATGTTGATAATATTCTAATAGATTTCCATTTAGCTATTCTTGTTTGTGAGTGGTTTAAACTTTAAACCAGTGTAGAGTCACCAATTACTCTGATGGGCTTACTCTATGGATAAAAGCAGTCTACTTAGAGTGTAAGAGAGGAAGCCTTATGATCTGTCGACCTCTCTTCTCCCAAATCCCCCAGTGACACCATGAGCATTCTATCTTGTCTGCTGGACTCTTCTCATGTAATTGAGCACTGGCCTGGGGTTTCAGGCTTGGTTGTTGATGTCCCTTTGGTTGTACAGAATGCAGGGAGCCACCTGACCTACTAGAGATTCTGCGAATGTGGGTGACTCTTAGAAAAGCCTCCTTTCTATGAAGCTTTGCAGTTCATGGTGTGACATTTGAAGTAAAGTGCTTCGGGGGGGGGGGGGGGGCTACTGTTGGAGTAGCCTTTGGGAGTCTTGTTCTCACCTGAAATGTCAGCCTTCTGAATGTTCTCAGGAGACCAGAGGCTGATTCTTCCCTCTTAGCACATGGGTGAATGTTCCCACCACTACTGTTTTCAAGGCCTGGAACCACCATGCAGTTGTCTTTGGAACATAAGTCATTACAGAACCAGAGCTACAAACTTCTTCCAAAATATTTCTTATGAAATAAGTGTTGTTTGAGGGCTGAGCCTGCTGCACTGCTCCAGGTGCTGCTAGGTGCTATTTGTTGTGACACCTCATGTGCATCTGTTGTGACATGCAGTTCTGTATCTGGGGTAGGTAGGTTGTCCCCCGAGCAGAGTGGATTACAGTGGGTCTCTGATGTCTGACCAGACTCCTTTGTTCCTTCATCTCCTGACCTGCTTGTCCTCTTGTAGCCCTTAACTAGCCTTGCACCCTCACTCCTGCCCTTGTTCTGTGCTGCCCAGTCTTCTCTGCACTGGAGGGATCTCCCAGGGGAGCTTCAAGAGTGCACTACATTTTGCACACATGATGTCAAAGGAGGGGCCTCTTGCCCAAGAAGCAAGCTATTAGAGACTCATATTCAGAGGGTTTTGTAGTCTGGGTTTTCAGTGTCCTTCAGAAGCCACACATTTCCAGGCTTCCCCCTCTCCCCACAGTAGTGCAGTTGGAGGTAGTGGAACATTAAGAGGAGGATCTAGTGGGGGCATTCTTTGGACCTGTGCATTTATGCCCTTGAAGGAACTTGTGGGAGCATAATTTCTTCATCTCTTCCTTGTATTCTGACCATGAGTTGCAGTCTCAAGCCCGAAAGCACTGGGAACTGATCATGGACTAAAGTCTCTGAGACTGTGAGTGTAAATAAGCCTTTGTGCATTGATTATCTCAGGTCCGTGTTCTAGTCACAGAAAGCTGGCTAGTGTCGACAGTGTTCCTAGCATATACACTTGTTTCACCTTTCAGATTGACATGGGACATAGCTAGAGGGAAATAGAGATTCTAGAAGCCAGCTGTAGGAGGGGCTCAGTCAGCAAAGCATTGCTGCACAAACACGGGAGGGCCTCAGTTTGGAACCCTGGCACTGATGTAAAAGCTGTTGTGAAGGTGCATGCCTGTGGTCCTAGCACTGGGGAGGAAGAGTCAAGATCACCAAGGCTTGTTTGCTAGTTGAACTGTGAGCCCCAGGTTAAGTGAGAAAGCCTAGCTCAAGGAAAAGGGTGGGGGAGAGGTATAGAGAATAATTAGGAAGTGTCGACATATGTTCTATATGTGCGCATGAACCTGCATGTGGTGTGAATGCACATATCACGAAACTGTGGAAACTTCTGTAAGCCATCGAAGAGCCTTGATTGGAGAGCATGCTGTCAGCTTCTCTAGCATGAGCCTGTTGGTGTTAGCAGCCCTCTTCCCTCTCCATCTTACGTTATTTTCAGAGCTGTACCTCATCTTCATGTTCTCATCTCCATGCTTACTCCCAGGCTGTTATCTGATGTTCTTCATTAACACCTTTCCAGGGCACATGCTGCCTGTGATTTCTGTCCCCTCTTCATGCGCTCCCATCTCTTCTGATATCTGGTTTTGTTCTTTGTCTGCTTTCTATGTGTTTTACCTTTGTCTCTATGGTCCCTCAAACACAGCATATTTTCCTAAGAGCAGCCAGCTCCGTAGCCTCTTCTCTGAGGTGCTGCTGCAGGGTTAGAAGCAGTAAGTATTCTCTATCCCTTTCATTGTTTTCTCTCCCACCCTCTCCCTTATACTGTGTTCTGACAGTTCTCCAACTCAAGTTTTCCTTTTGCTCATTGGGAATATGCTTATTCACAGGGGATTAATGGAATCAGCCTGTAGAAGGTTTCTCTGCCCTCGCATGGCTTGTGGCATTCCTCTTAGCCTGAGCCTTCCTTGTGGGTCATCTTCCTGTCTAGACTCCCAGGGACTCTCAGATGGCTACCAAATGACATTAAATCCAGTCCAGCAGCCATTGCCTTTTTTCCTGTGCCTCCAGTAAGTACTACTCTCCTGCCCTGATGCTAGCCCTGAAAACAGAGCAGGAACCCATCCCCACAGGACTCCTGCCTTCATGGAGCTCACATTTGAGAGAGTGTCAGCAGAAAATGAAAAGGATGATGTTGGGGAGAGGGTTACTGAGCTGGCCTGATTTTGATGAGATAACCAGGGGTGTTCTCTCTATGAGGGCTATCTTAGATGGGACCCAAAGAAAGAGAAGGAGCTCTCTGAAGAGAGCAGCCTAGAAGGAGCCTTAATCACATGGCTCCAGGCATTGAGAGGCAGCCAGGAGCCATGTGCCGGGGCAGTAGGGAGCCAGTTGGGAAGAGGTGGGGTTACTTAGAGCTGCTGATGGCTATTGCAGGTACAGTTCCAAACACTGTTAGCGGGTGCTGTGATCCGGAGAAGCACAGTGGGATCAGGAGAGCCCTTAGGGGGAAGCTGCTAAAAGTGACAGATTAGACTAGGTGAAGGTGTCAGAACTTCTGCGTTAGAGTAGACCAGAAAGTTCCTGGTAGGCTTTCCTGCACACTCACTGAAAGACAGGAAGATGAACAACAGCCTCTGCCCTCCAGAAACAGCAGCATCTCTTTCTCCCAGTTATGACAACCAAAATGAACTCCAGGGCTAGGAGGATGGCTCATGCAGCAAGCTTGAGGACCAAGTTTTACTGCCAGAATCTAAAATAAAGAAGCCTGACATGGGAAGATACCTGAGACTCACAGGTCAGCAGCTTAGCCTTTTATCACATCTCAGGCTGTGGTGAGATACTCTCTAAAAAACCATGTTGGCTGTACCTACACTACAGCAATACATAATTGTCTTACGATCTTCAGTGCATGTATGCACCTGCACATACAGACAGAGATAATGTCTTCAGACATCGCCCATGTTTCCCGGGGTGCAGAGCCACTCAGTATTGAAAACTCAGACTCTCTCCCCTTCTCCATTCCCTCCCAGAGGCTAGTACAGTGCTGTCTTGAAGCTTTCCTGGTTATCCCTAAATGCTGACAGATTTTCTGAGGAATTCTTACTACTCTCCTTTATGACCCTTAAAGACTCTTTTTTGCCCTATCAGCTTCTGTAAATCCAAAGAAGAAAACACCAGGGCTCCCCAGGGGCAGCAGGTACAGTGCTAGCATAGCTAATGTGGGTTGGTTTTGCACCTTATTGGTGACTATGATGCTGCCATCTTTCTCTAGTCCAGTGGTTCTCAACCTTCTTATTGCTGTGACTCTTTAACATAGTTCCTCATGTTGTGGAGACCCCAATCATAACATTATTTCATTGCTACTTCATAGCCATAATTTTACTGCTGTTGTGAATTGTACTGTAAATATCTGGGTTTTCCAATGGTCTTAGGCGACCCATGTGAAAGGATAGTGTAGCCTAAAAGAGTCGTGACCCAGAGATTGAGAACCTCTGTTCTATTCTTTAATTGCCAGCATTGCTACAGTATTGCTCACAAATTGGTGGTTCATAAATATTGTTGAAGAATAAATGAATAATGAATTTGGAGGCCTGTTTTATTTTTCTACTCCTGAGTCTAATGGAATTTAAAAGAAAATATTTTTATATAGTTTATATGTATATATAAAATTTTAAAATCAGAAATATGCAGATTTTTAAAAATTATTATATTTTTATTTGTGCTTGTGTGTGTGCGTGTGCACTTGCATATATATGTGTGTGTGTATATGTGCCCTAGTATATGTGGTGGTCAGAAGACAATTTATAGGAGTTGGTTCTCGCCTACCATGGGGTCCTAAGGTTTGAATTCAGGTCATCAGGCTTGGTGGCAGGTACTTTTCCCACAGAGCCGTATTGCTGGCCCGGAATATGGATGTTTTAGATGTAAGAACATCTACTCAGAGTTTGTAGGATCATTCTCTGATATGTGTGAGAGACTGCACTGGACCCTGTGCCTCAGCCTGGAAATCTGGCCGCTGACCAGCATTCTGTTTCTGTGACCAGCATTCTGTTTCTGTGTTGCAGCTCTCGTTGTGAGCACCACGTCAGCGGGCTTCGCACTGGCTCCAGGCCCTTTCGACTGGCCCTGCTTCCTGCTTACTTCCCTTGGAACAGGCCTGGCATCCTGTGCTGCCAACTCCATCAATCAGGTCAGTCCTCTGAGCAGGGGATGCTGTTGTTACTAGCTGGCTGGTTATGCCTTTGTGCTTGAAGAACTCCCTAGATCCTATGTCTTGTTGGAGAAGCACCCTGAATTCACAGAGGGAGCCTGTGGAGGTCTCTGTTTAGTTTGCTTTGATTTTTGAGGTAAACGATTTTCAGAGTGTAACAGAATGAGTACTTGATATGGCTGGAATTCTTTGGGTTAAAAAGCTTTGAAAACTGCCAGAACTTTGTGTTCTCTTCATTTCAGAAATATTTCTTAGGATTTATCATGGTTTAGATGCTGCTGCTGTAGTTTTTCCGTTGGATTTTAGATTTTATTTATTTGTTAGTCTTATGTTTTACCAGGGTCCGGCTGTGTCAGCAAAGGGAGATTGAGACATACTGTACAGGACCCTCCTTCCTCTCAAGTGCTAGTATCATAGAACTATGCCATCATGCACAGCTTCTGCATTTTAATCCACAACTTTGCAAACTACAGTATTTTAAATATTTGATGTCAGTTTAAATTATGTATAGGTGTGCATGTCTGCACATGACTATGCATGTGAGTTTAGGTGTCAAGGCAAGGGCATCACAGCTTGAGAAGCTAGAGTTAGTTACAGGTAGTTGTAATCTGCCTAGCCTGGTGCTCGGGACTGACTTCAGGTCCTCTACGAACGAGAACAGTACGAGCCATCTTTCCAGCCCTCAAATATTTTAAAGGAGCATAACCAGCTTTAAAAAAACAAACTAAAGGCGGCAAACCAAACCAGCAGATCAGCACTACTGTCTGCTTGGTATGCACAGCAAGTTATATCATATAATTAATTGCTCTGCATTTCTAATGGATCATTTTTCTTCTTGCTATTTTAAGTACCCAGATGATTCTCTGAAATAGTTTTTTCCTTTGCCTGGCCACTGTGGTGTGTCCTGACGTTGTGGTTTTTTTCATAAGATACTATAGTGAAAAAGCCTTGGCTAAAACTTAAGGAAAACTGTCTCATCACCAGAACACCCAGGAGGAGTTGGCACAGTTTTCAAATAGGAATCCAAGTTGCTGTCAGGAACCAGCTTGAATGTTCATAGGGCACCATATAGAAGAAGCTAGTCTGTAAAATATTGGGATGTAATTTGATAGTTTAAAATCATGTATTTCCATAATGTGCTGTCCACTGTCTGGAGGATGCTATTTGTTTCAAATAGGGTTGTTTTTTTTTTTATTGTTGCTTTTGAGATAGTCTCACCGTGTATTCCTGCTAGCCTGGAACTCACTGTGTTGTCCTCACAGAGATCTGCGTGCCTGTGCTTCCCGAGTGCTTAGACTAAGGTGTGTGATACTATACACACTGGCCTGTTATTTTTAATGTCAAAACAGTTTTATAGCAAGGTTAACATAAGGAAGGATAAGCTAGTTCTCAAAAAAAGAATGACAAATATGAATCTGCCGTGAGGCCAAGGTTCTTCGGCCACTTATGATACCTTCCATAATATGGCTCCACTTGGTGTCTGCTTCTCTCCTTGTAATCATTACCTATGTGTACTGACAGATCTATGTTAAAAGGATAAGTCAGGAGTGCCTGTCAGTTTCTAGCCTTCCTTTTGTAAATTAGGAGCTGCACATGTCCATATTGTCCTCTGTTTAAATTGTATAAATTCAAAGAAAACATTCACTATAAATATGTGAGAATTGAGGAAAATAAAACTACTAAAAATGTTTGTAAATTCTAGAATATTTTATAAAACATAAAAGTTGTGAGTCAGTGAGATTCTGGCTCAGTGGGCAAGGTGCCCTGAGTTTGGTCACCAAGACTCACATGATGGAAGGAGAGAACTGACTTGTGTGCATTGTTCTCTGACCTCCACACAGTCACTGAAGAATGTGCACACACAATTAACACGTACTTTTTAAAGATGTTACTTTCCCACCCACATTTCCTACCCCTTGCCCTCCAAAAATGTTAGTGCAAGGCTTTTCTTTTCCTTTTTCCCTTTTTCCTTTTCTTTCTCTCTTTCTCTCTTTCTTTCCTTCTTTTTTTATGAATACAGTTCTCTTAGGGGCGAGGGAGATAATTCAGTTAGTAAAGTGCTTGCGAAGGAGGACCAATGTTTGATCCCCTGAACATGTGAAAAGAGCTGATGAGATGGTAGGCTTGTAATCCCAGTGCTAGGGAGATAGAGACAGGCAGACCCCTGGAACTAGGTAGCTGGCAAGCCTTGTCCATGTAGCAAGTTACAAGCCAGTGACAACACTTGAGGCCGGCCTGTCTGTGATGCATGTGCATGCACACACAGGAAAAACAACCCTTTTGGTAATCACAAGGAAGTATCTGTAGGGAAAGAAGAGAATGGCATTCAACTTAGGCAGAAATGGTTAGGACCTGGGCTCCGGCTGAGGTGTTAGAGTTTTGCAGGACTGGATTTTAGCTGCTTGGCTTCCAGGTCCATACCTGAGTATCTGCTACCAGGGGTGGGTTAGGTTCTATACAACTGTAAGAACACTGAGGAAAGCCACAGAATTCGTGTATTCATGGTACCAAGTATCACAGTGTCTGGCCCCTGTGATGATTTGTCTTTCTCAGTTGGTTTTCCAGGCCTGCATCCCCTTTACAGCATTTCCGTCATTCCCTGGACATCTTGTCACACTCTTCCCTATGTGCCACTGGGCCCTGGCAGCCCTCTTCAGTGCTGTGAGTTGTGTTTGAGACTTGCCAACAGACAAGCTTCTTGTATCTGTTGAGAGCCGCCTCCATTTGTCTGGGATCCGGTTGTGTCTGGAAGCACTGTAGTACTTTGTGGTGGTTCTCTGAATAGTGCCTTCTAGTGTTATTAGGGCTCACCCAGCTTCCCAAACTGTAGTACTTTTTTTCAGTATTGCCAAATTGGTGTCTTGTTTTCATTATTAGACAGTCTCATAAAGTTAAGAAACAAAGGAGTCCAGGGCCATTTTACCAGCAGTTAAATAATGTGAGCAGAACAAAGAGCAAACACAGTAGGCACTGAACTAAGATTTATTGTTTTTATTTTATGTGTATGAGTATTTTGTCTGCCAGTATGTCTGTGCACCGCGTGTATGCCGGTGACTGTGGAGGTCAGGAGAGGGCATCAGATTTCCTGGGCCTGCAATTACATATGGTTGTGAGCTACCCAGGTGGGTGATGTGAACCCAGATCGGCTCCTTTCTGCAGCCAGTGCTCTTAAATGCTGAGCCATCTTTCTGGCTTCTAATCTGGGTTTTGGCAAAACAACTAAAAATACCATTTTTTAAAAAGTAGTATTCACATTAAAGAGTGTGTTAGCTACTCATAGGGTCTAGGGAAGGGAAAAATTTGTCCATATTTATAAAAAGATTCAAGTAACATCTTATACATATTTTTAATTCTTATGTGCTTTATTTGAGCTGTTATTCATTTAGCTCTGTTTCTTCTTTGCATCCAACTTCTGTGATCATTTTGTGAAAGAAAAAAGTAAAGCTTTGAAAAGCAGTTCTTCCGTTTGTTTTAAGGAGAGAAAATGAGATTCAGTTTCTGAGTGACAAGGCAGTGATTGGTGCTTAAGAGATGCGTGTGAGAAACCACGGACACCGACATGTAAAAGCAAAGCTCCAGAATGTTCTGTAATGTGTATACACATGCCATTCAAAACCCAAGCGTGGCTTTAAAGCAGGCATGCCTTCAAAGGATGAAGGCAGTCCGTAAGTGTTTTCAATTTAACAACTTAAAGACAGAAGGCTGTGAATGCCTTTGACTGATCAGATTTGGGGTGAGGACTAACAGAGCCAAAGAATTTTGAGTAGAATGAATTAAGAATTGAAAAATGTTGTCAGAAAAATTAGAATTATTTTCAGTATTTAATGTAGTAAGCTGTAGTTTGGATTATTTTACTCATTTTATGTATACAATAGTCACCTCTGGAGTTTTCCTTCCTGTGTTTTAGTTAGCTACCATCAACTACTTGGAAGGTATTAACTGGAAAATTCCATAAATAAATATTCATAAATTTTACATGTTTTAATATTGCTGATGCTACTCTTGCTGTACCTACTTTGTAAATTAATCGCTATCACAAATATGTATGTGTGAGGATAAATACTACGTATATAAGGGTCTGTCAAATTTTTAAGCATCCAGTAAGAGTCTCAGAATATATTCTATTCAGATAAGGGGCTGCTTTATATGGCTTTTTAGGAGAGTGTGTTAATAAATGTATATGTCAGGGAGCGTATTTCTATATACAGTTTTACTATAGTAAACTGAGCGATGACATGGTATTCTACTCTCTGCCTCTGCCTCCACAGCCCATCAGTCCTGTTGGCGTCTTATGGCACTCTGTGCATGGCTCTCGTTATCTTTATAGGACAGGTTTCTAGAATCAGAGTGGCTGTTAGGGAAGACTACCAGCCAAAGCAGTTCAAACTTTAATTTCTGAATTATGATCTTAAGATAATCCTACATTCATGGAGTACTAAAAGCCCTTTGGAGTAGGAGCATGATCTCCTACTCTATTTGTAAAACATTTCGTTTTGTCGTTGGTTTCTTTTTTTAAGGCAAGAGTTAAACTTTATTTTTATGAAATGTCTCATTGAGAGTCAATGCCAAAATGTAAGCAAAAATAACAAATTTTAATATAACACATATGGTCCATATTATTTTTTCATATGAACGAAACCTTTCTAAGAATATACCATGAACAGTCTTCCACATCAGTACATGGTGGAGAATGATTGTTGCATGTGGATATGTGTGGGCATATTTTCAAATATAATAAAAACATTTGGAGATATCAGAGGGATCCACTATACACAGTCAGTCTAGGAGGATCAGACAGTGGTAACTCACATCATTAATCCCAGCACAGGAGATATCCAGGAGTGGTGACTTACGCCCTTAATCCAATCCGAGTTGAGGTCATCTTAGTTTACAGGAGTTCCAGGCTCCCAGGCAGGCAGTGGTGGGCCACATCTTAACTGGGCAAAAGTATTTAAGGCAGGTGTAGAAAAACAGAGCAGGCAGAAGAAGCCAGGAGGAGTGAGGCTGAGGAAGCTGGAAGACAGCTGGGTGAGATCTGACTGGTATTTACTCTCTCTAATATCTCCAACTTTCCCAGAGATCTGGCCCTGAATTTTCTTTATTCGTGCAACAGATAAGCTTTGTTTAATTTTTTTTTTTAATTTAGCGTTTTAGAGACTCAAATGCTGACTGGAAGTGTCCCACACACATCCTGTTTTGAAACAAGGTCTCACTATGCACCCCTAGCTGTGCTGGAACTTAGTATGTGGATCAGGCTGTCCTCCAACTCCCAGAGGCCTGCCTGCCTCTACCCCAGAGTGCTGGAATCAAAGACATACCCCACATCTCTCTAATGAGCTAAAAGTCTTGCAGTTAAATCTGCGTACTTCCTTGCTTGTATTAGGTTCCTAAAAGTGATTTGTTGTATTCAAAGATTTGCTGTTGTTTTTTTAATAAAAAAAAAATAAGAAATTCCCATTTTACATGTAGGTGGGACATCTAGGCCGAGCATTCAATAATAATAAGTGTCTGTGTCGTGGTTTGGGAGCTGGTTGGTGGCTTCAAGAAAAAGGCTGTTACAGTTTAATTTTTTTGTTATTGTTTGGTTGGCCGTTGATGTGGTTTTTCCAAGTTTTAGTTTTAAATGCCTGACCTAGCTTACACGTGTTTCTGGCTAGATCTTTTAACTTAAATTAACCTGTTTCTCTTTATCTACCTTTGTCTCCCAGCTTTTTACTTTTTCCTACTTTCTTGCTGTCTGTGTGTCTCGCTGGGAGCCTACTAGCTACTGGCCTTGGACATCTCTCTCTCTTCGATCATTCTTCTTTCTTCCTTTTGAGCCTAGATTTCTCCTCTTATTTAATCTCTCTGCCTGCCAGCCCTACCTATCTATTGGCCCTTAAGCTTTTTATTAGACTAATCAGGTGCCCTAAGCAGACAAGGTGAAAGAGCAACACCTCCTTACATCATTACCCGGTTAAAATAATATTCTGCATCATAAACAAGTGTAACAATTCTTGTCTAGTTATAATATTTTACAGCAATTGACTCCAAATGTCTCCATTTGGGCTAAAAGTCAACCGTTTTACTATTCACAGGCCTCACTTGTTCACAGCACCATGGAGAAATACCATTCTGCTGCTCTTTCTATTTGATGGTCTGCCCATTGGACAGCAGCCTAGGCCACCTTGCCACCCTCACCTTTGTCTTCACAGCTTTGTAACTGTGGGCTTAGTTAAAGTCTTTACACACACACACACACACACACACACACACACACACACACACACACTTTACATCTGCTGACTACTATGCTATCAATGAATTGCTGTCCAGTTTTGTGTGTGTGTTGCGTTCTATCTCTCTTTACAATATTCTTGGTAGATTGTCTTTTGATTACTGTGGCACTTTCTAGGTTCTCAGGCATGAAGAGTCAGTCTTTCTTTCCTTCATGTTGAACTCTAAGCTGTCACCTTGCAGCTTCAGCCTGTTGGTCATAGGTGTACTTGGAGAATCCAGGTGTTCTTTCTCCATCCTTGTACTTGCAGCTCATCACTTTCTAACTATGGTTAAGAGGCACTTTTGCTGCTGCAATATAGTTATTCATTTGCAGTCTCTTCTTTAGAGTACTGGTAACGTCCCCCAAATGAATGATTATGAATTACATATTTCATCCATCCTGTGCTGATAGCACAGGAGGAGGCCAGTAGTGTTCCATTTTGAAGACACATATAGGGAAATGAGAAGGAAAAGAAGTGTAATAATTATAGATATCAACCCTTATTTAGTACTCGCTGTGTGTCAAATAATTTTCTAAGCATATACAAATTAGATTGTATTTGAGTCTATGCTATAGGGTTTCAAAGAAATCGTTCTTTTGAAAGATCAAATAAATGATGAGTGAATTCATAACTTGAGCTTGTCTTTTCAAAGAACCATTGATGTTCTCAGAGACTTTACTTTAGAGAAAATTACAAGAAAGACATAAAACATAAATAGTCTCAGATCTGAGTGCTGGGTTGTAATTAGAAAGGTAAGTGTGATAAGGAATGTTATCTTTAGGATCTAGTGTACCTATGGATGTTGGCAATATTTTATGAAGGAAATGAAAGAGATCAAGAGGTGTGAATAAATAGGATCAAGAAGAAACATGTTTTTTGTTTGATACTAACAATACTTGAGCGACTTTCATAGCTGAAATGAGGTAAAAGGGAGGGCTTTGGATAAAGAGCTCTGAATTATAGGGTGGTTAAAGTAAAAGAAAATTCATAGTCTTTTAAACTCTGAAAGGAGAACAAGCAAAGATCTTTTTTCTTGGTGAATATGAGATTAATATCTATGCCTCTGCGTTTTCCCATTCTCTGATGTCTCTTGTTTTGACTGTGCAGTCTGCCCAAAGCAATAGCAATTGGCTTTCATCTTCCACCCTAACAAAAGCGGTCATAAAGTTTAGTGTTGTATTCCAGAAGAAGACTTCTTTCTGTTAGGGAATGCCAGAGAGAGGATTTGTTCAGCATAATATGCGCAGGATGAATCAATGAGAAGTATATTGACTTTGAACTTGCAGCCATTCAGCCTCTGGAGGTCCCAGCTTGTGGCTTATTCAGATAAGGCACTGCACCACATAAGGTTTACAGAGAGGATCTTTGAATATAGTTGGAGAGTCTCCAACCAAATACAGCTTTATATATAAGGAAAATGATGAACATTGCTGCACATCATCAAAAAAACTGTTTTAAATGCAGGCTGTTTTACTGAATTTATATAACTCTAAATAGCCCCTAAATTATATTTGATTCTCCTGTCCAGAATGATGGATCTAAGTGGAATAAGTTTGGCACTGGCATTCATTGCCAAAATCATTTCAGGTGATGTCGTGCCAGCAGATGCAGAGCTGATGATTTGAACATGATGTTCATAGATAGGTTTTTAAAGTAATTTGCAGCCCCATCAACTCATTGTTATTTTATTTGCTTCTTGTAAAGAGTCTGTGAGGTGGTTTTCCTTCTGTGTGTTAGAAGAATAAAATGAAGCTTGGTGATGCTGTTGATGACACATTTGAACGTGGCCAAACTAGGACTAGAGCATGTGGCCCCTCCAGGGCATCAGTCAGTCTAGTCACCACCTTAAAATCATCAGGCTGTTCTCCTTAGCTAGTCCCCCTTCATGGCCCAGGATAGTTTACAGCACTGCTACTGGATGTAGGCGATGGAGTTACCCAGCAGGCAGTCATGTATCCATCTTGAATGATCAGGAAGATTAGAATGCCCAAGCCAATGCACTGTCAGTGTCAGCTGTTAGCGCTTTTATTAAAAGAAAGGCTTTCCAGTTTGACCACAACCTCTGTGCATTAGAATCGCTGTCTTCCAGTTGTTTCTACATAGGGTCTTAGAGATTTAAAAGACACAATGTACTTTTCCATGGTTTACCAGGGCATGGATTCTTCCTTGTCTGAAATACTTGGGATTATAGCAGTATTTTGAACTTCAGATTTTGTTATGTTTGTATACACACACACACACACACACACACACATACACACACACACACACACACACACACACACACACACACACACACACACACACACACCAAGATATCTTGGGAAGGGATACAAATCAAACATGAAATTCGCTGATGTTTCATTTGCATCTTTATTAGTCTGAAAGTATTTGTAGACAGCTTTACCTAAAGTTTTATTTTATTTTATTTTTTACTCAGGTTGGTACAGAATTTTCATTGTTATCACTCAAAAAGTTTCAGCTTTTGGATTTTTGAATTAGGGATTTCCAACTGTGCTTGCAAACCCTAGCATATGTGTGAATATAGGTATATTTTTTTTCAAGTATATGCACATTGTATGCTTGTTATTCATACGTGAGACTGAGGGAATAGCTGTTACTGAGTTGTGTGTATAGTTTTGGCAAGGTTGATGTAAAAGTAGATATGGGGGCTGGGTAGAGGGATGGCTCAGTGCTTAAGAGCTAAGAGACTTGCTGTTCTTCCTGAGGACCTATCGGTGCAATGTTATATATTTAATAAAAAATAGTCTGGAATGTCAGAGGACAGAGCCACCCACAGAGCCAAGCCACCATGAATGTCAGGGAGTGGAGACCCACGCCTTTAATCCCATCATTTAGGAGATAGTGATCCATCTGGGTCTCTGAGTTCAAGGCCTAACAGCCAGGCAGTGGTGGCGCACAGCTTTAATCCCAGCTCTAGGAAAGTTGAACCAGGAAGTAAGATGACTGGACAGAGGGAGAGAAGTTCAGCTTCCCCTGCAACTTTCCTTGCTGAGAGCAGTTGCCAGCCAGACTCAGAGGAAGGAAGAAGAGAATACTGCACTGAGCAAAGGTACCAAGCTATGTGGCTAAACAGACAAGAATTACGAGTTAATCTAAGTGAAAGAGCTAGTCAGTAATATGCCTGAGCCCAAGCAGTTTGTAATTGATATAAGCCTTTGTGTGATTTTATGGGACTAGGTTGACAGAACCGAGAAACTACTTACTCTGTCCAAGTGGACATCCACATAAAGCCTGAAAAAGTTTGAAGAGGGTTCTGGAACACAGAAACAGCTCAAAACAGCTTCCTAGCTGTGTCTGTCAAGTGGGCCATGGTATAGAGATTCCGTAGCATGTGGGCTTGAGCTACAACATGGCAGTTCTCACAGTCTCACAGGAGCCTTGGTACAAGCCCGAGCAGCATATGATGGATTTAAGGTTTATGTTCAGACAGACAGAAGGGAAAGAGCCAAGCCTAGCTTTTTTGGCCAATCCGCATTTTATTAAACCAGTATTTACAGTGACAAGTCTTTACAGTATACAAAAGCATGGGTCACACAGCAAGGACCTGAGGTTATTTCTCAGAACCCAAATTGACCAGCTGACAACCTCCTGTACCTGGAACTCGAGGGGATCTGGTATCGCCTTCTTGCCATTGTGGGCACCTGTGCACAAGCACACATATATGCACACACAGAGATGCACATTTTTATATACTTGCATGCACACTTTATTTTTTTAAGTCATTTAGTTGAGATATGATGGAAAATGTTAGTCTTATGACTTTTGGAGTTAGAATTCTTGGCTTGTGTGATAAAATCTGCCTTGCGTGGCTTGTTTCCTCCCTTCATATCTCCCTGTCACCTCCACATAGCAGAGGTCAAGCTGAAGTTCTTTGTGAATATCCATCTTTCTTTTCCTGATCTTTGGCTGTGCTTTGTCTTTCCTGTCAGTGTGTTCTGAATCCCATTACCCAATGCTTCTCTGCTCTCCACCACAGATCCCCTTCCTGTTTTCTCTATTTAGGTTGACTCTTGGTTTACTGATGACTGATGGTGCTGATGGAAAAGCAAGCTGTGTGGCCAGTGCCTGGGAGAGTGTGCTTCCTCATCACTGTCTCACACTCCTTTCATGGCACACAGCTTTTAAGGTTTTCATGTTAAAAAAAAAAAAAAAAAAAAAAGTCCTTGATGCCTCAATACATATTTATACTTTAAAAATAGAGTCTTGGAGTGATGCTTACTGCCATACTGGGCCTCCAGATGTGGACAGAAATAGGAAGTGTGTTGCAGGCAGGATGACAGGATGATGGCCAAGGTGCCTTTTCCACTCAGGTTACCCTGAGAACTGTGATGATGCTCTGGCTTGAACTGGAGGCCCAGGCTGCCCAGGCTGCCCAGGCTGCCCAGGCTGAGTTGGGCAAGCTGTTTGACCTTCCCAGTATGCTTATGAATGATTTAAAACAGTCTTAAGATTCACATTTTTGTGACCACTCAATCCTGTCATACCAATTCTCTAAGAAGTTTTAGAAAATATTGTTTGGCAAGAAGGGGAAATTACTTACCTGTGTGATTAATCTTAAGGAAAATTTCACTGTGGCATTTCCTTCAGATCCTGTGCCAGATTTCTCCCGGAAGCACTGATCACAGGGAGCGAAGAACGTCCAAGGATTTGAGTGATGGAATGTGGAGATAGAGTGGAACAAAAGAGAAATTTGGGTAGTTAATAAAATTTCCAAATGCTTATATCTTAGTATATTTATACCTTAAAATATACTGTGTAAACTGTTGAAATGGCTAAGAAAACAAGTAGTTTTAGCTTTTATCCCAATTGAGATTTCCTTAGTAGAGAAGATACGTACCTTTTAGGTCCTAAGAAAGAAAACTACCATTGACCAGTGGTCAATGTCCTAATGTTCTTCCTAGCTGAGTAACATCATAGTTGTTCTCTTGGTGCTTTTATCAAAGTTTATGTTGTCGTTGGGTGAGTAGAATAAAAGCAATTAAGAAGTGCTGTCTGTGTACAGATTCCTTAAATGTCTCATTGTAGGTAAGACGGAAAAGGTCCTTCACCTAATGCTATCTGTGTCTTCTATTAACTTAAAATAATGGGGTTTAAGTACAGCTTCTGACCTTAATAGCATAATCATATCTGAAGACCAGACTCTCAATTATTAAGACTCTCGTGGATTGTCGATGAGCATGAGATTGAATCAGTGATTTTCATTTGCTGTTGAGTTACTGACCTAACTTAATGGCTAAATAGCATATTAAGCAAGCACACAGTTAAATTTGAACATCAGCCCCAAGTCTGATGCTTTTGCCCACAAGAGGAATAATGCGTACAAGTTTCCAGTCGTCTCATCGGCTCTGGCTTTAGTATCGTCAGATTGCTTCAGAGTGACTCTCTGTAAACACTTAGTGACCATTTGGTCTTTAAGAGTTTCTTTTTGGTGCCTTTGAGAGGCAGGAAAATGTGGCATGCTGGTTCTTACATAGAACTTCATTTATTTTGGTCTGATAAAGTGGTTGGGATAGGGAAGGTCCTTTTCCTCTCACGGGCCTGTGACTTGACTGGAACTGGAGGTCAGGGTGTCTTTAAGAAGTGGGTGTGCTTCCATGGTTGGCTGCTGTTACCTGAACCTGCCCTCAGATAGCTATTGATTGCTTTTGCTAGAAGATTGTTTCTTCCTTTACAGGGATGTGCAGTAAAGCAATAAAATGTGCTGACACACAGAGAAGCTAGGAGGTGCCTACAGTGTAAAAAGGAATGGTATGGGCATTTCCCCCGGAAGGCCAGGGAAGCTAACAAGTGGACAATGTATTTGAGTTAGGTAGGTGTGCTTTTCTATGCACAGGTAAGGACAGCTTCTGAAGCGGAGAGACCATTGAATAGAGGTGAGAAGCTGGTTGGCATATAGGAAGAACATTCTGGAAAATGCAGACATGGCAGTGCTGCAGAGGGCTGAGACACAAGGTAGGTAAGGTATCATGAGAGGGCGAAAGACACATCAGGGCAGACCATTGAGGCTTCATGTTCCAAAGCACCCAGGTTTGCCCAGTGTGCCAGGCTAAACCCAGGAAGTTTAAAGTGAGCACTTAACACAAGTACCGCCCTCTGTTCTCTGTGGATAGACAAATCCCCACTATATGGGTCACTTCTCAAGCCACTCTCTTCCTCCCACCTAAGGCTGTTACAGCTTCTATGTCATCCATTCACCAGGCATTTCCTAGACTCCTCTTTCTTCCAGACACTGTGCTTGGGTAAGATAAAGGTAATTCCTACTGTTGTAGTAAAAAGATAAAGCTATAAAAAATATTCATATGAAAATGCCAGGCAAGAATCCCTACAATAAATGAAATTATATCGGGCTGGGGTGATGAACTGGTGGATAAGAACACTTCTCATGCAAAAGATATGAGTTTGGCTCCCAGCATCCTCTTCTGGCCTCTGTGAGCACCAGGCATGCACATAGTACGCATACATACATGAACGCAAAACACATGTAAAATAAATGTCAGTAAATCTTTTTTTAAAAAAATCAGCTAAAGTAACAACACCATGGGGTCCTCATGAGACATCCGTGACATGCACCCCACTTTGTGGTCAGCCCTGTCTTAAGTCAAGCCATACAACTCTCCTTCAGTTTATAAGTTTAAAACATTTGAGCTCTTGGCTGCTGCTGTCTTCTCAGTGAGGGTGGTAACTGTCTGAGCCTATGATTCCTGTGAGGTTCATGCATCCCTGGCACATGAGATGCTCAGTGACACCTGATGGTTCAGTCAGAGCCAGGCCACCTGGCAGCAAGCCTATACCTGCTACTTGTTAGCTCTGTGGCTTTGGGCTGTTGACATAACCTTTCTGAACCTGCATTTTTCTCATCTGCAGATAGATAAGCTTGTTGATAGAGTGATCTCAGTGTTTTTAATGCTAGGATGTGGTGCTTGTGGCCACTTTGGTCTAGGAATTATCCCAACACCCACATAAATACTTACTCTCTCTCCCTCTCCCCCTCCCCCCCCTCTCCCTCTCCCTCTATCCCTCCTCCCTCCCTCTCTCTCTCAAGAGCATTGGAGTTCCTGAAATTCCCTATCTGCCTAAAATCAGAACCTCCCAGAGGAGCTCAGTTCTTACAGGTTCCACCCCTCCCCAGTTGTTCTAATCTCAATAGAGTTGACACCAACAGATCTAAGGGTCCACTTAACTTTCTTCAAATTCATCTCATATCCAGATAGCATTTTCCCCCTTCTTCCTCTGTTAAGATGGTGTTTATACTCACCAGATTTGAGGCTCTTTGGGTATTTTTTCTCTTGTGTGATGCCTATGTGCATGTGCAGAAGGTTGGGAAGGTGGCCTGGGGAAAGCCAGGGTGGCAACACAGGCTTGTGATTGCAGCCCTGAGAAGCTGAGGAGGTTAGTGAATGAATCCAGCCTACGCTATAGAGTGAGCTGAAGGCTAGCACCGTCTATATAGTGGAGCCTTTTTAAAAAATAAATAAAAAAAAAATACATTTGTGTTCTTATCTCTTAACCTACTGTTGGTGTCTGTAGGTCTGAGGTAAGAGCCTGGTATTGATAAGAATGCAGTTAATGTTAATTATTGCTATTATTTATCATGAAAAATATTTAATGGGGGACTGAGATGGGGAGATAGACTTTCCGTTAAAAAGTAGTTGATTTCATATGATCCCAAAGGAGCATTGATAGTGGGAAGCTGAGCTGGAAGGAGGTCATTGATGGGATTTCCTTGTGGGAACAGAAAGGACCATAAAGTAGCTCTTAGATTTCTGTCATGGTTAAATCCATGGAAAGAGTGTCCATATTCGATGAAGTCTTTCTGGGAAACAGTATTGATGACCTTCAGAAATAACATTGTGTGTTTGGTTTTGTTTTTTATGAGTTGTTCTTTGGTCTCAACGAACCAGTCTGAGTTCTCCACAGTGACATTTTTATTCTCAGAAAATCAGAAGACATGATCTTCGACTTATAATTGTGGTCTCTTGTTTCAGGGCTGCAGTAGGTTGGCATGCCCAGGCCCTAACCGTAGGGAGCAGCTGTCATGACAGGCCTCAGCAAATGAAGGCCCAGTTTTCAACAATAACTAGGCATTTGGTTTTCCTCTGAA
This sequence comes from Phyllotis vaccarum, assembly GCA_033318265.1. Lineage (NCBI taxonomy): Eukaryota > Metazoa > Chordata > Mammalia > Rodentia > Cricetidae > Phyllotis > Phyllotis vaccarum. Next base: position 17,805,953 of record JARWLC010000003.1, read on the forward strand.
GTCTGGTGATTTTAAACTTAGCACAGTTTTCCACACGCTGTACCAACAGCCCCTGTTGGTGACTTGGGGCTCCTACCCCTGGTTCTATCTATGCTTTTGAAATAAGACAGGCAGTTTTCATATTACCATTTACCAAAGAGGGGAAAGATCTACATTCTGAAAAGGAAATCTTTATAACAAAACAATGGAGTCTGCCACCTTCATTCCATGTTGATTAAATACAACCAGCAGAGTATCTCCTATTTGAGAGAGCAGAGGTGTGGCACTGAGTCACCGCTTTAGGTTGAGATGCTAGCCTACTGTAGCTACACCAGAGAAGGCCTTGTTATTTTTGAATTGTAAGGGGAGGGGTGAGTATATTAGTTGCTTAGCACTCTAAAGGTAAAGTCAAAGAGGGTCAACTCAAAATTGCTTCAAGAAACACCTGGAAATTGCAGATGCGTTTACAGTTATTTCACTACTGATGGCATCATGTTTCAGAGAAAGCCGTTAATTGTGGTAGAGGCATGTGGAGCGCTTTGTGAAATTTAAGTCCGTTGAGTATCAGCACCTTCAAAGACAATAAAATTCCAGCCTATGTTTGTCTATTCCCATGTGAGGAGTTACTACAGTGTGCATGCATCACTCCATGAGAGACCCTTGGCATATAGGCAGTTGTTTGAGGTCAGTTTTCCATTTGGCAGTTGTCAGACAGCTGTCAAATTCAAACACTATGTCCTAAAGCTAATTTACATCTCATGATATTCCATATTCATAGATTTCTTGACTTAAGAATTTAAAATACTCTCTACATTTTATCAGTATCTTTCAATTATTCCTTTTCCCCCCAAAATGTCCTCATATCCATTAAATATGATACTCCAATGTCTTTATTGTTTTCTAATCATAGTTTTAAAAAATTGTCATGGACCTTTTAGAAGCACTCGAGTGGACATTCAGCCATTTAACCCCACTGCTCATTACAGAACGAGAACTCACATCTCATTAAATCCATCATCCTTATTTTCACTGTCAAACTTCATTGTTATCTTGTTTGTTTGGTTGATTGGTTTTGTTTTTTGAGGCAGGGTTTCTCTGTGTAACCACCTTGACATTCCTGGAACTCACTGTGTAAAGCAGGCTGGCCTCAAACTCACAGACCCATCTGTCTCTGCCTCCTAAGTGCTGGGATTAGAGATGTGTGCCACCACCACATTCAGTCTCAGTTATAATTGGACATGGAGTTCTTACATTCTAGATGCCAGTATAGGTTAGTATAATAATAAACACTCAGTGTTGACTTTCACTAATTCATTCATGAAGAGATTCTGGCTTTGTCATTGGTGGTGAGCTAGAAAACATCTCAGTTGCCTATGGGCAACATTAATATCATCCCTTTTAAAATGTAAGCCACCAGAGACATCTGGTGAATATGTCAGGGTTAACTGGTGAAATTAGAGATTATATGGAAACACTGTAAAGGTGCTCTTAAATTATGCTAAGAATTCCTTTGTAGTTACACGAAACCATTTCTGGGGTAGTTTATTTTAACTTTTGCATTAAGATCCCTTTTAATCAATATTCAGTTCTTGTTTTTCATAAACTTCTAAGTTAAGTCATGATTTAACTTATTCTGAATTTCAGCTTGTTCTGTTCTGAGATCATATAACTACATTACATTTTAATTACATTTTGTGTTTTGATTTATCTGAATCTCTCAGTAGCCTGTTTATCCTTCTGGCTACAAGAGCTGATTTTATTTATTTGACATATAGACACTGGTTGAAATGGATGAGAAATAGTAGAGGAGAGTAAATTCTGCAGTTAAAAAAGCCTAACTTCAACTCATCAAAACTGCCATTTTAAAATGAAATTACTGTTTTGAGAAAGTGTCTAACTATATAACTCTGGCTGTCCTAGAACTATGTAGACCAGGTTAGCCTTGAACTCACAGAGGTTTTCCTGCTTCTGCCTCACAAATGCTAAGGTTAAAGGTGAGTACAGATTTTGATAGTTAACACTAAGATAGTTCTAAAAACAATTTAAAATTTATTCTTTATTAATTAGTATTCCAAAGTGACTTGGTGGTACTGGCATGAGTTACAAACATGCTCGGTGGGATTATATTCAAAATTGATTGTAATATTCCATCAATAGTTTCTCTTCAGAATCTTTGAAACTGTACGGTAGCTGATCAGGGAGCCAGGCGTTCAGTTTTGCAGTATACCACAGCCATGTCTACAGCTCAGATTATAATGCTTCCAACTTTCCCAGAAACCTCTCCCAGGCACTGTCAGTTGAGCTCTTGGTTGCTTAAGCTAAAAACTTGAGGGTTACTGATGGTTTCTGGTTTTCCCAAGTCCACATCACTGTCATCAAGAGATCCTACTAACGGCATGCACACACAGGCACATGCTTGTTGGGACCTCTGAGAAATGTCCAGATGCTTGGGTTCTCCACCTTGTTGTAGCTCTGGATTGTCTGTCTTCTGGGAGGTGGTGCGGCTGCTTCAGCTGGTCCACACTGTTCTCAGTTTATACTAGGGGACCTTCTCAGAAGGTATGCTTGGCCCTCAGAACCTCCCAGACTCCCAGGCTCTTTGAACAAAGGACTTACGTTTACAATGGTTTTGCCTACAAAGATTTTATTGGTTCATGTTAGCATGAAGACATCTTTTTCATTGATATGAACAAGTTTTCTTTTTCAGACGCAGACATTTTTCTCAGAGTGTCCTTTTCTTTGGCCTTAATGTTTGTGTTAGTCTAGAATATTAAAAACAAAAAAAGCCTTACGTGTAAATATCCAAATTTATTGTTTTTCAGTCATTTCTTTTTTGAAAAAGATGTAAGCTTGTGGAATAAAATAATACTAATAATAACATAGTTGGTGAGACAGTTCCGTATGCATGCGAGGTCCAGAAACTGAACTTAGGTTGTAAAGCTTAGCAAGCACTCTTACCCAGTGAGCTGTGTAGACATCCCCCATTTTTTCTCTTATCTTAGAGATTGTCTCAGACAGCAGCCCTGAGTGGCTTGGAATTCACTGTGTGAACTGTGTTGGCCGAAGTGGCAATCCTTCTTCCTCAGCCTCCCAGCTACTGGAATTACAATATGTATCATCATGCCTCATCCCATTAACGTATTTTTTAAATGGCATTCATAGGTTTTTAGTTTCTTTCAAATATTCTTTTTCATCTGTTTTTGTTTCTCTGTGTGCGTGTAGTGTGCATGTGCATGGTTTTCATGGTGTGCGTGTGTGGAAGTGAGGCTGTGTGCACTTAGAAAGGCCTACACAGAACATCCGGTGTCTTCTTGTTCCTCATCCACATTTCTTTAAGACAGGATCTCCCACTGAATGGGAAGCTTGCTTTTTAGATATTAGCTGGCCAGCAGGTTCTTAGAATCTGTGTCTATCTCACTCCTTACCAGAGTTACAGGCACCAAAGCAGTGTGCTGCTGAGGACTCAAACTTACATCCCCATGTTTGTATTCTTGTCCACTAAGCCTTCTCACGAGCCCTCTCACCAGTTTTTCTTGTTTCTGCCTGAATTCAGGCAACTTTCTCCCATGTCTGTGTTACTGTGCCCTTCATTAGCTGGTTTTTTGCTTTGGTTTTGGTGTTTTGGTGGTGGTTTTTGTTTTGTTTTGTTTGGTGCTGAAGTAGAAAGCAAATGCTTTTGATATTTTCCCTATATGTGCTTCCCCACACAGACCCCCACTGCCTGCCCGTTCTCTTCCTCTGAGCTTGCTGAGTTATGACCATCTCACTGCTGCTCTTTCCGTTTGTTTCCCAGTGAACTAAGAACAGCATCTCTGTCTACAGTGTTTGCTCACAGAAGTCACTGCTAGGAGACAGTCTTGGCTTTGCAGTACACTGGGCTTGTTACAGTCCTCCTTTCTGCTGTTGTGGACTCCCTTCACTGTAGTATGCATACTTTACTGTCATGACTATGGGCCACATTGTAGTGGAAGCTTCTGGCCTGTCTGGCTTGTGGTCCAGACCCACAGACATGCCACCCACAGACCCTCAGTCCCACAGAAACACACAGATGCTCTGGCATATTGCTAGCTTAATCTAACTCATGATTCTTATCCTGTTCAGCCATGAGGCTCGGTACCTTTCTCAGAGCAGCATAGGTGTCCTCTGCATCTGTTGGCTTCTCTGGAGTCTATGTGGTATCTCTGCTCTGTTCTTCCTGTTCCCAGAGTTTTCTTAGTCTGGTAGCCCCACCAACACTTCCTGTCTGCCTTCAGCGTTTTTATTAAACCAGTAGGTGGAACAATTATTTATAATGGAAGAGAACACAATCCCACTACACATATAACCTCTGCTCTATGATGGCTGATGGTTGTGGTAGGCCAAGAAATTCTTACACCCCAGTGTTACAGGTAGACAGTCATCGCTTAGAGATAGTAATTGTAACTGGGGGCATTTGTAGGGTGAAATGGCCTGTGGCCTGAGAACTTCATTGTTCAACAGAAGGTACAGGTTGACTTTGGAGAGGACAAAAATAAAAAACAATGTCATGGAAACAGAGGAACACATTTCAAGGAAGAGAGGTAGTGAGTATTGTAGAATGCTATTGAAGATTATGTTAGCTGAAGTGATGCATACCTTTAATCCCATAACTCAGGGGATGGAGGCAGTTGGATCTATGTGATTCTGAGGCCAGCCTAGTTTACATAGCAAGCTCTAGCCTAGCAGGGCCTCATAGTAAGACCCCGTCTCAAAAAGGAGAGGGGAGGTTATGTTTTTAGTTGAAGACTAGAGAATTTTTAGGGTTGGAGTGTGAAGAAGTTATTGAAACAACCTTCCAGAGAGCTGTTTTCTTGGGTTATCAGGTAAGGAATTAATAGACTGACAGTAAGGCACAATTCCAGAAAGCAATGTTCACATGGGATAAAAATGAGTGTTCTTGTTAAGTGGCTAGTTAGAAAACTTGAAGCTCATTGGGAATGGATCATCCATCTCCCTCACCCCATCCAGTCAGCAGTACTCTGAGTATTGTTAGGCCGTAGAGAAAGATGTGATATCTGAACTGCCCAGGTCATAAAATTAATATCTAGTCAGAGACTTTGTGGTAATGATGAAAGGCATACTATTATCTCATTTATTACTATTTATTCTAAATTGTCTTTTTAGTCACCTTATCAGAACACTGCTCAAGAGAAGCTGTTTTTCTAGAGGTTTTAGGGATAGTCTTAATCTTACTAAAGTTGTAAGTTGGCATAGTGGTATAATATGAAGTTTCTGCCTTGGCCTTTCTAGCCTAGTCCTTAGGTTGGGACCCACTCACAGCCATGCTGCCACTTAGCCCCAAATAATCACACAAAGGCTTATATTAATTTCATGCTGATTGGCCTATGGCTCAGGCATAAAACTTGCTAACTTTTAAACTAACCCATGATGAGCAAAGTGGCTTAGTACCTTTTCTCAGAGCAGCTTTTCGACTTCTTTTCTCTGCATCTGCTGGTGTCTGTCTGACTCTTCCTTTTCACAGAGTTTTCTTAGTCTGGTAGTCCCGCCTACACTTCCTGTCTGCCTTCTGGCTAATGAGCATTTTATTAAGCCAGTAGGAGGGACAAATATTTACAGTGTACCAGAACATAATCCCACAGCATTTCTTCTTTTTTTCTTTTTAAAACAGGAAATCTAATTTCCTTTGTATACTTTTTTTCACCGTTATCTCTAACAACTTGTAACCAACACTGTAACAAAGACAAACATCCATAATTCATTTGGGGAGAATGTGCTCATAGTTCTCTAGGCTACTTCTTGCTGATTGTGAGTCTGCTAATCTTAATGAGCCCAAAAGAAAAAATTAGGATTATGGACAAGTTTTTTAGTGGATTAGTTAGCAAGGCTGGGTCATCTCAGCCATTCTCCTTGAAGATGTTTTGTATGCAGAGCTCAGAGAAAACTGCAACGTAATGGTCTCTTGGCTACTGTATTTCCCCTCTAGCCTGTTCTTCACAGTGGTCCCTTGACCATTATTCAGTCTCACCTGAGTGTTCTACTTTGCCCCACAGTAAACTAGGTGTCTTTTACTACGTTCTGTGTCTTGTCTGAATTCTTTCAATGGAGTTTGTAAGGACCACGGTGCTGAGGAAGCCAGAGTGGGATTCTGATGCCAGCAAACCCAAGAGTTGAATAGCTCAGTTACCATGGGAAGGAAGGGGGTGGAGTGGAGTTAGTGATACTGAAGCTTCAGGTGAGAACTAAACCAGAGCATCCTAGTTTGTCCTTTTCAGCTCAGCATTTGAACCTTAAAACTTGACCAAATACAGGGGCCGTGTGTCCATAATCCCAAATTCTTGGGAATCTGAGCAGGAGGATCTGACTTTGAGGTCATCTTTTTGCTACACACAAATTCTTGGGAATCTGAGCAGGAGGATCTGACTTTGGGGTCATCTTTTTGCTACACACAAAGCCTGTCTCTATAAAGAAAACCACAAAAGCACTAGATCCCCAGAAATGCAGGAGTCAGCATGTGGGGGTTCTCTTGACACCTCTTCTGTTGTGGCATTGTTTCTGATTTCATTCTCTGTCTTCATGTTATTCATTTCTCTTTCTGTCTCTGTCTTTGCTTTTTTACTTCTGTGACTGGATGAAGAAGTTGTGACCATTCCTAACCGTCCTGGCTTACTTGCTATTAGGTATTGTACTGGAATATTTTTAGTTCTCGTCTCAATTCTACATTTGTTTTAAAGTTATTTGCTCCTGTCTTCCAACTTTATTTTTATTCCTCATGTGCCTCATCTCATCGTTCATGTCAGGATGTGTTACCTGAATTTTATTTTGAGTAAAGCAGTAAACATACATATACAAAAATTACTTAAAAAAAAAAAATAAACCAGCAAGGGGGGAAAAAAAAGTGCTGAAAATTTAAGCTGCTAGAAGAATTGGTGGAGAGTCATGGTGGAGAGACGTGGTGGAGAGACATGGTGAAGAGTCCTGGTGGAGAGTCCTGGTGGAGAGATGTGGTGGGAAGGGCATGGATCCCGCTTCCCTACCAGTTACCATTCTGGCTACAACTTTGACACTGATGCTTTAAACAAACTAATAGTTAGAGCAAAGATGAAAATACCATGTTAACAGCTGCAGTGTCCTGCTCTCTACCATGATGCCTAAGAACATAACCTGATTCCTGTCACCAGCTGTGTGGCATGGGTCAGATGGTGTTACTTTTCTTTGTTTTGATTTGTCTGTAAAAAGGAGGCACCCTTGTATAGTCTACCTGTATCACAAGGCATCTTTATCTCTCCTCTCACAGCAGGGTGGGCAATGTAAGGAATGTTTGCAGATAACAGCAACACAGGGTAGAAAACATGTAAGAGAAATAAAGTGTATGGTATCACAGAGAAAAGATTTTATCTAGCTTCCGAGGAAGAAAGAGTTAGTGAAGTTCTTAGAGAGGCTAGACTGTGTAGGGTGTTCATGACTTAAAGATGAGAAAGAAAGGGTTTTAGTCAAGAAATAATCCAGCCAGGAAGGAAAGCTGGAAAGAGTAAGAAAAGCCCAAGGCATGCTGACCTCAGGACATTACCATCACAGCCCAGCAACCACAAGAGAGAAGAATGCAAAACTGGGTAATCCCAATAGGAACTGGGCTGGAGACAAGGGGCCTTCACTCTGAGAAGGCCAACTTAATTAAGATAACTTTAGTAGGCTGCCAACACATGTGCAATCCCAGGAGCACTCATCACTAAGATCCCTTCCTCAAAAAACTTAGTACCAGTGGCATCTTCTACATGCCCTGCACGGCACTGTTGGCCAGTTAAGTGTGCTGGTGCCAAGATCTGTGGTCCTACCATATACCCTACCTGACTCCTTCATATATGTTACCTTCCATCCTTTAAAACCAGTGAAAATGAGATGTATTTAACACGGTTACAAATAAAATAATCTCTATATTTCTAATTACAAGTAGATAATTAATATTGCTTTTGCAAAAAATTAAAATGTATTCCTTTAAATTTTTCTATGTTTATTTATTTGAGTGAGAGACATATGCCGTGTGTGTAGGGGTTTGGGGTGTATTAGAAGACAACCTGCTGGAGTTGGGTACCCATCAGGTCATCAGGCTCAGTGGGCAAGGCCTTCACCACTGAGCTGTCTTACCAGCCCCAAGTGTCCCTTTACCTTTCCTTCGCTAGTACTCCTATTTTGAAAAAGGAAATGCTGAACCTTTTATTTAAATCACTACTTTCATGATGTTTTGCTAGCTCTTGCTAAGTGGAATTTTCAAGATTTTAAAGGTTGTGCTTGTTTCAGTGAAGCAGATTTGCTTGGTCATGATCATTTCATACACATTTCTACTCCAGCCTGAAGTTGTAGTGTGGTTGTGGAACTGTAAGTTTCTTTGATGCCGGTGAAGGCAAGCAAACCCTGTTGTGGCCGCCTCCATAGGCGCTTTGTTTAGCATGTCCAGGCGGAGCAATGTTGAGACAGTAAGAAGTGTGTCTGTACCCAAGAAGAGAAGTGCTTTTGTGGGTACATATGAGCAGTTATGGTTTGTATGATTATTTTTCACCAATAGACACATTGCTTTTCCCATACTGGGAAAATAATTTCCAGGTCAGTGTACCATTAGGAGAGTAACATCTGGCTAGAGTTTACCCAATAGAGGCTGATGACATTCCTTAGTCTACCATGATTCTCTTCAGCAAGGGGAGTTCCCATAATCTATCTGCATCTTCTGTACCCATGTTTCTATTGGGATTAATATTAAAGGGCAAGGGTAAGGGAGCACAGGCCCTGCTTCTCCCTGCCTTTGATTTCTTGTACCTCCGAGTTCTTCCTCAAATAATTTAAACTTTGAGCTTCCTACTTTGTTTGCAAGGAGAAAGCCCTTGAACTATGTACTGATGAACTGAGTCCTCTCACTCTAACTTCCGTTTTGCAAATAATTGGCTCAAAGTAAAAATGGTAATAGCAATAGTAAAGGTCTCACTCGAGGTCACCAAGAACTTTACATTTATCATCTGGTTTTATCTTCCTACTAGCTGTGCTCCCTACTGTTAATCACTCATCTGATAGGTGACGATGGATGCATGGATGCGCAGATGAGGCACACAAACTGCTTTAGGTCATTTGGCCAAGTGCCAAGCTAGAAGTCAACAGTTCTTAGCCACCTGACTCCAAGCCTGCCTCACACAGTACACAGTACATGGGACATTGCCTCTGTCTTGCTGCCAATGGGTTCAGGATGCTCTGTGTGTGTCTTGCTGTATCTGAGGTTCTATGTGAAGACCTGACTGAAGTCTTCATTAGTGGCATTGATTGCTGGGACTTTGGGGCCTAGAAGAAGATATTCTTGGCCAAGCAAGCACCTGTGTGAGGGGGTGACCCTAGGACCACTGACACTTGGCATGTCTCTCACAAACATCAGTGCTTCATGACTCAAATTAATATCTGCTCATAATTGCACATCTTCCAGAAAGTAACTACATTTTACCTTAGCCATGGAACCAAGAGCTTGCTGTTGCAAGCACTCCTGCATAGTGTCCACCTGCTTTAAAGAAAGTTTCTGAGCAGAAGCCAAGCCCAGACAGGACCTAATGCTTGTCTTGTGGTGGTTAAATGCGAAGGGAAGGGGGTGGCCATGATCACAGGTGGCCTTGCCTTTGTAGGGAGCACTGTATGGAGAACTGTGTCTTGTGCCAGGCCTTTGATCTTCCTAGAGTTCTGTAAATTCAGATTAGGCACCTGAGGCCAGGTCTAGTACCTCCACTCAACACCACATCCCAGACTGCAGTTCTTCTTTCTTTAGCCATGAGCCTACAGGCTTTCTCTCAGTACACAGTGAGCTTGTGAGCTTGAGTGTTGAATTCACAGCCCAGCAGAAGATTCTCTTTGCAGTACTAATTTGGTCATTTTCTTAAGACCATTAAAGTAGGAAAGACTCACACAGGCAAACTATTAATATTTGAGCTGTGAAAATTAAAGCTTCTGGGGGAAATTTAAGATTATTTTCACAGTATGGATAAAGTAGCCTGCAGCATGTTGAAAACACATGAAACTAATTTGTCTGGTTGAAAAAATATATACAAATCATAAAATTAGGTAGGCAGCTTATAATGAAAGACATTGACTAGAAAATGTCAATGTTATTTCACTGCTCTATTTGGTATCACATCTTAATGTAAATAGTGTATCCAAAGAAACTGTGAAATTGATTAATAAATCCACTCCCCTCCAGTGCCGGGCAACGTGAGATGGAGTCGGCTGGGGCTTTCTGTCCATGGCAGAGTTCTCATGCTCACAGAGCTGTGCAAGGGCTGCCACCATGAGAGCAACAGGTGCATGCAATTTATGCTCAGAGTAGTTTAATATCTTTAATCAGTCCCTTTAAGTCAAACCATATGATGTACAGGCCTAGACATTTTCCCTTTCAGCACCAGGCACTTCCCCTTGGCCTGTTGCTCAGCCTTAGCCATGGCCAGCTGTGGACAGAACCAGGCTTCCTTTGTTAAGTGGGAGGAGATAGATGTTTACAGCAGTTACAGTTGATTGCATGGTGGTTAGTTTCCCGTTTCTCCCTCCTGTCAAGGTGATGGCAGGTCTCTGAAGAATAAATCAGGATACCTGTTCTGCTGGGTTCAGCTACAAATAGCTTGGTGGTTGCATCAAATACTGCAGGGTGACCACTTGTTAGGTCTTTTTACTGATAGAAAAAAATTGCTTAATCGTTCCCCCTTAGCACTCAGTCTGCACTGCTGTCAAGCACGTTAGAAAGGTCTGCATTTAGAGTTTATTGTACTTTATTGTTGCCTTTTTATTAAAGTTGGAGCAGTAGGATAGTTACCCTGAGGAGAGATACCTCCTAAGAACATTCCACACAAGTTTCTCTTTGTTTTTCTGATTTCCTTTAGCATAAAATTAAAATATTAGATTAAATTCCCCAAGATTGGCTTCATGGATCATTTTACTCACTCTGTTCAGAATGGCTATGGGGAGAGCTGCTGTGTCATTGTCCTTCATGGTCTGTGTTTGTCTTCTCAGCTGTTGCCGGTGTCATTTGTTAATGGGCCTCTTGGTAATTAAGATGGTGTAGTCATTTCACAACACCTGGCTGTTAGGGGATTACCTGTGGGGATTACATGAGGAGGACAGGCCTGCTGTGTTCTCCCCCTCGGTGGTCCACACTGGTGAGGGTCGCAAGAGCCGGTCAGGTTTTGGAGATCAATCTGCCTTTCCTTGTGGGCTTCTCATTGCAGATGGCACAGTGTCCTTTCCCACTCGAAGGCCATGCCAGAGTTGGCCTTTGAGTGCTATGTGAATGTGGCAAATGATGGGTCTTACTTAGGTAACGCTGAGCCAGTTGTAAGTTATACTGGAAACAAATGTCTCTGTTGTGTCAAGGGATTTCGGTCTTTCTTCTTCCCATCACTTTCCCAGGTCTCGCTCCGGTCTGAAAACCACTAGAAAACAACTAGTAAAAGCAGGTGACAAATTGATTTATGAGATGCTGGCTGGGCTTTCCCCCTGAAATGTGAACAATGAAATGTGAACTTCGTCTTTAAATATATTTACACAGGTTGTCACTGATGAATGCACAAGGGCGAAGGAAGCAGGAATGTTTTTATCTAGCCACCAACAGTGGAAACCTTCACAAAGGCTGTAGTTCTGGACATGCTCAGAAAATAGCAGGCCCATTCCCACAGCTGGTAAAGAAAGTGCTTCCCCATATGAGCCGAATTGTCATTCCACTAACAGAATTGCGCTGAAACCCTGTAGTGGATGTAGATGGACTTGAGGTCTTCCAGTAATGTTTAGAGCACTAAATTCTTGCTTTCCCAAGGGTGTTCATCTACAACCAAGAGGAAAAAAATCTTGACAGTCAAAAATAATAATTATATATGTGTGTGTATGTATAAATATGCATGCTTTCAATACTGAAGATCACACTGTACAACTTAGAACATACTCGGGTGAAGGACAGAGTGCAGCTCTCTTCACGAGGCAGATACATTCGAAAGACATCACAAAGGGAAACACAGAGTTTGGGGACCTAAAGGCAGCTGCCTTCAAGCATCAACGCCCCGTGTGCTCCATGGTTATTGTGTGTGCTCTGAGAAGTCCACAGCTAGTGTTCTGAGTACTAGAAAGCATCCAGTTCTCTTTCAGGTTTTAAAATACATGTCAAGACTTAAGTAGGGTAGACAGCAGCACTAATCATATTAAGCACAGTGTCTGACTCTCAGGGAATGCATAATTAATGCATTGTTTTAGAGGACCTAATATATTAGTCGGGGAGAGAGCTTCATGCATGAGGAGCAGGCGGTTCTAGTGCTGCCTGCACCACCACAGCTAACTCTGCTCACTAAATCTATTTTGTTACACCTCTACACAAGCCAAAGCCATCAGACAACCTCCATTAAAGTGTTTGCCACAGAGAACTCTCTCTGGGATAGTAAATGCTAATTCAGTGTCAATTAGAAAAATGCTTCTAACAACACACCGAGATTAATAAGGGGCACTGTGTTGACTCATCCCCGGGCCGTCCCCCAGTTCCCAATAAGGACGTGCCTTTCATTACTCTCTATTTATTATTTTAAATATGTTTAGCTTGAAGGCACTTTACCATTTCATCTTTATTTTAAAATGGACCCAAATGTTTACTTCTCCATCAATATCCATTTAAACTTAAAGCCATTTGGGTTTCACTGATTTAAATTCCTTTAGTCAAACCATTGAATAAAAGGTTCAGTATAAACCCTTGAATTACTGCATTCAAACACTTTTAAATGTTTCTGATTTCTCTAATCCTCTTCTTAGTCTCAAAGATGTATAATGTGTATTTTAAAAATAAATCCAGTATTAATAAACTTCCTGTTTCCACAGCTAATTAACAATTGAAAACTAAACCACCACCATCACTCCCCCCCTTTACAATTTTCATACTTTTTGTCGTGAATGGGTTCAGGTTTTTGCACAGTATCCTGTGTTTCTGTGTGTGCATATTTTACCCTGTTTAATTGAATACTGAGCGTTTCATGGTGACAGTGCTCAGCGTTCTGTTTTTCTTACTATTTTAATGAAAATCAGCTTTTGTTGAGCTTGTTGATATGAGGGCAGGAGCATAGGGAGGTGTCTGCTGACCAACCATGCAAAAAGTGTTCCACTACAACGGAGATTTGATCATTTGCCTAAAAAACTTGGGGTTTTACTTGATTGTTGTAAGCGCTACTGTCTATGATGATTTCTTGCCCTGTGTAATTTTCTTTTAGCGTTTGAAGATTATGAGGAAATACTTTCAGTATTAATGTGTGTGAGCATTGCTGGACTGATTGCCGAATTGATTGGGTCGCACATGTGTTTCTAACTTTAGAAAAAGGCTGTGTATAACTATACTTTGTGTCTCTTTATAAAATAAAATCATAAACTCTGGACAAAGGACTGAATACCTGTGCATTATGTTTAATCTTTGAACTTAAATTTTAGAAGAAAATGATTTAATTTTAAAAGGCATGGACAGGTTTGGCTCTTTTAAAGAGTTTATTGTAGAGTAGGCTATGAAGTAACTTGTAAACTTAAACTGTTTTCTTTACGGAGCCAACTTCTAACTTAAATGTAATGATTTGCCTGGATTCGTCTTTGAAGATATTCTTCCAGGGCCTCTTCTGCTGCTGTCACTAGTTGCATGTGCAGTGGGGCTGGCCACACTGCCATAAGCATACTGTGTGCTCTTACCTCCATCTTCCTGTGCTTATCTGCTGGCGGCAAGCAGATTATATTTGATGTGAAACAAGAATTTTTAAGATCATTGAAAAAAATCTAAATGTAATATTTTCCACTTCCATTTATGTGGATCAGAGCTATGAATAGCATAACGGTACATATTTTCATCAAATGAGTATTACATGTGTTGATGTAAATGTACTACCTTGACACTTTATGTGCTTGGTTTTTGTTTCCAGTTAAAAATATTTTAATTTTTTAATAACTTAAAATTTATAAGTTATATTTAATTCTGTTCGAGTTTCTACATTTAAAAGTAAAAGGTACTATTTTGCATAATTAAGTTGTCTGTCGTGTTACTGAAGAGTTATTTCTTTGCCCTCAAGTACCAAAACATTAACATGGCCACATCAAAGTATGTGCGCCTAACTACCTTCACAAGTGTGTGCCTAATTGTTTCCCGAGAGTTTTATTTTTAATAATAATTTGAGTCTGAGAGGGAGGTTTTTAAGTTGCAGCATGGAACTTTGAAGGCAGACACACACACACACACACATGCACGCACGCACGCACAGAGAGCACAATGGTGGTCAGGACCTGAGATTTGTTGTAAATGCTACTTGTGAATCTGATTTTTTACTTCATTCACACTTTGTTTAACTTGACTGTGTCAGCTCTAAGTGGTTAACCCGGGTTTCACTGAACTGAATTCGTAATTAAAGAAATAGAGTTGAAAGTGCCAGTGGATTATAGAATTATGTTATTTGATCTGCATTTTAATGATGCTATTTGGAGTACTAGTGTTTTTGTTTTCCGCTGTGATATGCTTTTAGTTTTTCATGTTTATGGAGTTAAAGTGTTTGTTTTGAACCTTGGAAATGAGGTTTACTCCACACAAGGCTCTCCCTGCAGTAATTAGTTTCAAATCCTATCAGATATCTATCTTATTTCATTACAGCATCGCTGTCAACCTGTGTCCTTCTTACTCCTTTACATCTCTGGAAAGGAGCTGCCTGTGCTTGCATGTTCATTTGGTCATAGCATCTACTACAGTTTAATGCTGTAGAGTGTGAATTACATAGCACTATTGTGATGAGTGTGTGTTCGAAGAGTAAGGATGTTACTGTGGTATTTGCATGTATGAATCCTTGTTTAAAAAAAAATGCTTTTGTCCTAAATATTCAGATAATTAGATAGAGTACTGAGGGAAAGCAAAATGGTGGTTGAGAGGCAGGTTAGGTGTGTTATGGATGAACTCCTGATCATAGAGGTTGGACTGAGTTACAGCAGGACCTAGAACCCAGACAGAAAGAAGTGTTCACCTCGTGTGAGGGCGTGTCTCAATCTCTTTCTAAACCTTTATTTCTATGCTTGTTTTTTAACATTTATTTTTTATTATTTATAAAAACTATTTCTCTTTGGTTCTCAGATACTACTATGGTATTTAAATCTCACAGTGAAGTTTCCTCTGTCTAATTAACACTTTGTATCCCAAGATGTATGTGAGAACTGCATCCATGTGTAAGCACTGTGGCCAGTCCTCAGGCTCCTGCAGGCCCAGCATTTGATTTCCAGCTTGGCTGCTCTACTTGGGCTTCTGTGGATGAAATAGTTCCTCCAGCTCTCATGTGCACACTTGCTTCAGACCCTTGAGAACATTTACCACCGTCATTTTCAGCCTCTTCTGTGGGTTTTGTGCTCCTTAACAAAAGATAGGATGCAGGCCTTACAAAAGCAGAGTCTGCAGCAAGCATACGTGCTTGCCAGTGTGGTCTTTATTTAACAAAGACTCAGAAAAGAAGCTTATTTCTCCTTCAGCATGTACACCAGCCTGTGGATAACACTGGAGCCACGTAGTAAGAAACCCATTAGGGACTGGGAAGATGGTTCAGCAGTTAAGAGTACTGGCTGCCCTTCAGAGGACCTGGCTTCATTTCCCAGCATCCACACAGCAGCTTATAACTCTCTGTGTCTCCATTTCCAGGGGATCTGACACCCTTACACCAGTGCACATAAAGTTAGGTAAATTATTTTTAAAAAGAATGAGAAAGAAAGAGAGGGGGAAAGAGGAAGATAGAGACCCCTAGTGAAAGAGCTGGTTCTGTTCTTCACTCCCAGGTGTCTCTGGTGATCCCTCTTGTCCTCTCCTTCCCCCCCACCCCCAGGAGTAGAAGCAGGAGGTGAAGGCAGCAGTGCTGGGCTGGAATTCAGCCAGACACCAGGACTAAAGCTGGCTTCTTGACATAAATGGGGAGTGTAGTGAATTTATGATGTCACTTTGTAAATAATTGTCCTGCCTATGAGTTTAATAAAAAGCACTGATTGGCCAAAGGCAGACAGGAAGTGTGGGCGGGGCTATCAGACTAAGAAAACTGGGAATAGGAAGAACAGAACAGAAATGCCACAGAGACTCCAGAGTTGGCAGAGAAGCCAGAAGAAGCAGAGAACAACTGTGCTGCTCTGAGAAAAGGTGCCAAGCTCCATGGCTGAACAGGATAAGAGTCATGTGTTAGTTTAAGGGTAAAGAGCTAGCAAGTTATATGCCTGGGCGTTAGACGGATCTGCCTAAAATTGATGAAAGCATCTGTGTCTCTGCGGGTCTGTGGGTCTGCAGGTCTAAATCTTGAGGCTAGGCCCGAAAGTCCGGGCCAGAAACCTCCTACTACAGAAGAGTTTCAGTCTCCACTTTACACAGGAGCTCTAAATATCTCGGGGACCAATGAGTTCTGCCTCCTCTGAGGAGATTCCTCTCTTCATGTGTTGTTCCTGTGTTGAGGGATCCCAAAGACCACCAGGGAACTGAATTCCATCATAAACACAAGGGGGTGGGGGTGGCCAGTTTCTTCTTTTGGACAGGTTCAACAGAACCCAGGTGGAAATCCCTTGTTCTGGCGCAGCGGGTCCAGAGGTGAGGGTTTTTTAAGAAAGGCATACATAAGCAGAGTGCTACAGGTCTTGGCTTTCCAGGATTGGGTGAAGGAGTATAAGGTACAGTAACTATGGCCTACACTTTCAGCACTTACCCAGTCACTGAATCTACTGGCTGAACTCTCAGCTGGAACCTGAGTTTTGAATCTATTGGCTGTCAGGTACATTCCTGAGATTCTTCCCAGACTCCCAGACCTGGGTCCTGCCCTGCCCTCAGGCAGTAAATGGTCTTTCCTGAAATTGTTGACTTTATATATCTCGGCCTCCACACTGCTGTCTTCTACTGCCTTTCCATCTCTTTTACTCTTCCTCTTTGACGCTGTTATTTATCTGTTGCTCCCCACCACCACCACCTTTCCCCCTTTGCTCTGCTCTTCTTCTCTCCAACGGTAGCCTCTCAAAACAAAATCTGCCAGGAAGCTCCAAGGTGGTTCTGAGCCTACAAGCACTGAAGTCCTTAAAAGCTCTCCTGGCAGTGTGCTGCTGCTGACCTCCACCGAGTTCTAGGTCACCATCACCATGTGTCCCCAGAAGCTCCTCTCAGATGGAAAATACACAGTGGCGTGTGATTTACATGAGTTCAACTCACTCAAGTGACCAACTAATGAAGTGAAAGTTAAAGGTCTTATCTAACTGGTTCCTGTAATGTAGAACAACAAAAAAGCAGGAAGGAAGGCAGGACATTTTGGTGCATCCACTGAGGGAAGTTCTCAGTGGTGTTCCCAGGCAGGTGGATCTGTCCATCCATCCATATCATTTTTACACAAATTATGTTCACCATAAAGTAAAGGAACATGTAAGAAAGCAGCACATATGAAGAGATTGATCAAACTAAATTTTCATTAAAATTTCAAGCTTATGTCTTTGTGTTCCTTCATTTTGTTATCAGAAAATAGCATATGACTCAAAAACCAACGAAGACTGTTTTCTGTAATAAATATCATTAATAGCTCCGCTTAAATATTGTAGGAGGGGCTTTGAGTCGCCTGCCCAGCTTGAAATTACCATGAAAAAACAGAGTTTGTGGGTAAATAAAGTCCTCAGTGGTCCACTTCCAGAGCTTCTCTCTTTCTAAGAATTTTGAATATGTTCTTCACAATCAAGCTTACCACCCGTCCCAGCTTAACCTGACAGATGGGGTAAGAGCTAAGGGGTCGTTCCAAGCACAGGTTCTCCTCAGAAGTGTTTCTGGTAAATAACTCTTTTCCATCTCCATTTTCTACTCATTTGTAAATTTGAGAGAGGACTCAATGAAGTAGTTAATTTTAGTAATCGTGTTGTTAAGAACAATATGATATAGTGCTACTGAATTCATACGCAAATTGATCACATACTCGGTCACAAAGCAAATCTCAACAGATTCCTATAAGAAAAAATGAAGTAACCCCCCTGTATTTTACCCAATCACCGTGGCTTAAAGTTAGAATTCAGCAACAACACAAATCACAGAAAGCCCACAGTCTCATGCAAACTGAACAATGCTCAACTGAATCACCACTGAGTCAAGGAAGAAATAAAGAAATTAAAAAGTGAATTCAGATGTAAGGAAATACAAAAGTACATTGTAGTGCCCAGGGTTTTATTAGGGAGCTGGTGTATATAGGGTAACACTGGCACAGAAGGCGTGGGGTATTTACAGTGTATCATCTACCAGAAACATGAACATCGATGCTGTGCAGGTTCCAAGTCCTCCCTGTGAAAAGTGGGTGTTCATAGTGTAGCTACTGCCTCAGTCCTCCTCTGTCTCCTCCAGGCCACTGAGACCTCCCCTGTACCTTACCTACCCAGACCACCAACCCAGGCCAAGTATTTGGGCTTTCTTCTGTTTTCTTTTATGGTTTTGTTTGTTTGTTTTTGTACTGCTGCTGCTGGTGGTGATGGTGTGTTGGTGGTGATATGGTGGTAATGGTGGTGGAGGAGGAGGTGGTGGTGATCTGGTGGAGGTGGTGGTGTGGTGGTGGTGGTGATCTGGTGGAGGTGGTGGTGTGGTGGTGGTGGAGGAAGAGGTGGTGGTGTGGTGGTGGTGGAGGAAGAGGTGGTAAGGTGTGGTGGTGGTGATATGATGGTAATGGTGGAGGAGGTGGTCTTGGTTTGAGAGCAGTGATTCTCACTTTGCAGCCTTTACTGCCTTGCAACTCACTATGGCCAGACTGTTCTCAAAGCCAAATTCACTGAGAGCCTCCTGTTTCTGCCTCCTGGGTGCTAGGATTAAGAGATGCATCACCACACCTAGCTTGGTTTTTTTTTTTTTTTAAATTTGAACATTTAATATTTTGAATTGTTCTTACTATCTGTTGCTTTTATATTACAATTTGAAAGATTACATATAAGTGTTTTTTGTTTTTATATCAAAAGCTTTTATCTTTTTCCGTGTTTCCTGGTTTTGCTATCAGGAAATAGTATATAACTTTAAAAAGCAAAGAAAACTGGGTGAGGTTTTTTTTTTTTTTTTTTTGTATTATATAACATAAAAGTGGATCCATTTACCTGTTGTAAGAAAGCCATTTAATGCCTCACCCAGAAAAGACTTGAGTTCTGTGCACTCAAGTCTTAAAGCAGAAAAAAATGTAAAAGCAGCATGAGATGAAATACTCAGACTCAAAAAGTAACATAAGCTTATCATCTCACTGGTGAAGATTATTTCAAATTCGTGTGTGTGGAAACATTATGGAAGCTGTGAAATAATGGTTAAACTAGATTCTCAGTACTTCTCTGAAGCTGAAAGATTTATGATGTTTTATAAAAATAGATGAGGCAGCAGGGAAATGACGGGAGGAATAGGGAACTTCATATGCAAACCTGATGGCCTGAGTTCAGATCTCTGGCACCTTTTTAAAAAGGCCCTGCATGGCTACACATGCCTGTGACCTCAGCGTTAAAGGGAGAAAACAGGTAGAACGCAGGAGCTTGCTGATGAGTCAGCCTAACCACAATGGCTAGCTTCCAAGGGAATCCCAGAGTGCATCAGTGTACCTAATATCCTCTGACTTGTGCACACACACATGACTGAATGCACTCCCCTATACACTCTACACAGTGAGGGGGCACTGCTCACGGAGCACTTAGTTTATGCTGACTGCCAACATGCCTCTTGTTTCTGTGACCCTTTGAAGGGACAGGAATTCCCTTCATAGAGCCAACAGAACAAATCAGACAAAGCACAGAAGCCTCGGGGTTCACTTGTACCCTCTTTTCTCAGGCTACCTTCTTACAGGCCAAGGAGCCACAGCCTCCTGATTTCTCTCTAGGGAAGTGAAGGAGATGTTGTAACCTCCTTTATGTCTGCCAGAACCCCTCAGCAAGAGTTAGAGGAATAGGGAAGAGTAGATTCCAGCTACCCCCTTGCTTCCACCAAGGATAGTGAGACCTTTTGAGGAAATTTGCCCCTGGCTTTCTATGATAGGAGCATTTTATGTAATGGGAGGGCCTGATTTCAGCAGATTCCAGAAATGTTATAAAGCAGATATTTCCCCTAGAAACCATACTGTAGCTTGTCTGTTTGCCATGTGGTAGTACACACATCTAGGTGTGTTAAGGAACTACAGTTGCCGTGGGAAACCCCACACTGTAGTTCTCAGAGGAGCTATGTGGAGAATGTGACTGAAATCTCTTCATCCTAGAGCATCTTCCTATGGAAAGCAAAACACGAAGGTTCAATCACAAGGTGGTGGCAAACACTGGTGGTTCCTGAGACAGTTTTTAACTAATGAGAAGTTTCCTTAAATTATGTACCTTTTCATCATTTATGCCTTTGTTAAAAATACTTTTGCTTTTGTTTGGGTTTTAATGCCGGTCATATTTCTATAGATCATGAGAGAATTTAATCACAAGCCAAATACCACATCTTTCTTTGGCCAAACATCATGAAATCATTGTCGATGAGGTGAGGAGATAAAGTAATTGGATTAGAAATGGGTGGTTTAAGTTTACACCATTTTATTATATCAGGAATTTTTGATATTTGAGCTGTAGCTTTCCACAGCTGTGCAGTCACTTGTGCCTGGGATACGCATATAAGCCAGGTGCTGTGACTTTGTTGCTTTACATTCCCGGGAAAGATACATTGTGGAGATGGTCGAACATATTACTTTAGTAAGCTTTCTCTGAAATCAAACAACTGATCTTTCAACTCCTCCAGCATGAAGGTGTGATCTGCGCTCCCCTCTGCGCTCTTCTTGGGGCTGCCCCTGCAGCATGGCAGCACAGAGATTTCTGCTCTTAACTTTTCTGTCTGTAATTTTTCCCAGGCATAAAAGCATGCATTTTAGTCTTACAAATAGATGACAAGCTCTTAGGAAATACTGATTTTCTGTAGCATACAGTCATTAGTTGAAACGGAGAGAGGAACCTCTCCAAAGCAAGAGGGATCCCTGTACCATAGAGGATTCCAGGCTTTGTTTCGTTTTCCTATGTCTATTTTGAAGCTGTATCATAGCTTGGTAGATTAAATTTAGAAATAAAATACTAAAGAAAAAGTATGCATTGTTAGTCACAGAAATTTAATTTTTCAAATAATATGGAAGGGATTGTATCAGAATGTTCAGTATTGTTTGAAGTTCATTTAGATTTATGCAATTCGGAAAGCAAAGTGTGAGTCAGTCAGTTTGGGCTTGTTTAGATGGTTAGCTTTGTAACATGGTGAGCGGCAGCATGTCGGCGTGGAGCACCTGTGAAGCTCCTCAAGACAAATGGTGGCAAACTTAGGCTTAGTGATTTAATAAAATTCTTTAGAGTTCCCCTTAGATTGATAAAAAAAAAAAAAAAAAACCACATCTACTTAAACAAGCCAGTACTTATTCTATCAGAAGTGATATGGTATAATGTGTGGAAATCTGTGTTCTCATCTAGCTAGGCTGAGCTAAAGGCAGTTTCTGTGCAAACAAAACGGGGAGGCAGGAGCGGCCTGTTTTCAAGTTATTGAGAGTGTTCTACAAGTGTACATTTACGTTGAAACAAGTGAATTGTTAATAAGATATTTTCACCAGCCATTCTCTAAAGGAAGTTTTGAGAGGCTTTCTGGTTGCCTGTGGCTCTGTACCATTGCCAGGGCTTCTGAGAGTTTGGCCATAGACTATTTCTGAAAAAATAAATATTGTTATTTTTAAATTGAATTAAAACAGTGATCCTTGAAGAATTTCTTTTAAGGGTAATCCTTGAGCATGGGTCTTATATCTATTTTTGTATGCCTGATTTTGTTGAATTAACAAATTATAAATTATAATTATATCAATATGAGATATAAGTCACTTCGTATATTCGAGATACGTAGTTGATAATCAAGCTCTTCAAATGCCTGCCGTCACTGATACCAGATGTGTTAAAGCTGTGAAATTGAATCCGTCTAATAAAAAATGCCAAGTTGGAGTCTTGTGCACTATGAATGGTCAGAAAATCACTATGAAATGTAGATTGAGAGACTTTTATCATGATTTAAATTAAGGAAACATCATTTGTTTCAAACTTATCTTTGATTCAGATTTCTCATTAGTTCCCAAATAATTTCAGTGAGGCTTCGTGAGACCTATATTATAGGACATATGACACTGGACATTATACACAGGGTCCTTGGATTTTGCATAGCGAAATTCCTGTCAGGCGAGGCTGAGTTGGTGTTTACAGAATGGCCCCTGTGGTCACGGTGATTTCAGTCAGCGGTGTAGATTCTGTATATTTTTTGCTTAGTTACTAAGGGATTTCTTTTTAGTTCATAAGAATACAGTGATTCAATCTTTATCTAGTTGCTTCGCATTTACATACATATAAAAGCATTGTTAAAGAATAAAGAGACAGAGATACAAAGTTTCTTCTGTACTGAATTTTTTAAACAAGCTATCAAAAACTCTGGTAAACAATGTATATACTTCAAAGTATTTGTTTCTGAAAATATTTAACTGGGTTGTGAGGTATTTTACTGGCTGTTTATATTGGAAGATGAAATGTGTCCATCCTTCTCAGGGGCTGTTTCAGAGTCCAGAACAGGCCCGTAAGGTGCCTAGCTTTGTGTATGGGCCGCTGCTATTTTACCTCCATAGGACACAGCATGCACATAGAAGAGACTGAGCGTGCTCTCCATATCTGCGTGTGGATACTACTGAGGAGAATGGCTACAAGACAGCAGTGTTGAACTCATGGGCTGGGCCTGCTTTGGGAACTTGGGCTAGATACGGACAGATTATGCTGCCTCAGTATTTTCAATTAAAATACTTATTTGAGAGTATCATAGAGTCGCGTGAGGCTGTAAGGAAAAACTAGAGTTTCTGTGTGCCCTTGGTCCAAGGTAACCCAGTGATGTTGCCATACCCCCAGCAGGATGACTTGCTGGATTCTGAAAATGTTCTTTAATCTGTCCAAATGGCACTGCTTTTTGTGTTTGTTTGTTTTATTTCATTCTGATTATGGAATAGTAGCATAATTGCGTGAAAAATCATCTTTCAAATTAATAAGTATGAAGTCACATTACTATATCCATTAGACATAAATACAAATAAACCTATACTGCAAAGCTGTTTGTTTCTGAATAGGTAAACACAATAATTAGACAGTGGAGTGCTTTTTACTGTGTATGTTGTGTCTTTTGACAATCTCTCTATATCAGTAGTGTTTAGATTTTATGTTTGATATCTGTTGGTACTTCAGCTACTTAATTTAGTTCTTGTATTAAATGGAGTTGTGTTGGATAAGAAAGTGTATTTAGTAGTACTTTAGCCAACTGATCACTTACTTATTTTAGATTGGATTAAAAGCTCCCCGATTTTGCTATATATAAGGAATCTGTTGCAGTGCATCTGCCTAAAAATTTAGGCCCCTACCTCTGCCCTGAGCGGTTCTATTTTAGAAGCTTGGGAATATACCCTAGGACCCACCTGGGTCACTGAGTGCTGCAGAAGGACTTGATGCTGCTTCTTCTTGAAGAGCTAGACCTTGAGGAGTAGGTCACTAGATCCTGAGGCTTGCTGGCCTTGTATTGTTGAAGAAACAGAATACTGGCATGATTGTTTGTATAAAGAGCATTATTTTGTTCACAGATTTTCATTAAGATATGAAAACACTACCTTTCATAGTTTTTGTCTTTAAGCCATGGTAATTTTTAGATTTAAACATAACTCCTGGGTGCTTTATGTGACATCTTTTTCAAACCCATGGCCAAAAATTCAGGAGATTCAGAGGCATCTAAGCAACAAAGAGAATGGACTAGATATTCATAGCTACCAAAAGCAATCCTGTCAATTGTGCATTTAATCAGACAGAATTCTGTTTGTTGGGGTTGGTAGGTTGGTTTTGCCTAGCTTTTAAATTTTTCTATTTTAAGTAATGTCAGAAGAGATTTAAAACAATAAGATAGCTTATAGATGGAGGAAGAGAAGAAGAAAGCATTGGCCTAGAGCTAAACAAAGGAATGACAGAAAAATGTAATGTTGAAAGGCTTTTGTTTTCCATAACTACAGCAGGCCATTTCAGTAAGACCGATATCCTATGCAGTAGAACGGGCCTCAGCTGAGACGTCGCTGGTGCAGTTCACAAGTCTTGTTGAGTGTTTTGTGGCCAATGAGAGAGCCTGTTTCAAACTGACGTTGATGGCCTCTGATGGTCGTCCTCTGACCTCTAAGTGCATGTGCTCAGGCGTGTGTGCCTACATATGTACACACCACAGATGTACAAACACACACAATCTTGAGTTATGTTGGAAAACTTAAACATTTCACAGATTTAGGGGAAGGCAGGTGGTACACACAAACTGCTTTGCATGCAATGTTTATCAGTCTGTTTTGCTGTGTTGTGTAAGAACCAAATTAGTGTGGGAAATAATGATGGTGGGAGCCAAGTTTCCAAACAGCACAGTGTGGAGAGCTGTGGCCAGGGTTAAAGGAGCAAAGCTGTAAAAATGCTTCAGTAACAGCTCTGAAAAGTAAAGAAACGCTTTCTGACAGCAGCACCTTCCCCAAGTCAGCTTGAGTAGCCATCTGTGTAAAGACCCTCCTCACACTAACCTTCAAAGGGGCTTGTGAGGAAATCTTTACATTTCTAATGTGTTTTGGAAAATCTACATTTAATGTGGCTTTAAAAACGTAATGTTCAACTTCTAAAAAACTTTCCACACCAAACCATCTACAAATCCTTTCTAAGAAACACATAGCCACATCTGTCTGTGTTATTTATTCTGTTTATGGCTTGTCTCCATTTTATTATAATAAAGGAAAATTTGAAAACAAACAGAAACCTCCAGCCCAAAGCTCTGAATCCAGCACTGACTAAATACAGCGTTTGTTTCTATCTTCCCGATTAGTGAAGCACCCGAGTTCTTTTTAGTCTCCTGGTGTTTTAAGTTGTGTTCATGCCTCCTTCTGCCCTGTGTAGCTTCCCGGGGTGAAGTTTTTCTCCTGTGTCGTTTCAGAAGTAGCATCTCCAGCAACAAGCTGACCCCATTATCCCTCTTCCCTCCATCAGTGCTTCCCTTTTCCTTCCTGAGAGGTACTCTTGTTTCCACAGTCTTTTCATTCCTAAGCACTTTGTATTTTTGATGGTAATCTGTCTGCTCTGCTAGGAAGCATTACAGAACTTAGAGTATTAACTCCCCTGTCCGGTTGCTGCTTTGTGCCCAGCCAGGGATCTTCAGTGAGCTGCTCCGTTTAACTCACTGCCCCTGATTTCTTTAATGGAGGCTTTCAGTTATTTCACTTCACTTGTGATCATTTTTATTTCTTACTTGAATTGTATTTCAATTAACAAAGAACAGCATGTTTTTCTGTGTAACTGATACTTTTATATATGCATACATTGTGAAATTACCAAACCAGTCTAATTAGCAGATCCTCACCACACATACATACGCTTTTATGTGATGAGATCACTTCAGTTCACTCTCAACTCCTTGAAATAGTTAACACCTTACTAATAATTGCTGCCATGCTGTGCAATATATCATGAAGTAGCAAATGTCCTTTAAAAATAACTTTTGCCTGAGTAAATGTCATACCATGATGATAAATGGTAAAGGAAATGATGCCTCAAATGTAGTTATTCATTATAACCATCATTTTTAGAAATCACATTTGTTTACACTAGGATCTCTCTAAAGATTGCTAGTCATATATTATTTATATTTTTATTCATGAATATTGTCTGGGATTTTCTAACTAGCTGTAACTTATAGTGTTAATTTAGCTGTCTTAGATCGTACGTTTATATTAAAATGTTTAAAGGTAATTATTATTAAATGTCAGATGACATGTGTATTTCACATCTACAGATTGCCCTTGTAGCAACAGAGACAATTTTAATTAATTCTCCTTATGGAATAAAAGCCCCTGAAATCTGGATTAGCATGGTAGTTGTTACAGAATTTGCCATCACAGATCTTATCTCTAATAAGGCATTTATTTTCTAATGTCACCTTATATTATACATCATATTATATTTAATTAGTTTATTTACATCTTCATTCTTTATATTTTGTGATCATTGTCATGGTTATGTTAATATTCGGTTCTGGCGTGTTTAATTTAGAAATCCATTGTCTCACATCCAGGGAGACAGGGCAGCTGGTAAAGGTGCTTGTTGCCAAGCCTGATGGCCTGAATTTGTTCTAAGACCCACATGGTGGAGATTGCTTGTTCTCTGACGGCCACATGTGCAGCATGGTACACACATGCCCACATACATACACTTTAAATAAATAAATAGGTAAAAGAGAATTTCATTCCTGCACGAAAGAGAAATGGTATATAATGTGGAAGATTTTTAAATACAGGATTTCAGGGGCTATAACATGGTTTAGTGGGTAAAGACACCTGCCACTAAGCCTGATGACCTGACTTTGATCTCAGGTAAAAGGAGAGAGCCAGCTCACAAAAGCTGCCTTCGACTGCCACACTTGTGCCATGGCATATATGTGTCCACAAACGCACAGATAGATAGATAGATAGATAGATAGATAGATAGATAGATAGATAGATAGATAGATAGATAGATACAGTAACTAGAATTTTCTTTTGTTTCATTTTGTTTATAAGACAGATTTTCACCGTGTAGCCCTGCCTGGCCCTGAAACTCAAAGAGATCTGCTTATCTTTGCCTCCAAGTGCTAAGATTATTTTTAAAGTAAATATACATGTATATGATTGCATCAGATTGAACCTTGCAGCTTCTCTGATATTTCCAATGTAAAGTCTCTGATGTCAGTGAACTTAGGTTTGTTTCAGATGTTTCATCTGTATTGTTTGCTATCATTAATGAGACGTTGGAGTCAGCTTTTCATCATTTCCTATTCTAATCAATACTCTGCTAATATCTAGCCTCTTTCCATTTCAATATCCCTTCACTACAAGGAAGTAAAAAGAAAAGGACATCTCTTAGAAACTCATCTTTCCCAGCTGGGCCTGCTACTGCAGGCCTGTAATCCAAGGTACATGGGAGATGAGACAGGATTATTCTGTCTTCAAGGTCTGCTTGGGCTACAGAGCAACTTGAAGACCAGCCCAAGTAACTCAAAGACCCTGTCTTAAATAAAAGTTAAAAGCAGACTGGCACACAGCTCTTTGGTAGAGTATCTAGAGCATGCACAAGGCTCCAGATTCAACCTCCATCAGAAGCCAAGGGGCATCTTCCAGTTAACTGAATCCCAGTATTCAAAATATTAATTGCTTCCTGGTCTTTTAATAAGATCAAGTATAAGTATAGTATCTGGTTTAATAAGTGTAATGTCTTATACAGCCTCTCTTTGAGGACTGTATAAATGGATTTGGGGACAGAGAGATTGAATGGAGGCTTATTCCATCAACCCTGCATATTATCTATTACAGCACCTCCAGGGGGGTGCACCCCTTCAGAGGACTAAATTATCTCAATATCTCAAAAAAATACATCTATTAATTTTTTTAAAAAACTTCTCTTTGGCAGAATATTTAGCGATGACACAAACATTTTCCTTTAATTTGCATTTGTCATAAAATTTGGTTCCCATTTTATACATATACCTAAGAAAGAACACCATATCTATTTCTTGTATCTTAAGAATTGTATGGGAAATCAGGTAGGGGTGGCACATGGCTTTAATCCCAGCACTCGGGAGGCAGAGGCCAGCCTGGTCTACACAGTGAATTCTGGGACAACAGAGCTACACAGTGAAACCCCACCTTGAAAAAAAAAAAATAGAAATAGGAAACTTAATGTGATTCTCTTCACTCTGGGATTTGATGACCAAATGACACCTGTATATGCTCTGCAAAGGTTCATACTAATTAGAGCTGTTGTCATATACAATGTATAGGCATTTTAACGTGTTTACTTGGGGCCTAGAGAGATGGCTCAATAGCACTTGCTGCTCCTACAAAGGAACTGGGTTCAGGTCCAAGCCCCACAGCCCCCTAGTTTCTGACACCCTCTTCAGGCCTCAGTGGGCACTTAGGCATACACAGGCAATGAACTCCTACTCATAAAAAAATAATAAATCTTAAAAATGTGTGTCTGTTTTATGGAGTTAAATTGCTGTTTAGCGGAAAATTGGAAGTAAATTCCTAATATGCTATTTTTTAAGCAGAGTTAAAACATAATTAAAGTTAAGAAATGATTGAAAAACAGATTGTGAACTTTGTTCTTATCATGGCTTTCCTAGCAACACCTAATATTTTGTATTTATCCACATACCAGGGGAAAAAAGCCAACATTTTCACCATTTACTGTTAGCACAAGTCTTAGAAATATTTAGTATTGATTCAAGCCCTCCCCTCATGGGCTGATTGGTCATGCTGCTGTCCACAGGCCTCTTTGTGAGATGGCAAATACACGAGATGCTCTCCAGGAGAGCCTCACACTTACTGAAAGATTCTCTGTGGCTTCTGAGAGAGAAATCTGTGGTGTGCTTAAACTTTGAGGGTTCTGGGGAGTTACCCATCATTTCTACCTATCATGCATGACAAATATCTTGCCCTATGGTAGGAATTTCCGGCCTTCCCACATCTTTCAGTAGGAACTGCCACCCGTTCTCACACATGGGGCAGCCCAGCACACCGCTCATGTACTCAACTTAGCAGCCACAGTGAAGGCAGTTTCATTCCTCAGAGTAAAAGCAAGGGAACACAGGGCAGGGGCAGTTGTTAAAATTGGTAGGAGTTTTCCTGTCAATGACTGCCCTCTGCCACCTAGACTTCAGAAATAGTATCATATTTTCTTTTCTCCTTTAATGCAAGTATTTTATTTTATTTATTATTTCAAGAGAATGTTTGTATTTACTATTGTAGTTTTCCATTAAGATTCAAATGAAACACATTGTGTAATACACTCTTGAAACTGCTTATCTTTAAATGTAGATTGTAGCTATCTTAAAATACTTTTAGGGGTTGGGAAGAGAATGTTTCAGCATTGTGGAGGATAGCAGGGAAATTTTGTTGAGGTTGAAAAGTGCTGTGATTGCTCCAGGACAGCCTTTATGACGAATCTAGTAAAATGCTGGTGTCTCCTAGTTAACTAGTCATCAGCCCAAAGATGGACTAATGTTTCAGACAATTTTCATTACCTTTTAGAATGTAAGTGTGTAGGGAAGTATTTGCTGACACAAGAAAGACTTGGATTTCCCTCTCCAACTCCTCCCTACTCCTGCCCCCTCCTCCCTCCTTCCGCCCCTCCCCTTCTGCTGCCCAGAATAATCTCTCACAGATGATTAGACAACAGGTGCCAGGAGAGCAAGGCAGGCTGGCCCGGTGCCACATGCACGCGGTGGAGATCCAGTGTCACCCCAGGTTTTGGTGTATCACCGTGTCCTTCCAAGGGAAGGGATAACCGAGTTGAAATACATACTGCAGCTCCTGCGGGATTAAGTGTTTCCTTTGCTTTATAGTACAGAATTTTACAGTGTCTTTGTTGGGAGTTCTCAGGTTGCTTAATGATTTCTCTAGCCTCCCACCCCATCCACCGTGGCCAGATGTGTATTACGGCAGCGATCAAACTTCTGCAGGTTGGCTGATTTCATTGCACAGCGTATGATACAGCTTTTCTTTATTTAATAATGACATTTCAACTTTTGTATTTTAGGGAGCCAATTCAGTGTAAAATGTTGTTCTCTTGTTTAAGCCCATTACCATGCATAAGATGCCTGTGACATGTCAGTTGCAGACAAGAATTTTATTAATTATTCAAGCCTTATATCATTATTAAATCACAACTGGAATAGTACTGATTGATCATTTTTCTAGTCTTTTAAAGTTGAGGAATCTTGTTTGGTTTTGTTTTGCAGCCTATGTTGGTACCACTAAGTTTGAGCAGACTTCGGTGCATGTATTTACTTTTCAAAATAGCCTTTACACTTGACTATTTTTAGAATAGATTTTGGGGGAATTGCAGCCTTTGGCAGCTTTTTGAATGGAAATTTTTTAGAGCTTCCTCAGAGATTTTAGAAGGTTCTTAACTAGCCTTAAAGCCTCCCATTGACAAAACATGCTGAGATGTGAGCTAGACTCATTTCCAGTCTCTCAGGAGTTCACCTTGTACTGAAGTAGACAGTGCTTTTGGAAGTGAAGCCAAAAGGGCAGGTTGGGAGGGGGGGGGACTGAGCTTGTTTAGAGGTACAGGAGAATAATCTATTGCTGAAAGACACAGACTAAATATGCTGAAGGGATCACTAATGCACTGAGTTTCCAGGAAGATAGGAGACAAGAATGCCAGCTCAAATGGGGACAGCAGCCATGGGTTACTAGCGTTAGAGAAAAGGTTACACGTGGTTCTGGGATAAGGATGAAAGATGGCCTTGTCCTGTTAGAGGGAGCCAGTGCTCAGTAACAAAGGAAGCTGTGGCTAATGTTGGAGGGGGACAAAGAGGAAAAGCAACAGGTGCCTTAGAGTGGCTGGGAAGTGACGGAAGAGCATCTTACAAGCTGGAGCACTGGACATGAATGGAGGTGTAGTGATGCTCCCAGTGGGCCTTGGCAAGTGCCCTTAGAACGGCGATTCACCCACATGGCAGCTTTTTCCAGTAAAGTGCTTCTGCACGGGCACAGCTCAGAATGTGGAATCTAGGGAAACCCAATCGGCACTAATGTAGGTAAGCAGGTCCCCACAGGCAGAAACATGGTGTGTGTACTGCTAAAAGCATGCCTTTGAAGAACTAGTAGGTTGCTTAGGAAGTGCCACGTAAGAGGTAGAGACCAAAAAGTCCAGAGATGTGGTTGGCTGTGAGAATTTTGCAAACCATGATGGGGTGTTCACTTCACTCCCTGGGTGGTGGCCAGGGCAGAGAGTTTTATACTGGAAAAGCACATGTCCAGCTTTGCTTCTAGAAAGATCATTGGCTGTTGTCCGCAAAACAGAAGGGAGCAGGGGTCCTGAGGGGGAGCAGGTTGGGAAAGAGTGGTGGCAGGGAAGTGGTGGGAGAGCTGAGCCCATGGAGCATCCTAGGGAAGGGTGGGGACTGCATAAGAGATGAGTTTGTCTTCTCATGTGACTCTAAGGAAAGAACAGGCTATGGCTGATGAGGTTTCCCTTAGTGCTGGTTTAGTATGGGGGGGGGGGGCATCCTAGGTGTCATATCAGTTAGGTAGAAATGTTTGAGTTTTAAGACTGGGCTTGGTCATGCAGCCAGGGTAGTTTTAACTCACTGTCTCCCTGATCCCTGCCAGACTGGAATTCAGGTGTGCACCACCATACCTGGCTTGGGTTATTTTCAGTTCCCTTTCTTTTTCTAAATAAAACATACATCGTCTTCATAGGCACTGAAAAATAGAAAAGATAAGGGCAATAAATCATCCCCCCAACTATTCAGAGACAGGTGTTATAAATATTTCCATGACCTTCCATCTTTTGTCAGAAAACGGTGTTTACAAACTGAGATTTTTCCCTGGCAGGAACAAAAGGTCACCTTACAGCAGAGGCTCTGAGATCAGGGTACCGGGTGGGCTTCCTGGCTGCCTTTCCTCTAGGACACAGCACTTGGCCTTTATATGGGCGAGCTTCCCGTTTGTGCCTTTATTTGTTAATTTGTTTATTTACTTATTTTATTTTGAAGATGAAGCCTTCATGAGAAATGGCCGATCTGTTCCCAGAACATTGTCCGGTGACCATGTTCATGAAAGCCACTTTTGATAAACGCTAGATTGCCCACATTTGCTATTTCAGATTCCTTATGGTGGAAGAAGAAAAGAAAACTCAATGGGAATGAGGCTTAGTTCGTTTACTGGAGGTAGACCAGTAGGACATTGGTAACAAGAGAAGAGTGAGGTCTGACTGGACATCTTAACTGGCTTGTAAGAAGAAATGACATGTAGGTCCTGCTGGGCAAGGTGCCCTTCCCTGAACTTTTCTTTTAAGAAAAAAAAAAAAAAAAAATCCCTTTTAATCTGGTCCAAGATTGATGGAGATATTATCTCGGGCTGTAAAAAGCTGTGAGCTAGATTGGAATGACAAACACACACTGACAGCTTTTGGGAAGATGGATGGAGAAACAAGGTCTAAACTCCAGCAGGCTCCAGGGTCAGTTCTTCTGGGGGCCCTTTGGAGGAATGTTAGTTAATGCAGGGGGAGAAAAGTTGTACCTTGTTATCAGTGGAAGATTTTCTCTAGCTGCCTTACAAACATCTCTAGAATAAAGGTCTCTCTTCTTTGTGTGTAGGATATAATTAATCATAGCCAAATAGTTTATCAATTGGAACAAGCTGTATTTCTGTCTTATTTTGTAACTGTGTGATTTCAACTCACAAGGTTCAGGACGGCCATAGGGTGTGTTGTCTGTGAGAAAGTTAGTTAAGTATATTTTGTCTCTGAGCATCAACTAGATTAACAGAAGTTCGGCACTAATGTGAAACTGTGGTGTAATAGAAATGCACAAGTATCACTGTCGGCTCTGAATAATTATGATTGGGCAAATGCAAAATATAAAATGGTGCCTTTCCTACTCTAGAACTATGGACTCTCACACTGATTGCAGTGTAAGAAATTTTATAAATCTACTAAAAACCATCAGATACTTAAATGGGGAATATCCTTCCTGTAGGCAAGATATTTTGTAGGTATAGTGCACACAAAACAAAATGATTTGGTTGTTAGTTATACAGTGTACTGTAAATAGCTTCAAGGCACCTCTTTGCCTGGTGCTTTGCCATTTTCTTCTGAGATTGGACTTTTTTTTTTAACTATATGGAAATTAGCCCTTGTTTGAGTGGGAACAGTATGTCACTTGGTGTTCACCAGTCCCTCCCTGTGCTTTAGGATAGTCCCCAGGGCCTGTTGATTCTGAACCTTTGTCTTGACATGAGCAGAGATTCAGCTTCCTGTTTGAGATAACTGGGATGGGAGGCAGAGAGCACTGGTGCCTACTTCCCGGAACAAGGGTACCTGCAGGAGTAGACAAAGCAGACCCACGCCAGCACAGTGGTGGCTGACATCGTCTGAAGGTGCATCTGTCATTACTGTAAGCAACTTGCACAAGGTGCTAGAGCCCGCAAGGCTCCTGTCTTCTAGCTTGGTTGACTTTTCTTTCTGCTGCTGTTCACTCTAGAAGTGTGAGCACTACAGCTACTCTTGAGGTTACTGGAGGGTCGGGAGCCCATGGCTGAGGGATGTGACAAGAATGCCTGTGAACCTGAGGGAGAAAGGAAAAGTTCAGAATGAAAAATGACCAAACAATTGGTGGATTTCTACTGGGGGGTGGGGGGGACAGGGGGACCAGGACAGGATACAGACTGAGAAGAAAAACCTCTCCTGAGAATTTAACCTAGACAGAAAATAAGTTGTTTGCTGAGGGAGAGAAGGGAGGCAACCATTGCTCCAGTGCTTGTAATTTCTCCTTCCTCATTCTCCGGGGACACTGGAGTTCAGACACATGAAGCTTTCAGTTAAACTGGAACGGTGAGGACTGTGCAGATCGCTGCTCCCTAGAATCCCAACTGGTCTCTTCTCCCACTTTCTTTTTCCTGCATGTCATTCTGTGGCCACTGGCAGTGAGATAGAAAGCCGGCCATACTTCCCTGGGCACTTCTGTCTTGTCCCAGGGAAAGGATCTCTGCTGGTCCAGTTTAGATGAGATAAGCTCTAAGGGACCAGTCACTATGCTGGTCACACAAACCCTGAGTCAAACCTCCTATTAAAAGACTGTCCTGGGCCCAAATTGGGCCCTGGGAGACCTGTGCAACTGTCTGGAGTGTGCTCTCTCCAGCGTGTCAATCTCAGTGCAACTTGAACTCTCCTGGGTTCAGTTCATCCCCCTTGCTTTTTATTACATAGTTCATGAATTTAAGCCTCCAAATCAGAGACCTTTGGCTGCAGGAACTGTGCCTGTGCTGAGTCAGCGAGCTTCTCCTTGTCACTAGAATACAGTGCAGCAGCTACTTCCAGTATTCACATTGTGACAGGTGGAGCGAAGAGTCTGGTGGTGACATAGAGCATGTGGGAGTGTGACTATACTCTGCATGCCACACTTCCCAGTCTATATATGAGACTCAAATTTCCACAGCATCTTGAAACCAGTCGTGGGTGTCAAGGAAACCGTGTGTTCTGAACGTTTATATCACATTTGTCTTATTATATTCAACACAAGTTGCAAGAGTTTGAGTTCTCTGCTTCAGAAATAGGCTAGTTAAAGCTAAGTTAGATGATAACATTATAGACAGAAAGCTATAAGGCCCAGGGAAACATGAGAAGATGACGACTGCTGTATGTCATACAGTCTGACTGTGGAAGCGTATAAACTTTCACCTGCACATACTCTGCTCTGTGTCTATCTAAACCAGAGCAGTAACTTAGCTGAAAGACACTCTAGAAATGCATGGAAAACAGAATCAAACAGTTGGAGCTATGATCCCTTGGTATGCAGAAGGGGTGTCATGTCTTCACTGAGATAAACCGTAAGTCTTGGTTAGCATGGAATTTCTGCCCAGATGTTGCTTGTCCTGTGAAATTGCTTCCTTCATGGAGTCCAAAGCTGCTGCTAGTTTGTGACATCCTAGAGTTCCCTGTTACCCTCTGAACCTAATTGTCATCTTTGGATGGCTGACTCCTCAGAAATGGAGAGACCATTCCACCTTCTCTATATGGATGAACTGATTTGTGAAAATTCCTGCATTGTGAGCAAACACATGTACACACCCATGCACAGAGGTTGGGTCCCCAAAATATCAACAGTCTCTTTATCATGTTAGAGATTATTGATGCAGGGGCAGCCTGTGGAAATCCTGGCAAATGCAGACCACGGGCTATCGGAAAACTGCCAAGGGCAATGGCAGGTATGCTGTGGAGCCTGAGACAAACTGTGTGCTAAAGATGGCAAAGCCTGAGGTGGAGGGCTGCCCAAGCCCTTTGGAGCCCAGCACATTATGAGGGAGGCCTGGATGCAGGACATTGAGCTGTAGGATTTAATTTACACTGTTGGAACTTGGTTTTCATTTGATTTGTTTGTAACCATGTCCTGGTTCTTCCTTCTTAGAGTAAGAAGTATGTATCTTAGTTTTGAGTTTACAGGAACATTTCAGAGACTTTAGATTTTAAAAAGATACTATTAAGTAGGCTAAACTTTAAAATTTTTAAGTTTTTAAAAACTATGGGACTTTGAACTTGGGATATGTTTTATATTGTAATGTTGATATTAGTATGAGATCTTCGATATAAACAAGAAAAGAAAGATATTGGTGTGTCAAGATGACAAGTGGTCAATTGTCTGGGTTTTTTTTTTTTTTTTTAAGATAGCACAAACTAGTATTATCTGGGAAGAAGAACCTCAGTTGAGAAATGCCCTCATCAGATTGACTATAGGCAAGTCTGTAAGGCATTTTGATGGTGTAGGAGGTATAATAAGAGGTTTCTGGCCCAGACTTTTGGGCCTAGCCTCAAGGTTTAGGCCCACAGACCCTCAGAACCTCAAACCCACAGACCCGCAGACCCATAGAGACACACAGATGCTTTCAATAGTTTTCAGCTGATTGGCCTAAGGCCCAGGCATATAACTTGCTAGCTCTCTACCCTTCATCTAATCCATGACTCATCCTGTTCTGCCATACGCCTGGGTACCTTTTCTTAGAGCAGCATAGTTGTCCTCTGCTTTGGCATTCCGCTCTGTGCTTCCTGTTCTCAGAGTTTTTCTTAGTCTGGTAGCCCCGCCCACACTTCCTGCCTGCCTTTGGCCAATCAGCACTTTTTATTAAACCAGTGGGTGGGACAATTATTTACAATGTAACAACACAATCTCCCATAAGGAGGACTCAGTATACTTTAGGTAGTGTCCCCATGGGCTAGTGTACCTGTGCAGGTTAAGGGAGCAGTTAAACAGGCTGTGGGAAGCAAGCTAGTAAGCAACATTCCTCCACGGGCTCTGCTTCCATTCCTGCATCTGGGTTCCTGCCTGAGTTCCTGCCCTGACTTCCTTTCCCTCCATTATAAAGTGTGGCCTGAGAGCTGTGAGCTAAAATAAACCCTTTTCAAGTTGCTCTTGGTCATGGTGATTTCAGCACAGCCATAGAAAGCACACCACCATCTGAGTGCTTGTTAATAGATGGTAGAGGTGGCTCCCATGAGTCCCCAGCCCTTCCTACACTGCTCTTAGCAGCAGTGTTTGCCTAGTGTTTGGAGCTACAGTTTGCACATATCCAAGTGATTCTTCTCATTGAAGTAGACTCAGACCAGACATTTCTGAAATGTGTTAAACATGTTTTTCTTGAAGAAAATAAAAGATTTCATGCTCAAGTAAGTTTTGGAAACACTGAGTAAGCAGCATTAATTAGATTTATTTATGTTAGTATTTTCAGAGCCCTTCTCACACTAATATGATTTGACCATTAAGTCGTCATGGGAACAGGTCCCAGGGTTATTTAAGGGACATGGCAAGAGAGAGACTAACTTCTATTGAATTACTGCTGATTTGCCTCCAGCCCAGTTAGTCAAAGATTTTCTCAAATAGCCTGATCAGATTTTGGATTACTGTTATACCTTGAAAGTTGACCAATTGGCACTGATAGCAAATTATAGAATCCATTTATCCAGATTATCAAGGATTTTTAAATGAGTCTTAACAATTGGGGGCGTTGCCTTTGATAGGTAAACTGCAAAAATTGCACTGTAGTGTATGGGAGACTGTTGAATGTGTTGTCTAGGCTGCAAGCTTTATGAGCGTGGCCCTTTTCTAACAGATGAAATTCGGCATGTGCTTGGCAGAGCAAGAAGTCCCAAATACGGTCTCACGTCAGTTCTTTCCCTGGGCACTTAATTCCCCCTGATCTAGTAAGCCAGTGCTGATGGCTGCTGCACAGGCTCTGGGCTGTGCAGGGCTCTGAAGTGTGAAGGACGCTACTGCTTAGTGATTGGAGCTGTGTTCTCAGCAAACAGGTTACTAGAGAATGAAAGTACATATTCTTGACAGTACATTTAAAAACAGTCGTCTCTCCCAGAGTATTCTTCTCTAAGAGATGACTAAGGATTAATTCATGGAATCAAAATTGAGATGAGAAGCAGGTATGGGGTCCCGGTTTTATCTCCAGCAGCATGGCCACCACCAACAAAGAAAACAAGGGAAGAGGGCCAAGTTTACTGTGGACAGACTTCAGTGTCGAAGCAGAATTGTTCTGAATGATGTTTAATGCTTTATGGGTTTTTTCTTTCTCTTTACAGTTTTTTGAGGTGCCATTTGACTCCAACATGAATAGAACAAAAAACAGGCCTCTGGTTCGTGGACAGATCAGGTAAATCATAACAAATCCTTTTCTACAGCCCAGAACGTTCATTGACTTATTCATCCTGAAGCTTGTTGTATTGTGTCCCTTTAGCAGAATAATTATAGTAAGTTTTCCCTATGTTCCACTACTTACGTAATCTCAGGTTCTTGGCCTCATTAACAGTTAGCAGATATGTGTTCTCTCAAGTTAATCAGAAAGGTTGGCTGCTCCCATAATACCTGTGCTACTATTGTACCAATATCTTGCAGGCAGGCCACTGTTGTAGCTCTCAGGACTCATCACTGGGTAGGACTGGTGTGGCTTTCCTCCTCCGGTAGCATGTCTAGTACCTCGTAGCACTGTGAGCAATGGTAGTCAGTAGGGTCAGTTGAGAACCAGCTACAGTTCTTCATGTTCTCTACCATAAGTGATGTCTTTAGCAGTGGGGTCTTACCCTCAGGTTGTAGAAGGTATCCAATAGCATTGGCAATTTAGAACTTGGCGGGGTGGGGGGAGGCTCTGTTGGAACTCCTTTGGCCAAAGACTCAAAAAGATGTAACTCATTAATGGTACTAAGGGTTTTACTTGGTAGTATAACATGTCTAGTTGGGATGTTGTCTTCCTCGTTATAGGGTATGTATATTTAAATTCCCTTTATGCGTGTGTGCATTTTAGGAAGCTTCTACAGCAGTAGGTTTCAGGATGGTTTTCCAAAGGCCTTAGTGTTAGTTTCTCTCCCCATATTTCCTCCTCTGCTCTGTCCTTTCCCATCGAACCCTCATTCCCATTCACCCTCTTAGAGTAGCATTAATATTTCCCCTTCCTCGGAAGATCCCCAGAAACTGCTTTGGTTGTGTTGATGTTGGCTTGCTTGTTTAATACACTTACCTGACAAACGTTGTCATGGACGCTGAGGGCAGTGATGACCAAGGTAGCAGTTCTGTGTCTTACAGGATCCCAATTTTTTAAGCATCTTATAGAATGTGCCAGATACTACAGAGGGCCCAGTTCTAGGTAATAAGTAAACACAGAAAGGAGTATCTAACCAAACATAGGCTCTCCCTCTTCTCTTGTCCCACCTACCCTGCTTATTCTTGTAGGATGGATCCCTGTTGTGAGCCCAGAGGCTTTGGAGATGGGTGCCCTGCAGGCGCTGCAGACTGTGTGTCTTCGTCTCCCCTTTCCCCTATGTGTTTTCATTTGTGTTCTAAAGCCAGGCCTAACTGGAGGCAGCCTTGGATTTTCTGTGTCCCTCTCTTTATTGTGTAATATATCCTGGCCTTTTAGTCTCCTGACTGTCCTGGAATCAGTGTCCTGTTGCCAATGACTGTTGCCGAGGACCAGCAGCCTGGCTCTATCCCTTTTTATCTTGCTTCCACTCAACTGGCAGATGCATCTTCCTTAAATGATCACATTGGTTCTAACCTAAAACCTTTTTACAAAATGGAATTCGACCAAATACTTTGTTTTGTTTCTTTGCCATGTTACCGATGTCTTTTCTCGGTGCAGTGCACTTCCCTGCAGGCCTTCCGGCCATGTCCCGAGTGCTGTGTTCCCTGTTCTCATCTGCCCTCACTCCCACGCCACACTGTCCGTCTGCTGGGAACCAAGTCTCTGCTGCTGCAGGCTCTGTTGTGCTGCTCTCATGGGTGTGGTGCATAGTGCTGCCATAGCACTGCACAGCCCTGTCTACTGCACTGTGAGACCACAGCATTACAGAAACCATTGCACATAGTCAACGAAGACAAAGCCTAGCAATGTGGCCGAGTGCCGATGGCATTGTCTTCATGGCTACAACCATGACCACAAACAACCTTGGGAGGAAAGGGCTTTTGTAGTA
Source organism: Phyllotis vaccarum (assembly GCA_033318265.1). Taxonomy (NCBI): domain Eukaryota; kingdom Metazoa; phylum Chordata; class Mammalia; order Rodentia; family Cricetidae; genus Phyllotis; species Phyllotis vaccarum. Next base: position 17,845,004 of record JARWLC010000003.1, read on the forward strand.
AGAAGTTTATTTCATCTTACCCTTGCAGGTCACTCTCCATCACCAGGGTGAGTGAGGTCAGGAACTCAAGCAGGAACAGATGCAAAGGCCATGGGGGAACACCGTTTACTGCCTTGCTCCTCATGCCTTGCTCAACCTGCTTTCGTAGAAAGCCCAGGACCACCAGCCCAGGGGTGGCACCACTCACAGTGAGCTGGGCCTTCCTTCATCAATTTTACTTAAGACAGTACCCCACAGACTTGTCTACAGGCCAGTATGTAGCGATATTTTCTCTATTAAGAGTTCTTCTTCCCAAATGACTATAGCTTACGTGAAGTATATTAAAACTAGTCAGCTTGCCAGTGCAGCAATAATGAGCAGATGTGCAAACATATGGACAAAGATGGACAGATCATAGAGAACAGAAATATCTCCCATGGTAGAGAAATGCAGATATGTAGATATTTCTTGATTTCCTAACATTTCGGTCAATCAGGCACACTTGGCATAGACTGCCAAGGCCCTGAGAAGATTGGGAGTGAAGGATAGATACACAGCTTTAAGATTAGAAGTAGGGTGGGCATATGAGATGGCAAGCATAAGCACCTCAGTTCAGTCATTCGGGTCCTTGTGGTAAAAAGAGAGAACTGAGTCCCCCACGTTGCTCTCTAGCCCCCACAAGCATAGGCATGATACATACACACATAATAAGTAATAAATGGCAAGTATATAAGTAAGTGGCATTTTAAATGTTTTAGAAACAAGTAAGAGGGGTGTACTGGACAAACCAATAGGATTCCGATTTGCAGAGTGTTAAGCAAAGATAGTACTGGGCATAATGGACAGAGTAAAGCAGATAGCTTACGCTAAGGAACAAGGAACGGGGTGATATGTGATACAATCAGAAGAAACCATGGCAAGAACTGATTTGTATTCTCTGTGACCTGGGAAGCCAGAAGCCAGTCATAAGTGTGGGACACTGGGGACAAGTATCTACTGAAATGTTCCTTGGGGGCTGAAGATCACAGGAGGGGAAAAATGGAGACCTGTTACAAGTCCCAGAGAACCTTAAGAACAGCTTAGGAGCAGAAAGGCCAGGGGGACTGAGTTGTAATGTTGAAACTACATGTGTCTCTGACTGACAGGGTGACTGGTGTTGCTTTACAAGCCTCTGCCTGCTATGTGGACCTCGTGTCTCCACCAATGGCCTCTTCCCATCCCACCTCCCTGCCTAAACCCCCTTTCTTTCTGCCCCTTCCCAACCCCTGTTCCCTAAGGAACACTTTCTCTCTCTAGCATAGCATACTTCTGTCGAGTCCTGCAGGGTTCCCTATGGGTCTCAGGTCACCCATAAGGTGGAGAAGCCAAGAAGAATTAGAACAGAACTGCAGAAGCCTTGTGGGTCTAGGGTAGGGCCTCATACCACCAGACTGCTGCCAAGCTAAAGAGTAGCCCTTCAGTGCTTGGAGCTGGACCTGAAGGCAGGAGGGAGTCCACAGGCAACATTCCTCACTGCAGGCTTCCTGCTAGCCCAAATGCTCTGAGTGCTAAACTCCTCAGCTTTTGCTTAATCCCATCTGCAACTTTACGAAGCCAGGCTCCAACCTCAGTGAGCATAGCCTTTGTCCCCTAGACTTATGTGGACATAACCATACGTGTCCTTTATGGGTGACTCCAGGGGATTTTGAAGGATAGGGTAGAGTCTAATACATTTCACTGGACCTACATAAGCTGAGCACATTGTGGGATAGGCCTTCATATGCTTCAGAATTAAAGAGTATCTGGGCCTAAGGTAGCTTTAGCAGCCAGAGTGTTGCTCTCCTGTCCTTGTAATGTGCTGCCTTTTGTAAAGCCTGTTTACATGGGGAGGGGGTGATACTGGATAAGTTAATAAATAAAGAATTGTAAGGTAATTTATTATTTTTAAATAATGAAAACTTAATATTTTAAACATGGAAGTTTTCTATAATTTTTTTCATTAGAACAAAGAGGGAAATAGAGTTAAAATACAGTCTAATGAGAATAAAACTTAGAAAATTATTTTCTTTGTTTCTCCTTTCCAAGAAAAGTACAGAGGGCAGTACTCCAGTCTTAATTATCTGCCAGTGGCTTGTATAAAATGCCAATTGCAATCAGGCATGGTGGCCCAAGCCTATGATCCTGGTGGTTTACAAGGCTAAGGGCTGGGGTGCAGATCATAAACTTGGAAGGTATCCTGGACTACTCATTGACCGTGTTGCAAAATATTTTTATTTACAATATTTTACATATTTACAATACAATAAATGCAATAAGATGCCAGTTTTAGCCATAGCTCAGTGGTACAGTTTGTGTTCAGCATATACTCGACCCTGGGTTTTCTGGCACCAGAAAAGCATCTTTATTGCTTTGCTATCACTTAAACTTTAGAAAGAGTTTTAAAAAAATAAAAATTAAAAAAAAAAACAATTGTTCATTTGACCCCACTTGGAAAATACTGCTTCCATTTCTGCACTAGTGAAAAAAAAGAGTGTCTTTACATTAAGATGGGTGTCTATACTCATCCTAAAACATAGGCATGGTTCTTTGCTAACCCAGTATCTGTCCTGGGCCTGTGGGGTCTTGCAATAGCACGGGTACTTAATAGAAACATCTTTACAGCTTCTATGTCTTTCCTGCGGAAACACTTGACCTTGTGGCTTTCTGCTTTTTTCTTCAGCTCTAGGGCCATTGTGGCAGAATTATTTATCAGGCTCTTTAGTGGCATGGAGCCCCATGTAACTATGAGCATATTACTCAGGAAGAGTCCCAGATGCCCATGAAGCCTCTTAGAGCCACGGTGCTCTCCACTAAAGAGCTCTTGCATCTGCCTGGAAAGAGGTCTACAGTGCTCCAGGGGTTCATAATGGAGCTGTCTTAACCTTGTTATCATCTCCACGAGTGCAGCCCTATTGGAGCCAAACCACTGCAACAGTTCCTCTGGGAACATGTGATCCCTGACTTCAGACTGACCGCTTCTGTTGACAATAGGGGGTTGTCATATACAATGTTAAGAGGTGGTTTGCTTCTAAGGACTGTGGGGCTCTGGGCTCTGTCTTCCTATTCTCACTAGAAGACCCTGCCTTCCTACTCTTCATATTACACGAGTGTCCAGCCAGTGAAGTGCCTGTCTCCCTGCACACTGATCCTAATAGGATATGATGGGCTTAGTAGTTCAGAGGCGACTGGACGAGTGATTTGAAGCTAATACCCCAGTATTTTTTCCCAAGATTGACTTCAGTCCCTACTATAAACAGTTGTCTGTAGCAGATTAGAGCTACAGTGCCTAGGAGCTGTTGGAGGAGCTGTTGGGAACAGAATAGTTCCTTCCCCAGACCCACCCTGAGACCTCTCCCAACTATTTCACCCTAGCACTTGGACATGTGGGTCTTCTCTCCTATACAGACTTCTGGCAGCTGCATGCTTGGCCCCTCTGTTTCTCTTCCTCAGATAGAGCATCCCCTTAGCACTTGCTGGGGCCAGTTGACCTCTAGACTCCAGCCACCTCTGCTTTTCTCTGCATCACACTGCATTTTGCTCTCTAAATAGCAGTCCTCTGCATCCCTTTCTCATTTAAATTCACATATCTCCCAAATGACCATCTCAGCCCCAGCCCTCAAAGTCTTCAGTTCACTAAGTATAAAGCTTCACCTGCACAAGAAAAAAAAATCTCGGTAGCTTAAGTATGAGCCTGGTATTCCTCCACCACACACACACACACACACACACCCCACACACACACACACACACCCCACCAGCACCACCACCCATATTCCTGGTCAGGGGACACTGAGGATGCCTATGTCTAGGAAGCTTGCACCTAGCTTCAGCTTATGCTTGGTCTGATGCTCACCTCAGGCTCTGGTTCCACATGATAACTTTGAAGCTACAATCCATCTCCCCTCTTGCCCCAGCATATGCTGTCACTGCTTTATACCCAAGACTTAAAGGGTTTTTGGTTGCTTGGCAGGTTTTAGGTTTTTTTTAGACTTCGTAGCTCTCGCTGTCCTGGAACTCACTTTGTAGACCAGGCTGGCCTCAAACTCAGAGATCTACCAGTCTCTGCCTCCCAAGTATAGAGATTAAAGGCATATGCCACCACACCTGGCTGAAATTCTTAAATTTAGCAGTAACTTGTTTGTTTTGCCTAGGGAGGTGGAGGCTTGCCTCTGCTCCCCCTCTGTCTCCATCTGACAGGTCTTCCCCAGCACTGTTTGATTGTTCTGTCAAAGTTGAAACTGATTTTTCAAGAGTACAGAGGGATGTAGGCACTTGTAATCTATTATCTCCAAACATTTTCCAGTTTAAATTTCCAATGTGCCTGTATGGGTGGTAATTAAATGATGCCCCTGTTTCTGGTCTTCCCTGTTAAATTCACATTTCTTAATGTCATCAAGCCTATTGTTTCTTCTAAGTGTTTTAGAATTCTCTTTTTAATCCACTCATCAGGAATGTATTGACTACCTGTGGTGTTAACAGCATGATGCGTTTTGTTTGTGTGATACTGAAATCTTTATAAAATGGGGAGGAAAATTAGATATATAGAATTCTTAGCAGAGAGGGCTGGGCAGCCCCAGAGTACTTGCTAAATGAACTTAATAAACTGGTGTGAACAGGAAGGTCTCTAAGAAGTCATAGCAGACACAGAAAAGGACAGAGCAGACACTGCATGCCTCCTGGCAAGGGATCCCGGACTAAGCCTTTTCTCCTGTTGCTTTGAAAGACATCTGTATTTTGATTGCATCTCCTTTGAATTTTCCATTTTCCAGCTTGGTGATGCTGACAAAAATAATAGATGTCAACATTACTTTTTCCAAGTTAATGGATCAGATGAGGGTGATCCATGATGTGTGAGCTTAGGTGTGGGCTGTAAGCAGGGGAGATTGCCTGATAAGAGCTGAGCGGAGGGTTATTTGGAAAGGATAAATGGAAACCCTTGGAATCGGGGTCAGCCATACTTGTCTTGAAAATGAATGATAAAGATTGGGTTTTAGAATGAAATGAATGGATTGTTTAGTTGGCATTATAACTTAAAGAGCAGGGTTTAGCTTAAGTATTATAGAGACTTACAGAAGACATTTTTCAAATTTACTGAAGGTTTTACCAGTAAGCACTTAAGCAAATGTAAACATTGTGTGAGCTGCAGGGGAGCTGTGAGTATTAGTCACCACCTAGTCATGCTGGTCTAGTGGACACGTACTGGGTCAGGCACAGGCCTGCACAGCTTCAAAGACTTGTTATGATTAGTCTCTCAGTGTGTGTATACTGCTAATGTAATAAGAACATAAACATTTGGTAAGTATAGAAATTTCTTTTGGTAATGTTAACCAGTGATTTGAAGCAGCAGGAAAAACAAATTTGGTCTCAACTTAGTTACCAAGGTGTTAATGTAAAGAAGATTGCTCTGGAAATAGGCTCACTCGGTATCATGAACTGTGGAGCTGGAGTCAGAAGAAAGTCCTTGTGCGTATCATCACACTTAGTCATTGCTGGGGTGAACAAGGGGCACATTGGGAGGCTCTGCTAGTCACGAGAAAGGGGAAGCAAGCGTAACTGAAACGTTCTCTCTGGGCTCTGAATGTTTATGGATGTTGGCCCTGTGTGTGATGGGCTCTTCAGGTCCTGCAAGACACCCAGGGTCATTCTGCTCAGACTCACCCTGAGAGCTCTCCCAGGACTTGGTTCCTGCTGTGTCTTCATTTGCAGTCACTGTCCTAGATTAAGCTTGCAGATTGGAGGGAGCAGGGGCCAGTAATGCATACCACACATCCCTATCACCTCCAAACCTGTGGGGACCGGAAGCCCCACCTTCACTTTTTAAGTTGTATTTATTAAGCCTTGCAAAGATCCAAAATCCATTAACTCTTTTGCATAAGTGAATAAAGTCCTGTAAATTAAAAACTAGACTGAGAATTAATGAAGCCATCCGGCTTAAGTAAAGAAAGGAAAGTATGGGTCTCGTGTGCAGCGGGCCCTGGATGTCAGAGGGTGAGGAAGGACAGGGGTTTCGGTGTGTTAAGGAGATTCAGAGATTGTACTTCTGTCCTGGGTACTGATTTTCATGGATGGATGAAGATATCTGAGGTGGTCTGAGAGAGAATGGCCCCATAGCCTCATACGTTTGAACATTGTGTTCCCAGTTGGTAGACTGTTCAGAAAGAATTAGGTGTGGGCATTGTTGGAGGAGGTGTGTTACCCGGGGTGGGACTTTGAGGTTTTGAAAGTTCATGCCAGGCCCAGTCTCACTCCCAGCCTTGTGCATTAGATGAGTTGTGAGGTCCTAGCTCCAGAGCCATACCTGCCTGCCACTGCCACAGCCTCAGGAAGTCATAAGCAAGGCCTCATTAAATGCTTTCTTCTATAAGCTGTTTTGGTCACTGTGTCTTCACAGCAGTGGAGCAGTAACCAAGACATCTTTGGAATCACCTGCTTCCCACCCCAGAAATTCAGTCTTTATACAAACATATTCCCTGCCATTTAGAGGGGTTAGCGTGGTACCCGTCAAGAGTTGCTGACTTCTTCCGGACTGAGAAGGTTAGCTCACAAGTCTGCCACGGCTTGTATAGCTTGGCCTTGGAAACCTGACTAGAGTGACAGGAGAGTGAAGAAAGGACAAAGAGAGACATCCAGAAAAGCTAGGACCTGGTGGGCTGCAGCTATATAAACTTGGCCTTATATACACCAGGAGGAGCTGAGCCTCGAGGGGGCAGTGTTGGGTACAGTCCTGGAGGAGGCTAGGGGGCAGTGTTCGGCTGTCTGTGGTCATGGAGGAGTCTTGGTGCAGTCTTAGGTACAGTCAGTCATGGAGGAGGAAGTCATGATTGCTGGTTTTAGCACACATTGGTCAGTCATTAGTGATCAGTCTTTCGTGAACCAATGGAAGGCTTTTGCCTTTCTCTGATCCTCACCTAGGAAAGGCATGACCATGTGGACATCATCAACTCTCCACAGAGGTCAGCTCTGTGTGGGGTTCGCTCTGTTTCTGTTACTGCCTGGTTTTAAACAGCAGATCCCTCTCATTTTACCCCATTAGTAAGAGTCTTTACAATGTTTTTTTTAACTCCTTTAGTCTAAGCAGATAAATTGTTTTCTTCAAAATTTTTTTACATATGATACAACCTCCATGTCCTGAGAATAATCAATAGTAAATAGAAATATTTGTTGTTTATTACATTTCTTGCATGTTTCTTATAAATATGGTTTAAAGGTTAATCTTTTACAATAAGTTTTATATCTTCGTTTTCTTTAGGTTCTGAAATTATATCAGTGTTCTGCTGCTCTATCATATCTGCCAACTGAGATTTATCAGAAATAGAAAATTTCTAATAAGATTCCAGAAAGACATTTTCAGAACAGTTATCTGTAGAGTCATTCACCAAAAACTCATTTGAAAGTTCACATGTGCGATTTATACAGGAAATTAAAGTTAAATTGGCTTGATTTGGTGTAGGTTTAAGCCTTTCTTTTGTTTTTGAAGAAAGGAAATTTTATTTTGTAGTTTAAAAGTCATTTAATTGTGAAGGATGGCCAAGAAGTAAGCATGAGATTAATTTTTGTATAGGCCAGTTACCTGTGTTCATAATATAAAGCTTAATTTAATACAGTGTTTCCTGGTCCCCAAACACACTGTTTAAACAGAAGGCCCAGTTTTCCCAGGAAGTTATTTAAAAGTCAAATAATTTAAGTTATACTTATTAAGTACAATAAACTGAAAACTTAAAGCTTGTATTTCTCCTCGTTCCCAATATCTATAGAACTATCCTTCAGTAGAACTACATCAGGACGAGTATTTAGTAAACAAAGCCATGTTCCATTCCAAGGGAAGAAAGTCTGACCCAAGGAAATGTGTGGCTAAGCCCCATTCTTGTCTATTGGTTCCTCTTATGTGGTAGCCTCGGGCAAGAAAGGCAGTAGAGAGATTCTGTAATTTAAAATGTAATTCAGTTGGCTTGTCAGTCTTGAAATAAATCATTCAGCCCTCATCGTGAACCATGAACCATGAACCTCTGTACATGAGTGGCTGAGTGTGACGGTCTGTCCACCCTCCCACACTGTCACACAGGGTTGTTTGCCTTGTCTGTACACATACTCACACCCTTAAATCACCACACAGTTATGATTGTATTACTGAAATTTGGTCACTTATTGTTATACCCTCTTCATATTCACTTCTGGTCTTTACAATTCAAATTCAGTCCAACCAGAACCATTCAGAGACCCTAATGCCTCTGATCCGCAGCTGCTGGTAGAAGATTGGGAACGCCAACATTTTTTGAATATCAGTCAGGTTTTGCCTCTTTTTTTTTTTTGTGATTTGATAGAACACAATTAAATTGTTATACAATTTGTAACTGCAAATTAAAATCTTGTATATAAATAAATAACCCCCCCCCCAAAAAAAACCTTTGTCTGTAGGTTTTGAAATAAACCAAGGAAAGAATTGCTCTGCCATTTCAAAGCCCCTATATCCTGCTCCGCTTAAAAGACTGTCCCTGTTTAAGTAATGCTGCCCCCTTTGCTTGTATTCTTTCACATAGCTGGCTTTCCAGTGAGAGCTCATGGACTTGGTCTGTGTGGTTCATGCCTGTCTTCCTTTCTAAATAAAACTTCCCTACTTCCCTGTCTGTTCTGTTGCCAAGCAGTGTAGTGACTGACTGTCCAGGCAGTGAGAAATGGGAATGAGTGAGTAGAGAAACAAACAGGTAAGCCCCTTGCACAGCTAGTGAGTGCACTGTGCCCCAGAAGAGGTCCCAGAAGTTATTTCTCTTTCCCTTGCGGTCCAACTAGTGAGTCTTCACCCATGTGAATTTGACTCAGACTTCAGTGACAACCTGGGAAGGACCCTCCCTCATACCACCCTCACTCCCTACACCCCCACTTCCATCTTTTTGCTGAGGAAACAAGGACCAGACAGCTTCAGCCAGACCATTGCACTGTGTCATAAGTGGTTGCACATCTGGGTCTGACCTCGACTCAGAGTACCTGTGTCCTGTCCACTATGCCAGGTCATTCTGCCATCAGGAAAGCAGACAATAACAATAAAATTAAAAGATTTTAAAATAGTTTTGTTATGAAAATGTTTAACAGGCACTAGAGCAGAGGCCGTGCGTGAAGCTAGGGCACCCCTGACCCAGGGTTATCAGTCAACAGCACTGTTATCACTCCTCAACTTCTTCTTATCGTGCTTGTGGTAGTACTTTCTTGTCAGGACTACAAGCCCGCAAATAACGACATGGAGATTTACTAATTATGAATGCTTGGCCTTTAGCTTCAGCTTGTTCTCAACTAGCTCTGATAACTTCAATTAACCTGCTTCTATTAATCTGCATTCTGCCATGTGGCTCAGTTACCTCTCCTCTATACTATATGTCCAACTTGGTCCAAGTCCTACTGGCATCTCTCACACCTGAATTCATCCCTCTGACTTCCTCTCTCTTTATGGAAGTCCCGCCTTTTCTCTCCTGCTTAGCTATTGGCCATTCAGCTTTTTATTAAATCAATCACAGTGTAACATTTTCACGATGTACAAAAAGACTATTCCACAACAGTGCTTTGTGTACCAACAATGGTACACACACTTGAAGCCGTATGACTAAGTCATGTTAGGTGAGTCAGAGAAATCAAGGGACATACTAGTTCTCTGCTAGCAATTACTGCTACTAGGTCATGATCCCATGCTCTTTCCACTGGAACAGGTCAGGGGCATACACTGAAAGGCACTTTAAAGTGGGTGACCTGCTCTGTTCAGCCACAGTGAGTGCTGAGTATAATGGCTCCTGTAGGCACAGAAAGTATAGTTTGGCCATGTGAGTGCAGCGTTGTGTTGGCAGTAGGGTGGCATAGTTTGTGGCCTGTAGACAGCCTGGCTGGAGTCGTACCTGGTTCCCAGGTGATGCTACTTCTAGTACGACTGTGGAGGATGGACCCAGAATCCTATTCCTTGGCTCTGGACCAGAGGAAACCCAAGGAAGCCGGCGTTCCGAGCCTTTCTCCTCAGCTCACCCCAGAAGTCAGGTGCAGCACTCACATGGACATGAACTGCCGTAGAATTAAAGGCTATAAAGAACCAGACAAATAGGAAGGTTCGAAACAGAGTTCTCAGTGCAGAATAAAGTGGCAGGAAGAAGGTGCTTCCACGTTCTCTGGCACCTCTTTGTCTGCATGTTGGAGACACTTGTAGAACCTTCAAGGAAGGGGCGTGCAGATGGGCTTTCTGAGCAGTTGCTAAGCAGTGTGGTCAGTGGAAGGCGTGCAAGGTAGCTGACCTGAAATCACAAAAATGTCTACCCTTAGTCTGTGACTTGTGATACTTCAATCCCATCATGTATGCAGAGAGTCATTGTTCTGTTTAACAAGATGAGAAAGGAACACTTTTTCCAGATGAAAAAATAGGTGTCCATTGAAACTGCTGGGGTTGGTGTTGAGTCCTCGCTCAGTGGTACAGCACCAGGCCCTAACACTCCGTACACAGCTAAAAGTGCCAAACTTCTACAACTTTAATGTTGATGGGATAGTGGCTTTGCTGGGAAATTGAACTTTAAAATGTAGCCCAGTTGCCACTGTACTCTCTCTTCCTGAAAACACTGACCCTGTCTGTTTCTTTTAGTGCTGGAGTTACAATGGATGCATTTGTTTTTCTTACTTTTAGAATTGTGTGTGTGTGTGTGTGTGTGTGTGTGTGTGTGTGTGTGTTGTGTGTGTGTGTGTCACATGTGGAAATGGAAATCAAAGGACAATTTTCAAGAGTTGTTTCTTTCTTTTCACCAAGAGATCTGGGGATAAAGTCAGGTCATCAGGCTTTGAGATAGTACTTTGCCCTCTTAGCCATCTCACAGACCCTTCCCTGCCATTTCTGCCCTTCTCCCACCTGGCCAGCATCAGTTCTCAGTATACACTTTCACGTTGCATCAGATGTGGTGGTCCATACCTTTATCCCAGCATTAACAAGATAAGATCCACAAGATCCCTGAAGCATCTCCACTCTGCCCCTCCCACCATTGCTCACTACGTTGATACCCCATGTGACCCTGCTTCATCTGTTGCTACAGCCAACAGTGAGCACTCTTTTCTCTCACTGTGTTACAACCTGTGTCTGTGTGTACTTGAGTGACTGCTGTTCTTTGTGCTTCCTTGTCACAAGCGCAGTAGATGAACAGTGAGGTGAGGAAAACCCAAGGTGTTCAGACAGGAGACTGCTCTCCATTGATGGATCCCACAGACCTAAGCTGACTCGGGAATGTGAGGATCTGCAAGGGTATCCCACCAACGTGTTCCAATCACCACTTGGGACACTCTGGCTTCAATTAGTGAACCAGCCCATAAACCTAAGCCCAGGCCCACCTGCTGAGTTATTTTATGTGTATTGAATCTATTGCTCCCTAGAATAATGAAGAGTACACTCTTAAGTGTACTTTGTTAACTTTAAAAGTTGGTTATGGTGTTGTTTATTGTTGATGTAGATTATGGAGGTGGGTTCTCTTCTCCTGGTGGGAATGGCAGCTGTGACTACAGGCTGGCAGGGTGTATCATATCATGCACCTTTAAAATGTATCAGCAGCAGAGTTGGTGGCTCTAAAACAGCAGACGAGTGCACACCATCTACTTCAGCAAGTTCCTATCTAGGAATTTCTCCTAAGTCGAGCCATGAGCAGAAGTCTCTTTAAGAAATTCATCCTGGCTTTATCTGAATTGTTAAGACGGTGAAAATAACGTGTCCAGGAAGGGTATGTTGATTAAGTTGATTGTCATATATCCACAGAATAATCCGCTTTGTAGCTGTCTGTGATGATGTAAACCAAGTAGTGACATGTGAAGTCTGAAGATTTATGGAAATTAAGGAAGTAGCAAAACCATAATTGAGTATATATTTACTTTTAAAGTAACTATAGCACAGGAAAAGGACAGAGACATAAACCATTACTCTGTCTCAGAGTAATTTAGAATTTCTTTTTTATTTTTATAGTTGCAAATTTTCTGAATTAAATGTGTATTGCATTTACAGTAAGAATTTTAACAAAAATGAAGCACAGCAGGATAATGAGCCTGGGGCTCTCTGGGGTTTGCCACTTGGGGCAGTCTCCTGGTGCTTCCCAGGGCATGTTGGGTAAATGCTTCTTTCTTGTTTGCACAGCCTGTCAGCCTGCTTGATTTCATTCATGCCCCTGAGCACATTGATTTAGATGCCAAGATCAAGCCCCATGATTTTCTGTGATTCCAACACAGGTCAGAAACTAAACTTCCACCCCAAATTGCCTATCTCAGTAAATTAGGTTCGTGTGTGCTTCTCTGAAAGGTCTTTCATAGTTCTGACCCCTCAGTCCAGCTGCTTCCCAGCCCTTGGCCACGGGAACAACCCTCTGCTTCCTCCTTTTTTCTTTTCTTTCTTTTTTTATTTTTAACACAAGAGCCAGTTCAGGAAAAATAAATACGTTTATGAGCCACATTTTTTCCCACTCCAAATAAAACTAGCCTTTTGGAGTCCCGTGTATGGGAAGACCTGTTCTCATAGACTGGAAACTACCTTATTGAAGGAACAGGTTAGAATGCTTACCTGGTTTTACCACCTCCATTCTCCTTCTGCGCATGTGTGGTAACACCTAGGGAGCCTCCTAATCTTTCATCTGGATAATTCCAGGTGGTTCCAAGTCAGTCAGTGCTTGCCCCAGACTTAGAGAAAGAAGTCAGCTTCAGGAGTGAAGTTGAGGATAAAGGCAAATGGGAAGTGAAGTGCAGGATGGAGGAGGTAGAGGTACATGTCCACTTCAGATCCCCATTCCGTCTAGACGGTCACTTGAAGGTGTTGTGCATAGACAGCATCGATTTCAGGAGGTGTGGTGTGGCGTAGGGAGACAGTGAGGTGTAACAGTAATGAGATGACTCAGCAGTTAGGAGCTCTCTGCGCTCTTGCTGAAGACCCTGGTTCAGTTCCCAGCAGCCACAGAGTTCACCGCCATCTCCAGTTCCCGAGTATCTGACACTTCTTCCGGCCTCTTCAAATACCAGGCACACAAATAAAATAAATACTAAAAAATAAAAGAGATTAGGTAGGAAAATGAGTAAAAGCAGAAGTACTGCGTGTGTCTTCAAAAAAAAAAAAAAAAAGCCAGTTCTAAAGTAGGATAGAGCTGGAAGTTAATCTGAGATTTTTGTCACTGCTGTGTGAGAAAGGATGGAAGGACATTTGTCCCTATTGTTGGGAGCTAAAAGTGGGCAGTGAGTTTGCAAGGTCGCAGGAGACACAGGCTAGAGATCAAGTCTAACCAGGTGCTGCATAGAATGGTCTGAACTGTATGTTTTCAGGACCTTTCTCAGCAGGAGCAGAAACAGTAGGTCACAGAAAAAGGTACTATCGGGATGGGAGTAATGGATGGACAAGATGGAAGTAAAGACTGGGTCCCAAAGAGGTGGCCAGGGGACAGGTGGGTGCCGGTGCACTGAGTTCTTAGTGATAGCCATGGTTCTTGTGTCACCTTGTGATGCCCACACGTCCATGTGTGTTCCCACTTTCCTCAGAACCCCATTCTGTTCTGCTCCACCTTCTAGGCAGGGCAGACTAAAGCCCCTGGGTGGGAAGGGGGCAGCTCAGTAAGAGTCAGAGCGGGTATTTCTTACCTAGTGCTCAGCTCTGTGATTCTGGTTTCACATGACACTTGAGCTACAGGGCCATTCTTCTTCCCTATCTCCTCTGGGGCTGGGGGAGGGAGAGTTCAAACTCAGCTTCGTTCTGCAAGTTAGTCCTTCTTGAGGCCCAACTCACAGTCCAGAGCACCTCTCCTCAGTAGGAGCACCCCAGAACTGCTAACTTGTGACTAGGGCTTCTCATGAAGCATTTTGTGGACCCTGTAATTGAGTGGGTCTGGGATACTGCAAACATGCTTTTCTTGGGAGTTAAATTGTAGCTTTTGCAGAGAGAGCAGTGTCTAGAGTAACCTACATTGATTCCCTAAGAAAAAAATTACTGTGTATATAAGCAGGAACCAGGAGGTCTCACTTTTCTAGGCTCAAACAGCCTTTTACTTTGTAGAGTGTTCTTTTACAAGCATAGCCCTCGGTGACCTTTTGTTGACAATCCTAGCCACAAACCAAGTTTCATCATTGGCAGTTTGCACCAGCCCCCTGGTGTTGATTGTTGTCACCGGGCTATAGGCCTTACGCCTATAATTTACTGAAGACCAAGTCATGCAGATTTCCTGGAGCAACATTGTTGTCTGGTGTTGGTAATTTGGCGAACTTTAAAGTGCAAGTGAGTAGAATGGTTTTCAAAAGGGATCCAGATTTTGTTTAAAACTTGTATTATTGTTTACATCTGTCCCTTTTTAGCAACAGTTAGAGGAGAGCCCCGAAAAGTAGCCCTGTCTAAGCCCTCACTTCAGCCCTATAAGAGATGAGTGCTGGGGACCTGCAGATGAGTGCAAGGGGTCTGCCTGTGCCCTGAGCTTCTTTACAGTCTCAGAAAGAGCTCCACAGCTGAGGAAGGTCCCATCCTGTCAGTGGATGTGAAGATGCTGGCTCCTCATTGCGGTCTCTGCTGCAGGCCAGAGCTACATGGAACGTGGTCACTGTGTCCTCTGCTCTCTTCCAGCCCACTGCTAGCCGTGTCTTTTGCCACCTGTTGTGCTGTGCCAGGAGTGGCCCTTCTGACCTGGGGAGTGAATCCACTCACGGGGACCCTGGGGCTCTTCAACATTTTCCTATATACCTGTTGTTACACACCGCTGAAGAGGATCAGCATTGCTAACACCTGGGTTGGAGCCCTGGTTGGAGCCATCCCACCTGTCATGGGCTGGACAGCTGCAACCGGAAGTCTTGATGCTGGTGAGTGTCTCTTGGTGCAACACCATGGCTTTCCTCAGTAGACAGGGCTGTGAGTGCCACATGCAAGCGCTCATGAGTCCGGTGAGCTCAGCACTTGCAGTCAGAAGCTCCACAGGGCTTGCTGCAGTTTTATTTTTCTTTAATGTGTTGATGGGGGAACCTGAGCTGAAGGGGTCTGTGTCATCCTGACACAGTAGACATGAGACGGCCTACGAGAAAACGGGCAATGCCACCTCAGCCTGTGACTGCAGGTCAAGTGAGGTAAGACCTCGAAACCCATGAAATCAGATCACATGAAGACAGGCTGATTTGTTTGGGAAGGCCCAGCCTGTGGAGAAGGGATTTGGAACTGGCCTCCTCCTGTCCCCTGTTACAGCCATGTAACCTAGCTGACAAGCCTGCCCCCCTCCTGGCCCCGAGAATAGGCTCATTTTCCCTTGTGAAAGGATACATCATCTTCATCGGCTTCTCATTGACTTTTACATGATTTACATAAATTGTTCACACTGTCTACAGTAAAACCATTCAATGGGTCGCCATATTTTGGTGGTAATTCACAACTGGATTTGTGGGGTGAAAATAGCTCATTTTACCATCTGTGAGGGGAGCGTCACAGTCCGATTAGTCAGGTAATTAGTGTTTTGACCGACACTTAGGAAGGAAGTGGTGAGGTTTCCTGCAATATATCTAAGTACATATTTTTCACATGAGAGATCAAAAGGCAGTTAGCCATAAACCATTGCCCTGTAAGCCACATTTCTGAAACTTTTCATAAAAGCTCATACACTCTGATTTGGCAAACACACAGATGTGATTATACCTTTGCCATGATCGTCTCCTAGAATGGTTTAATATCCTGTAAGTGGGGGTTTTAATGAATGTACAGCATTCTAACGCTCATGTGCTCCTTCGCTCTGGGATACACTTAGCTCAATCCATGTGGGAGGCAACAGAGGCAAAGGGCTGAGCAAGAGCTGAACCTGTTTCCTGCTGGCCTCGACCTGAGCTTGGTCCTTTCTCCCAGTCATCTCACCCCACTGGTATCTGGTGATGGTCTCTCTTTGTGGATGAGCTCTCAGGACAGATGGACTGTGGTCTGACCTGCACTGCCACACCAGATTAGCTCCTTTATGTGAGAGTGAAATTTATCTTGTACAGTTAAAGGTTCTGGGACATCCAAAGTTAAGAGCCCAGCAACTGAGCCATCATGTAAAAGGCATTTGCCACCAAGCCTGGTGACCTAAGTTTGACATGGTCTTCTTATAGCCCCAAATGTAATTGTATTTAGTCTTACTCATGATGGGGGACCAAGGGGCCAGGCACACCTTGTTCATAGATAAAGAGTATGCAGCTGTCTGGATAAATGTATAGAACCCAGTATGAAGGAGAGGTATTCGGAAGCCACCAAGAGAGATTCCCTGTCAGTTCTTGACACTGACTTCTGCTTAGGGGCCTGAGGAAGAAGGACTACAAGTTTAGAAGGGGAAACATGCATCATGTGCCTAACCCTGAAGGAGTTTGCACAGAAAAGGTAGCAGGGGCTCTGCATGTGAAAGTTCATGTGTTCATCAGACAGGGCCAAGATCAGAATGAGCAAATTAGTGAGTAGTTCTTCTCGTTCAGGGGACAGAAGCTAATAGAATGGGTTATGAGATATTTATTGCTGGCATTTTAGAAACTAAATTGAATGAAATTTAATGCAGTTTAGTCGTCTTCAAGAGCTTCTCTGTTCAGGATGGTGCCTCCCAACCATGGACTGAAATTTCCTCAGTCCCACCCATTCCATTCAGGTGTCCAGAGCCACGTGTGCTTCATAGCAGCCATACTGACAGCACAGAGCAGAATCTTTTGTTAAAGGTCTTGATCCAACATCCTTAAAATGCTTAAGGTTGGAGGCTTGGTCCCCAGTGGCCAGCAACATTGAGATGTGGGAGCTTTAAGAGAAAGTGGAATGGAGTTGGATAAAGCGAGTCATTGGGAATATATCCTTGCAGGGCCAGGGCCTCATTCTTCTAAGTGAGCAACCTCCTGTGCTGCATGCCTGCTGCCCTGATATGCTGCCTGCCTGCTCAGGGTCCACAGTGACTGGGCAGACTGTGGTCTGGATTGTGAACTCGGACACACCTTGTCTATCTTCAGTCTTTGTCACATAAGTATTGAGATAACACAGTTTCTGTCAGTAGACAGCTCACTCAGAAAGCACTGCCTAGAAACAAAGACTCTCTTTCTGAAGCTGTGTCCACTCCTTGATGTATATGCCCTTTTAACAATGGGGCAGTATGGACTTCTTCCTGTCTTGCTAAACCAAAGCACTAATTCATAGGCTCGGTGGCTGTCCTTTTTTTTTTTTTTTTTTTTTTTCAGATAGATGCTGCTGGGCTTCTGAGCGTGTAGCTCAGACAGTCTGAGAAAGTCAGATGTAACAGTTTTCAGATACTACCGATGCCCCTGCTCCAGGAACCACACTGTTCAAATTCACAAAGACAGAATCCTGAAGAGCTCCAGCCTTGGGGAACCTCAGAAATACCTAGAGAGTGGGGTTGATATTTTTCAAGATGTAAGAACAGTGATGTGTGTGTGTTATCTACAGAGATTGGTGACTGTCAGGGTTCTCATCTTGGGAAATATGGATGGGTTTTAGAAAAAGCTTTCATGAGGGGAAAAATGGCAGATGTTTTTCTTTCTTTTGTAGTACTCTTGACCATTTAATCTTTGAGCCTCAGTGACTTTAGAGAAGTGGCAGGCTTTGGAACACCACGATGAACTGTAAGTGACAGGAATAGGAACTGTAAGATGAGTGGATGTTGAATCAATGAAGCAGGAGCAGCTGGACAGCCCAGGCCAGGCACTGCCAGCCTAACCATCTTAACAAACTAGTACCCAGAGGGATGTATTTGTACAGGCATGGAGGGCCTGCTGTGTGCTCGGCTTTGTAAAAGTCCCGTCCTTGTGGAAATCATGTCTGAACTTCTCCTAGGAGAGACAGACATCCATTACTTAGTGATGGGCCAGCCCCACACCCCCCAGATGAGTTCAGGAAGAAGGATTGTGAATGTGTAGCTGAGAGCTGGAGTGATACTGTGTGAGCAGAAGCAGGACCTGCGGTGACTACCAAAGTGCAGTCAAAGATGGAAAAGACCCATGGGCAACGGAACCATCGAAGCCGCAGAGTCTGGGGTTGGGATCATTAACACAACCATGCGCAGCAGGTTCTCCTTCGGGAGCAGAAACTAGGGAGTTTGTAGAGTCTGCCTTCGCTGCTGTCCTAGGCCCGCCCATCATCCTCCCTGGTCAGTATTACATCTTACAAGTATTTTAGTGAAGCATCAGTCTGATCACCCTTTGAAGGAGCCAGCCCACTGTTAATACCAAGACGTTGGGGATAGAAGCTGTGTGAAGGGAGGCAGAGTGACTGGATATTTTCCATTCCTTTGTCACCCACGCCCACACTCCAGGAAATCTGTGCCCCACAGTAACCAGCAGCAGCAGCATCTTTGTGTCCCTGACCATGTCTCCCTCAGCAAAAGAGTAGTCGGGCTGAGTAACTAGAGGTCAAGATTGGACAGGAAGATGTCCAGTGGTGGTGAAGTGTAAGGCCTGTGACCCCCACCTGGGAAAAGTGCATGAAGAAAACACCGGTGTGGGTGTATGTCACAGTAGCCCACAGAGAGAGGGCAAGGGCCACATCCAGAAGCCTGCTCCTCCTTTGTAGGCATGGATTTTTCTTTAGTGTCTGTGCTGGCCACAGGGCTGAGTGATGCCCCTTATTGACTGCTGGGCATGGAAGGCCTATCCCCGTCTCCCTCCTCGCCTGTAAGGACAAGAGACATGGAGGGAGCATGTCCATGGGATGCTGACCCTTTTCCCACAACTACTTTGATTTTCTTGGACCGGATGGTAGAAAAGGATTTGTGTTGAGAGTGCCCCCATCAGGAAAGTCCCTGGCAGGCTTTGGGTGTGCCCAGCCGCTGTCCATCACAGCCCAAGTGAGGTGGGATTTGGGGGTGGCGAAGAGGATTAAGCACATTAGCAGGCAGGAATGGTAAAAGCTAAACAAACGTCACTTGTTCTTGATCCTTGCTATTTTATGGCTGCATGGAGGACTGGAAACCACTCGGCTCTCTCCCAGTCACAGGGCCAAGGGCTTTGTTTGTGGCTGTCATATCAAGGCAGACGGGCACAACAGCCAACTGCTTCTGTGCTCAGGAAGTGCCTGCCTTTTACAAAGCCCTTCTGTCTACAGAGTGAGCCATTGTGGCTGGATTTTACCTGGGCCTGACCTCCTCTGGGCTTCAGAGGTAGCCTTTTCCTCCCACCTCCCTAGTTATTCTGCCTTTATTTCATTAATTTTTTAAAACTTAAGTGCTATTGGCAGCAAACATTAAAAATGCTGTGCAGCTAGAACTCAGGAAGGCTGTCTCTGGCTGCCGGTGGTGCTAACCTGCTGCCTTAGGTGCTGAAACACTTGATCTGGTCCCACACAGAGAAGAACTGGGGTGGCTATGACAGAAGTCACCTGCTGGAGGAGTCCCTGGGGGGCTGGTCAGATAAGTGGAGGCCAGCGGCCTGGAGCCTTACACATTAAGCCTCTCAGCAGTGTTTGTCTCAGACTTCTCCCTCCCCTCCCCCTCTCCAGCACCACCTCCCTGCATCACCTCATTCCTTAGAGATGCTGCCAATGACTCCTAAATCTAAAGAAAGCTCTTGTCTTGGGAGTCTTCTCTGTAGTCTCTGCAGTGAGGACAGTGACAGTCTGGTTTGTAATTCAGGTGTTGTGTGGTAAACATTAATTATGTCAGCCAACATTCAGTTACAAATGAGAACTCAGAAGTGGGCTCTTATCAGGGGGTGACACTTGGCAGATGGCTTTAGTAACAAAGAAAAAGGGGAGTTGTTTCAGCCTCACCTGATAAGTTGCAAAGTCATAACCCCTTCCTACTCTGCTTACCTCCTTTAGGCCCGGGTGAGAGAAGAGAGCCACAGGGGATGCTCGTGTGTTCAACAAATATGGGTGAAATCCTTACTAAATACCCAGTACTGCTGACTCCAAGCCTTTATAGAGATTCCTTTAAAATCCTGCCTCTGCTTGAGTCAGACTGAAATCTGTTCCTGTGAAATGTTACCTTAAGTAAAATCTAGAAAGTGGTCTAGCGCACAACTAAACTAAGCTAAAGGGCATCTCTTTTTCCTTATTTTGTGGAATGGGCTGGGGTGGAACAAAGTCTCACTGTATGTATTGAACTCGAAGAAATTTGCCTGCCTCTCTCTCCTGGGGCTTGAGATTAAAGGCTTGCACCACCACAAATATCGATAAAACCTAGCTTTAAAAGACAAAATGGAATAAGGAGGACTCTTGTTGAAATGTTAGTGACCAGTATTTAGAACCCTGTACTTGACCAGTGTCCAAAATTAAAACAGAAAGAGACTGTGAAAGAAAGTGGTGTAAGTGTATTGCTGATGCTTTACATGAGCATCTGCAGTCACAATTGCAGACTAGCTATGTTTGTTCAACTCTCATTGATATCACTGTTGACTGTGAGTGCTGTTAGCCATTAGGGTACCAGGCCAGGCCTCGTTGGTAAGATGACAGAGCAGGCCTTGGCTGGACAGCCTCAGCTGCACACAGTGCCTAGGGCAGAATCCCTCTAGAATCAGCACTGGTGATGACAGGTAACACTTGAGGAGAGGAGCTGGGGTGTGAGCTAAGGGGTGTTTGAATTCTGGGGAGAATCTGTGGGGACCTCAAACTTTTAGGCAAGCAATTAGAGAAGGATCAGAGCTTTGTACCTTTTCTTCTTCAAATGCAGCTTCTCCAGATATCTGTGCTTGAAGGTAGGATACACATAAGGATGGAGAGAATCTCCAGAGTCCTGCCGCGCGTCCTCCTCATCATCCTAAGTCCCTCGCAAAGAATTCTCCTAGCTGCAAATGCCCTGTCTCCTTTATGTCTCCTGTGCAGTTGATAGACTGGCCTCACATCCTGCTCCCTTTATCTGCTTCTCCATAGAGTCTATTGCAGGGAGGCTGACCCCTTCACAAGCGCCTTTGTGTTAGTCCTCAAAAGAAAGGCTTTAAAACCTGTGGAAGCCCTGGGACGGCTCTGCTTCGCAGACTTCTGTAACTGTCCAACTCTGAAAGCACCAGTGTGGCCATTCATGGCGAGAAGAGCTTCTGGGTCACATCTAGAGAGGAGCCTTTAGGCCCAAGCCCAACCCTGACTATCACTGCGGCATGCTTCTTACCCTTATTAAAGCTCTGTGTGAATGGTGAGCTCCAGTGAATGGCTTCAGTAGGACAGTAGGTGCCCACCAGACTTCCCCAAAAGGAGTCATTCTTGGAAGGGTACATGAGGTCCCACGTGAGGATCTCTTTCTCTTTCCTGGGAAGATACTGTGCAGCTGGATTGCGGAGCTTTCTTTGTCCACAGTGATAGAAGAGCATTTCTGGGCTTGGGCAGAGGAGGAAATGAGGGGGATGCTCCCCAGTCCTTTTTTTTTTTTTTTTTTTTTTTTTTTTTTTTTTTTTTTTTTTTGGTAGAAGTAATTAATAGGGGTTTTGAAGAGAGCTGGAAAGCTCCCAAGTGTCACTGGGGAGACTCTGTGGCCCAGCATCCCCTCCTGCTGTCACACATGCACTGTTGATGGTCTTCTCGGTCCTCCACCTAAGCTAAGCAGGGAGTTGGTGGATGACTGGATAGTCTCTGGTGTTGCCAGCGCTGGTGTCAGGCTCAGGACTCACTATCCTAGAGAACCATGCCCACAGATGGACAGCTATTCCAGAGATCTCTGCTGTGACTCAAGAGAGGACAGTGTATGTTTCTCCCAGGTAGCTCTCAGAAAATGAGAACATTCATTTATAAAGAGGCAGAAGCAAGGCATAGTGGCAAGCACTTGTAGTCATGGCACCCAGGAGGCAAAACCGGAGGATTGCTTTGCATTTGAAGCCACCCTGGGCTACATAGGGAACTCCAGCCGCCTAGCCTGGGCTAAGAATGGGACCCTGTCTCTAAAAACCAAAAGCGAAAAGAAAAGAAAGGAAGAGAAGCAGAGAATGTCCGAGTTCCCATGTGCTCTGTAAAGTGCTTCTTCCAGACCATCCCTCGCTCCCCAGGCCAGATGAGGGGTCTCTGTGTGGCCTGCAGCTTTCTCTGTCCCTAAAGTATCCCTCACATATGAAGTCCCTTTGTGCTGTCTCCCTCCCCGGCCAGAGCGCTGCAGTGGAATTCTCCACACCCACCTACTCTCCCCCCAGAGCAGACTGTTAGTATCTACTGTCAGAAAAGACAGGCCCAATAAAAACAGGCTGAGAGATGTGCAGAGCTCTTTGAATTCTCTAGCCTGGTGCTTAGTTCTTCTCCACCCACCTCCAGGAAGGTGGGCCCCACCACAGCCCTGAGCTGACTCAGGCCTTCCTGCCCCAGCTCACCTTATCTTGATGAAGAAAGCGATTTGTTTTCCTTCTCTTCTGTGATCAGAAGCAGTTGAAGCACATCAGGCAGAACTGTGGGTGGTTTTCTGACTGTAGTCCATTAAGCTGTGGATCCTAAAGTGATTTCATTTGTGACATAAGCCAAACCCATACCAGTCTCCTCTCAAAAACAACAGCTTGTGGCCCTTCAGGAACTGAGGTTCTGCCTGGGCTCTCTTGTTCTGAGTAGAAGTACAGCCAAAATCTTGTATTTCACAGACTGCTGTAGTTGGTATACCAAAGGAAGGGGCGTACTGAAGAACCCCCCCCCCCCCCATTTCGGCTGCTGTTTTTACCATGGAGTTTGTTCTTTGGTCATGTCTAGAGTAAAATGCACCTGAGCTCTAAGCCTTCCCACTCTCCAAGTCCTCCTGTCCTCCTTTGCTTGTGCCCTGGCTCTGCTGCCATTACTGCATCCCATACTCAGCTCAAGGCCTGTGGGTCCACAGCAGCTCATGAGCTTTACCAAGGCTTTCCCACATGTGATGTTCAGGAACCCTAAAGTCACCCTGTGCCCTAAGTCACAGAGTTAACTGTATTTTCCATCAAAATGGAAAGAACTCTAGGGCCATCACCATTTGTCCCTTCAGCTGCAACTAGGTGGCCCAGCCTTATCTCCCTGCCTTCTAATTTCCCAAGAGTACTTCCTGTTAAGATAAGTGTCCTATGTTTGTCACTGAAACCAGTACCAGCACTCTTAGCTTAATGAATGTAATGAGTGCCTCAGTTGTTAGTTCCAACAAGCCAGCCCCTTAGGTCTCCCCCATTTGGCAAGGGGACTGCCGAGCATACTGTGTAGCAATAATTCCTAAAGCATGTATCAGATTGCATTCGGTAGTACCAGGTATCACCAGGCCATACTGATCCCAGCTCCCCCACCCCTCACCCCAATCTGGTAGCATGTAATACTGTCAAGGGCTCTGATGGCTTCTTCCAGTCTCCGTGGGCACCAGGCATGCAAGTAGCACACAGACATACATATAAAATAAATAAAAATTATAAATTAGTTATTTCTCTAATTTTCCATTAAATATTTTCAACTATAGTTGAAGCCTTGGATAAAGAGAGCTGCTATAAACCTCAGTTGGAAGGTGATGGTAATTACATGTAGGTTGGGTTAGCGTTGTAGTTTATCTCCATGGTACCTAGATATGATAGCCACAATGCATTCTGGCTAGGGTGTCAAATAAGCGTGGCCAATCTATAAAAAACCAAGAATAAGACTCCATTTCTCTGCCATGGACACATTCATGGGTGTCTAGCACCCCTGCTCTTTTCCTAACTCTCTGCGTCCTCACAGTCCCCTTGAGTCTATTCTCCTCATTATGCTGTGGGGAGATGACACTCCTTATCCCAGTTTCCAGATGTTTCTCCAGCCTGCTCTTGTAACCCCGTTTTTCCCACTGTAGCCTCTCTGCTGTTCCAGATACACTGGCATTATTCCAGGATATTTGCCTTCCAATTAGCTGGGTCATGGCCTAAGTCTGCTCAGAGGAAGGCTGTCTCTGAGCAGCCCCATCACCCCTATGGCACTGTCCTATTTCAAGCCCTATTAACGCCCTCTGTGTTGGTCCTTTCTATTTACTGTTGTTGTGCTGTGCTCTAGAGAATGGTGTCCTGGAAGGCCAGGCTATCCACTGGTGAAGAAGGTATACAGATAGAAGCCAGAGTCTCAGCAAACCAGAGGCAGGCTCAGTTCTGCATTGATGTGCATTCTAGTCACCCCGCAGGGAAGCCATCTTTACCCAGGAAGAAAGGCCAGCAGGCCTGAGTGGCCTTCCAGTGGTGACACTGCTCCCTGTCCTGGCTATGGATTACGATCTAGAGTCAGGACTGGACTCGGTACTGACGTCCCTAAATGTCACAGTGTAAGGAAGCATGAGGGGCAGCAGGTGGCAGGAGCCACCTGTACTAATCCATTAAGATCACTTTGGCAGCACAGCCCTCCTTTCCCATTCCACCAAAGGCAGAGGAGCATGTTAGAGGGACCCCCACCTCTTGACTTGCCTACCAGGCTGAATGAGACAGGAGAGCAAGGATGTCCTGGGTAGTTTTATGTCAAGTTGTCACAAGATAGGCTATCCGGGGAAGAGGTGCCACAGTTGAGAAAATAACTCCATCATTTTGGCATATGGGTGTGGGAGATTGTGTTATTCCATTGTAAATAATTGTCCCACCCACTGGTTTAATAAAAAGCGCTGATTGGCCAAAGGCAGACAGGAAGTATGGGCGGGGCTACCAGACTAGGAGAACTCTGGGAACTGGAAGAACAGAGCAGAAAGCCAGAGAGGAGCCAGAGGAAGCAGAGGTCAACTATGCTGCTCTAAGAAAAGGTATCGAGCCACATGGCTGAACAGATGAGTCATGGGTTAGAATAAGAGTAAAGAGTTAGCAAGTGATATGCCTTGTCCTGGGCCGATCAGCCTAAAATTATTGCAAGCAGCTGTGTGTCTCTGCGGATCTATGGGTCTGCAGGCCTAAACCTTGAGGCTAGGCCCGAAAGTCCGGGACAGAAACCTACTACATATGGGCAGTTTCTTTGGGGCTTCTTTTTTGTTTTGTTTTATTATTAATGATTAATATGGTAGGGCCCAGCCCACTGGGAGCAGTGCTACCTCTGGGAAGGTAGTCCTGGAATTATATAAGAAAGTAGGCTGAGCAAGCCACTAAGCATCATTCCTCCATGGTCCCTGTTTCATTCAGTTCCTGCCTCCAAGCTCCTCTCTGTGGCCCTGCACCAACTTCCCTCAGTGACAGACATGAGAACTGTAAGCAAAAGTAAACCCTATCTTCCTAATGCTGCCTTTGACCTTGATGCTTTATCACAGCAATAGAAAGCACACTAGATAGAAGGGTTGAGGTATGAGTTGCTGTTCACCTGGATACAGGTTTCCATGTTCAGCAGGACTTTAGGATCAAGAGCATCTTCCTTTGGAAATCTCTGCTGGGTACCTGACAGTTCCTCTTTTCCCCTCACCTCTGCACAGGAGCACTTCTTCTGGGAGGGATCCTGTACTCCTGGCAATTTCCCCACTTCAATGCTCTGAGCTGGGGCCTCCGTGAAGACTACTCCCGAGGAGGGTACTGCATGATGTCGGTCACCCACCCAGCCCTCTGCCGGCGTGTGGCACTGCGCCATTGCCTGGCCCTTATTGCTCTGTCGACTGCTGCCCCCATCCTGGACATCACCACATGGACCTTCCCCGTCATCTCCCTTCCCATCAACCTGTACATTTCCTACCTCGGCTTCCACTTCTACATGGACGCAGACCGCCGGAGCTCAAGGAAACTGTTCTTCTGCAGCTTGTGGCACCTGCCACTGCTCCTGTTGCTAATGCTCACCTGTAAGCAGCAGCCAGGTCAGGAGGGGGACAAGGGAGAGGCTCCAAGCTGAAACCTAGCGGCGTGTGGGACACACGAGAGCAGACACCTGCAGATGAATGCATAGCACTACCCTGTATCAGCGGGAAGCGTGTTTTGGTGATTCTGGCACGCAGAAAGAGAAACGGATGGTGTCAGCTGATACTGTGCTATCAATCGACAGTCCTTTAATATTAATATCCAAACTGGCTCCCAAGTAACCCACTGGCTAGTGGGTTAATACAAAACAGAATACTTTTCTCTTTGAAGGGCTTTATGTTCACTGGTCCACATGATGTATTTGCACGCCTTTCTCCTCCCAAACATACAGATACTTACCATCTGAAGGTCACAGATGGGTGCTTGCAACCCAGCCTCCGTAGTTCTGTATCCTGAGGCTCCTACAGACTGCCTCAGAAGAACACATACTGTCGCTACAGCACCCTTCTCTGCCATGGAGATGGGGCCTGACTAGCTTTCTCCTACCAGCATTCTCAACCCCATATTCCCTCAAGTAACAGGACACCCAGCACAGCCTACACATTGGGAGTGAGGATTCCAAACGGTTGTCTGCAGCACCCAGGCTGCACTACCAGCACCTACCATCACCTCCACCCCACCTCACAACAGGGCTTAGGAGATATAAGGCATCCTCATCACTCACATCGAAATATAGGCGTGGTCTGAGCATTTCTTTCTAGAAGGATGGCACTTGACATAATCCCAGACCTCTGTCCCCCCTCTCCACCCCCCCACCCCTGGCACTAAGCCCACCAGAGTACCACTGTAATTGTCTGTGGCTGTCAGGAGTTTGCCACTGGCCTTCTTGGGACTGAAAGGGAGAGAGAGTAAGCTGGGTTAGCAGCCATTCTGTGCCCATTCTTATCACCTGTGCCAACAGCATTTCCACTCGTCTGCCTCCCGAGTCCAGCAATTGGCCTCTCTCTGTCCACTGGTGTGCAAAGAGGGCCAGCTGGGCTCCTAGTGGCCCTGAGTTCAGTTCTGGAAACTCATGGCCTCTGATACAAAATGCAGTCACCTGGAAGTCTTCAGTACTTCTCAAGGTCCACAGAGAGGCCTGTTGCCTTAAAGCTATGGAGCTAGACGGGGTGTTTGAGTTCCTCGGTCTCTCAGAGTGGCTTAAGCCACATGAAAAGAGTTCTTGAATTTAGACTGTTCTCTCAAAAAAAATGTAGAATTCTTGGGCTCTGGCCCAAAGGCAGAGGACACTTGCTTAGCCATGCTCTAGGCTTGGAGTTTGAAAAAAAAATGAAAAAATGGGGTAGGGTGTCAGCTAGAGTGATGGAAGATAGTTCACCTGGTACCTATTGTGACATTACCTCCTGGCTGTGTCCTGGCTGTTTACTGTGGGAATGGGGAATGGGGATGTCTGCAAAGGGCATCTATGGTTTGTCGCAGCCTTTAAGTCTGCAAAGTGTGTTGATTCTAATCCTTCTGCAATAAAACAGTCACAAGAACAGGAACCTGTGTCCTGTTGTCACTCATTGCCCCAAACATGGCTTCCTTCCTCCATGAGCTAGCAGGTGCTACAGCAGCTAGGTATTTACATCTTTCATGTTTTCCCAACTGTAAACTGACAGACAAGTTTATAGAACGCAGAGTGATATGATTCACGAATGCACAGTGGAACTAGTGAGCATAACCATTGCCTCAAATGGTCATCACTTTATGATGAGGGTATTTGAAATTTGGTGATTTTTGAAATGTATGTTATTCCTTAGTGTACTTGCAACACAGTGAAATATTTAATAATAATGCCCTTTATTCCCTGCCTAGCCGTGCACTATGGCCATCAATTCCTCATCCTTTACCAGTCAGATGCCCTTTTGTTTTGACTTTAAATAACTTTCATTCAGTTTAGTTTTGTTGTGGTGGTGGTTTTGAGACAGGGTCTCGTGTGGCCCAGAAATGACCTGGATACCTGACGTGTGCAGGTGTCACGCATCATGCAGAGTCCACATAGAGTGAGGTGATATGGCATCGCTCTTCCCGAGCCTGGCTTCCACTTCTCTCCATCTTGTTGCATTTCACTTTTTTATGTTGTAGGTATGGACCCCATTGACTCTGTTAATTGCTACTGTTATTATCTGGATCTAGAACGGCTTCCAAAGATTAACCTGTTAATTGCTTGATCCCCAGACTGTGGTCTGGGGGTGATGGAGCCTCTAAGGCACAGGGCCTGGTAGGAAGTCTTCTGGGAGCCCTTAAAGGGATGGTAGGACCCCAGTGCCTTCCCGTCAATCATTTCCATGGTTATAAAGTAGCAGCATTCATCTGCCACATACTCTCATCAGGACCAGCTGCCGTCACAGAACCTGAGAACTACAACACTGTGGGTTAAGGAAACCTATCTTCTTTCCCCGGTCTCAGTCACGGTTCTTACAATTCTGGAATTGCAAAAAGCACACCTTCACAGCCAGCATTTCTCAAAACCATTCAGTCTCTTCCAGCTGCCTTTAAACCATCACCGCTCATCTTCCATAGGCCTCTCATCCTGTCCTCCTATCAGAATATCACAGAGGTATGACTGGACTGTTGACACTCAGACCTCATTGTTCTCTCCAGGGTCTCAGTCTTCCATATGGATCCCTAACTGGGCCGCAGAGGGCTCCCTGTGCTCACTAGACATCATGGCTCCTACAGCCTTCTAGGCTCTTGCCTAACCTGTCTTCTCTTCTTTAAGAGGTTCTGCAGTTTAGTGCCCTAAGAATCCTGCCTGTTAGAGATCTCTCCAAGTCCCCAGGACTATGAACAGAGTAAGGCCTCAGGGGACTAAAGGATTGAAAGGCTGGGCTTAAGTGAGCAAATATTTCTCCACCTTCCTAGGCCCAGAACCTTCCTGTGTTGACACTCCCTAGTCCTGGGGCCACCGAGTGACCTGTAATGTGTGATGCTGACTAGGTTCAGGTACCACCTGGTGTGAAAAGATTTGTGTAAAGCAAACTCATACTTACTTTATTCAGTACCGTGACACTTTAATGACAACAAAAGGGGATGTGCCTGGTCCCTTTACTCCTTTTATAAAAACACCACTCTGATCTGAGCACTGACACGGGACAGAAGGTCTACAGCTTGTCATAGTTGGCTGGGGATTTGGAGCTTTGCTGCAGTGTGGAAATACTGCACACTGAATGGGAGCTTACAGGGAAGTGCGGATTTTGAGCCTTTTCAGGGCTGCCAGTGTGCAGCCAGACTGTTAGGATGCTGGGCAGTGGTCAGCCCAGCCCCATGTGGAAAGCATAGACAGTGATGTTGTTGTCATGTGATATTGGCACGAGTGGGATGGAGGAGCATTTACTGCATTTTCAGCGTACAGTGTTTTCAGCTTATCTATCATGAGTTTATTGAGGGATGATACCGCTGTAAGCTGAGCAGAATTTATATTCCTTTTAATGCCATGCAATTATCACACACCTTTAATCTTAGCACTCAAGAGGCAGAGGCAGAGGGAGGTAGAGTTCTGTAAGTTCAAGGCCAGCCTGCTCAGCTAAGGCCACACAAATAAACCCTATCTCAAAAAAGAACATGTATTTTTTAATATTTATTTGTGTGTGTGTGTCCGTCTGCGCGTGCACGCACACGTACATGAGAGAGAGAAAGGTGTTCAGGTGCTTAAGGAGACCAGAGGACGCATCACATCCCTGAAGCTGAGGTTCCCTGAGAAAGCAGATATATTATTAGCCACTGAGCCATCTCTCCATTCCCTCTATATTGCCTTTGACTGAGAAAATCCTGACACCTTCCTTTTGTTTTAATAAAGCCATTGGTGAAAGTGTAAACCTGAATTTCAGGTAAGATGCTAGGATTCTGTAGGTAAAGCATCTGTCTGCACATAAGCATGAAGAGTTCAGTTTGAATTCCCTGGAACCTGTGTATAAAGCAATGTTACTGCAAGATGGGATTCAACTACAAGAGATTCCCAGAGCTTTCAGGCCAGCTAGCCTGGCATCCACAGTATTTAATAACAAGAGACCCTGTCTCAAACAAACACCTAAGGTTCTCTGGTCTCCACAGGGCACCATCCAATTCATGTGCATCATGTGCATGCTCTCTCTGTCTCTCTCTGTGTCTCTGTCTCTGTCTCTGTCTCTCTCTCTCTCTCTCTCTCTCTCTCTCTCTCTCTCTCTCTCTCTCTCACACACACACACACACACACACACACACACACACACAGAGAGAGAGAGAGAGAGAGAGAGAGAGAGAGAGAGAGAGAGAGAGAGAGATTTTGATTCACCAAAAGGTCCATCTTTGAAAGACTTTAGCCATTAGTGGATGTCACATTTTTTGTTTGGGACGGGGTTTCTCTGTGTAGCCCTGGCTGTCCTGGAACTCACTGTAGACCAGGCTGGCCTTGAACTTGGAGGTCCTCTGCCTGCTTCTGCCTCCTGAGTACTGGCATTAAAGTCATATACTACCACACAGTGGGATGCCACTTCTTATCCTGGGTCAGTTTTTCTTTTCAAACATCAAAATGGGATATATCACCCACTATAAATGCCTTTTAGTAAACATTCAAATGTTTGATTATACATGCATGTGTTTGTCTGTATGTGCACATGTGAGTGCAGCTTCCTGCAGAGGCATGAGATACCACAGAGCTGCAATTAAAGGTAGTGGTGAGCCGCCTCACATGGATTCTAGGGGTTGAAGTTGATTCTCTTCAGAGCAGTACATGCTCCTAACTGCTGAGCCATCTCCCCATCCTTAGCATTTTAAATGTGGGCAAGGGATCCCAGGCACTGATGCTGGCAGCCGGAAGCAAGAGTGTGGAGCTATACTATGCTGTGATATGCTTTACTGTGAGCCTGTCCAAGGCTATGCATCTGCTCATGACTTCACTCTTCTGTATTCCACCATGCATCAGTTCTAACCTCTTCTTGGTTTTGCTAAGAAACAGCTGGGCCTCTACTTCTTTGCCCAATGGAATGCTGGGAAAAAAAACAGGACTTTCCTGCTTGCTGGCCCCCATGTAATGAAAACTTGCTCTTCTGACTTGTGCCAGAACCAGGGTCTCAGGCCTCTGACATCCTCCCTTCTCTGCTTCCCAACACATTTCAAGTAACAAGGCAGTCATGAGGATAAGGCTTCTATGCAGTGCCAGCTGCAGAACCCCATATGAAATAGGTGTTTGAGGGGCTTCCAGAGGCAAAAACCAGTCACCACCCTTTACCTGGGTAGACAGCAAGTTGAGGCACTGACTTGGCTCTTTCTCTAGAGTTGAAGCAGCTAGTGATTACCCAGAAGGCCTCCCACCCCTCCATCAGTGGCATGCTTTCTCCATCTCCCTGCTACAGTTAATGGAGTCAGCCAACCAGGCAACACAATTCCAGGAGGGAATAAACAACCCAGCAAGCCATCTAACATACTACATCTAACATACTACATCGGCCTTTTCCCACCGGCCATTAAGCCTTTTAAATACAAGTATATCTACAAGCTGCTTCCTAGAGGGACATCAAAGAAGATCATCTTGTAAACCCACATATAAGTATCCTCATGCCAGCATCTTTTAGCCAGAGGTTCTTAATCAACTTCACGAAGTGAAGATACATTCTAAACCACGGAGCCTGTAACACTTGCTTCTGACGTCAGGTTCAGTCCTTTGTGGATGAACCCATCCTGTACATCACACAACACATCGGCAAGGCATCCGATGAATGAACTTAAAACTGATTACTGGCCTGGTCATACATCAGAGTGGTACCCATCACCTCTCACCAATTCAAGCCACCTAATACATCTTCCTTTGTGCTTACCCCTGCCTAGGCTTTTTCACATGCCAACCAGAATAATCTGATGCCCCAGTCACCATGTCTCTGTGTGCAGGGCAAGGGTGGGGGCATTCATGATGGCATCAAATGCAGAGAGCTCTCCTCATGGCTGTCAGGCCCACATGATCTGTCCCCACTTTCCTCTCCATCCCAGAACTATCTTCCATGCCTTTGAGCTTACTCTGCCTCCTGGGCTATCCTACCTCTTCATTCATCCCATGAGTCAGTCCCCTTCTAACCTCAGTAGAATGACACCTTAAATGGGAATTTTGTATACCTTGTACCAGACAGCACCCAGCCCCAGCCCAGCTTCAGTCACTTCTCAGAGCACTTATTTTCCTATCATTCATTGCTAGCAGATCCTATATCATGATCTCTTTATTACCTTCTTATGTCTGTGGGTCACAACCCCTTCGTGGGTTGAATGACCTTTTCACAGGTATGTCACATAAGACCATCCTTCATATCAGATACTTACATTCTGATTTATAAGAGTAACAATTATAGTTATGAAGTAGCAATGAAAATAATTTTATACTTGGGGGGTCACCACAACATGAGGAACCGTATCAAAGGGTTGCAGCATTAGGAAGTTTGAGAACCACCATCTTAGAGTATAAATTTCATAAGGTTTATGTCACTACACCTCCAGCACATAAAACACTTAGCATACAGAAGACCAATATCTTCCCCGACTGACTCCATCACTGGACTGTATCCTGAACCCATATCTACTTTTTACTTTGAGACAGTAACTCATTAAGTTGCTCAAGTTGGCTTGTCCTAGCCCACATTGTCCTGCAGTGTGATCTTATCTCTGCCTTCTAAATGCTGGGATTACTGGCCTGCAGATTTGAGCTCCCTCATCCCCAGAGTGTAGGAGAGCCAGTATCATGCCTCTGCCAGCGGAAATGGAGCCCTTCCCATTTACCAAGTGAGGAGCAGCTGGCAAAGCAAAAGCCAAGGCCTAGAAACCCCAGGTGCAGAGAACATCGGGGCCAGTGGCTTCCATTGGAAGCCTTAAAGTTCCAGGATCTTCCAGAAAAGCCGATCTCTTGTCAAGGGACAGCCAGGGGGCACTTCAGAAGGATATGGGATTGAGTAAAGTGTGTTGAGTAGCCTCTCCCCACCCCATACGCCCAGAGGGAGGCAAGGTGCCTAAAACAAATAACTCAGAGAAGAGTATCCAGGCAAACACAAACATTGCCCTCACCCTTCCCAGCTCCAGCTAACACCAACACAAAGAGAAGAGCCCAGAGCAAACAGGAGCACAGGCCCCCAGAGAGGGTGGGGTGCACTAAGCACTAGCCATTCATTCTTATCCCGAGCAACTGATTATCCCATTATCGGAGGTGCCCTGCAGTGGCAGCTGGATCCTGAGCTCCTGGATAACAAGGCCTTGTGGGGACAAAAAGTAGAAGGGTCTTTTCTCCCATTCAGTAAAATGACACCTTAAATAGGAATTCCTATTTAACAGCACCCAGCCCCAGCCCAGCTTCAATTGTTCTCACACAGCATCTAGTTTCCTAACATTCATCGCTAGTAGACTATGGTCTCCACTTCAAGGCCTCCCTGCTCAGTCTGACCCTCATTCTGTCTCTTGACCTTTTGGCCCATGCCTGGGTCTGGCTGTAAGCCCCAACTCTAAGGGAGTGTGAGCCAAACCCAGAGGTGAAGTCAGCTCTTTTCTTTATGGCCTGGTCCAGTATAGTATCAACCCCGTTGCTTTCTGTTTACACACAAGAACATAGCATAGGCAACCATCACCAGGATGAATGCCGGGACTGGGATGTGGCCAAGGGGTGAACAAAGCTAGAGAAGGAAGGTCAGGTGTCTGGAAGCATGAGCAACTCAGCGTAGCTGGAGTTTGAAGGGAAGGGGGTCATATTCAAGAAAGAAGCCGAGGGACTCATCTGACAGGCATCTTAGCAGCCATAGACTTTACCCAAAGGTAATAGCATGATCAAGTTTGTGCCATAGGAAGAAAACTCCGCTAACACAATGAAGAAGGTGAATTTACAGATTTGGAGGGAGCAGGTGAGAAATCTGAGCAACCAAGGGAGAGGAGGCAGGAGGGGAAACCCTCAGACTTGCCTAGGGTCTTTGGCTGGAAAAGAATCTGATATATTCCTAGTGAGGGACTAGAGTTAGACAGACTTCCCTGTCTTTATTACCATGGCTAGGTAATAAAGGTGGTGAATTTCTAAGACCCAGCTTCTTCCCCACCCTCCTGACTTGAGGCAAAAGTCTGACTAAAGGCCTTGTTGCCTTGTCCCCCACCAGCGGGCCCACTGTTCAAGTTCAAGGCCTGCTCAGGATATGTCCCACAATGGTTCTGGGCCAATCAACCATTCTAGCTCTCTGGGGGAGGAAAGTTTCTAAGGCTTTAAACCCTCCAGCCCTCAGCAAAAGATACCGCCCACCCCACCCACCCCACCTATCCCTGCTTTTCAAGACCCTCTCCTGCTTTGCAGGGGTCTTTTTATCTGTGTCTGCCTCATGCATGAGTCTCTTCATACTTGATAAATATCTTCCTTCAACTGCCGGTTCTGTCTACCATGCTACATGTTGTCTTCCAGATGTCCCCTGCCTTTTAATTCTTTAACTGATAAAGAAAATGAACCTGATCAAGACCCAGATACTATCACCAGACGGGGTGGTTTCATCCACTGCATAGGACAGTCCTCTGCCATTTCTGATGTCTCCTTCTGTTGCCTGAAGTCATAGACACTATCTTTGCTGGCTTCCTGCATGTCTAAAGAAGAAGCACACTGCCCTAGGATGTCTCTATCCTATCAGTCTTTCCAAATATGTAGGTCTCTGACAACCCAAGCCTCTGATTGTCATTCAAGGAAAAGCTTCCTACTGGTGGAGTAGGAATTACTATTACTATTAAGTGTGCTGCTGGAAACCCAGCACTGCTTACCTACTAGCTGTTGGTGGACCTGGCCTACCAGCCAGGTGCCTCGATTAGAAGTTTCCCAGGACAGGATATTTTCTCCTCACCCTGCCTGAGCCCCAAGCTGGAAAATTCAGAGCATACATTTTGCAAATGGGAAGAACAAGATGACTTACCTTAAACTTGCCTATCCTGAGATCTGAATGGGCATAAATGGCCACAAGTGCATAGGAAATGCTCAGTAGAGTTAGCTGTCAGGGAAGTGGAGAGGCAAACCGCTGAGACCAGCCAGTACCCCAAACCAAGCGCTGGCAGGGTCAACAGCAACCTGATTCACTTTTGGTGGGGCACATGTTAGTGCAGCCACCATGGAGACCCAAGTTGGTTATTCCAACCCTGAAAATAGAGGTTGAAAGTAGATGGCTGGTTATTAGAAACTGGAAAGGAGGCTGGGGATTAGGGGCTGGGGCAGGGCTGGGTGTGGTCAAGGTTTCTCACACTGCCATTTGGAACTGACTTCCCTTCGGAATGCAGATCATCTACCCAGGACCAGACTAGGATTAAAAACACCTCCTTGGTGAATTTATTGTCTAATCCTATGCCGCCTGTGTTAGGATTCTGTTTAGTCTCTGAAGCCCTACCCTGCCCTGAGTTCCGAGTCAAACTCCATTTAAAAAGAATTCCCATCACCCCATTTTCTCTGTCTCTTTTCTTCCTCGGGAGCGTGCTTTCAACCCCTTCCTCCCCTCCCTTCTTTCTCTTCTCTCTCCCTCTCTCTACTTAGGAAGACCCCACCTAAGTGGCCTGTGGTGTAGCTGCCTCTCACCACATGGGGCGTGGTGTCTCCGTAACCATCCACCAGTCACCCCAGTGAGTACCATATCAAATCACAACCGCTTATCCAATCTGAGAGCAGAGTGGGTCCTTGTGAGGTAACCATTGAACTGACAGGTTTCAATCTGAATCCCATCCTGCACGTGACAGGAATGCAGCTGAAATGATCTGAGTCAAGAGAAGAAACTGGGCATTGTGGTGGCACACGTCTTTAATCCCAGCACTTGAGGGTCTTTGAATTTGAGGCCAGCCTGGTCTACAGAGTGAGTTCCAAAACAGCTAAAGATATACAGTGAAACCTTATCTCAAAAAAGAAGTGTGTGTTTTTGTGTGAGAGAGAGAGAGAGACAGAGCGACAGAGACAGAGAGAAGAAATGGGTGATTCTTGTAGTTGGAAGTTCATGCAGCGTTGGTGCCCACAGTGACTTGGGTCAAACCCTCTAAGGAAAAGGTACTAGAGAGAGTCCTGGGGCCTTGGAGTGGTAAGCTAGTTAAAGCGGGGCCACACTGTTCTCTACACTCCCATACTTTCCCAGCCACAGTTAAGGCGGGAAGGCTTTATCTTTCCAACCTTCAGGGCCCAGCTCTTTCTGCAAAGAAGAAACAGGCCTGATGAAGGTGAACTTGGTGTGTGGTCATTTTCCAGGTGATAGCCCATGCCTTTTAGCACCTGTTGAGATTTCCCAGGCCAAAGTATTACTCAGGGAAGGCAGGGCCAGAGTGACGCTAAAGCCAAACTTTAAGGATCCAGAGCATCCTGCCAGCGCCTTTGAACTTTAGCAACTTTCTTTTCAGAATACAACACTGCTTGAAAGAGGCTTCTGCTTCCTGTGGAGTTTCAGAGGGAAGCTTCATGGAGAGCCAGCAAGGTCTGCCTTTCAGCCTTCCAGTGGCCTGGAATTGCCAGGGGGGATCCAGGCAGGGATGGGGGTTGTGGGCTGGGGTAAGTGCTCTCTGGTCCTGAGCATGCCTGTAGGACCACAGCTAGTGCCCAGACACTCCAGGAAAGAGGAAAATACCACAAACAAGGTTCCCCACAGGAAATGATCCTCATCTCAGAATTGTCCCTGCTCCCTCATCTAGAAAGGGACACTTGGCATTCTCCAGGAGTCATTTTAATGCTAATGTGTTTAGTCAAACAGAGGAGACCAAACAGATGTGGGCCATTTGGCAGGGATGTAGTTCATTTGTTAGCAAGTGCGAGAGGCTGGTTGGCAGGATATTAAATATTACCTTGGTTATTCACAAACACTTCATATTTCAAGAGTGGCAGGGAGGCAAAGGCTGCATCCGATAAATCAGCCTTTGTCAAAGAGGCAGAAAGAGGCAAACATTTGATAAATCTGTGTCATTGTGCTCAAAGATCAAAGGCCCTAACATATGTATTTGTGCAACTGGCATTCCAGCACACAGCTAGAACAGACCGAGCCTGGACAGCTGGAGACAGAAAGCATTAGCTGATTCCAGACTGTAATTAGCTGAGTCTCTGGAGCGATGGGCTCTGTCAGTGGCTGAGTCCTCCTGCTGCCCAACAGGAAGGAGGGTCCATGGTGAGTGACAGGGTAGAGTGGGGCTTTATTCGGCCCCTCTGTTGAGCTGATAGTGTTTATTATGGTTGATTCTAATGCCATCTTGACATAAATGAGTAAGGAATGAAGAAATGTCCTGGTCACCTTGATTGATGTGAGGAGGCAAAGTGATGACCTTCTGGTAGCAGCCCAAATAAAAGGGTGTGGCAGAGGAAGAACATCTCGCCTTGATGGCCCAGCCTTCCTTCTTGCTGTCCAGATGATTTATTCTGTTGCTGCTGCTGATTCCTTCGCTGATCAGAACCAGCATTTCTAAGCTTTCATCACGGATTAGGGACCAGCAGCTCTTCAGAAACATTCTGGGCTTCTGGCACCAAATTGAGACTGTTGAGGCAGCCAACCTTGTGGACAGAGTGACTACTGGTTGTCTCTCCTGCTCAGCCCCCAGCAGGGAGATACCAGCCTTTGTGGAATGACTGACTGCTGAGGTAACTGCCAGGCTCAGCCTCTCAGGTATCATTCTGCTGTTACTATTTTAAAGCTGAGCTAATAAATCTTACAGACACACACACTCACCCCATTGGTTCTGATCCCTTAGAGAACCCTGGCTAATATAATGCCTTCAGGTCCTTAAACCTGCTCCTACATGAAAGTCTCTACTAAACATATGTTCGGGGATGGCCATCTGCCCCCCTCCCCACACCCTGTGCCAAAGGCAAGAAAATGCATTGAGTGTTAGCCACAGCCAGAAGCCAGGATATCTATTCTTGGTTTATGGAGGGTCGAGGCTAGCCCAGGACTTCCTCGGTTGCCTGCTGTCATCAGTACCTCAGGCCTTGTATAACCCTGGCCCATCTTCACCTCACGTTCTCTATGCCTTGTGCTTCCCCTCAGTCTGCATGCTAGATGATGGCCCTGACTGTGTTAAGTTAGAGACGCCTGTCTTTCTGCAAATGCCTGCACAGCTCTGTCCAATAGCTCCTGTCAGAGGGTAGTGTGCTTACAGCATGGGCATATTCTCTTCTGGTAGCCCCTGTGAAAGGCCTCACATGCTATGGGCCACAGCTGTCTCACACCTAGTTTCTTGATGAGCTGAGAACACATGCAGATGGAGGAGCCAGTGTATATGGAGCCAGGTAAAGACACACTGCAAATACCCTGTCCGTACACAGTGAGTACGGAACTGAGGAACTGTTTTGTGCCCCCAAATGAATAGAGCTCTCTCACAGCTTCACCTAAGCACAGGCCATCCTGGGATCATGCTAGCTGACACTCTATCACGTATAAAGCCAGTGGCATCAACCCTGGGAAGAGCTGTAGACCCAACCTGCAACTGATTGTAGAAAGTGCTAGAAAAAGGCCCAGCATGTAGACTGTCTCCCTGTACTGCGTCTCCTGTTCAAGGAATGGATGTCAAGTCTGAAGCTTTTGGACCCCACCCTGGCTTCCCTCCTCTCTTAGGGGCACATAGCATACATCTCCCTCCGTGCTCATGCCTTCCCTCAACTCCTCTTCCTCCTCCTCTTCCTCCTCTTCCTCCTCTTTCTGCTCTTCCTCCTCCTCCTTCTCTCTATCCCCCCCCTTCAGCCCACTGTCCTTAAGTTCACCTAAAGCCGTTCTCCGTTGGTGAGTTTCACCTCCTGCCCTTCACATACTCCAGAGAGTTCTCCACAGCCCCCCTCCCTTCTCTACAATATGAATCTATTTCCTTTGGGTCTTTCTCACAAAAATTCTGGCTTTTTCACAGCTTAAATACAAACAAGGCAACACCTAGCTCTCCTTCCTCTGTTGCCTGACATCAATGGTTTCGCCTCGGCAGCAGCATTCACAAGAATTGTTGGTACCAGCCAAGTAACGCTGGAGCTGGAGATTCAGCAAAGTGATGGTTACACTTCCTGACATGAAACCGAGTGAGGCATGGAGTCTAAAAGTCCAAAGTCAGGTCATTTTTTTCTGATAATACCATTTCCTGGGTCATGGCAAGCCACTTTTTTAAAAACTACATTTCTATGTGCATTTCCTTGGCGTCTGCTGAGGAAAAGAGAGGGTTCCTTGGCATCTCCACTCCTGGGACACCAATTCCACCCCTAACAAGCAGGGCCCTACTTTATTCTATTTGTCTTCACTTAACCTTAATTTCTCCCTCACTCCAAAACCCTTGTGGCTAGGACTTTGATGGATGAATTTTGGGGCGGCACAAACGTTTGATCCCAAAGAGCCACCAGGCTTCCTGTACCACCAGTCTGATGTAGCTGTTCTTGTCATGTTCACTGTGACCCCCTCGTGGCTAAGTCCCCTCCTCCTCCTCCCTGCCCTCTGGACAGGCAGTGAGTGGCCCAGCATCATCTCCCAGCTTCTATGGTTGTTTTCACACTTCATTCGCTGCACCCACCCCTCAGCCTGGGCTGCTGGCTCTTCCGCTCTTCCATCAGTGATAGAGGATGTAGAGCTTGCCTTCTGAAGATCCTTCTGGCTTTTCATTGTTCCCATGCTGCCATGGTTTGAATGTTGCCCTAAATTCCTATATATTGGGAATGTAACCCTGAAATCAAGTATTTGGAGTATTTGAGTTCACAGTATTTGGAGGTTGTGACTTTGGAGGTCAGTTAGAAGGGGGTAAGCCATGCCACTGGTGTTTCTGTGATGGCTCTGGTAGCTCTGTCAAAGGAATCAAACATGAGTTTGTACATCCTCTCTGTCTCCCATGTGCTCGCCTCTGCTTTCCCCAATCAACTCATGTATACTGGTCCTGTGCTCCTGGACTTCCCAGCTTCCAGAAGTACAAACTAAACAAGTGTCTAGCTTTTGTAAATCACCTAGTCTGTGGCACACATTATAAATCAGAAAACAAAGACACTGTCTGCTAGTTAGTAACAGCTTAAATATCACTGGCTACCCCAGTCTTGTCTGTCCAACCCCATCTGCAGTTCCTTTAGGCCAGTAGTGTCTCCAAAGCACATCGCAAACTCCTGTGTCCTTGTCCTGATCTCTGCCTTCCACCTCCCAGTGGGAGCGACTGCATGATTCCATTTGCTCAGCTCCAGTCTCTACACATTCCTTTTTCTATCCAGGCCTGACTTTCAGGAACCTTCTCTAGGTTCCTTCGGAGTGTGCCCAGAATCCAGCCACTCTCCCGTGAACCACCACCAGCATCTCATCTGAGTTCGTCTGCTGATTTCCTTCTTCATTCTCATCCGCACATGGTCTGCCATCTCTTTTTAGCACCAGAGTTGGTGGCATCATTGAAAAATCTTGCTTCTCCTGCCCCTCCTAGGCTCTACACTTAGTTCCCCAGTCCCCTCCATACAAATGGCCACCAAAAGCCCTATGTGACTAATGCCCTATTTCCCTCTGGTGTTCTGATCTTCACACGGGCTCTTCCCCCCTCATCCCCCAGAAGGCAGCATCATTTAGATGATAGTCACTGTTAGTTAGATGCCCGCATCTTGGGGACACAGCATCATCTCAACTCATTTCTTTGCCCGCCCTTAAATGGATTTTAGAAAGTATTTAACCTTTGGTGCACTAGGCTAGTTACAGTAACAAACACCTTCTAAATCTATTAGTTATTTATTTTTTATATCCCTGGCTGGCTTGGAACTCACTATATGTATAGACTAGACTGGGGTCCAATTCACAGAGATCCCCTTTCCTCTGCCTCCTAAGTGCTGGGATTGAAGGCATGCACCTCTATGCTTGGCCTAAAATTACGTGTTTGGGGTTTTTGTTTTTGCTTGGCTCAGGCCAGATGCATATCGCAGGTGAGCTAAGATTCTACTCCAGTCCCC
The DNA here is from genome assembly GCA_033318265.1 of Phyllotis vaccarum. Lineage (NCBI taxonomy): Eukaryota > Metazoa > Chordata > Mammalia > Rodentia > Cricetidae > Phyllotis > Phyllotis vaccarum. The sequence goes on from JARWLC010000003.1 coordinate 17,885,484, forward strand.
AGACTCATAGGCCATTGGCTTTCATTTTGCCGCTTTCAGTGGCCAAGGAAAGAAAAGCCCAGGCAGCCTCTCAAGGCAGCTAAATGTTTTAACCTACTCAGCTCCAAAAGTCTCCCCCAACCACAAGGGGGAAAATGGGTGTTTGGGGTTCCTCTGTCTGTGCTTGGGACACCTAATGTATTTCCCATATTAGAACTCTGCCCCTAAATTTATTGAGGTAAAGTTGTAACCATATTTTCCAGCAACAACAACCAAAAAACCCCCTGCGGACAGAGGTTTCTTTCAACTCTGATTCTGTGTGTGCACAATGGTAGCAATCAACCCCAGAGCCTTGCAAATGCTATGCCATTGAATTACAGTCCAAGCCCTGATATTCTTTTTTATCCTCAAAGGTGTACTTTATTTTTATTTTATGTGTATGAGTGTTTTGCCTACATGTATGTATGTGCACAACATGTGTGCCTGGTGCCGACAGAGGCCAGAAGAGGATGCCTGATTCCCTGACACTGGAGTTTCTAGAGGTCATGAGCTGCCATGCTGGTACTAGGAACAGAACCCAAGTCCCCCGGAAGAACAGCCAGTGCTTTTAATGAATGGACTCTCTCTCCAGCACCACCTGTCTAATTATACCCATTTTGTGGTGGTCAGTTGGAGGTAGGTTAATCTTTTGAAACAGGGTCTCCTGTGGCCCAGGATGATCTCAAACTCAGTAAATAGCCAAAGATGACCTTGAACTCCTGATTCTCCTACTTCCTAGTGCTGGGATTACAGATGGCCATGCCACACCCAGCTAGAGATACCTGTGGAGGAGTGTTTGCAAATGTTGGAAGGTCTGATACCCCTTCTGTGAGTTGCCTAAGTGACTTCTTCACCCAATGCTGCTGCAATCCCAGTATGACTTACATTTAGTTTGTTCTAGAATAAAAACTTCAGCAGTAACAACCGAAATGCTGCCAGGCTCTGCAGCTGACTTAGCGGGGATGGCAATGTTGCTCAGCCCCTGTTGTTACATAGGAACAGTATTCATTAGAAGGGATTTCCATTTTCCCTCTTTGTTTGCAGTGACTGGGCTCCTAATCCAGCCAGAGCCCACTTCACTTATGAGGAGCAGATCTGGGGACAGGCATTTAGCCTGCCTTTAGCTAGTAAGGCTTGAGTGAGGGCATGTGAGAAGCTTCCAGAAAAGGCTCTTCACCTGTAAGGAACAGGACCTCTCTGCTTCATGTGGGCATGTGGTAGCTGGAGGTGGGGGGTACCTGTGCCTTCTGCAGGGGCAAAGAGAGCAAGGAGACCCACGTCAAAATAAGACCAAAACCTCAGAGTCGGGTGTTAGGTGAGATGGTAAACCATTGCCTTGTGCTTTAGTACATTGTGAGTTGGTTTATGTTCCAGGAAGGCCAGAGGCATGCCGGTTGAGGGAGCTGCAAGGGCCCTTCTCAGGTGTGCTGACTGATATTATAGCAACTTGACCCAGCTAGAATTACTGAGGAGGAGGAGGAAACCTCAATTGAGGAAATGCCCCCACCATACTGGCCCGTGGGTAAAACTGTGGTGATGATTGACGATTGATACAGGAGGACCCAGCCCACTGTAGGTGGTGATGCTCCAGGGCATCCGGTCCTTGCTTGTGTAAGAAAGCAGACAGAGCAAACCAGGAGGAGGAACAAGGCAGTGGGCAGGGTCCCTTCATGGCCTCTGTTTCAGTTCCTGTCTCTAGTTCCTGCTTGCAGCAATTCTCCTGCCTCAGCCTCCCCAGCCGCTGTCACACCTGGCTCTCTTGCCCCCTTTCCTGGTCACTGCGTTCTTGGCTGCCATTTCCAGCCTTAGAGCGTGGCTCCTCCTCTTCAACATTATTGACATTTTGCACTGAATAGTTCTGTTTTGGAAACACTGTCCACTGTGCTCAGGATTTTGGCAGCTTCTAGTGTCCACCCCTGCAGCAACTCCAGCGATGAGAAACAAAAGTATTTCCTTTACTCTGAGAACAAATCACTCATCCCAGCAAGAACTACCATCTCAAAGAGCTACAGGGTTTTTGGTTTGGTTTAGTTCATTTTTGTTTGTTTGGTTTTTTTTTGTTTTTTTTTTTGTTTGTTTGTTTTTTGTTTTTTGTTTTGCTTGGTTAGGTTTTTGGTTTTTGGTTTTGGGGTTTTTTTTGTTTTTTTTTTTTTTTTTAATCTAGCAAATGCAGTCCAATTCAGCCCCCAACTTTTCTCCTATGTTTCTTCTGTTAAGGTGACCCTGACATTCTGGGCCCATAAATGCCCCTATCCTGTTCTCAACTGACAGGATTTGGATGAAGCTAATGTGACCAGGTGCCATAGGTGATATGCCACATAGGACTGATCAGTGGGAGTATATAGCATCCTTGTGGCCACAATGACCTATTCAGTAGCACTCATGTACGTGTTTCAGGTATTGACCTTGAAAATGGTGCTCAGGCCTTCCACTTGAACTCCTGAGCCTGAACTTGTGAGATTCCTGGCTGCCATCCTGCTAGCCCAGAGGGAAAGCTGTCTGGGAATGCAGCCAACACAAGAGAAGGTGAGAGACAGTCCTGGTGACAGTATCTGAGTCCCCAAGTAACAGCTATCTAATACAAGGCCTCCTCCCAAGAACTGTCATTTATATGGGCCAGTCCCCTCATCAGGGGATTGGGGCCATTTGGCTTGAGTTTCCTTCCAGTTGCAAAGCATTCTCACCGAAGCATTCAGTTAGGTCTGGTCCATCCGCGGTGCGCAGGCTCAAGCCCTTTCATTGCACCCGGGGCCTTTCCTGTGCAGCAGCTGTGGATTATCTCCATTTCTGGTCCTTTCCTTATGTATTCTGTGGTGCTGAGGATGGCCCCCAGGACCTGGTACACACTGGGCAAGCCTTTAACCTCTGAGCAGCCTGCTTTTGCCTTTGCTGTAGGTCCGATCTAACTCTGCCTGTTGTTCCTCAGAGTGGCTGCTGAGAGGTGGGACTTAGTGGGAGACACCCCTGAAGAGATAGTGGGGCTCTGGTTTCCCTCTTTCATGCCTTGATCAGGTTGGCAGCTTTGTTTCATCCTTAGCTCTCCATCATGATCTGCTTCATGATAGCCACATAGACAAGTGGGCAGGTCAGCCAGGGAGAGAAACTGCCAGACAGTGAACAGTGGGAATTGACTAGCCTGGGTCTTTGTATAGTAACTAAGGAAGCTGAACACACCTGCCTTTAAATGGCTATTCTGAAGGATGCTCAGGATTGAAAGGTAAAGCTATGGACGTTTGAAGGAAGACTCGAACCTTCTTCCTCTGGGCCTAGAGAGTGAGAGGGTTTATATGTCAACTTGACAGAGCCACAGGGTGCCCAGCCCAGATGTTCATTTAAACATTCTAGGTGTGTGTGGGAAGGCTGAGGGTATGTATGTAGTCTGTGGTGTGTGTGGGGAGGTGATGTGTGGTAAGTAGTACGTGTGTGTATCTGTGTGTGTAGTCGGTGTACTGTGTGGGGCATATGGTGTGTGGTAAGTGGTATGTGTGTGTGTGATTTGTGTAGTTTGTGTAGGGGTAGTGGGGTATGGTGAGTGGTGTGTGTGTGTATATATGTAGTTTGTGTGGTGGGGTGGTGTGGTAACTGGGGTGTGTGTAGTTTGTGCGGTGTTGGGGATTTGTCTAGTAAGTGGTGTACGTGTATGAGTGGTGTGTGTGTATGTGTGTGTAGTTTGTGAGGGGTTGGGGAGTTGTATGTGTGTGACTGATATGTATATTGTGTGTGTATGTGACAGAGAGAAGGGTATGTATGTGTATGCAGTTTGTGTGGTGTGTATGTATGTGTGTAGTTTGTGTAGTATAGGAGGTGGTGTGTGTGTGTGTGTGTGTGTGTGTGTGTGTGTGTGTGTGTGTGTGTGTAAAGCAGAAATCAGTCCTCAGTGTGGATAGCCTCACCCAGTCCGCAGGCCTGCAGAAAATAAGGAGGTAGTCGTCCATGCACTTCTTTCTCCCTTGGACTTGGACTCAGACTAGATTTGATTCTCCGCCTTCAGTCTCAGTCCTTGAAATCCAAACTGAGCCTACATCGAGAGCAGTTTCAGGGCTCCCCCTTGCCAACCAACCACAGATGCTTGAACTTCCTGGACCTTAAAACCACATGAGCACAAGGTTCTTTGTAATAAACTGTGGAGTGTGAGTATGCGTAGGTGTGTGAGAGAGAAAGTGTGTGTGAGTGTGTGTATGTGTGTGTGTCCCTCCTTTGTTCTTTCTCTGAAGGACTCTGACAGCAGAGTTTTTGGCAGGCTAGCATGTGTGGAGGGAAAATGCACCTCCTCTCCTTCAGACTCTCTCTGTCACATTCATTTACACTTCTCCCACGAAGATGAGACCACCCTATTCATGCACGTCACCAAATCAACTAAAGAGTCACAGGTTTGGAAAGCTTTGGGAATGGGTGGATCATATGGATACAACACTTTAAAGAATTTTAATAAAATCTGTGTGTTGTGGGAATGCATGGTATTTCTGGCCTTGTTTTTAGGAAATACCTTTTATATCTTTCTATCACCCTTAACTGTAGGATAACTATGTGCAGAGAAGTTTCCCAAGGTGAAAACTAAAGCATATTAATATGTCACTAAATGTAAATTCCTCCCGGAGTCTGTATTTGCAGGCTCTAGACAGCTCACATTATATTTAGAAAGATAGATGGTTACTAAGAAATCTCTACCATAAGTGGCAGGATAAATGTATTTTGAGACCTCGATAAGAGGTAAGAGCCCTGCTATCCAGAAAAAGAACATTTGAGAGTTTTACATACATCACATATACCTGGGGGAGGTGCCTCATCTGTGGATTTCCTGAAGAACTTGGGCTAGGGGTGGAGTCAGGCTGACTCTGTATGCCCCTCCTTGCCGTGTCCAGCTTCCTCTCATACATGCTCCATGGCAGCCAGCTAGCATCTCACACAGAAGGTATATCTAGGTCCACTCATCCTGAACAGGATTGAAGTGCCTGGGACACTAGACCCAGGTTCCAATTCTAGCCTGCCACTCAGCTGTGACTGTGGGTGTGTGTATCACCACTTTGGGGAGCTCCTGTCTGTAATAGCACAGGATCTTGGCCATGTCAAATTAGAGAAGAGAGTTAGTCCATTGTTGCATGAATTCTGGTTGTGATAAAGGAAACTCAGAGCCATGTATCAGGGAAAGGCTGAAACATCAAAGAGAGTAAACACCACAGTCAGATCTCACCCAGCTGTCTTCCAGCTTCCTCAGCCTCGCTCCTCGTGGCTTCTTCTGCCTGCTCTGTCTTTCTACACCTGCCTTAAATATCTTCTTTGCCCAGTTGTTTCACATCCAGGTGAAGATTAAAATTGTGGGCTATTGCTATTTGGTAGTTAGCATTGAACTCACAGAAACACAGAAAGATCTCCTCTGCCTCTGGAGTTATGGAATTAAAGGCATGACACCACCACTGCCTGCCTGAGAGCCTGGAGCTCCCTCAGTAAACCAAACGGGCCTCAGACTCAGATCTGCTTGGATTAAAGGCATAGGTCACCATTCCGGGGGGGGGGGGGGGGGCTGTCTTTCCCTGTACTGGGATTATAGGTGTAAATTACCACTCTCTGACCCTCCTGGATTGACTATGGGTGGATCTCTTCTCTGATATTTCAGACTGGTTTTTATTAAATATGTAACATATCACCACAGTCCATGCTCTTCCCTCCTATATGGGAAAAACACTGCTACCCATACAGAGAGCTTTGGATCCCAATTGTGTGTGTGTGTGTGTGTGTGTGTGTGTGTGTGTGTGTGTGTGTGTGTGTGTGTGTGTGTGTGTGCCAGGAGTCAACAGAGAGCCGAGGCTGGGACATAGTCCTACTGAACTTCTACTCCATTGGCCCAGGTTGCTGCCTGTAATTCTGGCCAAGCATCTATAAATGATGGGCACCCACACATTCTTCCCAGGTTTGCTCATTCACTAAAACAGCCCACAAGTATGCAAGGGTGCAAGAAGGACCAGTGACGTGGCAGGCACTAAGAGGGTGGAGCATGAGGCTGGACTCAAGACTCCCTACCTGCTCTTTGTGTGTACTTTCTGTTACTATGATAAAATACATACACAAAACAACTTGGGGAATGGGGGAGGTCTGTTGTCCTTAGCTACCTTTCGTGTCTAGCCCAGGCCTATCTGCCTAAGGGTGATATGTTCCACAATGCACTGAGCTCTCCCATCTCAATTTACAATGAAGAAAATGCCCCACGGATAAGGTCTTCAGCCGAACTTTGTGTCAAGTTGACAAAGATTAGTCAGTTTACCTGCCTTGGAAACATCACCTCTCAGCATCTCCCAGGATGGAATGTTCTGCTTTGGGCTTTGTGAAGCCTCCACCTTATGTAGGTGTGACTGACGGTAACATAGACCAGTGGTGATAAAGTCATTCAGCCCTCCTCACGCCTTTCCAGGAGATGGAAATGCTAACCCTCTAATACATAGCTGGCTTCTCTGGCAGCCAGACTCCCTGAGAAAATTGCCAAGATGTCCCATTAACATAGTGTTTCACAAAGGGCTTATTATGGTCATTGATGCTTCCTCCTCCACCTTTAGAGGGAGAGAAGACATATGCAAATTTCTTACTATAAATCACACTATCACACCTCTATAACATGCTGCTTCCATGAGCTCTTAGTTCAGCTAAAAGTTTATCTAAGTCAAAGTTTCGAAGCCACCTGGCTTTATCCCAGAACTTGGAAAGTAGAGGCAGGAGGATCTCCGTGACTGAAGGCCAGCCTGGTCTACATAATAAGCTCAAGGAAAGCCAGGACTACAGAGAGAGAGACCCTGTCTATAAAAAACAAAAACTGTTTCCATAGTTACACAATTCCGGGGAACCTGCTGAGGATCAAACCCTGGGCTTCAAACATGCTAGCTAAGCGCTTTAGCACTGACCCTCAAACAGTCTTTTTATTTCTTTTTTTCTTCAGTCTGAGACAAGATTTCATGAAGCTGCCCAGAGTGTTCTTGAATTCATTCTGTATCCCAGACTGGCCTTGACCTGGCCACCCTCCTGCCTCAGCCTCCAGAGCCACTGGGATCGCAGGTCTTCCCTACCAGAAGTGGCTGTTACTGGGCTATCTTGGCCTGGGGTAGACACAGCTGGAGGCTCTGATGTAGAACATGGTTTTGGTTTAAGTCAATTACACCCTGAACAGAGGGCGTAGGCGTGTGTGCATGTTTGCCTGGGAAGTGTCTGGCTGGGTTTCCTTGTTTCCCCCACTCCTGGGCATCCTGCCCTTCCTCTTCTGCTAATGATAACCCCAGGTCACCCCACCCTGGCTCTCCTCATAATGCTTCCTAAAGTAGACTAGAATCTTCTACTATGCTCTCTCTCCCTTTAAAACCATTGCTGTCTGCCAGTCATTTATTAGCCATATTCATTGTACAGAATGAGACGGGTTTCTTCGTGATGTTTTATGCCTGCCCATTGTGTATTGTCTTTGTATGCACTTTCTACAGCCCTCTCTCACTGGAAGGAGGGGGGAGGAGTGTAGAGGCAGGAGGATCTCTGTGAGTTCGAGGCCAGCCTGCTACAGAGCGAGTTCCAGGACAGCTAGCTAGGGTTACACAGAGGAACCTGTTTCAAAAAAAAAAAAAAAAAAAATAGAATTACAAAAAGGAAAATGATTTTTTTAAAATTTAGAATTTTTTAAAAAAGAGTAAAGCTGATATTTGTCTTTCTGGGTCTAGATAGTTTTATTCTACTTTCTGGTAAATGAAATTCCATTGTGTATATATGTCCTTGTTTCTTTATCTATTTGCTTGTTACTGGGAATCCAGGCTGATACCATATCTTAGCTGTTGTGAATCACGCCACAATAGCTGTGAATGTACATGTGCCCCTGTGATTTCCTGACTTAAAATTCTTTGGGTATCTATCAACCACGGTGTAGTGTTGCTGGGTGTAGCTGAAAGCCGGAACCAGAGAGAAGCTCTCACCTTCTGAAGGGCTAAGGGGCTCTAGAGACATTGCCGATGCCCAACATTGCTAGAGAACTCATACCTGCATACCACTAGCCTAGAAAAAGATCAAAACCCAGGCACATCTCTACTGAATGTCACTTTTGTGTCACTGTGAAATGGGCAAACTGTGACCTTCAACCTGTATAGTCATAAAACTGACTCTGGCTTCTTAAAAATTGCCCTCCAAGTTTAACAGAGTTTAAACTACCTGCCATTTAGTGTAATGTCAAAGATAAGACAATCTGCCTTTTTTTCTTCTTCGCCCAGTCAGGCTCATTGCATTGGGGATACATGGACCCATTACAGACTATAACACAGCAGATGCCACAATCAACAAAGGGTATCCTCCCATAGTATGGGCGACATGTAAATTAGTGTAGCCACTATAAAAATAAATGCGGAGGCTCTATCAAACACAGGCTCACTTCCTTCTGCAACCTCCGACCTGCAAAGTCATGAAACTGACTCTGGCTTCTTAGAAAGAAATTGCCCCCAAGTGTAACAGAGTCTTAACTCATTACAATCTAAATGCCAAACCAATCACTCCCCTCCCCCTCCCCTTCCCCTGCCAGGCCCCACCGGACTGAGGGTAAACTGACCCTTACTTTAGACCACAGTCTGGTCGTTGGAGGTCCTGACCTCAACTGCTCCATCATCCCCAGACCCCTTCCCTCACCTAAGACAATCGCTTATCTTGCTTCCCACTAGTCTCACCTGAAATCCAAGCCCTTCACCTGTTCAAATCTTGCCAAGTGCCCACTGCTACCATCCCCTTCCCCCAGAATGCATCCCTCCCTTTCAGATCATTTCAACCTGTTTACTGTCTCTCCTTCCGTCTCCTGCAGTAATCCCCATTGACAACATCATCCATTTTTAATGAACCAGTGTCTCTCTTTGATCTCCCAGGCTCAGCCTCCCAGCCTTCTTGAGTTTCTTGATTCACCTGCCACCCCAGGGCATGGCTGCATCTTTAGATGGCTCTTGCATCAAGCCAGGCTGGAGCAGCAGTTATATTAGACACGCGCGAATGTTACTCCATCACATTTTCTCCAATGCTCCCTTCTCTCCGAGGACACCTGTGCCTTCATCCTCTGTCCTGTGTCTGCCTAGGGCCTCCTTAACACATTGCCATAGTCCTTTAGTGTGGGAGCTGCAGGTTTGATTGATCTGAAGGCCTAGGTGAGACTCTATCCCCAACTGCAGTCTCCCGTGTCCCCCAGTTTGTGAGGACACTACTTCCAATCTCAGCCTTCACATAACCATCTCTTGTCTCCCTTTCTCTTACAGCGACCCATCTAATTAGAGTATGTCCCAGTCCAGGAAGATGGTTCTGAGTGGCCATATTGTTTTGGAGGGCGGGTTACCACTAGAGTACTATACCTCTCTACTTTCAAATTTGAATGGCGTACCCACCAAGGCACATGGATTCTATGTCCTAATCGGCCAGCAAGAGGAGGATGATGCAATTGAGGGGTGGGAAAAAGGAAAGTGGGTCTAAACACCGGCCAGTGAGAAAGGGTAAGAGGGCACAGGGCAGATAACCTCCCACCTTCCACAAACCCCTTCAAACTGCTGGGGAAGGCTTGTGTGCTACTTGAGGAAGCCTCAGAGGGCCCGCTACTTGTCTCGAGAGATCTTCATGGAGGCAACACTTCTGTCTTTCACAGAGTCCTCATCCCCTCACCTCTCTGCTTCTCGAGAGAAGAGCTATAGATAATGATACACTCATTGCCAAGGCAAAGCTGCCTCTTACTGCACCCTGTGACCTTGGGACAGACCACAGTCATTGAAGAAGTGAGACCTGCCGGTGTCCCGCAGCTGCAGTTCTGTCTGTGAAGGGTCTGGCTTCCCAGGAGGGAATACTGGACTGGGGATTATTATTGTGGAAACATTTGCTGCAGGAAAGGACAGACTGCAGAGACCAGAAAAGCAGCCAGCCAGGAGAGAAAGCACTTGCAAAAGTAGGGAGCAGAGAGGCCATGAGGTTGACTGGGTGGGCTGCTATGCAGGGACCACAAGAGGTACACTGTCCTCACAGTATGCCATCATCTGGGGCAGCGGAGGGTGTCCTGCTTCCTGAAGGGTTTACCTTAACACAGCATCCTAGACCCTTGGCCTTTATGGATCCCCTCTAAACATTCCTGTCCTGGCTGCTTTTGTGTGTCAACTTGACACAAGCTGGAGTCACCAGAGAGGAAGGAGTCTCAGCTGAGGAAAGGACTCCATAAGATCCAGCTATAAGATGTTTTCTCAATTAGTAACAGAAAAAATATTAGTGATTGTGGGTGATGCCATACGTGGGCTGGTGGTCCTGGTTCTTTAAGAAAGTAGAGTGAGCAAGCCGGTAATCAGCATCCCTCCATGGCCTCTGCATCAGTGCCTACCTCCTGCTCTGGTTTTCTTACATGCTGAGCTGTGGAAGTGAATGATGAATAACCACCACCCCCAGCTTGCTTCTGGGTCATGGTGTTTCATCTCATCGCAGCAATGGAAACTCTAAGACAATGCTCTTGGAGTCCTCAGATGGCAGTCGCCGCACCACGGTGGCCTCGGAGCCACTTTGAGTTTGTCTAGCTGTCCACTGTCATCATGCTAGAGTTTCATGCCATCTGCATCCGGGGCCCAGAACTGGCCTCCTCACTCTGCTTTGCTGTCATATAAAGTAGAGCATCTCTAAGTCCACGCCTTCAGTTCTTTCGGGTACACAATAACAATAGAAAGGCAAATTCCACAGTTGTATCAGGCTTAAATGATGAGGGGCTGCCTATGTTTTCCCAGCAGCAGCACTGGGGAGCTTCTATTTCCGACTTCTCCACACCTTGATGCTCCCCTGTTTGTTAAAATCTTGGACTTCTAGACCTGTATGTTTAATCAAATGTGGGCCACTGCTGACTAATGTGCTTTCTCTTTTAAACTTTGGTCGTATTGTTTTACGTGTAAGTGCTTATCTGCATGTGTGTCTGTGTACCATGTGTGTGCCTGACCATAAGAGGGCACCGGATCCTTTGGAACTGGAGTTACAAATGGTTGTGAGCCCTCATGTGGGTGTTGGGAACTGAGTCTGGGTCCCTGGAAAGAGCAAGCAGTACACTTAACCAATGAAGCATCTCTCCAGCCCTGCCATTATGTTATGGGTGCTAGTCTCTCTCTCTCTCCCCCTCCCTCCCTCTCCCCCTCCCTCCCTCTCCCTCCCCCTTCCTCCCCCTCCCTCTCTCTCCCTCTCCCCCTCCCTTTCTCCCTCCCCCTCTCTTCCCCTCCTTCTCTCTCCCTCCCCCCTCCCTCTCTCTCCCTCTCCCCCTCCCTTTCTCCCTCCCCCTCTCTTCCCCTCCCTCTCTCTCCCTCTCCCCCTCCCTCCCTCTCCCCCTCCCTCCCTCTCCCCCCTCTCCCTCCCCCTCTCTCCCCCTCCTTCTCTCTCCTTCTCCCCCTCCCTCTCTCTCCCTCTCCCCCTCCCTCCCCCCTCCCTCTCTCATTCTTGAGTTCCTATCTCTGATGTTGGTTCACTTCACTGGACCCATAGGTCTCTCATCCCCAAGCTTCTCCATTCCTTTGTATTTCAGAGTGTGCTCATTTGAGCTTCGAGCCTGATGCATCTGTCCGTTTGCCCACTTAGATTTGCATTGGGGCGAGGCATGTTGGTACATACCTGTACTCTTATCACTTGGAAGGCTGAGGCAGGACGATCATCATTGCTATGCAGCAAGAGATTGTCTCCAAAAAGGAAGAGAAGGGAGAGCAAGGACATCTCTTGACTCTTCTATAAAGCCTGCATAGGGTTTCTGTTTGGTTCATATATATGTAATTAAGATTCCTTACGCTTTAACCATGTCCTCACTTAGTTCACTTGCTGTTTTATTTGAGATAATTTTTTGCGTGTATGAGCATATTTAAGACAGTTTCTTTAAACCCCTTTTAAATAGATCTGATATCTTGGGCTCCTTTGGGAGTAGTTTGTCTCCCTCTAACTTACCTCTTTCCATGAGCCAATCTTCCTGTCTCCAGGTGACTTCCTTGCGTTTTTTTTTGTTGCCTCCAACAACTGGATGTTTAACTTCATGATGCCGTAATTCTAGAGATCAGATGATCACCGTTCCTTGGGTTTTTAATGGTTTGTTTTCTTTGGGTTTTGCTCGTTTGCTTTGAATGTTGAAGGCTGTAATTGTCCATTTAAAAACAACAACAAAGCTACTTTCTAAGTCACTCTGCAAAGCCAAAGACTTGTGTGTGGGCAATGGCCTCTCCCTTTTGTTCCTGTCTAGCTAATGTTTTGACACAGGTTTCCTTGAATGGCTTGCAGTAAAATGTGTACACAGAAGACTTGTGAACACAAAAGAGGAGACCTTCTGGTGTTTGCTGTTAGCTTTGTTCTTGGATACTCCCTCAGCTCTCAACAAGGATTGCCCTAAGTAATGGAGGAGCCTAAGAAGAAATCCTAGTCACTCTTTTCCCAGAAGTCAGCTAGCCTGAGGCATGTGTGTGTAGCTCTCTAAACCCCTCCAGACCTGTGGCAGGCTTTCCTTGCCTTTGTTTCCTGCAGGCCTTGGGTGGTCTAGCTCAAGTCCTGGCCCATCACTTCTCTCCCAGACATCTCTGCGTCTTCAATAGGTCAGTCTGCTTTGGGTGTTTTGGGGTTTGTTTTTCTGAGATAGAGTCTCCATTTGCAGCCCAGGTTGGCCTTCTGCCCCTGCCTTTCTAGTGCTCAGGTCACAGGCAAGCCCTAGTACCTGCTGGAGTCTGTAGGTCTTCTTTGTCCTCCATGAGTGGTGCCCATCTTTCTGCCCACCAGAATGTTTGTGAGACAAAGACCCCTCCTTTGTGTTCCCCCGGCTAAGCTGGGGCACACTGTACTTTGTTTTGTACCATTCCATTCAAAGAACTTGAGTTGCAAAGTAGGAACTCACGCTAGGGCTCCTTTGAGACCAAGACCAACAGCATTCTTGGGAGGAGCTCAGCTGAGGATGGGTGGCATACCCTGTGCTTGTCCCGTTTTAAAGACAGGCTGATATTGTTTGCTAGTGTTTGTCATCCACATAATTAGTGCAAAGCTTTGAGTTGTTTCTAGGGTTGTGACAGAGTTGGTTCTGGCTGCTTCTGCTTGTCTGTTCAACATTTTCACGGCAGAAGACACTGTGCTCTGCCCCTGCCCTCTGGCTAGCCATTTCTTCACATCAAGAACAGGCATTTTTGGTACATTCTCTATGTGACTCGAAGCGTAAGAGACATCAACACAAAGGTGAGAGATACAATCCCTGGCCTTATACAGTGTCTTTTGCAAGGCCTAATGGGCACCACAAGGGGAGCAAGGCTAACACGAGGAAGCCTGGGTCCCTGAGGAGTGAGGAGTGACTCCCCAGGGACCACTGCCGGTACCGGAGGTCTTTGGGTTCTGAGAACACCGCTGCTGGTCTGGATGACTTTCAAAAGTCACCTCCACACTGACAAGGGCATTCTCTTTTCTGTATTAAGTCTTTTCTGTCATTCCTTCTGGGCTTCCAGATCAGAAAAGAAGGGGTAGACTTGTGTAGGCCAGAGGCTGAAGGTTGAAACTTATTAGGTCTTGTTTGTAGTACAGACCATGTTTGACTAAACTATGACTGGCCCTGTGCCTTATTTCAAGTGCAATTTTAAATTTGTGACATTTAAAGGCAATTGCTGTTTAAGCTGTGGACGATTCCATGTGAACACCAGTCTAACAATCCCAGATTCCCTGGACTGTAGGCTCTGTATTGCCTTCCTGAACCTTAGAATAAGTACAGGAAACAGGGATCACAACATTATCCTAAAGGGGGTGACTCTCATCATATCTGTGGAGAGAGGTGGTAGACAGTGAGTGCTCTCTGGGGTTGGTACAAGCTGAATTATGGGGCTGGAAAGGCAACTTCCAGCAAAGCACTGTTGTGTGTGTGTGTGTGTGTGTGTGTGTGTGTGTGTGTGTGCATGGGATGGTATGGTATGGTATGTGTGGGGGTATAGGATGTGGAGAGGTTATGGTGGGGGTGGAGTGTTGGGTGAGGTTATGAAGGGGATATGTGGTGTTGTTGGGTTATGGTGTACAGAGGGGGTATGAGGTGTAGGGGGATACGAAACCTGTGGGAGGGATATGGGGGGGTTCTCTGGAAGAGCAACAAGTGCTCTTAACTTCGGAGTGACTCTCTAGTCCCAGAAGCTGCATTTATTAAAGTCAAGAGGTAAAGGAGTAAACACATTTCAAGACTCAGAAAAATCCTCCAGCTGTAATTCCACTAGGTTGTCAGTTTGTGCTGATAGCAAGCAAGATATAACAGCCCACAACTTCTTGCTGCCTTCAGAGGCATCAGATGTTGGATACACGAACGCAGACCTTGGGGAGACATGTTATAAGTAAGAACCTCTGATGTCTCAGATACCTCTGAGGATTTTCTCTTCGATTAAAACACCACGATTCCTTTTTAGCCAATAAGTAAATAGAATCTGGTTCAAAGACTCAGACTGCCACCTGCTACTTCAAAAGCTTCTTCAATTCCCTGAGCAATTTACTGAGGCATCTGGGCTCCTGGGTGTGGCTCCACAGTCCCCTCCCTCTGTGGGGAGGATCTGCCACTGATGGCAGGTTCTCAGCAACCTCTTAGGTAGAAGCCATGTGGCCATGATGATTGAAATAGAAAGAGGGATAATTTTGATGAATGAAAAATACAGGCTGGTCCAAATTTTTGAGGGTGTGGAGAAGAAATTTGGATTGTGGTTCAATGTTTTTAATTCTGAAAGAGGCTCATTGGTGGGTGGCACTGCTGCTGGTCTGTAACCTATGTAAAGAAAGCATCCTTGCTCCCTGGGAGGTGGTGGTGCATGCCTTTAATCCTAGTACCCAGGAGACAGAGGCAGATTGCTGTGAGCCAGAGGCCAGCCTGGTCTACAGAGTGAGTTTCAGGACAGCCAGGGCTACACAGAGAAACCCTGTCTCAGGAAAAAAAAAAAAAAGACCCTGGGTTCTACTTTAACCTCAAATAACACAAACAAATGGAAGGGAGGAAGGGAAGGAAGGAAGGAAGGAAGGAAGGAAGGAAGGAAGGAAGGAAGGAAGGAAGGAAGGAAGGAAGGAAGGAAAAATGGAGAACAATGTTCAGGAAACTGTAGAAAAGCTGAACCCTTAATGCACTGTTAGTGAGATTGTAAAATAGATCAGTCATTATTGTAAACAATTGGTTGTTCTCTAAAATATTAAAAATAGGATAACTTAACTACTCCTGGGTATATAATCTCAAAAAAAATTTTCAAATCAGTCTTGGTGAAATATTTAGTTCCACGTGTTTAGAACCTTTATTCACAGCTGACAAAATGTGGAAGCATCCCACGTGTCCACTGATGAAAGATAAATATTTTGTGATATAGGGTGGTCAGAATGTAACTCAGGATAAAAGCACAGGTTTTGCATGCACGAAGGTTTGTGTTCAGGCCCTACTCCACCAACAGAATATTATATGGCCCCCAAAAAGGAAAGATGTGGATTCTGACATATGTCACAACACGAATAAGCCTTGATGATTATACTAAGTGAAATACAGGAATGGCCAAAGGGCAAAGCTGAGTGGCTGAATGTGACTTCAAATGGCCACAACTTCCTTCATCATTAAGCTGGCAACATTTCAAGGCAGAGTCACTGGCAGGAGCAGTAGGTCCTCATTGCCTTCCCCTCTGGAGGAGGGTTGCTATGTCTCAAGTGCCCAAAGAGATGGGGGAGTGGCCAGCAGGGTAAACTTTCTGTGGTGCCCTGTTTCCAGGATAGCAGTCCTGTTCATGAGGCTGAAGCCTGCATGACTCTATCAGCTCCCTCCCAAGGCCACACCTCCTTAGTGCCTCCTTTAGAATTGGGTGCTGATGGTCAGGAAAACACAGAGGCCCCATGCAGTGACATCTGTAAAAAGTGGAACAGCAGAGGAAAGTTGGATGGGTGAATGGGAGAGGGAACAGTCAGGAGACTGGGCTTTGGGGGCTGGGAACTTGTTGTATGAGTCTTTAATAATGATGGATTCTTGTCATTATCCAGTTGTCAAACCCCCAAAACGGTTCAACACTAAGGCCAAAGCCTAATGCAAACGATGGCTCTTTAGCTAATGCTCTATGACTGCTGGCCATCAGCCATGGCAATAATGCAGCAGTGAAGTTACCTATACACACACACTAATAGGGGATGGTCACCCATGTCAAGGTAACATTGCTATTTAATAGTCCCAGCTTTTAAAAGTAAAGCGTAGGGCTGAAGGTGTTTTTAATCACTGTTGCTTTATTGCTAGCTCTCACATTTCCAAAAGATCTGATGCCTTCTTCTGACCTCCATGGATATCAGGCACCCATGTTGTGCACATACCTACATTCAGGCAAAACATTCAGTCACAGAAAAATAAGTGGAAAAGGATGGCAGTGTGTACTTAGCAACCATGGCTATGCCTGGAAAGAGATTCAAGATTTGTTTCTAAAAGAGACATAGTCTGTATTTCTCATACATTTGGCTCTTTTGGAAGCTATCTAATTTTCTGTCCTTAATAAATGCGAGAGGATAGACACGGTCCATAGATATTGCTATGAAGAACCAATAGGAGCAGGCTGGGGGGCTGACATGAACCTTACCAGAGATGGTAGGCACAAATGGGTCCTCCGCAGTGGGCAGAAAGAAGAGTGCCCTGCCCCACCCTCTCCACCCCCGACCCCCCACCGTAGAGAGGTCAGGAAGCAGCTTTGGATAGAGACCAGAAGTGGAGCTGAGATACCGGTCTGCATTCTCCATCCTTTGCTGACCCTATAGGAGGCTCTGGAGCTCAGAAGGTTTCAGCCAATCAGCGGCCGAGGGTCGACCCTGTCACGGGACCCGCCTGCCCTTAAGCCCTAATATTCCCCTAAGGCAATCTGCTGCCAGGGAGCACAGACAAATGGATAAATGCCCTAGCTGGTACATTAAGAAAGATATCTTTGGGATGAGAAATGAGAAGGTCTACACACAGTACTACTGGGGTCACTCTTGTGTCCCAGGGAGCCGGCAGCTCCCTCTGCTGTGAAAGGAAGGAAGGAAGGGGACAGGGACAGGCAGTGGGAGCTTGGTGGTGAATGAAGGTGTGCCCTGCAGTCCTTCAGAAACCCTTGACTGGGAGAGAGGCAAAGCTTCTTTCAGCACTTCCTTAATTCCAGCACTCGGGAGGCAGAGGCAGAAGGATCTCTGAGTTCAAGACTAACGTGGTTTACATACACTACCTAGTGAATTCCAAGGAAGCCAGAGCTACATAGTGAGACCCTGTCTCCAAAAAAAAAAAAAAAAAAGGTGGACCTAAATCAAAGAGGTTGGTCCCTTTTTCCATCTGCCACTCCGTCACTGGCTTAACTGGGAGAGCTGGAATTCAGAACTGGTGGGTGGGGGTAGGGGGGTCTGCTTCTAAGAGGAAGGGCTGAAAGCAAACCTGACCTTGTGAGGCTCATTAGAGTTACTTGGCTTTGAGCTGTGGGAGGCAGATTAGAGGCAGCAGTGCAGATCTGCCAGAGCACAGGTCAGGGTCCTGGCAGGAGAGAGTCACCCCTTCCAACTGGGAACTCTGTTGAAAGCATAATCAGAGAACTCTTTAAGGGGAGGGAGATCCCCAGCTTTGGCAAGGCACAGCTGAGCAGCCCTCCTGGTGGAGCCTGCTGACAGCCAGGCTGTGAGGAGACATCTTTCTGACAGAAACTGCCTTCCAGAGCAGGAAAGCATGCACAGGGAAGAGCACCAGGCATCTCTGGGCCTCCCCACTTCCATCCCCTGTCCATGGCTCCAGGGTGCCAGGAAACTCCTGCCCAGTGTGTTGTGCACCAGTGCAGAATGAGCATACCACTCGATCTTCATGTCACACGCCACCGGCCCAATCTGGGTGTCACACATCTTTTCCTTATGAAATGAGGATGTGTATATCTCCCTTGTGAGGCTGGCAGCTGGGTCCCCCTACGATCCCACTCTTTATTTAGTTAGAGTCGGGGTTCAGCTCCCTACTGGAGCTGATGTTGGCTCGTCCTCCTACACAGAAGGACCTAGCAATCCAAAGTTTTTCTAGCCTATTTGGCAAGCCCATGCCCACCTCCACCCTCTCAGCCCCACCCCTACCTTGCCACCGCCATCTCCAGGGATTCCTCACCTCCTCCCTTCCCTTATACTTAGCCTCTGGGCTGCCATGCCCAAAGCTTTTGGAGGAAACAGAGAGGACTAGGAAGCCTGTGACATCAGGGAGGCACCAGCAGCCTTAGGCATCCAGACTAAGCTTCTCCTTAAGGCCCTGCGGAATCTGGTGGCCGCGCGGCCAACAAGCCAGCAGCAGCGCAGACCGGAGCGCTCCCTGGTGGGCGGGCAGGGTAGCGGCAGCCGCACCCACTCACCGCTTGTCCTTCCAGCCTGACCACGAAGCGCAGATCAAGCTTGCAGCTGCTCATTTCCTGGGGCGGCTGAGCTGGCCAAGGGCGATGTTTAGGGTTCCGGTGGCAGGAACTGGGGCTCTGGAACTCTAGTTCAGGCTGCCCTGGGACAAGCGGCAGCGGGGGGTGGTGGTGGGGCTGGGAGAGGTAGCTGGCAGAGGAAGCTCCAGAACGTGTTCTGCTGGAATCTTGGAGCAAGCCAGTCCTTTTAGAAAGTTTGGAGGTCACAACATATTGCTAGGGGCAGGACCTGGGGAAAGATGACAAAGACTACCGCTGCCCTGCAGATTAGAACAACCCTTCAGGCCCGGGGTACTGGTCCCCATTAGGTAATTATAAATAAAGCAACCCAAATAAAACGTAAACCTCACAGGTGTGCTGAAGTTGAATTTTCTCCTTAAGGCATTTGCCAAAGAGCCAAACTTTGTGGATAAGTTCATTGGACGAGAGGAGACCTTCTTTTCTTCCGTTTTTGGTGGTGGCTCTTGGTGGATGCCCAGGAATAACAGATGAGGGTAGGGGGTCCAGCTTGGCTCCCACCTCTACTCAGGAGTGTACCTTGGGCCTAGAGTTTGCTGCATAAGCCCATATAGGAGGTCTGCTGACCTATCTGTTGAGGTCTGATCAAGAGAGGTGGAGTAATTCCCAAAGGCTCCAGGATAGTTAGCCGGCTGAAACTTGCTTGTGCTGCGATTCCGACTCCGCCCACTCTCCGACCTTGGACGGCCAAAGCCCAGGCGCAAGGGGAGAACTCCCCTATTGTTTTCTGCAGAGGGACTGAGAGGACCAGGCTGCAACTTAGCCCTGGGGCGCTCAGCTCAGCGCCACACTCTTGGCAATTTCCGACGCCCACGTCTTTGCTTCCACTGCTGCTTTCCTCCTTCCACCCCCGGAAAAAAGAGACTCCAAATATATCCGGTGGCCTCGCTTTGTAATCGCTCACTTGCTCACTTAATGGCCTTTGCTAACCCACAGGACAGGGACCATTTTTAATCACACTCAGTCAGGCCTGAAGGGAGCCACGTGGGAACTACAATTCACTACTCACAAATCAGCAACTTCCTTCCCATCTAAATAACGAGAACTTGAAAACGCTCCCTTCCGAGAGACCAGAGAAGTTTCCCTCTTCATCCTAGAACAAAAAGTCAAGCTAGTCCTCAGAAATGAATTTATTCCCTGCACTATAAGTTTAAAATAAAATGAAATTGACCGATTAGAAAGTAGGGCCATTAAATCACTTCGAAGAACAAACATCTTAGCAATGGCAGCGGAGAGTGGGTGGGGAGGGGCACAATCCTAGGAATTCTAACTGCTGCAATAAACGTGAAGAAAGAAAAGTATCCTCCGACCAAATGATTTTCCTCCGAAAAATTTTGTGAGAAATTGCCATGATTCCAGCTAGATACATAGGGATGGCTAAAGAGCATAGTAGATGCGCATAGGTCCGTTCAGTGGCCGCAGCTCTGCCATCTGTACCCTCTTTGGTCAGAGCTATGGTTAGGAGGCACTTTCAAAGCCGAGGGTGCGCAGCTCAAACTCACTTTCTCGGTGTGGTCCCAGCGGCCGGAAGCTGGACTGTGGGGGAGATGCAAGAGCTCCGGATGCTTGGGGACATTTATTTCGGAAGAGAAAGTATGCGCTCTGGTTACCTGCACACTGGTCCCAGATAGCTGAGTAGCGGGGTAAGGATAAGGTCTGTTCCGCTTCGCCCACCCGTGCCGACTGGGAAGAGCTGCGCGCCGGTGGCCTCCTTGGTCTCTCTGGGGTAGGAAGGAACGAAAATTCTGCCCCGGAACCTCACGCAGCCTGGCGTTGGAGGCCTGTCGGCGTTGGGGAGAATGGGTTTCAGGCACTGAAAGGCACCCAAGCCACCCTGGTGGATTTCAGCATCCAGACCTTCCTAATTCTGAAAGCCAGCGCAGGAATTTGGCACCCCAGAGCACTAGTGCCCGCCCGTCCTGCGCCAGCGCTGACAGTTTCTGCAAAGACCCTCTTCCCGGCTGCTCCCCTGGACAAAGGTGCAAAACAAGAAAGAATGTCGGGATGGATTTTTACTATTAAATAAGTGTTACTCATTTACTACTGGTGGATGTGCCTCATACCGACATTTTACTTTTTAAAAAGATACTAGAGAAAAATCGCCTAATGTCTTAGGTCAGAAAATCAAACGATGTTCTACGCAGGGGCAGATTGCTGGCTTTATTGTTTACTGAGGAGAAAGGGAAGTTAAGAGTAATTATCAAATTAATGTTGCGAAGGAACAGATGCCCATATAAAACCTCCTACATGAGACTAAGAGTTTCAGCCTAGGGTCTTAAAATTAAATAGAATACTCTCTTCCCTCTGCTCACCTTCCCAGCCTTTTCAAGACCATTTGGAAAGCGCCAGGTTGAGTTTATATTTGTCCCAGTTACCGGCGGGCGAGAGGAGACCACTCTGAATAAATATTAAGACAGATTGGGGGAAAGGTTGTCAGTGACTTCCGTCCAGATTTTTCCCTGCTTAAACTTCCTAAATCAGGGTCTGTTGGGGCCCTCCCTGAGCCCAGAATGTGGACTTGGGTACACGGTGGAGCTGGATATACGACCAGTTGGCTTTCTCTCTCCCATCCCCATCTCTGCTCCAACTCTTACACTCAGGAAACTGATGGAGGAACTCTTCCATGGGAACTGCACATGGTGACTACAGGCTCCAGGATCGAGTGCGGAAAAGCGCGTGTGTGTACAGGAGAAAGCAACTCAACTGGGTGTGAGACCTCTTCCAGCGCACTGGATCACTCCAGCATCCTCACCGCTGCTCCTGTCACCAGCCGGGGCCCCGCCTCCCAGAGCCCGCCCCCTGAATTCTGAAGCCAATAGTAATCCCAGATTGCTCTCACCCCCCTTTCCGAGCCCTTTCCACACCCCCACGTTCCAAGAGACGATTGGCTCTTTCGACTTGGGTGAAGCTCTGATATTTGCATGCTGCTCGCTGTTCCTGGTAGGTAGCGCAGCCCGTCACTCCGAAGGCCCGCACCGCCCACTCCACCTCAGTGCCCCGCTCTCTTCCTGCTCAGTTCTCCTCCGCAGCCTCTGCGGGCAAGCGCCGGGGCTGCTCTCAATCTCCAGGCTGCGCGAAGGCAGCCCCGGCGAGCTGCCGTGCGCCCCGTCCAGAGTATCCGGGATACGGGGTAGGGTGTGCTCCGCAGAGCGTCTGCCCGCAGTTCCCGCCGCTCGGACTTTGCATTCCAGCCCTCGGCTTCTGGTGGGCAACATGTCAAGAGCCGTCTTCGCTGCAGCCGCCGCCGCCACCGGGGGAAGAGCCGCAGCCTCCGCAGCCGCGCGCACACGAGGGCAATAAACCGAATCCCTCGGGTGCAGAGTTGCAGGGGACCCTCGCGGTGCTCTCTGCTCCGGCAGGGCTCGAGCCATGTGCTGAGCCATGCCCCTGGCCGCGCCCGCCGGCCGCGCATGGGGCAGCGCCTGAGCGGCGGCCGGTCCTGCCTCGATGTCCCGGGCCGGCTCCTGCCGCAACCGCAGCCGCCCCCGCCGCCGGTGAGGAGGAAGCTCGCGCTGCTCTTCGCCATGCTTTGCATCTGGCTCTACATGTTCCTGTACTCGTGCGCCGGCTCTTGCACCACCGCCGCGCCCGGCCTGCTGCTCCTGGGCTCGGGATCCCGCGCTGCTAATGCTCAGCCAGCCCTGGTCACAGCTCCGAATGAGACATCCCCTAAGATGCCTTTCCAGGCGCCACCAGCCAACTCACTGGCTGCAGGCAGGGATAAGACAGTAGTCGCCGGGAGCCAGGAGGAGCAGAGCCCAGAGGCACCGGACTCTCCCAGCCCCATCTCCAGCTTCTTCAGCGGCTCCGGGAGCAAGCAGCTGCCGCAGGCCATCATCATCGGTGTGAAGAAGGGCGGCACGCGGGCGCTGCTGGAGTTCCTGCGCGTGCACCCCGACGTGCGCGCCGTGGGCGCCGAGCCCCACTTCTTCGACCGCAGCTACCACAAGGGCCTCGCCTGGTACCGGTGAGTTTCCTCTCCGGGGCCCGCTGATCCCGACCACGAGCCCCCATGGAGCCGTTGCTTGTCAGGTGGGAAGGTAGCAAGGATACAACTTCGGGCAACCGAGGGAGGTCAGGGACCAAAGAGCGTCCTCACATTGTGGGTGGACTGTGGCAGGGAATCCGGATGCGTCCGGCTAGGCTGTGACAGTAACCAACAGAAACTTGTAGCGGGGCGCCGGTGGCTCCGTGGTCCGCTGCGCCCTAGAATCATTCAGACGACCTCTCTGCAAACCCGGGCAGCTACTACTGGGAAAGCGCCAGAGGAGCCGGCTACCTTCCGGCTGTGGCGACATTCCACTCGAATAACTCGGTGTGGCTAGGATTGTGTTGTCGTTCTATAATCCCGGGACGTGGGTGGAGTGCTGTGGGGGTGTTGTGCGCCCCTGGGTCTCAGCCTCCTCCACGCACCAACGACTAAAGTCACTTCTGTTGCCCAGATGGGGAAAGGGACGCAGGCTAAGGCGCGGCGCCAAGGCTGCCTCGAGCCTGTTAACTTTTTGTTACAATTCTTGTTACCGGAACCCCAAGGGGGTCTGACCCGCTTGGCTGGCGAGCCCCCTGTGTTTGGGAGGGTGGCGGGGTGGCTGCGCCGCTTTGCTGACTGCAGCGTCCCGGGCGTGGAGCTGTGCTGGTCTCTGTCGGGCAAAGGAGCGCACTGCAGCCCGCAGCTACTTCGAAGGCTTCTAGGCTCCCGGGGAGCTGTCGGCGCGTTGCCGC
This sequence comes from Phyllotis vaccarum, assembly GCA_033318265.1. Classification (NCBI taxonomy): domain Eukaryota; kingdom Metazoa; phylum Chordata; class Mammalia; order Rodentia; family Cricetidae; genus Phyllotis; species Phyllotis vaccarum. Next base: position 17,908,625 of record JARWLC010000003.1, read on the forward strand.
CTCCCCTGCCTCTATGCTGGGAGAGCCTCGGCCAGGACGCGAGTTTCCGCGGATCCAGTATATGTTCGGGCTCAGAGAATATCCCTGGATCATTGATTGAGAAGTGGAGGTTGCCTCGAGGTCGCGGCTTCCGGATGTGAGTCCAGTTCCAAAGGGACCCAGACTCTGGGGTCACATCGCGACCTCTGCCCACTGCATCCCGGGTTGCTGGTCTGGTGTGAGCTGCTGGAAGGGTCACACTCAGTCTCCGGAAACCCAGTCGGGCTCAGAGCCCCTTAGGTCACTACTCAGTCCTCGAGTCTCCCACGAGTTTTTTTCCCCCCCAGACCCTATTACTTTCAAAGAGGGTCACGACTTTTGAAAACAAGGAGAGACACTAACCGAACCCTGCTCTCTGCCTTGACCATACTTTGCAGGACCCGGATCGGATGGTGTGGCGAAAAAAAGGGCCTGACTCCCCCACCCCACCCCACTCCCGGCCCCGAGGATTAAAGCGGCTTCTTTCCCAGCCTCGCCCTCCCCCTCTCCTTTGTCCTTTATGCTTTTTTTTTTTAAAATTGTGAGGAGTTGCCCAGGTCTCCAGACTTAAGCCATCTGTAACGCTGCCCTTCTCGCGGTTCCCAGGACACTGTGAGTTAAGAATGGGGACTCGGATGAAACGCCCTGGTTCTCGTCCCGCCGGTGGGCCTGGGTGCTCTTCTCCAGGCACAGAGAAGAACTAGGATTCTGAGTGGGCACGGAAGGGCGAATATTTCGATGGAGCAAGGTGCAGTTTACCTTGGGGGCTTCGCTAACCGTAGGCTATTGCCATCGATGTGTTGATAATATTTCCTCTATGGTAATTCTCCCCATACACTCCCCACTCCTGGGATAACGTTCCGAGGACCCGGTGGCGGGCTGATGATTAGAATCATTTGTGGCAGAGACGAGCCCGAGGCATCCCGGGCTTTTTGGTCAGACCCACTTGAGGCCGGGTTGGGAGGATCTGGCAGAGGAGTCACCGCGTCCTTGAGGGTGTTAGAGGCACCTGGGGCAGGCAGTGGAAATCCCAACTGGAAGATTCACGCAGAGGCGGAGGTGTCTGCCTCCACCTGCCACCGCCCTTGGTGCGCTGGAGGCCCTGGCTGCTTTCTGATGGCTGAGAGCACAGCCACAAAGCGTGGCGGGGACCGGCGACCCGAAGCCGCAAGGCCAGCAGCCTTGGAAACGCGCGGACCACCGGGCTCAACCAAGTGTCGGTGGACCAGGGTCCTCTTCTTTCTCTTGCCACCGCGAGGCTCAGGACCCGCGGCGGTGACCTGGTGGATCTAACTGCCCAGTGTCCTGACCGCGGCCTTCCCTGGCTGTCTCACCAGGATGGGCGTGCCAGCAGAGTTGCTGAATAGTTTCTTAAAGAAAAAAAAATTTTTTAAGCTGTCTGTTTACTTAAAACATGTTAAATCATTTTAGACTGTTCTGGGTGCCTGGCAATGTAAGGACTTCACGATTAATTTGAAAGCAACCCTGAAACTTTAAATTCAACAAGCTCCTTAAAGACCCAGAGTGCTGCACCTAGCCCGGCTGGAGTCCACCAGACTCTGGGCTACTCCAAAGCAGACCTACCAGGTCTCTTCTGCTCTGTCCGGAGATAGACAGGCCGCCCGCTGAAGAATACCATAAATAATAATTAACCAGAGAGTTGCAAAGCAGAATCTTGGTTAAAACAAGGAGAGGAGAGGCCCTTTTTAAAGGCATTCGAGACAAAATGGGAGGGGGTGTGGAATTGATGGTTGAGTTCTGGGGTCAGTAGGCAGTCTGTTGTAGAATGAGGTCTTGGCTGTGTCTGAGTGAGCTGCTAATGAGTTTAATGGGTTAATACACAGCCCCGCCAGGGCCCTAACCAGTGGCTCAGGGCCTGGTGGATTTTCCTAGATGCCAAAGAATTTGCAGTCCTTATAGCTCCCTATCAAGAAACCATGAGCAAATGGGTGGCTCAGACTCCTGTGAGGCCAGAGCCTGCAGAGGTGGCAGCTTGGAACTGACTCTGCACCACCACCCAGACATGAGGATTCCTTACAGCGCCCAAGTTTGCAAAAATCACGAAGCCTCTGTCTGCTTGAGTCCCAGTTCGTACAAGCGTTCTGAACTAACTTTCTAGTTCATACACCAAGTTCTCTATTCACCCTCCAACTTAGTGTCAATGGTTATGTCTAAGAGGCTCGCAGAGGCCTTTACCCTCAGGTGAGGGGTGTGTGGGGTATCTGAGAGGTTTGGGGCTAAGGTAGCAGTATCTTAAAACCCCTAGGTGGAGCAAACCTCCAACCTTGATACCTGGATTTAAACTGGAGAAGTATTAATGATGCAGTTTTGAAAAAGCATTTCTTCTTGATCCAGTTTAAGTTTTTGTCAATTTCCACGATTTTGATGACTGAGTTTAGGAATGAACTCAGTCAAGTCTTTACTTCATTGTCATTTGTCTCACGAAGTTTACAGTGGTGGGATCTCCCTTCACTTTGGCTTCCTGTTCAGTTTCGGTTGTACAAAATAAGCTGGCACGTCACTGCTGTGGCCAATCCTGCCCGCTGTGTGTGTGTGTGTGTGTGTGTGTGTGTGTGTGTGTGTGGTTTGACAATGTTGTAGTTAGAATGTATTAAATGTTTGTACCAGGCATTGTTTCAAGTGTTCCTCATTATTATGTGAAGGGGATACTTCGACAGGTAAGGAAACTCAGGCCCAGAGATGTTGATGTTAATCAACTTGCTCAAAGTCTCACAGCTAGTACGTGGCAGAGGATTTACTCCAACAAGCAGTCACTCTGTGCCAGGCTCCCTGACTTCAGTGACCAAACCATGCTGTTAGTCATGTATAATTATTCAAAGTGATTTCTGCTTTAATAGAGTCTGAGGGTTTCCTGCCCCCCCTCCAGTGCCCCTAGAGGGTTCCCACCCCCTCAGAGTACCCACTTTTCCTTTATCTTAAAGCCTTTTTAATGCCAGGACAGTTGACTTGGAACCACTCTGCACTGGTTTCTAACTAGATGAGGACAGCCATAAAATTCTGGAACTTTTATTTCTCTGTACAGGACAGCTAGAATCAAAGGAGTCATTAGAAGACAAAAATATTCCTCAAGTATAGTGGCTGAGAAGTAGCCAGTGTCTCCTGGAGGAAGTGGTTTAATTCAGTGCCATTTGCCCCTTTCAGGCTGGGAGGCCCAGGTTAAGTGACACATTCTCAAGCTCCTTGAAATTAATTTGTTCATTTAAAAAGGTAGAATGTTCCCATATGAAGAAGGACACAGTGATTACTTTGTGTTTTATTCATGAAAAAGCAGATGTAGCTAGAATTTTGAGATTTTCCTAGAGATCCTAAAATCCAGTAATAAATGTCCGAGACAGTTGAAAAATAGTAATTTCCTTTATAGTTTTAGCTGACCTCCCACCTTCAGATGCCTAGTCTGTTTCTAAAAATTTGGTGGCCAGCCCTTTTTTTGACATCACAGGAGACCAAGATCTCATTGGGGATAATCTTTTTCTAAATAATTGCACTTCCTGGGTTCCGGAGTTTAAGACAAGTATGAAGCCCATTTCTGGGCTGCTGGGAGGTCAGGCATTTGCTTTGAGATGCAACAATTTGAAATACAAACCATTATGCTAGAATGCCATCAAGATTTGCCAGCAGGACTGTGTAACATGTGTTGAGCCCTGCTTTTAATTAGGCCCCTAAATTACACCATAAAATGGTTGATTAATCTTTTACAAGTTGGGGGGAAAATATAACATAAATTAACCTAATCATAAGTGTTTTCCCAGATGCTGAGTTAATAAAATTGTCAATATTTAATAGCAGTCTATTAGTTTTAGATAAATAAAATGCCAAAGTATGAATTAAATTACACTTATCTTCCAAATGATGTGTTATTATCCAGCAAGTCTGTAAAAATTAGCTTGCAGTCCGTATCTTATGAGACATTCTTAAAAGATAGACTACTACAGTAAATAGGAATTAAATGTTCACCTCATTTGATTTTGCATTCTGTAAAAGGATCTACTGATTTAAAAAGTAGTAATTTAATGTACGCTAATAATGACAAAATGTATTTTCCCAGATCCTATTTGCCACTGCAAAGTGATCTGCATCACTCCTGTTTACTGATTATTTTTGTTTTGGAAAGTCAGTATATCACAAATTCTCATTATACTTGTGCATGCCTCAATTTAATCCCTTCAGTTTAGAACAGACTATAAGGTTTTCCCCTACAAGATGACTATTTGAGTCACTAGATTTTTTTTTTTACAATTGAAAAATTCACTAAGAATAAACTTTTTTTTTTTTCCAAGCAAAACAAAATAACTGGCAGTTGTCATAGATCAGAGGTGATGTGTTTACACAGCATCAGGCTTTGAAGCCCAGGACCAAGACAGCTTGCCCACTGCTCTGGGTCCCTTGGGGTGCTTCGTGTTCTGATTCTATGAACACGGAAGTTAAGCTGACCCCACGGAAGCACAAAATGCCCAGGCACAGCAATAATAAGGGCTTCCAGAGCTATGGAGAGTTTCCATAGGGTTCTACATCTCCTGTAACAGTAATATTCCAGAGAGTGTGGAGAAACTTCAGGCAGGACTGCTGGATAAGGCTTAACCCCACCCCACCTCCACCCCCCACCCCTATGGAGGGCGCCGTGCTGAGAGCAATGAGAGCATAGTATTCTGCTTTCCTCCCGCGACATGAGTATCCTTGGAGACTAATAGGCCAGAAAACTTCTTTATTTCTGAATTGTTACCTTGTTAGGACTGTCTTATTCCTTGATCTCAGACTATCCAACTGTAAATAAAATAGCTGTTTGTGCTTGTCAGACTAATTCTTTTTTTTTGTCTGGAGATGGGGGAGATTATCTTTGAGAAGCAAAAAATATTCCTGGTAACTCGATAGTAAATTCCGTTATAGCCAGAAGGCTGAGTGTTACAACATCCCTGGTGCTCAAGAAACTCCACAGCACTGTTTTGAGCCAGAAGAGTGGCTATTATGTTTATTTAAAATTCTTTTATGTGTGCACTTCACACACTTTGCTGTCGTTCGACAAATATTTTTTTAAAAATAACTTGAGTTATTGACTCACTCAAAAAACTTACTTCATGGTGATGTGTAAGAGACATGCATAAACGAAGTGGTACTACCCCGTCTTTGTCCCAAAGTTCTGTCGTACAGTGGGGAGAAACCGATTAAGAATAATGCAATAAATAACAGAATAGGAGGAACTTGTATGTGCCCACTACAAAGAAATGGAATTATAAAAGCTCAAGATGATAGCTTAAAGGACTACAGTGTATACAGAAATTAAGACATCACATTTAGCCTCATGACTACATAAAAATGGTGTCAGTCAAAAACCAAATGTAAAAGTTTGAATATTTAGCCTTGGAAATAAACGCCATTAAAGACCTTGGATAAAGAGGATAAAGAGGAATTTCTCAGGAATTTAAAAGGACACGAAGTACGTTATTAGAATGAGACATTTTCTTTGTAAGCAGGGCAGATGTTAACATCAGGTCTCTGGCACTTCAGCCCAGCCAGACTTACGAACCTCCTCGGATGTCCACATAGGTTCATCCGCGACTTAGTGGGACATAGGATCCAGAATCTCTGGGTTCCAGAATTTGCAGCACACCACCCTGCAGCCTTATGGTAAAACACACTCACGGGCGAGCCAGTGAAAAGTGAAAACTGGACTGGGAGGAGCCGAGAGAAGCCGTTTTCCACGCCCTCTCCTGATATAAGGGTGGAGCCACCGCCCCCTTCCAGGCCTGGTGACATTAGTGTGCAACAGGGGCCAAGGCCGCTGGCCGCTGCCACGCGTGCGCCTCTGGCGGGTCCTCACCTGTGGGGCTGAGCCGGGCGGAGCTGCCTCGGTCCGCGATGATTGGTCGGAAGTACTGGCTAGCGACCAATGGAGTCGGGCCTGCACGGAGACCCGCCCACGGGCTTTCTCTGCGCGATTCTCTGGACGTCGGCCCAGTTTAAGCCTCTTGTTAGCCTTGCTTTTCTGTGTAACTGGACAGCATTAGATTCGCCTGCCCTGCAGGGCCAGCCTTCAGGAGAGCAGCCTGCAGGCGTTCAGTGGGAACTAACTTCATTTTGGCGTGAAGAGAGGGGAAGAGGAGTTTCTTGCTTTTTGCTGCAAGTGAATGCTGAAAAAGACAAAATTCATAATTTAATCCATTTTTGCCCTAAAGTGCAGTCTTCGGAGGAGAGGAAGGCTGACACAAAGACACCTATCCCTCCAGAACCCTCCCAGCGCCTTCGGGAAGTTGGTTCTCGTTCAGTCCAGCCCTTCTTTTGGCTCGCTATTTGGCTAGTCCCTGGAGCCCTCCCATATAATTGTTGCAGAAGTTCTAGGCATTTAGCATATGCCAGCTTCACCAGTTAACACAGATACACAAAGAAGAAACATCCTGTTTCCACCCAGGAGCTTCGAAGAAGCCCCTTGTGGGTGGGTGGGCGTGTACTGGAGGGAGTGGAGCAAAGTTTAATTCCGGGGCAGGTTCCGGTTAAGTTACCCAGGCTGACCTTTATCTTGGGGTCCTTTTGGCTACTGAGTAGTTCAGGTTAGAGATGTGTGCCACCAGGCTCAATGAATAATGAATGCACTTTTATAAATTGTTTTAACACCCCCCCCCCCCCCCCCCCCCCCGCCACTGAGCTAACAAGGTTATAAGAAGATCGACTTCATTTTCTGGAGTTTTAGGCTCCCAGTAGAAGCAAGTGTGAAGTACAGTGATTTCCCCATGTACCCTCACTCTTTAACATCATTCTCCACCAAGGGGTGCATTTCTTACAATGGATGAGCCTGTGCTAACAGGTCTTCACTAAGGGCCTGGTTTGAATGAGGGCCTTGCCATCACCCTGGCTTTTTATAGGGGTTTGATAGCCTATGGATGTGCTGCCAGCATTGAGGACAGAACTGCATCCAGACCTAGTGCTACTTTGGCAAAGAGTCCAGCTGGATAGTCCCCCTCGGCTGTACCGGGCATGGAAAACAGTTTGCTCACCTGTCCCTATTCCTTGTTATCCCTCATTTGTAACCTGGCATTGTAGGGAGCTGTGTGCACTTTACATTGTTAAATTTCCACGAACACTCAGAAATAGGGTCTGCCATTTACTCTATTCATTTCATTTGACCCTCTGTAGCTATCCCGGGACAGGCCTGCTCAGCCAGGGGCCCTACTTAACTCAATTCCAGTGAGAAATTCCTGGAATTTCTATTTCTATTTGATTCCCTAATAGAATTTTCCCACCTGTTGGTAACTCTTGAGGTCAGTTCTTTGCTACAGACTCTTATATCCCAGAAAGTCACCTGTTTCTGACGCGAGCATCCCCTCACACAGCTGAGGTGGGACCCAGCAATGTGGCGGAACCAAGGACATAGTGTGGGGGATGCACTTATGCCTCCAGCCCTGCCACACAGAGTGGCCGCACTGCACATCGGGCCATTCTACCTAGTGAGCTCTTTGGCTAAAGTTACCAGTGTTTTAGGAAAGTCTAATTCTCCCTCCCCCTCCATCTCCCTCTCTCTCCCCAAATATATGACATATATAAGATATGTGTTTAATTGTGTTTAACCTAGCATCTCCTTTTGAGCCAGAATCTGCACGTGTCTCATTTTTGGCCCTATCTCCCATTCTCTTGTGATGTGTTTGTCCGGATGCCAATTTAGAGCATGCTGTGTTTCAAGCCTCTGGTTTTCTTACAGTCCTTTGACCTTTTGATCCTGTTCTCTGCTTCTGCTTTGTCTCCCTCCCTCCATCTTTACCCTAGGAACAGGTAGCCCCCTTCCCATTGTTAGAATCAAATCCCATGCATTGGGCTCTTGAGATATCTGTTTGTTTCAGACATTGTGCAGCGCCCTCCAAGATGTTTGCTGCAAAGTGAGCAATAAAGGAGAAGCTATCTACAACACATCAAAGGCAGGGTTAGGAAGTGGCCAGCTGAGGAGCGGGGGAAGCATGCTTGCTAGTGAGGGTTTCAAGTCAGGTCTTGCCAATCAACTTCTTTACCAGGCCTTCCCTGGCTGTTGTTCCCCAGAGAGGGCTAATTGCAGGTTCTGCTTTCCACAAACAGCTTAGGTCTGCTTTCAAAGGAGTCTTGTGAGTTGGTGGTGTTTACGGAGCAGGGTTGCCTGTGTTGGAAAGGATGGAGCTAGTCTCCGCCCTGCTCAGCACAGTGTTCCTGCAGTCTCTCTGTGTTTTGCCGTGGCCCCAAGATCGTTATTCCTGGATTCAGTGTTGAGTTCTTCACTAAATAACATGAACAACACTTAGAAACACCAGTAGCCTGGGGCTAGAAACAAAGCCAGGAACAATAACAACCAAAAAGCACATGCTCTGTTTTTGTGTCTGCAGCCACAAACACACACAGAATGCTGGAAGGCACTCTGAGTCTCGCAGCATTGGAAACAGGAGCTCACAGGATTAGGTGTCTTTAGGATGGGAGGCAGGTGGGACATCTTAGCTGAAGAACTTGGGGTTGATTACTGCTGATAAGCACTGGGGTTTCAGGGGTGTCTGCATTTCAGCCTGCTAGGATCACTTTCTTATCTCTTGGCTCACTGTCTTGGGTACGCTCCTCCAACTCGGTGACAGTCTAACACCTGCCACGATGCCTTCCCACCCCCATCCCTTGCTCAGAGGCAGACATTTGGTAGAGGCAGTCCATAGGGCAGAGAGCGATCAGCCGGGCACACAGCGGGATCCTGTTTGCTGGTCCTTGACTAGCTTTTCATGCTTATCTCATTTCTGGTCCTCTAAAGTTTCATGTCTGTTTCGAGGACATTGAATGCCCTCTCTCTTTCCTTGGCCTTATGGGATTCAGGCAGTCACAGGGCAGGTTTACCACCAGTCATGCCTAGATGGTACTTCTCACAGCCGGCATTCATTCATGTTTTTCCTCACCAAGTTTTAAACATCTAAACTGAAGTGAGCAGTAAGTAGGCCCTTAGTAAGTAAGCAAGCTGTTGATTTACTATGGGAATCTTCAGAGAACTCACAGCATTGGCTAGAGTCGATTTAATGTGAGGCCTTCGAAACAGAAGGAAATGCAGCAGGCCCAAGCAAAGGGCCCTACTGAGCTGGACTTTGAAGAGTGGATATGAGTTTAGTGGCAGATCTTTAAGGAAACTGTTAAGGAGTTCAGGGCAGAGAAAGAGGCCTGAGAGTCATGTCATTAGCCTGCTGGACCAGACTTGCTCAGGCATCCTAGACAGATGCCGCACTCATCCTACCTGCTGTCATTGCACAGATCATGCACAAATTTTTGGTACCCAAGTGCCCCAGGTCCATGGATGTTTCTTCCTCCTGGGCTTTGGAGCTCTGTGGGGAAAGGCTGTAGTCTATTATTCCTATCTACTCCAGACGCCAGGATGTTCAGAAGCCCATGGGCCATAGTCTGCTGTGGGCCTGGCTGCCAGCATCTGCCTGTCCTTTACCCACTTCTGTGGGGCTATAACTTGGGCATGCCTGAGCAAGGATTTTCTGTCAGCACAGTGTGCCAGGAGGCCAGTGAAGGAATGTCACATGGGCAGGGCCAACCATCGTTTCTAAAGCTTAGACTTCTGAGGCCTAGAGAAGCCACACAGGCTCCCAATTGCCCTCTTTCCCACATGGCTTAGGCCTGTCCCTTTCCTGACTACAAAGTAACTCAGTTCTGTCTGGAGTCTTCCATAAGGGCATATAAAAGCGGTCACAATTGCTGATTAGCTCTGGCTTAGAACTGCACCCTTATAACTGGTGTGCTGAGGTTATAGGAGACCCCAGAAGAGGTGTAGCTCCTGGGTAGGGCTGCCTCACCCCCGCCTCCCTTCCCACCATCTTCTCCACGGCATGACCACTCATTTATTTTTAGTTATTTTTAGAATTTCATTTTCCTCCAGTTGCAGCTGGAATTCCCAAAACAGCCTCCTAAGTATTTTGTGTTCTGACTACAGAACATTTACCAAGAGCTACCTACTCTATATGAGCCTTCTCTCCTTCGGAAAACGTTAAAGTCGTCTCTTCCTGCCCATGTGGCCTCCTGTGGGGGAAGTGACTTTGGGGAGTGGATAGTAGGCCCTGTGGATCTAGATGTGGAAGGCCAGAGCAGCCAGTGGGGGTGCGTAGTCAGGATCAACAGTGGGACCCTGCACCTGGCAGGCCAAGGCAGGTGGCTCTGGAGTTGATGGCCAGACTGCATGGAGACATTGCCAAATATAAATAAATAAAAAGCAAGCATTCTGTTTTGCCGTGTGACCTTTATAAATAATTTAATTCTTTATTTCTCTGTTTATTGCTGTTTTATCCACTATAACAAAGAATTGAATCAACCTAGTTGTCCATCAACAAATGAATGGATACGAAAATTTGGCATCTCTATCTCTATACTATACTATCCAGCTGTAAAGAAAAATGGAAGTTAAAAATTTGCAAGAAAATGGATGGGCTGAAAGTGTATAATATTAAGAAAGTTCACATAACCTCAGAAAGAGAAAACTGCATTTTCTCATACACAGAACCTGATTATTTCTCTCTCTCTTTCTCTCTCTGTGTAGACAGATATATGTGTGGGTAACAGTATAAATGTAGAAAAGAGAAGAAGAAAAGTTAAATGCAAAGGGATGAGGAAAGACAGTGTAAATGGTGGACGTGAATTATAGCAGGATGTAAAGATAATTGTTTTTCTAATTCTAACTCTCGTGCATCTTTGGGTTTGGGGTGGTGGGTAATTGTATAAAACATATTTGATACTGAAAGCATAAAGTTTAGTATCAGACTTCACAGCTTCTGCTTCGAATGCTAGTTCTAATCAAACACATGAAGTCATAGAGACTTTGGGCCTGGCTAATTGTGGTGTGTGGTTTGCTTATTTATTTTTAGGCTTTTCTTAATAAGATTTTTTTTTTTTTTTTTTTTTTAAGATTTTCCACGTGATGCTGTGTGTTAGTTGTGTTACGACTTGGAATGGTTGGGATTTTCCCCCTAATTCTAAATCCCTACTTTTCATTCTCCCATAGAATAATTTGTAGAATTCTCCCTGAGAGTCAGGCCACGGTGGTGCAGGCCTTTAATCCCAGCACTCAGGAGGCAGAGGCAGGTGGATCTCTGTGAGCTCAAGGCCAGCCTGGTCTACAGATAGAGTTCCAGGGCAGCCTGAACTGTTACAAAGAGAAACCCTGTCTTGAAAAACAAACACACAAATAAAAAAGGGAATTCTCCCTGCCAAAGGACTGTCTTGGAGACCAACAACAGGCCCCGGAAGTGGGAATGAATGAGCAACATTCATTTCAGCAACATTTCTGTTATCTGGAACTCCCGCTTTGGGTTTTGTTCTTTAGAGTTGCTGTTGTTTGAAAGTGAGATGCCCTCCCTCCACAGGCTCATGTGTTTGAACATTTGTCTACAGCTGCTGCTTTGGAGACTGAACCTTTAGGAGGGGGAGCCTGGCTGGAGAAAGTAATTTTAGCAAGCTTCACTTCCTGGTTCCACTGTACTTCCTGGTTCCACTGTACTTCCTGTGTTCAGGCTGTACTTCCTTCCAGGTAGCTTTCTGTCCCTACCACTATGCTTTTCTTGCCATGATGGATTGTATGTATCCCTCAGGAACGAGAACCCACACAAGCACTGTCTCCCTGGAGTCACTTTTGTTTAGAGCACTTTACCATAGCAACAGGGCCAAGAGAGTTGCAGTTTGATGATTTTTTTTTTTTTTTTTTTTTTTTGTAATTTACTGAGCATCTGCCTTTTGTTTCTCAAGAACATTAGAGAACACCTTCTGACTAGTGCACTTTTGCCAAGATGTGAGATGAGGGCTCCTGCGTGCACACTCCCATCACAAAGGATCTGTCTGCCTCCAGGATTTCCCTCAGTAGGACTGTGTCCCCTCATAAACCCCCTTTCTCTCGAAAGTTGCTTCTCATCATGTATTTGGGCATAATGACAAGTGACTAAAAGGGGGTGACTATTGCAGGCTGTCCTGTGTTTCCATGCCCATGGCCCGAGTATTTCAACCTGGAAGCCAAAATGGCAATTCTGTTGAACAGTATTCAGCCAGGACTGCTTTTCTCATGAGCAGAAAAGATGGTGCCCAGAATAAGAGGCCATGGCTAGAGAGCCTTTATGATGAGGGAGAGGGTGTACGTCCTCAAAGAGGTTCTGTTGCTTGCTGGGATGGAGTCTGTCATTAAAGGAAAGCCTTGTAATTAGGAATTCTACTTCGAAGTGGGTCCTGCAGCCGGAGCAGCTGCAGACTCTCTGCACTGCATTCCTAGATGCTGAAGAGGGGGATGCTGGAGCCAGGGTATCTACTTGGCAGTAAGTGGGTGGCTCTGCAGGTAGCCACCTGTCCTGAGGGTGTAGTCAACATCCTCCCCTATCCAGGGGCCAGGGTGGGTATGCAGCTGATTCCTTCTTCACTGGCTCCTCATTTTCAGCACCATCCTCTTTCTTTTTTTTTTAATCTTTATTTTTATTTCATTTGCATTGGTGTTTTGCCTCATGTATGTCTGTATGAGGACACTGGATCCTCTGGAACTGGGGTTACAGTTGTGAGCTGCCATGGGGTGCTGGGAATTGAACCTGTGTCCTTTAGGAAGAGCAGTCAGTGCTCTTAACCACTGAGCCATCCCCCTAGACCACTTCCTTTTTTCTTTCTGACCTCAATATCCCAGCATTTCCACTTCCCTTCAATGGCAATTTCTTTTTGAGTGTTGAACTCAGGCCCCTGCACATGCTAGCTAAGTGTTCTGTAGACAGGAACCTCAGTGCCAAACATCGTTAAGACGTCAACTCTATCCCAGAGTGGTTGTGCACACCTAGACTCCCAGCACTTGATAGGCAGTTAGGAGGGTCTCAATTTAACGCTACCTACTCCACCTCACAAGACAACAGCAGAAAAGCTCTCCCTTCATTCTTTTGCAAGGCACAAACTGTTTTCACTTTCTCTTTTCACTGAGAGGCTGGGTCAGGGGACAGGACTAGGGCTCCAGTCAGTGGCTGGATTTTCCCCAGGATTGCTGTCTCAACAGACACATCCACTCTCTGGTTTATAGCCAGGCTAAATTAATTTTCAGCTAAGAGGCCACCCTCCCTCTCCCCCCCCACCCCCAATTTGGTGGTAATCTCAGATAGTTAATGAGCCAGAAGGAGAACCAGCCTATGGGATGGCAGCTCACTCCTCGTCTCAGTGGCTTAGCAGGACTGATTTATTAGCCGTTTGTTCCTGGTGTGAGTGGGCCCAGGCAGTCTGGCACAGCTTCCTGACTCTCCCTTCTTCTAAAGACCAACTGAGCTCTGGCTTCTGGCCTTAGCTTTTGGACCTCTCTCTTCCTTTCCCAGCTGGGGTTGAGTGGAAGGGAGGAGGAGGAGAACTGGACACAGAGAGCCTCAGGCTGCCTCATCTGCCCAGCCAGCCCACAGTGCCTGTGAAATTCCTCCAGCTCTTTATTTCAGAAGGATTTGTCCCCAGCCAAGCCAGCATTGAGCAATTCTGGCTTGAAATTCTGTCTCAGCATTTGAGCAAGTGTTTTCCTTCTGTATAGGACGATGACACACTTAAGAAAGGGTGAGAGCCGGAGCTGTGGAGTGAGAATTCAGGAACTAGATTAGGCAGAGCTGTGGGCTTTTAGCTTTGTGACCGCTTAGCTTCCCTTTCTAAATGAATCTGTCTTCCCTATGCATATATACACACAATCACACTCCACTTAATGATATTCTGAGAAATGGCTCATTATTCCATCATACCCTTTGGGTCAACATCTGAGTACACTTATACCCAGACGGGTGCAGCCCAGGTCCCACTGAAGCCACATGGGATTCCTGTCACATATTCCTGTTGATAACCAATGCCTGCTGTATGCACATACCACCTCAGATATGTCATCTCACGGATATGAGTGTGTAATACCATTTATGTACTTATAAATATATATGCATCCTGTTTGTTTTATTATAGCATGTGTTCCTTATAATTACAGTAACATTAAATTTTAAATCAAACCTTTTCGGGTTTGATTGGCGGGCAAGCAGAGCAAAAAATTCTTAGGAAGGATTTTGGTGATAATGGATGGCGGATCAGAGAGTGATGATGATGTTGCTTGTACATTTTGATCTCATAGGCTGATTCCTCTTCTAGTTCATTAACCATTTCAGATTACCACCATGAGAGGAGTGGCCCTTCCTAGAGCCATAGCCTCGGCATGGTGGACATGACCCTAGAAATTCAGCATTCTAGATTCTTAGTTTCTGTTCCTTCATTTGCCCAGTATTGGATTTGGGGCCTTCTCTCCCTGAGTGGCACTGTCTTCACCTTTAAATAGAGGGTCCCCTTGTGTCCATCCTTTACTTGCCTCATTTGCAGGACTCCATGGTAATGTGGCTGAGGTAGGGTAAGCCTGCTTCTTCCTTATCAGAAGCAGACCACTGTGTTTCTGAATTGGGGGCTTTGAGCATCATGCAGGGCAGTGTCTTTGAGATTTGGCCAAACCATGCAGACCTCAATTCTTTCAAAGCTTAATAAACTACAGAACGTCTGAGAATGAGCTGAGCCCATGTGACAGCATCTGAACACTCAGACAAATTCATCCATGTCCACTCAGGTCTGTCATCACCTTGAGAGGCTATGGATGGGCCAGTGGCCAGCTGATGGGCTGACATCAGGAACTCTTACTCTGTGTCTGTGAACCTCTAAAACTGAGGATCAATTTCTATCTATTTTCTGCAAAGAGATTTTCTGCTTTTTCAGACTCTGACTCCCAAAGGCCGAGGAACCTCTGCCCCAGAACATAGAATTCAGTTGCTATCATTAATTTTATTTTGTTTCACGCTCCCCCTCCCTTTTCTTTTCAGCAAGAGCCTTGCTGTATAGCATAGCTCATGATTTTCTTCAACTTGAAATCTTCCTGCCTCAGGTTCCAGGCACATGCTACCATGTCTGGCTGCACATGCTCCTTGCCTGCTGTAATATTAAATGAGCCTCATTTTGGTTTGTCACAGACAGGAACTCCAGTGGCTATGACCAACAGTACCCTCCAACATTGAGAAAAAAAAGCAGATCTTTCCTTCTTTCTTAACCTGCTCCTGGGTGGCACAGCAGCAATGAAGGCTAAGCTAACCCACAGCCTTATGGTAAAATAGGGACACACTGGATGTCTAGATGAGGAGGCTCAAGCAGGGTGTCTTCGTACAGTGCTTGGTCCCAGGCTGTCTATCACTTGGGCATCTTGACACCTCAGAATGACAAGTCACTTTGTGTATTTAGCAAACCCAGGAGAGCCTTCAGTTTGATTTGTTTCTTAAACGTGCTAATGGGCCTGAGGAAAGCAGGCCTCTGAGCCTTCCTTTAGGTGATGTTTACTTATGGGCTTAGTGTGTGTTCTCGGCCCAGGGACTTGGGAGTGGATTCCCAGCGGGGAAACTGACACTTACAAGTTTGATCTGGCTTTTTCAGAGCCCAGAGAACCTCGAGGCTCAGTGGCACCTCTCTGAGGGAGTCAATCACTGGTTTACACCGGGCATCCCCCCCCCCATCTGTCATATGCCCAAATGGCTTTGCAGCAGCTTGATACCCTAGATCTGGAACAGCATTAGTCTTCTGTCCATTTCTGTCTGTTCACCTCAATCTATGATCTTTCCTGAATGACACCCATCCCCAAAACTTCCAGGAAAGGGGTGCTGCTTCTTCAGGTGGATGCGTTCAGAGCACACACACACACAGGTGTCAATGCCCTCTGACTGTTTCCTTGAGGCCTTCTGCCTAGCTCTCCCATGGCCAGCTTTCGCCTTTTACAAAGCTGTTTTTGAGAGAGTTGATCCAATGCCAGCCACCCCCTCCCCCAGTCATAGTATCAGGTCCACATAATTTCATTTATTTAATATACTCTCCTGGGAAGGTCTGTAAAATGAGGTGTGTGTGTGTGATAAAGCATGTAAAATACGATATTAAAGAAGGCCAATAGCATTATAAAAAGGAGTCAGAAATTGGCCACACTCAGTGCCTCTGGTGACTACAGGCTTTTCAGGCTTCAAGAGAAGGCTAGCTGCAATTATGTAAGTGCAGAGTCTTACTGTGTGACACAGCTCTGAATTTTCTTCAGCTCAAAATCCCCCTACCTCGGACTCTATAATCGTGCCACCATGCCTGGCTACACACCCTTCTTGCCTGCTGTAATATTTAATAAACCTCATTTCTGTTTGTCACAGACCGGCCCTCCAGTGCCTATGACTTCCCCTCTATGATGGATGCCTGTCTGGGCAGAAGAAAGAATGAGTGTTCTGGAGTTGAGATGGGAGGCTGGTCGCTGGCACACACAGCTAAACCTCAGAGTTCGCCCAGCTTTTTTGTTACAGACTAATGAAAGGAAGGGAGGTATGGAAGAGGGAGAGAGGAAGGGACTAGAGGAAAAAGGAAGGACCACAATTATGTGACAGATGGACAGACAGACCAAGACCACATTAAGGATTTTAGCTCACTCATTGTTAGTAAAAGAAACAGTCAAATCTTACTGCTTAAAGGAAAAAGTCAAAAGAATTTGTAAGTTCCCTTGTAGTAAGAAAATGTTGATATAAATTTACAAATGGAGAATGGACTTTATCATTGAGAAAGGAAGGTCCGCATCTTCATGCTCAAGACTTCCATTCCATTGAGACACATTGTCTGCAATCATTCATTCATTCTTGTCAGAGTGCAAACAAGGCACTTAGCCCAGTCTTCAGACTCCCCGAGGGCAGTCACAGCAGACTGATAAAGGATATGGTGAGGATTCTGCGCTTGTTCAGAGGATAGTGGCTACCAAAGGGAGGAAGGGTTGCATACAGGTTCATTATAGATTGTACCTGGAGGTGGAAGGTCTTTGGGGAACCAGGAACATTGAAGGAAGGAGTAACTCTTACCTAGAGTGAATGATTGGGGAGGGAACTACTAGAGAATTTGTAACTCACTTGGAGAAAGCCCATATGGCCAGTGAGCATTAGAAAACCATGCTTAAAATACTTTGAAGGGCTTAGAAAGTTCTTATATTTGTCTTTTAAGAAGATGTCTGTAGAATCATCAAGTAGAGGTGATGGACGATATGGGTGAGCACAACCTCAGCCTGCTTCCCAACATTAATGGGAAGTAAGACATTTCATTCGTTCTGGTGTGGTAGTGTTCTTGGGTAACCTCAGGACCTGGAAGGCTGAGGCACGAGGATCATGAGTTCTGGGCCAGTGTGGGCTGCAAAACAAGGTCCTTGACAGAGACAGGGAGGGATGGGAGGTAAGAAAGAGAGGGAAAGAAAGAATTCCTTTTTTGAGCCAAATATGAGTTACTATGGTCTGGTCAGCTTGCCTCAAATGGCATGTTCTGCCATCAAAAACAGTTACGTGTGTTTATAGTCATAGAACACTGTATCAGTGCATTTCTGGATACACTCATGGAGACATCAGCACAGTAGGCTGGATATGGCTGTAGGTCTGAGGTGCTCTCTGATAACAATCTCACTTTTGGGATTGGTGAGATGTGGTGGTGTGCCAAGTTAATAGTTCTACAAGTTTTATCCGACAGTCAAAAGAATATCAGTTCAAATATAGAGGTGATTGTTAATCAGCTATTGAGAACAAAAGACAGCCCACGATTATTTAGGCCTTTCTGGATCATTCCAGTGCCTCTCATAGTCACAAAGTTCAAGCCTCAGTCTCCAACATACGTGTGGCATTTTCCAGGAGTTTAGTTTCATCCTTGTGGGTTCTTTTCCTCGTCTTGAGCCCCGTGGCTTCCATCCACTGGGAGGCCACATGAGAACTACACATTGGGCAGCTTCTTGCATATGGAACAGCCCTCCCAGGAGTCACCTCACTAACTCATCCTCACGGGGCCAGGCTGTTTAAATGTCAGCCTGCTTTCTCCTTGCTGCTGTCATTCCAATCTTGATCATCTGAGCCTGTCATCGCCTGATGGATGCCTGGACATGCAAACCAATGTTAGGAATAGCCTAAGCAGGATGCTGCCTCCTGGGGCTGCTCACTATAGTCACCTTCGTGTCACTATCCACTTTTATACATTTGAACCAGAGGGCGTAGTTTATTACTGGCCGACACTTGCTCATTGTTTGCTCATGCCCTCTCAAGTAGCATAGACTCTCTGATCTCAGAGTACACTTATTCATTGCTTTTGATTGGCATTCAAGCCTAGGACCTTCTTAATGTTGATAGCCTCTTAATGTAATTGTGTCGTTTAACGTAATGGGAGTGGTGATACATAAATGTGTCATCTTTGAGAGTTGGAAGCCGAGGCCCCTTGATAATTTATTCTTCTAGGTTGCCCTCAATTCTCTTTACATGTCTGCCCCACGACCTTTCATTCTGAGCCACAAGCATAGCTCACTGCTTCCTTGGATGCCTGGCAGCTTTCAAGTGCTCACTGATATTTTGCTATCTTGCCAATTCTTATTTTGAAGATACATCTCTTTAAAATTCACAGTCCAGGGGCTGGACAGATGGCTCAGCAGTCAAGAGCACTGACTGCTCTCTCAGAGGACCAGGGTTTAATTCCCACATGGCAGATTACAACTATCTGTAACTCCAGTTCCAGGGGACCTGAAACCCCAAATATTGAAGATAGTAAGATGCAGTAAAATATTTTGCTTGTAGGCTTGGGGCTCAAGAGGTGGCCCACTGGTTCAGAGTACTGGGTGTTCTTCCAGAAGGCTTAGTTCAGTTCTCAGCACCCACACAATGGCTCATGTCAGTTCCGGGAGAATCCAATATGCCTTCTGACCTTCAGTGAGTACCAGACAAGAAAGCACCGCACAGATCTATATCCAGATTAATAAAATGAGAAAGAAATTAAAAACCAGATATATGGGCTTTTAAAAAAAAGTTACCGGGCTAGTTTTTCAGTGAGACTTGTGCAAGGTAAACAGCTAATCTCTTGTCATTCTGTACTCAGTAACTGTCATACTTGACTTCCTTATTGTGTCTACTTTTGTTCTCTTGGAGTGGGTGGAGGGGGCAGGGTGAGGATGCTTTCTTTTGAATGCTGGAGATCTTATCTAAGGATTCATCAGTTAGGCAACACCACTGGGTACAGTAAGGGATGACGGGACGTAGTTAGATTCTGTACAATATTTAGCAATTGCTTCAGCCACCAAAGCTTCCCCTTCCTCCTGCCTTCCAATGTGAAATATACCAAGCAAATAGGAGTCTGTAGTGATCTATTGCAAATCCATACACTACAGGGATGACAAAGTGAGCCTAGACAGGGTGGGGTGTCTTTTTCTCCTGCTGAGGGAGACTCTGGGAGACTTCCAATCATAGTAAGCAGAAACTGGTCTCTTATCTAGGAGAAGCCTAGCTGGGGCTTCCTTCGGGTGGCTGTTAAACGAAGGGTTTCCCTTGGTCAGCTTCAAGTGCACACACAGACCAACCAGGAAATAAACCAGGGCGAAGTTATGCAAGATGAGAGACAGCAGCTGGTCCGTGGTCTTCAGTCAGCAGTGTTCCCAGGTTTCACACTTTCTGAGGTGCTGAGGTAGAAAGTACTTCTGTGGTTTTCTAAAATGTTCTTGGACCCTTTAAAGTCAGCGATAAGAGGACTGGGATTGCAGTCTTTTTCCTGACCTTGCCTGCCTTGTAGATTTTTGGTTGATAAGCAAAAAAGGTGGGTGGTGGGAGGGTTGCTGGGTGAGCAGAAGAGGGGGTGGGGAAAGGGAGAGGGGAGGATTAGCTATTATCTCCTACTTAACTTGCCAGGAGGGAGGAGAGAGCTCACTGGTGGCTTGGATTATGACTTTTCACAGGCCTCTCATGGACCTCTGTCTCTGCACTTCTATTGACTGAATTAAGAGCTGCCTCACCCCCACGCCATTGGCGTTCTTCTTAGGGCTAAGAAGGAGAGAGCATAAGCACGAAAAGGAAGATAGGAAATCAGGACTCTTTCAGATGTTTGCTTTTAAATAAAATCTTTGAACTTAAGAACTTACCCCAGCCAGTGTCTGTGTCTAGTGGTCCTCCCCTTACCCCAGAGCGTAGAGTCGTCAGAGGGAATAGGTAGCTCACCACCACCCACCTTCAGGGCATTCTGATGCTTTCAGGGCTCATTTGACTACAAACTATGTTAGCTAGAAGAAGGAGATTTTAAAAACAAACAAACAAACAAAACAACAACAACAAAAAAAACCAACGGAAGGTAGGAAAGACAGACAAGAAGGAAGGAAGGGAGGGAGGGAGGTGAATGGAAGGACATATCTTTCCATTTCACAGAACTGGACCGTGGACCGTGGACCGTGGACCACTTTTCTTGCTAATACAACCGGACAGTTTACAAGTGGGTGCCTAGATCTAAGGTATATTTGACACAGACCTTTCCCGATTTGGATCTCCTGGGGTCTATATGATGTGCCTTCCAGAAGCATCTTGTAAGTACTCAACTATCAAGTGCTGATGGCTTCTGCTGTCCTCTACCAACCTAATACAGGCTATAAGGGAAGGCAAATGTGAAGGCAATGGTTGTAGGGTAAAAAGTTATTGTATTATGATTGTCATTGTGTGTGTGTGTAGGTGCCTGGATGCTCCTGCTTATGTGTGGACATTAGAGGACATGTTTGGGAGTTGGTTCTCTCCTTCTAACTTTGGTTCCTAACTGAGGTCATAGAGCTCCGGGGGAAATGTTTTCAGCTGCTGAGCCATCTCACGGATCTAAATCCAATCATTTGTATACATTGAAAAATCTTAGTCCAAGGCTTGGCATGGTTGGCTCATGGTCCCAGCCCGGTGCACAGGCAGGACCAGAGCAGAAGCCCAGGGTTTCTCAGGCTAGTGGGCCACCATGTAGAAAAGCCGGTTCTCTGTCCCTCCCTATGTGTATCTGGGGTCAGATGGGGTGGGTTCTTACTCAGCAGGTTTCCCAAAGGGTCTGAAGCTTTTGAGTGAGTCCACACACACCACACCACACCACACCACACCACACCACACCACACCACACCACACCACACCACACCACACCACACCACACCACACCACACCACACCACACCACACACCCCCCCCCACACACACACACAGCTCCTGGTAGAAAGGTAAAGTTACTGGACTGGATTTGCACCCCCCTGGGTATTCCTGACCAGTGGATGTGGTGAAACTCTGCAAGCAGGATCTTGGCCATTCCATTCTTCTTCTGGGTCTCTTGCTACCTTTTTTTCCCCTCCTTTTCCTCTTTCTACAAAGTCAGCAGGCTAGAAAAATCTGTCTTTCTTTCTAATGATTTTAAGGTTTCTTTTTTCCAAGAAACAGGACACAGATCCTTTAGATTTCGCAAGATTTGTCTCTCTCAGCTCTCAGTGAGAGCCAGTAAACAGAAGCAGAAGCCTGAGGATCTTGATCACAAAAGCCCATTAGCTTTTCAGTCCCCCACCAAGGCCCAGCCCCTTCCTGGAACAGGAACCACCCCTTTTGTGAGCTGGGTCTAAGACCCAGGCCTCAAGGAAAGGGGGCTCCCTCCAGCTGTCTGGCAGTGAGATGCTCATTCGAACCTCCACCCCACCCCACCCCCCACCTCCAGCATTGAGAAGCTTTTATTTCAGAGCAGCATTGAAACTCAGGGACAATGGAGGCCAAATCCTTGGGCAGGGGTTGGGGCCAGGACGGGGGAGCTATCCTTTGTTATTTTGCTTCTTTCCAACCCATTACCTTGAGAAAAAAAATTTAAAAAGTGAAAGAACCCATGAGCTTTTTGAGAATCATGACATCACTTCCGCAAAGACCTGAAATCTAGCCGATTTACAGTTTCATTAGAAATTATTTTAAACTTTCCCAGAGGAGTGCTTTGATATGCAAACATCTTCCCCAAAGGGAGACAGTTACTTCTGGAGATGTGGCCCTTTGAAGAGGTTCAGCTGGTGGGCTCCAGGCCTCTGCGGAAGTGAGAAGGCCCAGATGAAGGCCCACACTGACAACTGATAGCATGGTCCTCCACCAAATGGAGCCCCCTGGGAAGAAAGAGGAGTGTGCCATGATAAAGAAACATCCGGGTTCAGCTTCCACTGCTCATTGGTTGTCCATCCAGGCACACACAGGCTAGCTTTCCTAGTAGAGAAGCTTTCAGAGCCCTGGCTGAATACTGACTGTCCTGCGCCCAAGGGGGAACCATTGTGTTCCGAGTCCGAGTCCGAGGTGTCCTGTGACTTCAAATATCACCAGATGCAAACACAGCAGAGGGGAGCCTTCTTCGGGTGGGGGCTTTCAGAGAAGAGTGTTTTCTCTTGGGCCTACCCCTGCTGCAGACCCTGGGATGAGGACCTTGGTGTCTTCCTTAGAATTTCTTGTGAAAGGCTCTGAAGCATGCCTGCCTGGAGTGCCAGTTGTCCTCAATTGTCCTTTGCCCAAGCCCTTAAGCCCTATGAGGAGCTGCTGGAGCTTTGAAGAGGTTGTGCTTGTAGAAGGAAGTTGAATAATGGGGAGATACCCCTGAACGGGATATTGGGCTTCTCTTATACCTTTCCTGGATATGAACCCCAGGCATAACCCTCCACTACCTCTATGTTCTGTCTTGCTACAGGCCTAAAGGCAACAGGGCCCATGAAAAGAACCTCTGAAATCCTGGGCCCAACCTTTCTTCTCTGTAAGTGGTTTCTCTCATAGGAGGTTTTCTTGCCCTGAAACACCTCCTACCTACCTAGTTATCCCTCCCCTGGACCCCAGGACATTTTTAGTTCAGCTGCTAGTGTTTATGGGTTTGCCAGAGACTCAAAAAAGGACACTTGGTTTACTTTCCCACTTTTAAAGGCAGCTTCCTCATTGCTGGGAAACTCCCCTCCCCCCTTTCCTTTTCTTTAGAAAAGGTGTGGGAAACAATCTTCCTAGAAATCTTGGTTCTTCTGCAACATGTCGATGAATAATCAGAAGCTAGACAAGAGCTTCTTGGAAATGCTAAGCGGATGGGTCATCAGTTTCCAGGGCCTCGAGTTTTTGGTCAGAAATGTGGAATTGAATGGGCAGAGCCATTTTGGCCCATTCTGCTGCCTCATTAACAGATGTGGAATTCAAGGCCTGAGAATTTGGGGATATAGCCAAGAGAGCATTAGAAGATTAGATTAGGAGCAGATTAGATTAGAAGCAGAGAGCCTCAGAAAATAACTTATTTCAATGCCTCAGAAACTCTACCTATTTTATCAAAATCTACAAATGTTCAGTGACCATTTTTCCATTTCACATTGTGTTTTTCCTGGAGTGATATCAAGGCTCTGTATTAGGGGACATGCCAAGTTACAGTGGGCAAGGGTACCACAGGGAGCTTGGTTATTATGGGGCTGCTCGTTCATGACTGTGATGGTAGCTGTTTTATTCTGTGTATTTGTCAAGATTCTTAGTACTGGATGTGAATGATTTTTTTTTTTTCTTTAAGTTTAAAAAGTAAAACTTTTTAAAGAAGAAAAACGTCTTCATTGACATTCAGAAAATATGGGATATTTCTGTAATGGGGCAAGGATCCGATTGTCCATGGAAGGGAAAGAGGGGTTACATAACTGCTCCCTGCTCAGTTCTCCTCAGGTGACTCAAGGAAGACCTTATCCCCACACCAGCCTTGTCTCTTAAGGTCATTAACTCCCATTAACTGTTTTGTGTCAATGTCCAGCATCTGTCAGGCTACAGCGGATGGGGTTACGCCCATTTTAATAATCTTTTCACATTCAAGCAGTAAATTCTGTTGCTGGATGGTCACATGGAGGTATTGATAGAGTAGGGGAAAAAAAAAAGAACAAAAGAAGAAAATAGAAAATCGGGATGGCATTGGTGCTTCGAAACATCAAAATTAATGCTTTGAAGAACTTCTCGGATCCATTCTGATTTCTTATTGCCTCAAGCTTCCTTTCTGACAACCTGCTTCCAGCCAGTCTTAGAAGCCCTATTACGGCTTGGGATGTTGCTGGCGAACTCTGATTCAGCATTTATGGACTCCATGTCTGTGCTGAGTTCTTCAGTCTGCAGACAGTGGCATGGAGTAGTTAGTTGTTACCCTGACCCTAGGAAGGACATTGGCTGGCCAGGTTATCCTCCCTACCTGAATATTAGAAAGCACAACCAAGCCTGTCCCTTAAGGCCTGTAAATCCACTGGCTTCAGAAGCGGAGGCAAGAGGGTCACAAGTTCAAGACCAGTCCGGGCAACTTAATGAGACCCTGAATCAAAATAAAAAGAAGAGTATAGTTTGGTGACGGAGCAGTTCCTTGGCACATGCTTGACCCTGGGTTCAATGTGTAACATCACCACCAAAAGGGGAGCCGTGGAAACAGCCTAAGGCCTTTTCTTCCTTCCTCTCTCTTTCCTTTTTTGGTGGGCAGCTCTACTGGAAATAGTCCTCCTGCCTCAGCTTCCCGAGAGCAGGGATTCCAGGCATGGGCTCCCGTGCCTACACCCAGGTCTCGTTGTCAGTTTCTGCATTCATCTGAATTCTATAGAACTTTTAAAAATAGGGAGTTTAAACCACCATCTTTGAGAAAAAGTACAGATGGGTTGATGGTTTATTCTTTTTTGGGTTTGGCACCTTATGGTCTGGCTTTTGGCAACAAAGGAGATGTACCTCTTGGTTTCTCTTTGTCCCATGAGTAAAGGCATAGTTTTAGTTTTCCTCATTCTGTTTTACCTACAGTTAGTCTGTGGAGAGAGAGAGAGAGAGAGAGAGAAAGAGAGAGAGAGAGAGAGAGAGAGAGAGAGAGAGAGAGAGAGAGAGAGAGAGAGAGAGAGAGAGAGAGAGATCAGGTAACACTCTTCACTTCTCTTTGCTATAAGCCTGACTATATTTGTATTTTCTTGTCTGCAATCTGTAGACCACCAGGACACACAACCTCACTCCTATGAAGTATAATGACAGCGGAGAGAATAGGACCCTCTTCCCATCTGACCTCTGGGACTTTGGCCCAAATAGTTTTAATTCACCAAATAGCTTGTGTTTCTGCTCACAATATTTTACCCTATGCACACCATTAAAAATATTCATTTCATTTTAATGTGTGTATAAATGTGTATGTGTGTATACTAGTGTCCACAGGGGCCAGAAGAACAAGTTGGATCGCCTGGAGGTGGAGTTTCAGGCAGTTTCGAACTGATGTTGTGGGTGCTGGGGCTCAAAAGTAGGAACTCTCCAAGGCATTATATGCTCTTGAATACTGAGCTATCTCTCCGGGCCCCTATCTCTCCAGGCCCGCTCCCTAGTTTATCTGTTTTTTGAAACAGAATCAGATAACACAAATCCAGATTGACCCAGTGTTCACTATGTAGCCAAAGCTGGCTTCCAGCTCTAGTCCAGAGTACCGGGATTTTTAGGGTGCACCACCCTCTTTTCTTCACAGTAGCCAATGGAGGAGGGGCACCAAAGTACATGATAGAGTCCAAGGCCACAGATGCCCCATCCTGTCTGCACAGGAGAATCATTAAAGGGAGGCCTGTGCTGGAGCCCTGCCCGGTCATGGCCTGGTTCATTCATTCGGTCTCTGTGGGTGGAGCCCAGGCATTCAGTCCTTGTTAAACCACCCTCAGTGGTTCTGATGTGCACCTAGAGGAGAAGCTGGCAGCAATGAGCTACACATGGTTTCCTTGTAAATATTCCCACAAAGTCAGAGCCAGTGACCCACTCAGTGCACCTGGCTTGCAGTGTTCTGCTTTGAGGTTCGGCTTAGACTGCAGGTGTCCCGGGAGTTCCTGGCCATCTCTAGGCCTTAAGATAGCTTGCAAAGCTTGCCTTGCTCTGCAGGTTTCACTGCAGGAGAGGAACCTTTTTGCTCTCTGTCACCCTGTTTCCGTGGCAGGCACACATGCCAAGATGGTGTCTGCCAGGCCATCCGAAGGGACTTTTGCATGCATGAGCTATGGGTAGTGTCTCTTAGCCTTGGACTGAGATGTCCTGTGCGCTCAGCTTCACAAACATTGTTCACCAGATTTTTATGCTTTCAGAGAGGTGTACTTTCCCACTCAGGTGGCAAAGAGGAGAGGAAGGGCTGAGCCAGGGGTGCTAGAGGGCAGGAGACTGTTGGAACCGTGTGTGGGGATATGTTTCAAATATAATAAAAACAGATCTGTTCTCTGATATCTCAGACTGCTTTTATTATATTTGAAACATATCCCCACAACCATGGGTGATTTTCCAGGCACCATATAATGCAGATAACAGGCTATGTGAGCCAAAGAGGCTTATTGTTTTGAAATCCGACTCCTATTTGAACAATGATGATCAGCAGTGGACTGATTGGGACTTAAGTATCTACTATTAAGATTCTAATCTACGAAGCAGAGGTATTCAGTCTATGAACACATAGGTATCTAAAAAGAGACACACCAAGCTCCGTGTACTCAGACACCAGGATTACTGAAGAGAGACATGGGGATGGGTGGACCGGGGAGTACCAGCCATCCTAGCTCTGTGACCTATGCATCACCCCCTCTGCTTTAGACTCAGCTTCTTCATAAGTAAATTGGGGATTACAATACCTACCTCAAAGGCCTGTGGTGAGGGATTAAATCAGATAATGCATGTGAAAGTTCCTTTGTGAGCCTCCAAAGCACAGCATAATTATTAGCTGTGACTATCCATTTGAGAAACTGGCTTTTGTAATGAGCAGCTCAATTACCCCATGGGATGTGCTTCTGTGGGGGCCAGCCTGGGGCTGTAAAGGCCTCTGAGATGCCTGGGGTGGGCAGACAGGCTACTCAAGAGGGAAGGTCTTGCCCTTGGCTGCCAGTTTATTCTTTCTCCACTGACCCACCATTGATCTCAGGAAAGTTGTGGAAGGTGTGTGCATGCATGTATGTGCATGTGCATTTGTGTAGTGCATGGGAAGAACCTGGCTTTGGAACCTGCTGGTGAGGTTGGGGTGTGAAGAAAAGGACTTACCTGTAAACCTGGAAAGTTCCTTGTAAGGATTTCTATATTCTTAAGTGGTGTTCTGTTCCATGCTTTGTGGATCAAAGGTTCAGTGCTTGACTAAATTTGAATCAGGCCTCTGAGCCTTCCCTTAGGCCCACCTATAGCTCTCTCTCTCTCTCTCTCTCTCTCTCTCTGTGTGTGTGTGTGTGTGTGTGTGTGTGTGTGTGTGTGTGTGTGTGTGAGAGAGAGAGAGAGAGAGAGAGAGAGAGAGAGAGAGAGAGAGCGCTCCAGAGCCTGTTATAGATGGGCCTGAAATCTATAGATGGGGTTCTGGAAGCATTTAGTGATTGAGGACCCATACACACTCACTTCTATCCATTGTCTGCACCAAACTACCTGGGGAGAGCAGCCTCAGATTCCATCACACTGGGGCCTGAGTGACACAGTCACAGAAGTAGGTCCCCTGTCCTTGTTATTTTAACAACTCTCAAGGTCCTATGGCTTGAGGAGAGTCCTGTGAGGCATGTTTGGACAGAGTTTCCCCAGTCAATGTCCCCTAATGCTGTAGCAGACTAACAGATGTTCAGGCACAGTAAGTGCCCATAGCTCAGGGACTTTGTAACTCATTCGCTATTCCTTTTTACCACTCTTACTGTATAGCTTCCTATTCACAAATGACAATTGGAACATTTTGTTCAGTTACCAGGAGGCCCTCCTTAGGGATGCTATGGAGCCAGGCAGGCTGACAGCAGATCCTTGCATCCATTGCTGTCTCTAGGTAGAGCTGGCAGATAGAGTTCTCTGCATGTGGATACTCTGCTCGACTTTGCCAAAATCCCAGCAGAAATGGATGGGTTTTCCTAACGACAACGAGATACTACCACTCTGGGTACCAAGGCCAGCTCTAAGTACCTGTAAGAATGGGACACCACCTTTGCTGTCAGGATTCAGCTGAGGAAGCTGACACATGGATGGGCAGGTCACCCGTCCCCGTCCAGTGTTTATACACTTTAATACACTGCGGTCTTGACAGCTACACCAGGGCCAGACTTCAAAGTCTATGTCATATCAGAGTGAATCTCAGAAGTCAGATGCCATCCTTAGCTCTCCTGTACCTAGTGACTCTGGCTACCTCAGGATGCGGGACATGACCTACGCCCGATTGCCTCTCAGTATGGCCATCTTGCTTTCATTTTGGATCTGAATTTCTTATAAGCGGTCCAGTCACAGACAGCTCAGCACAGAGAAGAAACCTGGCCTATGTCTGAGTTGACCCACTTTTAGAGCTGTGCTAAGTAAGTTGAGAGCTGGGACTCCTTAATCCTTGATTACCTTGCCTGATGGCACCACTACCCTCTACTAAGTGGGCAAAGTGGGTTAATCTGGCCTTAGCATCCAGCGGGACTATGAGGGGCTTCCTTTAGGCCAGGCAAAGTGTGCTTGTGTGGAACTCCCAGTAGGCTTGTCCTGGAAGGAGCTGTGCTTTCCAGCACACCAAACTTTGTCTTATGTAGTCAAAATGAGTATCATCTACCAGTGCAAAAATCCAGTCCAGATATCATGACCTGTGCTGACTATAAGTATCAATAGTGTTATCTAATGCTTTTGGTAAAATTAGTGCTCAGGTAGATAGATATCTTGTAATTATTTTGCCCCAATGGGATCTAAGATATTATTTTGGAAGCTTCTCGAATTGCGTCTTGACATTTTCATGTGGTATGTTTCTGTCCATTTGTACTGATTTCATCATTTTTTTGGATAACGCTTGCTTTGTCAAGCCACATTTCTGGTGCCCACGATCATCTGGACTTGGTGGACATGTGAAGGACTGATGGACAGTGCCATTTCTCAGGGAAGACCTGTCAGGTGGGGGCAGGGGGCTGGGCTATGTGAAAACTGGATACTTTGAGTTAATTTAAGGAGAGGTGACACCCACACCAGGAGGCTGAAGAAACTCCATTTTCTTTCTTTCTTTTCTTTTTTCCTTTCCTTTCCTTTATTTGGTTTTTCGATGCAGAGTTTTTCTGTGTGGCCCAGGCTGTCCTGGAACTCACTCTGTAGACCGGCTGGTTTCAAACTCACAGGTGTGGGCCTCCACTGCCTGCCTGGCTAGAAACTCCATTTTCTGACCCCAGATTATTTCTTTGACTCCCGCAGAGACCTGATGCCCAGAACCCTGGAGGGACAGATCACCATGGAGAAGACGCCCAGCTACTTCGTGACCCGGGAGGCACCAGCGCGCATCTCTGCCATGTCCAAGGACACCAAGCTCATCGTGGTGGTGCGCGACCCGGTGACCAGGGCCATCTCGGACTACACGCAGACGCTGTCCAAGCGGCCAGACATCCCCAGCTTCGAGAGCCTGACGTTCCGCAACCGCAGCGCGGGCCTCATCGACACGTCCTGGAGCGCCATCCAGATCGGCCTTTACGCCAAGCACCTGGAGCCCTGGCTGCGCCACTTCCCGCTCGGCCAGATGCTCTTCGTGAGCGGGGAGCGGCTGGTCAGCGACCCGGCCGGGGAGCTGCGCCGCGTGCAGGATTTCCTGGGCCTCAAGCGCATCATCACCGACAAGCACTTCTACTTCAACCAGACCAAGGGCTTCCCGTG
Organism: Phyllotis vaccarum; assembly: GCA_033318265.1. Taxonomy (NCBI): domain Eukaryota; kingdom Metazoa; phylum Chordata; class Mammalia; order Rodentia; family Cricetidae; genus Phyllotis; species Phyllotis vaccarum. Next base: position 17,938,065 of record JARWLC010000003.1, read on the forward strand.
CCTCAAGAAGGCGGAGGGCAGCGGCAAGCCGCACTGCCTGGGCAAGACTAAGGGCCGTGCGCACCCCGCCATTGCGCGCGAGGTGCTGCGGCAGCTGCGTGACTTTTACCGGCCCTTCAACCGCAAGTTCTACCAGATGACCGGCCGCGACTTCGGCTGGGACTGAGTCTCCCCTCGAGGCTTATCTATTGAGAGAGAGTATATGTATGTAAAATGTACAGAAATCTATTTTATAATAATTTATTTTTAGTTCACAAGCAATTAATTCACTAAGCTGCCTAGCCACACTCTGCAGAGAGTTGATTCCCGGTTCTGTTAACATTCCAAAGTGTTTAACTCCGATGTTTTATTCTGTCCTTTACAATCGATGGTGCTTCCGTGTTTTCTGCCCCCTCCCCGTTGTATTTAAGAAGAAAAGCACAATTTGAGATTTTTGTTACGGGTATTCAGCTTTCAGTCACCTTGAGTCCTCCACTCCTCCTTGGGTCTTGGCTTCCTCAGCTGGTTGTAGTGTTTCTCTTGTCTTGGTACCTCTTGGAAGCGCTGAGTTGCCTCAGCATGCTGTAGTCTAAAGGTGGAATTCACACAAGCAGTTCATCACCCTCACTGATGTAGCACCAAGGTGAGTTTTGCTCACCTCCCTTACTGGGACCCATGTCCTTATGAACCTGAATCCCCTTCTGCTCTACCCCTCTGTCCATTTTAGCCATCTGGAAGTGTATGCAAACATTTGACCTCTTTTCCAGATCCCATGAGGTAGATGTTCAAGCACTACTTTCCAAAAGAAGTGATATCTCATTTGCATGAGGGTATACCACACCAAGCTCCTTTCTTTAGTCAGACAGTGCTGCTGTGACACACCAAAGAGTTTACGAGGCTTCCATACAGAGCCACTGCCACAAACCTAGGGTGCTGGATGTTGGGACCCATGGGGCTCAGATGTATTCTTCCACATCAGTATCTATAAAGCTGTTGCTGTATGTAGATCCCACTGGCACTGGACAGTAGGCTCACAGTCTCAGTAGAGAGAAATAAACACTCAGATATGACAAGCAACCTAGCGGAGGAAGGAGATGCCCATCACTGCAGCCAGATGCCTCTGAAAAACCTCGGCCATCTCACAGATGTTCTGTAGGCAATGACCAGAGCAGGGTTTGAAGGATGGTCCTAGAGGACCCAGGCTGAGAAGGCTGGCTCCAAGTTGCTTGTAGGTCCTCAAGTATGACACTTGTACAACTTCCCCAGAGGCAGTGGGAGTCTTAGCCGAAAAGGTACCAGCTCTGCTACTAGCATGCAGATGAGTCTCCTTGTACTTCTGCATTGGGAGGACGTTTGGAGGGGCCTTCCATTGTATAACTATGTGGTGACATACATCATGTTACATTAAATTACTCTTCAAATTCCTAAACCAGAATGCTTCTGCCCCCAAAAGATTTTATCTGAGTTAGACTTTTATCAAAAAATGCATAAATGGTTGAAATGATTGCACTGTGATATTTATAAAGGATTATTTTGGACACTTTATGAGTTAACTTGACTGGATGAGCAAAGTTACACGGAATGAGAAGACATAGTGTCTTTAGAAACTTAACAAGAGGTGTTTGCGGTTTATATATTTCAGTAACCAAATTTGTGATTTTTCTACAAGTTATAGCCAGCTTGAATTCGCTTATTCTGGGCAACAAAATGGTCCCTGGGCAGGTTTAGAGTGGGAAGAAGGTGGTCATTGACTATGATTATTTCCTTAGATGTTACATCCATTTCTTTCCTTTTTCTTCTTCTGCAGAGCTGAGGGTAGAGCTGTGGGGCCTGTTGCACATGGGGCAAACACTGAGCCACATCCCCAGCCCATTTCACAGCCGTTTGTTGATTTTCATCTGTCTATACACAGTAGTGTATTGCCCGCATTTAGACTGCCACTGCAATCCCAGCAGCTCCTGGCTGGCTACTTGAGTATGGAAACACCATTGTGAAAGGTGCTTACCACACTTAGCTGTGTGGAAGGCTAATTGAAGTCAGAGCAAGGACACTTTCCCTCACACACAGCAGAATCTTGCTCACAGGCAGAGGCCATGTCAGAGGCCTTCAGCAAGGTTTTCTAGCTGCTTGCAAAGTCTGATGTAGAAACAGAAGTGCAGCCAAGTGGAAGGAAAACGTGTGAGCCTTCCTGCCTTCTTCTCAAGGTGGACACTTTTTTTTTTTTTTAATTAAGCTGTTTATGCCTTCCTTTAGGTTAAAACAAAAAATGAGACCCGCTGAGATAGAAGGAGATCATTTAGTCATGAACACTGAAGTGAGTCAAGACTCTGTTCCCGGTTAAGTCCTTGAATCTAAGCAGATGTCATTGATGGAGCAGGGTGAGGTTTTCAGTGTTAGTCAAATAAACCAAACAGCATATTGTGGGGATATGTTTCAAATTTAATAAAAACAGCTGGAGATATCAGAGGGATCTACCCACAGTCAGTCTAGGAGGATCAGACAGTGGTAACTCACACCTTTAATCCCAGCACAGGGAATATCTGGGAGTGGTGACCTATTCCCTTAATCCCAGCAAATCTGAGATTGAGGTCATCTTGGTTTACAGAAGGAGTTCCAGGCTCCCAGGCAGGCAGTGGTGGGGCCATGCCTTAACTGAGCAAAGAGAGTATTTAAGGCAGGCATAGAAAGACAGAACAGGGAGAAGAAGCCATGGCTCACACAGTTAGTCCCAGCACTTGGGAAGCAGAGGCAAGAGAATCTCTGTGAGTTCAAAGCCAGACTGGTCTTCAAAGCAAGTTCCAGAACAGCCAGGACTGTTACACAGAAAACAGGCTGTCTTTATTAAATTCGAAACATATCCCCACAGCATATGCACCTCTTCATCAGGCCTGACTGTTTACAGTTCCCTAGTGATCCAGATGCTGCATCTGCCCAGGATGCTGTTTCATCATGTAATAGTTTTTACTGACCAACATGGCCTCTTGGAGAAGTTAGGCAACATGGAACTTTAAGCCTTAGGATTTTTCCTGTCCTGGCCATCTGCAGAGTTACTGGGCTTCACTTCTGAGCTGCTAGGATACAAATATCAGTTCATGTCTTGCAGTTTATCCTACGATATGTTTGAGGTCTCTTCTGGCTTATAGGAAACCTCTGACATGTTCCTAGTGTAGTTTATTTCTCAATTCTTTCATTGTTTGAAAACAACAAAAAAGTCCACAAAAAGTTAGAGATTTATTATTATTGTATTATTACTATTATTATTATTAATATCCGTGGAAAGCCTTCTTTGGGGATGTTTGCATGCAGGTGTGCTCACTTACTCAGTAGTATCTACAAAGGTATTTCAGGCAGATGAGTATGGAATAACTTCTTCATTGAATGGTGGAGGAGGGGGTGGGAGGGGGAGCTCTTTAGGAGTCATTTTGAGTGACAGATGCACTTGAGCCCACAGGGGAATCCCAGTTGCAGATCTTGCCTGGCTGTTTTCCTAAGAAAGGAAAATGAAAGTCCCCAAAACCGTGTTAGTGAGTATCTAAGGCATTGATGCCGACATCAATGTCTTTCCTCCTTTCAGATTTTGGGAAAGAATGGTCAATGAATTTTGAAGGTGTGGTTAGTTTTTTTGTTGTTTTCATTTTCATAACATTAATTTATGACTGAGTTTCATTCAGCCCAGTAATCAAAAATGCTGTGCAAGTTATAGCGGCTTGTCTCTGGCGTGGATGGTAGAATAGCCAATATGTACAAAAAATTAAATCGAGTATTTTGTCCTATGTATAACACAAATTAATTTTACACAGAGAAAGATGTTTCTAGGCAAATGAAATTCTGGTAATTCATACTTTTTCTTTGTATGAACAAATAAAATATATTTTACCAACATGTGGATATGTACCTGTTTTGCTGTGTGCAGCTGTTAGAGAAGATAGTAATATCTCTTAGTAACTTGTCACATGCAGTGTTTACACACTCACAAAGTCATTCTGAGGCAGATGGATAGGTTTTTGTTCTCAGGTCTCTCTTATGTTTCTGAGACAGTCTCACACTATGATAAGATGGCATGAAACTTATACCAATCCAGCCTCAGCCTCCTCAATACTGGAATTACAGGCTTTGCTGATTTTTCTAGCCTCATTTGTTGTTACACTAAAATAGTCCTATTTTGGGTCCAGGAACGTGTGTGTGTGTGTGCGCGTGCGTGCACGCATGTGTGTAGGTCAAATTGCAAGATCTGTTTCTTTTATACCATGCAGTCTTAGGTACTGAACTTGGGTCATCAGAATTAATAGTTAAGAACCTTTACCCACTGAGGCTTCTTGCCAGACCTGATTTTTCGATTTTTTTAAAGGATGAAATAACAAAAGCCAACTCCTTTGTAAATATTGTGGATGAATTTTCTGTTAAATGGCTGTTAAAGCAAGACAGAGTATTAGTCCTGTGTTCTGGGAGGAGCTTCCACCACCCCACCAAGTTTTGTTCATTATTCAGTATTCTAACAGCTGCTGAAGCCACTCAGTGTCAAGGGCTTCCAGAGCCAAGATAGGCAGGAGTGGGCAGTCCGTTGTCCTATAAAGGTTTGGTGTGAGCATGCACCCATGGGTGAATCTAAATAATAGTGTCCTTTCTCACCTCTGCTGCATGTGCTGATGTTAAATTTATCTGTGGGGTAAAGACAGAGCCTGGATAAGACAATCTAGATCTTCAGTTTCCACAAACCACTTTATTTTCTTTCTGACATAGCATAGCATCTGCATGACTATACATTTGTGAAAACAACAGAAACTCAACTTATTGTACTTAATTTTTAATACAAGAGCCTGTTTATTTTCCCCAGATACAGAAGTTTGCACATGTTACAAGTATCGCTTCAGAATAGCTCCTTTCTGTACAGACCACTCTGTCCAATAGCATGTAAACATAAACATACATCCCAGGTGCAAATGTTGGCTCAGCAAGGGATCCACATTGCATACACTCACCACCAACACGTAAGCAAAATAACTGACCAAACCAGACTGTTTCGTCATGGTGGTGATTGTCTGTAGGTGGATAGTTCTCAACAGAAACAATGTAGGCAGTGCACATCTATCCAAGTGGCACCAGGGCTTCTAATTTAGGGGCTAATTAGACCCAGGAATTGTGAGAAGGGTCTGTAAACATGGCTTTAGGGTGGGAAGACCTAGTGTTTTAGAACAGGGGGAATCGGTCTTACTTCCTTAAGAATAAAGGTCACAGTGAAACCAGTTCACTTCTTTCACAAAACCTAAATGATAAACTAGTAATGACCACGTGAAAATTAGGATTCAGTTTCTGCTCCCATCTTTGAACAAGATATAAAATTGACTACCTTCAAAGTTACAGCTGCCCCAGATGCAAAACACTTTGTGAAAGTGTGGCTTCATAAAAGAAAAACCTTAATTTAAAAAACTTATTACATTTGTGTGTGTGTGTATGTGTATGTATGTGTGTGCATGTGAGTGCGTGTGTATGTGTATGAGTGTGTGTATGTGAGTGTGTGTGTGTATGTATGTGTATGTGAGTGTGTATATATGTGTGTGTGTATGTAAAAACAACTGGTAGAGTTCTCTCTTTATACCATATGGGTCCGAGCTGGGGTCATCTGACTCAGTTTCAAAAGGAATATTACAATTTACAAAGTGGAAATCCATGAACACTAGCCATAGGGAGAGGAGGGAGTCACCCAGTCATGGTGGAGTGCTGCCACAATCCCCAAACTCGGAATGCTGAGGTGGACCTGTGCATCTGAAGTTAGCATGGACCCTATAAACAATGCCTGCTCCTCAAGGATGTAATAAAGCATGTGAGAATAAATAATACTTCTGCACAGACAGCGTAGCAAAAGCCCTTGTCTTGGTTGGGGTCATAACTTGACAAGATGGTCACTTGATAGAACTCAGGATCTTGCTTGAAAAACAGAAGGAATTGCCTACTGCCCCCGTGTTTTTCAGTGTTCGTTAAGCCCAGATATCCATTAAGAAAGAGCACTGTTTGCATATCATTTGTGTACTCCGCTTTCCCACACTGGAAGGCACTGGCAATCACAAAGAGGACCTCCTGGGTAGAAGCACAGAGATAGGAATTAGAACAATATTTGGGGAAGATGGAGAGAAAAAAAGAGGCAAGTTGGTCAGCCACTGCTCCTGTTTGTGGAGAACAGCTCCTTCACACTAGGAATCCACCATGAGGTGACCTGTGCTATTGTGTTGGAACTCAGCATCCCACCCCATCAGTTTATATAGCAAGGCAATGAGGTGGGTGGGCAGTCCGTCTGCTCACGAACCTGACAATGCATTTGGAGCAGACATTTCTGATCTTGGGCAATAGACGAGTTGGCCTTACTTCTAAAGTTTAAATTTAGTTTAAATAGACCCTAGAGTACTACATTTAGAATCTAAAAGCAAAGACCCTAAGTAGGTAATCAGGTGATGTATTTCTAATTCAAAAACCTGAAATCCAAAATGCTTCAGAAAACAAAACCTTTTCAGCACCAACATGATGTTCCAAGTAGATGATTCCACGTTGCCCTCATGACTGGTCACCATCAAAACCCAAGTACAGTGGGTGAGTGTTATGCATTAGATACAATTATCTTCAGGGTGTGCATACGAGGCATATATGAAACTCAAGAAAGTACCTTGTTTAGACCTGCTTTAGACATTCCTCTATGCAGATGCAAATACTCCTGTTGTACGAAGTTTCTGGCCCTGGTGAAATTTCTGGCCTAGTCTCGTGGCTACAACTTTCTGGTCTACAGTACCATAGTCCCAATGAAACACACAGATGCTTATATTAATTGTACCCTGATTGACCTGGAGCCCAGGCATATAACTTGCTAACTCTTTACCCTTAAACTAACCCATGATTCTCACCCTGTTCAGCCATGTGGCTTGGTTCCTTTTCTCAGAGCAGCTTAGTTGTCCTCTGCATCTGTGACATCTCAGCCTTCTCTGTGACATTTCTGCTCTGTTCTTCCTGTTCCCAGAGTTTTTTTAGTCTGGTAGCCCTATCTATACTTCCTGTCTGCCTTCAGCCAATCAGTGTTTTTATTAAACTAGTAGGCGGGACAATTATTTACAATATAATACAGTTCCACTACATACTCCCAAATATGAAAAACATCCAGAATCTGATGTGTGCTTTTACCCCAAATATTTCGGATAAAGAGACCCAGTCTGCCCTGTCATAAGTGTCTTCATGACATTAATCACTGTAGTTGAGAGACACCTGTCACAGTGGTTCTCAAAATGTGGTTCCCTGATGACTTCAGCACATCTAGGAAATGTGGCACATATGTACATTTTTAGCCCTTCCTCAGATTTTCTGAATCCTAATTTAAGAAAAAGGAAAAAAAAAATCAAAATGTTTTAAGAAGCCTTCCAGATGTGTATTACTTTTCTCACAGCTGCAATTAAATACCTGATGAAGACTGACTTAAGGTGGAAGTGTATATCTTGACTCACAGTTTAGGGATGGATGCAGCTCACTATGGAGGGGCTGTGGTCTCAGAAGCACAGAGGCAGCTCTTACACTGTGTCTGCTATCAAGAGGCAGGCAGAGCAGTGGGTTGGATTACAAACCCTCAAAGCCCTTCCCCAATGACCTATTTCCCCTAGAAAAACTCCACAAGGTTCCTTGGCCTTCTAAAACACTGACACCCAGCGGGAGACCAAGTGTTTAAACACAGGCGCCTGTGGGGGGAGTGTCCACACTGAAACCACCAGGTGATTTTGACTGACACAGAATTTTAATCACCCCAGTGCTTGAACAAAGACATTGTATCACGCAAAAAAAAAAAAAAAAAAAAAAAAAAAAAAAAAAAAAAAAAAAAGTTGTAATTTTTAAATCAAGTAGGTTTTCTCCTGTTACATGCTTTATATCAAAAAGTGAGGGTGAGCTATAAAATAACCCCTTGTAAGTCTGAACCTCCTCTAAGGAGAACCCCCTCACTTGTGGCTGGTAGCCTTCCCACAGTGCCCAGAGCATATGGCTCAGGTAAAAGGGATGATGGAGGAGAATGCACAGGAGCCGGTTTCATCAACTGGAGGAGCAAGCATAGGTAGGGATCATGTCTGTTCGTTCATGACATAGATTTACCAGACACCTGTTATGTTAGGGATGAGCATCCTGCCTCAAGGAATCAGCTTCCCATGGTGAAGTGGAAGGATCAATGACTGGTATCTCAGGAGTCCTTGTGACTAGGGGACAATGAGGTATTGCCACGTATTGATCATGTTCTCCAGAGAACAATATTGAATAAATATATTTCTTTAATTGGATCAGAAGAGCACAGGGGCTAAGTTTTACTTCAGGCCGTCAGGGGAAAGAAATTGTCAGTGTGGCTCAGTCTATAAAGCCACATACTTCAAAAATGGGGGAGGGGAAACTACCAAGCTAAAAGCCCGAGAACCCCTGGAGAAATACTGATACAAATTTCAGAGGCCATAGGACCAGGAGTCTGATGTTTAAAGGCAGGAGCAGGGCAATCTCATTTGGAAGGACAAGTTAGAGAGAATTATTCTCAGGCTGCTTTGCTCTTCCATCTGAACTTCCAGAAGAATGGATGGTGTAGCGCGCATTCAAAGCAGTTGAATCTTTCACAATCAGTTTGCTGACCCACATGACAACCTTCTCTGGAGACAGCCTCACAGGTTCATCTATCAGTTGCCTAGGCATCTCTATGGCCAGGTAGAACTACAGGCCACTCAATAGGGATGCAGCCTGGAGAGTTCCCAGAAGAGGAAAGAGAAGGTTAAGTGGGTCAGCCTGCAAGCCTATGACAGAGACACTGCTTTGAGCTCCTGAGCAAGCATCCTCTCTGCTTAGGTACCTGCCATCATTTACCATCTTCACTAAGTCCTGTCAGGATGACTTCTGTACAAGCTTCCAAATCCATTCATTCCATCCTGTCTCCTCTGAAACTACATTGTTCTGTGAGCTGAGCTCTTGTAGGAGAGAGCCATCCCCTGGCCTCCCACGCAAGTCCCCTCTGCCCCTCTAATCGATTCTGTACACAACAGATTAGGGACTGTTGGACTCTGTGCTCCCCTGTGAAAACACCTTAGCTAACCTCCCATTTCATCTCAGACACACTGTCTCAGCTATTCATATTGAAGCTGGAAGATCACCTAAGCACAGGAGTACAAGACCAACCTGAGTTCTCCGATCTCAATTCTTTTAATACAAATAATAGCTAAATCTCAGTTCCTTTGTGAATCCTGGGTGTCTGTCTCCAGGCTTATTTTGCCCCCATGCTCCAACCACAGTGGACTTTTGTCTCCAGGAAGATGCCATTTGCCAAAGGAAGATTCATTTCTCCTACCATCCTTTACTCCACTGGCTAATTAATACTCTGCCAAACCCCAGCTTCCTCTCCACCCCATGACTTCCTTACTCCCCGTAATACTTGTTAGTTTTTCTTATGGGTGGAAACAATGAGTAATTGGGGCTCTCTCACTCTTTCTTTCTCTCTCTGTCTCTCTCTCTCCCTCATCTCTGAGAAAGTTTAAGCCAGGGATGGTGGTACTTGCTTGTAAGCTCAGTGCTAAGGAGGCTGCGACTGGAGGATCACAGGTTTGAGGTCAGCCTAGGATACGTAGTGAGCTCAAAGCTAGCCTGTGCTGTATAGGCAGACATGTCTCATAGTGCTAGCTTAGGTTGGGAAACCCATGTTTAAGTAGGCTACCAGTGTGAGCACATAGTGAGTTTGCTTCATTGCAGGCAAAGCAGAAGGAAGAGAGGTCTTAGGGAATGATTCCATCATATTCTAATTACATCTGCAAATGCTCAATGTCCAAATAAGGTGACCAGCATAGGTACTGGGGGTGAGCACTTCAACATGTCTTTGGGGAGAGACACCATTTTAGCCATAGAAGCCTCAGATTCAGTGTGAGTGTGTGTGTGTGTGTGCTCCAATTTCCTTTCAGTGTGCACCTCAGAGCCTGGCTGAGCTGTAATATTTTGTGACTCTTTACAGAGGAATATCAGAGACTTTCATTCTGAGGTGATATGAAGCAAGACCCCCAGGAGATGTGAGCCTCAAATGTGAAAGATAAGCAAGGCCTTCCTGCAATCTGAATCTGGTTATTTTATTTGGCTGTGAGAAAAGCCAGAACTCAGAAGGCTGCGGGACTTAAGGGAAGCTCATGTTGCAATCAGATTAGCACTTTAGAAAGATGGTGTTGGCTGCACCAGAGAAGAGATGGAAGAATTAGGAGCTGAGGCAAAGGAGTCCCTTAGGGACTTTCGGGACTCTGAGGAGAGGTGAGGCAACCAGGATATGGAAATGAGTGGGAAATGGCGGGAAGCCAATAGTGTTGGGAATCACAGAAAGCAAACGGAAAGATTCAGAGGTAAAAAGTCCCCAGGAGGACAAACGAGTTGGGCTTATGACTCAAACACTTGGGTGGAGGGCTGAGTTCTAATGGGAAATAGTGCAGGAGCATGCTGTTGCAGTAATGTGGACATTAAGAGCAGCAATGGGAGCTGGCTGGGCAGTAGCACGATTACTTGCTGATTAACCCTTGCTTTTCTGCTGGATTGCTGCTCAGATGTCCCAACATGGGCACTGTCAGATCACAGAAACTCTCAGGTGCTTAGAGAGATGAGCCTCAAGTGGAACCAGAAGTCAGAGGACATTGACACTAGCCTACTGGGGACTGTAGAAACATACATAGATAAATACAGCTTTTGCTTTCGGGTTTTGGTTTGCTTTGTTTTGTTGAGGGAAGTCTAACTGACCATGCCCAGGAAGCCAAGCTGTCCCAGCTGAGAGCTTACTGGCATAAACACAGCCATATAAAAAGTAAGTAGTCACAATGTGTCTCCAATCTCTGAACCCCAAGTTTCTGAGCCCTCTTCTGTGGGAGGGCCAGGAGAGGCAACCCCCAAACTTCTGAGAATGCCATAGTCTTAGAGTCACATGGGTGTCACCTCTGGACGTCTGACAGTTGGGTGAACAGAAGAGTTCCAAAGTCCAGACTGATGGGCAAGTCCAGGTTATGGTTCTTCTCGGTGTTGGGCCATGTACTGATTAGGTATCAAAGGTCCTCCCATCCTAACCATCAGGAATTACTTCACATACATTGCTTTCAGGACATGTGTGAGGACTTGGGGCTGGTGAAAATGTTGGTCTGCTTGAAAATATTTAAGCAGGCTACCAATGTGGGCACATAGTCATTTTGCTTTGTTGTAGGTGGAAACAGAACATAAAAATTGGCTCTTCCACACTGATGGTATAAATCTTCTTCTTTTTTTTAAATAAAGCTGTAATTGGTAACCAGCTGTGTCAGGTTCATCATGCCCACCAGGGGAACACCAAAGCCATGCACATTCTCCACCAGTAGCTTTTGTAATCTTTGTACTGCTGGTCCTTGATGCCTGTAGCAGACAGGGTGGCCATGTCTGAGGCATTGGGTTCCAGTCACTTGTCACAAGTATGTAGCAAAGTGATGAATATCCACCTTGCCCTTGATAAGGTCACCTCGTGTCGGTCTATGTTTACGGCTTTGAAGATGCCAGTATAATTGGTTGAACACTCATTTCCAAAAACCTTATGGACCTGACCTTGTTGGCAAACATGCAAAGGATGCCCATATCTGAGCCTATGTCCAACATTACCTTATCCTAAGAGAGATGCTTCCTGAGACCCAGGGAGCTGTGGTACATGAGGGTGAACACTTTATCTTTTAGCATCTCTTTGGGCTGCCAAAGTGGGGATAGAGTCAAAGCAGAAGTCTCTGGATGTCATGTCTGCAGCATTGGCTTCTTGCTGCTCTTGGTCTGGGCCAGAGGAAGCCACCCAAGTCTTCTTGTCTCCCAGACCTCCAGCCCCTTCTCTTCCTACTGAGTTTTAAAAGTTTTCACATTTTCTCTAGAGACGCTGGGCTTTGATTTGATTGGCCAGCTTTCTGTTGCTAGCAAAACACGAGATCATGAACATAGAGGAAAGATTGATTTAGACTCACAGTTTTGATACATCAATAAATAACCAATTAGCAGCACATTGTGGTGGCAGCATGTGACAGAGAAATTTACCTCAGAGCTGGAACGTGTAAGACAGAGACAGGAGCACTCTACAACCTTCATCGAGTTAGGACCCCTATTGACTTGACTGCTCTTCATCACAGGCTCTACCTCTTAAAGGTATCCACCACCATTCCATCAAATAAAGCTGAAGGCCAAGTGTGTGTTCACAGCATGTTCCATATCAGGTACCTACTACCCTAGGCAATTCTGACTGCCAATTTTAACCTCTCATGTTCTTTAGCCAGACTTGAAATTTCAGAGAGGTGAAGTAAATCATGAGGTTATATAGTCAGATGTGGTAACTCACTAATCACATGACTCTGAAGGCTGAAACAAGAGGATTGCTATCAGTCTTATGCTAACCTGAGGTATGTATCTATGCTACCTGTGCTGCTGAATACCTTTGAGCCCAGCAGTCAGGAAGCAGAAGCAGATGGATTTCTTTGAGTCTGAGTTTGAGGCCAGCCTTATTTACATATCAAGTTCTAGCATAGACAGGGGTACATAATAATACCCTGTTTCAAAAAATAAAATAAAATAATATAGACTATTAAAAAAATGAGGTTGGAGAGATGGCTCAGCAGTTAAGGGCATGATGTACTTCTGCTGCAGGGTACCTGAATTAAATTCTCAGCCTCCACATTGAAGGGTTCAAGTGGGTCACGGCTGCCTCCAGGTTTAACTACGGGAGATCCAATGCCTTCCTTTGTCTTCTCAGCACTCATGGGTACACACACACACACACACACACACACACACACACACACACACACACTAAACAGCTTTGGAGACACTGAGGCAGGGAACCCCTGAAGTCTATTTCCGTGCCTATACAACTTGCTACCTCATATAAATATAAACACATATGGTTGAGTGCGAGGCATGTTGGCTCATACCTTTATTTCCAGTGCATGAGAAGCTGAGACAGGTAGGTCTTTGAGTTCAAGGCCAGCCTGGTCTATATTTCCAGTTCCAGGACAGCCAGGACTACCCAGGGAGACTTCATTTCAAAAAGAATAACAACAATAAAAACCAATAAAAGAGGAGCAGCCACAAAAGTAGAGGTCCTCTGTTGCACCATTAAAATATCAGGCATTGATCTTATAATCTGGGAACTCCTGGCCCTTGCTCACCAGCCTGCTAAACAGTTACTTTTGAATAGATGTAGATATCATCCCAAATCCATGCCACAGGCTTCATTTTTATTTCTGTGGCTTCCTGGATGGATCAAAGAAGATGAATTTGACACAAGTTCAGGCTTATTTCCTCAGAAGAGGAACTCATCTTCTGAGACTTGAGTTACCGAATAGGCAACCTTCATCTCATCTAGCCCCTGAGGATGTTTTGTAGCCTGAGAATTGTGGATTTCAACAGTAAAGCCATTCTCTGGAGTAGGAAAGTTAGCTAAGGGAGTCCTCAGCCATCCCAGTGGGGAGGGCTATGTCACACAGTTCTTCACCCTACCTAACTGGAGAGAAAGGACAGTAGCCAGATCCATTGCTCCACCACTTGTAAAGCTGGAACATCTTGTTCTTTCCATGAGGCTAAGTCACATTCAACGTTGATGTGACCTTGGGGGTTTCTTGGAGGCCCCAAACAGTAACTGTACTCTTGCAGAGTGATGTTCCATTTTCTGGAGTTTCCATTGTGTGAATGCTGAGCTCACAGTGGATATACAGTGGGAAGCTTTTGGCTGCCCCCTATTCTAGTAGTCTGGTTCTCCAGCAATTCTTCCCCCATCTGGATGGCTCCCCCAACCCCCATTCTGTTCTTCTCTGCTTCTTCCCTCTCTCTCATGGCCTTGGAGACTGGGCTGCTATTTCAGGGTCACATTACAGATGCTTAAATGCATTCAGTTTCTCTGCAGGCAGCCACACCGTCTTTTCTTGCATCTGAATCCCTTGAATGGGCTGGTCTGCATTACTTAGGAGACACAAGACTCTGGAAAAGAAAGATTTTGACCTGAAGAGTTTGTAAAACTCAATTCCCCATCATCTTTGATCATCTTTTGTTCCCAAGGTTGGTAAAATAACATTTCAAAATGTTGCCAAAAACTTGGCCTGGATCTGAGGGTTGAGCCACGTGCCTGACAGCTCTGGTGCTTATCTTGGGATTATGAGGCCGAAGATTAAAACTAAACCCAAGAAAGTTTCTTTGAAGTATGACCATTTCTCCCCAACTAAGGATTGCCACACAGCTATGATTTACTGACAATTCTCCTTCATGAGGAAAGCATGATGTTCTGAGTTAACCACACTCGCCCCCCAAACCTAATGATCTTTGTGCCTTAACCCAAATGAGAGGCATTTCCAAAATCATGTATTTTCTTTCAGATTAAAAAAATTAATGTCCAATTACACAAAGTTTAGAAATTACAGAAAAAAAACCACTGAAAACATTAAAGTCATTAGAAAGTAACTGAATATAATCATGGTGAACATCTTCAGGCTAATAGTCCTATTTTTTTTTTTTTTTAATATATAGTAACAGTTAAATTTACATATGTGGGTTACAAAACTGGTAAAAATATATCTATCTTATATATTTGATATATTTGTTTATCCTTTTTTGTGTTATTAGAAACTCTAATTGCTATTGGTTTTCTACATTTACTATCATAAACAACTTTTTAGTGACTAGTTTGTGATACCAACTTGGATAGTTTTCTCTGTCTGGATATGAGTAATTTGGCAGGATAAATATCCAGCTTTAGTACAAGTTTTTGGACCAGCCTAGCCCCATGGTCTGTACTCACCTGCAGCTGCTTAGCCCCCCAAAATGACTCAGGTGCCTATATTAATTATATGCTGTTTGGCCTATGGCTCAGCCATATTGCTTGCGAGCTCTTATAACTTAGCCCATTTTTGTTAATCTATGTCCTGCCACATGGTTCATGGCTTTACCTGAGTTTCTTTACATGTTGTTTCTTGAGTCTCTCTTGACTCTGGCCTCCTTCTCCTTTATCTATGCTCAGATTTCTCACCTGCTTCTAAACATCTAAGCTTGCCATAGGCCAAAATAGTCCTTTTACTTACCAATGATATTCATAGCATACAGAAAGATATCCCATACTTTGTCTTTTTCGTTTAATCAGAAAAGAAAGTTTTAATTTTAACGTACTAAAATTACATATACCAGAATAGCTATTAAGCAAAAATTATAGTTAAAATATCTAGTTTATTTGTATTTAGTAAAATTAAAGAAAATATTCTATTATTTATTTTATTTTGTGAGTTTAAAGTTTTATAAATAATTTATTTTTCACTATGACTAAGGAAAAATATAACTATAACTATCTAATCTTCAACTATATTAAAGACGATGGAAGGATATACTATTACTCAAGTAAACAGAAAGTACAAGCAACTCCCCAAATCTAGAAATGACAGAGATGACATCTGGCTGCCTGGACAGTCACTCAGAGTTTTTTTGTACCATTGGAGGATCTATCTTTAGCTTATAGGCCGAGAGTCTCTGGCATATCTGTTAGTGAAGCGGGAAATTTGGAGGACTGTTTGCAGGTTTTTTTTTTTTTTTTTTTTTTTTTTTTTTTTTTTTTTTTTTTCCTGCAAAGCAGGAACCTGAAGGACCATCTTGGCTTGGTCTACCAAGAGGCAATTAGAGGTGATTTTCTGATGGATCTTGTATGTCTAGTTTATACAGCATACTGCCAAACAGTTAAGGAAAGAGCAGTTTCTTGTCTAATGGCTAACTTTTGCCACAAGGAAAGTAAATTTTATATGGATTTTATCTGATGCCCATCATTTTCTTGAAGTAGATTTATGCTGCCAGGAGCAAACCTGTCTCACTGTCTAGAAAAGTCTAAGTTTTTAAAAGTATTTTAAATATCATATTTTGTAGGTCTTCGAAGTATTTAAAGATTACTTATTTGATTGAAATATATCTTTATATACCTAAAAAAACCAACTAACATGACTGACTATAAATTTGGTTATCATAGATGACTATCAATTTCTATTTTTAATTATGCATTACAATTTTAAATGAGTTACATAAACACAATACCTTAAATAAGAGTACAAATATATATATGTATATATATAGTATAACAAAATTGACCTTAAATTTGTATCCATAAACCGAAATCTATACCAATGTAAAATATTTTGAGATTAACTGCCATTTTTTTTAGATTAAAGCAGATTTAATAATCTATATTTTTAATCATTTCTATATCATATCTCCCTTTATTTCTAGAGATTGGCTATAACTATTAACCATTTATAATGAAAACAAATATTTGTAAACATTATTTTGAGAATTTAGGCATAGCTTTAAATTACTACTTATGACTGTATAGGAGTGCTGTCAATCTTCTGGGAATGTTGAGGCTGGATCATCTTAGCAGCCTTGAAGCTGATGTGGCCATCTCTTTTCACCAGAGTTTTTTAGGGGGTCTTTTTTGATCAAACAATTTTAGCCTGGAAACAGTCTATAGGTTTTTTTGTGAAAACAAAAGCACAACTTTTTTTTTTAAGGCAACATATCTTTAGACTTAAATTTTAAAGTCAAGATATCTTTAAAATACATATGTTTTTTTTTAACCTAGGAGCCTTTGTAATTAAATGTATTTGTGTAGTTAGCTTACTAACAGTTCAAACAGCTAAAAATTTAAAAGAAAACACAATAAGAAACATAATATAGACTCTCTATATTTTTTATTTTTATATGACATATGTGTGTGTATATATTTAAGAACTTATTTATTTATTTTTTCTCTCAAGCTTACGTATTCTTTTTTTTTTTTTTAACATATGTTGTAACCCATTTAGAGATTTTTAAAAATCTGAATCTGTTTTATTGAGTGTCTTTTATTATCTTTTAACTGGGATTGTTTTTAAAATGCTAAACTGTAAAGCCCTGTTTTGACTGCTGGTTTTGCACTGCTCAGCTTTCTAACATGGCAAAGGTACCAGAGTCATGTTTACATTCTTAATTCTAGGAAGCATTATTAAATATCGTGGAGCTATGTTTTTAAGCCCACAGCTGTGCTTCCAAACTCGAAAGCAGTAGCTGGGAAAAGCCACTTTAAAGTTCTACATAGATTTTGCCACTAAGGCTGAATCAGGAAGCCTTGCTTAAAGGAGCCGCACCTCTGCTTGCTGCCAGCAAAGAGCTGACCTAAGAAATTGCTGCTACTAATAAGCCATCTTGGACTCTGTTCTCTTTTTGCCCATATGAACAGAAGCTTAAATATATCATATGCAGCTTGTGTTTACATCAAAGCTCCTAGAGGAACCGGCCTCCTTGCAGCTTAAGCTGCATGCCTCTGCAAGCCCAACATTTTGTAGCTCAAGCTCATACACCACACCAGGGCATCTCTCTACTGTGGCCCACTTGAGAGATACAACTCAGAAGCTGTTTTGGGCTCTGTTTTTGTGCTCTAGAACTCTTTTTAAGCTTTCTCAGGCTTTATGGTGGATGTAAGCACCCCACGTTGGGCGCCATTTATAGTAGAAGTTCCTGGCCTGGCCCTGTGGTCTAGACTTCCCTGTAGCTGCTTAAACACCCCCACCCAAATGACCCAGATTCTTATATTAATTACATGCTGTTCAACCTATGGCTAAGACATATTGCTTGCTAGCTCTCATAACTTAATCCGTTTTCATTAATCTATGTTTTGCTACATGGTTTGTTGCTTACCTGAGTTCCTTTACATATTGTTTCTGGCTCAAGACTCTCTTGACTCTTCCTTCCTTCTCCTTTATCTATGATCCAGTTTCTCACCTGCTTCTAAGAAGCCTTGTCATAGGCCAAAAACAGTCTCTTTATTAACCAATGATATTCACGACACACACACAAAAATTCCAAATTATCCAACCCATCATCCAATCATTTTCTTTTTTTTTTTACTTTTACAGAGACTTCGTGGAGGAAGTTGTTTCTGTTTTTAGTCATGGATGGCTTTACCTGAGATAACAGATGCATGCACCTCTAACCCCACATCCAACATTGTTTTTCTTTTGTAGCAATAGTTGCTTGAGGGGAAAAAAAATTTCTTTCATGGCATTATTTGAAAAATTAGAATTCCAAGTTACATCTTCTTCATTAACTACTTAAAATACAAAGAAAACATTGGGAGAAATGCTCTCCAAGTGACTGTTAGAATTTTCTTGGTCCTTTTTTCTTGTCAGAGATAGTGGTAGTCAGGATTCCTCTGGTTGGTAGATCTGGACCTGTCCTCATGGGGTACTTCTTGTTCATGTTGTTGATTTGTAGATTCCATTTGCTCAGAGGCAGTGTCTTTGGTAGCCTCATCATGAAGCTGAAGATGAATTTACCCTCCCGATCCCCTTGTTTCTACTTCTCAAGCTCTCAGATTACAGACACGTACCACCATGCACAGGTTATATAATTTTTTTAAAAAAATATTTATTTTATTTTGAATTATGTTCACATGCATGCCTATGTGTAGATGCATGCATATCACTGCAGTGTCTATGGAGGCCAGAGAGGGCAGTGGGTCTCCTGGAGCTAGAGTTATATGTGGGAGATTGTGTTGTTTCATTATAAATAATTGTCCCACCCACTGGGTTAATAAAAAGCGCTGATTGGCCAAAGGCAGGCAGGAAGTGTGGGTGGGGCTACCAGACTAAGAAAACTCTGGGAACTGGAAGAACAGAGCAGAATGCCAGAGAGAAGCTGGAAGAAGCAGAGGACAACTATGCTGTTATAAAGAAAGGTCCTGAGCCGCATGGCTGAACAGGAAGAATCATGGGTTAGATGAAGGGTAGAGAGCTAGCAAGTTATATGCCTGGGCCTTAGGCCGATCAGCCTCAAATTAATGAAAGCATCTGTGTGTCTCTGTCTCTGCGAGTCTGCGAGTCTGCTGGTCTGCGGGCCTAAACCTTAAGGCTAGGCCCAAAAGTCAAGGCCAGAAACCTCGCACTACAGTTATAGGCAGTTGTGATCTGTCTGACATGGGTTCTGGGAATCAAACTTGGGTCCTCTGGAAGACTCATAAGTGTTCTTAATAGCTGAACCATGTTCCAGCCTCCCATTTTATACATACACAACACATACATATATACACACATCATATATACCTACAATTGTTAGCATAGTTTTCTTGTGAAAACAATTACTATCATTACAATATATTTGTTCATGAATATAATGCACTTTTCTGAAATTAACACCTATAAGATAGAGTTTTGCTCTGTAGCCCTGGCCATTCTGTAACTCGCTCTGTAGACCAGGCTGGCCTCAAATTCAGAGATTTGCCCATCTCTGCCTCCCATGTGCTGGAATTAAAGGCATGTGTCATCACTATCCAGTGGTCATTTTACTTTTATATCTTTAAAGAAATTCCTGATTTTTTCACCTTATACAAAATGCCCACATGGCACTCTTTTGCTGATATAATACACCACACTCATCTCTGACTATGACCCTGTTTCTGTTAATTTTTACTTTTAGTTTGCAATTTTTTTTTCTTTATTCCTTTTTGTGTTGCTGTTGTTTTGAGATGCTTCTTTAAGACTTCTAACCCAAACCACACTGCCCTGTGTTACTTATTTCCAATCCTCAGAGACAATCAACACATCTTATGACTCATAAATCTTTCTGGTGCCAAATTACATTAAGATTCTGTTTTATTAGCATGAAAACAAATGAGTTCTGAAGGCTCAAAGGATTTTTGATATTAATCATGTCAAAAAAAAGTTCAAGGTGAGTTGATTTGAGTTTTTCTGGGGCTGAGGAGACAGTTAGGATTATGTCAACATATGATTAAGGACCATTAGCTTCACAGAGAAAAGTAAGCACTGAATTGTATATAACTTCATCAAAGAATTTTCTGCATGCCTCCTTTAAAAGGTTTGAGTAAGTACATTTATTTAGAAAAAAAAATTTTTTTTTGAAGAACAAGTACACTCCTGTCTGTTGTCTGTAGTGATGGGGAAATAGTTGTATGTGGATGAGAGAGTTGTCTAGTGAGAGGGAAATCAGGGAGCCTCAAGGACAGGTTTCATGTTTTTAAGGGGTTTCTATTTGGTTTTGATTATTATATATACATATACAATGAAATAAGTTCATATCTACCTCCACTGCCCTCCTCCAACGTCTCCATAATCCCCAAATCCCTCACTCCATATCTTCTTTTTAAACAATTCACTGATCCTTAGCTCTGTTGGTGCATGCGTGGGTGAGGGGCATCCATGAGGCTCATCCAAGAAGCTCACTCTTTTTACAATAGCTCATTGTCCGGCGACCTAACTGGGGTTCCTCGAGAACTACATTAGTTCCCTCTGAACATGGACCTGCCCCCAAGGACCAAATTATTCCCACCAGTTTTCATCCTATGGGTTAGCAGCTCAGCATTGTCGTAGGAAGTACCAAGCTTCCAACACATCAGCCATTGGGAGACACGCTCAAGTCATACCCAAGCAACTGTAGCACGGATGGAATGCCACCCGGCTTCCAGAAGAAGGAAACCCAGATTCCCACTGCAGCACTGTGAACCTGAGGACACTATGGAAGGTCAGATGAGCAGGTCACCAAAATAACCATACTGAGCTGGGTGTGATGTTACATGCCTTTAATCCTAGCACTCAAGAGATAGAGGCAGATAGAGGACGCCACAGATCTCTATGAGTTTGAAGTCAGCTTCATTTACACAGTGAGTTCCAGGCCAGACAGGGCTGCACAGTAAGACCTTACCTCTCTTTCTCTCTCAAAACCAAACCAAACCAAACCAAAATTCAAAGCAAAACAAACAAACATAGAACATTTTTTACCTTGAGATGGTTCAAGTGGCCAGAGTCCTGGGAACAGCAGGGAGACCAAGGGCTACAAGTGTGTGTGTGTGTGTGTGTGTGGGGGGGGTTATTTAATCCACACTGAGTTTCAGTTTTGTAAGATCAATATTTCTGGAGATGAATAGCAGTAATGACTGCAGAACAGTCCGAACATATTTAATAGCACCACACTCTGTACTGAAAGTGATTGACAGAATGCATTGTGGAATATAAGAACAAAACAAAGTAAGAGAAAGAAAGAAAAAGAACATAGAAGGCCGCTTCGATATGTGCCTCTGCTCCAGTCCTACGCTCAGTGTGTGCTGTGACCTCTGTCCCCATTGGACAGCAGAGGCACATCTGGCCTGATGGAGCCCTGCCTGCCAGCACAGGACCCACAGCTGTTCCTTCTTAACCACCAGTATGAGAGCTGGATGACTTGGAGCAGACTTAGAGCACCAAATAGGGAGGAGTGTAAGTATCTAGCAAAGGTGAATGGAAGGGAAGACCAGGAGGGTAACCCTCAGAGAGGGAAATGTGAATGTGTCGAATTGTATCAACCAGAGAACCTAGCACTTCAAATGCCGGGTGGAGAATGAGACCTGAGCACAGGCTCTCAGAGATGATGTTTATAGGAAGGAGACTTGTATCCTTGTTGAGACTCATTGGTGTATGTGTGTGTGTGTGTGTGGGGGGGGTTATTGATACATTAAGGACCCCACTATTAGGACAGAAAGACACTGAGCAAGGATCAAGAAGCTGTTAGAAATCCTAGAAGCAGCAGTGACCAGCCACTGAGAAATGTAGTCGTCCCCTCGCCACCCCAGTCTCTGTCCCATGATTGTCTTTTCTGGTCACTGCTCATGCTGAGGACCCAGGCTGGATTCCCTTCAGTCATAACCTTCTTGACCTCCCCAAGTCACCCGCCTTCTCCCAGTTACTGTAGACCACCCGCTCTCAACTGCCTGGCTGTCACCTCTGCGCTTCTGTTTATGTAGAGCCAGTGACAGAGTCCTATGGTTCTGAGTGTTAACCTCAGGTGTCGTGACTGCATTTGCAATGGGAGTCTCTCCAGACACAAAATCAAGAGGCTTAACTTTCAAGGTTCTGAAGTCATGTCCACCCCCACCCCCATCCTCTGCCCACATCCCAGAGTTTCAGTTTTTGGATATTCAAGATCAACACATGCGCTCTGGGATCTCCAAGTGCTCTTCAGGTATCATTTTCTCATCCCTCCTTGTTAATCTAGCAAACTCATAAACATCTGATGGATGACCAGGACCACATGTATCTCCCTCTGTCCCGGACAGTCCCCCAGGTTGTCCTCTATGGCACTAACCATCTGCCTAGTGGGGTAATAGCTACTTATGGAGTCCATGAATCCCATTCAGAGACTTCTGAATTGTTACAGGTCTGCTTCACAAAGCATAGCACTTCAGCTATGTGGTGCTACAGAACACCAGCTTGACTCCATGCATTCAAACTTGCCAGGTGCTGGAGGGGCAGGTCACCAATGCTCTAGCTTAGTTAGCTTCAGGAATGGCTCAGAATGAGAGAAGTCACTTGACAAAGTGACAATGAAGTTGTTTGGTTCATTGGCCCCATGCTTTGTGCATACTCATGCTCTTTGTACAGACAGCCCAGCATGCAAAGGTGGCCTGATGAATGAAGACAGACTGTTGTTGATGATAAAAAAAAAATAGAGGCCAATCTAGAAATAAATCATGAGCCCACCGCTTGTTTGAGGAAATACAGCAGGTGGTGAGAACTCTGTAGATGGCCTGGTCAAAAAAGAGAAAACAGTATTGTTTTAGACAGAGCTCAGAAGAACTGCAAAACCCCAGAGGCAGAAAAAGACTTGATTTGCTTGGCATCAAGGGAACATAATTGGCCAGATGCTGTGGCATTGGTCTGTGTATTGTTACTTTCAACTGTGATAAATTCATGGCCAGAAGCAACTTATAGAAGAGTTTATTTGGGTTTACAATTTAATAGGGATAAGGGTTCATCATAACTGGGTGGTGTGGAAACAGTTAGGCATCATGGCTGAGAACTCATATCTTCAATGGAAAACACAAAGGTGGGAGAGAGAGAGGAAGACAGAGAGAGAGAGGGAGAGGGAGAGAGGCAGAGAGGGAGGGAGAGGGAGGGAGAGGGAGGGAGAGGGAGAGAGAGAGGGAGAGAGGGGGGGAGAGGGAGGGAGAGGGAGAGAGAGAGGGAGGGAGAGAGAGAGAGAGAGAGGGGGAGAGGGAGGGAGGGAGGGAGGGAGGGGGAGAGGGAGAGAGATAGAGAGACTGGGGAATATCCCAAACCTTTGAAGGCTGCTTGCTTCTCTCCAGTGATGTACTTCCCCCAGCAAGGCCACACATCCCAAACAGTACCACCATACCACCAACTGGGTATCAAGTATTCAATGCCTGAAATTATGAGTCAATCACATCTAAGCCATCACAGTCTATAGTTACAGCACTTGGAGGCTGAGGCAAGACACTCATGAATTCAAAACCAGTCCAGGCTACCTAAAGAATCAAAACAAAATACAACAACAAGAATATGGCCAGAGATTAGCCAGCAAGGGAAACACCATGTGTGTGTGTGACAAAATTAATTTGGTTCTAAGCACAATGGAAAGGTTTTTACTTTTTAGAAAAGATTTGTTTAGTTACATGTGCATGAATGTTTTGCCTTCATGAACGTGCATGCCTGGTGCCCGTGGATCTCAGAAGAGAGAGCTGGGTCCCTGGGAATTGGAATTAAGATGTTTATGATCTACCATGTGGACACTGGGAATCAAACCCAGTCTTATGCAAGAGGAAGAAGTGCTCTAAACTGTTGAATCCTCTCTCCAGTTGGTATAAAGTCTTAATCCAAAGAGGAGCACATTCCTATTTTTCCTTCTAAAACCATGCTGTGGCCACACACACAAAGCCAGCAGAAGCTCTGGAAACCATGCATACTGCAGAGATTTGGAGTTCCCCACGTTACTTTGTTGGTACAGTCTCCTTCCTCTCCAGGGAACCCTTTGAGCTCTATGATGCGGCTCAGGAGAGACCCTGTTGGGGTGCATACAGGTCATTTCCTAAAGAGTTTAATGTTCCAAAGGTCTTGGGCATGCAAATTGAAATCTTGAGTACTTTCTAGGAGGTTTTAGTAAAAAGAGAAATAACAGTGTCTAATATAGAGTACATACTGTTTGTCATTCCCTGGCAAAGAGGCATTTTCATCATCTTCATTTTCCAGGTAATTGAAGGGGATGAGATCTGGATGAGTCCCTCCCCCCAACTCCAACACCCCCTCCCCCACTGCAGGAACTCCTTAGCCGTCCTGTTTTAGCATAGGGACTCTTCACATGCTGCCCTCTCCTGCAAATTAGCCTGGGATTCAGGGGAAATAATTATGTCCTCTTACAATACAACTGTTCCTTTTGTCTCTAAAAGGCTTGAAAGGGCTTTCTCGTGAACGTACACGAAGTCAGTACGTCCTTTCTAACCCACTAATTCTCTTAAGAGAGGGTTATAAAAACACTAGGGTTGGCCCTCAGGTCCTCTGGCTCCTTGTTTCTCTGGACCTCTGTCTGGTGTTTCCTTCTCTCCTCCCTGTGCTAACACAGCTGAGAGGCCTCTCAGAAGCCGAACACATTGTGCTGTCGGATTATGAGCTTTCTAAAACTGTGCTAAACAGACCTCTTTTCTTCTTACATATTCAGCCTCAGGCCTTTTATGACAATGGACTGATGCATATGCCATTTTTTATTTACGCATTCCTTGGCTGGCAGACACCAGGGTGAGTTGTGCTGCTAGAATTGTGGAATATAGCATAGATCCTTGCTGTTAATTCTTTGGCCTGCAGACCCTTAGTCTTTAAGGATATATTCCTGCACTCCTATAACATGGGACCACAAAGTAGACTTTTCCTCAGTTCATAAACTGAGGGTGGAAGGGGTTAATTTTGGGGGCTAAGTCTCTCTCAGATTTTCAGGGGGCCAAGACATCTTAAATGCATGCAGCAGGGAGATCTCAGAATGACTCTCCAGGGAGAGAACTGTTGCAGTCAGCAAGGCAGTAATGGGGATTCTGGGTTCAATGTCATGGCTGACTTCTTCCAGCTCCCCTTAAATGGCTATACAAATGGGGGAGTACGTGGGATTAGTGTTACCTTAATTATTTTCAGTTCTTGAGAAATTAATCAGTGTCCCCTGATGGTTGTTTATGTTAGGCCGTGAAGAACTGATCCCAGCCCTGACAATTCCTCCAGCTGTTCACAGATGTTGAAAGGGACCATCCAGAGCATCTGGGAGGCTGGTGAAGGGTGAAGCCCAGGATACATTCCTAGTGGTTAAGCAAACATGGGCTATTTGGTTCTACCTCCTCTGTTTTCGTTTCTTATAGTGACCTTTATTTGTTCAGAAATAGGGGTTTGAAGAAGTACTATGAGGGCAGGACTCTTTTTTTAAAAGAAATCATTCTTTTGTAATAATTTCATCATTTATCCCTCCCCCTCCCCCTTTCCTCTCCCCAACCCCCTTTCAAATGCCTCTCCTTGTGTTCTTTCAAATTCACAGCCTCTTATTTCATTAATTGTTGTTACATATATGTAACACACATATTCCTAAACACATAAACACAACTGTCTCAGTCTGTATACACTCTTTTGAACATAGCCCTCTTTCTGGGTGAAATGAATACTTTCATTACTGAAGAATGCAGCCATAGAGTCAGGGGTCTGGGCTTCCGGAGACCTGCTTTGTTCAGTTGTGCGTGTAACTTGTAAACAGCATTGCATTGTTTTATGAGAGTCAAGGGATGCACGTTCACCCTTGATTTTCCCTTTCCTGGTCTCTCTCATGGATTCATTTATACAAATAATGTCGCGTTACACATTGGAAAAGGCTTTGCTACACATTGCTGTCCAATCAGTCATGGCAAGAGTGGATTCAATCATCCTCCTTTTCAACAAATTCCTGTCTCAGTCACAAGGTCAGGCAAATTCCTCGGGTTTGCTCACCCCAAGGCAGGGCTGGAGACAAGGAGTGAGGGTGCTGGTGGGTTATTTGGTATGCCACTCAGCCAGCAAAGGAAAGATAGATAGGAATGTAAGACTACAAAGACGAGAATCGAACAGATGAGGCATCAGTCTTGCTGTGCTCACTAAGAAAACACACAGAGCATTTAGCCTGGTCTGCATAGAGGACGGGAAGCAGGCTGTGTAGGATACCAACCATTGATTTACCTGTGCCCTTCGCTACCTTAGACAGCAATAACTACTTGCTGTAGAATACAAGTCACAGGTCAACTCAAAAGATTTGAGGCGTTATGGGCCTAGACATTGTCAGTACCTGATACCTTGTATTGTGCTTGTGCCAAGACACAATGAGACACTAAATCAATATCATTATATTGAGGATATATCTGCATTGTTAAACAAAGACCGTTATGTCAGAGAGAGAGAGAGAGAGAGAGAGAGAGAGAGAGAGAGAGAGAGAGAGAGAGAGAGAGCTGTAGCCCCAGGCTCCTTGCAGTGTGCATGTCAAGATATGAGATGAGCCAAGCCATTCATTGAGAACTAGCAAGGAGAATCTAATAGGTATGTATGCATGAGGGAATACTAGCCACAAAGAAGAGAGGATTCTGTCATTCGCTGCAGAGTGGGTGGAGCTGGAGTGGCTAGTGTCAACTGAAATTAGCCTGACATTCAAAGCTGGCCACTGTCTTCACTTGTTTGTCAAAGCTAAGATGTAGAACATGCAATAGTGGGTGACAGAACAGTGGTCACCCGTGCTTAAGGGAGGCAAGGAAGAGGGAGAGAGAGATGTTGACTGGATGATAGGAACCAGGATAAAGTTATCAGGAGAAATTAGTTCTTTTACAGGACAGTGAGTCCACTGTAGCCGACAAGAGTTGATGGTATATTTTAGAACAACTAGAAAATTCTGGAGGGTCCCAAGAGAGAAATGACAAATGCCCATTGGCATAGGTCACAGATAGGTGCAGGCACAATGAACAGACCAAAAGTAGAAGCAGTATTACCAACCGTGTCCTTGGATGTTAGAGGAGACAGGTTATGGACTAAAACACATATGACCCAGGTGGGGAATGCTTGTAAATCCCAGCACTCAGGAGGACCGAGGCGCGAACTAAGCTACTGTGAGACACTGCTTAAAAGAGAAACCGAAATGCACAGAGTGTAACTGTGATGGATGTTGTGTAGGAGATGCCCAAGGTAGGCAGGCATATAACCAAGGAGTGAGGAGGTTGAAGTTTCCTGGGGATTAAAATTCCTTTGAATTCCAAACACAGAGAGTCCTGATTAGCATGACTTATGGAGGACTGCTGAAAGTAAGTTGATTTTAATTGGGCATCATGACAAGTTCCTAAAAGTTTTTATGTTCGTTCTAATCGGTCTAAGAGTCACGGAAGTATAAACTAAGATACCAGGCAAACAGCTAATTCTGGAACTTTCTGGAAGTTCTAAGAGCTTGATCCATACCTACATTGCTCTGCTGGTAAAGCCAGAAGAACTGCTCTGAGGAAATCATATACACAGGAATGCATTTTGACAATCACTTCCTTTTTAAGTACAGAATACAAATTTTATAGTTAGATGTGACTTTTTAATTATAAACAACGCTAATAGGTTTACTGGATAATATAATAGGCAAATATACAAAAACATTTGTTAATTGGTTTACATGCACATGGGGCATACTTAAATAATAAAATCATCCCAGAGAAAATATAACTGATAGATTGGAGCCTCCTCTTGCTTTCTGAGTCTGAGGATTGGTAGGCCTTTGACAGTCCTCCGTGTTCCTGACAGGTCTGCAATCTTCTGTGCTCAGGAAGCTGCAAAAATGCAGGGATGTGGGTGGCAGTGATACACTACCAGAGCAGATGCCTTCAGCCAGCCAATAAACAGGCTTCAGAGACAACGAAATCTTCTGTTCTTTGGTACTAATTGTCAGTTTGGGAATATGTACAAATCCCCTGGCTTTCTGTCCCTTCCTTGTGAGTTTTGATCCCTGTTTGTGACTCATGTTGGGGAGCACACATCTTTGTGTACACATGTGTGTGGCCCATGTCATCCAGGACCCATCTTCCAATATTTGCCATCTACCTTTGGTATAAGCCGTTTTTTTTTTTTTTCCCCCCTTTGGTTTTTTTCTGTTTTGTTTTTCAAATCCAGAAATCTGAGTTGGCACACTGAGAGCGCTCACAGACTCCTGCTTACCCAGAATAGGTGAGTTTTGAAGGCCTAGTGTGATGCCTAAGGCCTGGACGCAGACTTTAGAGAAGGGTTTGTTATTCTGCAAGCAAAATGTTGAGAAGGTTTTCCAAACAGAGCATTTAAAAACTCTGAGGAAGGAAGATAAGACGGCTGCAGGTCCCCTTTCTTTGTGCTAGATCTGAAGAGAAATGAAGAAAGGAGGCCTTGAACCCATACTCTCCCCAACTGTTTACTGGCTCTATCAGGCTGCCCTGGGGCCCCTGGGAGCCCGGGTCAAATGCCCAATCAATCCAAGTTAAACAAGTTATTTGCTTCAAGAAGAAAGAAAGAAAAGCAACCTTTCTTTCTATCCACTCAGCTGAGCCAATGCCTGCCCCCCACACCCCTTTCCCATGTTTGCTGTGCTGTTGACCGCCAGTTCAGTCCAGCAGGGCAGGGACAAAGTGCCACAGAAAGAACAGGCTAGTGCTTGAAACTGGCAGTCTGTGGGGTCAAAGGCCAAAGGACCGGACAAAGATCAAGAGACATCAATAACTAAGGCCAAAGCCTACACTGACTCCCTGGTCCCCATGAAGATGACAAGACTAGGAAGCTGCACAGCCCACTCGGCCCGGCTAGCCAGCCAAGTTGGCCCACAGCCAACCAAGGTTTCTGGAGCTGCTGGGGCAGTTGATTGCCCAGTCCAGCAGTGGGTCCTCCAGGGCTTCTGCTTGGAGACCCTGGAGGTGCAGAAAACTGGACACAGCTGCCCAATACTAGTTTTGGAAGCTGGAATCCCCAGGCCCTGGTGAAATCAGTGTGGCGCTACTGCCCAGTGAAAGCAATACCCTGCTACTGCTCTGGAAAAGAGAGAGCGTTGTTGCTTCTGCGCCAGGCTAGGCTGTCTTAGGAACGGGTTCTCCCCTAAGGGAAGGCACAGGCAATGAGAGCAGGCTCTTCATTTGAGAGAGCTGGTTGACCCCTGCTCAGCCATGTCTAACAGGAACCAAAGAAAAAAGTCAAGGTAATGGAAGAGGCAGGTTTCGATATGGGCTTCTTCAGTTCCTAGTTTTAGTGCGCGGAAGCAGGGCCTGAGACAGAGCTGCTGTGTTTGTTTGGGAGGTGATCTTAAGAAACAGAAATGGGCAGTTGGTGGAGAATTGCAGGTTCCCACAGTGGGCTACTGGGCTCAAAATTCCAAAATTCCCTGTGAATGCCCAGGGACGTTGGAGAGAAGTTTCTCTCTCCCAGGAAAAAAGGAAGGGCAGTCAGCTCTTGAAGTCATCCTCTGGGGATTTTCCAGGGGTTGGGACTTTCTGGGCTCTTCTTGGCCACGTGGGGACAGGAAGAGTCCCCCAAAGAGAGCAGAAGAGAAGTGGTGGGTGACATTCTGGTTAACATGCATGGCAGTGGTGGGTGGCAGAGTACCAGCCAATGGGTAAACTTGAAATTCCATGCAGAGGTACTCAGGAGTCCCCCACCGAAGTCCTCAGTTTCCCTGGTCAAAAGCATACTCTTCCTGCAGCATCTTGGTCACCAGCCCCTCCATCTGCTTGGACGGGTTTCAGCCTCAGCTCAGGAATATATCTCATGGGTTTTTGTGCAAACTCAGGCTTGCCATGCAATACAATATAAATGACAGAAAACTATAGGCAGCCAAACCTCTGGTTAAAGTGGGAGGGAGTGAACTCAGTGGGCAGCCGTGGGGCCACATAGAGCCACGTGCCAAGTTCATAATTTCTGAGATTGTGGTTTTCTGACAGTTTTGACTCATGTTCTACATAATCGTCGATTATCTTAATTTGTAGCATTTCTTTGAAACTCACCCAAGGGCATGTTCTTTCAGAAGCTCAATTACATGCCCTCGGTTGTCTGAGAACTCTCTTGGCGAATGGTGTTTTGTGAGAACAGGATGTGCATTTTAACAGGCAGGGGGACTCAGCCATTTCCTAACAGGTGCCTCCAGAAGGGCACTCCAGGGGAGAGGGAAAACATCCAGGAAATTTCGTGGGACGCATAGTGCAGTGGTTAGCGCAGATGTGGAGGTGCCCAGGCTTTTTTTCATTTTAAAAGATTTACTTAAAAAAAAAACTGTTTTCTTTTATGTAAATGGGTGTTTTGCCTGCATATATGTACACCACATGAGAACAATACCCAAAGAGGCCAAAGAGTCTTGTGATCACTGGGGACTAGAGTTACAGATGCTTGTGAGCCACCATGCAGGTGCTGTAAATCAAGTCCAGATTCTCTACAAACAGCCAGTGTACTTTCCTGGTGGTGTTGTTTGTTTGGTTTGGTTTTTGAGACAGGGATTCTCTGTGTAGCTTTGGAGCCTGCTCTGGGACTTGCTTTGTAGCCCAGGCTGGCCTAGAACTCACAGAGATCCACCTGCCTCTGCCTCCTAAGTGCTGGGATTAAAAGTATGCTCCACCACCGCCTGGTCTCTGCAGCCAGTGCCCTTAACCACTAAACCAGCTTTCTAGTCCTTAAAGGCTTGTGTGTGTGTGTGTGTGTGTGTGTGTGTGTGTGTGTGTGTGTGTGTGTGTGTGTGTGTGTGTTGTATATGTGGAGGTAACCTACAAAAAAAACGTTGGAGCCCCAGGAGCTAGAGTTACAATCTGTTGGAAACCACTCAACATGAATGTTTTTTGGGTCCCCGAAGAGCAGTCAGTGCTCTAACCACTTCTGCAGCCCTCAAGCGCCTCCCTCTTAAGGGGGGGAAAAACCATTAAAAAAACAACCAACTTTTTTATTTTTAATAGACACACAATGATTTTACTGCTATGGTTTTGGTTTGGACTGTTCTCCATGGGCTCTTGTGTTTGAATACTTGGTCCCCAGCTGGTGCTGCTGCTTGGAAGGTTCTGGAACCTATGGGGCAGGCTCTAAGGTAGTTACCCGGCCTTGGTTTAGACCCAGGTTCATTGCTTCCTGTCCTGCTGATCACATGGTCCTCCTGCCACTGCCACGGTGCTGCCCTCAGTATGCCTCCCCTGACATGATGGCTGCATTCTTGGCTACTGTGAGCCCAGATGAACCCATCCCTTCTAAGTTTTCTCCTGTCAGGCATTTGGTCACAGAAGAGAAGTACAAACGATCCATATGCACGTTTCCATGACACTTTGGTAATATACGAGCTATCACTGATTGAAGCAGGTCAGTGAACACAGCATCTTAGATACAGTATTAATCACTTTTCTGTTGCTGTGATAAAACACCTTGATCAAAGCAGCTTGTGGAAGGAAGGGCTTATGAGCCTATCAGGATGGGTCTGCACAGCAGCAAGCACATGGTGTCAGGATCGGGAAGCCAAGCGTTCACACTCCGAACCTCAAGCATGAAGCAAAAACAGCAAGCTGCATGGACGACGAGACTATAAGCACTTAAAGCCAGCTCAAGCCTGCCCTACAACCTCCCCAGACAGGGCCACCAATGGGGACTAAGCAGTCGAACACTGGCGTTTATAGAGGATATTCTCATTTAAGCCACCACAACACATGCAATTTCTCTGTGTTCACAACCTTCAAAATATTCCCCACTTGTTACTTTGAAATATTCAATAATTTCGAGTCATCCATAGATATCCTACTGTGGCGTGGGACATCAGAAGCGGGCTCTCCTTCCCAGATGCTCCCCTGCATCATTTAACCATTCTCTCCTCTTCCTGCCCCACACCTGTCCCTCCCCATCTGGTAATGATTCTTCTACTCATTAATAAGTCCTGACTCTTGTATAATATGACAAAGTGTGTGTGTGTGTGTGTGTGTGTGTGTGTGTGTGTGTGTGAGAGAGAGAGAGAGAGAGAGAGAGAGAGGGAGAGAGAGAGAAAGATGAAGAGAGAGAGAGAACAAATGTTTATTTAACATTTACTATGAACTAAACTTTGTACTCTTGAAAATTACTGGAAACCACGGAAGCCTCTGCTTCTGTGGGTTATCTTTGTTGACAGTAGCCTTATTAGAACTATGAACTGAAAATCATGCCACAATTTGTTATTTCTCAGAAACTATCATCGTACCACTCCATGTCAACAAAAGAACTTGCTTTTTATGGAAATAGAGTTTCCCAAACCAAACCATCCTTCTCAGGTAATAGCTTTAGCCTTCTGCAAGTCTCTGATGTCAGGTCTGGATTTTCACGTCTACTCCCGGGTTCAGTTGGCTGTGATATATTGACATTGGTGAAATAAACGAAGAAAATCTGGTCTCCCTAAGAGGTGGATGGAAATCAGAAGCAGAATCGGATAGCCCCCCCCCCCAGAACTATTTTATGCGGTACCCATCTTGGGAAGCATTTTGCCCCTCCCTCCCCCTCCCTCCTTCCTCTCCTCCGTTCTCAGTTCAGCCATTCCAAATAGTCATGCTGTCATGCAACGACTGCCATCATCAGTGTCCAGAACGTTCTCATCTTGCACAACTGACACTGATTTATTAAAGAACGAGCCCCTGCTCCACCCTGTCCCCAATCCTGACAGTTTCCATTCTGCCTCTCGTGCTGGTAGACTTGACAACCCTAAGTCCTTTACGTGAGTGGCCTCCTGAAATCCTTGTTACCTTCAAACTAGCTTATTTCACTCTGCATAATATCCCCAATGTTCGCCTATCCTGACCAATGTGTGAGGATCCCCTTTCTTTTTAGAGCTAATATTCACTGCAGCTCTGGGTGAGTAGAAAAAAAAAGAAAAGGAACTAACTGCTCCTAGGTATGGTGGAGGAGAACGTTTTTGTAGATAAATCGGACAGCACAGTCAGAGGCAAGGACATCTGAGAGATTCCAGAGTAGACAGGACCAGACTGAGCTGGGTCATGTAAGGATCAGGGGAGGGGAGAGGAGAAAAGCACCCCCCCCCCACACACACACCCCAAAAGTGGAGAAGTTAAAGGGTAGGAAAAAGGTCCAGGTAACAAAACTAGCTGGTTATGTAGGGAAGGGCAGCCCAGCTCCTGTCCTGGAGGCGTTTAGGGTAAGCGGCGAGTGTGCTAGCTTACCCTGTCACAGACTGGGACTGAGGGATGCTGGGAGAACATGGTGGTCAGGTGTCCACTTTAATATGGTAAGTAGGTACCTCAACCATCCTGGGTTTGAGACCTAACACCAGGGTCTCGCTGAACAGCACAGGATAAGTAAATGCACCCTAATTAGCAGTAGTTAAAGCTGGGAGAGCATCCTTAACATTTTTAGACCTAAAATGGTTATCTACTTCAAATTTATAGAGAGAAG
This sequence comes from Phyllotis vaccarum, assembly GCA_033318265.1. NCBI lineage: Eukaryota > Metazoa > Chordata > Mammalia > Rodentia > Cricetidae > Phyllotis > Phyllotis vaccarum. Next base: position 17,971,271 of record JARWLC010000003.1, read on the forward strand.
GAAAGTGGTACTATGGCTCTTGTCTTTTGCTTTTAAATACAAATTGAGTGTTCTTGATTTAGAAATGAAAAATACAAAACTTTCTGAATGCCGACAGGATGTCACAAGTACAAAATTCCTCAGTTAAGACTTAATCTGGGCATACAATTATGAAAAACGTACACAACTGCCTTTGACTTATGTTGACAAAAGTGCATAGGAGGCAGAAATAAATTTTGTATTTTGGCCTGGGTTCCATGCCTCAAATACCTCATCGTGCTTATGCAAATGCCCTACATCTGAAAATAAAACATCTGAAATTCCAAATATTTTGGATGTGGGATGTCCAAACTGCACTACTGTTTTTGACTGTGGTGTAGCACATGTTACGTGGAGCTCACTAATTCACCAATCTCTACGTTCAGTTGAGTGGCTGAGGATGGTGGCTGACAGCTTGGGCCAGCACCACCGTCAAGGGCAGACTTGTCTCTGGCCAACTTCAAGCTCCTCACTAGCAAGCAGCCCCTCCCTAGGGATGTTCTCTGAGCCCATTGTAACTGGTTTTGTCTGTTCTGGTTCCTACATGGTGAACTCACCTGGAACCACCCAGCATTGTCAACCTATAGTTCTGTCAGTTCACAACCGGATTGCTGCCTGACAGGCTGCTCTCCAGAGCCTCTGTCAGGACCTGCATCAGGATGGTTATTCTGAGTGTTTGCACAAGGACATTGTCAAGACGCCTGTTCTCCAGAACAAATGCATCAGAGTATGTTAACTGTGCTCTTGCTGCTGAGGGCAATTGTTTATGTAAATAAGGTGTGAAAAGAACTCACTTGGTATTGTCCACAATGAGAATCTCAGAGAATGGCTAACAATGGGCCAGTCCTTCATGCATGTGCTTTCTGGATGTTTTTTATGGTGAGGAGGATGTCATTTCAGGCTGAGAGGGACATCACAGTCTCCAGATTTCATGATCTTTACATTTCCATCCAAACCAAAGGACATCTTAGCTCATTGGACTGTATGATGCTCAAACATTCCCACCTAAGTTGCTGGGTCAGACACTGAACACACCTTTATTTAATATATTTTAAGCTATACACAAAACTGAAACAATCCAAATACTCAAATGATCACGAAATGTGCTAGGAAAACTAAAGTTTGTCTGTGTGGAGAGAGATTGCTTTAATAGCTAGAATGATCTATATGGGGGTTGGCTTGAGCTAGGCATTTTTATTGAGTATTAACTCACTTCATTTTCACAAAAATGCTGGGCTACTTCCTAGTTGCTCTGCTTTCTATGGAATAAACAGGACAAAGTGTTTAATAACTTCTTTAAACTCACTCATCTGTAAGCCATGACACAGGATTTGAATTTAGAGTGTCCAGTGCTAGACTCAGAAGCTCAGTAAACCATGGCCACCATTTCTCAGCCTTCAACAGATGGTTGGGCATTTATTAGATGGACTGTTCAAGAAAGAAAACCTCTTAAGAGTGTTCTAGTTTGAATCTGGAACATTCTCCACAGAATGTTCTTGTGTCTGTCTTGAAATCTCAGTCCTCAGGTGGTGGCACCATTGAAGGCTGTGGGGCCTTTAGAAGGGAGAGCTTGGATGGTAGAAGTTGATCCCTAGGGGAGGGTCTCTGAGGACTGGAGCGGCCCTTGGTTCCTGTCCTGTGGCTTCTATTTCTGAAGCCTCCATATACTCTTCCACCAAGGGCTGAGCCAGTTCAGCATGGCTCCCCAGTGTGATGGACAGAAGCTACTGAGCCCTGAGCCAAAATAAGCCCCTGTGCCCTCAGGCTGTTTATGTTAGAGATTTAGTCAGCACCTTACAAAATAGCCAATGCAAAGACTAATAAGACAGCTTTATTTTAATATCTCAATATTCCTGGAACTTAACGTACACTGGCAAAGAGAATATTCTCATAACTGCTTTTTAAGGTAATGGAGGAGGAATCAGGAAAAGCATTGAGCAATCTTGTCCTTGTTACAAATGACTGGGGGAGAAGATGAGTGGAATAGTCTAATCTGTTTATGAGAGATGAAAATATTTAGGTCTAACGGCAACATGTAGCACAGTAGAGATCACACTGATGGCCTGGGACATTCAAGGCAGAGTAATAAAACAGAGTAAGGACTGGCCTCAGTAGAGCACAGGAAACATCCTCCCCCGACGAAACGTGGGCTTGGATGACTGTGCTCTAAGGAGATGCCACTAAACGGAGGGACTAGGCAAGAGGGGTCACACTCGAGTGATAACATAAATGAGTAAAAGGCTCTGATGACCTTCTTATTGATAACGGTATCCAACTACCCGCTACTTTTTCTTTGCTTTTTTTTTTTTTTTGAGACAGGGTCTCTCTACAAAACCCTGGTTGACCTGGAACTTGCTCTGTAGACCAGGTTGGCCTCGAATTCAGAAATCTGCCTGCCTCTGCCTCCCTAGTGTTGGGATTAAGGCTTGTCCTACCATGCTCAGTTTACCCACTGCTTTTTAAGACAAGCAAATTTAGCAGACGAAACCTCGGCTTTGTACCTCTACCTGGTATCTGTGGTGGACTGGGCAAGTCCCATGGAGAGAGGACAGCAGGCTGCCTGGCTCCCGATTACCTGTCAAACACTTCAAGGTGTTTTCTGTGTTCAGATCTGTATCTCATTCTGCAAAAAGCAGATTATTCCAGTCGGCAGGGTCTCCAGACAAGGAGGCTATTTGATTTAATTACAAGAAAATTGGATGATTCTGCACAAGGAGGTCAGAGCTGCGGTGTGTGAAGATATGGGGGATTCAGAAGTGATGATGATGATGGATTGGTTTAGGAAAAGAAGACAATAGACCATGGTGTCTAACTAGGAAGTGGAGGGGCAGGCGTAGAAATGGAAGAAGAAAGGAAAGGAGAGAGGGGAGGAGAGGAGAGAGGAGGGAAAGAAGGGAAGGGAAGGAAGCTCTGGTGTTGGGAGGTCTGAGACAAGAGAGTTGTATAGATGGGTCTAACATCAGTGTAATGAATCCTGTTTTTATCCCCCAAGCAAAACAAAGGTACGGGTAGAACTAATAACTACCCTTCCAGAAGAGCTTCTTGAACTACGCAGATTGGAAACTCACATTCAAAGTCACCTTATTCCTGAGTGCCTCAGCTCGGAGTGACCAGCACTGAGACAGGTTTCATACAGAGCATAAGGAAAAAAATGCTCTAGACAAGAGGCAAAAACTCAGTAAATAATTTGACTATCTTTTGTTTTACAAGAAGAAAACAAATTAATTAGTGAATTTCAGAAAGTCCTTTTCTGAGGACTGTTCTAGAAGTAAGTCAAAGACCCACAGGAATAATCAGTGGTGATGAGCTCCTAGCATGAGGCCATTTATCTCTGGGATCCAGATGACTGATTGATGAAGAGACTTATGGACAGGGAGCAGCCATTAAAAAATGGGAATAACTGGGAGCAGGCGTGAGATTTATAGTTTCCTGAAAGGAATAGTTCATGCTAGGATGCAGTACTACTGTGTGAAGATCTGTGGGTCACAAGGATGTGTCCTCACCTTTGTCTATTTCCCATGGGCTATCAAGCCACCACAGCACCAACCTTTGCTTCCTGTCTCCAAGTTGCCTCTTTCCCCACTCCCTGTCCTGTCCCCTTTTCTCTCTCTCTCTTTCCTTTCTCCCCCCCCCCCAAAGTGGCCCATTCAGGAGACTTACTTTTTAATGGCATCTTTAGTTCCCTGAGCTTAGTTTTCATGCAAAGAGCCTTTGATTTCTATTACCATCCCAGGTTTCTAATTTTAGGATGTCTTTTATTCCGAAAGAATCGTTACATGCTCTTGTGGACTATTATTTTTAGATGTGTTACATATATTTATTCTGTGGAACATTTGTTTAATGATGCAAAGATGAGTTGCCTTCTTTCATGTTGCATGTGTTTAACTGAAAAATTATGTTGCTTTGCTTGTCTAAAACAACCGACTGACCTAATAAAGAGCTGAGTGGCCAATATTGAGGCAAGAGAAAGGAGAGATGGGGCTGGCAGGCAGAGAGGATAAATAGGAGAAATCTGGAGAGAAGCCAAAGGATCAAGGAATGAGAGAGAAAGAAGGAGCAAGAAAAGAAAGGGTTAGACACCCAGCCACACAGCCACACAGTCACTCAGCCACACAGCCACACAGCCACCTAGCCACATAGCCACCCAGCCATCCAGCCTCACAGCCACCCAGCTACCCAGCCACATAGCCATCTAGCCACATAGCCACACAGCCACCCAGCTACCCGGCCACATAGCCACACAGCCACCCAGCTACCCGGCCACATAGCCACACAGCCACCCAGCTACCTGGCCATATAGCCACACAGCCACCCAGCTACCCAGCTACCCAGCTACCCAGCCACACAGCCACACAGCCACACAGCCACATAGCCACCCAGCTACCCAGCCACACAGCCACCCAGCTACCCAGCCACACAGCCACACAGCCACACAGCCACCCAGCTACCCGGCCACATAGCCACACAGCCACCCAGCTACCCGGCCACATAGCCACACAGCCACCCAGCTACCTGGCCATATAGCCACACAGCCACCCAGCTACCCAGCTACCCAGCTACCCAGCCACACAGCCACACAGCCACACAGCCACATAGCCACCCAGCTACCCAGCCACACAGCCAACCAGCTACCCAGCCACACAGCCACACAGCCACACAGCCACCCAGCTACCCGGCCACATAGCAACACAGCCAAACAGCCACCCAGCTACCCAGCCACACAGCCACACAGCCACACAGCCACACAGCCACACAGCCACCCAGCTACCCAGCCACACAGCCACCCAGCTACCCAGCCACACAGCCACCCAGCTACCTAGCCATCCAGCCACATAGCCACCCAGCTACCCAGCCACATAGCCACCTAGCCATGTAGTCACACAGCCACCCAGTCACCCAGCCACACAGTCACTCAGCCAGATGCAAAATGAGAAGAAAAGATATACAGAAATAGAGAAAGGTAAAAGCTCAGAGGTAAAAGGTAGATGAGATAATTTAAGTTAAGGAAAGCCGGTTCAAAACAAGCCAAGCTAAGGCTGGGCTTGTATAACTAAGAATAAGCTTCCATGTGTGATTTATTTGGGAGCTGGGTGGTGGGCCCTTCAAAGAGCCAAAAAAGTAAAAACATAACTACAGCATGCAGGCTGATAAGGACTATATTTTACTGATGTCCGTGTGTCTGTTCTGGACCATCACCACTGCTGTCCAACTTTTCCATTTCCAACTTGACTGCTAACACAATGGAAAGCCCAGATGCCATGTGTGAATGTACCAATTCCCTTGGCTCAGCTAGCTTGAGCATCACTAATTGTACTCACCTCTACGAAGAAAGACTGGCTACTCATCAGTCAGAAACACTTGTCTTATTTTGCTCCACTAGATGACTAGTTGACCAATGTGTTAGCCAATCAGCTCCTCGTGGTAGCAGGGACCATGTCTGCTGCTGCTTTCTCAGAGGCTGCCATCATGGCATCTCAATACGTATGCGTGAGATGATGCCTTCAGATAGCGGCCCTTCAATATAGCACTGAAGTGTGCTCTTAGGGATTCCCACCAAGTACATTTGTAAGGAGAGGGAAATGAGTAGGGATTGAGCCAAACACCAGGAAAGCAGTCCTCATTAACTTCTGGAACTACTGTTCCACAAATGTCTTCTATATCTTCCATCTCAAGTTCAGTTGGATGGCTTTCCCATTACACTGCTAGCCATTGTGGGATACTTTGCATAAATAGATGACTAAAACAGATATTTTATGATGATGATAATGGTGATGTTTGAATCAGCAGTAAATACATTTGATTATCTTGGCCTCAGACCCATAATCCTTTTTCTCAACCTCCTAAATGCTGGGATTGTAGGCATGCCTGGCTCCTAAGATGGTATCCCATTATTGATAATTTAGCAAGAATAGATCCTATGGTGACATACTATCTTTATAAGGAGGAAAACAAAAATTCTCAGCTATGGGGACTGGGAGAGTCCCCAAGCCCTGCCGTACCTCCTTGGTATTGTTATAGGGCTCTGGAAGACAGAAAACATGGTCAATGTGGTATGGTTCATCTGTGGCTTTTCAGCTGCAGTCAGGGACAGCATAGAGGCTGCTCACGCTTTTGAAAGAGAGAGGGAGAGTTCTAATTTGCACCCCAGTAGTTTTCTAGGGCCTGGAAGACCTGCAAAATCACGGGGAAAAATTAATATAAAAATTTAAGAATGTATTCAGATGCCTCAAATTTCAAAAGCAAAACCATAGACTATAATACCAAGTCTCTCTACTGCTGGTACTCATGTAAGCCCTTGCCTCACAGCTATCAAGGAACCCATCGAGGCAGTCCTGATGATTTAAAAAAAAAATTCCAGCTTCATTGTGCATAGAAAGGCTAATGCACACAGGACATTTTCATTTAAAAAATATAAGTAATGTGTGTTACTTTCACTTTTAAGCTTAAACATTTTCATTCAAAAAACCAATTTATTGTGTTTTTGATTTGTGTGTGTCTGCTTGTCTGTCTGTCTGTCCACATGAGTGAAAGAGCCTGAAGAGTCCAGAAGACATTGGGTCTCCTGAAGCTGAAGTTAAAGGCGTCCGTAATCTGTTCCATGTGGGTGCTGGGAACCGAACCAGGGTCTTCGGCAAGACCAATATATATGCTTCACTACTGAGCTGTCTCTCCAGCCCCTCAAAACATTACTTTCTATCTAGAAGAACGTAGCCCAGTTTCTTCATTTGTGGTGTTTAGCAATCATTCATCTGCATGGACTTTCCATAATATATTCACATTTTAAGTGTCTACCTATCAACGGGCAGTTTCTGATGATCTGATATTAGAGGCAGAACTTCAGTATCTCTGGGAAAAATTCTGAAAAGTGGACTTTTGCAAAAAAGACATATGTGTTTGTGAGCTTGATTAATCATTGTCACACTGCTCATTACAGAGGTCAAATCAATTTACACATGGGAAAGTTTTGAGTGAGCCTCATAATCACTTTTTCAGGGCCCTTGGGACCTTATTGATGGTCACATGAGGACTATTCATGGTCCTGAATGCTTGGATCCTTCCTGGAATGATACAACCATAGTCAAGTAAAAGACAAGAGAGAGGGTTGGCCTGAGATTGCTCTGAATTTTCTGGGATTCATGGTCACACCAGCAAGCTTAGGCCAGAATTTATGGAGTTTATGCTTGCCATCTGAACTGTACTGAGAATTGTTCTGGTTTTAGAAACTGGGACCTGCTGCCATCCAGCTCTGTAACAGGGCCTTCTGGCCAAGATGGAATAGATTTTTAGCTGATTTTAGTTTATTGTCTAAAGAAAGTAGGGAGCTCAGTAGTTAGATGGCTGTACACACCATCTATGAGCCCAGTGCTGGCACTGGTCCAGCCGAGTCACCACAGTGGTGTGCATGTGTTATCAAATAAGCTGTGAGTTGGTTGACTGGCTGATTAAACTGATGAGACAGGTCCATCAAAACAGCCCACCCAATTTGGCCTTGCAAGGCGATTGAAAATGAAGGATCAATTGTTTCCTATTCCGAGTTTTATGCAGTGCAGGTTCATTGTGGGAATGTGAAGTGTGGTCCTGACACCTGCCTCTCATTTTGGCACCTGGGTGGCCCATGACTGGGGCTTCCAAAGTGTGTCATTTAATCCTGCACCAATCGAGGTAGTCCAAACAGAGGCCCCAGTCGTCATAGCAATAAGGGGAGTTTATGAGTGCTTTTATTGTATTTTAAATCACAAAGGAGTAGGAGGTAACATAATCTTTTAAAGATGTGCATTCTCTAGTGGCTTTAACTTGGGCCTGTAAAAATAATGATGTATATGTTCATATAGTATCAGTATTTACATGTTTGTTTATTATTTACATATTTGTTTGTTTTGTTCATATTTCCATTATTTTGTAATAATTTTCTCCTAAACCCATTGCCCAGGAAACTCTTGGTTAAATTTCCTTAAAATCTAGTTACAAATAACTACCAGGTGTCAGGGAGACCCAGGTCATATGTCAGCCATTAAACAACCAGCACCTTGTGGCGATCTGAGATGCAGACCAGAGCAGGTTTAACCCGGAAGGTTTCCTCTTGGAAATGTTGCTCTTTATCAAAACAACCAATCTCATATTGTTACATAAAAGCTTAAATATTACTGCAATAGGTTTACTGTCAAAGAAAATAACTATGCTAAGTCTGAAAAACAAAGCAAGCAGAGAGCATGGGGGAAAGATAAAACTAACTCGGAATTCTGATTTGGGAGTTAGATTCCCCTTGTTAAAGGTGACAGGAAAACCACCTGTAGGTTCCTAGGTCTCAGTACTTTGGATTCTTTATATTTATATATTTGTTTGTTTTGAGGCAGGGTTTCTCTGTGTAGTCCCAGTCATCCTGGAACTCACTTTGTAGACCGTGCTGGTCTTGAACTCGGAGATCTGCATGCCTCTGCCTCCCAAGGGCTGGGATCAAAGGCATGTGCCACCACCACCTGGCTTGGAGCCTTTAACAAGCTTTCTCAGATTTTTCTTGAATCAGGGAAGAAGCCGTCTTACAGCATTACCTCTGGGAGAGCAAAGTCTTCACACACCAGCCTTGACCTTGTGTTTGAGGGGTCCCTCCACCTGGTGCTTTCTCCAGACATGAGGCAAACTAAGGTTTCTTTGATATGAGGGCAGCATATTTGGACATCTGTCTCTAAGGGGTAGAGTTCTGGTCCAGTTTCAGTCCCTGGCTTTTGTGATGACAAATGCTAATCAGAAGCTGACCTGTCTTTGGGGGTGGAGGTGACATCAGTTATTTCTCTTTTGTCTTTCTGGTGCCAATTCTTCCTCTGTTTTACTAGTATATATTTTGTACAAAATTTCATTATGATATTTCTATTCAGGTATACAACATACACTAGCCATATCCCTCCCCATTACCCCATCTTGTTTCCCTGTCCCCACTGGTCCTCTTCCTCCCCCATGTAGTTCCCTTTCTATTCTCTCTCTCTTTCTCTCTCTCTTTCTCATAGTGGATTTATGATGTTCCATTGTAAATAATCCGCCTATGAGTTTAATAAAAAGTGCTGATTGGTCAAAGAAAGACAGACAGGAAGTGTGGGCAGGGCTACCAGACTAAGAAGAACAGAGCAGAAATGCCACAGAGAAGCCAGAAGATGCAGAGGACAACTATGCTGCTCTGAGAAAAGGCACTGAGTCATATGGCTGAACAGGATTAGAATCATGGGTTAGTTTAAGGGTAAAGAGTTAGCAAGTTATATGCCTGGGCCCCAGGTCAATCAGCACACAATTAACATAAGTATCTATGTGTCTCTGTGGGACTGTGGGTCTGTGGATCCAAACCTTGAGGCTAGCCCAGAAAGTCCAGGCCAGAAACCACATACATCTCTCTCTCTTTCTCCCTCCCTTTCTCCCTCTCTCTAAATCTATATTCTGCAATGTTTCTCTTTCTGAGTCTGGCTTAACATGGGTCTCTTAGCATGGTGATCTCCAGGATCATGCTTTTGTTCTGCAAAAGACACCTTTCTTTTTATCTATTTAATGTGTGTGTGTGTGTGTGTGTGTGTGTGTGTGTGTGTGTGTGTGTGTGTGTGTGTGAATGTGAGTTTCCATGTGTGCAGGTGCCTTTAGAAGTCAGAAGGTGGAATCAGATGCCATGGAACTGGAGTTACAGCTGTTTGTGAGCTGCCTGACATGGGTTTTCTGGAAAAGCAGCAAGGACCCTCAGCCTGAGTCACCTCTCTAATCCTAGCTGATTCACCTTAAGACTGAAGGAAACTCCATTGTATAAATATTCCAGGGATATTTCTTTTCTTTTTTCTTATTTATTTATATTTTATTTTGATGGATATTTTGATCATAAGTAGACAGCATGCGTTCTTGATGCCTATGGAGGCCAGAAGAGGAAGTCAGATCCCTTGGAACTGGAGTTACAGATGGTTGTAAGCTGCCATGTGGGTGCTGGGAACCAAAAAACCCAAGATCCTCTGCAAGAGCCGTCAGCGCTCAGAACCTCTGAGTCATCTCTCCAACTCTTGAAGATATACTGATTGGAATTATTCTCTGAACAAGCAATGTCTTTAAGAGCCTGCTCCCACCCCTGAGTGCTGTACTAGCTCACACAGCTTGGTGTACACCCCATATCGTGTGTTTCCTTATAGAAGCATTGTGTCTTTTAGTGCACATAATCCTAAACACCTTTAAAAAGAGAACAAAAGAAAGAAGATGCTGACTGTTTGGCTACAGTCTCCTTCCGGTACAGTCCCCTGGGAGAGGAAACTTCCATCTTACTGAGCACCTACTAAGAACTAGGCCTGTGTGCTCAGCTCCCTGTGTTTAATCATGGGCATGGGAGGGTGAGTTAGAAATGGAGAAGGAAATAAGGTGGGCACAGCAGGGATGAGGGAAAACAGGAAGTAGATTCCTAACGCGAGTGCCCTTTACTCTTGCCAAAATATATAGTACAAGATTGACCGTTTTAACTGTGTGTGTGTGTGTGTGTGAAATTAATGCTACAACCTCCCCCACTACAAACATTGCTCAGATTCACAGTGTTGGCCAACACCAGCACTAGCTCTCTCAAGAGTATTTGTTAGTTCAGAGCCTTCATGACAGACCACTCAGCAATGACGCTCCATCCCCTCTCTGACCAGGCCCTCCCATCCTTACTGTGTGTCTAAGGACTGGACTCACCGCAGGAGAGTAGAATCATGTAAGTTTGTCTTTGTGTGACTGGTTTAGCTATTAATATAGGCTAACTGGTTTTCTGAGAAAGACTAACTCCTGTGCAAGGGACCTCAGAGTGGGATGGAAGTCTGGTCTCTCTGCTCTTTATTTTTCTTTAACTCCAGGCCGGACTCCTGCTTGACCATTTGTAGGCTTGCTTATCACTCAAGAAATGCCTGCCTGGCCTGCTTCACCCCCAGCCAGTACTGAAGGCACAGAGGAAAATGTCAGTGCTCTAAACCTGGCCTTGGCTTCCCAGAATCATTCTTCAGCTGACAGGGGTTACCTCGGGGCTGAGGCTGCTCTCCGGAGCTGGAGTGCTTACCTTATAGCAACTGGGTCTATCTTGTCTGGGTAAGATAGATCAACTTCTTAGTGGACATTCTTGCCAGACCAATCTGAGGCAGCAACCTCATACCATGCCTTCCATGACTGTAGCGGCTTCTGTATTTCTTCCTTTTCACTATATTTAAACCTAAATTTCATGCCAGTACCTCCAAGGTCAACTTGGAGTCACTGGATTTCTTTTTCTTTTCTATCCTCCCCTCTCCTTCCCTCCTTCCCTCCCTCCCTCCCTCCCTCCCCCCTCCCTCCCTCCCTCCCCCCTTCCTCCTTTCTCTTTTGAGACAGTGTTTCTCAGAGTAATCCTAGCTGTCCTGGAACTCACTTTGTAAAACAGCTTGCCTTTGAACTCAGAGATCTGCCTGCCTCTGCAGCTCAAGTGCTGGGATTAACAGTGTGCACCATCGCCTCCATCTCTACCCACTACTAGTCACTGAACTTCTTTATCTGGTCCTGCAAACACATGTCCTGGTTACTGTGGTGATATGTTATGTATTTAATAAAACCAGTCTGGAATACCAGAGAAGAGATCTACCCACTGTCAATCCAGGAGGATCAGAGAGTAGTAACTGACACCTTTAATTCCAACACAGGGAAAGATCTGTGTGGTGACCTACGCCTTTAATCCCAGCAGATCTGAGTTTGACGCTAGCTTGGTTTATAGAGGGAGTTCCAGGCTCCCAGGCAGGCAGTGGTGGTGTCAGGCCTTTAATCCCATAACTCCAGAGGCAGAGGAGATCTTTCTGTGTTTTTGAGTTCAAGGCTAACTACCAAATAGTAGTAGCCCACACCTTTAATCTTAACCTGGATGTGAAACAACTGGGCGAAGAAAATATTTAAGGCAGGTGTAGAAAGACAGAGCATGCAAAGAAGCCAGGAGGAGCGAGGCTGAGGAAGCTGGAAGACCCCTGGGTGAGATCTGACTGTGGTGTTTCCTCTCTTTGATATTTCAGCCTTTCCCCAATATGTGGCTCTGAGTTTCCTTTATCACAACCAGAATTTGTGCAACAGGTTACACCTCTCTCTGTTTTTCACCATTATTTCTTTCTAAATTTGTGTGCTGGGGTGGCTGAGGTTAGCCTGGTGGGTTTTCCAGAGCTGAGAATTTTGTCCTAAACCTCTGCTTAGTACTAAGTTAATCCTACCGCTTGAGAATAAGACCACTACCACAATTTAAAGCCAAATTTCAAGCAAGCCTTAATTAAATACTTACCAGGTAGATTGGCTCTGGTCAGTTTCATTTCTGAGTTTCCAGAAAATGGCCCCAAATCAGGGTTTACAGTGGCTAAGTATTTCCCATGAGGTCTAACCAGGAGCAAGCATACCCTCTCATGTACCTTCAGTCTACACACAATCAGGGGCAAGTATACATCCTGCCTGTGAACCTGCCCACATGTGACTAAGCATGTCTGGTGCAGATGGGTCAGACATACTTGTTTAGAGGAGCGATAAAATATGGCTTGTTATGTTCCATAAACAACAGCTTTTAATATTTCAGGAGTTCTCTATCCCTGAGCAAGAGGATTGCAGATCAGAGACATTTTTGTTTCATGGATCTCTTGGGCATAGTAATTAAAACTTACAAATGTAATGTTGACACTCAAAATTACTTGGTGCCATACCATCAGGAGGCTTTTAAAGGCTAGCTAACGTCCCATTGTCTACTTTTACCACACTGTGTTCCCTCAACTGACTGAGAGGTTCCTGAGTTATTTCCACCTTTTACTCACTGTAAAAAAGGCTTCTGGGGACAGGAATGAGCGAGCATTTGAATCTTTTCTTTCTGTTCCTTGGGAGGGGGGTGGAAAAGGGACTGTAGAAGCATGTCAACTTAGCTTTTCATCTTCCCTTTCCAGGCTCCCTCTACAAAGGCTGGCTCTGTAACACAGGCATGGGAGTGGTGGAGCCCACATCGGGAAAGGCTCCTGGGCATTTGCAGTAATGGACTTTCCTTTGTTTTAAACTGGAGACAAGCACTAAGGGAAAAGAGCCAAGGCAAAGCCTAAGCTCCATCTCTTCCTCTTCCCCTCTCTCAGCCCTCGGCCATCTCCTCCTCCACAGGGTCAGGGAAGACCCACCTGGCCTCCGGCAGGCATTTAGAAGGTGGTTTTGCAACGCCACTGCCTCTTTGGGACTTTGTTAGCACCGTTTATAGTTCTCATAGTAACCAATCACACCAGGCTTTGGAGATCTTGACAGCAAAACTTAATTCTGCTGGGCTGCCTGCTGGTGCAGTCTGCTGTGAGTAACTCCCTGTGTTCTGGCAGTAAAAACAAATTAAATTAAAGATCCCTGCTCACCAAAGGCCTAATTCTCATTTTTGCAAAGTTTCTGTTAAACAATATCGTCTACAGAAACTGTGCATGCACATTTCCCCTCAGGGACCACATGGAAAGGCAACCCTAATAGGAGAATTATTAAATTTGCCCATTAATTTCACATTATACTCTCTTAATATTTATTAATAATACTAGGGAGATTCAAAGATCTGTCCTCTTTGGATTCAACACAACATTTATGGAAATTAGACTTCATTGGAGAGATAGTAGTTGATAAAAATCACAGCTGAACAACAGAGTAGATTAAAAGGGTCTGCTCTGGTGGTGAATATGGGAATGCTGCTATTGTTTTTAATGGCACGGAAACCTTTTAGGGAAAAGAAATCTTATTTCATCTATTTCCCTTCTTCCTACTGGTAGTGACCTTCACCCCATCTCCCATTGAGCAGAGCTTGGAAGCAGTGTGTAGTGTCTGAGAAAATCGAGGTAGATCTCCTGTAGGTAGGGATGCAGAATCAACACAGATGTGTGGTAGAGTGATCTTCCATTGGATGTTTATTGTCCCCATATAGCTATGGTGGATCAAACAGACCGCAGCATCTCAGATAGCCTTTCAAAGAACATGTGTCTCCCCTTGTATCTAAACATAAGCATTAGAAAGATGGACACAATAGGAGACAAAAACCTTCTGAGACCCCACAAGGAGGTACAGGCCACAGGATGCTTCTATAGGCATTAAGTTTTTTTTTTTCTTTTTTAATGCTTCCCAAAACTTTAGAAAAATAAAGTCTTTGGTTCTATATCATAGACACGAAATTTGCTCCAGGCCATGCAATCTATAAGTCACTGATATTATAAACATAAGATATATATATATATATATATATATATATATATGAATAATGAGGAGTATTCACTTATTTGTTCCACAGGCTAATTTTTGAGAACCTGTCTTGTGCTGAGCTTAGGGTTGGATTAGGCAGCACTGACCAAGAGGTGGGTTTTCTTTCATGGAGAAAAACAAAGGAAACCATCATCATAAAGATTACACATGACCGCTTGTGTTGGCACTCACCTGTAATCCAAGCCTTTGGAAGGTGGGGAGTTCAAGGTCATCCTTGAATACATAGTAAAGTAAGTTAGAGGCTCGCCTGAGTTGCATGAGATCCTGTCACAACAAACACACACCAAACACAGTGGGCCTAGGATTATACTTGTAAGATCTATGCCACTCTCAAAGACCTTGAAGCATGTCATCTTGACGACTAATCCCAAATCCTAGCCTCCCTCTCCCTCCCCCCACCAAGGGTGAAGTTGATGGACAATTTCCTGCATCTTCCATGCACTGAAATCACACACTGTTTTGCCGTGTGGCTCAGGGCAGACACACAGCTTAAGGATTGTTCCACTGGCAAAAATCTGGGAAACTATTTCCAAATCTGAACTACTCATGAACACTCCTCATTCCAAGCATTTTGGATAAGGAATGCTTAATTTGTTGTTGAGATGAGCACCGAGTTCCTGTCCACCTGCACTCTAGGTGGGACCAACCATTGTCAAGTTCTTTGAGATTCATACCTGCTATGGGGGGTGGTGGTAATATCATCATCTACTCTCTGGAGCCCATAGGTCTGCAGTCCTGGCTTCTCAGAGGTAACTGTAACCTTGAATCCCAGGGCTGGAGACAGCTGAGGAAAATTCCTGAGGTCCTTCAGTAAGTTCTCAGATCCAGGCAAAATAGATCTAGTTATGTCCATTGTGGTTCCACATGGATGGGAAATGGGTCTGTGTGAGAAAGGAAAAGCCATTGTGTAGACATTTTTATTTGCTAGAGACAAAACCCATCTGGACTGGACTTTTTAGACTGGGCCAGAATAAGGACTCAGATAAAAAGGGTTTCCATCTCCATGCCAATAGTGAAGTGTTTGGGTAGAGAATAATTTCCCTGGTGGGCTCTAAGATCAGAGTCTCTAGAACATTGGGAATCACAGTTGTATGGGAATTGGGGAGAAATGCCTCCGTATTTTAAAGAATTTAGCAGGGGACTCTGTCATCTGCAGTTTAGGTTGGCGGGATGGTTTCACGGAAGACAACAGCTTGATGCTCATGTCAGACACACATTGAGTACCCCTCTCCAGAAACACTTAGGTTTCAGATTTCACAGCTTTTCAGAAATTGAAACATTTGCATAGGTTTTATTGATTAAGCATCCATAATCCAAACACCTGAAATACAAAATGCTTGGAAAATGACTACGGGACACAGTAGAAGTAGAAACCTTCGGTCTCCAAGCACTTCTGATTTTTGCCTGTTTGGGTCAGATACTCCCAACCGGTCCTGCAGCTCTGTGGTCCTCTCTCATCTTCTCCCTGTGTGTGCCTAATCTGAGTCCTGGCTCAAGGACCCACATGTGTTCACATCATTATTCCCTACTCTGGTCCCCTTGCAGCTGCTTTCTTTGCTTTCTTCTGGGTCAACTTAATTAGAGTCAGTATCTTAGACCAGGTCTTGCTTAAGGCGAAACCTCGGCTGAAGATGGGTGGAGCAAGATTGACCAAAAAGTGATGCTAAGGAAACATCGTAGAAAACTAAAGAGATGAGTCTTAGGGAAGAAGGAGATGATCTGTCACCATTTGAAGAAACTGAGGTGTTAGCAAGGAGACTGTCACACAGTGATGCACTGATAATAAAGGTTAAGGGCTGGGGAGACAGCTCAGTGTGGAAAATGTTTGCTGCACAAGGGTAAGGAGAAGAGTTTGGATCCCCGAACCTACAGTGTTGGGTGGGCGTGGCTGCCACCTTGAATTCCAGTCCTAGGAAAGGTCAGACAGAAGATTCCCCAGAGCAAGCTGGCTAACCAAACTAGCTATATTGGTGAGCTCTGGCTTCCATGGAGAGATTCTGCTTTAATGAATAATCTGGAGAAACATCCAACTTCTGATATCAGTTTTAAGGCTCCCCACCTACTACACATGCACACCTGCAGACACATTTGGGCGCATACACGTAACATGCATACAAACACACACACACACACACACACACACACACACACACACACACACACACACACACACACAGAAGCAGGGTTAGGGGCTGAGAAAGTAGCTCCGTGAATAGGGGGGCCTGTTAAAATCTCCAGTACCCATGTAAAAACCCGTGTGTTGTAATGCATGTAATGTAGTAGGTAAGTTAGGGGATCAGAGACAGGTGGATCCTTACTCACTGGTGAGCCAGTCTAGCTGATTCAGTGAACCTCAAGACCCAGTGATAGATTGTTTTTTAGAAATCTAAGTGGAGAAATACTGAGGACACCTGTCATTGGCCTCTAGCCTCTGTGTGTACACCTGCATGCATACCTGCACACCCATATATAAACACGTACACAAGCACACACACTCCTTTTATTTTTTTTTAAAGTAAGGTTAACCCTATGGAATGCATATCCAATGCCAAGAACTTTGCTTGGAATTTAAGTTAATCTCCGTGTGCTTTTGATTAGGCAGATGTCATGGTAAAGAGACAGAAGCACAATCAGGGAGCATCCAATCCCTCAAGCAGAGCCATAAGCAGCAGAGCCGAGAGCTAACCTGGACTCCACATCTAGCTATTAAATTTTGCTGTCTTTAACATCCCTGGCAGGACCTGCCTCTTTAGAAGATACCTCTATGCAAGAGTCCTGAATGACTTACTGCGATTACCTGATGCTTCCCTGAGACCTCAGTGTAAGTTCCTGACTCCGCCTCCCAAACTTCAGTTATTTCAAATTGTTGTGGTGTGTTTGTGGTTTTCACCTTCCCACGTTTGACACATGGGTTTCAATTTCTATAGTCCAGCTTCTACCCTGGCTGACTGATTGAAACAGGATTCTATTTCAAGTATCTTGAAATTGAGCACTCTCTTCTGGCTATGGCTCAGGTTACCCAAGGAAAAGAAAAGATAAATCTTGAAGTCTTATCTCCTTGAGATAGTAACCATAATTGGGCTTAATTTGCATGCTTCAAGAGTGGCTACAAAGCTAAGTTACAAAGGACTTCATCTGTCACTCTGGAAGATTTTTTTTTTGGGGGGGGGGCTCATCTGTCTGAGATTTGTTCCCATGGAGGCTTATGTATCTGACAGATTTCAAACACTTCTTGGGATGAGTGGGCTGGGACTTGGAAACTCTGTCATCTTTTTATGATGTCCTTTGTAACTGTGACACTTTGATAGTGTTTGGCCTGCACTGCCTTCTCCTAAGGCCTCTGGTTAACGGTCCCAATCTTACATATGTGGGTGGTAAGTGAAAAGGGAGGGTAGCGTGGTGATTTCCCTGGGCCACTCACAATGTGCTCTACTGTTTGGCGTGAGGCAGTAACTGTTACTGATCCAGGAAGAAATGGGTTTGAACAGGAACATAGCTTAGCCATCATAATAAGTCCACTGTTTATCTGAGCTAACACATGTACCTAGATTGCCAAGTTGAGTGGATTGGGACATTACAAGGGGATTACTTTCCAGAGACCTTTGTCACACAGAGCAATCACTAGGAGGGGAACACCTGCCCTGAGTATAGGAGGCACCCTCAATAGGCTGGGAAAATGGAGGCAGTTCCAGTCAGCGTGCAAGCCCCATGGCTCTCGAGTTGGCACATCTATTTCTTCTGCTGTGATCTGGGACACCAGACTCCTGCTTCTTCAGGCTTTCAATAAGGACGTTCCCCACCCAGCACTCCCCAGGAGTTTTCTGGGCCTGTAGCTTCTAACGGAAGCAGCCTCACAGGTTATCCTGAAGCTCCCAGCTGCTTGGACTGAGCAACCAATCACCAGCCTCTCTTTATGCTTCAGTATGGAACCATGACTCTACCACATAGAATGACCTAGTACATCTTTAGAATCTTCTTTATATAAAAAGTATGTTTTGTCCCCCTAGAGAACCCTGAGGAATCAAGTCTTACACACACACAGAGACAGACACACACACCCCCCACACCCCCCCACAATATCACACCACACATACTCCACATCACACACAAACACACACATAGGCACACTCAGGCACAGATACACACACACCACACACACACACACACCACACACCCACACACATACTACACCACACACACACACCACATCACACACAAACACACACAACACATACACACACCACACCACATACACACACACACACCACACCACACATACCACACACACACACATACACATACCACACACACCACACATACACACACCACCCCCATGTATATATTACATAGTAAGCACCTTGCAAACCATAACAATGTCAACAATCATATCAACAAACAGTAATTATATAAATGAAAGAGCTAGCTTGGTCATGAGGACAGCTCCGAGATATGTCTCCCCTTTGAGTGGGAGTAGTTGCAAGGTGGTTGAGGCAGTTAGCCAAAGAAGAAGCTAGGCCCAAGTTTTATAGCTGAGAAAGATTTAATTTGCAGAGACTCATCTGTTGAATCTTTAAATTGTCGTCTGTATCATCATCTATTTCCAAAAATAAAAATAATAAGAAGTGGTTGCTATTTGAGCGGATACAAGGAAGTTCCTCAGCTGGTATGCCTGCTAACAATGGCATTGTTGGCTCAGTGCCTTGTCTCAGAGGCAAACACCATACTTGGCACCTATCAGGTTATCTAAATATTTATGAAAGAGTGCCTTCCGATGCTGCCACCAGGGACACACAGCTGTTCATGCTGTAGACCAGTCATTCTGCAAATTAGCACACTCTGAGACAGAAAGGAAAGTGAAAGTGTGTTTTCTGAGGTGCCCTGCACATCGCTCCCACTGGCTTTGCCCAGGTGAGCTCTGCCTTTGTGCCTCCTTTGAAAGACCGATTGAAATCAGACCCCTGAGCATCCTGTGTGCATGAAGCTACACTCTACTGTGCTGGCATGCAAACAGGAGATCTAGTCTACAGCCTCTACTTTGGGCCTTAGAATTCTAGCTTCACACCTTTCTTCATATCACATAATCCTATTGAGCTGTAATATTGAGGGTCAAAACCTTAAGACCCCTAAAAGAGCCGTCTGAAAGACCCATGCCATTCAGAGTTCCAGGAATATGCTCTTAAATGAAGGAGGGCAGGAGTGGAGGCAGAACACTTAGGGTTTATTTCCTTTCTTTTCCCCAGAGGTAAAAATCATGACCAGGAGAAAATAGCACACTAAACCAGACCGGATCCCAATAGCTCAGGGCAAGGGGTCAGGCTGCATTTTAAATGAGCCCGTTTGGACTTTTGCCATTTCAAGTTTTCCTTTCTAGTGAGGGTTGACCCCAGGACCTTGTGGATGCTACACAAGTGTAGTACTGAAGTGGGGCCCCAGCTCATGGTTTTCCTGAGTCAGGATCTTACTGGGTAGCCAGACTGGCCTCCAGTTTGTGATCCTCATCTCAGTTTCTTGAAAGCTGGGATTGTAGGTGAACCACTGTGCCTGGCTAACTCATTTTTATTGCAAAAATACAGACAACAAAAGTTACCATCTTATCCATCCTGGCATATGCATTCTGTCATGGGTGTATCACCTGGGCCCACCTCAGAGCCTCTATCTCCCAAATGGTAAATCTTCACCCACAGGTCACATCTCTTGTTCCCCTTCTTCCCAGATCTGGGAGGCCCCCATCTTCTTTTGAGATTCTGTAGATTTAATTATCCTATGCACCACACATCCATATGGTGCTTGCTTTTTAGTGAATGCCTTCCTTTGCTCAGGGAATGTCCTCACTGTCCTTAAATCATGTGCCACCAGTGGCACCTGTAAATGAAGAATACTATAAGACCATTTGTGGTGTGGTCATATTGCATGGTTTTTCTTTCCCCATTCATCTGTCGATCGATACATGTGTTGTTTCCATGTTTAGGCTGGTTATACATAATAGTGCTATGAACACAAGTATACAGATAACTCTTTGAGTTGTGAGTTCTGTTACTTGAAACCGAGTCATAATGTTGGACTATCAAAAGCCTCCAGGAGCTTCTTATGTCTTCACATAGATGAATTTCCCTGTTGCTCACTTTTTCTCTTTTGGGGGGTGGGTTGAGTTAAGATGAAGAAGGTAGCTAGCAATGTGCCTGAGCCATAGGCCAAACAGCATGAACTTAATATAAGTGTCCGAGTCATGTTTGGGAGCCTAAGCAGCAGTGGGCGGCTAAGCGATCTGGGACAGCAGGTCTGTGGGTCTGGACCTTGGGCTGGATAGGGCCAGAAACCTTACTGTAACAGATGGCAAAATATCCGGAAAAAAACAGCTTAAGGAAGTGAAGGTTTGTATTCTGGTTCATAGTTTGAGGGACAGTCTGTCATTTTGGGAAGCATGACCACAGATGTGTGAAGCAGGTAGTCATATGAGATCTACTGTCAGAAAGTCGAGAGACATGGATTCTATCTATGCTTAGCTTGCTTTCAGTCTGGGATCCCAGACAATAGTTGCTATTTAAATGCAGTGTGAAATGAAATATCATTTTCCATAATGATACAAAAAATTCCAGTCATACTGACAATGAAGACTGACCATCGTGGGTAGTTGTCATGAGGATTCTTGCACCTCCTATTTATAAGGAAGCACTAGGTTGCATCAAAAACCTGAACAAAACTACAAGCACACTTGTAGATGGCTTTAATAAATATACTAAGTTAGATATGAGGCAGCAGGACCAAGGATCCAGACACGGTCCCAGGCTGCAGCTTGGGCCCAGTATATCATAGTCTCAGTTTGCTGGGCTGGGTACTCAGATCTGTATGACCACAGTGGCTGCGTGACTTTCAACACCAACATGACCTCAGGTTTTGGTTCAGATCCCATATTTCTGCACTGCTTTGGATGAAAACAGGAGCCATGAATATGAACATAGTCCCTGGTGGCAGTAGGTCCATGGACCCTGACCTGGTCTTCTGTTGCAGTCCTATCCCAGAATCTCCACAGCCCCAGGTGATAGCATTGTTCACCACATCTATATGGCAGCATCACCTCAGTGACCTCAGGTGTTATCTTATACACCAGGGGTCTACAGAGCCTTTAGTAATAATTGGAACCACTGACATGGACACAGACACAGACACACTAGCTACAGCTTGGGCCAATTGATACCATGGACACTGGTGGCAGTATAAACCAACCCAGATTGTCATGACCCAGCTGTGGTATGTTCCTCAGTCCCCACCATGGCCACAAGTGGTGACTCAGAACCAAGACATCTGTGTGGCCCTTGGTGGTGACACAGACAATGGACATCATCACAGACCCTGGCTGCTGTAGGACCCAGGACCCAGTCATGGATCCTAGCCACAGCACAAGCCCTGATGATTCCATGGCTCCAGGCAACAGCCCAGGCCATTCAGACTGGGATGGTCCTTGAGGTAGCATGTACCTTGGGCACTTATTCATCCACAAGAGACAGCTCTGACCCCAGATATCATCACAACCCTCAATATAACAGGCATCATGAACATCAACATAGACTGTGTCTATGGAAGGGCCTGGGGCCCAGACAAGGCCCTTTACAGCAGCCCAGGATCAGATGACACCATGTTCCTGGGTGACTTGCAGGCTTCCCACATCAGTCCGTTCTTCACAGCCTTTGCCTCTTCAAATCCATTTCTCTATACAGGACATGAACCTCTCTATCCCTCTTGTACCCCATGATATATTTGCTCATCATAATGGTGCCCTCCCACCCAGCACCTCAAATCACTAGGTGGACCATGGCTTCTTCCTGCCAACCCAGAACAAACTTTTCTGCGTGGATGTGTGCCTCATACATTACCTTAAGTGTTCAGGTGTCCTGTGGGGCATCATGCCACCTGGGATGCTGTATTGTTGCCATGCTGGGTAGGTACCCACTTTTCACAGTGGAAGTCAACGGGGTCCTGAGGACTTCCTCCCACTATCCTTTATCCCAAGGGCTTGCTTCCCAAATCCCAAGTTCACCCATTTCCTTTTGCCCCTTGTAGTTCTGGATACCAAGTGCAATGTCACAAAGAAGAGAACCAACCCAGTCAGCAGCCTGGGAAGAAAACTAGGTAGCACTAATTGACTGTGTCTGAAGTTCCTGGCTCCAGCTTCTTTGGCCTTGCCCCACCCCTTTTGCTTACAATTATGATCTTGTTTCTGTCGCTTGCCCCCACAGTCTAAAGTGGAGACTGGAGTGCCCACAGTGAGGAGGTGATTGTGTTAAATATGACCCGCATCTCACTGCCTCACACTGCAAGGTTGGTAAAGTAAGCCATGACGAGCAGATGCAGGTATTAAAAGCCCCGAGTCCCAGGAGAAAGCAGAATTTACTGTGAGAGGTTTAACTGAAGAGAATCTAAACACAGGCACAAGTTTCACAAGTGTAGGTAGCATTAGGAGTGCCTAAAAATCACACCGATCACACAGGCACCAGAAAGAAAGAGGGCTTTGGGACCAAAGAGAAGAAACATTGTCACCGGGGTCCATGAGGGCCAGCGCCCAGGATGACTGTCTTTATTCTTATGTTCTTCTTTCCTTATTTCTCTTTACTTGTGTATAATTCACATATCATGCAGCTCATAGGTGATTCAAGAGCTTTCATATACCAGTAGAGTTGTACAATCATCAGTTCTCTGACGCTGTCACCACCAGAAAGACATTCGTACATGGTGGCATCCACCCCTCCTTCCCTACAACTTCCCCATAGCACCTGTCAATCACTGACTTCCTATTTTTCGCTTGCCCATTGTACACGTTTCACGCACAGGTGTTTCTTACCTTTTGGAGCATTCCCAGGCTACAGAGCCGTGGTGAACATGAAACCAGAGAATGCTGGGCCACTGCTTTTCTAGAACACATACTCTGCTGTAGCTCCCCTTACAGGTCTACACTGAACTGGCCAGCAGGGAACTCAGCATGAGCACAGCTTGTCTACACATCTGTAGGGCACATCACAGCTTTCTTATACTTCAGAGCATGAGACTTTGACACTGTGCCTAGGAGATTAAAAGTGATGACATTGTTAAGAAATGGTATAAAAATGGGGGCTGGAGAGACTGCTCAGTGGTTAGGAGAGGGCTTGCTGCTCTTGCAGAGGACGTGAGTTCTGTTCCCAGCACCCATGTTGGAGAGCTTACAACTGCCTATAACACAGGGTCTAGGAAATCTGGTGCCCTCTTCCGGACTCTGTGGGAAACTGAACTCATTCATTCACAAACCATCCCAGCCTTACTAATACACATAATTAAAATAAATCTTTTAAAAAACATTTTTAAAAAAGGAAAAGTGTTGGACAGACAGATGGAAGGATGCTTTATGAGTCCTGAGACTGGAGGCAGAGTGCAGCTACATTTGGCTGCAGCTGGGAGCATATGCAGTGGGCTCCTTACATTTGAGGCTATTTGTATCTGTCTGTAAATGATTGTATAAGTATTGAGACTATTAGTTTTGAGTAGGTGAATCTGCAGATGTGGAAAGCATGAATAATAAAGATTTACTGTATGTGTCTCACAACACCTAGACACCTGAGTAGCCTCTTTCCCTCAGCACGTTATGAGCCATCCGTGTTGAAGCATGTTATCAGTATTTCCATGAATTGTTCATTGCCCAAAGAATATTCCACTGTATGGATATAGTATGTTTTATGAGTGCAGTAATGTGTTGGTGGGTGTTTGGCTTACTGAGTAGTTAAGAGTACGTGCTGTTCTTCAAGAGGACTTGATTCTGGTCCCTAGTACCTGTGTCAGATGACTTCAACCATCAGGTAACTCCAACTGCTGGGGATCTAATTCAATCTTCTGACCATGTGGGTGTGCCTATGTGTGACACACTCATACACATAGACATACACATAAACAAAAGTAAATCATTTTAAAAGTGAATGCACTGAAAACCTTTATAAATATGTATGGAACTGATGGGGGATGTCTTTCTGTATGCTGTGAATTATCAGTGGATAATAAAGAAACTAGCCTATAGCAAGGCATCTTGGAAGCAGGTGGGAAATCCGAGCATAGATAAAAGAGAAAAGAGTCAGACAGAGATGCTGTGAGCTGCTGCCAAGAGAGCATGAACTTAGGTAAGCCATGAGCCACATGGCAAGACATAGATGACTAGAAATGGATTAAGATGCAAGATGCTAGCAATATGCCTGATTCATAGGCCATTCAACACGAAATTAATGTACTGTGCATTTCTTTGGGACTTTGGGACTGCTGGTCCAGGTCTCAGGGATAGGCAGAGCTAAGCAGCTTTGGTCAGGTCCAGACCTTGAGGCAAGTGCAGACCAGAAATGTCTCACTACATGGAACCAAGTATAACACTTCTGGATCATATAGTAACTTGGTTTGTGGTATTTCTGAGTCATATAGAAACATTGTTCTTGGCATTTATGGATCATAGAGTAACTTTAAGTCAGGAGAATTTACAAGGCAGCTTCCCGGGGGACCTCCACTAGAAAGCGCCTGGATAGCATTTGTTATCTGCCTCTGGTCATAGTAATCCTTCTGAGAACACACT
Source organism: Phyllotis vaccarum (assembly GCA_033318265.1). Classification (NCBI taxonomy): domain Eukaryota; kingdom Metazoa; phylum Chordata; class Mammalia; order Rodentia; family Cricetidae; genus Phyllotis; species Phyllotis vaccarum. Next base: position 17,996,106 of record JARWLC010000003.1, read on the forward strand.
GTAGCTTCAAGCTGTATTTCTCTAACAACATCAGCATCTGTAATGGGTATTTATTTAGTGTCCAGGAACATTGGCATTTCTACATTTCCTTGCCTATCCTTACTCTCCAGGGCCTTTGAAGGAAGCCATACATGAATGGTTGAAGCAGCTTAAGCCCTTCCTCCTTAAGTCTGTCAAATATTGGGGTTTTTTGGGGGAGGGAGTCCAGAGGGTGAGGAGTGTGCAAGTTTCCAGCTGCCTCATCGGTTATTTGTAGAAATGTATTTGAGGAGCCACTAAGGAGCTAGGAGACTCATGAGTACCATTCTGATAGCTGTCAGGTAACAAGGCAGATATGATGCTTATGTGTAAAAACCCGCATCAGGGAGAAATCCTGCAGGTTTGGAGCAGGGGCCAACTTTTCTTTGGACTCTATCTAAGCCTGGTTACTTCACCTCATCTAAGGATGGACCATGAACTGCCTGACTGCACACTGTTAGCTTTTGACCGGCTTCCCCAGGGTCTGGGCTTGGAGATGAGAGCCTGGAGAACTCACCAGTCTTGATATGAATGGACACTGGTTCCAAGTTGCTTTCTATCATCATTTATTGCTGCCGCTCTGAACACTGACACTATCACTCTTACTTCATCACTGCCACCCTCCACTGCTTCTAAGACAGAGTGAGCCAGGCACTGTACTAAATATTTTAATAAATTTTCATTTAATACTTATATAATAGTGAACATTAAAATTGTATTATCAGTTAGTATTTCTACAGTGGAAAACATTTTAAATATATTATTCGTTTTGTCTTTATGCAGCCCTGGGATGGGAGGGTGTTTTTCTTTACCCTCAGCTGGTGGTGGGCACTACCATATCATTCTACTCTCTAACACGTTCCATCTTGGCCACTTTCCAGCCCTTGCCCAGAGGAGTCCAGGCATCCAGACTTCCTATGGCTTCAGCAGACAAATTGCTGTAGGTGTGTGTTTTTATTTCCAAAGTTGTAAAATGCACCAAAATAGATTTTACACAATTTACAATGTGTCTGACAAGAAAATAGGTTGTTGCTGCCAAATTCTGATTTGTAATTGAACTTGTATTTGAGCACTGGGGACAATAAATACCCTCCCCATAGGGGTATAAAGCCATAGTCAAGGCGCTAGGGGTCTCCTGGGAAGGCTAGAGGGCAAAGAATGTGCAGCTTTCTGGGTGCCTCACTGTCTTGAGTTATTTGTGGAAATGTATCTGTCGGGCCACTAAGGGGCTGAGGGATTCATGACCACTGTTCTGATAGCTGTCCGGTATAAAACAGCTATGGCTTATATATGTGTAAAAATCCACTTGGAGGAGAAAACACACAATGTGGTGTTTCTGGTTTGCCTTAATTTGCTTAATATGATGATTCCAAGTCCTGCTTATATTTTGTCAAATGGTATTATTTCACTACTTTTAATGGCTGAGTAAAATTTTGTTGGGTATATACACACTGATTTACCTTATCCATTCATCTGTTGCTGGCTGTTGTGTTAGTTACTCATTTGGTTTCTATGACAACATATATGATGAACTTAAGTGAGGAAAGCCTTATTTTGGCTCACAAAGTCGATCATGGAGGAGAGTTCCAGCTGCAGGAGGTTGAGGCAGCTACTCACAGCTTGTTTATAGTCAGGAAGCAGAGAGATTAATGATAGCATGTGGCTTGTTCTCTCTCTCTCTCTCTCTCTCTCTCTCTCTCTCTCTCTCTCTCAGTCAACTAGGAAATGATGGTGGGCTTCATCTATAACTTTAGTACCAGAGGCTCTGATACCCTCTTCTGGCCTCAGTGGGTTCTGCACGCATATGGTGCACACAAGCATGCAAACAGAAAATCCGTACACATTAAATAAGATTTTTAAAAGTCCGCAAAAGAAGACAAACACATTGCCACCCACTCATATTATACAATTCCGCTCTTGTCCAATTAAAGTTCTGTATGCTTTGACCAGCATAGCTTCACTTCTGGACTCCATATGCCCCTGTAACCACCTTAATAGTCTTCAATACTGTGTTCTTAGCTTCTCTGTCCCTATAGGTGACATCATGTGGCATCATTTTATCTCACTGAACACATGTCCTTGTTTCAGTGACCACTGATGAATGGGCAATGGTGATGATGATGATGATGATAGTCATAAGACTCATTCTTATAACAGGATTTCCTTCTGACTTGAGGCTAACTAGTATTACCTTGTAAATGCTTGCAAAGTGAAGCAGCTGACGATGGAGTTGAGAGATGGGATATTCATGAGATGACGGGCCATTTATAGTATAAGGAAAAGGAGGCAGGGTACCAGGACATAGTTAAGAAATAAGGCTCCCTCAGGACGTGAAGCAGCTCCTTTAGTTAAGAGACAGCAAGGTGGGTCAGGCAGATTCAGTTATAACAGGCCTCACAGCAGTGTTTCATGTGCTCTCCTATGACCGCACATTTCCTATGTGAACTTTGAAATGAGCCCATCCACAGAGCACTGGTAGGGAAGCTGGGCATTGGGACGTTTAGCAAAGTTTTACAAAGGTGGTTATGGAGGCTCAGGGATGAGTTGGCCAGAGTTATCTGAAGGGCTACCTTCATAAACGTGTGGGCTCAGGACCGATGATAGCATAGTTCACACTGTGGGTCTTCCTCCAGCTTCTCAAACACAAGAAGTGAGCACATACATTGGATTTTCCTGCAAGTAAATTTTAGCCACAAAACTCAGTGGAGAAAGAGGTTACAGAAGCTTGGGGTACAGGATACTGGCAATTCCAACAGTGAAATACCGCAGCCTGTACAGAGCTTGGGGTACAGGATACTGGAACTACCAATGGTGGGAGGTACTGCAGCCAGTACTGTAACCTAGAAATATGGAAAACTGAAGGAAGGAGAAGGCTGGCGGGAAGGAAAACAAAGGAGCGTCAGGTCCCAGGAGGCCAAGAGCTATTTTGGGAGCTGTGATTAAGAAAGGAAGCCTGGAAAGGAGGAAGCTGTGGTCAGAAACGAGGTGCTGAACTTAATGACCTTGGAGTTGGTGTTGAGAGCCAGTGGGCAGAGTCAGGAAAGTCCCTGGAGGTTAAGAGAGGAAGGTTAAAAGCCTCAATGTGTTAGACAAAGTGTGTTTGATATATAAGACTTATTTTCTTTACTTTTAAAAAAGTCCTTTGGAAAGGATGCATCCTGTTTTTGTTTCTATTAGTTCTTATTTCAAGGTTTAGAAACCACATCCTCAAACATAGATTTCCTCAGTTATCTTTATCAAGATAAAGAATACTATCCCCCTGGGGCCAATGAGGAAATGGTACTTTCTCTTAGATTATCAGTCCCTTGTGTTTCCTTGTAGTACATTAGACCCTCAGTATTATAATTAGTTCTTTATTCTTATGCTAGGGTCTCCTCTGAGCTGGGCTTTACCTATTTATTCTGCTCTGTGGTCAGAGAGAGCAATCATCTAGACTTTTCATTTTCTTTGTCCTGGTTTTAGTGGTCACTGCCTGGACCTTCACAGCCTGGGGGCCTCTTTGGCTCAGTCATTCTTGTTTAAGTCAGGTTTCTGCATTGCTTTGTTTAGGAGGCTCTCTAACCAGATGTAGTGGTGCATAACTCTAATCTTATCACTCAGGATGGTGAGGCAGGAGGGTTGTGAAGTCTTATGCTCTATTCTACCATAAAAAAATTCTTGGAGTAATTCTTAGATATCTAGTATAGATGCTGGTGGTGATGGAAGCCAAAGTCACTGCGTGTCACTCTAAAATCGGAACAGGAGACAAGGCTTGGGGTAAACTGTATTTGGAAAATGATTTCAGCAAGCAGAAGTCAGTGAGAAAAGTCACAGGAGTCATTCTAGCTACTCGGTGACAATTTATGTCAATGTTAGAAGCCATCCGAGGAACCATATAGAACATACCTACAGCTCTGAGACTGGACATCCCTATACAACGGTAGCACCCCTTTCTTGATTCAGCTACATGTAGGCACAACGTGACAAGATTCTTGGTGGTTGGAGAAGAGGCATCGTAAGTTCTCCAAGTGGTGGCGTGGAGAAGCTGCAGGCCATGGCCAGGCTGGACACCTAAGCTCTTAGTGCTCTCTCTCTCTCTCTCTCTCTCTCTCTCTCTCTCTCTCTCTCTCTCTCTCTCTGTCTCCCACCTCTCTCTCTGGGGTGTGTGTGTATGTGTGTGTGTGTGTGTGTGTGTGTGTGTGTGTGTGTGTGTGTGTTTGTGTGTGTGTTTTGTTAACTTGACATCTGGGAAGAGGGAACTTTAATCCAGAAAATGCTTCTATTGGTTGGGCCTGTAGGCACGCCTGTGGGCATTCTCTTGATTAATGATTTAAGAGCTGCCACCACTAGGTTGCTAGTTCTGGAAGACTTAAGAAATAAGATCAAGAAATGTTGTATTTGTTTCCAGCCCAGACTTCCCGGCCTAGCCTCGTAGCCTGGACCACAGACCCACAGTCCCATAGTCCCACTGAAACACACTGACACTTGTATTAATTGTACACTGATTGACCTGGGGCCCAGGCATATGACTTGCTGACTCTTTACCCTTAAACTAACCCATGATTCTTATCCTGTTCAGCCATGCAGCTCGGTACCTTTTCTCAGAGCAGCATAGTTGTCCTCTGCATCTTCTGACTTCTCTCTGGCATTCTGCTCTGTTCTTCCTGTTCCAAGAGTTTTCTTAGTCTGGTAGCCCCGCCCACACTTCCTGTCTGCCTGTGGCCAATCAGCATTTTTATTAAGACAGCAGGCAGTTCAATTATTTACAATGTAGCATCATAATCCCACTACAGAGAAAGCTATGGAGAGCAAGCGAATAAGCAGCATTCCTCCCCCCCCCTTCTATTCCATTCCTGCTTTGGGATCATGCCTGTGAGCTGTGAGATACAATTAACCCTTTACTCCCCTGTGGCTTCTGGTAACACCCCTACAAGACAGGACACAGGTCTTCAGAATGTCTACTGATGATAGTTACTTTTTACAACTCTGGGACCTTGTTTGAAGATCCGTTGGATCTACAGATATGTCTAGGAGAGAGAGCATTGTTGTGCCTTTTTTGATCTATGAACATAGTACATCCCTCTATTTTAAGGTCCTCTTTACTTATCTCTACAATGTTTTGTAGCTTCTGTTTTATAAAGTAAAATTCTCTCAAATATTTGTCACATCTTTTTCCTCCCTCCCTCCCTTCCTTCCTTTCTTGCTGAAACAAGGTTTCTCTGTAGCTCTGGCTGTCCTAGAATTCACTCTGTAGACCAGGCTGGCCTCGAACTCACAGGGATCTACCTGCCTCTGCCTCCTGAGTGCCGGGATTAAAGGCATGTGCCACCACTGCCCTGATCCTTTGTCATATTATCCCCAAGAATTTCCTATTTTATGGCGATGTCTCTGTTTTTAGCTTTATTTTTGCTGCGCATTGTTAACATACACACACACACAACTGGCTGCTTCATATTCACTTTTTATGCTATGACTTTGTTAAATGTCTGTGCTAGTTTTAGTAGTTTTTTCCATTGTATTTTACACATAGATGATTGTGCTGTCTATGAATTAATGGAGACTGATTGCTTTCAGTATAATATAATTTTCTGTGGTTGGGACATCCCGTAAATACAATGTAACAGAGAAGGAAGTGTGAGGGGTCAATTGCACCATGCTCCTTTACTCAGGAGAGAAAACGTCCAGTATTTTGCAAGTAAAAATGATTTTCTCAATTATATTTTTATTCTCTTTTCTTTTTTTTCTTCCAAAGCCCTTTCTGTGTATGTGTACATGTGTGTGCATGTTTGTGGATGCATGTTCATATGTGCTTGTGTGTTTGGAGGCCAGGGGTCAAAATTAGATGTTGTCCACAATTGCTCTTCCCCTTCTTTCTTTAACAGGGTCTTATTTCTCTGCCCATTGACTAGACTGGCTGGCTAGCAGCTCCAGGGATCCTTCTGTCCCCTGCCTGCCCAGAGCTGTGATGACAGGTGTGTAACACCATGTCTAGGTTTTGCATGATACTGAGGCCCCTACTCAGGTCATCATGCTGGTACAGCAGGCACTTGGCCAGATGAGCTGTCCCCTCAACTCTTTCCACTTCTCTGAGATTGTTGTATCCTTTAAGAATTTTAGGTTGTATTCTAAATATATGTTCTCTGGTGGTTGACTAATTAGGCTTAACCTTGTGTTTTGTTTTTCAGCAATGACTTTAGGTTTATAATATACAGTTCAATCTTTCCTCAGTGTGCCACCCTGACACACAATGCCCCATATGTACAGTAGAAGTTCAAAGCTGTGTCCTTGTATTTCTTCTTTCTCAGTCTGAGCCTTTATAGTCTTCCTCATGCTATAAAGCCCAAACTTCATCACATGTATTCTAAACAGCTGATTGTCCATAGCATATTCACATCATATTTTAAAACACGTTTCTTGACATGCATACTATATACTTACATAGTTACTATCTTCATATATTTGATTCATTTGTAGAGAGACCTCTTAGTCTTGGTACTATTGATATCTGTGTCCAAATAATCCCTGTTGTGTGGCTGTGCTGTGCACTGCAGGATGCTCTGCCCCAGATGTGCCAGTAGGAAGCCCCATCCCTGAGACTGAAGTTCCGGTCCTTCAACTTCTTCCTCATGATCACAGGCCACTCTTAAAGACTCAGAGTGCCACACTCAATGTCATTACACAGGTGTCAAAGGCCTGGAATCTCAAATCCACTTAGTATAGCTTCTTCATCTTTTGCTCAGATTTATTAACAAATTATATTATTTCCCCATTCTAAATATATCCCAACAGCAACCATCTTTTTTCCAGCAGTTTATTTCCTGTTGCTACTTTAATCCAAATTTTCATCATTTCTTAGGCTCATGCAGTGAATTCTTCATTTGGTTCTGGATTCTTATTACTTCCTGAACCTGTGGTCTACACTGTAGTCAGTGTACTTTTCAAAAGAGAAATCTTGAAGACCCATTTTCCTCAGCTGTATTCCAAACCAGCCACTTGTGTTCAGTAGCAACAATCTCATGACTGTCACATTGGGTGGGTGACAAGCACAGTGGGTGAGAGTCACCTGAAGTTTGTGGAACTTTCTTAAGAGATGACTCTGAGGACTTGAGTTAGGACTAAGAGTCAGAAAGGATGCTGAACTCTCAGAAGAGAGAAGGGGGATGTTACAGACATGAGAAGAAGTTTTAACACACATGTCAACAGAATGCCTCTTAGTTAGTCATGCTCTGTATAGATTTGTATCGTGTGGAAGGATGGTGTGGGAAGTGGAGGTTTATGAAAGAGAGTGTGATGGATGGCAGCTGTGTAGCAACAGCCATCTCTAAGCACCTTGGGACACAAGAAAGACAAGTAGAATTTTGTACCCATTCTCAAGCACCTGCCTGAGTGTTCCAATCTCATAATTTGCATAGCCCCTCCCCAAGAAGCCCTACCACTTCTCTCTTTTCTACCAACAGTTCCGAGAATGCCTATGTTGTCAATTGCTCTGAGAATTCCAAGAATTTCTTCAAATGACATTCAAAATGAAGGTGCAGATAACTTCCTCAAAATGAAACAAAAAGACTCCCGAAAGCCAGAACATGAATCAGATGCTGGACTTTCCATCTGCAACCTGCCGCTCAGTGGAAACCAGATGCAGTGCAAGTTAATACCTTTGAAGCCAGTGTGGAACCAAAACCAAACAAGGAACCGAAAACGGGAGAACTCGGAAGATGAAAGAAGGTTCTGGCGGACAGAGGAATCAGATAAAAGGGTTTCCTACAGCGGGCAACACTGTCAAAGGTGCCATTGTTCCTGTCGGACAAATAGAGCTCTCCCTTTGCAATCAGTTTTTTTTTTTTTTTTTAGGAGAGGTCGCTGTTCCTGTTCTGTGATGTGAAGTCAGACAGTTCTATATTGTTTGTGCACACACGCACACACACACACACACACACACACACACACACGTGTACACATATGGCCAGGTACACACATGCCTGTACACACAGGCACACACACGTTTCTACATATTGTTCTCTTTTTTTATTTTTACTTTTTAATTAATTTTTAAATTTTATTTTACATGCCAATCACGGTTTCCCTTCCCTCATCTCATTCCATTCCTTCCCCCACCTCCTTTCTACCTCCTATCCACTCTTCAGAAAGGGACAGGCCTTCCATAGGAGCCACCAAAGCTTGGCATACCAAGTTGAGGCAGGACCAAGCTCTTCTCTGCTGCATCCAAATGGTGTGAGGCATCCAACCAAAGGGAATAGGTTCTGAAAAGCCAGATCATACGCCAGAAAGAGATCTTGGTCTCACTGCTGAGAGCCACAAACAGACCAAGCTACACAATTATCACTCACATGCAGAAGACTTTAGTGGGTCCCATGCAGGCTTCCTAGATATTGGTCTAGTGTCCATGAGCTCCCACAAGCTGGAGTCAGCTTTCTCTATGGGTTTTCCATCATGATCCATGACCTTAACCACCCCCCATATAATCCTTCCCTCTCTTTGACTGAACTCCAGGAGCTTGGCCCAGGGCTTGGCTGTAGATCTCTTTGCATTTGATCTCATCAGTTACTGGATGAAGGTTTTATGATGACAGTTAGGATTCAATATTCCTCAGGACCCAGTGATTCCACTCTTGGGCATATGCCCAAAGGATGCTCAGTCATATCACAGGGACACTTGTTCAACTATGTTCATAGCAGCATTATTCATAATAGCCAGAATCTGGAAACAACTTATATGCCAATCAGCCAAAGAGTGGAAAAAGAATGTGATACATTTACTCAATGAAGTATTATTCAGCAGTAGAAAACAATAACATCATAAAATTCTCAGGCAAATGGATAGAACTAGGGAAAAAATCATCCCGAGTGAGGTAGCCCAAACCAAGAAAGACAAATGTAGTATGTACTCACTTTAAATGTAAAGAAAGGATAACCAGGCTACAATCCACAGCCTCAGAGTAGCTAGGTAACAAGGAAGACCCTAAGAAGAGCTCATGATTTCCTTGGAGAGAGGAAATAGATGAGATATCCTCAGTAAACTGGGGGCCTGGGAGGGAGGTTAAAGGAGGGGTGGGGGGTGGGGACCTATCATTCTCCTAAACATGACTTTATAAGTAAGTCTTCTTAGGTTGGTCTGGGATGTGGTTGCCTGCCCCAGTGTTTTCATGCCCTCTGTGAAGCACAAGCTATTGCGAAGTCAGTTTTTATGCTAGAAGAATCCTCAGAAACTACTAGATTCCCAGGGTCTGTAAAAACAGCGGGAGCCTTTTCCCACTTAAAAACGCTGTTGCAAGTAACAAAATAGGACATCGTGAAATTTACAGGTAAATGGATAGAACTAGAAAATATCCTGAGTGAGGTAACACAGACCCATAAAGAGAAACATGGATTTTGGAAATAAAGCGAAAGATAAGCAGACTACAGTTCACAACCTCTGAGCAGCTAGGTAACAAAGAGGACCTTAAAAGAGACATCCATGGACACCCCCTGGGAGGAGGGGAAATAGATAAGAGTAAATTGAGATGATAGCAGGAATGAGATGGTTGATTTAGGGAGGGACAGAGATGAAAACAACAAAATAGATGTCTTGACAGAGGGAGCCATTGTGGGGTTAGAGAGAGAAACCTGGTGCTAAGGAAACCCCCAAGAACCCCCAAGATGACCCCCAGCTAAGACTCTAAGCACTAGTGGAGAGGGTGCCTGAAATGGCCTTCCCCTATAATCAAATTGATGACCACCCTAACAGTCATTATAGAACCTTCAACCAGCAATGGTTGAAAGCAGATGCAGAACTGTGTAGAGTGCTAGCAGTTTGTGGAGCCTCTGGCAGTGGGACTCAAATTTATTCCTAGTGCATGAACTGGCTTCTTGGAGCCCATTCCCTCCAGAGGAACACCTTGCTCAACTTTGATACTGGGGGGGGGGGGGGTCCTTGGTCCTGCCTCTACTGGATATGCCAGACTGCACTGACTCACCCTGGGAATCCTTACCTTCTCTGGGGGATGGATGGGTTGAGGGAAGCTGGGGGATGACTGGGAAGAAGGGGAGGGAGGAGGAACAGTAGTGAGCATGTTAAAAAAAACTTTTAAATAAAAAATTAATGTTAAAAAATGTTGCTGCAAAAGCACTGTATAGAAGATGAGGGCATCAGGGGCGGGACGAGGACTTGGGGGACAGAACCCCATCCTCGCATGTCCCTCAGCTCTGAGCTGGGGTCTAAAGCATCATGTTAAGTACTCTGGAGCTGCTGTTCCTCGGCTGCTGACTTAGTCCTATTTTCTTTGCTTAGAGCCCAGAGTTACAAAGACGCGTTAAAGAGGTATCCCCTGGACAGAGAAGGGCTAAGGCTTATGATCCCTGTCTCATTGATATAGCCACGTGATGCCCTAGATGCTGTGCTGATGTTCATATGGCTAGGAAAGTTTCTTTTTAGGGACATTGGGGTGTTGAAAGGCTTTCAGGGGACTAAGGAATGATCTTGGAAATAATTTTAGTGGCTGAGAAAAATAATGTCACCTGACTCTGGTACCCAATGTTAGGCTGTGAAGATTTTGGGCAAGGAGTAGAGATGGCTCAAAAGCAAAGTTTCAGATGCTTTGCAGAATCTTTGACTGATGCTCTCCTCCTACTACAATGGAGGAGGCCCTGTGGCAATCCAGGACTGTGGTCAGCATTATAACTACTTCTTGTGAGGTCTTGGGATAGACGAGCAAGGAGTACACAGGCTTCAAATCGACTAACTCCACTTCAGTCCAGACCTCATGTTCCCTTGAGCATCCTCCATGATAATTTAGAGACTGTAAAACTCAGGCTTTCTTTACCACACCTTGCTTCTTCGGCAGTCTGAAATTGCCATCTACAGCTCCCAGGTCAATGGGCTGTGTGTTCCTCTGAGGAGGGAGCCTCAGCTTTTATCCTTGCCTGATCCATATGTGAGTGTTCCACTCAAGGCTCAGCACAGCCCTCTGCAGTATGGAGGACAGACACCTGGATGAGGAAATCTAGAGCTAAAGCGACGAACATGTCCAATTTATGTGCTCTATAAGGGAGGGACCCCACACTCAATGTTAGAGACATCCGACCCCGAAGCTCCCCCTACAGATCCAGACACTCCAACTCAGGATGACAAAGGACTGGAATGGAGGACTGTAATGGACAGACTGTCATTCCGGTCACCCTTTCTCTACTTCACCTGTCCCAGAAGCACAGCCCATGGATCTCAAGTTTCAGGTTTGGTCAATACCAAGGCTGAAAATCTTAATCCCTCTTCACCTACACATATGGATCCAGTTCCAATAACTGAAAGGCTTTTAAATGTCTCCTCTTATATATTATACATCTGGGTCTTGGTTATGATGAGTTAAAATGGGCACAAGGTTTGAAGAAATCCTGAGCAGGAGCCAGAAAAATGACTTCTTACCCACCTGAAACGTATTGTTATTCTGGAAACAACAGCCTTGATGGTTATAAGAGTGGGAGAGGTAGACAGTGTATCCCCTCTGTACCTATGCATGGATTATTTGAGAATAAATATCAGACAAGAAAGAAGAGGTTCATAGAAATGACTTCTTAAGGGGAGATTTTGTTATCAACTGGGAAATCAGCTTGAGAGTAAGCCTGGACCCAGGAACAGCAAAAGATGGTGGGTCACCACATCCATTCACTGGCCCCCTCTCTATCTCACCTACACTTCATTTCCTTCTGTAACTCTCTATGATCCCCATTGATCCCATTACCCTACACCTTCGTCTTCTTTAAAGTAATTTAGCCTCTATTTACATCTCACAAAGATTTTCTGTGCATCTTCAACGTTGGGGGCTAAAGCCATGCACTCCTACTGAGCCACCCTCCTGGCTAGAAGATTATTTTTTTTAATTAGTTAAAATAAAAATTACACATAATCTGGTGACAGGATGCCGCAGTGTCATGCATTGGTTTTCCCTATCAGTTCTCACCCATTTGGGCATGTTTAATATTTGCACAATCCATACAGCTTTAAATCTGTTTGCTCCTAATGGAAGTTTAGGGCATTTAGCCTGATTGCCAGAAAACTCTTCTGTCATGCTATTGTGTGTCTGTCTCATTCTTTATCAGTCCCTAAGTATGTAGCATGTGACGTGTGTTCATTATATTTAATATGTATTATGTATTTGCATACTGTATGTTACACATAATAGATTATATGTGTTATATACCAATGTGAAAATTCTATATAAGATGCACCCACTATTAAGCTGGAAATTTTTCCAAGCTGGCAATATAGCTCAGTGATTAAGAGTACATATTATTCTTTCAGAGGGCCTGGGTTTGAGTCTCAGCACCCACATCAGGTAGCTCACAATTTCCTGGAGCTCCAGCTGAGAATTGACACAGTCACCTCCTTGGGCACATACACAAAACACACAAACAAATAACTAAAGTAAAAATAATAAGCGAGGGTTTTCTCTCTCGTATGGGATGCTTCACACAAACTCTACAAATATAGGTGTGCTTTGCCCTGTTCTCCAAATTTAAATGTGTTTAAGGCAACTTTCTAAGTCTTGGTCCTTTGTAGCCCTTAGAAGGTATTATGATGCCCCTGGCAATAAATATATCTCACTCATGTTGCAGACAAGGCAACCTTGTGAATCTCTTGGTTTCTTTATTGTCTGATGTGGGCTTTGGCATAAGAAAGACCAGGATAGCAATGTTGGTCTTGTTGTACAGGCCCAGGGAACGTTCCTTAGAAAGCAAGCAAAGGGCTGCAGGAAGAAGGATCCAGCAAATGACCCATGCTATCACCTCCCAGCATGCCAAATTACAGGGCTTCAGAAGTCTTCCCCAACAGCAAAGCTGGAGTTCACTGCACCTAGTTGATTGAATCGTACATCACAAAAGCAGCTCATTTGGGGGGGAGGGGCAGGGTATTTTATTAACACATATTTTCTGAGAACTAGATACTTCGAGAACACTGTGATTCGGGAATCCATAAACACATCATCTATTTTCCATGTGTTCAGTAGCAGGTGAGTGTTATAGACAGACCAGCAACCTTGAACTGGATGCCAGGAGATTTGGGTTTTAGCTCTGGTATCGACAATAGTGAATGACCTTAATTAACCTTAGCTGCTGAAGGACGTGTTTGCATTATTGATTTTCCAGATTCTTCCAGTGTAAGTTGGTGTTGCCAGTATTATTAACATCTACGGATCAACTCTTAATATGCCAGAAATTATACTGGGTGCTCAGCATAATTTTTTCATTTGACTTTTGTGTTAATGCTATGAGGAAGGACTTAGTTTTATTGAGATACAATCAACATATATAAATTATATATATTTAATGTTCATCAGTGATGTTCTGATATATGTTATTAAAACACACATACACACATGATAGCTGATGGTTGGTTTTAATGTCAACTTAACACAAATTACAGAATCACCTGAGTAGGAAGCATCACTTGAAAAACTGTCTAAATGGCTTAAATTGTTTCAGGAAGATACATGCTTGAGTATGGGCAGCCACTTCTGGCTGGGTAATATCCTTGATGACTTTTGTACCTCAGCAGCCGATATAGCACCCTTCGTACTATGAAAGCTAGCCAGCATAGAGGGAGCTTCCTGGCCAGTACCAATCTGATCTATCTATGTCCTGTGACCAAAGTCCTGTGGTGTCTTTAGCAATAGGAACTTACAATCAAGTTTTGGGGAGCAACCGAAAGCAATGTCAATGTCCTGTATTGTTTTGAGAGTCTTCAGGACACCTCTGATAAAAAAAATCAGGGTGCAATCTCCCAAACCTCTATTTATTTAGCAGCCTGCTGCTTCTGGGATATGCATAATCCTCTGTGTAGGGTAACTCCAATTAAATGTGTTAAAAGAAGGCATATAAGGTAGTGGGTTTCTGTACAGCTTTTCACACATTGTCCATGTTAGTTATCCCTCCCCTGACCGCTTTCTTACCTTACCCTCCCACTCCTCTCCCCACTTACCCCTTCTTCCCCATGTTATTTCTCTTCCTCCTTAATATGCCTTCTGTCTTTCTTCTCCATTCCCAACAATGGGCCCTTTTAAGTTTTCTAGATTCTACAGGCCCTCCAAGTCAAACCACAATCTCAAAATGATGCTAAGGTCCATATATAAGTGAGCACATGAAATTTGTCTTTCTGGATCTGGGCTGCCTCACTCAGTGGTATTTTTTTTTTTTGTCAGTGTGACATTTTAAGATTTATATATGAATTCACCAGTGTGATACGTGTCTTTATGTGTCTGTGTTATTTCCCTTAGCACACTATCCTCCAGGTTCACTCTTATACTCACAGAGGTATTTTTATTCCTACCTGAGAGGTAAGAACATGATACAAGTTCAGTTGCCCAGTGCCCCAAAACGAATAAAATTGGTTCATGTCTCTTTGATCTTAGCTCTCATTGACTGGATCCTGCAGGGCTACCATGGCAATAAGAGTCAGAGGAGAGAAGTCACCCTGAGGCTGGGGATGTAGGTAGAACAAGTGTGATGGGGGAGATGCAGGCAGAGAAGGGCATCTGCAGAAGGGTGGACTTCCCACCAAAAATAGGAAGCCATCTTTGAGATGAATCACATACACAAAGATAGAGTGATACTTTAGTGATCAAACCTAGCTAGCTCCTCTGCACAAGTGTAATGCCTTTGATGCAGGGTTGATTCTCCTTGAACATTCCATGAAAAGACACAGAAATATCTCAAAGCCGAAGCATATTGACCTTGAACCTAGCTGAAGCTTGAATATTCTCACAACTGGATTAGACAGGAGCACTGGAATGAGAGATTTTCCCATGGTTCTGCATGTCTTGAATCGGTGTTTGCCTAGTCTCACTGTGGCTCGTAACTCATCTACTGTTGTGGAATATTATCTCAGGGTGTGTTACTTTTGTTTATGCTGCATTTAACTCTGAAAAGCTGTGTTACTGTGCCTATCCAGAACACTTGATGGTCTAATAAAGAACTGAACGGTTACTAGCAAGGCAGGAGAAAAGATAGGCAGGGCTGGCGGGCAGAGAGAATATATATAAGGAGAAATCTGAGAGGAATAAAGAAGTAGCCAGAGAAGGAGACTGACTCTGGGGGGCCACCCAGCTATACAGCCAGTCACAGAGTAAGAGTAAGATCTACGGATGGAACAGAATGGGAAAAGCCCAGGGGCCAAAGGTAGACAGGATAATTTAAGTTAAAAAAGTTGGCAAGGAACAAGCCAAGCTAAGGCCAAGCACTTATATTAGGAGGAAGCCTCTGTGTGTGATTTATTTGGGAACTGGGTAGCAGCCACCCCCCTCCCCCCAAAGAGCAAAACCAACCAACAACAATGTACCTTAGTTGACAAGTCAGTTCTAGGAGTGCTTGGATTGGAGTTTTCCTTACTGTGACTTCAGCTCTCTCTTTCAACATCAAATTCTTCATGACAGTTAAAACTATGAATGTGTTCCAGTGGTCACAATTTTGCCAGGAGTCAATCATTTTTTTTTTCTCCTTATAACCAATGAGATCCATTCAGGTCATAAGAGACAGCCACAGGGGTGACCCTCATCTCTTTCTTGGGGCACAGGTGTTTACTAGCTATTTTGGGGAAAAGACTGGGACCGCTTTTTTTCTTTCTTTTTTCTTTTTGGTAAGGAACAGATTCTGTAACAAGTTCTCTAAAGATTACAGGCCTCAGAGAAGAAAGGATGGGTGCCTTCCCAACTGCTTTGGAAGAGCAGTTTTGACACTGGTGCTATCTCTTGGGATTGCTGGCCACACACAGCTGAACAGGCGATATTAGCCAGCTGGTAAGGGCTAGGTGGCTCCCACAGGAAAATACTATGAAGGCAAGCATCTTGGCCATCCAGGTGAGTGACTGGAGAGGAGAATGTTGAACGAAATTCAAAATGCCAGTGATGTTGGCAGAGAGCCTCGATTCTCCCTCTGTGGCTTCAAGGTGAGCGCAATGGAGGCATGACCCCATGTGCCATAATTTCAATGACAGACAGATGGCCTGGGCAGCCTCTGGTTATCTCTCTAGTTTCCTCATGTTGCTCCTATACTGAATGAGCAGTGGAGGGGGGTGGGAAAGGGAAGGACCTAGGGGACCCTGACCTTCAATTTGAGATCTGTTATTTTTAGTGCTAAGTACTAAAAGAAGAACAATCTGACCCTACGTGCATCAATCTCTATATCTTTACCATGCTTCTCTTTCAACTATGAAAACCAAGCATTTTCATTGCAGAAAACTAGGAAATTCATAGGTAAGTAAATAAAAGCTATCTGTAGTTCCCATGCTTAGACACAGAGACCACTAACATTTGAAATGTTTTCTAATAACCATACACAAAACTCTACACATATCACATGTGGATGTATAAATGCATTTATTGTATGTTTATCAGATTGGATTTATATTGTACATGTTATGTGAAAATTTTCTTGTGCCGTTAGGCATTTCTCAGGATAAGCTGGTTGGAATGACCATAAAACATAGTGCAAACACACCGTAACTTACTGAACCATTTCCATACTGCTGGAATGTCTCGTTTCTCTGCTTTGAGAGTGATGAGGCCCTGATTCCATTGCATGTGCATCCTCATGCGTGTATCTTCTTCCCTAAGATACTTTTGATTTTGAGACTCTTGTATGATGTGAGAGATTTTTTTTTTTATCACAAGTGTAGTTCAGTTTGTATTCTGTTTCATCAGAGGGGATATGGAGCCAGAAATAATATTCTGTAGTTGGAGACATGAAGCTTGGCAGTGTTGGGGCTGGATGTAAGAGAAGTCATCAGGCTGCATAGTCAGCCCAAACTCAGCTCACGTCTTTTCTCTTATAGTTAAAAGACAATGATGCCATACTCCTCTGCTTTGCTTTTGGAGCTCAGAGTTCTGGGAGACACGGTTTGCTCAACAGGCTGCAGGAGTGTGTCCTGGCCTGATATTGTGCCTCTCCTTCCCTAACTTGATCTCTGATCCTACCCATGGACTCTGCAATATCATTTTCTCTTGGCAATTTTGGTACTTGAATTTTTTTTTAAAGGCTAGGATATAACTTAGTGGTAGAGTATTTGCTTGAGAACACATGGCCTGGGTTCCAGCGATACACACACACACACACACACACACACACACACACACACACACACACACACAGAGAGAGAGAGAGAGAGAGAGAGAGAGAGAGAGAGAGAGAGAGAGAGAGAGAGAGATTCTCTGGGTTAGAGTTTGATGAGACTGACCTCAGCTGAGAATCTCTGAGATAAAAGGGGGAAAAAGTAGCCCAATGTCTTGTCTCCTCTTTTATGTGCTTGTGGTAAAAAGAATAAGACATACCCTTAATTACGATGGAGTTCTGTGAGGGAAGAGACAAAGAGACACATATTAGTTCATTTAAGCTGGTGGTCTCCTGAATTTTTTAGCTCACCAACTCACTTTCAGAAGGAACTTTCTAGAATCTAAAGATAGCTCCACCTCCAGTTTTGCTTCCTATGACTGCAGTGATTCCAGATTAAGAAGGGTCCAAATTTTAAGTGGAAAGTTCCATAAAGGAATGATCCATATATTATAATTGTATACCCACTGACCATGTGAATCAGACCATAACCAACCTTTTCTGTCTCCACCCCCCATTTGTTCTGTGTCCACACACTGCTCTCTTCATGGCTGTCTACACTGTCACGGGGTCACAGTGCATGTGTACAAAAGGTCCTCATTTCCTTGACATTTCATTTCCTTTGTTCCAAAGCACAGGAGCAGCGATTCTGCATGGAAGTTCTCCACTTAGGAGGGAGGAAAGTAGCTCTAAGCGAGCCAAGACATCATTAAGAGCACGCTCTATCTGTGAAATTATGAGGAGGGAGAAAGAAGTCCCTGGCAGTTTTGCACAAACAGCAAAGTTACGGTCCCAGTATGTAAGTGCGGACTTGAGATGGAAACAGCATTAAATTACAGGGCTTGGTCCCGCGTCTGCCCTGAGGGTCTTGGAATTCGACTTCTCAGGATGAAGGGAGACCACTGTTAGCAAGCTCTGCAATAAGTACTGAGGTTTTGTTCTTCCTTTAAGTCATTTAATTATGTTACATTCCTATTATGCACTCAGCATAAAAAAAAAAAAAAAAACACTTTGTGGGCTGAGTGGGATGTAAAAGAAGCCAATGGCTGTTCTCTCCCAGAGTTAGGGAAGCACACAGACAGCCATGCTGATCTTTAAAGGGTAGACCTGCACTTGTATGAGTTTTCAAATTTGATAACGCTTCTCCCCAAGATTTGTGTTCAAGTTCTGAAACAATTAAGCCAAAGGGATGTAGACTTTGAGTCTTACATGAGGGTAAATTGAAAAAAACAAGAAACAAAACCCCAAATCTCCAATGATGGCTGAAGGCATAAGAAAGGTTTTATTGGGAGATGAGACTCTGGCTGTAATTTGTTGTCTGAGGTGATGGAGGATACCACAGCTTCTTGTCCTGTTCCTTGTCTATTGAATACTCGTTAGCCACAGGAAGAAGATGTGATCCTTACAACTCTGCAGAAAAATCAAGGGGATAAAAGAGCTGAATATAAGGATGGAAACCAGAGAATCTCTTCAAGACAAGGACATTGGCATAGGACGCTAAAGCAAAGGAACCACTGACAAGACATGACCAATGTAGTGGAGTCAACAGAAAATCCCCACAGAATCAACAGCATAGATAAAAGACAAACTATAGTTAAGAAGAAAATATTTGTCTTTTTCTGACAGATGGTTGATATTCAGAATATATGGGGAATCCAAGAAACATTAATACAAAAGTAGCCTCGTATTTAAAAAAATGGGTAAATGATACAAAAAATACTTCAAGAAGAAGTTCAGATATCTGGAAAATCCTCAACTTTGTTAACCATCAGGGAAATGCAAATCCAAACGTTCTAGTTGGGATGGCTGGTCCATATAACGCCCTCCAAAACAGCTACTGCTTGACGAAGTATAGAAAAATAGGAACCCTCAGACACTGCAGATGAGAATACAAATTAGCTACAGCTATTATAAAAAGAAAAAGAAAAAAAAAAAAAAACAAGACTGGACGAACCGTGGAACCCCACTATTTCCCTTCTGGGTGTCTCTCAAATGTATCGGGAAGTCTCTGCATGCCTATGGTTTTGTGGCACTATTAACAATAGCGAAGTTGTGGATTCAGACTATTTACTGTTTAGAGATGAGCAGATGATAAAATTTATTTATACAATCAACTATTATTCAACTGTGAAGAAGAATACAATACTCTTTTGTATCTGCTGTGAAAAGGCTGAAACTGGGGGCAGTGGGGGACAGGAACAACATATTAAGTGAAATAAGCCAAACACAGAAATACAAAGATCACATTTTTTCCTCAGATGTGCGAGCTAGCTGAAGGTAGGACCATGATTACTCAAGACGGAGAAAGGTATGCTGGGAGTAGATGTGGAAAGGGGGAAGTTAGGGCTGATAAAAGAATGTTCCTTAGATGTAGAGACATACCCGAGTAAACTCCATTAATACACACAACTAGTGGATATTACCAACAGCTTTTAATACGAGTGGCTTTTCTTAACTTGGAAAGAGACTAGAGTTTTAAAGAAAAAGTAAATATTACGGTGTTGCTAATGGGACATTATATGAATGAAAAATATCAACTTATCCTCTGTTCTTAACTAGAAATTACTCTTACCAGAATGAATAAGCCAGATGTGATGGTTACACATCTGTACTTCAGCACTTTGGAGGTGGAGGCAGAGGAACGTAAATCACAAGTTTGAGTCAAGCTTGGACTAACACAATGAGACCCAGTTTCAAAAGCAAACAGTAAGGAAAAGCTAGATTTTTCCCACCAAGGACCCTTTCACTAGATATGTACCAGGTAACCCTACTGAAATACAACCTTGTAAGTATGAAGACAGTCCTGGAATGTAAAAGGGGTTTTTATATTCTAATTTTATTTTTATTAATTTTTTTTTTGCTTCTTGCTTTTTGCTTTTTTTTCTTTTTGGTCAGACTAGAAAGAAATCTGCAAAGCAGTTCATGCTCACTGAAAAACATAAAACTCAGAAAATGCGAGACACAGCAAAGGTCACACCGTATCTGTCATCAGTGTCAATAGTACAAAGGACATTTGGACCAGCTTTGTTATCTGTGGACAACTACAAAGAAAGAAGTTTCTAAATATCCTTTCCTAAGCACCAGGGAACTAATGGGGCAGTGAAGAATCATGGGCCAAGATCCATAGGAAGATAGACTTCCCAGGAAGAAGGACATCACACAGGGCGGACATCTCTTGAAAATCTCTACCACTGAGCACTGTAGATGGATAAGCTTCATGTCTAACTCCTTGCACCTTTGCTGACTAGAGGAACAAAAACTGGAGCCTAGATTTTCTGAAGGTGAGGGCCCAGACGCATCAGGTTGAGATGGTGAATGGCTGCCGCTCTGGGGTAAAGATGATCCAGGGGCAATCACTTCTCAGCCCCTACTCATCACAATGGTCCAATCACAACAGAAATCCGAATAGTTGACTTGAGACATATGGGAAATTGGACCTGACAGCTTCTGATTGTAAATCCATTTTAAGTTCATATGGGACATTAATAATCTGAAAGAGAATTCAAACAATAAAAATGTGTAGTAGGAGGTTTCTGGCCTGGACTTTTGGGCCTAGCCTCAAGGTTTAGACCCACAGATCCACAGACCCTCAGAGACACACAAATGCTTACATTAATTTTAGGCTGATCGGCCTAAGGTCCAGGCATATAACTTTCTAACTCTTTACCCTTAATCTAACCCATAACTCTTATCCTGTTCAGCCATGGGGCTCAGTACCTTTTCTCAGAGCAGCATAGTTGTCCTCTGCTTCTTCTGGCTTCTCTCTGGCATTCTGCTCTGTCCATCTCTTCCCATCAGAGGTTTTCTTCAGGGGGTCTTGGTTGATGAAACCATATTTGCCTGGAAGCAATCCACAGGTTCTCATCTTCTGTGGAAACAAAAGCAGAACTCTTCCGAAGCAATAAATCCTTAGACACAAATTTTGAAATCAAAATATCTTTAAAATATATATTCTTGTTTAACTTAGTAGCCTTTGCATTTGCAATCCATTGTCTTTCTGCAGTTAGCTCATTAACAGTTAAAAATTAAAAGAAAACCCAATAACAACCAAAATCCAGATTTTGTGTCTATTTTCCATCTTTACATGGCTTATTATATTTTTATTACTCTATTTCTCTTTTTAAAGACTTTTTCTAACCTCTTTTTTTTTCTCTCTGAAGCCTATGTACCTTTTACAAACATTGTAACCCGTTTACAGGTTTTTCTTTTTATCTGAATCTGTTTTATTGTGAATCTTTAATCATCTTCTAACCGTAAGAGCTTTTAAAATACACTCTCTAAAAAGAAGCATAGTTTTTGCAAATTAGGCTGAATTACTAAGTTCTCTTAAAGGGACCGCATATCTATTCGTGGCCAGTAAACAGAGCACACCCAAGAAAATGCTGTTACTAAGAAAATTTGTTTCTTTTTTGTTCAAAATAAACAGAAATCTAAAATCAATCACATGCTACTGAGTCTTCTGTGAGATTTTAGGAACCTGCCTGATTGCAGCTTACACTGCTTGCCACCAGTCCTGTCCACTGGCGCCATTTTGAATGTGACCTGGACCATGCTTTCTTTGTACAATGGCCCGCTTTGTAAACACAATTGGAAGCTGCCTTGGCTCAGTTTCTGTGATCTAGAACCCTTGCTAATCTTTCTCAGGCTTTAAGTGGATAATCGTCCCATGTTGGGCGCCATCTGTTGTAGTGGGGTTTCTCGGTCCTGGGCGGCCAGAGGTCTGAGACCCACAGACATGCCGTGTCAGACCCCTCAGCCGCCCAGGTCCCCAAAAATGACTCAGACGCTTATATTAACTTTATGCTGTTTGGCCTATGGCTCAGGCACATTGCTAGCTAGCTCTTACATCTTAAATCAACCCATTTTTATTAATCTGTCTGCCACGTGGCCCGTGGCTCACCCATGCTCTTACATGTTTCTCCTTGGGGGGCTTCAGCTCGGTCTGCCTCTGACTTCGCCCTGCTTCTCCTACCTATGCTCTGATTTCTCCTCCTACTTCTTCTATGGTGCCTATCATGGCCCAAAACAGCTCCTTTATTCAAAGATTGAGATTCACAGCATATATAAACCCATTCCCACATCAATTCACCACTGCTTAACTTACAGGTATTCAAGTTTACTACATAGTAAGAGTAAGTTTAGTATAGTAAGAAGTTTCTGGCCAAGTCTAGCCCCGAGGTCTGGAAATGCAGACCCACAGACCCGCAGCCACTTAGTCCCAAATAATCACACAAAGTCTTATATTTGTCACACATTGTTTGGTCTATGGCCCAGGCTTATTACTTGCTAACTCTTATACTTTGTTAACCCATATTTCTATCTATGTTTAGTCATATGACTTGGTAGCTTTTTGCTCAGGGCAGCATTCTTATTCTGCATTCTCTGCGTCTTCATGTAGTCTACTGCTCTGCTATTCCATTTTCCAGAATTTTCCTAGTCTTGTTACCCTGCTTCTACTTCCTATCTAGCTACTTGACCAATCAGCATTTTATTAAATCAATATGAGCAACAAATCTTTACAGTACACAAGAGCAGTACCCCACAGTAGTTTACTATAAATCATGCTTTGGCTTTTAAATATTAACCTTTTTGCAAGCTATTGACACACAACACAATGCAGTCATCACACTGTCATCACTGGACAGATGACCCACAACAGTGAATCATACAATAGTGAGAGTGACCAACACAACCAAGAGCATAGGCAACAAACATGCCATGCTTAGTGTGTCAGGAGCTCCATCAGCTTACAAGGTGTTTATTGGGGTGTCGCCCCACTATCAGTCAAGAAGAATCTGTGGAAGAAACAAAGAGAAGGCTAATGATGACATTTTGCATTTAATTCTTCTAAAATAAATGTTTTTCTTAGAGCAATTTATGTATTTGAAGCATCAGGGGCACATCTTTAATCCCAGAGTTTCTTATCTTTACTCTTTTAAATTAATGAAGTATGTGGGTGGCTTTAGAAATGCAAGATACTTTTTATTGACAAATATTACTTGTATCTAATGGATTTCATTATGATATTTTCACACATGTATACAGACGTATAATTATTTCCTCTCACTCACTGCCACCCTCTTGTTCCCTCCCACTCTGGATAAACTCCTCCTCTTTTCCCCCTTTCCCAATAAATTCTCCTTCTATTTCTATCTTTTTTGTTTGTTTGTTTTGGTAATGTAGTATGTTTAATCAAGGTTGCTTTTAAGAATATGGATAAGTTTGTTATTTAAAAAGAGCATGGGCAAGACTATAGATTATCTTGTCTACCTGATAGAATTTAAAATCACCATGAAAATAAATGCCCTGGTATGTTCATGACAGACTGTATGGAAGGGACGATCCACCCTGAACAGAGGTGGCACCATTCCATGGACTGGGGTCCTGAACTGAGTAAAAGTTATTATTATTATAAGCAGTGGCTTAGACGCAATCCAGCCTTCAGCTCATGTCGCAGTGGCTTCCCGCCCAGGGAGGGAAACGCATTTGAACTATGAATAAAAGCAAATCCATCCTTTCTTAACTTGCTTTCATCAGGTATTTTGCCACAGCAATAAGACAAGTGACTAACAGAAAGTTGTTACCAGAAGTGGGGTTGATTAATAAACTTGACCTTGTCATTATTTGTTAGGCCTTTGAAACTGGTTTGTATGCAGAATGTGGAAGAACTTGAAAGCTTGGACTAGAGAAACACCCAAATACTACAAGCAGAACTTAACAAGCCATTTTGATGAATGAGGTTGAATTTAAATGCAATGGACTAACTTTCCTGCTGGAAAACGTTTAAAACAGTATTACATTAAGGCTGTGTGATTGCTATTACTCATTGCTCTCATCTAGGGAAGGGAGAAGGAGAGGGTAGAGAGAAATGGAGAAAGAGATAATGCAAAACAACACAAAATATATAGAAAATATAAACATGTGGTTTGGAAGAGAAAACACATGAGCAAGTTGAAAGTTGTGGCAAGGACAGTATTAAAAAGGGGGCCTCTACTTTGCACCAGTGCAAGAGAAAAATTCTCTGAGGACAAAGTGCTTTCCACTAAGAGGTCCAACTTGCTAAAAAGCAAATGTATTTGAAAAAATAGAACCTGCACTAAATAAACAGTCAAAGGAGTTTCCTGTTCAAAAACAACCACCCAGGTACACAAAGGTCTCTATAGCTGTGTCCAAGGGGGCCGGGATCTATCTGGAGCAGACAGTTCTAGAACAACAATGTTGTCCACATGGTATTTGTTTTGTAGGCATGGAGGATACAAGACTTAGGGAGTTATGGAGTTCTGTTCCAAGGTTCCGCCAAGTTCAGGTGAAGTGAGGAACGTTGACGGTCTGAGAAAAGAGGCCTTGAAAGACCATTGGAGAAACTGTGGTGATGGAGCCTAACATGCACTGAGACCTCAGGATATTGAGTTGTCAGCACTGGGGGATAAGTGCTGAGCAAAGCTGTAGGTCTGGGGTAGAGGTAAGAGAGAATCGGTGCCAGTTGCAGATGGCTGAGCTGGATGAGTGGTGAAACCCAAGCCCTTTGGGGCCCAAATGATTTGTTAAAATTTCTAGAGGTTTTCTATGGAGCTTTAGGATTTAGTATTTTCTCTCTTGTGCTTCAGTCTTGCACAGGTTGAGTCCTTTTTTATATCCCCTCCTTTCTCTTTGGAATCACAGCGTTTATTCTGTGCTGATGTATATTGGAGGTAACTCACTGTTGATTTCACAGATGCTCTTACTTTCTTGAGTCTTAGATGAGACTTGAGATCAGTGGTTCAGAATAGAATACCTAGATATAAACACACACTTATGATCACTCGATTTTTGATGATGCCAGAAATAATCGATGGAGAAAAGACAGCTATTCTAGCAAACAGTTGTGCTGGGAAAACTGGATATAGACATGTAAAGGAACAAAATGATACTTATCTCATATCCTAAACAAAAGTCATCTACAAAGAGGTCAAAAACCTTAACTTGAAACTCTGAACACACAGAGGAAAACACTCTGAGACACAGCATTAGTAATGGCTTTCCAAATCAAACCTGACTTGATCAGGAGATAATACCAAAAATCCAGAAGCAGGACATCAGAAAAATTTTAAAAAGAGATGCACAGCAAAGGAAACTGTTGAGGAAAGAGGCACCTACCGAGTCAGAGAAAAACATCTGACAGTTTCTTAGTTTGCTTTCTATTTCTGTGATAAAAACACTGAGCAAGTGCATCTTGGGGAGGAAAGGACCTATTATACCCATATAGCCTGCAATCCATCATGAAGGGTAGTAAGAACAGGAACTCTAGGCAGGAACCTGGAGGCAGGAACTGAGGCAGAACGCTGCTTGCAGAATTGCTCCTCAGGGCTTGCTCAGCCTGGACCCCTAACCAGAGGTGGCATCACCAACTGTGGGCCCTCCCATATCAATCATTAATCAAGAAAGGGCCCCACAGACTTACCGACAGGTCATTCTAGTGGACACGTTTTCTCAGTTAAGGTTCTTTTTCTCAGATGACTCTAGCTTGGTCCAAATTGATAGAAACCAAACCAACACAGACATCTATACATTTGATGGAAGAATAATATCCAGGATATACAATAAAACAAAAAAAAATGGAAAGAAACAATCCAATTAAATGTGCTCAGGAACTCAACAGAATTCCTAAAAGAAGACCACCATGTTTCAAAGTGTTTAGCATTCTTAGCCATCAGGAAATTGTGAATGAAAGCTTCTTTGAGATTTCATATTGGTGGGAGTGTGAGGAAATGGGAATCCATATTTGCTGTTGATAGAAGTAATTTTTGCAACCACTACAGAAATGAGTGTGGGGTTTTCTCAGAACTATAGCACTCAAGGCCGTGCCCAAGAACACTATACCCTACTACAGATACTTGTGTATCTATGTTTATTTCTTGTCTACTCACCCTAGCAAGGAAACCAAGTCAGTTGAATTGTTCATCAACTGGTGAATGAATAATGGAAATTTGGTACATATGCATAATCAAATTTTATTCAATGATAAAAAAATTTAGGAAATCGGTAGAACAGAAAAATATATTAAATGAGATTGCACAGGCTCATGAAAATGCACACTACACATCTCATATGTGGGTCCTGCTATATAGGCATG
This sequence comes from Phyllotis vaccarum, assembly GCA_033318265.1. NCBI lineage: Eukaryota > Metazoa > Chordata > Mammalia > Rodentia > Cricetidae > Phyllotis > Phyllotis vaccarum. Next base: position 18,022,305 of record JARWLC010000003.1, read on the forward strand.
TCTGTACCCATGAACACACACACACATGCGTGCACATACACACACACACACACACACACACACACACACACACACACACACACACACACACACACACACACACACAGGAGTGAGTCTGTGTAGAGCCCAGAAAACTAAAAAGGGGCCAATTGTAGTAGGCAAGGAAGCTTTGAGGGAGGGCAGGCTAGCAGAATACATGTGTATGGAACCTGGAAGCCTAAGGGGTGAAAAGGTTTAAGCCAGGATGGAGGCAGTGAAATGGACTCAAAATACATGACAGAGCCACAAAGAAACCTGTTCTTGATAAGTCAGTCAACAAACTTAAAACTAAATGAGAATTTGAACAGAAGTAGTCTTCATGGGTAAAGTCACTCTCCAATGCTGTATCTTACTAAATGAAAATCCCAGGGTGAGGGATGGACGAAATGCTTATGAATCGTTGGTCAGGGAAAACTTGGAACACTCCCAGACAATACAGGTGGCTGTCACCGCTTTTGGATGTCCGCCAGAACTTGGCAGAAGACTTGATTTCTGAGGCTACTACATGTAGGTCACAGAAAATAGAGTAATCCAGCTGACTGACCTGAGCACTTAGGGTCAGAAGCGCTATACAAGCTGCTTGAAAGGATGTTTTCAACAGCAGCCTTTACTTAGCTGTGGATCCTGCATGCCGCACTCCGGATCCTATGTGCATGAGCAACAGGGGCAAGAATGTTACAGGGATAACCAATTAGCCCTAATTGGATTTTAGTCTTGTTCTACAGGAGGCAGTTTGGACCTCATACTGTAAACAACATCAAAAGCCTGTGGCTGGGAAAGTTATTAACCGTAGTGGGGGAAGCTACTGTGTTTATTTTCCTACTGGGCATGATATGCACATCACATTGCCTTCTAAATATTTATCTTTATGCTCATAGATTAGTGCTGCTATACACTTTCGTCATAGAAGTTTCTTTCTGCAATGGGTGGCAGTTATTCCAGAGGCTCATAACTGATAAAAGTGCTAAAACTAATTGAAACTTGTATGCTCAGTCATAAGTGAGACATCTGTATGGCCCTTCCAAGGCCAGGGAATTTTGAAGAAGGAATTATGTATTTTTGTAGCAGTCATGAGTGGCGCTGTTTTCCTGATTTCTTCACCAGCTTGTTTGGTATTGGTATACAGGAAAGAATGCTGATGGTGTGTTAATTTGGTGTCCTTCCACTTTGTTGAATGTGCTTATCAGCTCTGAGTTCCTAGAAAGAGCGTTTAGTGCCTCTTATGTATTGAGTTGCATTATTCACAATAGAGATATGTTGGGGTCTTCCTTTTATATATGTATCTTTTTATCAACCTCTCTTCACTTTTTTCTCTAACAAGACTTCTGATGCTATATCAGGAGTGGGGAAAATGGACACCCTTGTCTTGTTCCTCAGTGTAGTGTAAATGATTTGAATTTCTCTCATGATGGTGGATATGCTTGTAACATAAATCCTTTGTCATGCTTAGATGCATTCCTTATATTCCTAATTTCCAAGGACTTTTTATCATGAAGTAATGTTGAATTTTGTCTAAAGTATTCTCATCACCCAAGGTCATCATACAATTTCTGTCATGAGTCCATTTACGTGATGGATTGCATTTACTGATTTGTGTATAATGAGACCTATTATCCCTTTAATGAAGTAAACTTCGTAGCAGAAAACAATCTTTGATGTGTTTAAATTACAATTGAAAGTATTTTGTTAAAAACATTTGCATTTATGTTCATCAGGGAGATTGGTCGACAATTTTTCTTCTACTGTTTTTGTCCGCCATGGCAGGAGAGTAACCCTGGCTTTGTAAAAAGCTTGCTAGTGTTGCCTCCTTTCCTACTCTATGGAGTCATTTGAACAGCATTGATGTAGATTCTTTTTAGAAGGCCTGTTAGATTTCAGCTGTGAAACCATCTTGACCTAGACATTAGTAGGCAGATCTTTTAATTAATGCTTCGATCTCGCTGCTTGTATAGATCCATTTGAATTATTTATTTCATCTTCTTTTAATTCGGTAGGTGTCCTGCATCTAGAAATTCATGTTTCTTTCATATTTTCTAAGTTAGTGCGATGCATGCTTTTAGGATACATAGATTCCATTTTCATGTCTAATTTTATTATTTTCACTCTCTTTTTGTTAGGCTGGATAAGAGTTTGCTGATCTTGTTAATATTTTTAACAAACCATCCCTTTGTTTCACTGATTCTATGCGTCGCTTCTCACTTCTATTACATTGATTTGTTATGATATTTTCTCCATCGAATGATTTTTGACTTTGTCTTGTTAGTTCAGATATCTTTCTATGGCTATATTGTTATTTATTTGAAATTCTCTGTTTTTTGTTTTTTTTGTAGACACTTAGAACTAAAAAATACTCTCTTAGCACTGCTTTTACTGTATCCTATAGATTTTGGCATGCTGTATTTTAATTTTTATTCAACTAAAGGATTTAAAAGAACTTCTTTCTTGGTTTCTTCAATTACCCATTCCTAACTCAATAGTGTGTTTAATTCCTATGTGTGTCTTCTATGGCTTTTCTTACTTTGATTTGTAATCTTATTCCATCATGAGCAGATAGAATGCAAGGAATTATTTAGATTTTTTTTCTATTTTGTTAAGATATGCTATGTTCTTAATAGATAATGTATTTTAGAGAAAGTTGCATGGGATGCTGAGAAAGTCCATTCTTCAGTGTAGATGAATGTTCTTTAGATATCTGTTAATTTAATTTGATCTACATTTGTCATTTAATTCACATGTTCCTCAGTTTAATTTTTGCAACAATGGTCTGTCAGTTGACAAGAATAGGGTATGGAAGTCACCCACTAATCTCAATGTGGGGCAGTCTGTGACTACACATTTTGTAGTATTTGTTTTATGAAAGTGCCCCCATGCTTATGCCTGAATGTGGAACTGTACTGTAATATTGATGGACTATTCAGATCAACTCAAATAGTATGAATTAACATTTTCATCTCTCCTTACTAGTTTATTTAGAAGTCTAGTCTGTCATATCCTCCTATTAATTTATCTTTGTCCTTATTGGCTTGTTTTAATTCCTCCTTTGTCTACAAGGTCAGAAATTCTGTCCTTGATTAGTTAGTATTTCCATGGAGCTGTTTATGTGACTTTATTCCTAAAATGTTGCAGGAAGGATTGTGGCAATTTCATCTTCCTGACTCAATCTCTGTATAATGCTTCTGATTTCTCATTGATGGTATGGCTGTCAGTCTGAGGTCTCTCTTCTTCATTTCCCTAGAGAATTCCTTCTCATTTGTGAGTTCAATCTTCTGCTTCCTGTGGCTATCTCGTCTTTGTGTTTGTTTGAATTCCCTTGTTTTGGATACACATCCTTCTATAACTTTCTGAGAATCATCTCTCTGAAATACTAATTGAATCTCTGCAAGGGCTTTAGTCACCTCTGAAACTTGATTGAAAGTTTAAAAAGATGAAATCTATGATTATCCTAAAGCCTCTTCACACCTGCACTTTCCAACATTTTCTCCTGTGCTGTGAAGATGCTTTTGTATGTGTCTATAAAGAGGTAATGTAGCCTTTGTGTAATGTCTTTGAACTTTGATTGTGGACACCTTCCTTCATATTGCAACATTCATGTTTTCAGAAACCAATGTTTGAAAGAGCTTTGAAATTGACCACCCCCATTTGAGATCAGTAAAGAGGCTAATTCTTCTCACCCTGCTACACTGACCCTTGTTCCCAAGAAGCTGATGTTTAAAGTATTGCATTTTCTCCTGGTGGAAATTTTTACCCTGGTGTAGATAATCCTTTGCCTTGGGTTAATAGGTACCTGGTAGATACAGCATTCAGTCCCTGCCTTGTAAGAAGTGTGGAGAGCAGAGAGGTAGGTGGGGGTAGCTAAAGTCTTCTTTGCAGCCTCCTCACTGTGAGCTTACTGTCCATAGAGAAACTGCAGAGTCCTGGCTTTGTCTTGTGAAGAAGCTTGCTTATCTCTGAGGTGGTGTCCTTTGTGATCATTCTTGGAACACTTTCTGTGAAAGACTCCTTGACCTGGAAGTCAATAAGGGAAGATCAATAGAAGAGAGTTGGTATATCTGTGCATGGGTGCATTTGTATACTTGTATGTGGGTGGGGAGTTTTGATTTCCTTACAGAGCTGGAGGAATTTGCATCGTCAGGTCAGCAATTGACACTGAGAAGCAGCTCACACTAGGAGGAATATCAGCCCCCGGTGGTCTCCTGAGATGCCACAGCATGTTGCCTCTTGGAGCAGAGTCCTGTTAAGTGTGTTCCAACTCTCCCAGCCCTATCTTCCCTTTACCAGGATGAGCTCTGGATTCTTCACCTTTTTGTCTCCATTACTTAGAACAGAGGGTGTCTCAGGGACTGTAAGTAAGTGCAGTGTTTGTTGACTGGTCTATTGGATAGGCTGTCTACTGACTGAAATGGCTAATCAATATAATCATCTGATTTAAGGATGTGAGGTACAAGAGGACAAAAAGAACCCTCATTAATGTCTTCAAGACACAGTACATCTTATATACATGAGACTGTCTCCTTTATGTGTTACCTTGGCTGAGTTCTGGTGCTCAGTTTGGCCAACACCAGTCTAGATGTGGTTGGGAAGAGATCATTTAGATGTATTTAATGTTTTAATTAGTTGACTTGTAGCAAAGTAGAATGCTCTCTATCATGTGGGTGGCCTCATTCAATCACGTGAAACCCTTGAGAGCAATAGCTTCATGTTTCTCAAAGAGAAGGAGTTTATCATGAAAACTATCAATTTCTAATGTATTGTCCATGAAACTCATACCTAAGACTATACCCACTCTTCCAATATGAATTTCTAGGTTGCTGACTCTTTCCCTCCAAACTCTTTGGACACTTTTATCCCCTCATATAAGCTGTCTCTTCCTCTGTGTCTGTCTGTCTTTGCTTGTCTGTCTGTCTCTATCTTTCTGCTTCTGTCTGTCTCTGTCTCCCCCCCCCCCTGTGTGTGTGTGTGTGTGTGTGTGTGTGTATGTGTGTGTTTCTTATGATTTTGTTTCTTTGGAAAGCTCTAATTCATACAAGGGCTGGCATCATAGGTTATGACAACCCTCACTGTTTCCCATGCCAGACCCTGTATTGTATTGTGTTTCTTTGATTTAGCCTCACAATGATGGGCATTGCTATTGTCCTCACTTTACCTGATGGAATCAAGGTAGAGATGAAGTGATCCACAGGCACAAGTCCCGAGTCTGTTCCTCAGCCTGGGTCTGTTCAATGAGGAAGCAACTTCATTAAGCACTGAAACTAAGACATTGATCTGTGAAGGGCTTGTAGTGCATTGCAGGGAGGTATGAACAGAGATAATTGTAATTTACAGGGTAAAGAATAACAGGGCTAAAGATAAATTTTATGGGATTTTCAGACACAAGAAGGATTAATTTGGACTCCTGTGGGTCACGTGAGGCTTAGTCGGTAACCGGTTCAACCTGGCCTTTGAAGGATGAGTTTGACAAGGTGGCAGGTTACAAACTGATATCTTGACGTAGTCAGGAGAAAATTTTTTTCATCTTTGGGAAACTGTAGGTCACTGATGTCAGGGCCCAAGGGAGGTCCCTCAGTCCAGAGCAAGAGGGTCAAGTAGAATTACGTTGTGAGCTACGCATTACACGTTTTATAGCAGCTGAATTAAAAGCTAGAATATCAGTAGAATTACACTGAAGGTGCTTTCCAGCATATTTCAATATACAACCTACATAAAATCATTAACGAGACATTTACATACTCATGCAGAATAGCTTCAGAATCTTAGGACATCTCAATTCTCCATGCACCCACTGCTAACATTCTAAATGAGGAAAACGCACATGTCTTCAGGTCATGTGGATAATTTCCCTCTTTTCAGTGCCTCTCAATTTGGACTGCTGCATTTTAAAAGAGCCTGTTAGCTCTGGGTGGTGTGCAGCTCCCAGCCTCCTGGATGGACAGCAATGTTGAAAGGAGGCACAGAGGTCCTGGGAGCGTGCAAGGAACTGGGAAGAATTTCAGCCTGGAGTAGACCGTGAAAGGGGGTGGCTATGAGCAATGTGGTGGGAGGTTAGATAGGCCCGGGGAATGGAAGTACAGTGTGTTTATTTTGGTAGCAGGAGCCAGTGCAGGTGAATTGGGGAGCCAACTGAGTCTTGAGAAACTGGATACATAAGGGTGAGGAGGCTGTGGCATGGCCGATGGGAGGAGGGGATCAGGAGAAAAGTGATGGCTGTGATCTCAGCAGAAGTAAATGTAAATGGAGAGGGTAGCAGCTTCCTGGGTGGGAGCTGGCCAGGAGAGGGCAGGGAGAAGGAGCCCTGGGGTGTTAAGGGTGAACACTGCTATTTCCTTCCTCTGTGGATGGGCTACAGGGCAGAACAGACCATACAGAGCGCTGCTATCCAGTCAAGAGATGACATTCTCTTTGCTTGGTCAGAATCAGTTTGCAAAGCCTGTTCCTTCTCTTCCCTGTGGGATGTGGTTCTGTTTCTTGGCCCCTCTCCAGGAGGAAGGAAGGTAGGTAGGCTATTGAATCCATAGACCATCTCTGTTAACTCAGAGTTCCATCCATCTTCCATTCTGTCTAGCTGACCTTAGCATGCCACTGACCATCTCTGTGTCTGTGCATCCCCAGAAGTACAGCTAGCCAGTGGATAGCACCCTCTGATAGGTCTAATGATCTGTTATTATACACTCAATGCACTGCTGACTGCTCTAATGAGAGGGAAGTCTGGAGGAGGAGAGGCAAAGATGTACAGCTTCTACTTGGGAAATGAACCTCATGTCAAGGGAGGGATTAACCCACACAGGCTTGACTCTCAGTTCAACTGCTGGTGATATGACTATCAGAGACCGTGAGAGCCCTGGATGACTGAAACCACAGCCATCACAGCAGCCTCTGAGCCACTGTTTATATTAGATTGTAGCCATTCAGGGAGCCTGTTTGGTGTGTGTCAGGCATACTTAATGGAGAGATAATATGGGACTAAGAATGTATAAGATGGTGGGCAGAAGGTGAGGGCGAGGGAGATCATTCCTAGGCTTGTTGGCTTTATGATTTGTTATTTAGGGATGAGCTTTGGAGGCTCTTTGGAAATACCTCAGCTTCTAGAATCTTTCCCACTAACCACCTCATGGTTTTTTAAAAATTTCTCTTTGGGTGTGTAGACTCTCTTGAAGTATTTATCCTAAGTTAAAATTTTGAACTATTTTCTTGCTAAGGTATTCGTTATTTCCCTGCATTCCTGATTATTTGTTCAATTTCTTTCTTTTCTAGAATGGGACAAAAAATTCAGTATGTAGTCCAGGCTGCTCAGAAACTTGCTACGCAGTGCAGACTGTCTTAGAAGTTACAACCCTCCTGCCTCCTCCAGGATCGTAGGTGATCTCCACCACAGCCAGCCCTTTCTAAATTCGAATCGTCTGTGCTTGTTTATTCTCTGAGGTTCAAGGTGAGTGAATTCTCATGGAGCTGCCCTGTTTTTACTCATGCTATTATTATATCTTAAAATTTTTATTTTCTTCTTTCTCTTAATGCATCAAGTCTTTTAAATTTTATAACAACCCCCCACACTTTTTTTCTTTCTTATTGTTCTTTGACTAAAAGATAAATCAAAGAAAAAAGAAGCAACAAAGGAGCTTCTCCGGGACAAAGGCATTTATATTAAGTCATTTCTAAAAACCTTAAACTATCCTTACCAAAGTCAAGGACCTTCCACAGAATCTGACCCGAATGTAACAGGGTTAGCATAACTTCCTGGAAAAGTGACACGCAGAACCAGTATTTTTATGTTGTTTTTTTCTTTTCTTTTTAAAATTACAATGTCAGAAATGAATCAAGTCCAAAGCCCATTAGATTCAAAATTAAGAATGCAAGGAAAGCTATAGTATTTAGATGATCTTATTGACATTAGAAGTCAGAATGAAGTCATAGTGTCGAGTTGTTTTTGGTCCTTTGCTGGGAGACTGTTTATCAAAACCACAAAAAGTGTTTGCACAAGAGCACAGAACACCCCACCCTGTATCAGCTTCTTTCAAACCATCTGAAGATTAGTCATTGCGTTCCTTCCCAGAGCATCGTCCCCAAGCACAAAGGGAAAACCTCTAACAGCCAAGCCTCTTTTTTAATAATCCAATTTGGATCAATTGACCATAACATCATTCAGAGCCCTCTTTAACCTAGTAATACTCAACTTATTCAGGCTTCCAGGATAATGAACTCCATATGGCATGAGGTGACTGAGTCCACCTTGATATGTTTAGAGGAATTCAAACCCCTGCTAGTCTAGCAGGGCAGGTGTCTTTCAGCCTTTCACTACCTACCCTCCAGGGACAAGTGCCCAGGTTCCCTGCACACAGTGTACCTCCTCTGATACTCTTTGTCACCAGGCAAAGCTGCGCCAGCTAGGCGGAAGCACTGGTCCCCTCCATCTGCTGCTCATCTGAACAGGGACCCGGCTGAGTTTTCATTGCTGCTTCCATAGGGTCTGGACCCAGAGGAAACAGCGCAAAAAGACTTGGGACGTGCGTCAAGCTTTCGCTTTTCCGTATCTGTTTTACCTCTTACCGGCCTTACGCGTCTGAATCTTCCCAGCCCTAGTTCCTCATCTGCCCAGACTGCTTCTCAGACTCTTTGCCAGGGGACAGAATGGGGGACTGTTTGGAGAATGTGCTGAACACTGTGGGTATGAGTGTCGATGGTGTCTGGATCCTCTTCCCACAGAAGCTCGAAGAATTGCAGGGTTGAAGCTGTTCATTCTCATTTCATGCCCCCTGTCTTGGGCCTTGCTTGCTCCCTCTTCTTGGCGGCCCTGGCTCTCTGTTTCTCTCTACACCCGTAACTCTGCTTCCATTAAAGTGCAGGACGATGTAGTTCCAGGGTGCTCTGCTTTAAGGAAGAGTGAGGGATGCAATGCTGCCTTAGACACATTGGAGCCACAACCGTTAGATTTACACCATGAAGGCAGATCCTATAGGTTGGGAAAGAATTAGAAGGTGGACTGACTCCATGGCAGAGGAGTATAGAAGCAGGTCTCATGAGGACAGCTACCTGGACAGGATGGGCACAGGGCCATGCCTGAGTCTAGTGGCTGCTGAGTTGGTTTTTTTTTTTTTTTTTTTTTTTTTTTTTTTTTTTTTTTTTTTTTTTTTTTTTTTTTTTTTAAGACAGCATCTTCCTGTGTAGCTCTGACTAGCCTAGCCTTGAACTCTCAATCTCTTTAACTTTCTTTTTCAGCCTCTTGAGTGCACTATCACACTAGACTTGTTGGATTGTATGTGGTGTGTGGGGGGGGGGGGAGAGGGAGAGAGAGAGAGAGAGAAGAGGGGAGCATGTAGTCCACCCAGGCTGGCCTTGAACTCACTCTCAATTCTCCCAAGCACTATGGTTACAGGAGTGTATTACTACACCTGGATTACAACTTGTTCAACTTTTGATAACATGCTTTTCTTTTTTGTGAAATGACATTTTAAAGTGATTTTTAAAGTATTTCATGTGTCTTCTGTGCATTAACTCCAAGTCCCGTCGACGATCATATAAAGTTAGTATTAGGAGGCTCCCATTTCACAGATAAGGAGATGAAGTGCAGAGAGGTGGAGAGACTTCTCAGCATCACGTGGTGGTGTAGTTGTGACTCCAATGAGCTTTGACGCCACAGTTTACATAGTTGATGGAAGGGAGGGAACACCTGCTATCAGATCCGTTTTTTGGTAGTGATGTGAACACAGGCTGCTAACCTCAAGCACAGCTTCTACCCTGTGTGAAGAATTCCCCAGAGTCATGTCACAGAGGGGAAGCAGATATAGCAATTAGAGTGCTTGTTCAGCCCCTGTTAAACACAGACTGACTTTTTCAATACAATTGGAAAGGATTGACCAGGAAAGGATTCCTTAGGAAGTGAAAGCTTCTCTATGCCTCCCAATGCAATGGTAATCTCAGGCAGCTGGAAGCTCAGTCAGTTTGGCCCATGGAAGGCCTTTATGGAGTGGTGGAGTAGGGTGGGGTTCTCTTAGAGAGCATCTCTCTCTGTACATAAACACTGCTCTTTTAACGCCAGCTGCAGGAGGTGACAACCCTATTCTGCATTGTGTATACCTTGTTCAGTAACAGGTTTTACTTGAAACAGTCCTCATCCCAGTGACCGGTCCCCAAACCTGTTTTTCTTATGATGGTTCGTGACTTGTGGCCATCACCTCACTCTCAGCAAGCTTGGGAAAGCGGATTGTCTCTGCCTTTGGGGTTGAGTTTTCCTCCATCCATGGTGCTAGCTCCCTGCAGAAGCCTTTAAGTTGTGACTGATACCCTGGAATCCCGGCAGGTTTTCTGCATCCTTTTGGACATTCATAATGGCTTCATAGGGTCATGTAGTCTTGCGCTTTCTATGGTAGGTTGACTCTCCCACCTAAAACTCCAGATTTTTGTTAATGTGGTCACTCCCTTTTCAATCCCCTATTTTTCAGTTTTACTTTATAGTGGGACTTAGATAATTTTCTGAAAATTTTCAGAATCTGTCTCATGTTTTGATATTTATCCATTTTGATTTTCTATCCATTCCCTTCTTTCTCAAACCTCTTATTCCACAGAGGTAAATTTATTCCTCTGAAGGTTTTACTGGAGTGGTTCTGGAGACAAGTTTTCTAATGTGTCCTGTGTTGTTCCACAGGGTCTGGACTACATGGAAAGAGGGAAGAGACCTTTGGTTTAACCACTGAGCTTACAGTTTCATATTTCCAGGTAAGTTTCTCCTCTGCCTTCAATGGCTCCTCCTCAGAATCCCTCTGTGGTTCAATGGAGTAGGCCCAGATTTTTCCAGTTAGTATTGGTCTCTGAATAATAGGATAAAGTTTCCACAGCTCCTCAAGTTAGTTACTGTAGTATGAGGTTTCTGGCCTGGACTTTCAGGCCTAACCTCAAGGTGTAGGACCCACAGACCCGCAGTCCTGCAGTCCTACAGAGACACACAGATGCTTTCAATAGTTTTAGGCTGATCGGCCTCAGGCTCAGGCATATCACTTGCTAGCTTTCTACCCTTCATCTAACCCATGTCTCCTGTTCAGCCATGGGGCTCGGTACCTTTCTTTAGAGCAGCATAGTTGTCCTCTGCTTCTTCCAGCTTCTCTCTGTGCTTCCTGTTCTCAAGAGTTTTCTTAGTCTGGTAGCCCCACCCACACTTCCTGTCTGCCTTTGGCCAATCAGCGCTTTTTATTAAACCAGTGGGTGGGACAATTATTTACCATGAAACAACACAATCCCCTACAAGCTACCCTGCTTCTGATTTTTGTTTTCTACCTTCTTAAATATATAGACTTCTTTTTCTCACCCTGGAACATTCTTTTCATTTGTTTTGGCTGATTCATAGCTTTAAAAATAATTTTTACCGTTAATTAAAGTTTCTGGAGAGGGATGAACCTAGTCTGCTGTATTTGCTGGCAGCTTCAGAAGATCCACATGTGAACCTGTGGGGTGAGGGAATCCAGAACTAGGTCAGGGAGTCCACAGGTGACCTGTGAGGCCTTTGTGGAGGAAAGTGGATACAGCCTGGCCTAGAAGTTTCTGAAGGATTTGGACAAGGAATAACAGGTGAAAGTATGTGGATCTGGGTGGATGTACCTCTGTTCCCAAGTTGGAAAAATGAAAGGGTTACATCAAATTTGGAAGAGTCTCACATTGTATCTGAATTCTACGTCGGCCCTTCCGCCTCCCTATAATCTGTAATGCCATTATACTGACCTGTGTCCCCATCATTTTTGCCTTTCTATATCATTTATTTTCCTAAAGACCTGTGGATATTGTCTTTCGCTTCACCGGTGTTCCTTATTCTCCCATGTGCACAAGATTCACACTTTTACAGTGTGGCTTCTGAGAAGCCCGCGGTTGGGCCCAAGATTCTGCATTTCTAACAGAGCCCAGAGGAAGGTGAAGGCACTGTTCTGTGAAGCAGGTCTGAAGACTTGAAAAGTACCAAGGAACCAAAGATGTTCTACCCAGACATGCCTTCCAGCTCTTTGTTCCTCTCTCCCCTGCTCTGCTCTTCTGTAGGCTCCTGATGACTTGTTGGACCATTCATGATAAGGGTTGGACTTCAGGAGAGGGTTCCTCTCATAACCCTAGAAATTTATGATTCCACCTGGCATCTTAGAGCCATGCACAATACGTTATCCAGACAACAGTATCTATCGCATCCTCTTCTCAGCATCTGAGTCTAACTCCAGCCTTATCTTCAGTCAACTCCAAATGTCTGGAGAGAGGATTGACATCATGGCTCATGTGTTAATGCTCAGCCTCCAACTGATGGAGCTGTTCTGAAGGTTGTAGAACCTTTAGGAGGTGGAGCCTTACAGAGGAAGTGGATCATTGGAAGTGGGCTCTGAGGTTTTAAAGCCTTGGCCTCATTTCCGGTCTACACCCTGCATCCTGTTGCTCTAAGATGCGAGGTACAGAGTCACAGCTGAACACGCCTGCCATATGGAACCTCTTGCCTTTTTCTTCATGATGGATGGTGTACTCAGACTATAAGCTGAAACAAACCCTTAATTCTAAAGCTGGCTCAGTAGTTATTTGGTCATTTCCACAAGAAAAGTAATTCTATTATTGCCTGGACATGCTCTGTAGCTTGAATTCCAGAATCCAAATCTTAGATGGATTACCTCTGGATTTCTTCACTTACATGGTATTTAACCAGCAAATAGAGACAACAGTGAGAGACTGTTTGGAATTTGGGACACACACATACACACAGACATATACACAAACATACATACACACAGACATACACAGGCACACAGACATACACAAACATACACACATACAAACATACACACACAATACACACAGACATACACACACACACACACACATACAAAGACATACACATACACACACATACAAAGACATATATACCAACACACAAACATACACACACATACACACAGACACACACAAACACATACTCATACACACACATACAAAGACATACACACAGACACATATACACACAAACACACACACACAGACTTAAGAAGAATGTGTATAATTCATATACTCCCCCCCCCCCTTTTAAGACTGGGTTTCATTGTGTCCTGAAACTCAAAATGTAGGCCAGGTTGGCCTTGAACTCAGAAATCTGCCTGTCTGCCTCCAGAGTGCTGGGATAAAGTTGTGTCCTACAATGCCTAGCTCCTATATTTTCATTTGTTCATTGTAAAGCTAGTTAAAATTTAAATTTCTTCCCCCCAGGAAGCCCGAAAAATCTGACTCTTAATTAGCCTGAGTTGATTCAGGGTGAATTCTTCCTATAAGATGCTCTTACCCAAGGTCTAGAAGATTCTCTTTCCTCCAGAATGGGTGCCAGTGACATCCCGGCTCTTTGCCTTGGTACTGTTACCCTTGAAGTCACTATGCACTTTCAAGGATAATATCATATTAGGCCAAGTGAATCACAGTAATGAGGTCTCAGTTTGTTTTCAAGTGTTTCACCTTCTTCCCAAATTGAAATAGCTGCAGTGGAAACGGGGTATATAATCAACTCAGCATAAACAGAGTGTGCCTTTCAGGGGCCGCCGTTTGGAAACCAAATGTCTCTCTAGGTTGTGACTCCCTGATTATATATCCACATAGGCTTGGGACTAGAGTCCCAGAGTGAAGAAACCGATGTGTTAATAGTCACCTTGCACGTTTACTCACTGCTACTCAGTGGCGTATTAACATCCCTTTATGTTTCCTGAGCACTTGCTCGGCTGTTTTCTCTGCAGGGTAGACAGAGACTCTGATGGGATGCCGCAGTGCCTGGCTGGACTTGTGAGCTAGAAACAGCTATAAACGAGGACATTTGCTTGGCTCACTGGCTAATGAGTGAAGGATCATCTAGATTAATCATGCTACAGTGGGATTTCCTTAATGATTGGCACAGTTCATTAAAAGAAGAAACAAACTCTGTGGAGAACATTGGAGAGAGGCTGGGGATGGGGAGGTCAGATTGTGGAAGTGGGGGCTGTGGCTTGGAGGAATGTGGCTTTCACACAATTAGGTGTTTGAAGGAAGACAGAGCTTGGATACAGCTGAGTAATTTCAGCTAATTGAGATTTGCATGGGTCAAAGACCAGAGGTCTTGCTGCTGTTAAAACAGGATGTGGCAACCGCCATGGGATCCTCAGATGAACAGTGGCTGTGTGTGCCTCAGAACAATGGAAAGTGATGCCTTCCTGACACACCAAGGCTTTCCTTTTGGAGAGATGCTTGTCTACCAGAATCCCAGCTGCTGCCTCTCAGCAGTGGATACACAAGGCTTCAGCTTCACCTGGGTGGATTCTCTTCTCTGCCCTCCTTGCCTACCTTCTCATGAGAGAGAATCAAGGATGTCTTTGCATCCCCTACTCTCTAGCATAGCATCTGTCAATCAGAGATGCTGCTTATGTAAGGTATGCTCTAGAGACCCAAAAAGACTCCAGCAGCAGTGTGTGCTCCGGGCTTTGGATGTGAGAGAAGCCGATCACAGTTTTACACGCTGTTTTAAGCAGACTGAGATTTTGCTTTCAGAGATAGGCATACCACCGAGATTCTGTTTTGCTTCCTTACTCATAAACTACTTCTATCTGAAGCCCATATTCTATGGGATGAGAGAAAAGCCAGAGATGGCCAAGTACTTGCAAAGCTACTTACTGCTAGTGCACTAGGCCCCTTTCTGTGAGTGGAAAAAGCCACCTCTTCATTCAGAGTTTCACACCAGCACCATTAGCTCCCATTCTCCCGTGTTACCCCAGCACTGTTTATACAGCAGTGCAAGAATGGCTTGGGCTATCAGGCCCAAAGAGGTATGAAGTTGTAAGAGTCCTCTGGACCCACTGATTGTCTTTCTTACACATACACTCATATACAAAGTCCTAAGAGGCACAGGACCCAGAAAAAGCTAGAGCACACTTATCCTTCCCATGTGTCCCCTTTGAGCTCTGGCCTTCTGTAGACTTGAGCTTGAAGAAGCTGCTCCCCTCTCTCTCTGCAGAGAGGAACAGCCACATTAGTTTCTCCTGTAGAGCTGGAAGCAAACACATTCTCCCTGTTTCTGCCTGCTTAACCCAACCTCAGTGAGTTTAGCTTATTAAGGGCAGGAGGACTGTAGCTTTTGGACTTCGGCCTCCCTCAAGTCCCTAATGCAAGGAACAGCTATGTACTTAGCCCGCTAGAACTGAAGGGCAGATACCGAGGGAGTCACTGCAAACAGACATTTCACTGGGCCATATGGATGTGTAAGGGCATCATGGAGGGGCATCTTGTGGTTCCTCAAGACAAGGAATGTGGTGCTTTCTGGTGCCTTCTATGGGACATGAAGAAAATTCATGTATAAATAGGGTTACAGTACCTCAGATACAGAGGAAATCTTATTAAAGTTTCAATTAACTCCTCAGAAAACTTAGTGACATTAAATGTATGCCATTTTCACTTCTTAAGATTAGGGCTGGACACACATGACTGTCTGGATATTCAGTGGCCTGACAGGAGTTGGCCACTGAGTTCCCAGTGGCCTGAGTTCCCATTCAGTCTTGTAGACAGAAGGAAGAAGGGACCTCTTATCTCACACTTCTCATGTGTGGCATTAGAGATACCTTCTATGAAGACCAGGTGGATCCAGATTTGTAGGATTTAATGAGTGAATTACAGTATGGCCAACCAGAAAGGGATTTTCTGAGGAAGCCAGAATGTGTTAAGGGAAAGGCCTAGAGACTGGCCGCAATGCCTTGTGCATCTCCCTGGTTCCCACTGTGCATGTCCTCAGCACTGTTTTGGGCCTCTATCTCTTCCCCTTTTTGGTTTCTCCTTCTTCTTACTATGCTGCTCTGTCTTAGTCACCGTTCTATTGCTGGGAAAAGACCATGACCAAGGCAGGCAACTCTTATAAAAGAAAGTGTTAAAGCTTAAAGCTTCGAGGGTTAGTCCATGGCCATCGTGATGGGAACATGGCAGCAGGTAGGCATGGGAGCAGTAGCTGAGAGCTGCATCCTGATCTGCAGACAGACAGACAGACAGACAGACAGACAGACAGAGATACAGATATAAAGGAGAGAAACTAGGACAGGTATGGGCTTCTAAAACCCCCAAACCCACCCATAGTGACACACTTCCTCCAACAAGGCCATACCTCCTAATCCTTCCAATTCCACCAAAGAGCTCCATTCTCTAGTGACTAAGCATTCAAATACATGACCCTATGGGGGGAGGCACCTTATTCAAACTACCATACCACCTTATGGTTTATGATCTGTATTTACGGAATGAGGCTTCATGAACGCTGCGCTTCATTTTAGTCATGATGAATGTTTTCTGTTATCTATGTAACCACAGGAAAAATAGTCACATCAAAATGTGAAGTTGTCTCAAAATGGGTGAATGAACTGGACAGGCTGTCAGAGAACATATGAAAAGAGAGCTCCCCTTGTCTCTACATTAGAATTAGCCAGTCAAGGAAGAGACTGAGTGGCTCTGTGAACCTTCAGTATCCATGCTAAGCCAGTTATGTTAGGTTGCTGGAGGGCAAGGCTATTCAGAGCTTTCACCCTAGTGGTGAAAGGCAATAAGAAAGACATCTGATGGGAACAGTACTGGGCTGACACTGTGATTGCACATATGCTCTGAGAGATTTGAGTCAGTTTATGGTCATTAAGACATTAGGCTGCTCTGGAAAAATTAGCTCAGCGCTCTGAGGGTTTCAGGTGCATCAGGTTAGCTCTCCGCATGTGGGAGCAAATGCACAGATTGGCACACTGCCACTGTGGTTCTCACGCACAAACGCTGTGACTTTCATACCCACCGAAGAATGCACATGTGGAATGAAACCAGACCACACCCTTCCCAAGCTTCCACTCCTTGGTATTTAATTATTATGACTTCGATGTGACTCAGGCCACAGGCTTTATTTTTAGCTTGGTCCAGAAGTGCTCTCAATGTGGGGATCAGGACAGCTGCTCTGCTTAGACATCAAAGCACGGGATGGGACTAAATTAATTTTTCAAACCTCAGATGAACAAGTGTGACTAAAGAAAGACTCACTAAAATTTTTTTCAGGTAGAGAGTTTTCTGTAGTTGCCATGGTCGTCTTATCCTCCAACGGCCTGGTACACAGAGATCTATTTATGGTTTGAGTCCCACCTGGGACTGTAGGTGAGGATGTCAGGCATTATCTGACGTCATCATCAGGGGCCATGAGAGGAGACTGAGCTCCACAGTTTGAAGTCGCATGCCAAACATCCACAGTGGATTAAAAGGGGCCTAGAAATACTTAGGTTCCCCGATGCAATCACTTGAACACCACTGTCATCTCAAGTGGGTGACACATCTGGTTTCTGGCTCTTAAAAATTATTTTAGATGCTCTGAGATACAAGATTAAATAACTAGACCACAAAGGAAGATGTCTTTTCCCATTCTTTTTCTTTTCCTGATTACATTAAGTCAAGCCTGTATCTGCATTGACTCTTACATCCTAACCCTTGCTAATCTTCCTCTTTAGGCAGACAATGGATTTTAGGCTTAGAGTGTTCACCCACAAGTTGAATTTAACAGAATTAGACTATTTTAATTTTCCACTTAAAGGATATATGCAGGTTGGCTTGTTATATTCGCTAACTAAGCAGTGATGCACATTTGTTATTTTACACAGCCATTGTGGGTCAGGAATTCAGCATTTTATGTGGATATTTCTTGTTAAGTATTTCTTGTAAGATTGTAGTCATGATGTCAGGGAGGGTCATAGCCATACAATGGCTTGATGGACTGGAGGATCTAATTTCAAAATGGTGCACTCGTGTGGCTATGTGCTGGATCCTCAGTGTACAAGAGAACCTCTTCGTAGGGTGCCTTGAACCACTTCAGCAGAGGCTTCTCCTGGAGAGCAATCTGAGATCAAGAAGAAGGTCACAGTGCTATGGTGGTCTAAACTTCAAAGACATGCTCCATTTCTTTCTGCAGTACTTGATCACATGCATGGACCAGTCTTTTTCTGCACAGAAGTGGAGTCACACAAGATGTGACACTAAGAGGCAAGAATCTTAGGACTATTTTGCAGGCTGATTGTCACTGAGTGTGCTGCTTTCCTCTTGATGGTTATGTCATTCACTTACCATTTAGATACTTAAAACTTTACTTGCATTGCAATGACTACATTTGAAACACTGAATGTCCATAGACATACAAGCATTCTATAGATTCCTACTGTGACTTTAGTTAGTAATATGGCCTGTGGTCATCTGAAACCAGAAATGTAGAGGAAACAGCCCTCCTGTCATCTTTGGTCCCAAGCTCTTTGGTCCTATGACTATTGAAGGCAGCTTTCACTGGAGAAGGTACATAGCTGCTATTTCTACATTGGGCAGTGTCCCTTGATGGTTCCTGAGGCACCTCTGCTATGCTTTGATGGCCATCATGGGCACCACAGGGGACTGGAGTCGTGAGCTGTGAAGACATCAGTGTCCTTTCTCACTTCATATTTGTTTATTGCTCAGGACTCCCTGCTAGAGTGAGTCCTCTCTGTCACACTCCAATTTCATCACAGTGTGGCACTGCCCAGGGGACAAAGTCTAAAAGGAGCCATTGGCCTATGTGGATTCGACTCTGTGTCTGTAATAGCTTCAGCTTTTTGAATGTTGCATAAGCACCTTCCATGTTTCCTTCGGTGCTCCAGAGATGTCGGCAGGTGGAAAAACAGGACCAACAATTCCTTTGCTAGCAGACCAAGCACGTGAAAAACTGACGTGTTCCTCTTGGTCAGACTCTCTGTTTCTTAGATGTGTTTGCCTCTTTGTCTCAATGAAAGCACGTCATCCAGGAGTTATTCCAGCTGAGATGAATCAGCAGAGGCCATGGCATAGACAGCCCCTCCCGTCTTCCCTTCCATGGACCAGTTATCAGAAAATACGGTGTCCTGCTGTTACTCCAGCATCGCCTTCCTCGCCACCCAGAGCTGGCCTTTGTCTGCATTCAGTTTCCAGCCTCTCTTTATTGAGCCACACCTTCCTCTTACGGATTTGTGTTGGCGGAGTAGTTCTGTTAAGGAATTTCATGGGAGGTGAAGTTTTCAGAACAGTTTAAGTATAAAACTGCCTATGTTACAGCTTTCCCTGGTGAGTAATTTGTCATACTTGGAGTTCTAAGTTGGAACACATTCCTGTCCGGAATTTCAGAGTCTTGCTCCAGTTTATTTTGTGTGTGTGTGTGTGTGTGTAATTTTTAGAATTTCAAAGCTGTTCTCACCCTGATCCATTGACTACAAGTTACTACTTTGTTTCTCTGGAATCTCATAGCATCTGAAATTCCCTCATGATTTGCCTGGATGACAGTGTAATTTCTTTGGGTGTACTTTTTTCTTCCGAACGCTTCCAGTTTCTAGTTCAGCATTGCAGGAGTTTACTGATTTTGATGTTGATACTTTCTTCTCTACGTTCTCTCTGTCTGAAGCTCAGACTAGTTGGTTGTTGGACCACTTGGACCATCCTGTTAATTTTCTTATCTTCTTTTCCCAGTTGCCTCTTTGAGGGAGATATCCACAATTTTTATCTGCACTTTCCACTGAATTGATATCATTGTGATTTCAGTAGCTGAGAACTTTCGTTTGTTCTTTGGATATTCCTCTAGTCAAGCATCTTGCTTTCCTCTGAATGGCTAATAAAAGTCACATGTTGGTTACGCTTCTCTGTGAGGGTGCTAATGGTCTATTTTTGAAGTTGTCTTCCTACACTTTTATGCTCACTGCTTTGACTTTTTCATTTTGATATCAGTCTTCAATGATGATTATTGACAAAGAAGACAAATTGCAGTTATAGATGTGGTAAAAGGATTCTTCTCATCAAAATCAGTGGGAAGGCTTCAGGATTCACTATGATGATTACAGTGACTTTGGACACAGTGTGATGGTGACATCAGTGAACATCTGCTGTGTGTAGAGGGGACTTGATTTCATGACTTGAGTAGGAATCAGCCGTTCAAAAGCAGGAACAGGGAAGGACATTCCCGACTGAAGGGATGACACTGATTTATTCACGCATTAAATACTGTTATGTACCAGGCACTGCTCCGGGGGTTCAATCATGAGTAAGACAGATGTAATTCCAACTTTCTTACTTTCAAGAAAAGACAGACAAATAACTAAGCAATTAGAACACTGTGAGACAGGATGGTGAAGGACATATGCTCCATACTTGGAATTAAAAGTTTGAATGCTATCTCCTTTCAAAATACAATTCATGGGTAAATGGTGCATTGCACCTCTTATGGCTGAAGTGCAATTTTATGGACTTGTCTGTGAAGGCTCATTTCACATTATACTTTTCAAAGAAACATTTTATTTCTCACACATCCACTAAGTTTTGGATGCTTGGAAGGCACTAAAATACTACTTACAACTGCACTTTTTTGGAATACAGAACTCGATTTTTTTGCACCTCCTACACTTTTATGAATGGCAAGATTCAGAGTTAAATTAGTTCCAGATTTTTCTCTCATTAGGGATGGCCTGTGCTCAGAGACTTTGACCCTTCCAGCACTGGGGCTCACTTCAATATGTCTTTAGCACCTCGCATGTATTTGTGTGTGCATGTGTCCCTTCTTTATGTGTAAAATGTGTGTAGGGCTCCTTCCCACTTATCTGGAATAGCAATGCACTGACCATCTGGAATCTGGTCAGAAACACCCTATTTATACTCTGCTGCACAGAACCCCAAAGGGCAGCGAATTATTTCAGGGAAAACTAATGAAGAAAGAGGTGAGTAAGATTTTCAGTCCAGCTCTTTCAGCAATTGGCCGAATGTCTTTCACGTCCTCTGTAGTGGTCTTTCTCATTTGTAACAGGTGTCAGTAACTCGTGACCCACTCACTTCCTCAATTCACACAGAGCATCAAAGGAGGCAGGGGAAGAGTCCAAAGTTAGTTTGAGACACTTTTCTGGTAATGGCTCTTTTGCAGCCAAATACAGCAAGGAGTTGTCCCCTGGACTGTGTTTGGACAGCAGAACTAGATGCCGGGAACCCAGAAGGTACTCCTTGGCTCTGTTTTTACCACATTGTCTATCCTAGTTTACCTGGGGATTCCCCAGCAGATCACCAGGCTTTCTGGTGGCCAGTCACCTTCCCCTCTGTGGTAATTGCAACAGCATGTAACAGAGAATCTCCAGTTCTTCAAATGTGGTTCCTGAATCAACTCCATCAGTACCACTTGCTTTCTTGGTCCATTTCTGTAACAGTAACACAATGTCATGGGCTGCTTTAGCTTATAAATGAAAGAAATATACTTCCCAATGACACCTCATTTGGACTCCCAGTTCCTTCTAATAGCACGACGGAAGGAAGCCTGCTATATCTGCCTTTATTTTCTGTTTCCTTTACTTTGCTACAGTTACCTGGTAAAGAACCATCCCCAGTCTTTCTTGCCCAGTTATCTTGGGTTCCTAGAAGAATAAAACCCTTTGGGGCAGAGCATCAACAAAAGAGGACCATTCCACAGGAAGGCTATGCCACACTCTTAAATGGTCATCTAGGAGGAACCCGGGGTGGGGGGGTTCCTCAACCAATGGCATTGATAAGGACTTCTTTAGACCACTGTGCCAAATAGGAACCAAGAGATGACCTTTCAGATCACATACTGACCAGGTCTTCTGAATTATGCAGACCTCTTGCTTCTTGCTATTCTAGAGGCTGAGAAGTCTACAATCAGGGCTTCAATTAGTTCAGTGTTCACCCGGAGAGGCCCTGTTCCTCAGGGATAATGCTTTCTATGTGCCCAAAGATCAGAAAACAAAGGCGCATCCTCCAGACTCTTTTATAAGGTAATCATGAACCTAGAGCTTTCATGGCATATTCACCTCTCAAAGATGTCACTCGGTACTGCCAGAAGCTCGACAAGGATCAACCCATGATTTTTAAGATGACACAAAATTCAAATAAATGCATGTAGCAACGTGATGAAAATGTATAATTTTTGACCCACACAGGCCAATGTGTTAGAAACTCCCAGTAATCTGGGTTTTCTCACACTCGTTGGGATTGTGACTGAAGTCCCTGCAAGAGGGCCATCGTTCCAAAGAAGCACTTTCTAAACAAATGTACACTCAGGATTTTGACTGAAACTAAGCTTTACTAAGCGAAGTTGAAGAAAATGTATGCTTTTCTCACAGCTCTTTGGTAGGTAGCACGGGTCCTCTTGACACACCAAGCTGTGAGTAACATGGCCCCGAGGAGCCAGCTGGGAACAAGCTGGCAGATTCCAGGGTTGGGTCTTCCAGTAAGTCCTTGGTCATTTACAGGAGCTTGTGTGTCGATCAGGCTCCAGTTTTTGTCCTGTATTGTATAGTGGGGTTAACTCTTTCCCTTAATGCTTTCAAGCTCACATATGATGTAGTTCTAATTTTATGTCTTATTTGAAGACATGTAATAACTAGAATTGAGATTTGTGCGATCCCTTCTCAGAAACAGACAACAGAGTAAGATAGTTATTTTTTTTTTGTCATAAATCCCAAACAAATGTTTTCCTATGGTTGTCAGAGAGATATCAAGGCCTGTCCACCAAAGGCATGACTGAGAGACAAGGTGAAGACAGCCAAGAAACTTCCTGTTCCTGCCCCTCTGTTGCCCTTAACAGACAAGTTTATTGGTTTTGCTTCCATGAAAACTTAATTCTGTGAGTTCATACTGGTGCTTCCTCCTGACCTCTTGGAATTGTGGTCAGAGCTATGATCTTGGAAAATGGCCTTTTACATCCTTTGAGGATGACTTTGCGTCCTTTGTTATTTTTCCTGGACTCTCAACTACTGAGCACTAAGCACTTTGGGATTTCTTTTCCTCATTTATAGGGACTGGATTTTGCCCAGTCTTTCTTCAAATCACAAGTTAGACACATCAGATTCCTCAGGTCTGCACACCGGTCAGGCTGTTCTAATAGCCCCCAAACCACTCTGCTTGTTGAGTTTGGATCCTTCTGTCCCGAGGACTGACTACTACCGTGAAGTCCTCACATCCTGGGGAGCCGCATCCGGGCCCTACAGATGTCGGAGCTGCAGTCTGAACACAGCTGCTGTCACAGTAACGCAGCTCATTAGAGAACTGGAGGAGGCTGCACACTCCCTCACAGTCAATATTTGTTTAGGGGAGGAGGGGAAGGCCGATGGCTGCCCAGGGAAATTTCATCTGCAACGGTTGTAGGGCTGGACGCATTCCAGCCTGTGACCCGTTTGGGCGGTGCACCACTCTGATACCGTCTGAAGCCACATGGCCTGAAGGGCAAAGGCCGAGGTCACTGGTACAGC
The DNA here is from genome assembly GCA_033318265.1 of Phyllotis vaccarum. Taxonomy (NCBI): domain Eukaryota; kingdom Metazoa; phylum Chordata; class Mammalia; order Rodentia; family Cricetidae; genus Phyllotis; species Phyllotis vaccarum. The sequence continues at coordinate 18,045,593 of JARWLC010000003.1, forward strand.
ATATGCCTGGAATTAAGGTTCTGTCTAGTTTTTCTGTTTGTTAGCTTCTATTTCACTTGCCTATTTATATTTTATTATCCATATTTATTATTATGAAACTATTTCCTTTTTATGTTGCTGCAGATTGAGCCTAGGACCTCGACTCTCTCGACGGACATTCCTAACTCTTAAAACATTATTTTTATTTTGAGGTGAGTCTCTCATTAAATTGCCCAAGTTGATCTAAAACTTGCAATTGTCCTGAACCAGATTAGTAAGTAGCCGAGACAATGTGCCTGCGTCATCAAGCCTGGTTAAGTTTGTATTTCTAAAAATAAAAATCAGAAAAAAACAATTCACAACATCTATGCATAGCAACTATTCACGTTTCGTTCATAGTCTTTTGGGGACTTTACATGTTTATAGCTCTATAGATTATGAATATCCATATACATATGTGTCTATTGTATAGGCCTGCACCACATTCCTCTAAGTATCTTCCACAAAATCACTGGTTTACTGTGTTTATTATTTTCTTTTTCTCTTTCCTTCATCCTTTTTAAAGTAACACTCTGACTAAAAGCAACTTAGAAATAAGTAAGGCTTTATTTTGTTTTATAGCCCACCGTGGCAGGAAGACGTGGCAGCAGAAGCCTGAGGCTTCATCCACACATAGGAAACCTGCTGCACATGCTTGCATGGGAATGTTGCAGGGCTGAGTGTAGGAAGTTTGCTGCTCTACGTTAGGGATGGTGGCTTAGGGCTGGGGTTCCATGGGTGTGGTTGGCTAGGAAGATTCTCTTCTTCCTGGGGAGCTGGCATGGGCTTAAGCTTCATTGGGAAGGTTTGTGAGAACTACTATGGGCTTGCCTGTGTGTTTGAATATTTTAGGGAATTTATGCAGTGATTTTAGGGAAGTATAGTGGTGAACTAAAGTGGGCCAAACCAGGGGACCACATAAGTGATAGAACACCAAGAAATCATGACAGAATGATATGCTTGGCGCTGATGAGATGTCGGGGCTTCCCTCAGCAATGTTCTTTCCATCAGCAATGGCTTGACTTAGGGACTTTTCAAGAGCTAGGATTCTCCAATGTTTTAAGTATTTTACATATGCAACGCATGCTTATTAAGCTTATTGAATACTACAAAGTTATTGGAACACAATGTGAAAATTTGGAAACTTCTTAACCACAATAGGTTAAAAATATAGGACAAAACTTATCCAAAATAAAAAGCAAGTCCCTCTAATTAGATAAGAGAATTACAAATGTAAAACACGTGTCCCCTGCATAAAGGACGTGAGAATCTGGTTCTGCACAGCTCAGGTGAAAAAGCCCCTGCATTTTAGGTTGAATACAGATTCAACAGGAATCAGAAGAATGAGAATTAAAACTAACAGGGAGAGAGAGATGGTGTAAACTGTATGCTCGATCCATGGGTAGCCGCATGGGAAAGCAAACCTCCTTGGCCCCTCTCTCACACCATACACAAAATCAGCTCCAGATGGGCTAGGGATTTAAATGTGGAAGCCAATCAGCAGAGCTTTTGGGGAAGCATTAACCCGAGGGAACATTTTCATGACCTTGGAGTGGGAGAGTGTTTTTCCCCCAAATACCAAAAAAAAAAAAAAGGAAAGAAATTAAAAAAACAAACAAACAAACAAGACACTAACTCACAAAATAAAACAAATAACCCTAAAAACAAAACCCCAGATTGAATATTTCTTAAGCTGAATATTTTTAGTCAAGAGATCATGTAGTTTCTCAAAAAGTTAAATATGAGTTACATCTGATTAAATCATTTTGACCCTGATACATGCTGAAGAGCATACGAAGTAAACAGCCCTGAAGATAGTGTATGTGAAGGTTCCTTGTGGTGTTATTTATGAAATCAAGAAGTGGTTACATTCTGATGTCCACCACCTAAATGAGCAAGTGATTTGTGGTGTTCATACAGTGGAGTATTATTCAGCCCTGACCTTGAAAATCACATGCTGAGTGAAAATAGGTAGAATCAAAAGACCACATGTCTCATGATTCTGCTCATGCGCAGGGTGGACTAGCCATTGCCCCCTGCTGAGGTAGATGGAGAGCTGGAGGCTGATGAGGGATTATCAGTGAACAGTATTCGATATTTTTGGAGGGCAATAAAAGTGCTCTGGAATAAGGTAGATGTGATGGCTGAACAACATTTTTGAATGGGAAGATTTATGACATGGGGATTATACTCCAATAAAAGTGATAAAAAGATAGAAAATAGGGTGAATTCATATTATTAAGAAAATAGTTAAAGCATGGCCATACACTTCAGAATGGAGAACGATGAAACAATCACCCATTATAGGGCAGGGTGCTCAACTTAAGTCAGAAGGTCTGCTCCTGTGTACAAGAATTCCCTAGGATGTGGTGTAGCCATACTAGGTGATTTGTAGATCGGCACATTGCCTTTTGAATGTGTCTTAGTTTCAACCAATGCTAGAATATGCCACCCCAATGTTTGTCTCTTTGGCATGATGGTTATTTTGAGTTAGATTCACTTAAAAAACTGTTACAAGTTAAGTACATCAAAGAACATGCACAGGTACTCTTAAAACCAGAAAGAAACTCTTTATCGCTAGCCAGCAGCTGCACAGGAACTTGCCCAAATCATGCAGCTCTAATCCTTACGCTTTCTTTGTCTTTTATACCCAGAAAACACAACCCAGTTGAGACAATTCAGTTAGCAGGAAGCAGAGCTACAGCAACCATAAAGTAAGGTTAGTGCATTTACTGACCTTCCTGGATCCTAGAACTGCTGAACATGTCTTCCATAGATGGGACTTGTTCCTATTTTGGCAGGTGTTGAGACCCATGTTCTGAGATTTAATGTCAGAATAGTGCCTCTAACATGATGTCAGCCGAACAAAGGTCTAGGAACTGTTGCAAATCAGTAGATCTAGGGCAGGACAGAGCTTCTATCTTCATGTATATCATAGATGTAATTCCCAAGGAACATACCCTTCCTAAACCAAGGGAAAGAGGACATCCATATCCCCAGAGACAGGGTGTAAGGCTGGCAATTAAGTATAGAGACACCTAAAATACCTCTCATATGCCTTCATTTTGCTCATGCTTTCTACAACATTTAAAAAAACTTAATCCAATATACAATACTTAGAGATTTCTACTTCTGGGTGGAGGGTTGTTTCCATTTTCCCTCTCGTGGCTCTCATGTATGTGTAAAACATTTCTGTGCTTTTCCTTGTCAATTCGTGTTATGTTCATATAACACTTATGCACAGAAATATGATTCTGCAATGAAATTCCAAGGAACAAACGCAATAGGCACACAACCTCCCCCCCTTGGAACAACACAATTTGTTATATCCAAGATCTGGAAAGCTTGGTGTATAGCTGTAATAGAGTGAATGCACCAGTTATGGTCAGTACACATAAAGGGTTACCTTGGAGCAAAGTCACTGGGTAGGGTATAACCAGGAGTGTCAGTTTCCCAAACATTCCCTCTTAGTCCATGTTCTATTGCTTTGAAAAGACACCAGGACCAAGAAAACTCTTATGAAAGAAAAACACTTATTGATTCTTGCTTAAAGTTCAGAGGTTTGGTCCATTTTCACCGTGGTGGGAAGCATGGTGGCATGTAGGTAGACAGGGTGCTGGAGAAGGAGTTGAGAAGTCGACATCCAGATTGGCAGGCAGCAGGAAGAGTGTCTGAGACCAGTGACACATTTCCTTCTACAAGGCCACACCTATCTCAACAATGACACACCTTCTCCAACAAGGCCACACCTCCTAATGCGACTCCTTAATCATTCAAATATATGAATCTATGAGGTTATTCTATTCAAGCCACCAGAGATACCATTAGTGAATAAACTGAATAAAGCTTCTGTTCAGGTGGGTAGACACATATGTATTGAAAGGTATATATATTTTGAAGATATTTATTTTTATTTTGTTTGGGTTTTTTGGGGTTTTTTTGTTGTTTTTGAGTATGTGCACACAAGTGAAGTACCACAGGAGGGCAGCAGAGGGAGTTAGAGCCCTTGAATGATGAGTTACAGGTGTTTAGGAGCTACGGGATGTGAATGTTGTGACTTGAACTTGAGTACTCTGAAAGAGAAGTACATGCTCTTAACTGCTACATCATCTCTTCATTCCCTAAGATCTGTTCACATAAAACATAATACAGGCGAAGTTAACCTACGTGGAAACCCATGCATCTACTCTAATAAACTAATACACTATTCTAATATACTAATCTAAGATGCTGTTCTACTGCTGTGAAGAGACACCATGACCAAGGGAACTCTTATAAAAGAAAGCAGTTAACTGGGGGCCTACTTACGATTTCAGAGCCTTAGTTCATTACCATCACAGCAGGAAGCAAACAGGCATGGCACTGGAGCAATAGCTGCAAGTTTTACATCCTGATCCAGAGAGATGCTGGGCCTGACATGGGCTTTTTGAAACCTAAAAGCTCACTTTCAGTGGTACACAAGAACAGTCTCCAACAAGGACAAACTTGCTCCAAGGACAGAGCTCCTAATCCTTCCCAAACAGTTTATCAACTGAGAGATAAGCATGGAAATATGTGTCAGTGTTGCACAAGCCAGCATTATCTGAGAAGGGGAACCTCAATCAAGAAAATGCCCCCAGCAGATTGGCTTGTAGACAGGATTTTAGGCCATTTTCTTGGATAATGACTAATATGGGAGGGGCCAGCTCATGGTCACAATTCCTGGGCAGGTGATCTAGGGTTGTAACGGAAGTCAGGCTGAGTAATCATCCATGGGGAGCGAGTCAGTAAGCAACGTTTCTCCATGGTCTCTGTTTTATTTTCTGCCTCTAGTTTCTGATGTGATTTCCCTCTATAAAGTATGAGATGAAATAAACTCTTTCCTGCCCACATTACTTTTACTCATGGTGTTTTACCATAGCAATTGAAAACAGAGAGAAAGGGGTTGGTTTGCATTTCCCACACCACAGCGCAAGGGAAGCTGGGGCAGGACCTCAAGGCAGGAACCTGGAGGCAGGAGCTGAAGCAGAGACTGAAAAAAATGCTGCTTAGTGGCTTGCTCTGCACGGCTTGCTCCGCACGGCTTTCTTATACCACAGCAACCTGCTCAGGAATGGCACTGTTCCCAGAAGTCTGGGCCCTCCCATACAATCATACATTGAGAAAATGTCCCCATAGATTTGCTGAGGTTTCGTTTTTAATTAATTTTACATCCAGGCCACAGTTTTCCCTCCTTCCTCTCCTCCCAGTGTGTCCCCCCATCTGTTCTCTGTTCCCACCCCAATCTAATCCTCCTCTGTTCTCTTCAGGAAGGGACAGGTTAGTATCAGCAAATATGGCATATCAAATTCCAGTAAGACTAAGCCCCTCTCCATGCACTAAGGTTGAGCAAGGTGACCCAGTATGAGAGAAGGGTCCCAAAGTCCTGTAAAAGAGTTGGAGACAGTCTATTTCCACTGTTAGGAGTCCCACAAAAGGAGCAAGCTCCACAGTTGTCACATGCATGCAGAGTACCTAGGTCAGTCCTATGCGGACTCCCTCGTTGTTGGTTCAGTCTCTGTAGGCAGCTATGAACCCAGTCAGTTGATTGTGTGAGACTTTCCATGGTGTCCTTGACCCCTCTGGCTCCTACACTCCTTTCTTCCATCTTCTGTAGAATTCCCAGAACTCCACCTAATGTTTGGCTGTGCTCTGCATCTGCTCCTATCAGCTGCTGGATAAAGCTTTTCTGATTACAATTGAGCTAGACACCAATCTGGACACAGAAGATGGTCGCTTCGGACTATGTACCTGCTAGTATTAGGAGTCCAAGGTGGGGTCTTCTGATGTGGGAACGTCTTTCTGTATGGTGTGAATATCAATCTTTAAATAAAGGAGCTGTTTTGGCCCATGACAGGCACCACAGAAAAAGTAGGAGGGGAAATCACAACATAGGTAGGAGAAGCAGGGCAGTCAGACAGACTGAGCCAGCCGCCCAAGAAGAAGCATGTAAGGAACACAGGTGAGCCACAGGCCACGTGGCAGACAGATTAATGAAAATGGGTTGAATTAAGATGTAAGAGCAAGCTAGCAATGTGCCTAAGCCACAGACCAAACAGCATTAATTTAATATAAGCATCTGAATCATTTTGGGGGGCCTGAGCAACAGTGGGAAGCTAAGGGGTCTGGGGCTGTAGGTCTGTGGGTCTGGAACTCTGGTTGCCCTGGGCCAAGAAACCTCATTGTAACAGTTTTCCTTACAGATTCCTGGGAGGGTCCCTTGAGCCAGGTTTTTACCTGACCCTGGAATGTCTCCTCCCTTATCAGTATTCTCTTTCAGTACTCTCTACCACCCCCAACCCATTGCTCATGTTCCTGTCTCCACCCACCCCCAGTCCACTCATGAAATCTCTTCTTTTTCACCTTCCCAGGGAGAAACAGGCACCCCCCCCCCCCCCCCCGCATGAGCCCTCCTTGTTACCTAATCTCTCTGGGTCTATGGATTTATAGTATAGTTATCCGCTCATTTACAGCGAATATCCACTTTCGAGTGAATACATATCGTTTGTCCTTCTCATTCTGGGTTATCCCACTCAGGATGATTTTTTCCAGTTCCATATATTTGCCGTCAAATTTCCTGGTGTCCTTGTTTTTTACAGATGAGTAATACTCCATTGTTTAAATGTACATTTTAAAAATCCATTCCTTGACTGAGAGACATCTAGGATCTTTCCAGGTTCTGAATAATGCTGCTACAAACATAATTGAACAAGTTTCCTTGTGGTATAATAGAGCATCCTTTGGGTATATTCCCAAGAACAGTATAGCTGGGTCATGTGGTAGGGTGACTCCCAGTTTTCTGAGAAACCACCACACTGACTTCCAAAGTGGTGCAAGTTTACACTCCCGCCAACGATGGAGGAGTGTTCCCCTTGCTCCACGTCCCCTCTAGTAAAGGCTGTCACATATGTTTTTGATCTTAGCCATTCTGACAGGTGTAAGATGGTGTCTCAGAGTCATTTTAACTTACATTTCCCTGACTAAGGATGTTAAACATCTCCTTAAGTGTTTCTCTCCCATTTGAAATTCTTCTGTTGAGAATTCTCTTTTTATATCTGTACCCCATTTTTAGTTAAATTATTTTTTTTTGTAACTAGTTTCTTGAGTTCATTATATATTTTGGAGAACAGACCTCTGTCAAATGTGGGGGAGATAAAGATCTTTTCCCATTCTGTAAGCTGCCATTTTATCCCATTGACAATGTCTTTTGCCTTACAGAAAGTTGCAATTTCACAAGGTCTCATTTATTAATATTTGATCTTAGTGCCTATGCTACTAGTACTTTTTCCAGGAAGTTATCTCCTGTGTCAATGTGTTCAATATTATTTTTCACCTTCTTTTCTGTAAGGTTTAGTGTACCTGGATTTATACTGAGGTATTTATTCCCCTTAAACTTGAGTTTTGTGCGGGGTGATAGATGTGGATCTGTTTGCGTTCTTCTACATGCTGATATCCAGCTAAATCCATACCATACGTTCAAGATGCTTTCTTTTTTCCGTTGTATAATTTTGGTTTCTTTGTCAAAACTCAAGTGTCCATAGGTGTGTGGATTTACATCTGGGTCTTCGGCTCAATTCCATTGATCCACCTGTCTGTTTTATGCCAATACCACTGAGTCTTTATCACTAAAGCACTATAGTAGAACTTAAAATTAGGGATGGTGATACCATGGAGACATTTTCTTAATTAAGGGTTCTTCTTTTCAGATGACTCTATGCCAAGGTGACAAAGGAAATAAACAGCACAATTGACCCTTTATCAACTTGGCGCATAAATGTACCACCATTAAACCATAATGTTTCCTTTATGTTTAGGCCCAGGTCTCAGGTTAATATCATAAGGCATGTCCTGTGAGTGGAATGTTCCAGATGAAGCGCTGCTTCTATACTAGGCAGCAATGACTTCTCATATTTTGTGACCTTCCCATGTAGGTATATAATACTATAAGGTCTCTGACTTTGTCATCGAAAAGGTATCGTAACAGGAAATCAGAATGACTTTTAACTTGGAAGGCACAGATACACTTCTAAAGAATGTGGTCTAGAAGGAGCTCCATGAATGGTCAAGAATAAATTTGATGACAGGAGGTATAGGGGACACAGATGGTGAGGAAAATGAACCATGACAGCAGAGTAGGACCAGCATAGACCAAAAGCTAATGTTCGTAATACTGGGCTGTCAGGAACCTAGCTAAGGAAATGGAAGCAGAATCTAAGCACAACTCAGGACATGACCCTGCATATGTTGACTGTAGCTGCTAAAGGAAGGAGGTGGGAGATGTAACTTCTTCCATTAGATCATGGTCTACTTTGAACCCTGAGTGATTATGAGAACAGAAGACGTGCATCTCAGCAAGGAAATTTCTGTGTTGTCAAAGGAGCAGGGACTTGCAGAGTTTGTTCATTGCAGAGGGGTGACCCAGAAGCCCCCCCCCCCCATGGCAATATTTGCAGGATCCTGACTGACCACATCTGATTTTAAACAAAAGCTAATCTTCAAAGTACATGCCAGTGTAATAGTAGGTAATAGTTTTGTTGTCTCATAATGATGGGAATTTCTCTCTCTCGTTTTGATTTCTTCAATAAATATTTATAGAGTGTCTACTGTTTGACAAGCATTAAGCTGGGACATGTAAACAAATAATTAAAATAATTGCAGACAAATGTGAACATGCTAGAGGTTTGCACAGAATGCCTTGGAAATAATCTCCACTTATTTACACAGAGCATCTTATAAATGTGTGTGAAAAGGGTCACGTTCTCATAGGGTACAGGCTCCAGTGTCCTCTGAAGCTGAATTTGAGCATGGTTCAGATAAAATGAAGGCTTATCCTTCTGAGGGGAATGGCCTAAAGTTCTAGGGCCTTCTGGCCTGACGGTAATGAAGCAGGACAGTGGGCTCGGACTCCTTTCCAGAAAATTCTAGTTAAAAGGGATATTCTCAGTCCTGAACAGCAACCAGATTCCAGCACATGCTGTGGTGTCTGTCACATGTGCTGTGATGACTGTTTTGTTGTGAGCAGCAGGTGCTGTGGTCACAAGCTACCTCCAGGAGACTTCTGCTTTGATTTCAGTGGCGCTGTAACCTGTAAGGAAACCATAACAATGGCTTTCTTGAAAAGCTCCAGAAATGTTGGTGTCTTTTCCTGCAAGTAAGATACACTGTTGCTAATAGCCTCTTCCAAGCTCTCGTCAGGGACTCCAGCCCTGCCACCCAGTGCCAAGACTCAGCTGCTCTCCACGACACCTTCAAAACCAATACCACTTGGGTGACTCTAACACTACCAAATTTGGCTGTCAGCATGAAGCACAACCCTGGCCACTTCTGGAACACATCTTCTGTGTGCCAACTTTGAGGAAACACTTCTCAGAAGACTTTATCTCAGTGGTGCTGGTCTCTTGTTAATTAGAGATGATCCTTCAGCGCCAGCTGACCAGACAGCACAGATTCTTCACATAGATGTCCTGGTAGAGTCTTCGCTTCCCTTTGACTTCACAAGACAGCCCTGTCTTCTCCACTGCTCTCAATGTTCTTATCTTCCAAGCTCCTACAGAAGCGAGCACTGACCTTTCAGTACTCAGTGGCTTTTCTAGCCCCAAATTCCAAAGTCCTTGCACAATCCTCCTCAAAACTACATGAATTCCCCACTCTCCTGGTACTGTCTTCTGTCCTAGCTAGGGTTTCTATTGCCATGATGAAACACCATGACCCAAAGCAAATTGGAAAGGAGCAAAGGGTTTACTTGACTTACACGTCTGCGTTGGAGTCCATTATTGAAGAAAGTCGGGACAGGAAGTCAAGTAGGGCAGGGATCTGGAGGCAAGGGCTGATGCAGAAGGCATGGAGGGGTGCTGTTTACTAGCTTGCTTCTCTTGGCTTGCTCAGCCTGCTTTCTTAAAGAACCTGGGACCCAGGGATAGTACCACCCACAATGGGCTAGGCCCTCTTCCATAAATTACTAATTAAGAAATACCCTGGACTTCATAGAAGTGTTTCTCAGTTGAAGTTTCCTACTTTTAGATGGCTCTGGCTTTTGTCAAGTTGACATAGACGGAGCGGGACAGCAAGCAAGTGTTCTATGGGATGCAAAGAATAAATGAATGCATTCCTTTAAAAGACCTAAATGAGGTGTGAGCATTTGAGTGACACTTTGGACAGGAGCTCCCTCTCCATCATTCTGTTTCATCAATATTTTTGTTTGCTTATTCACTTTGATTTCCCCCCCCCGGCCCCGCCCTCCAAACTTCAGAATTAGCTTGTTATACTCTACAAACTTTCCCAGGTGTTCAATGAATTACTTGAATCTGTTGATTTGTGTAGAACTCAGATCTTTGCAATAGAAAGGTTTCTTGTTTAACAAAAGGACCTTCTCTCAATTTATTGGACTCTTTTGAGTTCTTTTTGCTTCCTAGTTCTGTGCCTATGGGGACTTACACATGCGTTCTCAGTTAATTGTTAGTTCTTACGTTTACTGTAAAGTGGATTTTCTCTAAGACATTTCCTAGCAAATTAATATTGGCATATTCAAAATTATTCCCCATTGATATCTTGTATCTACTTTTCCTGGATCCTTTCTGTTGACTTAGTGGGTCTTCTTAAATTTGCTAGATAGGTATTGCTATATAAGACTGAGAGAGAAATGAACAAGGCTGAGAAAAATTAGTAACATCTGCTTTCTCTCACATGTGGAAGAACAGGAAACCCATGAAAATAGGAGGGGCCTGTTAGAGGAAAGCCCAGGACAGTGGGAAGTGAGCGATGTGAAGGATATGGTCAAAGCTCTTTACATACATGTCTGAAAATGTCATTATATACTCTATATCTAGTAAATATCTATGCATCTATATATAATTTATTAGTATATATGTATACTAATAAAGAAAATACTGATAGCATGCTATCTTTTCTTCCACTACACCAGGGTCTTTTTATTTTTCTTAATTCACTGACTTTCTATACATTCAGTACAATACAATCTTAGATGACAGGGGAATTAGTTTTTGATATTCTTTTGAATTAATGGGAAGTTAATTTGGTATTTGTTTTCTGTTTTAGATTAGGAGGTTTTCTCCTGATTTCCTGTTACCGCCTTCCTTCCCTGATGTCCCATCCCCCTCATTTATATCTTTGTTGAGATGTAATGTTTACATCACACAATTTCCCTCTGAAACAGAGGAAGCCACTGCATTTCCATCTGTCAGGGCTGTAGCAACCACTGCAGACAGTTTCAGAACATTTTAAGCCCCCAAATGCCCCACAGTGCTCATCTCCTACATCCTCTCATTTCTTCTAACAACCCCAAGGCAATGGCTTCTCTCTGCCTCTATTGACCTGTCTGTTGGCTTCTCATAGAGTGATGTCTATTGTGGTTCATTGCTTGATAAGGTTTCTATGTCATCACATGTATGGGTCTGTCATTATTTTAGGAGTTAAATATTATCCTGTGGGGTGAAGACACCATTTTTGTTTTTCATTCACAATTTGATGAGCATTCGAGTTGTCTATTCCTTTTGAATATTATGTGTAAGTCTTTCAAGAGATCCCACATAGAAGCTTTTGTGTGTTCAACTCTTCGTCATCTTTGGGTAAATCCCTAAAGAGCTTGCTTCTTAGTTCATGTTTTGAGGAAAGTGCTGAACTGTTTATCAAAATGGTGCAGCACTGAACTCCAGTGTACGAAAGTTCCGTTCTCTCTACAACCTCTCTTGCACTTTCCTATCTGATCTTTTTTGGTTCAGAGTTTCTTTTAACTAGATATATCAATTGTACATAATAATGAGTATATACTTAGGGCATTTTCATGTACATACATGCATATCACCCTCCTCATCATCTTCTTCCCTCTCCCAATAATCCTGTTCCTCTTTCCAATTAGCTTTCTTTTTACTTTTCTATCCTTTTGGGGTGTGTGTGTGTGTGTGTGTGTGTGTGTGTGTGTGAGAGAGAGAGAGAGAGAGAGAGAGAGAGAGAGAGAGAGAGAGAGAGAGAGAGAGAGAGAGAGAGAGAATTTACTTAGAGTTGTTTGCTTACCAGAATATGGGTGAGGTGTTATTCATAGCAGAATGGGCAAATGGATGACTTACATGGTAACTACACCAATGAAGAAAATGCCCACCCCCCCCCTTACCAGCCATTAGTGCACACAAACCCTCAGGAAGGCACAGGCCCCATGAGCCCCATTGATTCAGGATAGCCGTGTCATGTCCAGAACTCAGCATTCCACACTGGTCCCCTCTGCCAGCTTTATAGGCTTTCTGTTCCCTCTTCCAAAATGGTCCCCAAGTCTCAGATAGGAGTGGCATGGCTGTCCTACTTACGACTGCACACCCAGTCTTGTATTCTCAGCACTTACCCAGTTAGGAGTCTCTTTGGTCAATACTGATGACTCTAAAATGAAGTTTCTCTGATCCAAGCTGACCACAGCACCAATCCATAATCAAGAGCCTTCTGATTGAATCTGAGATCCGTGACACAGGAAAGTCTCCCTGCTTGGCACCATCAGCCTGCTGAGAACTGGATATCTGACGGGGTAGGTCAAAGGCCCTAATGGAGAGTCTGCTGCTGCTGTTTTGCTGAATGGATGTGGCAAGCCCATCAATTGCCTTGAACTAGTTCCTGTTATCTGAGCACTTGATAGTCACCACAGTCGTTCGTCATGGATCTAATTTGCATTTGTCTTTCTCTCATGAATAACACTGTTCAGCATGTTTTCATGTGCCATTGGCCATTTGTGTGCCTTCTCAAAAAATGTAAGTCTTTGTTTGTTTGGTTTTTCCAAACAATTGTAAGAATTCTTTCCCGTCCTGCTCTGTGCTGTTGGCTAGTTAGGTGATTGCCAAGGGCCTCTCATTCTTCAGGCCATCTTTCTCAATGATGGTCTTTGTGGCTGTGAAGTTCTTGGTCTTTTGTTTTGTATTTGAGTTCTTAACTTTCATGAAGTTCAATTCATTCGTTTTTTTTTAAAAAAAATTACTTTCGCTTTTGATGTCATATGGAAGAAAGCTCTGCTACACAAATCATCATAAAGATTTATAACTTGTGTCTTACCCCATTTTGTTTGGCTGGAATATAATCATAGACTTGGTAATTTACAAAGAAAAGTTTATTTTCTCACAGTTATGGAGGCTAGGAAATTCAAGGCAAAGGTGCCAATGTTTTCACATCCTCACATGGGGCATGAGGAAGGATAAGCAGGGTGACTCATCTCTTTGTGTGGCAGAGGAGCATAATTGCCAACCCACCGGGACAGACACTCTCGTTGGCAACACCAGTCCATTTTTCTTAAAAATCTAACTTCCTCTTTAGGTTCCACGCCTCCACATTTTTTTCTTTGGAGGGGAATTGTGGTTCCAACACATGAATCTGGGGAGACACAATTACACCATGTCATTTTCTTGAATGGGTTTTACAGTTTCAGCTTTCATATTGAAATTGTTAGTCTGCTACACTTAATGATGTAAGAGAAGGCTAATCTGGATTCTTTGTGTCTGGTTCCCTGTTATTTCTTTCTGTTGAAAAGACTATTCTTTATGGATCTTAGCTTTCTGAATGTATATGACAGTCGAACAGCATGGGCAGTTTGTAAACCCTCTTGCAGTGGAACCCGACTTTATTCCTGGTGCATGAACTGGTTTCTTGGAGCCCATTCCCTACAGAGGAACACTTTACTCAGCCCTGATACTGGGAGGGGGGACTCAGTCTCACCGCAGCTGGACATGCCAGAACAAAGTGACACACCTTGGGATTCCTTGCCTTCTCTGGGGAATAGATGAGGGTGGGATGGGGTGGGGGAGAGGCTAGGGGAGGACTGGAAGAAGAGAGAGGGAAATCAGAGGTGGGCATGGAAAAAATTTTTTAAACAAAAAAAATGAATAACAAAAAAGACTGTTCCTTACCAATTGAATAGCCTTGGTAGTCATTGACTCCATATATGGGTTTTTTTTCCGGGACCCCCCCCCCTTTCTCTGTCACTTTGTATCTGTATTTATGCTAGTCTCTGCTGTCCCTCCTTGCTCTCACTTTGTTTTAAATTTGGAAGACTGAGTCCTACATTTTCACCTTTATTTTTCAAGATTGTTTTGGCTATTCTGGATCTAGTAAACATTAAATTTATCTGTATTGAATTTGGGATAAACTTACCAATGTCTATGTAATTATTTGTGTTGTTGTGTTACAACACTCTGACCTAAAGCAACTTAGAGGAGAGAAGGGTTTATTCGGATTACACTTCCAGGTCCCAATCCATTATTGAGAGAAGTCAGGGCAGGATCTCAAGTAGGAACATGAAGCAGAAACCATAAAGAAACCGTGCTTACTGTCTTTCTTCCTAGAAGATGTTTCATTATACATCTAGCTTTCTTATGCAGCCCAGGACCACCTGCCTAGGGATGGTATTGCCCATAGTGGGGATTCAGTCCTTCTACATCAGCCAACAGTCAAGACAATCCTCTGCTTTGGGACTATGCTTTTGTACACTGTAAATATTTGTCACTTTAAATATTGGTGTAATAAAATGCTAACTAACTAGAAGCTAGACAGGAAGTAAAGGCGGGGTAACCAGAATAAGAGAATTCTGGGGAGCAAAGATCAAAGTGGGAGACGGCAGCCAGACACAGAGGAAGCAAGATGAGAATGCCTCATTGAGCAAAAGGACCAAGCCACATGGCTAAACATGGATAAAATTCATGGTTAATTTAAGAGTAAGAGCTAGATAGCAATAAGTCTGAGCTACTGGCCCAGCATTAATATAGTAATAAGCCTCCTACTTAATTATTTGGGAAGGGGCTGCTGGTTATTTGAGATTCTGGAGACACAGAAACTTCTGACTACAATCCCCGATGAGCCTATCAGATCTGGGCAATTCTTCAACAGAGACACTTGTCAGGTGACTTTCGGCTGTGTCAAGTTGATAGTTAAACTATGCTAACATCAGTTGGAATTCTTTGAATTTGTGGTTGAATACTATCATGCTAACAATCTAAAATCTCCAAGGCAGCAACCCAGATTTCTTTCTGTTTATTTAACCTTTAATACTGAAAACAATTTTATAGCTTATATGATGTATGTTTCATATTTGTTAAATGTTGAGTGTAGTCCTAAAAAAATCTCATTTTTTATACTGTTTTCAATAAATTCTTCCCTTAATTTGCTTTCTAGTAATTACTCTGTGGAACTGTGGTTTCATACAATGGCCTTGCGTCTTGAAAACTATTTCTGTAGTTATTATTTTCAATAGTTTTGTAGGGGTGTTCCATCACAAAAGCATACCATTGAACCAACTTATATTACCAAATTAGAATAATAATTCAGTTTTTTTCAGACCTGGCATTGTGTGAGAGACTTCCTAAGGAGTTACATCACACAGATGACCCACCTCAGATAGCAAAGGCACGGATCTACCACAGTAACAATTGCATCATAGCTTAACTTGGTGAATGAGTGAGTCTTGGGTGACTGACAGGCGTGTGGTGAGATGCTCCTCACAGGAGAAGTGATAACCCCAGAGAATCATCATAAAGCCCCCAAGTGGGGATGACACACAAAAGCCCTGGAACGCTTCTCAGAGCTTGCAGCAGGATAGGTCCAAGAACCTCCTCCCACAGGCCCTGCCCAGTGTCTCCTCCACACAACAGCAAGATGCCTTCAAAAATCTTGCGAATTTTCACTTTCCCAGACATAGTGACATCTTGTTTACCTCTAGGGACTCAGGAGCCTCCTCCTCCTCGCCCCTGGAGGGGGAGTTTAAGTTTGGAAACTGCCATGCACCATTCTGATGCACTTGATTTCATTTTCTTATGTAATTGCCTGGCTTGAAATGCTCGTTATCTGTGTGGAATAGAAAAGGAGAAAAGAGAATTCTGGGTCTCGCTGATTTCTTGAGGGAAACCTGCCAACATGACGTCAGCTGTTGGTATTGTATAAATAGTTTTCATCTGCTGACAGTTTCCATCAATTTCTAAGTTATTTGGCAACTTAAACACAAAAAAGATATTTGATTCTTAAAAGTGATTTTTTTCTTCATTTATTGAGATTTGGATTTGTGTCTCATTGTACTCATACAATATATCACATTAGTTTTTAGTGTGCTAGATGAATCTTGGCAATTCCAGGATAAACTGCTCCTGATAAAGGCATGCAACAGTTTTTACTTTGGTGGATTTGGTTTGCCAAGTGTTTTGGTGAGGATGTTTTTTATTTATATTCTGTGGTTTCATCTAGTTTTCATGTCAGAATAGTAGTGACCTCTTGGAATGAATTGGAAAGTCTCTTCTCCACTTCTATTTTTTTAAAGTAATAAATTAAAAATGTTTATATACAATACTAGAGAACTTACCATTTCTTCAGAGAATTCTTTATGAGCAAAAGCCAAGAAAAACTACAATGCAATAGCAGCTTACGCAAAAACTGAACCCAGACACTCAACACAGATAACTTTAAAAAGCATTAACATAGGCAATGCCTTCCTTATATATGCATATAACGTGTTTCTTACCACTAAATTTCTTACTTTGTGTCAACTAATCAATAGATTAATAGATTAGTACATATCTTATCTTTTATCAGAGAAACTGCTGTTTTTTTTTTTTTTTTTTTTTTTTTTTTTTTTTTTTTTTTTTTTTTGTAGACTGAGATCCTTAAATGGTGAAGGTGTGAAAATGGTAGAGTGCTCAGCTTTAAGGGGGACAATTAATTATATCATACTTCTACCCCAAAGGCCTCAGGGGGACATTAAAGAGAATACAGAGAGGCCATAAGATCTAGAGGTAGCGAACATCTGAAGAGAAACAGTATCATCAGAACATGGCAGGGCCTTTCGGGCCCTCATGAGCGCCTGTGACTACATACACAAAACCTGAATAAGAGCACGCCAGCTGGAGCTCCAGCATGGACAGGGAAGCAACTCATGACTCCCCTCCTCTAAGACCTGAGAAGCTATTGGCAGCTGGTGGCTACCTTTGGAGGGAAGAGTCAATTTTCTTCAGGGAGGTACTCGCAGAGAGCCCACTTTGTGTCTGGGGGCAGAGCTCTTGGCTAAGTGTCCTGGCTACTTTGTGAGCTCCTGGGGACTGCCCTTTTTACCACCCATCTCCACAGGGTTATAGCATTAAGCTTTTTATGTGAGTTCTGGGTAACTGAACTCGGGTCATCAGACATGCAGAGAAAATACATTTATACACACCACCCCAGAACCTCACGTATATTTTTTAAAATTGGGTTTTCAAAAATTATTTGGTTGATGTATTCTAGCCCCTCACCCCCATTCTCCTTCCCTCTATTTCTTGAGATTAAACTCAGGACCTTGGCCATGTTAGGAGGCATGTGATCTACTACTCAGCCTTATCTCTGGCCCTTGTTGACTATTACCATTATTATTATTACAATTGCAAGCTCTTTCTATATAGTGCATGCTGGGCTCTGACTCACAATTCTTTTTGCTTTGGCCTCTAAATCTGAGATTACAGGGCTGAAAGTGAAATTACACCAGCATTCAGAATTTGTAATATTGGGTTTCTCTGAGCTGCATGGTAGTCTTTTATAACACATAATGTCACCCCAACTTGCTATTTTCATCTACTTTGATTATGTTAAGTGTGACACCAAATGTGTATGGTGGCACATGGCATGTCTGTCATCCAGAGATTCAGGAGGCAGCGAGATTGCCAGTTGGAAGATAGCGGGACTACACACCTAGAAGCTACATATGGAGCCCTTGTCTTGGAAGAGGAGAAGAAGGAAGAGGAAGAGGTGAGGAAGGAGGGGAAAGGAGAAGGAGGGAGGCAGAGGAAGAAGAGGAGGAAGAAGGGGGAGAAAAATCTGATGCTTATTTGATGCAGGGGTGTTCTCTTTGCTCTATTTAACATTTTTCTCTCGTGTCCTGAAAATCTCCTATGACATGTAGGCATTTAGATGTTGATTCTCTGTGTTTGGTCGATCTTTTGAAAAAATAAATATTTGACTCAGATATACAATCAAGGAATGTCTCCTATGATTTCAATTTTTTAATGTTCATATCTTTTTGTAAGGCTAACTTAAAACATATGCAATAGTGATAATCAACATGTAATTAAAAAGTTCTTGGCTTGATGTGCGGGGGTCGTGGGTGCACTAAGACTTGGAGATTCATAGCAGCAAAGGGCTGACCTCCTAAGCTTAGCACTGGTGCTGGAGAGAGAGCAATCCTTTCTCACAGCCAAATGGTATTTTCTGAGTCAGAGATGTCGATCCACGTGGTGTGGTGATTGGACAGATGTGGAATCTCTTAATCCTAAACTTATTCAATGCTCTCACACCTTTGTGAAGTAATGATGGGCTAACACTCCAGCTTTTGCCAAGGAAGTACCACAGGGTGTTTGCTGGTTCCCTCCAACTTGTTTTCTGGTAATGCCACATGCTCAACCGCTGCTCTCACCGCAGCCATGATCCCTCACTGGGCTGTCACCTTTTGTCAAAAACCAAATGCACCAGACTGTTGCCCCAGAGATGCACAGGTCGTCTTTGAGAGCTGACATGAAACCAAGGGATGAGCTTAAGCATAGACACTTGAGACTTCTCCAGTTTTCTGGGTTCTTGTCATCTTTAACACATAAGAACTGGTAGACGACATCCATTCAACAGAGCCTAAGTTAGTCCTAGTTAGTTTGGAGATTCCCTGGTGATGGACTAGACCTTCCACAAATCCATCCCAACTGAATCTCCACTCTTCATCTAGTCCCCTCTCTCATTATATTGCAACTGGTGTCTTTTGGCTGTTTTCCCTAGCCCAGGTGTGGTCAGCTTCTTTCCCCTAATTCCTTGGAGCATATCTAAAACGTCTATCAAGTTGAATAAAATAAAAATGTACAAAATACTGTGTGTCACCCTCTGTTTGCTTTTCCCCAATATACACTCTTTCCTTTTGCCTTAGTAACAAAAGCATGCATTTCACCTGGATCATGTCTGGGTGCCTCAACACTGCTCACAGCTACACACTGGCCAGAGGAGTTCAAACTGAGTCAAAGAAGCTGTGTAAGCAGCTAGGCCAGGTGCTTCAAAAAGAAAATCATCTTTTCTCTCTTCACACATTGGCTGCCTTTGACTCTTTCAGTGGCTATTGTTAGGTACAAGATGGCAGCCAAGCTCAGGGCTGGGGGAGGGGGTGTGAAGTTGATAGCGGTAGGGTTGGGAGGGGGGCTGAGGATGTGGGGTAGGGGTGAGCTGCATGGGGTAGGGTGTCAGGAAGACTGAAGAAGCTCAGATTTCCAAAATTCCAGAGTTGTTGAAGCTGCTTTGGGTTGTTAATGATTGAATTGGGGGTGGGAGAGAGTTTTACTCCATCAGCTGAGACTTGATCATTCTTACAATAAAACAAACCATGCTCTTTAGAGATATGAATGGGGATAATGGGAGGAAGGCTAGAGTTGGTTAATAGGTTCTTATCATTGTGGAAAAATCAGAAGATCCCTGCACTCTTGACCAGTCTCAAAAATCAGTGAGGGTAGTGCATCCTTGAAGAGCACAGTAAGAACTTTGAGTTGAAGGAAGATTTTTTTCCCCTCTTTTGGAACTTTGCCTGCAGGAGTCTCTTGCAGGTAATAAAACTGACTGTTTAAGTAAATATTTTTAGCATCCAAATTGCTACAATATTGGCATTATTGGAAAGAAAGCTCTCAGAACTGCCTTAAGACCGTGTGTATAAGCCATAAAATAAAATCTACCTCACTAATTAAAAGTCACACCTCATCTTGCTGTAAATTCAGATCACCCAACTTGATTCTTTTCCTAAATAATCATCTTTGACTCTGAACAATCTTTGGTTCTTTCTAAAGACACGAACAGAGTTTTATGACTTGCTCAAGCATCTACCCACTGTTCTGAGAATATCTAACAAAGTCTCAGAAACTGATAAAATGGTACACCCTCCCCCCCGCGCCATGAAGGAATTATAATTTCAAGGACAAGAGGTGCATTTGGATCTGACTTATACTTTCAGTGACTATCCAGGCATGAGTGTAAGCGTTTATAGTGACATGGATGACCTGGGGGTCTGGTGCACATGGATTTGGGATTTCAGCAGGTGTTCAGTGAGCACCGAATCTGAAGGTGGGCCGCTCTTGTTTGAGAAAGCTGCTTGCCTATAAAGTTCTTATTCGAATCAGACCAAAGGTAGGTGGAGGCAAGTCTGCTTGAGACAAAAACAGATAAATTACTGCTGAATGTGGATCTGGTGTTTTCATAATTTCTGCACAAGTCTTTGATCCAGTGTTCCCAAGACCTTTGAGGTTATGTGGCTTTAGGGACATAAATTAAGCTTGGTGTGTATTACAGAGAAACCATCCATCTGGGTGTGACCACTCTGAACGTAAGTGTTAATCCCAATCTGATTTTGTGTGTGTGACAGCTGCTGAGAACATTAGCTGCCATCTGTGTCCAATGGAGTGATTTCCTACTATCCAGCCTCCTATGGCCTCAAAGTTAATTTAATGCATATTGAGAAATTCCTGAAACAACATGAGACTTAACACCATTTTCCCATCAAATCTCTGGTATTTTTGTTGATGCTGAGAGAGCTCACGGAGGTGTGAAACTGCAGAGCTGGGGGATGGAATGGTTAACTCATAAAATCTGGGATCCTTATTGAAGGTGCTTTCTTCTAAATAGATTCATGTGTTTTTCCAAGAATAAATACAACACAATCTTTGGAGGGGAACGGGTCCTGGAATCCCAAGTGACAATCATGCTCGGTACCACCTGTTGATGCTGATATACCTGGCAGACATTTGTAGGCTCATTTTTGGTGGATGAGGATCTCAATGACCCAATTACAATCAACGTCTTTACACATGAAATATGAAACTGAGAAGTTTATGGAAACCTTGAATTGGAGGGACCATCTTCAGACATCTTCTGGCTGGAAAATTCCATTCCCTCCAAAATCACTTTCTTCATGTTCGTATTATTCAACATAGAGAAAATACCTTCTATGGGGATGGAGGTGTACCATATCAACAAAAAACCTGCTTAGGATGTGAAAAGCCCCGAGTCTGCACCCATTTCCACAAGAGGGGGACACTGGGAACAGTTGAATGATGCTCTGAAATTTGTACTCATGTGTAAGGAGAGTTGGTCTAAGTGGGGAGTCACACTAAAGACACTAACTTGCAGTTTTAAAAGTGATGTTCTGAACTTACTCTGTGTTTAGCAGAACTGACTGGGTCTCACCCTCCCAGTAAATGCTGAAATATTTGTTCTGAGAAGTCTTTTCCAGACAATTAGGACAGAATATAGTTAGGGACGTACTATAGTTAGTTCACTGTACATCTTGATTTAGCTGTTACATCTATTTGAAATAGAGCTTCCGTTGGAGACTTATGCCTCGAAACATAACTGATAACACAGCCTACTCAAATTTGATCTGAAGTCCTTGAGGAAGCATAAAAATGATATGTTTATTTGATGACCTTGCATGCAGACAGTGAGGTCTGTATTTGTACATATGCTTTGTGTAGTGTTTGCAGAGGACTGCGCGACCTTTTACATCTCTTCAATGATTGGAGTGCTGGAAAAGAAAGCCCACATCTTTTACTCTGACCTGCTGCTCACTTTTTGAGTGCCACTTGGTCAGAGCCATCTCTTCTCAGAGACACACGGTCTTGACAGCGAGATCAGTGAGTTCTTATTCATGTTCACTCTTCAGGTCCTTTCCCTTGACATGGTCCTGAAAGACTGCTTTGTACATGGATCCACCCAAACCACTCAAGACAGGAACAGCAGCCGTAGTTTGAGAAATAATACTCGGGTCTTATTTACCTCTGTGTTCCCAAGTCTAGCACAGTGCCCCTGGGTCTTAGTTATGGCTTCCTCTAGTCAGTATTCTTCAGGAAAGGGAGCTCTCAGAAAGCAAAAGCCATGAACTGTTAATGCTGGCATTCCGGGATGGAGATCATGGCAGTAGGATTCTGTTCAGAATCAGAGGACTTCCCTATGTGACAAAAAATAAACAACTCCTTTGAGAAAGACCAGAAACAGGATGTCAAAGAGTAAGTCTATCTTGGTTTCTGTGTCTCAGCCATTGGCAGGATGAAAGGAAGTGTGGAAGGGCTTGTGTCTTTCTTTTTCTGTTCCCAGAATAAGTGCACTAATATAAAAATCAAACATTTCAAGTATTATTTTGATGAAACCTCATCATGGGCTTGGAATCTGACAAGTCTCTGGAAAGCAAAGGCTCTTGCTATTGAATGGGCTGTGATGGAAAGACCTTAATTCATCTGCTCACTTATTCATTCATCTGTTAACTCGTTCGTGACATGAGATGTCTTTCTGTATGCCATGAATTACCATTGGATAATAAAGGAATTGTTTTGACCTGTGGCAAAGCAGCTTAGAGGCAGGCAGAATTCCAAGCATGAATAAAGAAGGAGGGCCGGGTAGAGAAAGACGAGCTGCCAAAGAAGCAAGATGTAAAAGTACAAATGAAGCCACGAGCCATGCGGAAATGCAATAGATTAACAGAAATAAGTTAAGATGTCAGAGCTAGCAAGCAACAAGCCAAACAGCTTGTAATTAATATATGCCTCTGAGTAATTATTTTATAAGCAGCTCCAGGACCGCAGGGGGAGAGCTTTTTCTGGATTGAGGATCCCAGAAACAGAACAGAGACAAAAACTTCAGACTATCCATTTATATCATATTTATTGGATGAACATTTCGAAGTAGACACTGTGGGTCTTTAGAATCTTTGAATGTGACCCACAGAAGTATCTTTTTCTTTAAAAAGGGAATTTATTAAACATGAATGTTTGATGCTACATATGTGTTACAATCTAAACACAATACAAGGCAGTATAATACAGAACTAAGAGTAGGATCCTATTCCTATACTTTGTTTATTTTTGTACATTGCTTGAGGTAGGTAGCCTCCAACTTCAACAACCTCATGTGGCAACTAGAACATAAATCCTCACTTCACTGAGTTGTTGTGAGAACCAATGAGTAAACGCTTCAAATACCAGGGGGCCTTCAAGCCCTTTACAGATGAGGGTTTGCCTTGTGATGAGGTTACATCCAGTAAACCATTATCAGATGAAAACGCCTGCCTCCTGCCACACAGAACACTGTAACATGGGCAGCTTCCCTTCAAGAAGACGAGGCAGTCCGAGAGCTCACCACTGGTGCCCGACATCAGCAGACAGGACTGTGCCTCATATTACCAGCCTGGGAAAATATCCAGATTTGAAAATGAAAGCATCACTCTTCCCCAATGGGCATCACCATTACGTCACGGTTAGCTCAAAAGTTGCAAATGGAATCCCTCTAAATTAGAGGCTGTGTCTCTGCCTTCCTCTTACCATCCACATACTTTAGTCCCTGCTCTACTTAAATTCCCTGGTGTTTCCAAACAACAGCTAAATCATAGCTACCTGTCCGTCTGAAAATACACCCGTGCTCCTAAAATTGTACTTACTCGTGATATCAAGAAAAGGAGTAAAAATAAATAAAATAAAATTTATTCTGTTCATTTTGCACATATCCATTGAATGTCTCTGCCTCACTTTCAGTGTTAGGCATACACTAATAAACACCATGGATGAAATCTGTTGCCCTGGTTACTTACTTTTGGTGTTTGAAAATGATTGCTCCTCAGAGCTCATGCATTTGGCTATTTGATCTCCCTCTGGTGGTGTTGTTTTGGAAGGCTATAGAACCCATAGAGGGCAAAATCTCAACAGAGCATGTCGCTCACTAAGGATAGGCTTTCCTGTCTTACAGCCCTGCTCTACTTCCTGTTCACATCTGCTAGATGTGGATACCTGACCCTCCTGATGTCACGCCTTCCCCACCATAATGGACTGTGTCCTTTTTGGACCGGGAGCCAAGACAAAGCCTTCTTCTCTGAAGTTGTTCTTGCTGGGTATTCACTCACAGAAACAGGGAAGTAACTAACAACCCAGAAGGTTGAGAGATGAAATAAAGTGTTGGTTCTGCAGATTTGCAATTATACATCCCACATCTATGACTATGCATACGTAATTGTGGATGGGGTTGGGAAGTGAACTGGTCCTGGAGAGCAGTGGACCTGCCAAGAGGGAGAAAGGAGCCCAAAGCGCAGGGTTGCTAAGCACTCGATTGGCCAAATGGCATGTGGGATAAAAAGAAGACTATACTAAAGCATCAGGCGTGGGCTTGCCTCCAGTATCTGGAGGGAAGTGATCTCAGCGGGAAGAGCATCTCAAAGAAATGCAGAGGCTTCTGGGGCCCACAAAGACCTGGACAAGGTAGACTGTGAGGGTGAAGACTCTGGTTTTTCTGCGGGTTTGGGAAGACTTTTGAGGATTCTGAGCAAACAAGTTCAACCTAGCCATGTAGTTATGTCCCATCAGTACTCAGGGCTGATAGCTCTCAGGACTCTGCTCGTCTGGGTGTTCAGGACTACATCAGCCTCTTTCCTTACCTGTACTTTTCAAGTCCTATACCTGTCCTGTATTCTCTGCCAGAACCCCATCAGCCCTAGGGACCATGTGAAATTCCACCTATATCCTGAGGACATTTTCTTCTAGTGGGTCCATAGGGTCCACAACTATTTTGTGTGTGGACTCTCATTGATTTACATCACTACTCCCCAACTGTGTTTTAGTCCAATAGCTTGTTGTATCTTATTGAATTTTTAAGGTTTAAAATCGACTGCTTTTTAACCCCAAAGCAGTAGATTATCAGCTTTTCAGAAAAAGTCACTGCACTTTTACCTTCTCTTGCCTTCCTGTGCATGTGATGAAAAGTTTCATGTTACTCGAAACAATTGCCCAGACTCACCACGTCTGGGTTATGTTCCAAAGGTATAAAATGCCTTTTATTTCCTAGGGGGTCTTGAAATCTTACAAATGAATGTGTAACTACACCTCAGAAGTACAGCTCAGGACAATAACCACAGTCTATTAAAATCAAGGCTGCTCAGGGAAAGTGAAGCTCCCGGCCTTGGTTGAGCAATCAAGGAACCCGAGGCTATGTGAGCCAGGTCCAGCGACCTTGCCCTGGCCTGAGAACAAGCTGTGATTGTACTCTTTGTGCTAAGTGCATATGTTGCTGGCATGAGAATGCATGCATTCTTTAGCCTGCGGAGAGTGGTACACAAGGCCCCATGGTCCCAGGTCCTCTGCAAGGTTAACCAGGCTTCTATAAACATTAACACTCATGGGAATAGTATGCTGTAACTGTGGAGGAATATGCCCTGGCCTATAAGTACTTTTCAGTTTGCAGAACTCCTTCTAGAGACCTCAGTGCAAATGTAATTTGCAGGGCAATGTTTATAGGAGTCACAGCTCTGTAAACTGGCTGCCTGGGCTGAGCCTGCTAGCTTGATGGCTGAATGGGAATTCACCTGTGACAACCTGTGGCACAGCAGCCAGACCGTGTGGCCTCCTCCAGGCCTTTCTAATCCTGGCCTTCTCTCTAGGGCTTGGTGTATTTAGGATTCAGAAGACTATTTTCAGGATTTTTTGGGGTGGGGGGAAGTATTTTTCCCAGCCATGTTCCAAAGCAGTTTCTTTGGAAATCACAGCTGAGTCTTTACCAAGTTCTTCCATGAATGATGCTGAAGTCAGGAAGTTGGGGCCAGCTGCACCATTCACTACCTGTGATGGTGATCATGCCAAGATTTTGCTGTGTGAACATGCATGGGACCTGGGGATTTCTGGCGTCTCTGCCTACTTTAAAATTTCATGACAATGTTCTTCTTTGAACCCTGGGGATGTGACTGTCTTAAAAAAATAAAGAAATTGAGGTTGTAGCCTGTGAAGTGAGAAAAGATTTTGAAGATAATCTATTCATGTTTCATCGCTGGTATCTCCAGGCCATGAATCACTTCACAAAGACACACCGTTACTTAGAAGGCAATGATCTGAGCCCTGATCGCTTGGCTTTCAAGCCAAAGCCTTCCTATTATACCAGACTCTCTCAAACAAACCTTTTATTATTATTGGGGGGAGGGTGCATGTTTGTCACGGCACACATGTGGAGAGAGAACAATTCTGTAGAGTGTATTCTTTTCCTTATCCTACATATGGTTACCTTCCTACATATGAATTCAGGTTACTAGGCTTGGGCAGCAAGTACCTTACCGGAGAGGGGAAGGGGCATCTATATGGTCCTCATGCTGGACCTTTAAATAAGGGACTTGTGGGGCTGGCAAGATGGCTTAGTCATTAAGTGCATTTACTGCTCTTCCAGATGACTAGGGTTTAATTCTCAGCACCCACACAAGGCATCTCACAACTAATTGTATCTCCAGTTTCTGTCTGCACATGGTACATATAAACTCATGCAGGCACACTGCCCCAAATGTAAATAAATAAATAAATAAATAAATAAATAAACCAGTGGCTTATAGATTTGAACACATACTTCAGTACAGAAGTTGTGACTGGTTATCTAAGGTCTGAAAAGATGCTCATCACTTCATGAGACAAATATATCTCTCACCAACACAGCCTAGTGGTAAGGGCAGTGTGTGGCTATTGGAACAACCTGAGTCTTTGCACGACACCAAAGAGAACGTAAACGTGTTCTCACCACAGAGTGTAACAGTCATTGGTTCTTATACCAGCAGACTTCCACTTAGACCTAATGGTTTCCGTCCATCTAAGATGTGAAACATTCACACGAACACCCATGCAGCTTTATTCCATATCAATCACAAACTAGAAGCCACTCACCAACCACGGCTACATATTGCAGCACGTCCATACCTTCTACATCTACTTGAGATTTTTAAAGAGACTGAGCACTTAGATGAGCAGGGAGGAACGGAGTAGTCCAGACACTCTGTATGTGTACAGCACCCTACGCTATTGGCAGGAAGGTGCAGCGAGGCTGTCGTGTCTGTAGCAGATAAACTGGTTTTGGGAGTAACATGGGCTCTGAGAAGTGTGTTATATCTTGGTTGTCATGGTCACAATTATGCCCATTTGCTAAATCTCATCTGATTTACAATGAGTAGATTTAATTGTAGATTAAAGCTGGAATTTGGTGTAGCAATGTGACATTCTGAGGTTTCTTTCCAGAGTGTCTCAGCTTGTTCTTACAAGGCAGTGTGGTAGGTGCTTCATGGGCCAACAGGACTCAGTCTCTTGGGTGCCTGCTCACAGGCACATTCTGCCAGACCTGGCTGCAAGCCAGACAGTCCACATGTCCAATGGAGCAGAGCTGGTATGAAGCCAGGCCTGATATGGACAAACGATTGGGCCATTTTCATCTCTGATGGAAAATTCCAGGTCTGGCACTGCGCTAGAAGTGTTTACAAGTCAGTGCACTGGCATGCTTCAGATTTGTAACCCAGAAGAGGGCATGGCACCTTTTAAAGAAAACAGGCCCGCTTTGGATAGCAGACATCCAAACAGGTTGAAGATCCCTCTCTAGGGCTTTTGCAGAGGGGGACCGAAGGGCTGAGATGTGAGGGGAGAGAGAAACTCCGGGAGCCTGAAACATGGCATTATTCTAGGAGAGACATGAGTCAGAGAGAACTGAAGGAGAGGGTGTTAGCTGTGTTGACTGGTGGTTGGTTTTTAATTCCAGAAGAGGCTTTTGATACACTGTAACTGATATGCAGCTAAGAAACCACTCTGTGAGTGTGCCACAGGCTTAGGGAGGCAGAATGGGCAGAAAGACTCTGAAGAGGCTTTATTCTATCTAAAAAAAGGTATGTACATAAATACTGACTCAGCTCTGTCCCATGTTTTCCACGTGACACTGGAATCGTAGTGTAGTAAAACTTGGTTTTAGGAATAGGTTTCATAGCATCTCTCCAAGGTTTTCCATTCTGGCTGCCTGAGTTGTATACTCTACCTAGGAGCTATGTGCTTAGCTGTGTGCTCAGTCACATGACACATCTGCATTCATTCCTACAAGCACTGACCTTGAGTTCCCTAAGCCCAAGGGCATTTTACCAGACCTCAAACTTCCCTCTCTCCCCCAGGGAAAGAGGAACAGAGGGATCCTCAGTGTGCTAGAATAGACGTAGTTCTGAAAGGCTGTGTACATTTCAAATGTAGCCTCAGATCCACAAATCAGTGCTCAAAAAATGACCATAGGATGAAATTGACTACAGCACCATGTGAGAATCAAGGCACCTGTGGACACATGTTAAAGAAGCCACTGAGAGCCAGAAAGACAGGCTTCACCAGACTTCAGATCTGATGGCCTGGACTTCCTAGCCCTGGAACTGTGAGCAATATGTGTGGGTTATCAGTATCGCCATGATCTTTACTCTCTTTCTCAAGGATGTGTGGTAGCTCTCTGTTGCTTGTTGGTGCTGAAGGAAATATTTGTTCAGACTCTGCTTTGTGTCTAAAGAACTGGGTTCAGTGTGATCCTAAGATTGCTTGAGCCAGCCCACTCCAGACAGTGTATGGTGAACTGGCACAGTGCTCCCATGGCACCTCACCAACGAAATCATCAACTCACCTTTGTCATGAAGTCATCGCAAAAACAAAACAAAATCCCCTACCTCGCCAGTGGCTCCTGCTTCTTCCCCACTGCTGGAAAGAATCCTGATCATGGCTGCTTCCCTCAGTTCCAGAGCTGGAAAGTTGACCCGAATAGCACTCACATTTGATCTATGGCTACTGTTTTTCAAATTTCTCTAACACCTAACTTTACCCGGTGACAGTGTATCAAGTGCAGCCCAAGTGTATCTTTTATCCCATTCCAGGCAGGGTAACTGACTCTTTATCTGGAAATTCTTGACTCAGCATCTCCAGAGGGAATTACATGATACCTGTCTCTTTCACTTTTATTTTTCAGTGAAATGCAAACCTGTTACTTTACGTGAGCCTAGTTCGTTTATTTTACTTCTGCGCAATAATATCACGCTGTCAGTAAACCATAATTTAATTGTGCATTCCCCCTCCTGAAATGTACTTACTTGCTCTGTCTGCAGAATTTGCTACTTCAGGCAGCAATGGGCTTCGGTTTGAATGCTTGTTGCTCAGGTCATATACATGAGAACTTCTCTAGGGTAAAAACTAGAAATGAATTCCTTGTGTCATTGGTTGACCATCATTAGCTAGATGTCAAAATTAATTGCTCCAAATTACACTCCTTCCTGCACTAGAGAAAAGCTGCTATTTTCTCACACTTGATATTATCGTATTATTTAATTCTTTCTAATCTGATTTGCAAAATAGAAAAGTCTAATTACTGTTTGCAGTAGAGTTTTTCTGATTGCTAATGGGCTCTGTCGTCTTTTTAATATGTTAATTAACCCTTCAGATCTTTTGTAGGGATCTTGGTTCTTGGTGGTTTCTTCCCATTTTCCTCTTGGCTTGTTTATCTTGCGTTCTTGTGAGGAACTCACTGTTCTTAAAGTCATAAACACTGGACACTTAGTGTGCCTTTTACCGTCAGCTCTGCCTGCCTTCCCAGTTTTATCTGGAATGTGTATTAGATGGGTATTGGCATGTTCTAACCACCTCCGCCGTTTCCTTCTCCTCCTCCTCTTTCTCTTTTTATGGTCTGTATGATTTATTTACCTTTATTATCCAACTTGCCACTTTCTCTTCTGCCAACTTATTTATATTTATCCCCTTATTTAACACCCATTCTTCATTAAAGTGTTTATTGATTGTATATTATATATTAGATAAAATAAATAAAAACAATAAAGCAAAAGAAAACAAAATTTCCAAACCCAAAGCCTAAATCAGGAGTGCCATCCCTCACGGATGTTCTACATCAGCAGGTGAAATTGTTTTCGGCTTCAACGTGTGTCATGTGCAACAAATTTGTATTTGGATCCTTGAAAACCACCTTTCAAATGTCTATTTCTTACAGTGTTAAAGATCCACTTGGTTGTGTCTTAGAATAATTGTTATGCAAGGTTCTGATATTCTGCTTGGTTCCCGGCTCCCCACATGGTAGTATGTGTTCCTCTCTCCTGCCTATCTTCTAAGAAGGTTTCCTTATATGCTTTGTAGTTTTTGACTGTGAACGCACCTGTAGTAAAATTCCAGCCCGTGAACTAGATCATAGAGTCATCCTGTGTGAGTGGTGGAAAGCGTTACAAACCTGTTTGTACCCAACCTTGATCTGGCCACCTTCTCAGCTTCTGAAGCTGCTCTACCATTCGGGAAGGGTGGTTAGGGATAGCTCAGCCGTGATCTAGATGTAGGAGAACTTCAAATACTGCTTCATCTGTTTCTACACACGGTGTGAGGCGTTGTTTGCTTTTGGGTCTAGACTCTGGGCTAGTGAACAGACTTAGTAGCAAAATGAATTACAACTCCTTTGCTATGTCATTGGTCAGGTCTATGGCTTTCTAAGGGTTGACTAGATAAGTGGACTGTCACACTTTTCTTTTAGACTTTAAAAATACACACTTAAAAATGTAGATGTGTGCTCTTTAAGGAACACATTTTCCCAACAAACACATATCTCTTGAGTGATGAAGCTGAAGGAGAAGGCTTGAGCTTGCTCAGTCTTACATCCTGACTGGAATTCTAAAAATGTTCTGCAATAAATACATAGTATTTTAATTGAAAAAAAAATTCGTATGAAGTTCAATCATGCAATTGTGGGGAAAAATGTGCTCTGGGAAAGATGATTTAATGATGAGTCAGAGTACTTGACTGGAAAGAAAATACTAGAAAGACAACAGATAATCAGCTGTACTTTAAATTCAAACTCTCATTGTTACATAATGTCGTTTTACTTTTGTACTGTGAAAAGACACCATGACCAGGAAAACTTATGGAGTAAGAAGTTTAAGGGGGCATATGGTTCCAGAGAGTGAACCTATCACCATCATGGTGGGAAGGGTGGTAGCATGGTGATGGAACAGTAGCTGAGAGCATATAAGACGTAGAGTAAGAGAAAGAACCAGCTGGAATGTTCTGGACTTTTGAAACCGCACATCTCACTTCTAGTGACATACTGCAGTCACACCTCCTAATCCCTTCCAAAACAGTCATTCCAACTGGAAACCAAGCATTCAAATCTGTGAGTGCACAGGGGCCATTCACAATTAAAATGCCACATATAATATAATGTCATCCATATTCTATGTTTCCATGCAGAACCTAGACTTCTGAGGTCCAAACTTAACTTAAAAAGAGTATATGGAGTTGGGTGGGTAGGGAAGGGGTATATCTGAGAAGAACTGGGGGAGGGGTGAATATGTTCAAATACACCATATGCGATTTTAAAAGAACTAATAAAAAAAATCTTTAAAACATGTTTTACATTATGTATACCAAGCTCTTGCTGAGTTTTCAAAAATTTTGCTTAATGTATATGACTAATGTTCACTTAGTTAAATTACTGTTGGCTATTACAAATAAAATTTTTATTTAACTTTTATGTGGCTAATTTGTAAAGAATTTTTATGTTTAAATTTAAACAAATTGTCTTATGTTTTATGTTTAAATGGGTATTTTATCATAATAAATAAGTAAAAAATGTCAGCAAATAAATAAAATAAGCTTTAAAAGCCTCTTTAATTTGTCTACCCAGTGCTTTAAGCTCTATTTATCATGAACAAAACTAATATAAAAATCTTTTTCCCATCACTACTTGTAAATAGCCTTTCTTCTGTATCCCTTAAATAATATCCTGTACCAACCAGTCGATTGCCTTCCAAGCTTGAAAACAACGGTTCTGAGTGAAGTGATTTCTCAGGACTCACAGAGGGTTGGATCCGGGAGCCTCCCGATACCCAAACCCTCAGGCATTCAAGCCTCTCATAGGCAATGGTGGTTTATTTGCATATTGTGTGTGATTCTCCCACAGCTTCACATCAACTTTATTACCATTACCTACAATGGTAATAAAATACTACTGATATCTAGATAGTTATGTTTGGGGAACAATGATGAGAAAATAATTCTACTCACATTTGGCAAGCAAGCCAGCTGCCTTAGTCACTATTTTATTGTTGTGAGGAGACACCATGACCTCAGCAGCTCTTATAAAAGGAAGAATTTAACTGGGGGCTGGCTTACAGTTTCAGAGGCTTAGTCCATTATGATCATGGCAGAGAGCACTGTGGCATGCAGGCAGGCACCACGGTGCTGGAGGAGGAGCTGAGAGCTGCATCCTCATCCAAGAGTAGAGGGAGAAAACCAGACCTAGTATAGGCTTTTGAAACCTCGAAGTCCACTCCCAATCTCATACTTCCTCCAACAAGGCCACACCTCTAATCCTTCTGTCAAAGACTTCTACTTCCTGGTGACTAAACATTCAAATACATGAGCCTATGGGAACCAATCTTATTAAAATCACCGCACAGGTCTTGGATGATCTAGAGTTGGGGCAGATACAGAAGCTGTAACTGTGGATGGCTGGCGACATGTCTCAAGGGAGAGTCAGAGCCTGATGATGTCGAAGTATCCTGGACTGCTTTTCTCTTCCTTTTTTTTTTTTTTCTATTGTGCTAATCTTTTTATCATGTGGACAAGAACCGTAACTTGCAGGGTTTCCTTCTCTCTGCTCATCTCTATCTTCAATTCATACTCCATCCTGCACCCTGAACAGACCTTCTGAGATGCTAACCTTCCTGGATACCTTCCTTGCCCATGGCAGAGACACGTGACTGGTCAACAAAGGCAGTGGTTTTCTTTACCTTCACTTTAAAGCCAAGGGGTACCTATTCATGATTTTTTTTTTTTTTGTATTAGGTTAAACCATTGCTATCTTCTCTCTCTCTCTCTCTCTCTCTCTCTCTCTCTCTCTCTCTCTCTCTCTCTCTCTCCCCCCGTGTGTGTATGTGTGTGTGTGTGAGAGAGAGAGTGTGTGTCTGTCTTTCTTCCACTCTCTATGTCTGTCTGTCTTTCTCTGTCCCTGTCTTTCTCTTATTTTTTTCAGAGTTAAAGTAATTGATCACTAGTATAGTTTCTCAAATCATCTGTTTATCTACAGCAACCCTGAGAGTCATGCATGAAGATTGTGGACTCAGAAAGTTTATGAAGTCTGGAACCCTGAATCCTTCTTTGAAAAAAAAAACCACCACACCAGACAAGTCACACCCTTATCAGACTGTCTGTGAATTAAAAAAAAAAAAATCAATTTTTGTCACATTAATCCACTGAAGGTTTAGGGATTATTTGGTTCAGCAGCTAGGGTAACCTTAACTAATATTTTGATGAGATCACAAAAGGTCTCTAAAAATAACTTCGAAATTACTCAGAGCAACTCCCAGGGTTTCATGTTGTGGGTTCTGCCAGCTTGTGTTGCCGAGTCTCACACCTGGTTCTCCTCCCATGCTCAGGCCAGCTCCCTACCATCTTGATGCCACACCTTAGCTTGCCTGGTGTCTTCAGCTGGGAATGCGTACCTGTCCTTGTCCTCCATGGTCCTTTGTTCCAAAGCTCAGTTCAGACGTTTTCTCTGCAGGACGTTGTCCCTTATCATTTTCTCCTGGAGTACCTTCTCTTTCCTGTCCTACACCCTCTACCAGACTTGTGTAATTTAAAATGAGAGTAACAGCCTGGTTGAGTAACATTTAAGCACGCTATACGATACACCCAATGATGTGATGAAGCAGCAATACCCAGCCTGATACTTAACTGATAAGCAACAGTATTTGTTTGCTTGCTCGTTTCTTGGCTAAAGACCATCTAGAAAGAATGGACAGGATGGACTGATCCCTCTCTCTCTTTCTTCATCTTGCTGCGCTTTGGCTCTTCATTCCTAACTTCTTAAAGATGTTCTGACTCAGGCCCATCCTCACTCCTGAGGCTACTGTCTAGATCTTCAAAAGATAAGCAGTTTAAAATAAGAAAGGACAAACTTTCCCAAGTAGATGGTTTCTTTAGAACCACATCAAAACCCGGTGCAGTCCCAGCCGCACCCTCTCACCTCGAATCACACATTCCATAGACCCTAGGAGCTCGGGGAAGCCACCACACTACGGCCGAACATGTACTGGCAGAAATTAAATGGCAAGTTAGGGACCTCAAGAAATATATAGCACAATTCTGCCCAAGTTGCAAAGTATGCTCTTGTGGATAAAGGTTTGGTATGAGACCCTTTGCTGAAATGATCTCTAAAACGATTCAATCAAAAGGAAGATTTAGAAGCAGGAGAAAGTATGCCTTCAGATCTCTTGGATCAAGAGAGAAGGGGACACTTAGCACATGGAGCATTTTGTAAGCTCCCATGCTCCTGTGGGATGGACTGCACTATGTTCAGATCAGATTTATTTAAATCATCCTGTGGGAAATGCTGATGCAACAATTGATAACGGACAGAAGAAGATGAGTAGGTGCATAGAAGCAAGATTTCCTGAATGGCAGATGACGTTATTTGACTCAGAAGGAAAATAATGAAGCTGCTGCTTCTCCATTGTGTTTTCCTCCTGTATCCTGATTCCAGTGAGCTTGACATTTACCAAAGCTTTGCTTTTCCTTCCATAAGAGGAGTGGCTTCCCAGTGCATCCAGGTGAGTTCCCATAATGCTTCCGATGTGCTCTTGGCTCCTACCCCATCATCACCTGCAGGGTGTGCTGAGGCATCCTCCACACCCAGCCCACAGTGCACAGGTAGACTCTTAGAGATGGCTGAGATAATTTGGAGGTACATCAAAGGAACAAGAAGCCAGTAGCTGCTTTGTCTCTCTCCCATCTAGAGGAGCCTTTGGACCACGCCCTCTCTTTCCTCCCCTCTAAAGGGAATTCAGGCTGCAGGCACAGGTCTGCTAATGAATAAGGGGCTACGACATCAATAGAAACCTTAGCATACCACAGTTCCTCTCCTGCCCTCTCCAAATTCAGATAAGCGATTCCTCCACCCCCCAGCAGACAATAAAATGTGTTTCCTATCACTTGGACCTTCCATGAACTGAGTTGGGGACTTTGGCCAGTGCTCACAATACACAAGTAATCTGCTTATTTTCATTATTTAAATTTTTGTATTGTTTAGTTTTTGGTCTTTAGGGCAATGGTTTCAACCTGTGGGTTATGATCTTTTTGGGGTCCAATGACCCTTTCATAGGGGTCCCAACATGTTTCCTCCATATCAGGTATTTATATTATGATTCATAACAGTAGCAAGATTATAGTTATGAAATAGAAATGAAAATTATTATAATATAAGGCTGGGGGGGTCATCACAACATGAGGAGGAACTCTATCAAAGAGTCAAAGCATTAGGAAGGTTGAGGACCACTGGTTTAGGACATCAACAATTGATGAGTACTGTGCCTCCTCATTAATAAGACATCCTTAAGAAAGAGATTTCAACTTCCCCCCTTGATCTGTCCATTTCTCCTCACGCTCACCAGTTTGCCAAAAAGTGATCATCCTACCTCTTTCTGTTCACATCCACATAGAAATTTCTAAAAACATGTGGTTCGGCTTAATGATTTTTTTAAAAATGCATTTTTTAGGATATTTTATAAATTAGTTAGCTTTGTATTTTTTCTTTTTGCTTTCTACAAGCCTCTTGGAGACGATTCTGTATCCAAAAACAATGCCTGTCCTCACTTTTGTAAATGAAGTAAATGTCTAATAAAGCATGGAATACCTCACTTGTCTATGCCGCTGTTTTCCATGTCCCTAGAACCAACAGCATAGGGAAGGCACCTACCTGTAGCTCCATGTGGACTGGGCTTTCCTCCACTGTCGCCTGCAGCTCAGTTTTCTGGCTCCGGTCAGTAGGGTTTTCTTCACCAACAGCGTGATAAAAGCAGCCATTGGATTCCATTAACTCTCTTATGTTTTCTTGATATGATTATTAAAAATCTTAACATTTTTGTGTCTCCACTGCTAACTCTTGATGAATGTTTGCTAGTGAGGTTCCCTCTACTATTGTTTCATTTAAACTTTTCTCTTTCTATATAAACATTATCAATTATTCATATTGTATTACATTTTTGTCTCCCTCCTCTATATAGAAACACACACTCTCTCACACACACATGCCTATAAGTATTTAAAATGGTGCAGGTATTTTTCCCTTTTTTTGGTATCTTAATTTTTGTTTGGTACGTTATGGTGTTTAAAATTTCATGCGAATGGATTATTTTGACCATATTTTATTTTCAGAGGATTCTTTTTTTCTCCAAAGTCACTATAGGTCTTATGTTTTTGTTTCTCTTAACTGTGGTTCATTAGTCCAGAGCTGACCTCCAGACAGCCACTTCTGTCCCATTGATTTGGTATGAAGTCCTTTATAAACTCCAGTTTTCTAATGGCGTGGCTTAAGTTCAGCTGGCTCACTGATCAATTTGTCTAAACCCTGCATTAGTGCCACAAACCCAGGTAAGCTGGAGGGCAAGCCTAGGGTATGCTAAAGATGCTCTCATGAGCTTGCATGGATTTTAGAACTACACTCAATGACACAGAGGAGGTGACACACTGGGCAGGTCACTGATATCCTGGTGGGAACATGAATGGTACAAATTCCAGAATCCTAGAACTCCCATAGCCAATCTTCCTGTCCAGACACAGCACCTTCCCATGTTTATTTGCGTCTTGCATCCTGCCTTTCTCCAAGATGTATAACTGTCTTTCCTGAGATCATGAACATCCTTCTTCAGTTTGGTCCAAAATTGTTTTGATGTGTATTCATGTACATTTAGGGGACCTTATAAGTGGAAAGTCTTCTCCACAACATATGTTCAACATGGTAACAGCTAATATATAAGAAACTGTTGAAACTGTTGATATTTATTTGCAATATCTAGTAAACAATTTTGCCTACAGTAACCAACTCCCACGTCTTGATTGTTTACGAAAATAAATCCTATTCAAATAACCATTGGTCCATGGCAGTGGAATAGACTCTGCTGTTCAGTTCCTTGGGTACTCTTCCATCTCCTAGGAACATAGTGTCTTCTGTTCCGTCCCTAATCATCTGGCCATAAATGTGGTAAACCACGTGGTAAATAGGTCAAAGCAGGAGGCAGAGCATCTAAGTAGTTTTATGGGCAAAGCCTAGATCTATAAAGATCCCTTTCCCCTATAGGGGTATTGTGTTGTTTCATGGTAAATAATTGTCCCACCCACTGGTTTAATAAAAAGCGCTGATTGACCAAAGGCAGGCAGGAAGTGTGGGCAGAGCTACCAGACTAAGAAAACTCTGAGAACAGGAGGCACAGAACAGAATGCCAGAAGAAGCAGAGGACAACTATGCTGCTCTAAAGAAAGGTACCGAGCTGCATGGCTGAACAGGAAGAATCATGGGTTAGATGAAGGGTCAAGAGCTAGCAAGTTATATGCCTGGGCCTGAGGCTGATCAGCCTAAAACTATAGTAAGCCTCCTTGTGTCTCTGTGGGACTGTGGGTCTGCGGGTCTGCAAGTCTGCGGGTCTGTGGGTCTGCAGGCCAAAATCTGGAGGCTAGGCCCAAAAGTCAGGGCCAGAAACCTCCTTCTAAATTCCTCTGTTACTATGGCTCCAGGAATGTCTGTTCCACTATTTCTTCAAATGTTTTTCATAGGTATTTATGCATAGGATACAACACAGCATCTCAAGGGCTTAGTAACATGTGCGGCTTCAGGTCTGCCCTGGGGGTCTAAGAACATATCCCCTGTACCATAAGGTTCTAGTCTATACATATTGTCAGGAACAAATTTTCTTTAGCAAATTACTTAGTTCAATTAAAAATATTTTAATTTCTCTTTAAAATAAACCCATGGACTCTAATCTTTGATTTAAGAATATATGTGAATAGTATTTTTATACCATAAAACACTCTTGGATTACTAGAAGTTCAAATCACTTATGATCCATTATATTTTAGTTTTTATATCTTTATGGTTTTGATGCTGTTGGCTGTTGTTGTTGTTGCTTTTGTGATAGGGTCTCATGAGTCCAAGCTGGCCTTGAGCTCTGGATTGTCCCGCCTCCACCTGCCCACTGCTAGGATTATTGATAGACATGTGCCAACACAGCATGTCACATCATATTGTAAATGCTTAATGAGGTCATTAAGGCAGTCAGTCATCACAAAATGTATGCCTGCATTAAAGGCAATTGGGGTTAATTATTGCCCTGCTTTTATACTGTTACATGGAATGAACTGGAAATGAAAGAGCAGCAGTCATTAATGACTACAAGGAGGCCAGTCTGGAGAGGCACAGCATGTCTCCTGAACGTCACTGCTACAGAGCTTAGCAGGAGGGAATTGATTGGTCCACCGAGTAATATCGTGTCTGCCGTTTTTCTAGTAAGAGGTAATGGGTAAAGAGAGGTTTAGTAGACATGTCAAAAACCAGGGCCAGGACTGGGAATGCAGCTCTGTGCAAACTGTTTTGCCTAGCAAGGTCACTGTCCCCAAGCACTGCAAAATCAAAACCCTAACCAAGATGCTGACACTGTGGATGGCAGCTGGTGACGTTTATTATGAACAAGACGCATAATGTAAGTGTTTTAGAGTCCTGGCTCCATCTCTTGCTGCTTCTTCTTCTTTTTTTCCCCACTAAGTGAACTTTTAAAGCAGCAGTTCCCAACCTTCCTAACATTGTGACTCTTCAATACAATTCCTCACGCTGAGGTGACCCCCAAATGTAAAATTATTTTTGTTGATACTTCATACTGTAATTTTGCTACCATTGTAAATTGTAATGTAAATATCTGCCAGGCAGGACATCCGATATGCTACCCCTGTGAAAGGGTAGTTGGACCCTCAGAGAGGTCATGACCCACAGGTTTAGAGCCACAATATCAAAGGCTTATTTGTTTTGTTAGTTTTTTCAAAGAATTAGATTTTAGTTTTATTGAACAGCCATCCCTCTATTTTCTATTTTATTGATGTCTGTCTTTGTCTTTATCAGTTCTTCCTTCGAGGTGGCTTACTTCAGTGTTTGTTTCCTGAAAGCCATGCAAATGCATAATGTTCAAGAATGAGATTCAAGAAGGTTGTGTTTGGGAGATTGTGTTGTTTCATTGTAAATAATTGTCCCAACCACTGGTTTAATAAAAAGTGCTGATTGGCCAAAGGCAGGCAGGAAGTGTGGGTGGGGCTACCAGACTAAGAAAACTCTGAGAACAGGAAGCACAGAGCAGAATGCCAGAGAGAAGCCGAAGGAAGCAGAGGACAACTATGCTGCTGTGAGAAAAGGTACTGAGCCCCATGGCTGAACAGGATAGAAGTCATGGGTTAGATTAAGGGTAGAGAGCTAGCAAGTTATATGCCTGGGCCTTAGGCTGATCAGCTGAAAACTAATAAAAGCATCTGTGTGTCTCTGCAGGTCTGTGGGTCTGCGGGTCTGTGGGCCTAGACCTTGAGGTTAGGCCGGAAAGTCTGGGCCAGAAACCTCTTACTACAGTTGGGAAAGGAAGTGTCTGATTTTAGTTTAGGAGAGGGACATGTAACAATGTCCAAATAAATTTCTACTAATAAGTCACTGTTGCGGTAATTTAAATGCTCCCACAGTTTAAACACAAAATATTAATCAATTAACGTTGATATGAAATAGTTGTGGAGAAGCCACGAAGACATCAGGAAGCTCAAGGGACTGGATAAATGAGATGATCATGCATGCTCTTCCATTAATGCTTACAGAAAACAGACCCACTGAACATCGAGACACTGTGAATATTGCATTCAGAATATGTCCCACCTCTGATCTGAGAAGTACACAGGCACATATCAAGTTTAAGACAGAGGTTGCATAATAGTTACACAGCGTTCAGGTCTCAGGCCTTATACATTTTTGTCTTGGAAGTGTACTTGGGAATAGGAAATCCCTGAGTGCCAGAGAAACCAATCCAAACTCAGAGGCATGAATTTAGCAGGGCAATTCCCTGCGGGGAGGGGGAACTTGGAAACATTAGAAAGTCCCCTGACTGAGGAAGTTCTGGATGAAAGGTGAGGTTTAGAGATCACTGTCCCCACAGGCATCCATTTGCAAAAATGTCCAGTTTAGCATATGAAGGTTATATCCTGGGAGATAACCTGGAAATTGGCTCTGTTGCTGATTTTAAAGCCATAGCTCAAGTCAGCAGACTCAGCTTGCTTGATGTGCTAACTGTATCTGCCACCAGGATCCTGAGATGTAGGAATGGCATAATACTTAACACACATTTCAATTAAAATGTAGCGATGTCTACTGATCATCTCTCAGTCAGGTATACGCTTCCTTTAGAAGACAATCTATTTGATTAGCTTAACATTTGGGACTTTAAGACCTATAAAGGGTTAGTATCGGTTACACATGTGTTTGGTTTCTTAAATATCTGAAGAACTTGATGGAATCAATTATGTTAAAAGTATGATTATAATTTGAAAGTTTTAAGGAATTAAAAATAATTTTTATTAATTTTTCATATTCACTCAATCTTATCTCCCTAATTCTTCCCCAATCCACCACACTTTCCTAACTCTTGAACCCCTAGCTTCTTGGACATCTTCTGTGTGTGTACGTTTGTGCGTGTGTGTGTGTGTGTGTGTGTCTGTGTGTTTGTGTGTGTGTGTATGTGTCTCTGTGTGTGTGTCTCTCTGTGTGTGTGTCTGTGCGTCTCTGTGTGTGTTCCTGAGTCTGTGTGTGTGATAACCCATTGACACCTATTTGTGCTGCCCATGCCCATATACTCCTTGATGTGAAGTCATCAGCCAAATTTGGTTGCACTGTCAGGGACCACATCCTTAAAGACAACTGAATTTCTCTTCCCCAAAAGCTGTCAATTATCTGTAGCTCATGTTTGGGGAAATTTAATTAGTTACAACTTAGAGGCAGAGAGAGAGAGAGAGAGAGAGAGAGAGAGAGAGAGAGAGAGAGAGAGAGAGAGAGAGAGAGAGAGAGAGAGAGAGAGAGAATCCCAAGGTGTGATTCATGATGGATGTTTCTTCAGTGAGAAATGGATGCTAAATTTGATCAGACCAATGCTTCTTGAGGTTCTAGGATATATGACGTATTTTATGTAATTTGGGTGTCTAAAATTGGGGGACCATAATGTGATATTGTAACCAGATAGCTAAACCTGGGGAGAAGCTGAGGAAAAGTGCCAGGAACATAGAGAATAACCATTGTACTTGATAGCATTCCATTTCTTGAGTTGAGATTGTAATCCCCCTCTGTGTGCAGGTGCACTTTAAATGCTTAATATGGTTTTAGAGATTTATGATGATAAAATTAGAAAGCTTCTTTCTGGGGATGACCAGAATATTCTCATTGCAAAGTGCAGTGTTCCTTTGGTGCTTATTTCAAATACAGAAATGATTAGTTGATGTGTGTGTGTATGTATGTGTGATTTGTTTTGGAGAAGGAAGAGCATTTAGGGTAGAATCCATGGACTGCTCTCCCAGATCCAGGCATGGAATAACAGCCCAAAAGGGATTGTGTAACTAGGTGCTCATCTTTACATGAAGATGGGTTTGCTTGTGTCCTCTGAGAAATGCAGACCTACGTCCCCATATGTCATTGCTCTACAAGAAAAAAACACCCCAAACCTCTCATGTAAGGTGGTGCAGGAAGCCTCTAGAGGCTGAGGAAGCTGAGCAGCCAGGTGTGGCACACCTGTGATAAAGGTGTTTTTGGTGTCACCCCCCAGGTCCAGTGTGTTGGGATTTCTATTGCTGTGACTAAGCATCTTGTTGAAAGGAACTTTATAAAGGAAAGAGTTGAACTGGGCGTATGGTTCTGGAGGGTGAGAGTAAATGACAGTGAAGAGAGAGTGACAAGAGACTGGAGCAGCAGCTGAGACTTCACATCTCAAACAGCTAGTAAGCAGAGATCCCCTGGGGATGCCTCATGTCCTTTAAAACCTCAAAGCTCTTCTCCAGCGACATCTCCTCCATGAAGTCATACCTCCAAAGCCTTTCCAAACAGTTTCATCAATTGAGGACCAAGTATTCAAAATATGAACCTCTGGACCATTCTCATTCAAAGCATGACAGCTGGCCAAGGCAGTGTGCTCCTCTAGGAGTCCGTGATGACATGACACCTTTGCTCAGCATCCCGAAGGTGGATATTGACTAGTGAACACTAATGGACCATGTTATGATCAGGAATGGGGACCTGTCTCCTCAACTCTATCATAGAATTCCAGGATTTCCTGCTATTTGAAGGTCCAGGTTAGCTTCTCCCCTACAACTGGGCAGTTCATTGCTGACACTTGCTATTTTAGAAAAACTAGGTTTTGGTTGCCAGAGGCAAAAGATGTCATGAGAACAAAGATGGAT
Source organism: Phyllotis vaccarum (assembly GCA_033318265.1). Lineage (NCBI taxonomy): Eukaryota > Metazoa > Chordata > Mammalia > Rodentia > Cricetidae > Phyllotis > Phyllotis vaccarum. Next base: position 18,087,715 of record JARWLC010000003.1, read on the forward strand.
GGTGAAGACAGCAAAGTAGAACTGATGAGGGGGGGGGGGGCTTGGAAGAAATTGTTTATGTACTTTAGTGAATAAAGGTGAACCATACCCCACTGGACTGAACCTAGCCTTCTTTCAAAAAACATACTGCTATTACATTCCAGTTAAGAAACAGTTTTAGGGAACTAGGAAAGTCAGGGATGGGCCAACAAACTGATTTTGTCATTTGGGCTTGGAATGCTTTCAGGGTCAGCTTCTGGGGAACACAAAAGGTTCACCAACATGGCTGCCGTCATATCAAGCTTAGTTCCTTTAACAGATTCTTGAGTTCCTTGGGCTGCGGAAATGAGGTATGTGATACTTAGAGGTGAGGTGTGTTTGACAAATGGTGCCCTCTGGGCTGCCCTGGCCGACTGTGTCATTCTCCCATTCTTGCTAGCAGAGTAACTTCCTTGCCAGGAGAACTGTCTTCACTGAGGTAGAGAGGGAACATCTTGCCCAGAGTTAGGTATTCTCCTCAGCGTGGCCTACATTTTTAGTAATTGCTCTACAAGACACATGACATGAAGCTCATCCCTGTAAGCATTTATACATTACAGTGGATAACCTAGTGGTGTGAAGTATCCTCACAGTGGTGCAACCACCCACCCCGTGCATCACAAGCTTTTCCCATCTTGCCAAATTAAAACTCTATTATCAATTAACAACTTCCATCCCCTCTTCCCAGCTCCTGGTAACAACCTTTAATTCTTCTATCTGTGAACGTGACATGCTAGCAGCCTCATATATGTCCCCCAGTGTTTATTTTTTTGTAATGGACTCAGTTTACTCGGAACATTGTCCTCTTGTGTCAGTTCATTCAATGTTGTAGCAGGTGGCAGCATTTCATTCTTTTCCAGTGCTAATGCTTCATGTGTGAGTACACTGAGTTCTTTTTAATTCACTAAACTATTGATGAAAATTGCCCTATAGTTTTCTAAAGAGATAAAAATCTTCCTTCATTGCTAGTGTTTACTGTATTGAGCATGAAACCATTCGAAATTATTCTAGACCAATGGTTCTCAACCTTTACATGATTCAGAATCTCCTGGAAGACTCACAAAGTGAAAACTGCTGGACCTTTCTCTAGTGTTTCTGATTCAACAGCTCGTGCTGGGCTTTGGGGCTGGCCACCTCTAATAGGATCACAAGTGGTGGTGTTGCTTTGGCTAACCTGAGCCCACACTTGGAGAAAGCCGACTTATCTCCTTTCCAAGAGCAGCTTGCTACCCACTAAAGAGCAGGTCCCTGCCACATGCTGTCCTGTGGGGATAAGCCACTTACAGTCCCGGGCCAGGTGCTGCCCTAAAGGTTATCCATGTAATAGCTGGCCATTGACCTCCTAAGCCGAGTGAGGTGAGCCCCTCAGTAATTTAAATGAGTGACCTGGGGGGATGCTGGATGGCTTACCAGGCCTAGCTGGGCCTGGGATGTTAATAACAGACTTGGAGATGGAAGATGAGGAATTCAGCGATGGAAGAGAGAAGGCACTTGTCCAGCAGGAGATACCATCATCCCCTACTTTTTGTAAGACTCTCCCAAACTTTTTGCTTTCTTCCTGCCTACTGACTCCATCCCGCTGTCAGAAAGAATTGGCCCCTGGGCTTGAATTTCAGTGAAGCCATGAAGAGAAAATGCACCATGAAATTATATGGCTCCTGCGAAGAGACGGCCATCTGCTTCTTCTTTAGGCCCTTCCCCTATTAAAGCATCATGTTCTGGGGCTGCCTCCACTTCCTGCTAATATTGGACACATTAGCAAGTCCTCATTTAAATAGAACACAATACAGGATTTTAGGTGCTGGTGAAGTCCCTAAGGCATTTGTGGGTTCTCTACCATTTTTTTAAATATTAGTATTAATAATCTGTTAGGTTTTCCCTAATTTCCTCCATTTCATACTAGATGGAAACAAAGAACTCCATTTCAGCTCTGTCTGCACTGCGCACAGAGGTTTCTGAACAGCTACTCAGACTGAGCCAGCAATTAAAGTAGCCTGTCTCACCTTGTTCTCATCTGTCGCATTCTGTTCTGGGAGAGCACTCTCTAATTCTTCTTTCCAGATAAATAAGACAAAAAAAGAAAAAAACAAAGAAAAAGAAACCCACCAATTAACAACAGGCAAAATCATCAAGAACCAGCGTTTTCCACGAATTATTCTAAAAATAAACTTTATGGAATGTTAAAGAGATTGTTATCTGACATTTGAGGAAGCCCAGCCATGTCAAAAATAAAGGGAATATTTAATTCCATTTCTGAAGAGGTGATCTCAAGATGCACTTTGGAAAAGGCCGTGTCACACAGTGCAGCCCATGTGGTAGGGAACCCATCCTGTGTATTATTTTCAGGACTTAGGCATGCGCTCTCGCACATGTATCCTGTTTTCCCTAGACAACTGGCTCATCGTTGCTAACATTTCATAGATAAGCTGAAATGTAAGACGGTCTAGGCAAGGATGCCCGATGGCCCTCCAAGCTTGGCTCTGTCTGTGATCTGGCTTTCTCAGCACGCTCACTGGGATCCTTGCCTGCTTCTCCCATTCCAAGAATCTGAAATGTCTGTTTGTCACAGGAAGGGCAGAGGTGTTCATTCCTTGGCTGGCTTCGTTTTCTGAGTGCAACTGTCCCCCTCAGCTACAGCTTTGAATTCTGATGCCTCGCCTCCACCACAGGCCTGAAGTATAGCAACTGCAAGTTCAGAAACAAAAAGGCATATCACACAGTTTTAATTTTTGCGATGGAAGACTATAATATATCTATTTCATTATCTACCATTCTAATGTCTTACTATGCTTAAAGATTCATCTTCTTGGTCACATGGTGTGTCTATGGAAAAGGCTGTATGGACAGAGGGGTTGGTATTTTCTACAGTGTCAGAAACCCCTGAGGGTTCTGGAATGTAACCCTGGAGGTGAAGGGCGGCTGCTGTGCTGACATCATATAGCCACCCTTTCAGTGACTTGGGTAGCAAGGCTTCTCTATCTCTGCCAGTCAGATTTTATAAGGGAGCAGCTGCGTTTTAGCTCAGAGGTCAGGACACAGGCCATGGGCAGTTCAACAGAGAAGTGACTTGCTGAGCAATTACCTAAACTACCCCTTGCCACCACTGGTCAGCTGGATGGGTCTGCACTCTCCAGTCCACCCTGGGAAGAAGCAGGTGCTGGTGTTTGGAGACAGTGGTGGTGTGAGGTCTGTGCTTGGATAAACAACTGGGCCCTTGTAGGCTAGACAGCTGATATGTGGAATCAACCATGGGAACCATAAGCACAAGAGTCTTGAGCCCTGCCCTTGGGGATTCTGCTTTAATGGGTCTTAGATGTGGCTTGGAGTTCTTCCCCCAGGAACTCCCAAGGGGATTCAAATGTTCAGCAACATGAGGAGGTGCACCTTCTAAGCACCAAGGTTACCACAGTAAACAGCCCTTAACAGGGGAGACCTGGTACCTAACAGGCTCTTCCACAGACTGAGTACATTTTGCTGAGGAAGCAAAACAGAGATTAATTAACACAGAGATGTCCTTGGGGGTGTCTCTGGAGAACTCCAGGCCTAAGGGAGGAGCAAGGGTATATGTGGGATCTGGGCAACACAGAGACTAATGCTTGTTTCTAAGCAGCAGGTCCCATCCCAAAGGAAAACTTCCAGGAATCTAGAGATTTCTTCTTTCACATATATGGAATATTTGGAAGGAAATCTTGCTACTAGGACACCAGTAGGGATATGAGAGGTGGCTGAAGCCAGGTGCTTCACACAGCCACCCCCAGCCATAGGAAACACAGGAACAAAGCACAGCTTCTCCAAGACTCGGCAGCAGGGACTTAGGACTCCTCCATGCACTGGCAGCAAAGCCAAGGCCCAAATTGTTACAGTGATGTCCCACTGCGGTGGGTTTTCACACACTAGCCATGCAATGACAAATGGGCATCCCTCCACATCTGGGGCAAAGGAAACACAGAATAAACAAGGCTATGTCCAGTTTCCCACACATATTGGCAAAGGATTGACACTTCTGTTAGATTATGTTCTGGTACATTGTAAATATTTGCCCCTCCTACTGGCCTAATAAAATGCTAATTGGCCAGAAGGCAGACAGGAAGTGTGGGTGGGGCTACCAGTCTAAGAAACCTCTGGGAAGAGGAAGAGTCAGGCAGAGACACCAGCAGATGTAGAGGAAAGAAGTTGAAAAGCTGCTCTGAGAAAAGGTACTAAGCCACTTTGCTCATCATGGGTTAGTTTAAGAATTAAGAGTTAGCACGTTATAAGCCTGAGCCATATGCTGATCAGCACAAAATTGATATAAGCTTTTGTGTGATTATTTGGGGCTAAGCAGCAGCAGAGCTGTGAGTGGCTCCCAACCTAGGGACTATTCTGGAAAGGCCAGGCTGGAAACTTCATACTACAGGACGCTTCTTGGTATTGATAAGGAATAAGAAATGACTGCAAGATCTATCATCTCTCTATCAATCATCTGTCTACATATCTTCTGTTCTCTTCTTATTTTAGTGACTCTCAGTTTTATGACCAAAGAACCAATGTTGATACACTATTAGCTGAAATCCACCCTGGCTTCCTAGGGTTAGTTGAACAATCTTCTCCTCTTATAGAGTCCAGTCCATATGGGAGTACACACAACACTTGTATTTCATTATTGCACCTCTTTGGTCTCATACTGTAGTTTTATTATATAACTATACCTGTTCTTTACAAATGTGCTGTATTAGTAACACATGGTAGACTAGCCTCTGGGAAGAATGTGGATCTAAACCATCTCTTCATCAACACTCAGGGTCATAGATGGAGGTGTGGCTGGGTGATACAGCACTTGCCTAATAAGTGAGACCTCGGGTTCCACCTGTAGTTCAAAGAAAGAAGCAAAATGCCAAAGCGAAATTTAGTCAGGATCTGATAGGAGGTGTGGCTGGCCCTGCACAGGTGACTCCAGGTGGCTCTCTGTCTTTCTAAAGTGGAATTTTGCTGGGTTGTGCTTTCCTGGACAGGTCTCTTGTTAGCTCAGTGTTTTAACACAGAGGGTAGGACTGCAAGGCCCAGGGGTGGGGGGAATGGAAGACTGTTCCCTGGATCCCAGCTTCCTCCTTTGTAAAATAACAATATCACCACCTATCTTATATATGCTGTGAATGGTTCAGTGACTAAATAGTCTTCTGGGCTGAGGCCCACGGATGCTGTAGGCACTGTCAATGGTTTCCACTTGGAGATTAAAGGTGGTCTTAGTAGAAAGAAGCTGGGTGTGGATATTTCCTCAGATACCTACCAGTGAATGACTGCGTTTACTTTCAATGGGGCTCTGAGAGCAGTGGGAATTTCCAGTGAATCCTTGAAGAATGTTTAGCTTTTAGCAATGCCTCTGGCCAGAGGTAGCTGACTGTGGGTCAGCTGATGCCAGGCAATAGCCATTGGCAGGACCCAGACTCTCTCCCTCTATTTGCCTCCCCTTGTCTCAAGCTTGTGGGTGGAAATGAAATGCTAGAGAGAAATTCCACGTCATTCTGCTCTCAAAAGGCTACACCAGGCATAGACTCAGGGAAAGAAATGATTATTGAGTTAAACTAAGAGTTATAATCATTGCGTAGATGTAGTATGAGGTTTCTAGCCCAGACTTTCAGGCCTACCTTTGTTGCCTGGACTTTTGACCTAGACTCAAGATTTGGATACACAGATCCACAGTCCCCAGACCCGTAGTCCCACAGAGACACACAGAGGCTTACATTAATTGTACGCTGATTGACCTGAGTCCCAGGCATACAACTTGTTAGTTCTTGTTCTTAATCTAACCCATGATACTAATCCTGTTCAACCATGTGGCTTGGTACCTTTCTCAGAGCAGCATAGTTGTCCTCTGCTTCTTCTGCTTTCTCTGTGGCATTTCTGCTCTGTTCTTCCTGTTCCCAGAGTTTTCTTAGTCTGGTAGCCCTGCCCACACTTCCTGTCTGCCTTTTGCCAATCAGTGCTTTTTATTAAACTCACAGGCAGAATACTTATTTACAATGTAACATCATAAATCCACTACATATCCCTTTTTCTCTCTTTAAAACAAGAACTACAAATATAATTTCCTTTGTATAATTTTTTCACTATTATCTATAACAACTTGTAATGAACACTGTAAACAAAGACAAACATCCATAATCCAGATGGTGGGACTGCCCTGCCTATGAAATCCCATAGAGAGACACATCTCCCTCTTCTTCTGTGTTCAATATGACAGTCTAAATTCATCTATGGTAGAAAAGTTTACAACATAGAAATTAGTGAGCATGACAAACTATGGATCCCTAAAAGCAAGCAAACAGAGAACCTAGGAATGTGTTTCTTAGCACACTGCTGCATAAACTGGTCACATAACAGACACTTTGGTGATGCACTTACAGAGCAGGGAGAAAAAGCCTGAGCTAAGATGCACAGCAAAGCCCACTGTGATATAAGCATCCTTGCTGTGGGTCTCTAATGTGCCAGCCTTACTATGAGGACAGCCAGGATAGCTGGACTCACAGAGAAAGGGGAGGAGATGATACTGCAGAAGATAGTGGCAGGAAGTGAGTTCATCTGGGCTGAGGAACATGACAAGCTCTACCTCAGGGGACTGTGGAAATTCTTGATTTGTGGTGGTGGCTGTAGGGGACTCAACTTCTCCTCTGGAGTGAGGACAGCTTAACACTAGGGACATTGAGAGGCTAATGTTTATGTCACTTGACTACTCTATGTACTGTGATTTGTAGGAATACTTAGGCATAGCAATGACCTCTACAGAGTACGGAAACCTGAGCTGCGTGCATATAAAAGAGAAAACTTATGACCTTGGATGTCCTTGTTGTTTGTATGCATTTACGCAGGCTGAGCATCTCATTCAGAAAACCATTCCACACCGTGATATTTTGTTACAGGCACAAAGTTATTGCATAAAGGAGGCCAAAAATACACATAGGAAGGCCGACAGCATCTTCCACAAATAGTATTGGTAAAATCAAATAGCTACATATAGAAGAATGAAACTTGGTCTTCATCTCTCACTCTGCACAAAACTCAACTCCTGTGGATTAAGGACTTAAGACCTCCTGATATCCTGAATCTGATAGAGGAGAAAGTAAGAAATAGGTTTAAATTCATTGGCACAGGAAAAGACTTTTTGAATAGGACTTTGACAACACGGGTGTTAAGACCAACAATTATTAATAAATGGGACCTCATAAAATAAAAAGGTTCTGTAAAATAAAGAACACATCAATCTGGTAAGGAAAATTGGGGCAAATACTATCGCACTATATATCTGACTGAGGGTTAGCATCTAGAAAACACATGAATTATTAAGAAACAAACCTCAAAATTGGGAAATAAACCCCAATTTAAAAATGAAGCATGAAAATAAACGTTCTCAGAAGATGAAATACAATGGTTGGTAAACATTCTCCCCAAATATGAGTCTTAGAAAAAGTCCAGAGGGTGTGGAAATAGATATTTTATTGGTGATAGAACAGATCTGGGATGCTTCCCTTGGAGATGACCAAGAGCAGAGAGCTTTGTAAATCAACACAGAACTCAGAAAGTTAGTGGAACATCACCAAGAGGAAACATGGCTAGATCCATAATTCTCAAGGGACAAGTGTATAAGGATGGCTTACTGAGAAAGGGGACCTTTGGGATATATTAGATATTCATTATCAAGCCTGGATCATAGAGAGTTGCTTAGGTGTGCGATTTGGCCATGTTTTTCCCCCATAATGCTTCATATGCTAGAAGGGCATCCCCAGGGTGGTAGAATGAGGGGACAGAACTGTGAATTGCTGAGACCTTACAGAAGACCTTAGACCCTGACAAAGTTGACCCTAAGTCAATGGATTAACGTCCCTCTCACAGGAGTGGATCTGGCTTGGGGGAACTGGATTTGTTACCCAAAAAAATGAACAAGCCTGATACGTGCCCTGCCTTATCCTGCCAGTGTAACGTCACCTGCCAAGAGGACCACAGCAGAGCTGAGCAGGTGAGGGGGCCCCAGAGCTTGCATCCTCAGAGCAAGAGCTTAACAAGCCATTTATTTATAAAGTACCCAGAATGGGGCATTGTTTTTATAGCTATAGAAAATGTACTAATTGCCTGGGGATGATGGACATCCACAAAACATAAAACTCATACCTTCCCCAAAGTCAAGAGAGCCCCAGAGATAGGAGTCAGTTTCTGAACAAGGTGTGCAGCTGAGAGGTAAGGTGGGTCAAGGGTGTAACCCACCACACAAGGTTTGTATTCCCTGTACATAATATTGAAATTAGGAACATTGGGCAGAACATTCTAGAATAGTTCTAGTTGAAGGAAGATTCCAAAGATGTTAACTTATTGTCGTTAAGGGAGGAAATGTGTTAAAGCCCTAATGATTTTAAGAAAGAAAGTCATGTTTTAAATTGTTTTTAAAAGTAAGAAATGCTTGAGAAAAAATTGATTTAACATTGAAGAGTTTATGGATACACAAATAAAAGATAACACCTATTCACAGGACTTCTTAGTATGTGTCCACATTGTGTATGTGTGTTGTTTCATATAGTTGCATCACTTAATTTTTTAAGACCATGTTGACACAGAGTGCATACAGGCACATAACATTCTCCATGAGGATATAATGTAAATATTTAATTCTTTTACAGGTTCTCCTGATTGTCACTGAAAAACTGGTACTTTTCATTATTTTGTTTATTACAGTAATGTCTGCATTTGGAATCTCTAGGTCAGAGGCTCTCTTATGGTTTGAAAGCTGCTGATACGTACTGTTACGTTGTTTTTAGTAGGTATGACAGTGAATATCACATCTCTTCTGTCACTGAATGTGACCATGACAGTGAGTGGTCCACCAAATGGAGGTGGTAGTGCATTACTGTCTTCTTCTCCATTTTGTCATTCCTGGGAAGGATCAATGCTTTTCTTCTTGGTGTTTTCATCAGAAATGACAAAGTTAAGTGTGCTGGTTAGTGTTTTCCAACTTGACAGAGGCTGGAGTCACATAGATCCTTGACTGAAGGAATTGCCTCCATCAGAAGGCCTGTAGGCAAGTTTCTTATTGACTATTGACAGGGGAGGTCCTACATATCCCACACAGAGACCTTATCTTTCTTATGAATACCTGGCCTTAGCTTGGCTTATTTCTAACCAGATTTTCTTAAATTATCCTGCTTCCACCCCCAAACCTCCCCCCCCAAGGATTTTACCTTTCTTTACAACTTTCTTTCCTTCTTACTCCATGGCTGGCTGGGTGACTTCTGTGGCTGTGTGGCTGTGTGGCTGTGTGGCTGTGTGGCTGGGTAACTGTGTGGCTGTGTGGCTGGGTAACTGTGTGGCTGTGTAGCTGGGTGGCTGGGTGACTATGTAGCTCTGTGGCTATGTGGCTGGGTAGCTGTGTGGCTGTGTAGCTCTGTGGCTATGTGGCTGGGTAGCTGTGTGGCTGTGTAGCTGGGTGGTTGTGTAGCTGTGTGGCTGTGTAGCTGTGTGGCTGTGTAGCTGTGTGGCTGGGTGGCTGTGTGGCTGTGTGGCTGGGTGGCTGGGTAGCTGTGTGGCTGTGTGGTTGTGTGGCTGGGTAGCTGTGTGGCTGTGTAGCTGTGTGGCTGTGTAGCTGTGTGGTTGTGTAGCTGTGTGGCTGTGTAGCTGTGTGGCTGTGTGGTTGTGTGGCTGGGTAGCTGGCCCCTGGCATCCTCTCCTCTTTTTCTCACTCCCCAATCTTCTCTTCCCAGATTTTCTTTCAATGTATTCTCTCTATCTGCCAGCCCTCCCCCCCCCCCCCCCCGTCCTTTCTCCTCCTAGCTATTGGCCGTTCAGCTCTTTATTAGACCAATCAGGTGTTTTAGGCAGGCACAGTAACACAGCTTCGCAGAGTTAAACAAATGCAACATAAAGGATGCATCATATCTGTCCATCATTAAACAAATGTTCCAGAGCATAAGCAAATGTAGCACATTTTCAACATAGTTCCCCTATGAGTTTTGTTTCAAGTTCCTGACTTGGCTTCCCTCAATGACGGACAGTAACGTGTAAGTCAAATAAACCCTCCCCTTCCCCCTGATGGTTTGATCAGTTTTGTCATAGCAACAGAAAGTCAAGTAAGACAGTAAAGGATGACTATTTGGAATATTTACATATATATGAGGAGATATCTTAGGACTGGGACTCAGGTATGAAACTCGCATATGTTTCATATATGCCTTGCACATATAACCTAGAGTGATTGCATGTAACCATTATATTGTCACCAAAATTTTATGGTCTGGGGAAATTTTGATTGTGGTATCTTTTCAGGCTTTGAAAACTTTGGGGTTGGGAACAGTCTGCATTTCAGATATTCAAATCAGGGAATCACAGCCTGCTCTTGACCTATAACGAATATCCACAGGATGTGAACTCAATCAAGCCCATGAGCTGCAAGAAATGGTCATGTCTTTATCTGGATGAAGTGCTGCCTGGATTATAACAGAAGAATTGGAGTGGCATTGCAGACAGCATGCCATTTTCCCAACAGGGCACATTCCTGGGTGGAAAGTTGCAAATGCTAGGTAACTTCTTAGACATTTGCTTAGCTCAAGATCCCATCATCCACTTCCTGCTCAAGGCCTCTATCCTTAGGATGTACTGTAGTTCTTAATCCATTGAATCCTACAGATACCAAAATTGCTCTCCAGCAGCCTACACATCTGGTTAGACTAGTGTGTTTGAGGCTGACTTGCATATTATCAGCATCTGCCAACCCTACATACTCCTTAATGCTCATGGGGCATTTAGAGGGAAATTCTGCACTGAGAGCTACACACTAGCATGGAAACAGCATCACAAGCTAAAGCACACTCAAAGAGTGTTTAAAGTTGATATTTTTAAAAAGTATTTATTGCCAAACTGATCATAAAATAAGCGAACAGCTGACGGCTCTCTTTGGTCTTATGCAGCCATATGTCCCCATGATGGCCTGTATGGTGCCTGTTGGAACTCAAGCCTCTGAAGAAAAGAGAGTGGAAGGTGAAATAGGAGGTCCCTTGAGACCATTGATTTACTTAATGATGCAAACACCTGTCTTATTTTATGTTGACTGCCTTGTGAATGTTACACCTAAAACCAAAACAGAGTCTGTAACACCTGCAGGTGTGAAAGCATCATAAGGTTAGAAATAGAGTGCCAGAGAGAAGCCTGAAATAAGTCATGTAGATTAGCTTTGATGCTCAATGTGTGGAAAACAGGGATTCTTCCAGAGCCCCTCATGGACACTGGTCCTTGTTTAACTTCTTTTATTTATTTACTTTCAAATGAATGATTCAGACAGGCAGGCACCATGAAATCTTTAAATTAGCAGATGGCAGGGAATTAGCCAGAAAATGTTCTGCTTTGTTGATGGGCATGATTTGCAGGAGGAGCTTGGTGGCTAGTTTCATGATCAGGAATGGGGCAGATGAATGCAGAGGGCAGGAAGTATCTGGTAGTGAGCTAAGGCAGAGTCAGAGCTCTGGGTTCTGGACCACAACTAGAGATTGAGAGCTTTTTGGGGGGGGAGGGTGCAGGCCTTCAGGAGTAAGCTTCTGGGTGCCAGCAGAACAACCTCAACTATCTCATGCAGATGGCAAGGGTAACAAGGTGGAGACTTATTCTATCCTTGCCTGAAACATCTGCCAATCTCCAGGATCCTTTCTCTATTTCAGTTGACGATCAGAGGCTGCTGGCAATCTTAACAACTGCCCTCCCAAGTTAGTGAGATTCCAGCTCGCATCTGTGCCTTCAACAGTTTCTGAAGAGTTCCTCAGCCAGCAGGACATACAAGACTGGGTGTTCACCCAGGGCACAGAAGTTGCTTCCTTCTTTGCTCCATTGACATTCTTAGGCTATGACTATCTGTCAACTTTCCCAGTACTGAGCCTTCTTCCTGTGTGATCATTACCTGGTGTTGGCTTCCTGGTCAGAACTCTCTCTGTGTGAGGTGAGCTCCTAGGTGAGGTGAACTCCTAAGTCATAGGTTCTCAACAGGTTGGTTGCAATCCCTTTTGGGGGTTCCGTATCCTGTTTACATTATAATTCATAATAGTAACAAAATTACAGTTAGGAAGTAGCATCAAAATAACTTTTATGATTGAGGGTCACCACAACATGAGGAACTGTATTAAAGGGTTGAAGCCTTAGGAAGATTGAGAAACATTATCTTAAGTATTAGCTTCATCTTGTCCCTGGGCCTCAGAAGAAAAATCTGATAAATTGAGGCTGTGGCAAGCACCTGTTAGTTGCAACCACACACATTCTGCCTTTGTCCCCAATTCCCATTAAGACACCAAATACTAAAATCTGGGAAAGATCATGCCCACTAGAAACACTAGGGTAGTGGATCCTAATTGGCTTTTAGTGTCTGGCTGCTGGCTTTCAGTCAGTAATTGACATTTCATTTTATAGTAAGAAGCTCTTTAGAGGCCACTACACAAGTTGCTATGACATCTGTCCATTTTCCAAAGGTGGTTTTTACAGTTTGGTTGTCAATCATCCCCCTTAGGCTCAACTGTTTGAACATTTATCTCCAGCTGGTGGTGGTGTTTGGAGAAGTTATGGAAACTGGGACATAGAGCCTAGCAGGCAGATGTAGGTCATTGCCAAGAGTATCAGGGTTACAGCCCAGGCGTATTTTTGGTCTTTCCCCTCTGCTTCCTGTTTTGTAAAGATGTGAACAATCCCTGCAGGAAGCTTCCATCACCATGGAGGACACTGTTTCTGCTGTTGTCCATTCCTGTCCATGAGGGACTATACTATACCCTTTGTTACAAGCCCACATAAAACACTTCTTCTTGACTGTTTCGGTTAGGTATTTTCCTTTTTTTGTCACAGTGACAAGAAAAGTGAGTAATTCATATGTGCAATATGTGACTCTCCTCATGAGAGAGGGGCAGGCTTTGGAGGAAGCTGATGAGGGGATGAGTAGAGAGGAAAGAGGGCAGATAGAAACTGGGTTTCAGGTGACATGTTACTTCAAGCCATGGCAGCGGGAGTCAGTCTGCATTCTCTGCTAGACTGGACAATATGAAATTGCTAGTGATTTTTCCAGAAACAATGTCATATGATTCATCCAAATATAAAAACAAATACAAATATCCCCAGGGAGGACCTGAGATGAGGTCTCTACCTTTTGTGTGGACGTAAGTTTCTTACTTTGCCCCTGGATTGCTTCAACAGCTATGAGGCTAGGTTCCCTGGCCTGAGCCTAGTCATTCTTTGATACGTGTGTTCACTTTAGGGAAAATCTAAGCTTGGCGGATTTTTGCTTTTTTGGTTACACTTGGCTTGTTAGGTGTGGTTGGAAGCCTGTTTATTGTCCATCTAAAACACCTTGTGGGGTACACAGGAAGTCGCTTCACCACTGAAAAGATGTGTGTGGTGAGTGGGAAAGAGAAGCTAAGCAGGAATATTACGTCACTTTTTCTTATAGACAGAGCTCTGCTCAACCCCACAGACCAGGACTTCAGAGAGATGGAGGCCAGAACTTGAAAAGACAACTAGAGCTTAGAAAAGCAGGCAGGTTGTCCTGGTTTAAGAATGATAATCCAAGTCTGGGAGGCAAGGGAGATAGCTGGTTCATTCTACACACCATTTCCATATTATTTTCTTTTTTGACATTGTGATTTTTTTTCATAGTGATGCTTAAAAAATAAATAAATAAACAGTGTGGTTAATCCCATTGGCAATTTAATGAATTCTAGGCTCACCTAGAAGATGGGCTCCTTGATTAGAATAAGAGATGTGGGAGAACTGCCCACTGTGGGTGGTATCATTCCCTGAACTGGAATTCTAGACTGTATTAAAAAGAGAAAGTAAGCAAAATAAACCTTTCCTCCTTTAGGTTTCCTTTGTCAAGTTATTTTGTCTCGGCAATGAGAAGTGACTAAGACAGTACTCCAGGTCTAGCTGCTGCTAAGGATGAGTGAATCTGAGTCCCTTATTCCTTTTCTCAATGAGCTTTCCTACCGTCCCCAGTGTAGATTCCCTTCTCTCCGCTGTGTTTGGCCTGGATGTCACCTTCATTTCGTGTTCAGTCAATGCCCTTTCAGCCTGGATTCAGCTCCCTGTTTCCAGTGTTTCTCCTTCTCCCTCCTTCCCTCCTTACACATGTCCTAGCCTAGGCCACTTTGGAGCATCTCGGGCAGAGAGAGACCCCCCCCCCCCAGTTTTATGATTCCCTGTCATTCTTGAAGTCTGCATCATGGAAACCAAGGTAAATTATATTTTAATTGCATCACACCTAGGAAGTCTATCTTGAGAGACTCTGGATTAAGGCACTGTAGTGTTCACAGCGGGAGTGGAGACAAAACTGTAGAATGATGACATTTTCAGAGCTAAACACAGAAGCCTAAGTGCAAAACTAAGTTATGTAAGGAGACCACATGAAGGTTTATAAAGCTCATTTGAGCTCTCCCATCCCCCATATGCCCCTGCATATTCTGTAGCTAGGCTTCGTCAGGCAGATTGTTTGTCTGACCTCAGTTCAATTCGAGCACACTCCAGGTTCAAGGGAACTTGCTGGCTTCATTCCTGATGAAGGAAAACATTGATTGATACCCAGACACCAACACAGTGTATGGAACCCCTGCATCTAAGGATTGGCCAGTTTTGACCCAGCTCTCTTTGGAGGCAAAGACATGTGAGCACAAAGGCTTTTTCTCAACAGCTTTTCTTTCCAACTCACCTCTCACATCTCCTCAGGGAAAAGGCAGCTTCCTGTAAACCCCAAAAGGTGTCTTAGAAAGTGAATAGGCTTCCACTCCTATCTAGTGAGCTAAATGTAAATGAACACGGAAGTACCCCTAGCCTAGGTTTTTCTTAAAATCAACAAACACAGGCTGTTTTTTTGTTTTGTTTTGTTTTTTGTTTTTTTAAATGTTCTCAGGGGCAAACCCCAGTGTGACTTCAGCAGATCTGAAGCTCTTTTTCTGCTTTCAAGGCATCTGAAAATATTATCCAATACTTTTGTGGACTGCTGGAGCTCAAGAACCTCCAAATACATACTTACCTAGCTGAGACAAATCCCCTGCATGTTCAGCAGGATGTGTGAAGAACTGGGAAGTTCTGTGGCGGCGCATGCTCAATACCAGTGTGAAGTAGCGATTTTTCTGGAGTGAGCACAGGTTCTGGTCAAGGTCTTCTAAGTCTTTTCATCCACCCTTTCCATCATCAGAAGTGACTGGAGCACAGTCCCTTCATGTCCACATGTGAATTCTCAGAAGAAATACTATACCCTTCCCAATGGCCTGGTCTAGTATCCCTAAACCTTAAACTTGCAGGAAGTATTTTTTTTTTCCTCATAGCTGGTGGGCAACGTGACATCTGGGCCAACCTTTGGGCCAACCTTTGCTGGCGGAGGAAGCAGTCACAGCTGGTTTCTAACCATGTTGTCATTTTCCCTGGTTTTTTCCAGTCTGCTTCTCCCCGGGACTCCTAAGGGACAGACAATGAGTTTAACCATGAGCCCTGTTTCCGAGTTTTAGCTTTAGGGCGATTTCTAGATAATTACCAAGATAACTGTTTGAGTTCATCCTTTCTTTGCAGCCCAGGAAAATCCTAAATTAATTTAGTTTCAATTGCTACACTTGCTATGGCTCTGTTAAACCTAATCTTATTAATGGGAACTCCGACAGCTGATTGGATCTTGGCTTAACCAAGAAAACACAACAACTGATATTCTTGTATTTAAGTTGGTACTTTTTCTAGTTCCCAGATCTTAAGAAAACACAGGGAGAAAGCAGGATGAAGGCATAGCTCCCTGAAATTGAGTGAAAGCAGAATGTGGCTGGGGCCGGAGCCTTGGGAGGGAGACTAACCCCATGAGTGAGCAGAACACAACATTAGAAAACTCTAAACTGAGGTGCTTAAAATCAGCAGTTTTCTATAATCTACACTAGTCCATATATGAAAAAAAATTCATTCTTTTAACTGAAAAAGTAACATATTCACTTTGGGCCAAATGTTTAAAAAACAGAAGAATTAAAATTTCCCATAGTGTTATCATGTGGATAAACATGGTGAGCAGATTCCCTGAATTTCTAAACCCCCTATTTACCTCTAACATCTTCCATGTTTCCTATTTTTCTTTCAAACACTGGAAATTAAAATCACATGGATTTTTAAAGTTTTCAGGGCAGAAACTATCTCTTTTGTATGTTGTTTTGAGACAGGGCCACTATATAGCCCAGGATAGCCTCAAACTCATCATACCTTCATCATACCTGCCTTGGCTTCCTAAGAGCAAGGATTATAACAAATGTCCCCATGCTTGGCTGCTGGGAAATTTTCTTAAAGAGGGTACTACTTGGGGGCTGAAGAGATGTCTCAAAAGTTATGATCTCACTTGTTACACTTCCCAGAGCTGTTTAAGTCCCAGAGCTCACACTGGGAACCTTAAAAAGCACCTGTAACTCCAGTTCCATAAGGCCCAACGCCATCTTCTGAGAGCACTCCTCCCACACCTACATAGCTAAAATATAAATCAATCTATTTTTTTTTCAAAAAAAAAATACGATTTAATGGCTGAGTTTAAGATTGCTGCTAGAAACAAATATTTTCCTAAGTAAACATTCTTGGATGTAATTTTTTGTCTAGTCAGTTTCTGGCCTTATGGTAGGGACATTCTAGAAACAGAACTCTTTTGAATGTGGGACTTCAGTGTGTTTTTCCTAGAAGCTCCATAAAAGATTATAGCCAAGATACACAAGCAGCATTGCACAACTGTTTCCTCACGCACATTCTGCGTATCAATTAGAATTTCAAAGGTACAAAAAAAAAACCCCTCAGTCCTTTTATCTGATTATTTTGAAATACAAATGTCATCAATACCCATGCTGCTTGTCTGTTTATCAATAGTAAAGTATATTAAAATTTCATTAGCTATTAATCTAACGTTTAGTGAATACAAATGTTGCTTAGCTTAAGAGATGGAACTATGTCTCATAGGTAAGTGAAAAAATCCACTTGACACTCCTATTGTGCTATCGAGGCTCAGCTCCTAAAAGAAAACTTAGGTTAGCCAGGAGGCACCCAAAACCAACATAAGCCTGCTTTATTCTGAGTGACTGTGGGGTTAATGTGTCACTTATCAGTTGAGACCGCAGACACAGCCTTTCTCTTACCTCTGCTCACATGACGACATGTCATTCATTTTAATAAAATACATAGCAAGTATGTATTTTTGTAAAAAGCTATACCATTAAGCTACTGGCAAGGTATTGTAGTTAAACACATGACCATACTGTGAACGAAACTACCACTTTTCTTGGTATAATTAATAGTGGGAAAATCTTTTTGCTTTTGTTTGGACAGTATTTTTTATTATTTTTCTTTCTTCTTCTTTTTTTTTTCTTTTTGATTCCTTCCTGAATTTTGAGAAAATAGATTAATGAATTCTACACTTGAGGAATGATTTTTTTTTTTTTTTTTACCCCTGCTCTGTTTCTCTCTCTTACAGTAACCATTTCTGTTCTCTTTATCACTTTGTTGACCTCTTACTTTCTTCCTAGCGCCCCCTGTTGGAGCTTTCTCACCTGCAGGGCTTCCAGAGTCCTGACTTCACCTCTGTCCTAGGTGTTCAGTTCCCATCCCTGCACTTTTTGCTAGAGTTTCCTCAAAGTTCATCTTGTCCCTGAGACCTTCCTGTCACTTAACCTAAACTTCAACATGTCATAAGCTGTCCCATATGTTCCCTCTGCTTCCTTAGATTTCTCACTCTGACTGGAACATAATTGCTTCTGAAAGTTCAACATTATTACATATTTTCTGATACTATTAGCCCACAAATTCCATGGCATCAGGGATTTTAATCTGCATAGTTCATCCCTCTAACACATAGCAGGGGTGAGATAAAAATGTGTCTACTGTGCATATGAATGAATAGGATGGTCCAGCAAATCACCTCACAGGAAAGTGACTGAAAACCTCAAAGCATCAGCTCCATTAATAACAAACTTATAATCTCAATTTTTAACTATATTTTTCACCTAGTTGTGTGACAGGCAGGAAGACAGCGAGACAGAAAAGGACCAGGATCCATGAACCCTGAGTCTCTTCTGGCATGGATGCCTTTTCTCAGAGCGTGGATTACTCAGACCATCTATACAATTTTAAAGCAAGTTTAGGGGGAAACAGGCTGGAGAAATGGCTTGCTGACTAAGGATGCTTGATACTCGTGTGTTTGCAGCATCCAACTCAGGAAACTCTCAACCACCTGTAATTCCAGCTTCAAAGGATCTAAAATATTCCTTTAGCCTCTGAGAGTTCCCAAACACATGTTGTATACACACACACACACACACACACACACAGAGAGAGAGAGAGAGAGAGAGAGAGAGAGAGAGACAGACAGACAGACAGACAGACAGACAGACACAAACACACACACACACGACTAAATCTATTTTTTTTAAAGTTTAGGGGAAAAAATCATGACATAACAGAAAACAAAAGCACCATTTATTTTTATGGACTAGCCTTTTCTCAAAGATCTGTCAAATATATAGTAATTCTTCTATATGTTGTTTGTAAACTCATACAAATAAAATACACAGAGAATTCCTAGGCTATAGCTGTCAGGCACTGAATTTGGGAGTATTTGTTACACAGCGTGGTTTGGGTTGTTAACTGATATAGGATAACCATAAGAAAACAAAAGCTTGAGCTGATTGCCAGTTGAGTGACTTACTGGGAATCAGGAGAGGATTTGGAGCTCCTAAAGATTCTCCACAACCCAACAGGAAGCTGCTTTCACCTGGAGCTGACTGAGAGGCTGGACACTGGGCTTCTGGGCTATAATGCAAACTGTTTCATGGGAAGAGGAATGTGGGCGACTACGCTATGTTCTTGGTTACCACTGCTTTATGCAGGCTTTGCTCTGTGTCCGTACCGTGGCCTTAACACTTCAGTGTGATCTGATTGAACTAACAGATGGGGTTCTGAGCTATGGCAGTGCCACTGTTGAGTCTGTACATGAAGAGAATGTGCTTCATATCTCCTGTTGCATTTCTGGAAGGTCTTATATTGACATAGGAGCATGCATGCACATTTGCTCTTGACCTAGAGGGGTACAAGTGCGGTCTGAGTTGAGATCCTGGTTTTCACCTGTTCCAGGGATTCTAATAATAGCTAAAATTGAAGGCTGTATCTCCAGAGACCTATTCTAAAAGTATAAGTGTTCTGAATTCAATTCCCAGCACTCACATGGTGGCTTACAACTGTCTAGTGGGACCTGGTGCCCTTTTCTGGCATAAAGGCACACATACAGATAGATCATTTGTATAAATGAAATAAATAAATATATCTTTAAAAATGTGTGAGCTTTTGTTGGAAGCTGGATACAAGAACATCTTGGCAGCAACAATAGTAATAACAACAATAATAAAATAGTCTAGAACCTTGAGGCAACTGAAGTGAGCAGCTAGTTCACTTATTATTCCATCCATCCATCAAACCTCATTCACACCTTTCATACAAATTTAACTTTCTGCTGCGTCTTCCCATGTACTGTTGTAGAATACATCTCCCTATTTATTTGCCTTGTCAATCATTATTTAAGCTTCAAAACCATTCTCTGTCCTTCTTACCTTGCAATGTCCTTGTCTTTGTCGTCATACAAATTCTGATCTATATGAGAGCTGGCACAGCAATAATTGTTTTCTCATACACACATCTTTTACTAAACCGGAAACATCCACTTATTCTTCATTCATCCATCTCTAGAAGCATCTAGTACCTAGCCCAAAGAGGGAGTGCTTCAGGTGAATGATGAAGGTGATTAATTCACCCCATGGCTTCGGTTTGTGGATGTCTCTGTCATCTTTCTATTGTTGTGACAGCTTGTAACAGGGGTGGGATTTTATTGTGTGTTTGTTATTTTTTATTATTAAAATTTTAAATTTATTTTACATACTAACCACAGTTTCTTCTCCCTCCCGGCCTCCCACTCACTTCCCCCAATCTCTCCCTTCTACCTTTCCTCCACATCCACTCCTCAGAAAGGGTCAGGGCTCCTATGGGAGCCAACAAAGTCTAGCACATCAAGTTTGGGCAGGACCAAGCCTCTCCTCCCTGTATCAAGGCTGAGCAAGGCATCCCACCACAGGATATAGGTTCCAAAAAGCCAGCTCATGTGCCAGGGACAGATCTTGGTCCCACTTCTAAGGGCCCCATAAACAGACCAAGCTACACAAGCGTAAACCACATGCAGAGGGCCTAGGTTGGTCCTATGTAGGCTCCCTAGCTGTCAATCTGAAGTCCATGAGTTCCAACAAGCTCAGGCCAGCTGTTTCTGTGGATTTCCCTATCATGAACTTGATCCCCTCGCTTACACAAGGGACCTTCTCCCTCTATTCAGCTGGACTCCCAGGCTCAGCATGGTTCTTAGATGTGGATCTCTACATCTACTTCCATCCGTTAATGGGGACAAGTTTATTTTGGCTCTGGGTTGTAGAGTTTTAAAGCCCAGGGTTGGTACTTTGGGGGCCTGTGGTGAGGTAGTGGTAACTTTGCAGCTAATTGTAACTTTTCATTTCAGCATGGCCAAGAGGTAGGGGTGTGTGTGTGTGTGTGTGTGTGTGCGCGCTCGCGCGTGTTCCATATCTCCTGCACACCTAACTTCTATCTATGATGCTTCCTCACTTAGAAGTTCCAACATCTTCTATCACTATGGTGCGCTAGGACTGAGCTCTGATACATGGCCTTGTAGGCATGCTTTATATCCAAACTGTAGCAATTGGCCAACCAACTGTGCAATATTTCTACAGATATGTTTTATCGTCTATTCCTTCTACACCAGATACCCTATTAGAAGAAGCTCGTGTCAAGGCTTTCTTAACTGTTCCTATCTTGTATATCTCCTCCCTTCCATCACGGCAGCCTGTGGTACAGATTGATAGATTCCCATGGATACTTCTTCACTCAGTTCTTTCCACCTGGTCTGGAACATGTTTCTAAAGGCTGGATATAGTAAATAGATGGTTCATGTAGATTCTAAAACCAAGAAACCTCACTCTATCTGAAGGACTAGCCCCACTTTTGTGATTTCCAAGACTCTAGTCAGAAGCAATACCTCCTGGTCAGTGATGCTAGACATCTGGTCCCCAACAGTGGCTCTGCAATCATCTTCTGTGGTTTTGTACCACTGCTCTCCCTGAATTCTTGTGACTACTTAATCAAGTCCCCACCATCAGCCATCCATGCTCCTTACGGGTTGCCACCCAACCCCCTCTGCACTGTCTTTGGCCTTTTCAACTTCCCCATCAGTAGCAGTATCCTGATGAGGGGAAGAATGGACTCAATGACTTTCTTGTTAGAAGCTCCTAGTCTGTGTTAGGCCCTTTCCTGGTGTGGGATGGGGCTCTCATGGAAAATGGAGTGACCCTTGCCATTGTTCAGCTAGGTTCATTCTGTGTGACAGATGCCACTTGATTTTGCTGGGGTTGTGGGTTTCATTGAACTCCCAGGCTAGGTTTTGGGCAACCACACCTGAGACATGTCATCTTTCTGACCTGATTACTCTTTAAGCTCCTTAAGGGCAAAGGTTAACTCTTTCATTTAGCCACACTTCTTGGCTGCACTTAGTGTAATGCCAGGTAACAGAAGCCTTTTGCAAGGCGTTCCAGATGAGTAGGTGTGAGAAAGGCAAATAAACATTGGTTAGTGCCTCTGCTGAGCTGAGCTGCTCTCAGGATGCTGAGGCCCAGGGAAACACTGTCGAAGGCCCTGGCCTGTAGGCCTCTCTCTTCACCTTGAGAAATGTAGGGCTGACGGCTCATACTGCTCAGAGAAGCCAGCCAGTTCTGGTATCGTGCAACATCGTGTTCTACTCACTGAATGGCAGGCTTTTCTTTCCCATGGGGACAGGTCTGGACCAGATGGGAAGACGCCTTGATGTTCATGCTCTGTGTTTCCGGCCAGTGGAACATCCGATTATCAGGCACCCTCTTTGCTCTCCATTGTTCATGATTTTCATATGTTTAGGGTCTGTTTTCAAGTCCCCCACCCATAGCCTCTGCTCTGCACAGCTATAAAAATGGAGAGCCTTTAATCTCATCGCCAACAACAGTCCTGCTTCCTTGATCAGGGGGCTCGCTGGTCTCTGAACTCAGGCCAAACTGTCTGTCTGCTCCGGATCCCTCCTCTCCCCAGCAGCGATCAGTCTCCCAGGTGTGGCAGATGATTAGCGCAGAGGAAGGAGCTATGTACACTGTGATTAGCACAGTAATAATAGTGAGGTTAATAAAAAGAAGAATCCGGCGCTGACAGCACTCATGGGCTTGCACAGACTTAGGGGGAGCTGGCGCAGCCCAGATGCTGAATTCTCGTTCTTTCTGCAGCAACAGTCTCTACTGTAAGACAGTTCTGCATGACACCCCTAGAAAACCAGGGGCACATAAGGGAGGTCAATATAAATTAACCACAGTCGTGCAGTACACAGAAAATCACTTCTCATATTTTGGCTTTTAGCCCCCTTTCCTTTTAAAGATATATTTAGGGTATTGGAGAGATGGCTCATGGCTCAGAGCAAATACTGCTCTTGCAGAGACCCTGATTTCAGCATCCATGCTAGGTAGCTCCCAAGGCCCTGTAACTCAGCTCCAGGAGATCAGATACTCTTTTCTAGCCGTTGTTAGCACTTACACATACATGACACATGCATGCACATTAAAAATGTGTGTATTTGTTATATATACTCTCAAGTAACACATTGCTGATGATTAGCTTTTGATCGGCTTGACACGAACTAGAGTCATCTGGGAAGAGGAAACTTGGGTTGAGAACTTGCCTCATCAGCATAGCCTGTCAGCACGTCTGTGGGACATTGTCTTTCTCTAGTTTTTTATTTTTGAGATTATAAGTACAACTTTTATTCCTCCTCTTTATTCCCTCCCAGTCCTCCTGTACACTCCTCCCTGCTCTTCCTCAGATGCATGGCCTCATTTCACGGTTAGTGCATGTATATGCGTAAATGTAAGTATAGATGTGTGTGTGTGTGTGTGTGTGTGTGTGTGTGTGTACACGTACATGTGTATACATTCCTAATGGATGCAGGTGGGTCCAGCTCACTGTATAAGAGAAGTGATTGAGCACACTAACTAATGACAGCCTTCCATGGTCTCGGCCTCGGTTCCTTCCTACTTCGAGTTCCTCTGTGAGTTCCTGTGGCAGATTCCCTCGAGGATGGACTATAAAGTATAAGATGAAATTCACTCTTTCTTCTCACACCAGTTTTGGTCAGTGTTTTTCTCCTAACAACAGACAGAAAACTAAGGAATATTTAAATACACCGGCTATGGGTGTCTTTCACTACATGTGTATTACATGACATATAATAATAAAGTCTTTAGTTATTTAAGTGATTATGCCAAGTCACAGGTTTCATAATTGCATTTTCATACACATATGTCATTCCGTTTTGTTCTAATTTGCTATTTTCTCTATTATCCTCCTTTGGACTCCTTGCCTCTCTGGTTGGGTCTTCTCTTCCCCCCAGATAGTCTCACCTTTTGCTTTGTGTCATACTTTGTCTCTTCATCTGTCATACCATGCTGTCACAAGGACGTCCCTACAAGACTCCATCCTGCGGTATTTTGTGTTATATAGAAATGTGTATCCAGTGATGAGCTGTGCTGTTTATTAATGGATAGGTTCATGTGTTATAGCTGAGTTTTATCCCCTCATGAAAATGCTATAGGCATGAAGCAAGGCCAGGCGGCCTCAGAAATGACATCTGTTGAGAGCAGAGCTCACAGAAGTGCACTTGCCCACATCCTTGAGTCCCACCACCAGGTAAAGGAGGCAGGTAAGCAGAGCTTAGGGCTCTTGGTGTGGCTAAAGGGGAATGGGTCAGTCTTCCTGCATCTGGACCACAATTTCTTAGCCATAAACAGGTGATGCAGATATGGGGCAAGGAAAAGGACCGAAAAGTTGGCGAGCCTTGCCTCTCACACTTGGGGAAGACAGTGGAGGTACTAAATGGATCTCCAAGGTTAATCGAGAATCCTCTCCCAGCACAGACAACATAAGGGATGAACCCAAGAGTTAAGAAAGGGACCCTTACAGGTACAAAGATGTCTAGAGAATGGAGCAGCAGCTCAACCAAAACTCTTTCAGGAGGCTGGGAAGATGGCTTAGTAAGTAAAAGTGCTTGGATATAAGCTTGGTGTCCCGAATTGGTGAAGGGAGAGAATCAATTTTCAGAAGTTGTCCTCTGACTGCCACACACACACACACACACACACACACACACACACACACACACACACACACCCCAAATGCATGCATACATATACATACATATAAACAAATGAAAAAGGAAATTCAGAGTTGAAATGAATGGCTGCATTCTTATTTATTTTGCTGCTGGGCTAGAAGGATGCAATTCTTTCTAAAGTGTTGGGATGTTCACTCAATGTAAAAGTGTCCAAGGGTCCTGACTGGGGCAAGGCAGAGGCTCTGAGATGGATTTGGTGACAGTGGTTAGTTGTGGTGATATATTGTATACTTAATAAAATTAGGAGATGGCTCTGTCCTCTGATATTCCAGAACTGTTTTTATTAAATATATGATATATCACCACCACATATATTTTGTTAAATATATAACCTATCACTAAGAGCCATTGGATTATACACTTGAAATGAGTGTTATCATAGCTAAAAATAGCCCCAAGTGATGTTATTTAAAAATAGGTTTTAAAACGTATAGCTAAGAAGCAGTCCAGTGTTTAAGAAAGAACCTTATGTAGTTGTGGTCTGAGGAACCAAGACCATGCCAGGAACTCATGCCAGGCGAGAAGGAGGAGAGCCATGGCAGGTACCACCCTACATGTCATCACTCACAGGGTTTACACCAGTAGCAGCCGATCGCTGAAGATCGCCCTGAGACATACTTCAATCCTGATGCTGCTTTTCATCTGCTAACTTGGTTCTTCAGTCCTTTTATCTTTGGGTACCATGCAGAATTTGGGCAGGGCTTGTTGGGTCTTTCTTGACTAGATGACTTTGGGTAACTTATTCACCTTCCTGAGACTTGGATGCCATGTACACAAAATGAAGAGGACTGATGAGCCATAGAAGATTGTGTGTGTATGTGTGTGTGTGTGACTTTATGCACACATGTGAGGTGTATTTTTTATGTACAGTTGTGCATATGAATATGTTCATCTGTACAGATGCACATAGAGGCCAGAAGCTGACACCGTGATATCTTTCTCAGTTGCTTTTCAACCTTCCTTTTTGATACAGAATCTTCCATTGAACCTGGAGTCCTTGATTTTGGCTAGACTTACTGGTCTTTGAGCCTCTGAGATCTACCTGTCTTCATGCTCCCCCTCAGTACTGGGGTTGCATATAAATAACACACCTGGCTTTACATGGATGCTGGAGGTCAGGATTCAATTCTTCAGGCTTGGACTGAGAGTCCTTAACCCCCTGCACTGTGTCCCCAGGCTGCATATTCATTTTTGTCATCTAAATTCATGCTTTTTACATTTACATTTTTAAAAAATGTTCTTGTATCTCTTGGGCTCCAGGATGGATCTAAGTCATAATATACTGATAAGTATCCTAAGCAACTCATGTGTACCTTATGAGATTATGTGAAATAATTACTGTGAAAGGGGGTTGGTGCAGAAACAACATCCAGAATTCCGTGGAGATATAAAATGCTACCCTTAGGCATCATCCAGCCTCCCTGCCAACACAACCTTTGTTGCTCTTCCAAAAGCACGCCTCAGCCTTGCAGGAACAATCATCTCCCTTTACTGCCTGAGGCTGACTCGCTAATTCATTGGTTTGAGCTGATCTCTAAAACCAAAATTCTGTCCAAATGTAGAAATATTAATGATGTCTTAATTACAAGCCAGAAGAAATAGCAACAGCAATGAAGTGAGGGTTCTTAACTTAGAACCCAAGGGGGCAAAGGATTCCAGAATACAAGCAACCCCCTGCCAAGCCAGGCCAACAGGCTTTTTGCTCTGGGAAGACAAAGGGGCCATTGGCATCTCCTTCCTTGCTCTTACTCAGGTCCTTCTGAGGGTGAACTGGAGCTAAATAGCCCTTGGTTCCATAGCTGGTACTTCATCCCATGAAGCCACTCTGGAATGTAGGCTGGTGCAGAGACGGGCACTCCTCAATGCTGGGGAAGTCTTACAGTTCTAAAAGAAGTCCACAGAGGCATCCAGTGGGGCCACGCACATATATGTAACTATACTGGGTTTCCAAGCCTTGCTGAAATATCGGCTTGGCCCTCAAACCCCAGCCCTTATCAAGTGGCTAGCTGCCAAGCTGGCACTTTGCTTTGTGCTGCCTGGATAGTGCTTAAGGAACCCTTTGCCCATTTCTTTTTCAACTTGATGAGTGCTGGCTTGTATTTGCACACTAAGGCTCAACATCTTGCACTAACAGCCTTTCTGGCCACATTCCCACAGCCCTTGCTTGGAGTTCTCACGGCTCGGAAGGACTGAGAACACACCAGATTCTCAAGCTCATAATTTGGGCGTTGGTTCCAGGTGAGGCAGGTGACTTTGGACGTCGAGCCAGGAGGAAGGATACAGATGAACTAACTGTCCCATTGCCCTTTTCTCCTTCTACTGTTTACGTGGGGCTGTCCAGATGAAAGGAGCCATGTGCCTGTGTCAGCAGCTTTCAGTGGAGTTGTAGGTTGAGTAAGGCATCCTTTCTGGCACCCTCTCACCTGGGTATCAACTCATCCACAGATTCCCATTTTATGTTTGTTGTCTGGCCCTACATTTTCAGAGCTCTGTTTGCTATACAAAGTCATACAACGATGATTAATATTTGGCCTCTTCTTTCTCAATGCTCACTTAAAAGAGGCAGTGGTGATCTAAAGTAGAACCATGCAATCTACACAGCCTGTCATTAAACTTACAACCCTTCTGCCTCCACCTCCTAAGTGCAGTGATGATAGGCATTTAACACCGCACCTGGCTAAAATATAATTTCTGACCTTTGTAGAACACGATTATTTGTGTGTATGTGTGTGGGTTGGGGGGGGGGTGTCTGCATACACAGAACATCTTTCCAATGGACAAAATCGTTTGACTTAGGAGGAAAAAACATCCTTGAAATTATAACAACCTGTGGAATGAGGTTTGTGAAGGACTGAATCTTTCAGAGTCTTCCTCAAGAAGTTCTCTCTCTCATCCTTGGAGGTTTGGTATTTGTGGTGACCTGGTGTGGGAGACAATCGATGCCAGGTGGCATTTGTGTTCTCAAGAGGCAGGTACTTTCTTGTAGCACTGGGGTTCCCTTCCACACTCAGCCCGGTCTGCCCCTCAAGGCCAGTATCCCCAGTGTTGGTGTAATAAAAAGGTCCACATTAAGGGTCTGTGGGATTTCCAGGTTGGTCAATCACCTAGCGGAGATCACAAGATCTCAACCAAAGGACCCAGCAAAGTTTCCCTTCAGAGAGACCATTTGCATTTTCCTGGACAAACAACTATTCCATTATTTAATTTCATTCTACTTATCTACGTTTTCTGAGGTCCTCATGGCTCGCCTCCTGCCGGGATGTTAGGCCATCCTAGGCAATGCAGAAAGACAGGTGCCCTGGTGCTCTGGCTCCAGCATCCCTATCCCTATCACCTTCTCCCCCCCCTTCTCTCTCCTGCCCTTCCCACCCACACTCTGTGAGCAGTTGGGCTCACCAAACACTCCTTCATTGACTGTATCTCTGCTCTAACTGGATCAATCATTAGTGGCTGCCTTCCAAGGTTCCCTGCAGGGCTCAGAATAATGGAGGGACTGCGGCTGCTCTAAAAGCACCTAAGGGGTCTTTCACCGGCTCCAACTATGAGGCTGCTGAGTGTTCTAAACCTTGACAAAATATTTGTGTTTTTAAGCCTGATTTTTTCTCTCTCTCTCGGAATAGTTTCTACCCAGGGCAAGGAAGAAAAAAAAATTAGGAAAACAGGATTTCTCTTCTGTTCTGCTACATGGGTGTAACCTAGAGAGGACCTCTGTGAACTGTAACACCCGATTCAGCCCATTATCCCTGCTCTGGTGCACTGGACTAGACCTAGGGACCTTCTATGGCTCATTTAAGATCCTTGAAGTGAGCTAGGTAGAGGAGTTGACACAGGCCTCAGGAACATATCAGATGGGTGTCTGTGGGATGTCCTTCCTCAGTCCCTCAGGAGGCTTCCAGACGATGGGGATAGGTAGCTAAGTCTCATCCTCCTCCTACGTATCAGTAGGATAAGGAACTGCCCTGAGATGCTGTTCCTAGAGATGAGCTAGTGTTGGGAGTGGGGGGGGGGGGGCTGAGTTCTATCATTTTCAGCTGCCACCCTTCCATATCTATATTATCACCCACTCAAAATGCAAATGAATTGGAGAAAAATTTTCCATATTTGGAGCATATTTTGAAAAATTAAATTATCTTAATGAAGAAAGGTTTCTGCGTTAGGATCCTTCTTTTTGTGGATACCATAAACATATACTGGGGCCACTTGATGGATGGTCATAGGTGAACTGTTGGTCTTGCTTATAGGGAGGCACCAAGGCCCAGGTTTTCTGGCTCTTCTCCACAAGGGATAAAGTCTGGCTCCTCTAAGTGCTCAGAGATGATCAACTCTGGAGCAGAAGCCCACTACATCCAACACCATTAGCCACCAAGAGAGATATCAGAACACACTCATTTGCAGTGACAGATCATTGTCACAGCAACTGGGAGACAGATAGTATGTGTGATTGGCACCTTCTGTCCCCGTGGAGAAAACTGGGTACAATAAGAAGGTGTTAGGATTAGAAAGCTGCTCGCCCAATACAGAGCCAGAGCTGGAGAAGTAGGTCAATTAGAGACCTCCCTCTGCTCATCATGTGTTGAAGAAGGCCGTGCCAGCTTATGCTTCTAACTCCCATTTGGAGCTTTAAGATTGGCCAATGATAGCGCTAACTGGAAGTTGCTGAGTTAAATACTTACATTTGAAGTATGAATAGCTGAGCGATTCTTTGTGATTCAAGCTTCTGTGCACCACTCTTAAAGTGTGGTTTGTCTAGTAACATCTTTCTCCGATTTTCTGAAGAGTATTTTAGAAGGTGAGATTGGGGAAATGAACAGAGAATAATAACTTACTGTAACTGCCAATAAAATTCAGTTTTCCCTCATTCAAGAATCACACAGCAGAGGTAATTGTATTCACATGGCTTGCAGCAAAGCTGGGGATTCAATCACAATATAATTGTATTTATTCATTCAACACGTAGTAATTGAGTAATTGAGCACCTATTGCATAATAGGCTTTGTTGTAGATTGAGGAAGCAGGGGAGCAAGGGTCCTGCCTTTGCAAACTTGCATTCTAGAGTAGGAGATAGATAACACAGAGATATACAAGTAGGTAGATTATAACACCAGATAAAGATAGGATCTGATTAAAAGAACTTGGCAGAAGCAGACTTTGAAAGGTGTGACTTCAAGAATGTACTCTTTGAGAATGTGACATCTGAATGGGGACTTGAGTGATAAAGAACTAGCTCTTCAAATAGCCCAGAAAGGAACATTCCAGAGAAAGTGGAAGCAGCTGGCTGAAGATGCTACATATCAAATAGCAAAAGGGGGCTGGAAGGAAGATTTCCGATCTTAAGAGTGTGGGAAAGACCTCCAGGGCTCTTAGCGTGTGGATGACAGGCTCAGTTTATGACTGAATGCAAACATTCACACTGCAGTGGACAGTGTGGCTTGCAGGCAACTCAGAACGGAAACAGATTCGCACCTGAACTTGAACTTTGTTCTTTTTTTCATCTCCACAGCCCTTATGACTGCTTAACAGCCCCATTTCATGAAAAGAAGGGGGAAAAGGAGAAGGAGGAGTACCAAACCAGTGTCAAGTTGACATTTGATGGACTAAATGCCTCCTGGATGAGCTGTTTTAATATCATGCCTGTGCAGCCTGACCGTAACATGCAGAAGGCATAAGGATGACTGTATTATGGAGGGAGTGGGCTGAGTTCAGATAGCTTCATGAACTAAGCCTACTAGAAGTGAGTGTTCAATTTTAGAAGTTTCACTAGACAATGATTCTCACCCAGTCCTTGAAAATACCCACTGTAATTCTTCCTATTTCTAGTTAGCATAGTCTTCCAAAATAATGACTGCTCACATTGCTCTCCTGTAGTATTGTTTCTGGCTTATCCAGCCTGTGGTCCAGACCTATAGTCCCACAGAAACATACAGATGCTTGTATTAATTTTATGCTGATCAGCCTACAACTCTGGCATATTGCTAGCTAGCTCTTGCTCTTAAACTAACCCGTGATTCTTATTCTGTTCAGCCATGCAGCGTGGTCTTTTCTCAGAGCAGCATAGCTGTCCTCTGCGTCTGCTGGCTTCTCTGGCGTCTCTGTGGCATCTCTGCCTTATTCTTTCTGTCCCCAGAGTTCTTTTAGTCTGTTAGTCCTGCCCACACTTCCTGTCTGCCTTCTGGACAATCAGCTTTTATTAAACCAGTCAGAGGGACAATGTACCAGAACACAATTCCTCTACATTTCCCCTCTTTGTTCTTTTTAATACAAGAACCCAAATCGAATTTCCTTTGTATAATTTTTTTCCACCATTATCTATAACAACTTGTTACCAACACTGTAAAAAAAGATAAACACCCATAATCCATTTTGGGGGGAATGTAGGCATCATTTTTTAGGTTGCTTCCTGCTGAATGGGGGCATTGACAATTCCATGGTAACCCAAAGAAAAATTTAGGATTATGGACAAGTCCTTAGTAGAGTTGTCTCTAAGGCTGGGTCAGCTCAGCCAGTTTCCTGGAAGTTGTTCTGGATACAGAGCTCAGAGGAAACTGCAACAGAGGTGCTCTGAAATGCTGGATCATCTGGACCATCCATTCCCATTGGAGACTTTTCAGGGGGTCTTCCTCCACCGAACTTTATTTTCTTTAAACAGGAATAAATCCAAAGGCTCTCATTTTCTGGGGGAAATAAAGAGAAAACCTCTTCTCCAACATAGCATATCTTTTTATTTCAATTTTAAAGTCAACTCATTTACAAAATATATAGGTTGGATTAATCCAGGAGCAGTTATAATAAAATGGCTGTTAGCAGATTTACTAGTTCATTTTCAGTCAAAAACCTTAAAGACAACATACAGTATCCAGACACCCTTTGTAATTTCCATCTTTACATCACTTATTAATTTTTTACTCTACTTCTTTTTTAAGGACTTAATCCTTTTTCTTTTTTCTCTTAAGCCTAGGTATGTTTTTTAATGCACTATAAGCCATTTAGAGGTTTTTATTTTTAATCTATCTGCACTGTATATCTCTTGTTTATTATCTTTTTCTGTTTCTGCCAAGGTGTGGCTAAGGATTAAAGGCTTCACTAGAGCGGCTGACTGGCTCCACCCAGCTCCTAGTCTAGCTTCATAGGATTTTTCTTTTTAGCAGAGGTACTGTTAGGACCCATAATTACCACTCTGGGGGATTTTAGGGTCCACATAACCTCCAAGTAAATCACTGCCATCTGCTACTCATGAACTCATTTAAGTATTTGGTGGCAGGGCCTCTTAAAAGACTCACAGTGTTTTGCCTCTAAGGCTGAATCAGGAAGCCTCTCTTAAAAAAGCCTCGCCTAAGCTTGCCTCCAGCAAACAGAGCTTTCCCATGAAAATGCTCCTACTGAGAAGCCGTCTTTGACTCATTTCCCTTTTTGTCTCTATAAACAGAAACCTTAAATCTATTATATTTAGCTTGTTGCTTACATCTAGGCTCCTGTGAGACTTCAGGAACTGACTATGTGAAGCTGTAATCCAAAAGCCCACCATTTTGTAGCTCAAGCCCACAAGCCAAGGCATCTCTGTACCACGGCTTACGTGAGAAACACAACTCCGAAGCTGTTTTTTTTTGTTTTTTTTTTTTTCTCCAGTTCTGTGCTATATAACCCTTTTTAATCTTTCTGTGGCTTTATGTGGGTGTACGTGCCCCACATTAGGCTTCCATTTATAATATTGTTTCTGGCCTGTCCAGCCTGTGTGGACTAGTCCCACAGACCCACAGACCTGCAGACCTGCAGGAACACAAATGCTTGTATTAATTTTATGCTGATCAGCCTATGGCTCTGGCATATGCTAGCTAGCTCTTGCTCTTCAACTAATCCATGATTTTTGTCCTGTTCAGCCATGCAGCTTGGTACCTTTTCTCAGAGCAGGATAGGTGTCCTCTCTATCTGCTTCTCTGGTGTCTCTGTGGCATCTCTGCCATGTTCTTCCTGTTCCCAGAGTTTTCTTAGTCTGTTAGTCCCGCCCACACTTCCTGTCTGCCTTCTGGACAATCAGCTTTTTATTAAACCAGTAGGAGGGACACAGTCCCACTATACTCTCCTGTGTCACCCTAGAGTTCCAAGGCCCATAGATTTAGGGAATAATTTTGAGGCACTTGCCTCAAGAGTGCCTGGAAACCAGATGCCAAACTCCTTTGTGTCTTACATCAGAAACCAGAGGCTACATTTGGTTGTTTTAAGCAGATTCCGACCCCAGCTCACAGAGCCTAGAAAGAGATCACAATGCTCAGCCTAGGATTTCCCTAAGTGTGAAGGAAGAAGCTTTGTGATCTTCCTCCTTCTGCAGTTCCAGGGTTCAGAAAGAATCCCTATGAACACTTTCCCCTACAGGCTTTGTTTGCAATGATGCGACTCTTCAATCTCCACCCACTGAAACCAAGATGGATTAAAAAATTCTCCCAGAGGAGAAACCAGCTCAGGATAATGGTCCCCTCACCCTAGATGCTTTCTTTCTCTCCCACTGGGTGGCAACTGAGCCTCTTCAGGAGTACTTCGAACACATGCAGATAGGTCAGGGGATACAGTAATCTAATCTGTCACCGGGAAGGAATAAATTGCCGTTCTCTAGTATGCATGACCTTCACCCCAGTTATATGTTTGAAATAATTACTGGAGCATGTGTCAGCGCTATCTGTGTGAGAGTTAAAACAGAACTCACAATCGAGGGCTCTGTTCATTCTTGGATGTAGCTCAGTGTCTGGAGATAAATTTGCAGTTTTAATAAGACACTCTGAAGTTCATCCAAATCAGCCATTTCCTTTAGAACAATGTCAAATGACATTTGAACTTGAATAGCGCACACATGGAGCTGGGCTGCTAATCTGAATTTTTGTACAATTGCTAATTATGTTAATTTGATGCATCTAGCCTGGGTCTTTCACTGATGGATCATTTCAACTCACTGGTAGATTTCATAGCTTGTGTCAATTTGTGTTGAATAGAGACACGCAGTTAGTCATGCATTGACCAAATATGACCCGGGCTTTGCATATTGACTCTTTGGACTAATGGTTTGTGATCAGCTCCTGACTAAGGATTACTGATGGGGGGGGGGGGTCCTGCATGTGTTGTTATTTTTGTTTTATCTTATTTTTGTGAATAAAATGTTCTTCTGCATGTATGTATGAGTACAGTGTTTATGCCTGGTACCTACTGGACCCTCTGGAACTAGATAGAGTTAGAGATGGTTGTCAGCCACTGCATGGATGCTGGGAACTGAAGCCCTGGGTCCTTAGGAAGAGCAGCAAGTACTCTTAACCACTGAATCATCTCTCCAGGCTCCTGGTTGGTTTTGAAAGTTTCTGATTCTCTCAATGTTCTCAGGAACTGTGAATAGCATTCCCTCAATGATATACAGCTAAAGACCTAATTTTATACTACTTACAGGAGACACACCTTAAACACGTTCTCTGCACCAACTAATTATTAAAAAAAAAAAAAACCCATAAGTGACTAAATCAGTGCCAGAAAAAATAGACTTCAAGATAAAGACTATTATCAAGGTAATTTTCAACTACATAAATGAAGTCTGACAGGATTTAAATGAAGTAAAAGTACTGGAGGATAACTGGCAATCTTAATAATTTTCTTCCAGCAATTGGTAGATGTGAATGATACACAATGTGAAATAGTATATGTTTGGAGAATGTGCAATAATTCATATTAACCTCATCAATATTTGCAGAAGTAAGCTGAACAGATGAAGACATTATTTTCTAGTGGACACAAAGCATTCAACTTGGCCACAAAGCAACATGTCATAGTGTGAGTGTACAATGTTTTCCCACATACTTACCTGTTTAAACCCTTGGTCTCCAGAGAATCTTGCTATTATATTTTTAATATTTAAAAACTATCTTAAATTTATTTTAAACATGATTTTTACAAAATCATGCATGCAAATAAAAAGTTCATATATTATAATCTGCAAGACCCTAAGGCTACACAGCTCAATGGATTTATATAGAGTGAGATTAGCAGGTCAGAATGGCAACTGTGAAGCTTCACATTGGATTTTGCTCTTTCACTATTGAATATATTTTAATGCATTTGTCCACCACCTGAACTGAATAAATTAATGACCAAGTTAGAACCAGAAAAATGATAACCTTATATTCTCTTTCATAACTTATGTCTATCACCTGCACTCAATCTTCCTTCATTCCCTGGCATTTGGACTTTCTTCTCTACCATACTTTTTACTCACATGTAAATTTTTGTCATACATACATGCATATCTTATTGGCTAGGTTTTATAAGACAAAGAACATGTGTTTTTTTTTCCTGTGATTGTGTGACTGCACTTAATACTATATATTCTAACTTCATTCATTTTCCCACAAATTATATTTTTATTTAGAACTAAGTGATATTCATATATATGAATATATGTATACATACACATGCACCACATTTTTTTCATTTTAAGTTAGCTGTTAATAGAATAGCTTGATTCCTTTTTTTTTTTTTTTTTTTTTGCTCCAGTAAATAAAGCACCAATAAGCACAGGTGCAGATATCTCTGTGGTAGGTTATGTAGTTCTCTGGATATATGTACAGGAATGGAATAGCTGGCTCACATTCAAGTTGTATTTTTTAATTTTTTGAGAAATTCCCAAACGGACTTCTATAATGGCTGTATTAATTTGCATCCCACCAACAGTGGGATAAGGGTTCCTTTCTCTCCACATCCTCTTCATCATTTGTTGTAAAATTTCTTGATGGCATCCATTCTGACTGGGATGAGGTGGGACCTCAAAAGAGATTTAATTTGAATTCCTGATGGCAAGGGCTATTGAACAGTTTTTAAAAATAGTTATTGGCCATTTGTTTGCTTCTCTCTCTCTCTCTCTTTCTCCCCCCCCCCCCCCCCCGTCATTCTTTTTCTTGAACAGTGCCTATTTAATTTATCTGCCCATTTGTTGATTGACAATGTTATCTTTTTGGTACTTGATTTTTGCATTTCTTTGTAAATTCTGGGTGTTGATCCCCTTGTCGGAAGTAGAGCTGATTTAGATTTTCTCCCGTGCTGTGGCTGTCTGTTACCTCTGCTCATTGTGTCCCTTGTTGTTCAAAACCTTTTTAATTTTCATGTAGTTCATCTCCTGATACTAGGGTTAGTTCCCATGCTGTTGGCAATCCACCGAAAAGTTCTTCCTTACCCTAACATCTTAAAGGAGATTCATATCCCTTGTTTTTCCCTCAAATGCTATAATGTTTCATTTCAAACTAAGATCTTTGATCCACTTTGAACTGATTTTTGTAGAAGTCAAAAGATAAGAACAGGCTCCCTAACCTGTCTCAGGTCCAGCTGCAGGCGAGCAAGCGGGACTCCCGAGTGCAAGTCTGACTATCTCCACTCCTCATCACACCCCATAGGCCTCAAACCATTTCCCCAAATCACCTTTCTCTTCAACCTCAACTGCTTCCTGACACATAGCCTCTGGAAAGCCTCAGCAGAAGTGCTCCAGCTGCAGCTTCTTCCTGAGACACAGCGTCTGGAGAGCTCCATCACAAAGATGCTCATTGAGATACAGCCTTGGGAGAGCCCCATTACAAGAGTGGCTCCCTGAGACAGACTCTGGAGACCAAAACCAGCTCCCCAAACCAGAGACAACACTTGCACCAATCAGTGGAAGAGATGAGTAGACGCCAGTGCAAAAATTCATTCAACAACCTGAAGAAAAATATGGTACCAAGTGGTTCTACAACAGCAAGACCTGAACACGCCAGTATAGAAAAAGCAGAAGTAAACTACCTTAAAAATATCTTTATAAATATGATAGAAACCTTTAAAAAAGGAAATTAAAGAAGAAGCAAAGTACTTCCTTAAGGAAAGAGATAAAAAGGCAAGCAAAAAAATTGGAGGAAAACAATAAATTTCTTAAAGAAAGACTAGAGGACCGAGACAAAGCCATCCAACAGGCGATGGAAACATGCAAGACTTAAAACTGAAATAGAAGCAGTAAAGAAGACACAAACCAAGGGGATGCTGGGAATGGAAAATCGGAGTAAATGAACAGGAACTACAGATGCAAGCGTTACTAACAAAATGCATGAGATGAAAGAGAGAATCTCTGGTCTGAAAGATTCAATAGAGGAAACAGATTCATTAGTCAAAGAAAACTCAAAGTTTTATATTTTTATTTATTTTTAATAAAAGTCTTTTTTTCCCATGTATCCCCTGCTCTCCTTTCCTTCCCCCTCCCAATCCCTTCCAGTCAGCCTTCTTTCAGCTCCCCCTTCCCATCCCCCCATCCTCTCCCCCAAAAGGGCAAGAAGTCCCAAGGTAGGTCTGCAGAGCATGGCACATCCACTCTAGGCAAGTGTGATTTCCTCATCCCAATATCAAGACTGGGCTAGTTGTTCCTCTGCAGGGAATAGGCTCCATGGTACCTACACAGTCTGATCCCACCTCTGGAGGCTCCACACACTGTCCCCAGCCAATCCTCAATTGCCTGTCCCAGCTCCTTTTCCCAGTGGTTACCCAGTGGCTGTTCTTGATTCAGTGAGCTCCCTAGAGCTCCAGCCATCACTGTGGGAATTTTCCTCATAGTCCCTATCCCTTTGCTCATACAGATTCTCCTTCTTTGCTCTCAGATGACCAGAAGCTCAGCCCAGTGCTCAGCCATGGATCTCTGCCTCCACCTCTATTTGTTGTTGGATGTAGGTTCTGTGATGACACTTAGGGTAATTATTCATTTGATGATAGGGGAAATCCTGTTTAAGCACCCCCTCCACTATTGTTTGGAGACTTGGCCAGGGACATCCTGTGAGTTCTTGGAGGTTTCCCTAGCACCCGGTCTCTTTCCAACTCCACACTGGCTTCCTCTGTCAAGATATCCATCTCTCTCTCTTTTTTTTCTCCCTCTTTGTTGCTCCTCTCACTCAGCCATCTCCTCTCATGATTTGTTCCCAACTCTTCTTGGTTGCAATTATGATCACAATTTGCTAAGGTGATCTTCTCTACTTTTTCTTCTTAGGGGAATCTCTGAATGTCTCTCTTAAGTTCCTTCTGATCCTAAGCTTTTCAGGGGTTGTGGTTTACAGCTCAGATACTCTTTGCTTTTTGTCTAAAGTCCACTTATGAGTGAGTACATCCCATGCCTATCTTTCTGGGCTTGCGATGACTCACTTAGGAGGGTATTCTTTAAATCCATCCATTTGCCTGCAAATTTTAGGATGTCTTTATTTTCACTGCCGATTAGTACTCCATCGTGTAGATGTACCACAGTTTGTTAATCTATTCTTCAGTTGAGGGGCATCTAGGTTGTTTCCAGGTTCTTGCTATTATGAATAATGCTGTTATAAGCATAATTGAGCTAATGCCTTTGGGGTATGAATGTGCATCCTTTGGGTATATGCCTAATAGTGGTATAGCTGGATCCTTGAGGAAACGGAGTCTGAGTTTTCTAAGGAACTGCCATACTGCATTCCGGAGTGGCTGTATAAGTTTACACTCCCACCAATAATGGAGGAGTGTTCCCCTTGTTCCACATCCTCTCCAGCATAGGCTGTCATCTGTGTTTTTGATCTTAGCCATTCTAACAGGTCTAAGGTGGTATCTCAAAGTTGATTTGCATTTCTCTGATGGCTAAATATGTTGAACAATTTTTTAAGTGCCTTTCAGCCATTTGTAATTCTTCTGTTGAGAATTCCCTTTTTAGCTCTGAACCTCATTTTTTAGGTTATTTAGGTTTGGGGGACTCTAGTTTCTTGAGTTCTCTATGTATTTTAGAGATCAGTCCTTTGTCAGATGTAGGGTTGGTGAAGATCTTTCCCCATTCTGTAGGCTGTCATTTTGTCTTATTGACTGTGTCTTTTGCCTTACAAAAGACAGTTTCAGGAGATCCCACTTATTAATTGTTGCTCTTAGTGCCTGTGTTACTGGTGTTATATTTAGGAAGTGCTCACCTGTGCCAATGTGTTGGAGGGTATTTCCCACTTTCTTTTCTATCAAGTTCAGTGTAGCTGGGTGTATGTTGAGGTCATCGATCTACTTGGATTTGAGTTTTGTGCAGGGTTTGGATCAATTTGCTTTTTTCTACATACTACCATCCCGTTATGCCAACACCATTTGTTGAAGATACTATCTTTTTTTCCATTATATACTTTTGACCTCTTTGTCAAAAATCAGGTATTCATATGTGTGGGGGTTAATGTCCTGAAACTGAAACGCTGACATAAGCCACTAGAGGTGTGTCTTTGACAGTTATATGCTCTCTAACGTGAACATAGAGCACCCTGTTTCCTTGTTGGCTACATGACGCAATAAGCCACTTCATGATCCTGCTGACACAGCCTCATTGTTCTAGGTGCTAAGCTTTCCCTACTGTGATGGACTGGCATCTTCCAGAACTGCGAGTCACAACAAACCTTCCCTTCTTGCTTCTGTCAAGTATTTCATCACAGAAATAAGATCAGTACACAACTGTTACCAAATATAAAGGTCTTGGAATATACAAAATGTTCTCCTTGACTACTTTGGAATGTGATTAAAAATTGTAGCAGAGAGATAGCAGGAAGGACCCCAACCATTTGGATAATAAGTCACGTACTCTGAAGTGTCCAGTGGATTTTACAAAGCAACAGAAGAGAATGTGTGAAGAAAGCAGTTGAAGAAAGGGAAATTCCTCTTTTAAATGCTTGCATTAGAAAATATTGTTTAAACTGATCTTCTTAGCCTCCACTCAAAAGCAAAATCAAATTAAGTCTCAAGAATTGGAAGAAGGCAAATTGGAACACATCCAGAAAACAGTGAAATACAGAATGACAGGTCTGCTCATTGAGAAATAAATAAAAATAAAAACATCCCAGTTAGCTAATCAATTAGAAGTCTTAGAGTTTGACTAAAAAGGGGGAGAAAATATGAATTATTAATATTAGGAAAGAAGAAGAAGATGAGTACTGATTAGAGATGTTAAGAGCATAAGAATATTATAAGTGAATGTTATAGACAAATTGCTTAAGGCACAAGTCTCTAAAACTGACGCATAAAGGAACAGAAAATGTCTAAACTAAGAACAATTTAGTTTATTTCATAACAAAAATATTTCCTCAAAGAAAACTGATACAAGGTGGCTGCACTAGTAGATTCCACTGAATAAATAATAAAAAAAGTAAAATCATTTTCAACCAATTCTATCTGAAAATATGAGGCCAGAGTTACTCTAAGGACAAAACCCCCCCAAAAAAGGCATTATAAAACAAAATAAAGCAAAGAAAAAAATCCACAGAGAAGCATCTCTCATGAACATGGACTCAAGTATTCTTCTCATTTCAGATATTAGCTAATTGAATTAGCAATATATAAAAACAATATTACATCACGAGCCAATGTAGATTTTCCTATTATGACAATGACTATCTTGACATCCAAAAATAATTGAGTAAATTAAATATTAGAAACTATTCCACAATGACCCTATGTAGAAAAGGCTGTTGATAACAATTTTTTTAAATCATAAAATCCTTAGCACATTCAGAAATTTGGCCTAATAAAGAGAAGCTATGAAAAACTACAGCTATTGTCGTAACTAATAATAAAATAAATAAATAACTGGATACTTTGCCATTGCAAATAAAGACAAAATTGGGAGTAATCAGTATCTTGTTTTTACTATTCCTCTGTTTTGGGTTTGTAAAGATATGTGTGATATCTAAGTATATTTGTGCACTTTAAATTTTCTGACCACTTGCGTTTTCTTTGCCTATTTTAGAACATCATAAAGATTGAATCATGCCATATCTGGCTCTGGATTTTGCTCTTTAGGTTTTAATTCAATATCATGTTTCTAAAATGCATATGTGTTGTGGCTTCATTCATTCTCTCTGAGTACTATATCCCACTGTGGGTACCATCACCACACATCTAGAATCAACTGCACGCTTCATTTTAATCAGTCTGGTTTTGAAGCAAAATATGCAATGTATTGGTGCAGACTTCCAACTGTATTTAGATAGAGATGAAAACCAAAATATGCAATGTATTGGTGCAGACTTCTAACTGTATTTAGAAAGAGATGGTCATATGGGTCATCAATGTTGAATTCAAGTGTCATGGGTTTCCCTGTGATATTCTCTCTCTGGCCTTGGGGCTCGAGCATTCAAAATGAACACGTTTCATTCCCTCCTAAGGGTCTTGTGAGCTTAGATGCCCTCTGTGAATAACTCCTGTCATGTTTGACTTCCCTTGTCACAGCCTTGAGACTGAGGTTTTAATGAAGGTATGCAGATAGTTCTGAGTGCAGGGTAACATAAACGTGATACCCTCAGGCCCTGTCGGGAAGAAGGTACCAGAAGAACCTACTCTGTTTAAGGCAGAGTCAAGATGTGAGCAGAGTCTTCAACATAATGCATTTCTTTGTCTCCGTCTCTGTTCCTCCCTCCCTTCTTCCTCTTTTTCTTTTCAAACCCTCTCTCTTTCTCTCCCTTCCTCCCTCAGAGTAATGAATAAATTGAATCCTGGAGAGCGAGAAATAAAGCCGTCAAGGATGCATAGCCAGGCCCCCTGAGTCTCCAGTCTTGGGATGAGAGTATCTCTAAATCACTAGTTACTATGTGAATTCGTTGTGGAGAAAATTGGTGAACCTGCTGGGATCATTAACACATTAACAGAGTTACCTTTATTGGATTGGCTCCCTGTTACCTAGCAGAAAGCAGGCCCGCAGAAAGGGTCCTTACAAGGGTCAATGATGACTGGAGCTTCTGCATCTCTGTCTAGGAGTGACTTGTCCAGAAGAGAGGCCCTGGTAGGTCCGAGGGGGTAAACCAAGCCTATGGTCTTTGGATGCTGGGGTTGCAATA
This sequence comes from Phyllotis vaccarum, assembly GCA_033318265.1. Classification (NCBI taxonomy): domain Eukaryota; kingdom Metazoa; phylum Chordata; class Mammalia; order Rodentia; family Cricetidae; genus Phyllotis; species Phyllotis vaccarum. The sequence goes on from JARWLC010000003.1 coordinate 18,128,848, forward strand.
GCAGCTTAGGGAGGTTCGGGAGAGGGAAGGGAGGGTATGACAGCTGTGTGCCCCTGCTTGAATGGATGTTTCTGCACGACAGGAGGACAACTCCTCCATACTCTTGGGAAAGGCTGCCATCCTCACAAACACCCAAAGGGACTCAGTCGCCTTCTTGTTCTGTGTGCTCTGGGGTGTACTTCTCAGCATTTCGGTTCTTCCTCACAATTCTTCTATTAGATTTCCCAAATTTAAATCTTCTCTCTGGTTTATCCCTCATCTCATCTGCTCCAAAGAACCCGCCTTGTACAGCAAATTCATCTTCCCCTCCCTGCTGTTCGAAATCCTATATGGAACCAAATCAGAAACCTTTCCAACACAAAGCATCCCCTGGTAGCATCAGTCACAGAGATCACATCATCCGCTTCTGGCCTGATTGTTTCTACCAGGCTCTCTTGAACCTGTAAGCCCACTTCTAATCACTCACAGCTGTAGCTGCAACCAGATGGCCTCCCTTACAGTATGATCTCCAGCCTTGCCCTGTGGGGGCCATCACATGACATCAACTACACTGTGCTGCCTAGCCCCTGTTCAAGGTTTGCTCCTGCACAGACAGAGCCAGGGCATCCTTCCTACACCAGCAGTCACGCAGGCTCTGTTTTGTCAGCTGGGTCTTAGTGGAAGTTTCCAGTATACCTCCAGCCTTGCCTTATTAAAGACCAATAAAGACAAAGTTAAATAAAACAATAATAGCTCGTATTTATTGAGTGTCATGGAATGCAGGCACAATTCTAAATGTGTTTTTTGCACCTTATCTCATTTGAGCCTCCTGGCAAACTGCTGGCTTTCAGACTCCTCATTAGCCCCATTTAACAGAGTAGGGGACTAAACAGCAAAGGTGGCTTTCCAGCCAATGCTAGTTCCGCTCTGGCTACTCCATGCCGCCCGCTTCCCTGACCAGTGGGATTCCCAGCCGCTTTTTACTGAATGTTGATTATTGTGCCCTGTAGCTTTGTATCACAAACTGCTCACCCAGGGCTATGAGGGCCCTTTGTGTTTGTCTTTTGAATTTCCTTGGTGCAGCAATCTTTATTAAAAGGGGATAGAAGACAGACAATAAGATATGATGTGTTTCTGGTAACAAATTACAGGGGCAAAAGGAGGTCGTTCATATGTCTTTACTTTTTAGACACTCTTCCCTGGTGTAAGCTTCTGGAGGGTGGGCTGGAATGGGACAGCTTGTTACTGGAGCAGCAGCTCTTGTGACCCCATTAGTTCTTAGCAAACTAAGGAAATGTATGTGGATGTCTATTCCTTTGTATATGAATCTACAGACACAGACACATGCTATACTGGCTCTCCATTATGAAGGTCTTCCCTTGTGTGGATAGGTCTACAGACAGAGATACACGCTACATCAGCTCTTCACTGTGTGGCAGCCCACCTCAGAGAATCAGTTCACGGAACAGAGGACTTCCAGTTTCAGAAGTCCCAAAGGGGAGTTGTGCTGCTGTTTAGAGTCTGTGGCAGTGCAGTACACTGGTGACATGTGACAGAGGAGAAAGAAAGGGGACAGGAAAAGACAGTGCATACCCTTCAAGGCCTGCTGTTCCTCCCATTCAGTCCATCTTCTAAAGGCCCCACAACCTCCCAATGGTGCCACAAGTTGGAGATGCCTAGTCCTCAGCATATGGGCCATCGGGGGGCATTCTGGATATAAGCAATAACACATATTGTGTGAAATCCAGTGTGGGTCTGGAAGTGCTCAAGAATCCTTTCTATGCCCTTCTTGTGCCCCTCCCCCCTCTCATCTCACAGTTATCACCAGAGGGTGCTGAGGTGTCTCAGCTCAGAAGTGGAATATGTCACTTCTGCTCTGAGGAAAAAAAAACATGTCACCTATCTTCCTGGGGGAGGGGTGTGTTCCTCACACTCTTAGGAGTGGAAGGGAAGTCTCAGCAGGAAAAGAGGACATGTCATGTGCTGCTGGTGTGATCTTCAGCTCTCCTTAGAAGGCCTGGTGAATGAATTAACTTTACCGTAAGGACACACAGACCCTTTCCTCTGAGGTATAGATAGACGCTAAAAATCAGTCATTCACAAACATCATTGCAGCCTATTCTTTCCCCGATAAAATCCTCCTGAAGGACAAATACAGCCCTTTCCATTTCTTCTTAGTATGAGCACTCCTTCTGTGCCTCTTGTTCGTGTCTTTCATTTCTTAGGCATTAAGTACTCTTGGATGAGCAGAACTCAGAAAAGCCCCAGGGACAGACAGCGGCTGGGCCTGAGCCAGGCTGCCACTAGATCACTACCCTGGCGCGTCTGCCTCTCAGCCTGTGTAATTCCAGTTCTTGGCTCAGGGCAACCATGGCGGTTCTGTACAGGCATCCTCGAGGTTGCTCTCACATCATCTGGCTGTGAGAATTAAATCTCAGAAGTTCTCTGCTGTGGACCAGTCCAGTAGTTTGAGTAAGGACTTCTTTGAGCATCTTACGTGGCGCCTGATTTCTTGTCCAGAATGTGTGTCAGGGATTAAGCGCAGCATACAAGGAGACACGAAATTATCAGACTTCAATGGGTTCTGTGTCCTGTATTACTTCCCAAATAAAAAGATTGTTCAACAAAAGTGCTTCTCTGAGGGAGAGGTGTGGCTGTAGTGCTATGCTGAGGTTTCCAGAAAGGTTGGCTGGGCTCTGTGTGCAGCAGAAAACTAATGAATGAGCAAGCAGATTCCTCGCCACAACCACATGGCGAAATGAGCTAAGCCCTGCCACATGGGCTTAACTTAACCATCTGAAGGGTGCTACCAAAGGGGTAAATGTAGTTCCTACCTTGAAAGGCATGGAAAAGAGCCCAGAAGTCAGAAGGGATAACCTCTGGTATCTTGATTTTTCTTCCAGTTTCCATTCTAAAAACCAGTAAAGGTGACAATCTATATTTGAATGTCTCTGAAACCACATAACAAAGCTGAAGTGGTCATATGTGTGTGGCCCCTGTTGGTAGTGTGTGTATGTGTGTGTGTGTGTGTGTGTGTGTGTGTGTGTGTGTGTGTGCTATTGTTCTTTGATTCTGATGAGAAAATACTGTCAACAGAAAGAGCAGCTGGCAGCTTGGGCACTCCATGGAAAACATTTAAAGTGAGTTTGCTTAAGGTGATTTAGAGAAAGGTATGACATAAGCGGAAACCATTTTTCCCTTGTTGCCGAGGTCATTGGCTCAATACTAATTGGCTTGACTTGGCAACTTTTTATGTGCATTATGTCTGTCTTCATCTTCAAAGCATTCTGGCAACAATAGGGCTGATTCTTCCGGGGTTTTACTAGGCTTTGGGGCCTAGAACAGTCAGTCTGGAAGCTGCTCTCACCCATACTGGGTGAAGTTTGTGGCTTGGGTGGGGCGCAGAGCTGAGGCCCAGCTCTGAAGATCCGAGTAGAGATCTGAGCATGTGCCCCACCCACAGCAGCATGGTCAGGCAGGGAGTTACATTCCCCTCAGAACAAAGAATGGGGGTGAACACTGAACATGAGGGGTCTCAGAAAGACTGGGGAGGGGCATCTTCCTTCTGCAGGAATTTGACAAAGGGCCCTGCCCTAGGCTTTTTATTTTTTGTGGTACCTAAAACAACACAACACACACATAGTATCACTCAGCATTAAGAGAGAAGGGGATTCTAAAGCATGCTATGGCGTGGGTGAAGCCTGAGGGCATTATTCTGGGTGAGAACTGAAAGAAGGTTCACCCTAAGTGTGGATAGCACCATCCCATGAGCTGAGATCCTGACTGAAGAAGCCAGGCGACATCAGCATTCATGTCTTGTGACTGCAGACTCAATGGCACTGGCTGCCTCTTGCTCCTGTTGCCTCTCCGACCACCATGATGGATTAGACCTCCAAACCGAGAGCCAGCATAAATGCTTCCTTATGTGCGTTGCTTTTGTCTGGTTATATCACAGCAAGTGGAGCAACAAGGGTCCGCAGGTACTTTGCACTGAAATACAATCTAATGGTGAAAAGTCAGCAGGTTTCATGTGAACAGAGCTTTGCTAACAGGGATTTCAAAAGAGGTGTCTGGGTTGTGGTTGCATAAATCGAAGCCTGGCAAGGATGGAAGGGCAGGAAAGGGAAGGTTTATGATCAGGTGTTGGCAAATCCCAGGAGGAGACTGCACAAGAAGCCCAGACTCTCTCCATGAATCATTACCAAGGAAATCACCACTCCACAGTTCTCTCTGTAATGAAAAATAAGTCATTTAAGTGGGGCTTAGAAGCACAGGCTGGTAATCCCAGCTACTCAGGAGGCTGAGGGAGTAAGACTGTAAATTCAAGCTGGGAGCAAGACTTGGCATTGACAGTCACATGGTCCTGGATCTTTCAGGCATGATGAAATGTGGGAGCAAAGGGGCTGAAGAGGCTCACACCTCACCTTCCAGAGGGTGATACTTAATCCAGCCAAGGTGACAACTGTATTCATGGCACATAGCAGCCATGCAGTAAATCCAACATGGCTCTGTCAGAACACCATGTACGGAGGGCACGCCCCTAGGCGTGGCTACGTAAATCTGTGCCCACCTGCTCTCTTAAAAGGAGCCACCATGTGAAAGCCCTTTCTCTTTCTCCCCGTTCCCTCCCTCTAACTCTCATGTAGCATCTGGTAGTGTGTGTGTCTACCTCTCATGCACAAAACTAACATTTTGGTGTCGTGACTCAGATAGTCCTGGACTTAGATGCTCGTAGGTCAGGAGATCAAACCCATCTGGGCAAACACCAAATTCTGGAGTACTACATGCAACACCTTGAAACTCATGATACAATCATCAGGGTACCAAAGGGCATGGGGACCCAGCCCCTAACTTTGAGCTTCTCTCTACACACCACACCTGCAGCTCACTTCAGCAGAGAGCCAACATTTTAGCATCTCCAATATTCTGGAGTCTCCACTGCAACTGAATCTTTACTTTTGTAGACAGGTTTGATGAATTCTCATTAACTCTTTGGCAGGAATCTAAATCTACCAAATAGTATCGGACCTCAGCGGTTTTCTGGAGCCCTGATGCAAGCTTCCCTGTCTTTCTCATGCCTGAATTTTACCATGCCTGCAAAAAGAGTACTATGTGACTGTCACTGCCAAGTTCTGCTGCCAACTTTACACTTCTTGATGAACTGTGGTTCCCTGGACCGTAATTATAGCTACCTCCATGTATCTTCCTTAGTGACTCTTGGAAACACACACACACACACACACACACACACACACATGCTTTGATGTAGAGAATATTTTTCTCTGTATCAGAGAAATCTACATTCTCAGTTAGGTGCTGTCCTTTAAATGAATTTAGATTATAAAAAATTGGAGTCTTAACTCTCAGGATTGCCTTTATAATGTGTCCCACCCAGTTCACAGTGTGAGCTTTTTCTTAAGTGGCGATATCCTGTTCACAGTGATATCTGCTTTTAAACCTGCCTTACCTGTAACCTTAAATTCCGATCCATGCTTCTTTTCTTTCTAAACTGGACATCTTTCATGCATGTCTGTTTTCTATCACGGTAGCTCTACTTTAAAGTAATAAAACATGCATGGATGTTATAATCACTTGAAATTTCATCTCCAAAATAACTTACTTTTGAATTCAGCTTCACTCAGATTTTTGAAACACGGCCAGAATGTATCCAGATATTTATATTTATATTTTTATTTATTTATTCAAAATGTAATGCAAGTGGACTTTAGCCCAGTTCCCAGTACAGCCTTAGCTCTCCTGCTGTCGGACCCCTTAAAGGCCCCAATTCTACACTAGTTCTTTACCTGGTAGACCCACTTTTAATTCATTCTCCATATAGCAAACAGAATTGAACGTTGAAAGTGATTCCTGGGCTGGTAAGACGGCTCAGTGGCTAGAAGTACTTGCAACTCGGACAGAAGACTGAGTTTGATCCCTAGGACCCATATGTATTGCACAAACTCTAGTTAGCATATAATGAAAACCCAGATACTGGGGAAAGCTGGAATATCAGAAAGAGAAAACAGACCGCAGTCAAGTCTCACCCAGCCAGCTTCTCACACTAAACAGGGCAAATGCTGTTTTCAAGGGTCCTTAGCCTGACTGGCCGCTTTTACTGAGTGCCTGAATTTCTGCCTCTTCCTGCCTGTTGTATCTTCCCCACCCAGCTGTCCTGATTCAACTCTGCATTATAATCCTGGAGTCAGGATTAAAGGTGTGAGCTACTACTACTTGGCTATTAGGCCTTGAACTCGCAGAAATCTAGAAAGATCTGTCTCCTGAGATTAAAGGTGTGGGTCACCACTCTCTGGCTTTGGGGCTTGGCTGTGAGTGATTCTGACCTGTGATATTCCAGACTGATTTTATTAAATATACAATATATCGTCACACATGCCGTGGAAGGGGAGGACCAATTCTTGCAGATTGTCTTGTGACCTCTATATGTGCTCGGTGACAGCCACATGCCCATGCGCATACAAACACAGGGACACAGGGAAAGTAAATGAGTGCAATAAGTCTAACGTGATTCCTCTATATGATCATAATGATGCTTTCACTGTGCATTTGAACATACAAAGAACATAAATCCAAACATCCTAAGCCCTCTCCCACCTTCTCCCACCTCTCAGGTCATTAATGCTATCAGTTAGTTATGGTTCTTCTACAACACTTTTTTGACACCTGATTAAACACATCACAGATACACTTGTAAGCTATAGCTTTAACAGAAATGAAGTGAAACTGAAGACAGCATAAGCTTCCTTCCTGGGATCTAAGACAAGTTCTTGGCCACAGACCATGTCTGTGCTGGCCAGACAACACATTCTCTCTCCCTTACCTTCCAAAGGCCCGGTTTGTCTACATCTGCTTCCTGCATGTTCACCTAGCTCAGGTTGACCCATCTTGCCCTTGCTTTGGCAATATCAAGCAGCTTTGTGCTTCAACAACATTCACTCCCTTCCAACCTGTGCTTTGGAACAGAAGGCACATTTGTCTGGCTCACATACACGACAGCAACGTTACTCCTTCCCATCTCTCATACAATTTTTCTCTTACTATTAATTTTTCTTTTTGAGGCTGAAATCCACACACAGAAAGGATGTTTGTTTTGTTCATGAGTCTAGGTCTTGCAAGGCCAGCATAGGGCAGGGATCTCTGCTCAGTCTCCAGCAGGGGTCTTACGGCTGCATCACACACAGCCTGGTCAAAGGGCAGAACAGTAAACATCCAAATGTAGAATGGACCAAGTGGTGGCCTTACATCTCTTTGAGGGAACCAACTGAATGTGTAAAATCAGAATCAATGCCTTTCACAGCTGACACCCACAAGCACCTAACTACTTACCCCCAGACCACACCGTAACACTGCCATCCCAAGACTAAACCGTGGTGTCCAAATCTTAGGGAACAAATTGAATCTGACCCATTGTACTCCAAAAAGAGAGGTCGTTACTATCCTTTCTCCTAAGACCCTGTTGCATCATAGAACCCACTGTGCTCCTCACCAGCCTGTGAGCACTAGGCACACCGTAGGTATTCAATTAGAATTTGAAGAAACAGGTTAAGTTGATAAATAGTAAACAAATCATCAAGTACCAGTCCACATACTTAGGAGTTACTCTTGATGCCAAAAACAAAGAAAAAGAAAAATCAAATCAGTTACTGCAGTTAGCTCTGCTGCCCTATATTCCAAGTCAATTTGATCCCTGCCCCTCCCCCCCATCTTTCACCCTGTCCCAAGTGCCATGCTCCTTTGCTGGGTCACTGAGGCTTTCTCTTAACTGACATTTGTGGTTCCCACTCGTGTGGCAGCAGACTCTGCTGCACTCCTCATAGATACATTTTTAAGACCTGCTAATCAGATATTAATTCCTGTCTCAAATCCCTTGCTGGTTTTTTCCTGTACTTGGCTGAAGCTCTCCCTCCCCGCAGCCTGTCAACCTTGAGTACTTTTGGAGATTCCTTAAAAAATGCAGCAAGCCATATCCCCTGTGATCTCATGCCCCAATTACACTGGCCATTTTATTGTCCTGGGAACCTGTTAGTCTTGTCCTGCCCCAGGGCCATTTTATTTGCTGGTCCTTAGCCTGGAATAATCTCCATTTGCTTCTTCACATGCCTGGTTGCTGCTTATCATCTGGAGCGGGGCTCAAATGTCACTTCCTGAGTAATCTTGAGTTTCTAGGGACACTCAGCTAAGATAGCAATACTTTGCTTAGTGGCATGCTATCTAATGTTGCATCCCCTGTAACTTTATTTTATTTTTACCTTCATTTCCCACTGGAACCTGAAATAGTTAGTTTTCCAATGTATGGAACAGATCTGAATTATGATAGATCCCAGTAATGAGTTGCCAAGTTACTGAATGAATCTTGAGTTTCAGTATAAGAGAATATGCTGTTTAGAAATCATAGAATTATTACAAAATTATAAATAATATACTGTATACAAACATAGAACATATAGAAAGCCAACTAAGTGGAAAACAAACATTTTGAATTCTGCCTTTGTCTCTGGAAAATTCTTAGTTGTTGGGTTTTGATGAAAAATTAGCACATGAGGCTGGAGAGATGGCCCAGAGGTTAAGAGCGCTTGCTGCTCTTGCAAAGATATAGAGTCCTAGCACCCACAGGGCACTAACTATCCTGGGTAGCATCAGTCCAGGGGATCTCATGCCCTCCTTCTGACCTATGTGAGCACTGCATGCACATGGGGCAAATCCATACATGGAAGCAAAACATCCCGTCCCCGTTCATAAAAACAAACAAACATTTAAAACACAAGCAAGTAAGGAAGCACGTTACTGTTTACACTCCCGTAGGACCGAGATGAGCTAATGAATATGAAAATCCCCATTAAGCAGAGTAGCTATGAGTATTATCACTTCCGGCATAGGTGAATGATTTCACTGACCTGCACCACAGTCTTTCTGCTATAAAACAAAGTATTATGTTTTTGTCCTGTGGATGGAGTTCTACCCATGGAATCCTTCAGGAATCTTCTGGAAGCTGTCAGGACTGAAGAGTGGAAAAGCCCTCTGAGCAAGAGAGGATGAAATTCACAGAAGATGGTGTTAATTTATGAACACCAAGTGCACGAGGACAATTTCCACTGAGAAACACCAGAATCTGTGGAAAAAAGCCTCCCAGGAAGGCCCTGCACCATGGCCTCTCAGAATCCTCCAGCTCGGCAGCCGGAATATCTCATGTCTGCCGACAACATCTGTGGGTCCTGCTTGCTAAGGGCTCTGGATCCCAGTTAATGAAAGAGCAGCATACCCTCATTATTTATTCATCAAATTTTTTTTTCATGGCGTCAGACTGGCTGAAACTGGGTCTAGTCCCTTCTATTTATATGTTGCAAACCACCAACCATTCTTAACCAGTAAGCCCATCAAACATTTGTGGCTGTTTGGGTCTCTGGTTCCTTCTAGAAAATAAGTACATTGAGATGTTACAGAAATGGAAACCGAAGGGGGAAACAAACCAACCCAAGCAGATGGAGAGGGTATTCACATAAGATAATAAACAGATGCCCGATCCCATCGTAACTCCGGAGCAACCCTGAGTTCTAATTTAAGAACCTCCCTCCAAAGGCCTGTGAACTATTCCGTGTGTCCATCCACAGAAGGCCTCCATCACGCTGGGCATGTAATGGTATTTCAGTAAATAAGCTGAAACAGTGGATTTATCACACGTCCTTTACCATTTCTGGAGTCACTGTACCTAAAGGCAGGATTTGCTTGGGCATCACCTTCCCAAATATCCAATTGTCTACTATTTAACTTCAATTTCTTTCAATGTAAGAGTTCTGAGGGTAAGCTGTGTTTGTGAATGTTCTCTTATATGTCTTGAAATTTGTAAGTCCTCATGACTTACTAAATATTGTTTTAATATACATAGGAAAATTCTGGAAGAAAATTTCTGGTTTAAACTTTATGGTTTAATGTTTTTCTGATCTATATTTTAGCTATTTGGATTTTACAAGGAGTGTTTGCTGATTTCTGATTTTTTTTTTCTAATTTTCATTCAATGTACACAGTTGTAAAAATTTAAGATTAAATTATCTTTAGGTTTTTACACATTTTAAAATTATAATACAAAGCAGAATTACCCTTTGCTTTTTACTTGGAGTATTTCTCTTTGTATCTCCTTCTGGGTGTGTCTTGACATTCACGTTCCTCAAGATTCCGCCTTGTCCGGAGAGGCACTATCATCTGTCTAGATGTGTGCAAGGACTTAACCATCTCATATTCAGATCTCTTATAACTCAGCTATTAAGTATAGCACATTCATAGCTTCATATATATTTGAGAGCCAGTTTCTGATGAGGCCCTTAGGACAAATTTCTAGAAGAAAGTACAGCATAACCATAAATAGCCTGTAGGTTCTTCTTACAGCTTCAAGTACGTCTCAATGAAAAATCATCCTGCTGGGTTTATGCTTAGACTTGCCTACTGTCACTAATGATTATCAAAGATCCAATCACCGTTTCTTCTTTTTGATTTTCAATGGCCATTAAGATGTATATTTTTATGTGTGGCATTATACAAAAATTGACTTACCCCAATTCAGTTTATTCTGGAAAGGAATATTTAATAATTTGGTCATTGTAAATTGAGTAAGTGAGTGAAAGCGTCAGCCAGTGCTCAGGGAACTTGTAGCATGCCACAAGGTTAATAAAAAAGGGCACTGGTCGGTAGGTCTGAGCACATCTCAGAGGGTGAGTTAATAAATGAGCTAAAGAGATGCACTTGGGATTTTAGTCAGAGGAACTGGGATATTGATAACACATCTGCACTAAGAAATAGATAAAAGATGCCGACCGGTGGTGATGAGTGTGAAGCCAGCAGCCCTGTCTTAAACTAGAGGAAATGGGGGTGTCTGCGAATACTTTGAAGGTGTTGGTGGGAGCTGGAAGAGTCCTTGGGCTGGAGACACCGTCAGACTGTAAGCTGGATGCAGTCATGTAAAGTGGTCACACGGAGAGACTGGTGAGATGAGGGACCACACAAGGAAGACTGGACAAGTGATTGCAGCGTGGGGATTAGAACTCGAGACCTCAGAAGAGAATGGGCCCGGGAGTTGAGAAGAGAGAAGACACAAGCAGATTTGAAGCTACTGGAACAAGACTGAGGAATCTGTGGGAAATTATATTGTTACTTTGTAAATAATTGTCCCACCCACTGGTTTAATAAAAAGTGCTGATTGGCCAAAGGCAGGCAGGAAGTGTGGGCAGGGCTACCAGACAAAGAAAACTCTGAGAACAGGAGCACAGGGCAGAATACCAGAGAGAAGGCAGAAGAAGCAGAGGACAACTATGCTGCTCTAAAGAAAGGTACTGAGCCTCATGGCTGAACAGGATGAGTCATGGGTTAGATGAAGGGTAGAGATATGCCTGGGCCTGAGGCCGATCAGCCTAAAACTAATGAAAGCATCTGTGTGTCTCTGTGGGACTGTGGGTCTGTGGGTCTGTGGGCCAAAATCTGGAGGCTAGGCCCAAAAGCCCAGGCCAGAACCCCCCTACTACAGGAATGTCTCACATTGACTAGAATGATGCAGAGACCATTGGTGATAAAGATGGAAAGAATCCTTTGGCATAAACCTAGGCCAGGTGGTATAGGCACCAGAGGATTTGGTGGTCTGTGGTTTGTGGTAGTCACATTGGGATACCAGTCAGGTCTAGTTATGAGGGAAAATGAAGTCCTCTGAGAGAATTTTAAATTCGAGAAGGAACAGGTGGTATTTTAGGATAGAGCTAAGGTTTTTTGGTTTGTTTTTTTTTTTATTGTCTTTTGTTGGGGTGGGGACATCAAATGTTTCTAAAGTGATTGGAATTACCAAACATAAAATCTTTGAGATTTTAGAGCATGGTTTCCTCTGTACTAACAGAAAAAATGACAACGGGGAAATGGACAGGGAGGCTGCTATCCTTAAATTCCTCCTTGTCGTTCTTTTAGGAGAATTGTTAGGAAAGTCTGGGAGTGAACTGTGTGGGAAGAGCAGGCTTGAGAAGCAGGGCTGAGACAGCTCCTGAATAGGACGTGGAGAGCAGTGCAGAACCATTGCCCGGTCATTTGCGGAGGGTCACCTGTTTCCTCATCCACCTGTTCTTCTGCAAAGACTTGATGTTGCACGAATGAATGAGACTCAGGGATAGATCTCTGAAGAAGTTGGAGATACTAGAGGGAATAAACACCACAGTCAGATCTTACCCAGCTGTCTTCTAGCTTCCTCAGCCTCGATTCCCTTGGAATGGCTCACTCTGTGTTTCTATCCTGTCTTAAGTATTCTTTCATAAATTAAGGCGTGGCCCCACCACACCTGCTTGGGAGCCTGGAATTCCTTCTATAATCTGAAGTGACCTTGACTCAGTTGGGATTAAGGGTGTAGGTCACCACTCCCAGGATACTCCCTGTGCTGGGATTAAAGGTTTGAATCACCACTCTGATTTTCCTAGGCTGACTGTGGTTAGAGCGCTGGGACTTCTGGAGCTTTTACTAACCCCTCACATAGACTGTGGGTAGGGTCCCTCTGATATTTCCAAAACTTCTGAAACTTTTATTGAATCCCCACAACTTGAGAGTGATTTTGTCGAATTCCAGAAACAATGTCTAGAAGAAGAGCCCATCCCTCGAGTGGATTGTTTTGAGAATTGATGTCTCTACTGTACTGACTTCTCTATTCCAGAAGTCTGCCCGCTGAGCATTTGGTAAAGTCTTTCTAACCCTTGGAAGAGCTTCCATGCTCATCTCACGAATACAGCACCATGCTACACTTTCCTGTAAATGTGTTGTCCCAGTCATCATTTCCACTCAGTTCCACTTCCTCTGATACCATGCCTCTTTCTCTTCTTCTGATGCATCAACACTCATCCTGTATCTTCCAGGGTTTTCCATTGCTTTGTTTAAGTTCTGAATCCTACAGTCTGTATGCAATTGTATTTTTTTTTTTAAAGATTTACTTATTTCTATTTTATGCATACATGTGTTTTGCGTCATATATGTCTGCTCACCATGTGCATGCTTGGTGCCCATGGAAGCCAGAGAGGGGCACTGGGTCCCCTGAAATGGAGTTCCATCCAGTTGTGAGGCCCCACGTTCTCTGCAAGAGCAGCCAGTGAGTGCTCTTAGCGGCTGATCCATCTCACCATCCCCTCAGCACCAATTCTGGGGCTTTTTGACAAGTCAAATTAGCCCGTGACTACTTGTACCAGACCACGTTTGATTTCATTCTTTCTTCTTTTCTTTCCTGCCTTCTCTTGTCCCTTTTAAGTCACATGCTGTCGTGATCTGCGCCGTGCACTGCAGCTAATGTCTCCCTAGATGAAAAGGCGCTTTCAAATGTTTTCACTTTCCTTTATCTCCCTACAAATCTTCCCTGATTTTTATAATTATCTCCTTTGATATTCAACACAGATAAATATTATTAAATCACTGTGTAGCTTTATATAAGCCTTATGCTCTTATTTTAAAAGCATCTACATTTGTAGTCGATTTTTAATTTACTTTTACTGGTTTCTACATCATTCCACTGTCCCTAATACTGAGACGGGAGAAAGACATGGGACAGTTAAAGGGACTGAGCCCTTTCCTCCAGAGCCTGCCTGAAGTCCCTTGCTAGGTAAGAGGAAAGAACTCCAGCATAATTAACATTCGGTGTGAAGGTTGCCGTAGAGATATTTTCAAATACAGCTCAAACAAAAGCAAGGGATCATGCTTAAAGCCTGCACATATATGAACTTGGGTATGGTCCAGCTCCTTTCCCAGATGTGTATTTTCTGGGCATCTCACAAACAAGACTGTTAAGTTGTGTTTACAGTGAAAATTATCTACCCCTCCACAAAGCATCTATGATCTAGAGCATTATCTTATCTCCCATACTCTTATCCAGGACACCCCAGGACACCCTTTGGTCATTTACATTTCTCAGTAACTTTTCAAAGACATAACTCCCCCCACCTTTTGGTGTGTGTGTGTGTGTGTGTGTGTGTGTGTGTGTGTGTGTGTGCGCGTGCGAATTAATATGTGGCTCTGTTTGAGAAGCTCATACACTTACCCTTTCCTTGAGCAGTTTTCTATTAACCCTTATCCTTAAACATATATCAGACTCTTTCAAAGAAAAAAAAAAAAAGGCTGCAGCTCTGTATCATATTGGCTGTACTGAAATTCTTTTCTGTGGTGAAGTCAGGAGTCCTGCCCTCACTTGAGTGAGTGTTTCTGGAAAGAACTGCTCAGACTACTTCAGGGACATCTAGAAGCTGTGCCCCCATTACTCATGGCCACTTACAACACCACAAGGCTTGGCTATTGATGTATACATTGGGAGTCTTAATAAAGTACCATATTGATAGTATTTTTCACTGTTTTTCAATGCATCACCTTATGACACACTCCATTACAATGAATTAAACAGGAATCACAAACATTGCATCTTATAAATCTGTAAACCACACCCTCAATTTTTAGTGGTCAACATGACAGAGAAAAGTCTTAAGTCACGTATTATAGAAAATTATTTTAGAACAATGTATGGTGCAGTTTACCGCTTTGGGTTTACTCATGAAGATAGATAGCTCTTTGCTTTATTTCTAAAATTCTACACTTTTATAGTAAGATCCTTTACTTTGAGATTGTTTTTTAAAAGAAACCATTTTTTTTTAAATTTATTCATTTAAGATGGGGTCTTACCATGCAGCCTTAAACAGCCTAGCCCTCATTTTCAGGAATGTTGGTTTTAATATGGTCAGATGCCGACATTCCATTGTAAAGCACAGTCTTTTTATCCTGTGCCTCTTGGAAAGAAGATGATTATCTGGTTCATCTTTACAAGGCAGACGATGGGGAGCAGCAGAGCCCCTTGGAAATATTGGGACACATTGGATTCATTAAGAGAAGTCACCCAGAAGGCTGCAGGAGAGCCTGCTGTGATTAAGGGGAGACCAGACTCATAACTGCTGTTGAACAGCAAACATCAGGATTTAAAACCTGTTTCTCAATATTAATTTCCAATCTGTAAAACTGAGATCCGTGGCTCTCTGCTTCCTCTAACTCATATCCAACTCTAGGATTAAACACCCAGTTTTCCCCAGTCCAGATTCTTCCAGATCAGCCAAGCCAACAGTTACCCCCAGACCCTCAAGCACCAATTAACCCCCCTCCACCCACTAGGCTTTCTGACATGTAGGCATCATTATGCTCCTTAGATCTCTTCTTCTAAGTTCACCCCCATTGACTGCTCCTTTTATTGCTTTTGGTAGAGCATCATTTGAATTCCCTTCTTGGAGTCTCTGAAATGTGATGCACTTTCTCCCATCAGGTCCAGCATCCAATGTACTCCACACACTGGCATCTCAGGCTCGGCTCTCCAGGAGGCTCATCATTGGGTGATGCTGGATGCCAACTGAGATGGAGATAGGCATCTGGGTGGCAGTCTAGGGAATCAGAAGCAGGAGTGGAAAACCGAGACAGGAAAGAGAATAATACTGACTGTGTTTTTGAGCCTATCAATGCTGTTAGCAAGTGGAAGTCCCTGGGCTTTGGATTCCCAGAACACTATGGAATGTGTGGGGAAGCCAGGATACTCATCCAGTCTTCTATCTACTATTAGTAGATTAGTAGCATATGATTTCACAAGTGCAGCCATCATCAACAGGCACTACCTTGGCTAATATGGGCAGTCCATGACTTATGGCGGCTCACACATGTGACTTAGACCTAATAGGAAGATATTTGACCCTTTACATGTTAGTGATATCTGACTGGATGCTAAAGCAAATACCCATGGCTCCTAGAGAGCCTCGGATCATCAGGCGAAGCAACCAGGACACTGAGCGCTGGATTGCGGTGCTTGGATATTCCGTAGTGTGTGGACTTACAATATTTTCCACTTATGATTTTGTTGAGGGATGTTATCTCATTGAACAGATGAAAGAAAATTCACCTAGAATTCCTCAGGTGGTTTCTTTACCACACCACTTCAGTGCTTGGAGTTGAACTTGCCTGCTAGGTAAACCTTTCACTGAGTCATTGCTCCAGACCTTTTCAATTTTTACTTTGAGGCAGAATTTCACTAATGTACCCAAGTAAGCTTTAAAGTCACTCTGTGGCTTAGGCAGTCTTTGATCTTCCAATCCTCCACCTTCAGCCTTTCCTTTGTGTCTTAAGCACCTGAATCTTCCATTGACTTCTTTGGAATATGTTACCAATGAAAATTGTACTTTTTTGTGCTTACATTCAAAACCACCCACTTGTGTCTGAGCAATTTGTTAATCTGTTTTTTTCCCCCCTCAAAGCATTGCCTATGTCTGAATGAAGCCCACTGTGGGGATATGTTTCAGATTTAATAAAAACAGCCTGAGATATCAGAGGGATCTACCCACAGTCAGACTTGGAAGATCAGACAGTGGTAACTCACACCTTTAATCCCAGCACAGGGAATATCTGGGAGTGGTGACCTACGCCCTTAATCCAGTCAAATCTGAGTTTGAGTTGTCTTAATTTACAGAAGGAGTTCCAGGCTCCCAGGCAGGCAGTGGTGGGGCCATGCCTTAACTGAGTGAAGAAAGGATTTAAGGCAGAAGCAATGGCTCACACTGTTAGTCCCAACACTTGGGAAGCAGAGGCAAGAGAATCTTTGTGGGTTCAAAGCCAGCCTAGTCTTCAAAGCAAGTTCCAGGACAGCCAGGACTGTTACACAGAAAACTCTGTCTCAAAAAGACAGAAAACCAAAGACTGGAAGAGGTGGATCTGATCTCTGATATCTCAGGCTGTTTAATTCTATTTGAAACATGTCCCCACTGCCCACCATGTATGCTACTGATCTTGTTTCTGTGACTTTTTTGGTCCAGGATTCTAGCTTGTTGCTGCAGCTCTTTGGAATTGCCCTGACATGGATGTTCCATATTCTCCCTACCCTTTGGCATGAGGTAGACTTCCACAGGACACCCTTTCCTGTTCAGTGACTTCCTCATCAACTCTCAGCTCCCAGACACATACAGTGTGCATTATTCCCCAGTACAGCTGTGAACATTAAAAAACATAAACAAAAACCCTCAACCTAAGAGTCTGGAATAAACTCCAGAAAAAGCTAGCAGATTGCCTTCTATGAAAGAATCCAAGAAACTAGACTACCTAAAGGTTTGTGACTAAATCCAGAGTTTCCACGGACAGTAATTAAATTCTTGTATGTTGCAAGGGCGGGAGTTCAACTATGCTCTGCTCGTATGTGCTCAGAAACTTCTAGTCTTTTCTGGGACATATCAAACAAAACAAAACAAAACAAAACAAAAAACAAACAAACCAAAAAAAAAACAAATGCCTTCCCGGTGCCAGGAGAAGAGCTTAGCTAGTTAAGTCAGACTGTTTGCTGCCATTGTTTCTGTGTGCTGACTCGGTCTCTTGTCCCATCTTCTTTGCCTTCTCCCTGTCTGATCTCTCTTGTGGTGGAGAGAGCTGTGTGGAGCTAAGGTCTGGATGCAGGATGGACACTTGGAGACCCTAATGCACGACTCTCCTGTCTTGTTGCTTTGATACCGTCACCAACAAGCAAACCTAAAGGAAGAAGGCATTATATGGGCTCGCAGTTCAAAGGTACAGCCCAGTGCAGGGAAGGCACAGCAGCAGGGACCTGAGGTGGCTGGTCACACTGCTTCTGCAGTCTGGAAGTAGAGAACAGCAATGCTAGTACTCCGCTTTTAATGTGCTCCAGGACCATGGCCTATGGAATGGTCCCACCCATGCTTAGGATCTTTGAATTCATAACTGAATCTAGATATTCCCTTCCGGCTATCCCTGGTGCCTTGGGACTTGTTTCCCAGGAGATTCTGGATCTTGACAAGCTAACATCACCCTTAACTACAGCACTTAGCGGTGTGCCTGCTGTGATCTTAGTAAGCTGTGGTCTGGATCCTGGCTTCTGCACGCTGCAGCCTTTTGTCTCGATTCTGGGATTCTGTTAGCTCATCACCTCTCTGCTACTTCACCAGGTTTTCTTCCCTCCAGAGGGCAAATGAGATAAACTGAGGATTCCTCTTAGCATCAGTGGAGCGCAGGAAGCCAGTGCTGTGCTTCCCTTCAGCTGCCTTCCTCTGCTAAAGTCTCCCTTGTACACCCTGCCAGACATGCAGACGCTGTGGGAAATTCTCACTGAAGCATCTCCAGGCTTCAGCCAGCATCTTCTAACATTCGAACACCTGTCCAGATGTTTTTATCTCCCTCATTTGAGAAAAGGAAGGGGGGGAGGAGGGAGATAGAAAGAGAAGCAGGAACAGATACACATTTCTGTCTCTATTTTATACACGAGATTCTTAGTGTTCCCTAAAGCTCCATATCACTCTCTTGCTATTCGTTTGAACCATGTTACTCTTGCTTCAGTGGTTACTTTCAGGTTCGTCTGTCTAGGAGCTGGTATACCTCCACAATCCCTCACTTCCTGTGATGACAAGTTAGCAGAAACCACAGAGTTAAGGATGTTCAAGCCTATCCCATGTCAGATACAAGAATCAAACTTTTCTTATAACTCCACCCACCCAAGATACTGGGTGGAACTTGTTACTGCGAGGCGGCCCTCACAGCTATTATGCCCTGTCCCATGCGGGACAGGAAGTATAGGCAGGGTGACCAGAATAGAGAATTCTGGGAAGAGGAAGGGTGGGGTCAGGACTCACCAGCCAGACACACAGGAAATAAGATCAGAATGCCTTACTGAGAAAAGGTACCAAGCCACATGGTGACACTTAGATTAATAGAAATAGTTGATTTAAGTTGAAGATCTAGTAGATAGTAAGTCTGAGCAATAGGCCAAACAATTTGTAAATAATATAGCCACTGTGTGTTAATTTGGGACTAAGCAACTGTAGGACCTGGTGGGACAAATAAACCTCTGTCTACAGTGGGAAGAAAGACTGTTATGGCTTGCATATGAAATGTCCCGTAGGCTTGTGTGTTTGAATACTTGGTGCCTGGCTGATAGCACTGTTTGGGGGGAATTTATGGAATCTTTGAACCTTGTGTGTAGCTGGTACTGTAGGAATGGGACTAGAGAGTTGTAGCTTAGCATTCCTGAACTTAGCTCTCTGCTTCCTGACCCTCTAAGGTATAAGCAAGGAATTACCACAAGCACTTGCTGTCACAGCCTGACTCTGCCACAGCTTCCATGTTTCTGTCTCCCCGACTGTGACAGTAAGAGCCTTCTCAAGACCACTTTCTTCCCTTAAGTTGCCTCTTACCAGGTGATTTATAACAAATGCTAGAGGCTGCCACTATGTCAGTCAGTCACATTTCTCGCTAGGGAAAATAAAATTAAGCTCAACAAGATGAAGAATCAGTTATACAGGTGTTGGGCAGCTGGCACCATCTTGCTGCCCCCTTCGCTGCCTGCCTGAAGTACAAGGACAACCCATAATAGCAGGGTGCAGACCCATCATGTAGAGCTCTTCTGCTGCATCACCTGATCTTCTGATCCTGCTTCTTAAAAGCCTAAATTATGTGGCCCCTCTGCATCCCAGGTTACCCATACCTGAAGATTCTCACTATTTACTGAAACTCACAGCTTCCTTCCAAATAGATCTGTACTTGTGAACAAAACCCCAGTAAGAAAAGCATCAGTAGACATGACTTCTGTGGTTACAGGATGTGGGAAGCCTGGTGTTTTAGGGTTTTAGTTGATGTTTCTAGTTTTGCTTCTAAGACACATGACCACAGCAACTCTTAAAAAAGAAAACATCTAATTGGGGTGGCTAGCTCACTGTTTCAGAGTTTTGGTTCACTGTTATCATGTGGGATATGGTGGGATGTAGGCAGATGTGATGCTTGAAAAGGAGCTGAGAGCTAAAAGTTCTACACCTTGAAAAACAGGCAACAGGAAGTGAACCATGTCACTGGGCATAGCTTGAGCATAGGAGACCTCAAAGCTCACGCCCATGGAACCACACTTCCTCCAACAAAGCTACACCTACCCCAACAAAGCCACACCTCCTAGTAGAGCCACGCCCTTTGGAGGCCATTTTCTTTCAAACCACCACATCTGGCCTGTTCATATCGTTGCAGACAAGGAGGCAGAGGATAAGAATGGAAACAAGCTAGGCTATAATTTTCAAGATATGCTTCTGGTGGCCTATATTAGCCAACTTGGCTCTATATCCCAAAGGTTCCACAACCACCCAAAATCACAAAACACCATCAACTCAGGCCCAAATGTTCAAGTGCAGAAGCCTGTGGGGAATATTTAGCAATAAACCATGGCAGCACTCAACTTCTGCCTTAACTGTGTTGATTCTCTATCCAGTGGTTGATACATAGTATACATATGCAGGGGAAACCACAATAGTTCCTTTTATAACACAGGGCCACCTATGCACAGCAGAGAGAATTGGCCTGGAGAACTTCATAGACTGTGCTTTGAGCTATGGTAAGCCCCACATGTGCTTGCATTACTCAGAGAGCTGTTCCCTGTGACATCATCGTAGTGATAAGCCCCACATTCCCATCCCAGGAAGGGAGATTCTGGGCAGCTGAAAAGAGCTGGAGCTGTTACTGTTAAAAGCCAAATTTCACAGGGCCGAAGAGTCTTTACAAATGTCCAGATGTTCAGATTATTTTTTTTTTTAAAAAAAGGAGAAAAACCTGTCTCCAACAGGCAGAGTTGATGGTCACATAAATAGTGGATGCTGCTAAATCTATGTGCATTTCACACCCAATAATTTCAGGCACCCTTCCTGGAACCTCAACCTTAAATTGGAGTGTGATCCTTAGCACAGCTTGTTCCTGCTGACTGAGGGCAGGTGTAAAGAGTGGAGAGCTGGGGCTGAACACATCCATTGACTTTCCCTTCTCTTCTTTGATAATTGTTCAAGGTCCCCAAGCTTCAGAATCATCTATGTTCTGTGCATTTGATACTGGCCCGGGGGGGGGGGGGTTGGTGAGTGATGCAAGGCCATGAAGCTTTCCAAATACAAAGTCTGCCATCATGCTTTCAGAACACAACCTGCAAACTTTCCCCTAAGGACTGTGCCCAGATGCCCTTTGGTACCTCGTACTGACCTCATCATCTTACACAGCAATGAGTTATTTTGGGCTTCCAATGACCTTCATGTGTTTGGAACGGTGGAGTCATAAAACATTGATTTATAATTAAATTAGACCCCCAGAAAATGGCTGCATTTATGTCTATTTGGCTTTCTATGGCTTTTATTTATTTTTTGAAGGCCTCACAAAGAAACTGAATGGAAATTTCACTTAAGAAATTGTTGTCATAAAATTTTATGGGACCATCTCAGTGGCCAGAGAGACTGTTAAACATCCCTGAAGTGGGGGGGGGGGGGGGGGACGGACAAACACAATTAGACACACTAAGGTCCTCTGTTTGGAAGGAAGATACCAAAGTCACATCCACAGAACCATGGCAATCATGTGATCTGAGCTGGATTTTTCTGATGTAAGATTAGGTTTAAAATGCTTCTGGATTCTGAATTTCTATTTGTGTTTTTCTTTCTAAAAGAACAACAAAACCAAACCTTATTGATTTTTCCTGAATTTCATTCCTCTGTTCAAAATGATCTTTACTGTTACAGAGTGTACATGACATGTGTCGTTGTAACTGTTACAATATGTTTGGAGACAAGACCTCAGTGAGTAGCTCAGGCCAGCTTTGGACTCACAGCCTCTTGAAGTGGGATCACAGCATGCTCTACCACACCTGGTGATATTCATGATTCATGAAACCATCCCTATCACCCATGCATCTCCAAAGCTCCTCTCATCTCACAAAACTGAAAGTTTAGCCCATTAAGCACTTAACCCTCTGCCTTGTCCACTATCTCTATGGTTTTGACTCCTCCAAGCTCCTTCTGTATGTGGCATCACAGAGTGTGTCCTGACAGTCTTATTTCACTTAGCACAGTGTTCAAGCCTCCTCCATTTTCCAGAATCTTTTCTAAGGCCGAACAGCCCACTGTATATACCACATTTATCTTGCACCCATGCCCTTTCAAATGCTTAGACTCCTGCCCTTTCTGTTCCCAAGCAGTGTCTTGAACTCTGCGGAGCTTGAGTGTGTGTTTGGGGGTGGGGGAGCATGGGGAGATGGGGGCAGAGGAAGCTGACTGTGGCTGTGCAGATGTCTAGTACTGGAACATCTCCAGACTTGGCCATTTTCAGAAATTCTGGGTTCAAATGAATTAGGAATAACCCACTTCCTTCCTTCTTCAGAGTCTCTGCATTTGAATCTCTTGCAGCCCAGAATTCCAGAAGATAAAGAAAAATTGGAAAAGTATATAAGAATAAGAAATTCTCTCTTTTGAGGAAATTAAGAAGAAAATTTTAGTTTAAGCTTGGTTCTTGATGATTTAATATATACATATACGCTTATTGTCACCTTCCACCCTCTTTTTTATTATGTGCTCTATTTTGAGGTTTTCATACACATCCTAAATACATAAATATAGCTACTAAGTCTGTATAATGACAGCAGTGCATGTGTTTTCAAGGGTGATCACTTGGTATTATTAGGTAACCGACTGGTGTTCTCTCCCGTGAGGAAGACTGTTTCAGTCCCCTTCAATGGTCAGTAATTCTTCGTGAAGGGTTGAAGCTTCATGGTCTATCTTTCCCTCATCCTCTTTGGCTTATCTTTTGTTGCCCTTATTCAGCTTGTGCTTAGGCAGTCATGTCGGTGCAGCTTCTGACGGCAGTAGGAGACAAAGTCTCACAGTAAACTCCCCTGTTCTTCTTCGGCTTTGCAAGTTTCCCACACCGTCTTCCTCGGGGATGCCTGTGCCTTGCACGTGGGAGTTGTATTATGGATATGTCTGCTTGGACTGGGCTCCACATTTTTGCCCTTTGATCCATTGTGGGTTTCTATAATTCTCTCCTTTGCTGCAAAGAAAATTTCCTATTGAGTGAGGACTAGATTTATCTGTGGCTAGAAGGACAAATATTTACAGTGTAGTTGGGAACTGTACTGGTTTATTAAAGTAGCTCTTGTAGGTTCTCTTTCAAGATCCACAATTTTACTGGCACTGGGTAGTTGGCTAGGTTTCCAGTACCAGGCATAGTTTTCCTCTTGTTGACCAGGTCTTAAGTCCGATCAGAGAGCTGGTTACTGCCAAGGTATACATACCACTATTGTAGCTTCAGGGTTATTGTTCCATGCTGGTCCTTGCTCTGGTTCACAGGCATCATAGATAGCCGACATTTGACCTTCAGACTAAGCACTTCAATTATACCATGAACAAACACTAAACTCCAGCATCCACTCAGTAAACAAAGATGAATGAGACACCTTCCTGCCTCATTCCTTTTTTTAATCATTGTCTTTGTCTTGGGTTCATACACATGAAGGTTTTCTTCTTTCTAGGATGCTGTGACTGTTAAGTCAATTCTCATTGGGGTAAGCCCTGCTGCCTCTCCGTGCTTGCTTGGGCTAACTTTCCTTTTTCTCACATTGGAAAATGCCTCATTTCTCCTACTCAGCAATCAGTCCAGGCCACAAGTCACCTTTCATTGACTCTTTAAAGAGCTCTACTGATAGCACACATTGAGACACAGAGTGACAAACTTCAGATAGCACACATTGAGACACAGAGTGACAAACTTCAGCTGTCAGGAACTCTGCCAGCTCCTTGCACACACTATGTTTTTATGTTAAAAACGTCTTATTCTTGCCTACTTTCCTGATATGAAGACATGACCTGAGATGCAGTGGTGACATGCTGTGGCTCGGCCATGGTCACTGAGCCGGGTGGAGGTAGAACATGGGCTCAACTCTGGTCTGTAGGACTTTGAGGCGGTGCTTTGAGTCACTTCTTTAAATCTCTGTTATGTTTGGCTCAACCCCACTCTTGTGGTTTTAGCAATAATGAAACATTCAGATACTGTGCATATCTGGCTCTTAATCCACAATCCACAGATGCCAAATCTTTGGCATGATCTGCATAATATTTTCATAGACCAGGTACCTCTTCAGACCCAGTTTAAATATTCTCTAGGTGATTTATAAATCTTTATGCAGTTTAAGCTCTATATGTGGTTGATGTTTACATTGTTTAGACAATCGTGAACATATATGCATTGTCTTTGTCCATAAATGCTTTTGATTCACAGGTGGTTGAGTTTGCAGACACAGATGCTCCGTCTGTTGCTTTTATTCTTCTTATAAATAACGACAACAACAAAACCCTTGTACCGGAGCTAATGGAGTTATGTAGTCGTAACCACGATATGGGAACCTTAGAGACCATGGGCAGCTGTGCATAGAGAAGTGTCGGGCTGAGTGACCAGGGTGATGTGAAGCCCCCAGAGAAAGACTAAATAGATAGAGAAAAGAATTGAGAAGTGATGTGATGTGTCCTGGGAGGTGACTGAGCTGTGATGATAAGACCTTTAAAAAAAACCTGCTTCCTGGTGGTTTTACACCTGCCAAGACATAGAAAGAAAAAGCAGAAGCTTTTGGAGGGAAAACTCTGAGCGTGGTGCATAATGAAGGGCGATTTCAAGTAGGGGGCAGGGAAGGATGATTCTGTGACTGCTAAAATCCCCAAATCGATTTAACACTATCATCCAGGTAGCCAACGTCGTTTTCCATAAGAGTTCACAAGCCCCACTGGGGTAGAGGTCAGGGACAGAGCGGATGACTTCGTTTTCTTTCTCCAGTGCTTCTGCTTGCCATTCTGTTCTTTCCTTCCTTTATCTTTTGTTAATTAAATTATCACCTTGTTTTCCACAGTTCAGGCTCCATTGAACTCAGCTCCCCCTCCTCCTCCTCTTTTAATTCTTCCTTTCCTTCATCTCTTCCTGTTCCTCATCCTTGTAACATTCCCTTCACCTCCGGGAGAGTCTCCTCTCGGTCTTTCTAGGGCACCGGGGCTAATTAACCAGTTATGAGCTCTCAAAGGCAAAGGCATTTCCGGTGCATCTTCAGAATCCTGATGACAAGTGTCCAGCCCTTCTGGTGAAATAGAGGTCCTCAGGACAGAATCCAGGGGCTAAGTGATGACTCATAAATGGAGCTTTTGAAATAGAAGGTATTTAATGTATCAAGTACACTTTTCTCAGAACTCAGCCAATACATATTGGGGGGAGGGGAGGTAATAGCCTATCAAAAAGGAAGGAGAAATAAAACCATGTAAGACTTTGTGTGAAATAGTGATGTGAAATAGTGACTATTCAAAAGCTCTGCACATAAACTAGTTATGCTAATGCTTTTTAGTCAGATGCCACAGAGATGCCATGCAGTCAGAAGTGTAGCTGACGACCTTCTACTTTGACATCTGAAGTAGCAGGTACAATCTTGTGAGACCAGGCCTTCATTCATGGAATCTGATGTTCTCTTTACATAAATAAGCAGCTTCAGAAGGTAATGGAGTAAGTTGGTAGTCTATGTTAAATAATTGTTTGTTCTGAATGGGACAAACGCCCCGATTCCTGCCCTCCACCACATTAACATCTGGTGACCAGAGGTGGAAACAGAGACTAATAAAAGCAATTTAAATTTTGTTAATACTTGAGAAATGTAACATCTTTCAAGGAAATGAGCAAATTAGTTAGACCCTTTTATTCTTGAATCAACCAAGCACTTCTCAAGAGCACAGGTGTAAAGGATAAAGTCCCTTCATAACTTCCAAGGTTTTTCTAAATTTGTCATTTTTCTCAAGAATTTCTACATGTGGTCAGAGACTTAATACCTTTCTGGTGACCAAAGGTATAGCTAAGCACAAAAAAGGGGACATACAGCCCCCAGATATTTATGAATTTTAATAGTGGAAATACAGTCTTGAAAGCTGAGGCTTTTTCTGGAAAGAACTGGACTTCTTAAAACCATGTTTCTTGACCATCAAAAGATTGAGGCGCTGGTCAACACAGAGGTTTATTGTAGCTTTTCCAAAACCAACACAAATAAAGAATCATAGTTAGTTAGGAGAAACCAGACAGGGGTTTTAGAGAAAAACCAGAGGCTGATAGTAACCCCAAATAGACTGCCACCCGTCCTACAACTGAATCAGATCTTAGCAGAGACCAGCAGATCTTTAGGGAACCACAGAAGCTTGTCCCTTGCTGTTAAGGAGAACACAAGAAACTCCGAGCCTCCAGTGAGTTTCCCTCTCTGGCCTACACAACCGTCTCATGAAACAGGTGAAATGAGGTGGTCTGGCTTATGTAGAAAGACAGGAATGAACAATGACTTTATATGCATTTTATGCTGATCAAAGAGTTTCCATGTACTTAATGAGCCACACCCTAACTAATATGTAAGTATATACTGGATGCAACTCTTATAACATGTAGAGGTCTCGATTAGTCACAGCAGCTGAACAGCCAGCCTCCGATAGAGCCAGTAAAAGTTGCCAAAACATGACTACTACACAGAGTAAATACAAGCTTCAGCCAATCAGATGCTTGTGTGTGGCGTTTTCTGTTCTCTGGCATGAACACAGCCTATGTGTGTGTAAGCAGGGTATTTCTGTTCAGGTCAGCTAGTAACTTTTTTTTTTTTTTTGAGATGAATTTTGCTAAATTCAATCTGTTTGTTTTGTTTAAAGGTATGAAATTTGCAGGTAAATAGATTCCTTACTGTTTCTTTGGGCCAACTGAATCCTAGGCCTCTAAGAGGCTGAGAGATGATGGGATCTTTTGGGAGTAGCAGTACTTAGCACTAAAGTTTGTGCGTATGTGTTTACATGTGTGCTGTATGTGTTTTCATGTTAGGCATTTGCAAATATTTGATATTTGCATGTATGAACACAGCAGAATTATATGTGAATGCATGTGGTATATGCACTCATACATTTATATAATTTGTGTGGATATGTGTGCTTAAGCAAGAGACACATACATCTATGGGGGAGGCTTAAGTTTATGTCAAGAATTTTTATATCCCAAATTTTCTAGCCACCTCACTTTGCAAACCATCAAAAACTGACCCGTCCTTCAAAGCCTGAGTATGCTCACAAAATGATTCCTTCAAAGGAATATTTTTGGCCTTTAAAAACACATCTTAGAAACGAAGACAATAGTAACATTTTACTCTGGGTTGTCAGATTTTATTTGAAGTAGTCCATTTATTTTTCAAGCCATAGAGCAAGGTAGCCAGACCCTGCAAAACTGAGGAAGTTCCTGTGTGGTTTGGGACTGTGCAATGGGAGGCAAGGTGGAAAAAGCAATATAAATTAAGCACTGTTCATCCGAAAATGTAAAATCCGAAGTCTTCAAAATCAGAACTCATTTGTGAGGACATAGATAGTACTGCCATAGGTCCTGTGACGAAATACACTAGAACTTGGTTTCAAGCCTTAGCAAAAGTATGAACAACTATTTCCATGCTGTTTGGAGCTACATTTGGGCATGCGTTGATTCTATGCTTAGGTTTTGTCCCATTCTTGTGCCCCATTATGCTAATGTGAACATCTCAAAATCCAAAATAACACAACAACCTGTGCCTCTCATGGTCAAAAACAACTCAGTTATGGGTGATTCAACCCTTGCTTTATTAACAATTGCCTAGAGTGACAAGCCAGGAAGATTATCAAAGCAGTTTCTGGAGGAGAGAAAAAAGCCAGTCAGACTTGGCTCTTAAGTCGAAAACAGTGGAACAAAACGAGACAGCTTGCTGCATAAACATGGGAGTGCCTTCATCACTCCGATGGGAAAGCTCATACTTAAGGTGAATTGCATTCCGTGGGAGTCAGGCTGCCAGGGACTTGTCCTAAGGGGCTGTTAGAGCATCACAGGGAATCCTGACTGGGGCTCTGTGGTTCCTTTCATCACTGCGTTGCCAGGTTTGATGAATTTTCCATGCTGTGTAAATTTAAACGGGACTATGACCCACTTTTTCCCTTCTTTTACATTTTTTCCTGGCCTGTTAACAAAGATTTAATGACCTACTAATGCTGGAGGCGCTCTTTAAAAACCACTGTCGGATTAGCACTTGGTTTCTAAAAAATTAATCTTTGGTTTGTTACCTTTTCCTTCCAGGAAGATGCAGGGCTGAGTTCCTCTCTCTACCTGGGATTTGAGAGCTCAGCCTCGGCAATGGAAGATTTGTACAGCACTAGGACCCACTGGAGACATTCAAGCACATGAAGACTGCTGTCTATTCTGCACTTTGGAGTTTATTCCTATAGTGCCCCCCAAAACACACTCCAGTCCCTCTCCTAAGACTCTGTATGAGTGGATATGAGGTAGCAGGACTGTACCTTGCAAGCTTTTCTCCCCATGTGGTTGTATGACGAGGGAGATATAGTAGGAGAGAGAGAACCTAGGGAGAGTCTGTGGTTCTGATTTGCTGAAACATTCCAGGAGCTCTCCCCTGCATGGTGGCTATGAACTTGTGGCCTTTCCTATGCTAGCTAAAGGCTCTGTGATTAAGATACATCATAGCCCAACTACAGATGACTTTCCAGTCCTCTTCCCCCTATTTCAGTGATCCTCAGATGGGGGAAGAAAATGGGAGAGTCCATGCCGTGTTTTCTAGCTTTCAGAAACTCTTCGAAGACGGGAGCCTGCAAAGACAATGCCATCTTTTCCAAACATTCAAATATTATTTACCCTCCAACAATTTCCAGAGCCTTTCTGCCTTCCGACTTGGAGGTTATCTTGTCTCTCTGCGTTTCCACAGCTGCCACTGGCCTGCTTGCCCATCCAACGAAAATGTCTCTGGATTGTCTCCATCAATATTCTCAATAAAGCTGCAGAGTCCCTGGTGGCTCCTTCACGCCTATGCTCCTCTCACGGTTCTCGGTGGGAATGTTTGTTAATTAGCAGGTGGTGGGCGGTTTATGGCGTGAACAGATTCACAAATCTCTCCTGATTCCGTCACTCAGCACGTTCTTCTTCCAATCAGAACAAGGCAGGCTGCAGACTAGATCTCTAACCAGGAGAGGGGTGCTTAAACACCCCAGGTTCCAAAACAGTTTTGCTTGTTAGTTAAGAGGAGCAGACTTCACTGTTAGAGAGTCTTTGTTCTTAGAATGGTTTTTTTTTTCCTGGTAAGAGCCAAATATCTACTTTAAAATCAGGTTGAAAGCGGAATGTCTGCGTTGTTGCTGGAAGCTCCTGCAGAACTCAGTTAGTCTCATTTTTGTAAATCCTGAAGTCCTTGGTCTAATCCCAGGCCATTGTCAGTCTTCTGCAAACAGTTGATGAATTTCTAAGAAAACATAAAGTTAGAATAAATTTGATCGCGTTTTTGCCCATCCATGAGTAAAAATTTTAGTACATATCCGTTTGTGTAAATTCAACCTAGAGAACAAAAGACATCGAAGTAAATAGTGACTACTTCTGACCGGTTGGTTAGAATTATGACAGAGGCGGAAATAAAAACCAATAAACTGACAAAAATGTGGTTTGTTCTGTGGCTGTGTACAGACACGGCTAAGTAGAATTGTTCTAGTGAATTATAAATGTGGGTGATGGCCATCAACTGCTTGATGGGTTCCAAAGTAATGTTTAAGGGGAAATGAGTGGTTTTATGCCTGAATCCAAATTATAGAGTTCTCAGCCAAAGTGTAACTGACTGTTGACCTTGGATTGGAGATGGGAACATATTAACAAGAAGGCCAGGAGATAATCCCAGGCCTGTGGTCGCACGAGGTTTATACAGAATATCGTCTGGCAAAATGGCAGGAGTCATAGAGCATGTGGAGAGTGGAAAGGCTTTGCATTTGGTGTCTTGAGTATTGGGTAACTTTTCTGACTTTGCAGCTCCCTCTTCTAAGAAGCCTTACTCACCTCTCTACTGTGGAGCTTGTGGCTATGGCAACTGGTGCATAAATGTGTGTTCCCTTAATCTCTTTCTGGGTCGGACCATCCTCTTTGGCTTCGGCTTCCCAGTGTTAGAAGATTAACAAGAGCATGAGGCTCAATATACATTCAGGGGTTGCTTTGATATGAAGGGGTTAGAGTAGATCTGGGTGACGGTTAGGTCTTAACTATCAGCTTGACATAATCTAGAATCAGTGAGGAAGAAAGTCTCCACGAGGGGCTGGGTACATTGGGTTAGCCTGTGGATATGCCTTGGAGATTGTTTTAATTAACTTGATTGATATAGAAAGACCTAGCCCACTTTGGGTGACACCATATCCTAGGCAGGCAGTTCTGAGTTATAGCAGTGAAATAGGCCTGCCTGCTTTCTGTCTGCCCTTGAATGTGGTATGACTGCTGCCTTAACTTTCTGCCTTGACTTCCCTACAATGGTGGATTTTAAACCAGACAAACCCTTTGGGGTGGGGTCAACCAACCTTCTGACAGAGGTCACGTAACCGATATCCTGCATATCAGATATCTACATTATGATTCATAGCAGTAGCAAACTTACAGTTATGAAGTAGCAATGAGATAATCTCCTGGTTGGGGATGGACAGTCCAGCATGAGGAACTGTAGTAAGGTTGAGAATCACTGCCTTCAGGTTCTGCCTTTTCTCCCACTCATTCTACAAGCCCACACCCACACTGGCAACTGTCTCTCAAATCAGCAAAAACCATATTTATCTCTTCATCTGGAACCCTGATTCCTCATGGCTTTTGGGATGACTCTAAAACACAAAGTCCAGAATCACGCAAAGCAGATCATTACATTTCTTCCTGTCACAAAGCATTTTAATCTGTTCAATAGTTTTGTGGTTTTGTGGAGGGCCTTCAGCATAGCCCAGTTATGAAATACATATTATCTCACCTCCATAATGAACCCTTCAGAAAACCCCATTGTTATCAATTTTCCTGATTTAGTCAATCTTACGTGCTAAGGCTCTTTCCCTTCGTATTAATTTCCTAAGTTGAACTCCCAAACCTACTTCCAGGAGCTTATTTCCTTCTAAGTCAGTGGTTCTCAACCTTCCTGATGCTGCAGCCCTTTGGTTCGGTTCTCCATGTTGCGGTGACTCCCCCCCCCCCCAATATAAAATTGTGTTTGTTGCTTCTTCCTAACTGTAATTTTGCAACTATTATGAATCGTAATGTAAATATCCAATATGCAGGTTATCTGATATGCTATCCCTGTGAAAGGTTGTTTGATGCTCAAAGGGCTGTGGCGCCTTTATTCAAAGTCATACAGATCATGTCATGTTCATTCTCCTCCTCCTTTTTTCCCAAACCCATCCCCAAAGTTGGGCCCGATAGATCTTATCAAAGCCACTAGCTGTCTGTTTGAATAATATTAACTGTCTGTTTGAATAATAATGATAATTATATTCAAACAGACAGTTATATGTCAACAGTTTATTGTAACTTTCAAGAGGAAAACCAAACTGCTTAGCAAAGCCATCATAGATGCTACCCCGTCTGAAGATGCTGTCATTCCTTCAGTATCAAGTATCAGAACTGCTAGCATTTAGAGTGATGTTTGAAAGATGTGTTTGGTGTCTATCACTTTTACTTGTGGAGTTTTGTGTTTTCCTTTCCTCTTTTACTGAACAACTATCCTAGCATGATTTGTTCTTTCTTTCGGCCTCTGGCCCTTCCTCCCAGATACCTGCCACATAGTAGGCTGTCCTTTGCAAGGTCAAATCATAGATACTGGTCCCCACGGTGTGTAGTCCTTCACAACTCATGTCACAGATTTTGGCTGTTTTTTAGGTGGTCCTCCAGGAGTCCTGATGAGAGCTGGCAAGCTCTCTGTGCTTGGTATCTGTGTCCCCTGCAGACTCTGGCTCTGAACAGGCTTCCATCACGTTGAGTATCACGTGAGACTTTGATTTGAAGCTTCTTCCCTTCCGTCAGGAGGAATCTCGTTGCCCAAGTTTCAGCATGCCACTTGCTCTGTGTCTCCTGAGAGTGGTTGACAGAGGCCAGGGGTCACCAACCCTGTGATTCAACTGTCTTGGTGGGTGTCAGAAGAGAGGGTGTTCCAGTGCCCCCACTGCTGCATTCAACCTTTGTGTCCCCCACTTAAAATGACCTCTGTGTGAACCTCTAGAAAATGGTGGAGCCCTTGTCTTTCAGGCCAGGAGAAGTGGAAACTGAGTCAGCCTGAGATGGAGGTGGCCTGGACTCTGTGAACTTTAGTTTGGACGGATGATGAGTATTTTGATTCAGGCCAATAATTGGTAGAGTTTTTTAAAATTTGTTTTCATTCCTTGAGTGGAGGCAAATTGTTTTTTATAATCGTCTAGTAAATCAAAACTTGCATGCAAAGGCCATAGCACAATAAATTCTTTCAATTACTTTTATCTATTACTGGTTTTCAGTGATAACCACATTCTGGTTTTGATGCTTGCATAGAAAGAGTTACGATATTAGCTCAACTGTCTACAAAGAAAACATGAAGCACATCGTTTCAGACCATTCTCTGCTTGAGTTTGTTTGAACTACATAGATGTATGCGTGTGACTTATCGGGATAATGTCTGTAGATCAGATTCAAAAGGATTCGGTTTCACATTAAACTCAAATTTCAGGACACCTGCAAAATGAAAGGGTGTGCAAAAGCCGTTATTGAGAGAAGTTGTTTATAAGAACTTAGATCACTCTCCTACAAGAAGCTCGGATACTTTTCTGGACTTAAAATGAATCTTCGGGGATAATGTTTTCATAAGTTGAGTGGTTGTAAATTAGGACCATGTGGGACTATCTTTTCTGTAAAAGGGACTTGGATGCTTCAATGTAATGGAGAAAAGATGCTTGGGACAGATGCATTTCAAGATTTGACTGACTCACAACTTGTAGCATCGCATAAACATAAGCAGTGCTGTAACTCACCTCATTCTCGGCGGCTAGAATGCTCTCTCCCACATGTCACTTTGCCCAGGGACACAAGAGAAAAAAACACCTTTTGCATTGTCAGAAAAACTGAGTGTGACACGTTTCACCCCTTAGGTGACAGAGCCATTTGCTTCTGCCACTGTATCCACTTACATTCTTGCTGAATGTCTAATGCTTCCCACCTGCTTTTTATTCTAGCCAGTTGTCTGAAGGAGGCAGGTTAGCAGATAATCAAATTTCCCCATTACAGTAGGCTGTGTATAAGATGCAAGGTGTCTCCTAGATCTTGTGCTCCATTTTGTTAATGTTTACAAGACAGATGTGAATCCATATCTCCCCCATGGATCAGCACACAGAGAACATTATAATGAGTGCACGGCACCTTAACCTGACTTTCTTAGTAACTATAAAATATTTTAAATCAGGTTATTCAATTTCTGCTTGTTCTGTTTTATATGCTCTGTTGTTGGCAAGACTTTTCTTAATAATAATGATACTGAATTTCTTCCAGGGTATTTAAAAGGAAGGGTTAAGTCTTAAGGAAATCATCAATAGGCCTAAAGCAGAATAGTAGTTGACCTGGTTTAAGGCCCAGTCACTCAGAACTGCAGAGATGGTGCTGCTGCTCTTACAGAAGGACCCAGGTGAGTTCCTAGAATCAACACTGGGAGGCTCATCGCCTCCTCTTAACTTCAGTTCAGTGCTGGAGGATCTGCTGCCCTCTTCCAGTCTTCATATGCACCTGCATGTACGTGATGCACACACAATCAGGCATACACACAGACACACACACAGAGACCCCCCCCCCAACACGCTCCAGCCTCTCACAGTTCCCCTGCTTCTTTATGAACTTGCTCAATAATGTACAAGTAATAGACAGCCTTTGGATTCACTTACTTTGCTTTAAAAAGATATAAGTTTGCACACAATCTATTTCATAGTTTATTGCAAAGACTAACTGGAAAACAGTTGTGGCATTTTGACAAGGAGAATGTTTTCTGTAAGTTTGAATGATGTTAGCATCTAGATACAAGTCTCTGGTGGTTAGGAGGGATTGCAGAGAAAAAAGTTGCAATACAAAATTACTTTTTCTTATTATCCAAAACCCAAACTGGATACAATGACGTTTCTTGTCTTTTGGTTGTGATAGGATTGTGAGGACAAACTCATTTGCTTAAATTATGCAAGAAAATCTGCAGAACATGGCAGTGACTTTTATTTCTGGATGGATTGGTCCGTCTCTGGGATGATTTATCTGAAACATAGCATAACTAGGCTATAGTATATCGTCTAGTCCGTTCACATCTCATTCTTTTGCAGTGTCCTAGAAAGGCTTTCTGGGAAATGAGGTTGAGTTACGGCTGGTTGTGCGGGTCCGGTCATTTTCATCTGCTGTCAGTGAGTGCCGGAGAATGAGGAGTCACAAGGGCACTGTATTTTGCGTCATGGGAGATTGCCCTGTGATAAATGATCAGTGCATAGGAATCAAACTCAACTAATCAGTTTCTGGAGGATGATATTGATGTGTACCCATTGCTCTCACAGCAGGGGAATAGGGAGGAAGCCTATGGAACAGCCCCTTTGAAGAGCAGGCTATTACCTAGCTATAGAGAGGGAGGAGGCAGCAGCATCTGCCACCACCTTTGAGCCTAAGATGAGTGAGCTGACATCCAGGGATATTTCTGAGCCTATTTGTGCAAAAGACAGCTCAGATGCCAGTAGTATCTATGAGGATCTTAAATAGATTAGAAATAGAACAGAGCCATCTGGATATATTGCAGAGCCGAGGAGATAGGTTTATCAGAAGCCAGGGGTGCTGGACAGTTTTCTTAAAACGTATTTTCTCAAAACCATTAATTAGAGGACACTCCCTGGAGATGACAACTGTCCCAGGCAGCTGGTGCCAAAGGGCTGGAGTCACCACTATCTTTGACCAGCAATGCTACCTTCCTTCCTTGGACATGAGGGGTACCTATTCTTCCACAGGAGAATAATTTCTTTGCATACACAATCTCCCTGATCTTACTTCAAAGTGTCACAGCTTCTTCTTTATGGAAGGAAGCATTTGAGGTCTTAGCTGCGGTGTGCACAGGCAAACAGAAAGGATGGCAAGGGGTGGGGGGTGTGTGGAAAAGAGCTGCATCCCAGTCTTGGCTCTCTGCCCTGCCTTCCAGCTAGGCCTGCCCAGATTCCTTTTGTATGGGAGGCTGGTGGATCAGCTAGTGGGACCTTTTGGGAGTGGGAGGGTAATTGGGGTATAGGCAATGCTCACATTCCCAGCCGCGCCTTGGAAAGGACAGCAGGTGAAGACAAGCTGGCCTCACCCTTGCTTATGGTCTCCTTCCAGATCTTCCCAGGCAAAGAAACTGGCACCCAAGGATCAGAGGGGCCCGCCCGGACTGTTTTTCTTGTAGGGTAGCAAAGCAGATCCTGTGCCCTGAGTCTCACCTATCCACTAGTTTGAGGAGCAATCCACACAACCCTCCTTCAAGCCTGAATGTCACTAGATGAAAAGCTATGCCCAGTTCAGAGTGACTGCTATAATCATGGATTGTCCCCCACCAGAGGGTTTATCTTGTTATGTGACCTCCAAAAAGTGCATTTATTTCCCACAAATTAGAAACGAAACCACACTATATTCACAAAAAAGTTATCATCATTCCCTGTAGAAAATACTGACATTTGAAGCAGAGGCATTAAGCCTTTCTCTCATGGTCACTTCCCATCACTTTTTCAAGAAGAGAATGTTTCATTCTGTGTTGTGTGTGTGTGTGTGTGTGTGTGTGTGTGTGTGTGTGTGTGTGTGTGTGTGAAACTAACCCAAGTTCTGGTCATCTGGGAAGAGGAAACCTACTGAGAAAATGCCTCTGTTAGATTTTTCTGGGGCAAGTTTGTGGGAGACTTTTCTTAATTGATAATTGGTGTGGAAGATCTCAGCCCAGTCACCCCTGGGCAGGTTGTCCTGGGTTGTGTAAGAAATAAGCTGAGGGAGCTACAGAGAACAATCCAGCTAGTCGCATTCCTCCAGGGGTCCTGCCTCTGCTCCTGATTGAGTTTCTGCTCTGACTTCACACAACAGGGGATACATTCTTTCCTCCCCAAGGTTTTTGTTTGGTTGGTTGGTTTTGGTTGGTTTGGGTCAGTATTTTATCACTGCAGCCCAAAACAAACTACGCTAATACAGAAATCGGTACCAGAGAGTGAGTGTTCCTGGGATGGACCTGACTCTGTTGGTATTGGAAAGGACCATGGAAGCATTTTGAGTCTTCAACCTGGACAAGCTGTTGAGTGCTTAGTGCTTAATGCGGCTGTTCTGTGGGTACTTGGAAGATAAGAAAGCTGGGGGATAGATGGAGGCCTGACTTGTGAGGTTTCAGAGGAAAATTGGAGTTTCTCAAAGACTGTCAGGACCACTTGAGTTTTATTTTGGATTAAGAATCTGTGAAAAATGAAACCTTCTGTTCATACTGGGACAATGGATGCTGGTCAGCTGGAGCCGAAAAATCAGCTGTGATTAATAAGAGACCAGCATCATTGAGATGGAGTCTTCTGGGAACTATTTCCTCAGGGTCAGTAAACAGAAGCTGTGGTCCAAGGAGGCCAAGGCTGCATCTCACATTGGAAGCCAAAGCCAGCAATGTAAGGAAGTTTCCCACATGGTACTGGTTCTGGAGGCATGAAGGGGGTCATGGCGAGCAGCCAAAGCTTGACACCATGAATCCTGGAGAAGCCATTGGTGAAAGATCAATCGCTCTAGCAATGACAACCTCTGGGATTTGGGGACACATGCAAAGAAGATGAAGATGTAGAAGGGTCAGAATCCCTGAAGAGAGGCCAGGAGGCCATAAGAGAAGGTGTTCTTCATATACAGTGGAGCATCGTGGATTTTTCTATAGAAATGTAGTGCTCAGCATAGATTTGACATATTTTGTTTCATAGTATTGAAAAATTGAACCCAAGCCCTGCTGTATTTTATGCCAGTGGTCTTTCATGGAGTAACACCTCCAACACTCTCCTTCCAACCCTTTATGCCCTTTCCCTTGAGATGGTTTTTTCTTACTCTGACATGTAAATTGGCCTGAACTCACAAACATACCTCTTGCCTCAGTCTCCTGAGTGAGATTATATGTGTGAGCCACCACATCCAGGTTACTGCTGGGGTTCCGGATGTATGTCACCACACCCAGGTTACGGCTGGGGTTACAGATGTGTGTCACCACACCCAGGTTACGGCTGGGGTTACAGATGTGTGCCACTACACCCAGATTACTGCTGGGGTTACAGATGTGTGCCACCACACACAGATTACTGCTGGGGTTACAGATGTGTGCCACCACACACAGACTACTGCTGGGGTTACAGATGTGTGCCACCACACCCAGGTTACTGCTGGGGTTACAGATGTGTGCCACCACACACAGACTACTGCTGGGGTTACAGATGTGTGCCACCACACACAGACTACTGCTGGGGTTACAGATGTGTGCCACCACACCAGATTACTGCTGGGGTTACAGATGTGTGCCACCACACCCAGATTACTGCTGGGGTTACAGATGTGTGCCACCACACACAGATTACTGCTCAGGCTACAGATGTGAGTCAACACACCCAGGTTACTGCTGGGGTTACAGATGTGTGGGGTTACAGATGTTTTGCTCATTGACTCCTTCTTGTGGCTGAGCAGTAATCCACTGTCTGAATATTCACCTGGATTATTTAGATGACCTACCTTACTCTCCAGCTAAATCCTATCTGAGTTTGAAAACTCTCCACAGAAGCCTTTGCACCTCACTGAGCACAGAGCACATATTGTTGAGCTGTGTCTTGGATGGATGAAGGAACCAAGATAGTGTGGGGACATCACTTAAAGCTCTCTTGGCAGGATTACATCTCCCTGCTGCGAGGCAGACAGCAGCTGGACCTGGGAAACATCAGTACAAGCAGATGATGTGGGGTTGTATATAAATAGCTGATGTTTTTCTTCCCTTGGGTAGGGTCCTTACAGGAGTTCCTTCCGACCCTGGGCAATACAAGAGAAAGAGAAGAGATTGGCAGAAATCAGGGAGGGAGAGTAAGTGGTCCTGAGTGCGAGACAGGAAAAAGTGAACCCTTTGAAGAAGGAAAGCATCCCAGGCCTTGGGCTTCAGTTTTACTACCTAGGTCATTTTGAATACATAATTTTATACCTTAAAACCCTATCCTATGAAAAAAATTGAGAGTCCTTGCTCCAAGATTCTGAAAAACTATTTTATACCACTAACCAGGAGAGATAAACTGTTGACACAGTTTAAAATTTTTATCTTTATGGCCTAAGTTAATTTGGAAAAAGTGGGATTTGCCCAGTGTGGGGGTTTGAATGGAAATGGCCCCCATCAATCCATAGAAAGTGGCACTATTAGGAGGTGTGGCCTTGTCGGAGGAAGTATGTCACTGGGGGGTTGGCTTTGAGGTCTCAGATGCTCAAGTCAGGCCCAGTGTCTCACTCCCTTCCTGCTGCCTGCGGATATGGATGCAGGACTCTCAGCTACCTCTCCAACACTATGTTTGCCCATGTGCCACCATGTGGTAACGGATTAAACCTCTGAAGTGTAAGTCCCAGTTAAGTGTTCCTTTATGAGAGCTGCTGTGGTTATGGTGTCCCTTCACAGTAATAGAATACTGACTAAAACAACCAGGAAAATTCCAGAATGTGCATGTTCTCCGAGCTAGGGTTTATCATTTAGCTGGTGAGGAAGTTGTCATTCTTGGGCAATGCTGGTCCCTGTGAGCAGTCCAGTGTCCAGAGATCACCCACCAGGAAGCTGGGCTGGTCAAACAACCCCTTGGAATCCAGGAACTTTCACTGGAAATTCAACATCAGCTGCAGAAAGGGGGCTGACAAACTGGGGCCCAACAATCTAGGGAGAGATTTCTGGACAGTTCTTTCCCCTTCCGTCCTTAATGCACTGGTGGGAGATATGATAAGAATGTCTGCTTTTCCCCTCAGCCAATGAGGGCATGGCACCAGCTATTATTCTTAATTTTTATTTTATACTGCATTCATTGTTAAAGTATGAACAATGAATTCTTGAAATTCTTATGAAAAAAATTTTTTTAATTGAGAAAGAATCTGGCAACAGAGCCATCCTGGCTTTGAACACACAACCCTCTTGCCTCACCTTCCCAAGCGCTGGGATAGCAGG
Organism: Phyllotis vaccarum; assembly: GCA_033318265.1. Taxonomy (NCBI): domain Eukaryota; kingdom Metazoa; phylum Chordata; class Mammalia; order Rodentia; family Cricetidae; genus Phyllotis; species Phyllotis vaccarum. The sequence goes on from JARWLC010000003.1 coordinate 18,167,699, forward strand.
TGCAAAGGCTTTAAGGATAATATTTGAACTACCCTCCCCAGAATACACATTCCTTTGTAGCAGCTTTGTTTCTGTTTGGTGAGGGTGGAAAATCTGTTTGGTCTCCCGAAATAAAAGTGCAACTTTGTATCAAAGTTCTTTACGTTCCTCCATTGTTACAACAAGGAAATGCCTGGCGGGAGGTAATACATAGGAAAAGTGATTCGTTTCGCTTAGCATTTCATAGGGGAATCAGGGCTCTGATTCTCAGGGCTGCATCAGCTCGTGGTGGGGGGTAGGTAGCACTTGTGAGAGGAAACATGAGGAAATGAGACAGGAAGTCAGAGCTTGGTGGGGGGGGGGTGATCAGTAACAGCCTTAGATACTGCCTCTTGGCTATCCCACTCTCTCTTAACACTACTACCCTTGGACCAAGCCTGTAACACCTGCATCAGGGAGTTGCGGTGATACTTTGTTTGAGCTCTAACAAATAAGGCTTGCCTGGATATTAGAGGATAGGGTTAGGCACTAGTTAACCATGAGGGCAGGCTATGGTGGTACACACCTTTAATCCCAGCACTTGAGAGGACGAAGCAGGAAGAACAGGAGTTCAGGGCCACCCTGGGCTAACACGAAATTGAATCTGTCTGAAAGAGAAAAGAGAAACAGGACCAAATTGTGAAGGCTCACTCCTTTGAGCCCAGTACTTGGGAGGCACACATCTTTAATCTCAACTCTATGGAGGTGGAGACAGGAAGTGAAATGGCTGGGCAGAGGGTAGAATATAAGGGAGGAGACAGGAACACCCTCTGGCCTGAGGATTCAGGAGAGCTGAGAAGTCTCTTTAGTGGCTGGTTCCTTTGTGTCTCTGATCTTCCAGCATTTACTCAGATATGTGACTCTGGGTTTTTATTAAGATCAATTAAAATTCAAGCTACAGGGAGCAGCCACATCCAAATTGTATCTGTGGTGTCTGCTACTTCTGTATAGTTACATGCCTATTTCTGTGTTTTTATATATGGCATGGGCAGTATCCCAGGACTTTTTCCTTGGATTGTGTTTGACATCCTTGAAAACCATAAAGTATTTTAAAGGAAGCAGAAACACCTTCCAAATGGACACCGAGAATTGCAGGCAGACTTTCTATTTTCCCAGTGTGATAATGTGCTCTGCAATAACAGACTGAGATTAAATAGATGTGGCCATCTTTCATCTAAAGTGAGCTAAACTATTATGGCAGAAGGTGGCAATGACATCTACCACTGACAGGCTGTGTGCCAATCACTCAGCTTCTGTGGGCTTTAGTGTCTGTACCTGTAAAGGGAAATGAGCAGAAGTAAGAATTCCGACACCCCAGTTCTGTGTCTAGCCAAGATGCTGGGTCACATTGCCAAGTGTAAGCTTGGAAAGACACAGAGGGAAAAATGCAGGGAAGAGGGGACAACTGTGAGAAATACTGAGTAAAAATGGGGAGAGGAGAGAATGGGAGGTTTACTAGGCTTTGTCCACTTTATCACCATGGTTGGATTGGGCATGGCTCTTGATCTCTTAAGAGGGAAACTGAAATACACGGAAGTCCTGCGTGTGTGAGAGCCTGAGAGCATATGGAGGAAGCTAACTACCACAGTGACTGGGCAAAGGAGAGAAAGCTGGCAGGCGACCTCCCCCAGCGAAACACAAGCAACATGGGACAGGGAGGAGGAAGCCAGACGAACTAGAGAAAATTATGTGTGAAAATGTTAGAAAGTCGAAAGAAGGCAAAAAGCAGACTAGGAAGGGAGCAGGAAGGTTGTGGCTGAGGAAGAATTCAGCAAATTGCCTGATAGACTGAGAAGATGTCTTTAGGTGGGAGAAATGGAGGAACAGGACCCGTCCAGAGAGCCAGTTACTAGAAGTTCCAAAACTGGAGAGAAATTTTTTTTTGAAGAAGAAAGAACATTTGAAAAGACAAGGGACAAATATTCCCCAGATTAGAATAAGAATCAATGAAGACGCATCAGAAAACCCTGTGGTTTATTAGAGGTGACTCACAAGTTGAATCATGGACAGTTCTTTCCGAAGATTTGGGTCTGGTTCCCAGCACCCAGTTCAGGTGGCTCACAACTGTGTTTTTTGCCTTTATATACATGGCATTTATATAATTTTTTTTACATATACAAATAATGTCAAAGTGATTTTCAGTGTATAGGAGTACTTGTGTCAATTATTGCAAGCAGCATGCCACTTATGCAAGAAACTTGAGCGTATTTTGGTGCTGGAATCTGAAGGATGTTCTGTAACAACTGTCTGGCAAATGAATAAACTCTTTATTGAACACAGACTGTGTTCTAGGTGAGAATGCCAAGTACGGTGTAGAAGCCGACACAGCCATTATGTCCTTACTTTAAAATACAGCTCTCAACATCTGACGCATGGAACTCTGGGAGAGGAACAAGAGATAACTCAGGCATTTTGTATCAGGTCACGTTAAAGTCCTGTAGTTCACACGTGTAGGCAGCTTTTGCTCTCCTTCCAAGGATTTCGAGCGTATGGATCTTCCATTAGTCTCTCCTTCGTAGATGAGAAGACATTTGCTTCTCGAGTAGTCAAGGACACGGAGCCCTCCAGGCACAGGTCGTTCAGAAGGCCGCATTGAAGCCCTGGAAGAATCACTGTGTACTTGTGAGGCTGGAGACAAACAGCCCTGGCGCTTCACCTGAGATCCTGTGGTTTCCCTTTGCTCTGTGTACTGGGGACAAAGACAGAGGATGATTAGAACGCAGAACATCTTCCATGCCTCCTCCTTCCTAGCTGTGTCCAGGCTGAAAGATACCTTAGATAGGAAACATAGAGCCCTGACTTTAAAAATTGAAATTACTTATGCGCCATTCCACCCTGAAGTGGGATTAAAAGATATACTAAAGAAGAAGGAAATAGAAAGAGACAGAGATAAAGAAGGGAGAGGGGAAGAGAGGGTAGGCTTGTGGGAAGATGGACATAGGGAGGAGAAAGTACAGAGGAGATTGGAGGTGTATCACTCTCACTGTACACTGGGTCTCAGCATCCCAACAAAGCGGACTATCAAAGCAGGCCCCCAGCCAGAGTCCTCTGTTCAGCACACCATCCACTCAGTAACTTGTTCTCTAGACATGAGCTCAGGGCACATCTGTCCTCATCAGGAGTGTTAAAGGCAACACGGATGTTTGTAGGAGCATGCACACATGTGGAGGATTGTTACAGCAGAGGTACGTTACTGATATGTTTAAACGCACAGAGACCGACCTGCCCACTAACATCTCTCTTGTGTAAAGAGGACACAAACCACCCAGAGTTCTCCCCTGCCTTTCCTTCCTTCTTTGGCCTTTTTTTTTTTTTTTTTTACCCTCCCCATCCATGTTTCTCCCTTCTGCCATCCCTTTTCCTCTGAAATCTCCAAATAACGCTTACACTCTGAAAATATCATTTCATGCAGTTCCCTCAGGGAGAAGGAAGGAAGGAAATTTTTGTCTTGGTGGCATCAGGGCACTTCTTGTTCGGCAGTTTCCATTCTATGGTGCACATGCCCAGCTGAGTGTGTGCTGTGGGAGGGGAGTTGGGATTCATTTCCTGATTTCTAAAAGGCTTCCAGGCTTAAGGAGTAGAGGACGTCTCACAGAGGGCAGCATTCAGACTGCAAAGCCTTTCCCTGCCAGGCAATCATTTCCAGACTTGCCCACACAGAAGAGCTTAGGGGAAGAGTGGGACACAGGGTGGCAATTTGCTAAGAAAGGAAGGAAAAACAATAATATTTGTTTGATTACATTGTCTCATGTTCTGGTAGAGGGTAAATTACAGGCCTGGTGAGTTCAATGTTGAGAAGTTTGTCAGCTTCCTGTACTGGAGGCTTTGCTGTTAAAGGGAGCACAACACAGAGGAAGCTATCCTTATTGTCACCACTCTGGGGGCATCTGCAAGGCAAGTCTCCAGAAGGAGCATTCACTCCCACACCTGCTCACTTTATACTGCCTCCTAAATGAACAATGAAGGAAGATGTAACCAGGATGTTACCAATGAGTGCAAGGACAAGCAATCCCAAAGTCTGCTCACAACGGTCATTTCTAATCTTTCCAACCACCTGGGTGGCATCCACATAACTAATGCTCTACATATTAGGAAATGGACTTACTGTCCCCACTACCTAGCAAAGTCTCCCCTAGACTTAGAAGAAACAAAGTCCTTTTGGCTTTGAGGATCAGGCTGTAGTCGATAACGATGGCTCAGTGGACCCTCTTGCCCCACTGATGCCCATAGCCCCAGACTCGCTGTCCTGGGAATCTGTGTTCAGTAAGAACAGAAACTGAGACCTGGTCTAAAGACTTGACTCCAGCTTGCATTGTGTGTACTACCTGAGGGATCTGGGGGATTATTTAACACTTCAGCCTTCATACTCCTCACCCTTCATTCAGGAAACATAATTTGTACGTCTTGTGATGTTGTGAAGATCAAATGCTTATAGAAATGAACAGCTAGCGAGCAAAGTGCCAGGTGCACAACCAGACCCCCAGGCGGGCCTGTGCGATACTGTGCCAATTGGAATGTCCCATGGGACTCTTGAGCAGACCTTAAAGAAAGACTAGCTAGCCTGTCTCAAAAACAAAACGAGGTAATAAAAAAAAAAAAAAGAAAGAAAGAAAAGAAAAGAAAACAGCATCAGAATTAACCGTATGGTCCACATCCACATCCTGACACGAACCCTTCATACCCAGGTCACCTTGAGTCACTTTTGCCTTCTCTGCCTGCCCCACAGTGTTGAAGGACTTTAAGAGAACAGACGGGCGGCAGGCGTCTCCATCACAAAATGCCTCCAAATAAAGCTGGATTACCTCAACTCTAGCTATTCCTTCTCCATTCTACAACATGACTGTTTTGAAAGTCCCTCGAAGACAATTGTTCTGTGGGTCATGTGAGTCGTGAACTCCCTGGGGGTTGAATGATCCTTTCATAAGGGTTGCCTAAGACCACCAGAAAACATAGATATTTACATTATGACTTATAACAATAGCAAGATTATAGTTATGAAGTAGCAATGAAATAATTTTATGGTTGGGGGTCAGCACAACAGGAGAAACTGTATTAAAGGGTGGCAGCGTTAGGAAGGTTGAGAACCACTGCTCTAAGGTATCAATACTGGAAAACCTTCACCCTAAAACGGGGCAGGACTTTGTTTGCTTGGGGAGACAAGTGCATGTACTTTCCCTGTGCTCAGGGTTCTGGGAATTTGTGCCTTTCCCACTGGGGTTTCTAATTTGAGGTACTAGAGGACCCTTCCTCCATCCCAGCAGGTGATAAATGCTTTCTAAACCCAGATGCCCATCTTTAAATAAATCGGCCCCCATGACTAGGTATTTGTAAAAGGTTAATTGAAGGTGCATCCCAAGCTCTCAGGGAAGTTCAGCCTTCAGTGTGATTGCATTCAGTGCAATTCACCAACTCCATTTAGCTTCTGCTTGCATTCATCTGATGATAAAATGCCAGCTCTCTATTACTGGCATTCGACCTTTAAATGGCAAAGAGCCACTTTGTCATCAGATAGAGTCATGAGCAGTCGCAAAGGAGGAGACAGCATCAGAATACTAAGGCTAGCACACTGGAAACTTACCATTGACCTAGGTGAGGCTTCCTGCTGGAAAATAAGAAAAAATGAGGCTTCAGACTTCCTTCCTGGTTCTTTGAGGCAAAGCTGCATCCTTTACTGAAAGCCTGTTGGGTACCAATCGAGCACAGCATGTCTTCTGGCATGTTTGCTTTGTTTCCTTGAGACAGAACCTTACTCTGTAACTTAGGAAGCCTGGAAGCTGCTATCCTAGAACTCACAGCAATCCCGCTGCCTCTGTCACCTAAGTTCTGGCATTACAGGTGTGACTGACCACATTCAACTCTGTTAACGCCTACTTAAAACATTCCTCATTCCTTGTAAGGCCTTCTTTCCATCCCTTCCTTGTATTCAAGAGTTACGTGTTCACGGTGTACATGTCAGCTCTGCACACGTCTCCTTGATTTATCCCACATGCCCCTCACTATGAACAATACCTACTGTAGGACTCCATCAGTGACACTCAGGAGTCAGAATGGACTTCTGCCTTCAAATTGCCAGCTGCTCTGCGAAGCCGGTTGACCTTTGGAGTCCCCCCCCCACCTCCCCTTCTAGCTTTAAAGTGAAATGAGCTCTAATGGCATCACCTCAACTCTTAATTGGACTGTGTTCAGGAACATCTAATGTCTAACCTTATAAAACATGTGGGAATGTATATCGAACGATGTTGATCTTAAATGGACTTCTCCTGTAGGCCTGTGGCATGGAGAGGAGGGGAAGGCACCAAACCCCATTCAATCTAAGTCTTTCGTGTTTTCACACATAAGAATCAGAGGCAGCTGTGCAATGCACAAAAGGAGAATGTATAGATCAATCTGGAAATGCTAGGCTTCCCTGTTCTCTATCTCAGGGTTCTGTCTTCTGTGAGGGAACTTCCTATGCAAGGCCATTGCCTTTGGTATCTTCCCCTTTGCATGCTCACCTAGGCATGCTGGGAGTTGCTACAAAGAAGGCGTTTTTAGGAGATAGTGAATTTACTGTTCAAAACCTTTGCTTGAGGACTCAGTATTTAAACCCGGGGTTAGATATCTTCAAATCTGTGTACTCAAGGCTTGCATGTGTTCCATTCGTCACATCAACAGGGTTCTAGAAGATGAAACAGTATAATAAATAACATCTACATTTAAGATCTAAAATATGTGAAAGAAATGAAGACACCAGATAGGTAAAACGATACATAGGCAAGGTTAACTTTCATCACACAGGCTGTCAATCTGGGGGAAGGGGGAGGTGGAAACTTCCACAATAAGGATAATAAGGAGCTAAGATTGACCCAAAGCTTGTAGGTGGATAGACTGGGGTGGGATGTGGGGGGAGGGGAGGTGATACAGAAAGACTTTGTACCTGGGAAAGAAAGGATGCTGAAGAGGTGGGGAGGTCATTGTGGAGGCGGTAAATGAAAGGAAAAAATGAATTCTAGAAAATAGTGAGGATCTGTTGTTTAGGATGGAGACAGTGGGGGGGGGGGCTTAAAAATAGTCCAGGCTATCTTATTTAATGTAATGCTTAAGAAAGAGACATATTTTTCTCTATAGAGCAGAACTTATGAATGTTGAGCTATGCATGCAACCCAGAAGGCTTTCCCCACAACTCCTGATGCTTTAAAAGTCCGTAGGGAATGGGGATAAGACTCTCATATAGGCAGCCTTTGATTACCATTCTCTGCTCCACAGAGTCTACAGTTTCAGCAAGTCATTGTGCTTTGTTAAATTTAAATTTATTTTAATTGATGCATAAAAACTAAGTTGTACATATTTGTAGAGTATCACGTGTTAATCTGATGCATGATATACTGTATGATTTTTCTAATTGGCATAAGTGTGTTTATTTTCATGAACACATCCTTCATTTCTGGTGAAAATAATCACAATTCTTATAGCTATTTGCAATGTCAATGGCCTCATCTACAGCCACTGTAGTGTGCAATAGCACACACTACTTCTCTAGTTCTCTCTCGCTGTGTTGGTCCCACAGGTCAGCAATTCTCTCTCCCCTCCAGGACCTTCCCAACCTCTGGAACTCACCATCTTATGCTCAACTTTGATGAAGTTAAGGTTTTCTTCCTTCTCTTCCTCCTCCCCCTCCCTCTTTTCCTTCCTTCCTTCCTTCCTTCCTTCCTTCCTTCCTTCCTTCCTTCCTTCCTTTCTTCCTTCCTCTTCTTTATTTTACCTCTTTAAATGGTTATGGGTATTTGTCTGCGTACCATGTGCACATATTTGGTGGCCCGAGGAGGCCAGAAGAGGGTGTTGGGTCCCCTTGAACTGGAGTTACAGATGGTTGTGAGCCACCATGTAGGTGCTGGGAATTGAAACCAGGTCCTCTAGAAGAGCATCTCACCAGCCCTGAGGTCGATAAGTTTTGAGAAGTAAATTCTATAAGTGCATGAGATTGTGTATCTTTCTTTCCATGGCTGACTCATTTCACTCATTATAAAAACCTCCTTCCACCAAACAACTTCTTTTTATGGTTGAACTGTGTGTGTGTGTGTGTGTGTGTGTGTGTGTGTGTGTCTGTTTCTGTTGATGTGTTTATGTATGCCAGTGTGTGTGTGTGTGTCAGTGTGTGTATGTGTCTCTGTGTACGTCTGTCTCTGTGTGTGTGTCTGTATGTCTGTGTGTGTGTATGCCTGTGTGTCTGTCTATCTATGTGTGTGTGTGTGTTTGTTTGTGTGTGTATATATATATATATACATTTTTTTATTGTTTATTAGTTGATGAACATTTAGTAGTTTCTGTTTCTTGGCTATTGTGAATCGCATTGCAATGGGCATGGGGGTGACAATGTCTCTTTGGTATGCTGAGTCCATTTCTCCTGGATATATTCCCAGTAGTAAAAGTGCTAGATCCTAGCTAATTCTATATTTTAAAGCAATCCCTCTGAATTATTTGTCACAGTTTACAGTCTCACCAACACTGTGGGTTTAAAAGTATGATTAAAGTGGTACGGACACATAAAAGGACAAGGAAATAGTAGGTGAGAGGAATCCCAGCTGTGTAGACAAATATGACCTGATTTTGTTAGTACCCAACAAATCAAAATGAATATTCTCCCCTACTGTCTGGTTGACTGACATTCACCCACAGCCACATAATCCCTTTAGCTTATGGCATTGGTCTCTTAATGTGTCTAGCTGCAGGGATAGTTATAACTGAAGTGTGTCCTTAAGATACGGTCCCCACCCTGATTCTCCTCATAACCTTCTACTCTTCATTTCCTTACTGATTGTTCCTGCCTTAAAGTCATGACACCCACCTTCACCTTCTTGTGTCAGAGGCTACTCTCCAAGATCATCAGTGACTGATCAATGACCAAATTTTTCCCATCCCTTGAGCTCTACTTTGCCCTCTTCCTAAAGCTCTTCTTCCTCAGACTCTGTAAACTGATTCACTCCGACTCCATCAGCATGCACTCTGATGTTAGCAGTCTGCTATGAGCATACCTAAACTGCTATTCGGTGATATTCTGAGACACTCTGGAATGGAGCCCCTTGGCATTTTTTACCTCTAAAATCAATACTTGGGGCTTCAAGGCTTTTGTTTTTGTTTGTCATGAGGCACATTGCCTGTCAGTAGTCACTCCTGGGCTTCATAGCATCAAAAGCAGCACTGATTTAGTTTCATTAAACTCTTGCCACACAATGAGGGGATCCTGAATAATTAACCTTTATGATGCTATCACAGGTGACTCCTGTTCCTTCTTCCATTCCTGTCCTCACCTACGTTTCGAAGGTGGCCCAGTCTTGGACATTTGTGTGTGTGTTGGGGGGTGTGGTAAGAAAGGGTTTTCAACAGCTAAAAGAAGCAGAGCATCCATAAAAGGCTACAGGTTACTGTTAGAGACTGTGTCTTCAAATAGATATATTCATAAACAAGTATTAAAATGGGGATCTGGGAAAGAGAGAAAGCCATTACATCCTGAATTTCAAATTGCATACTGTGCTTTTCAAATTCTTTCGAGTCTGGCTGCTTACACGAGTTTCTGGGTCTCCAGTGACTTCCTTTAATGAGCATCTCTGTCTCCTCTTTCTCTTCTTCCTCCTCTTAATACCTACTCTCATACTTTGGTCTCCTGTATCTTTTTACAACTTAGCTTTTCTCTTTCATGCACTCTGGTAGAATGCCCAAAGATAAGATTCTTGATATGTGTGTGTGTGTGTGTGTGTGTGTGTGTGTGTGTGTGTGTGTGTGTGTGTGTGTGTGTGTATTATGAGTT